>JAVRXN010000012.1:28394690-29867190 GCA_033556935.1 Timema podura
CGTCTACATATCATTGTATAAGAGAGAAGAAAACTTTCTGTTATCTCTTTTTCTCTTACACTCATACAAGGCAATGTGGAATTTTGACACCGTTCATTAATTTGATTGAATATATGAGATACATCAATGTAAGAGTAGTTAAATTAGATAAATATATTAGTAAAAGCTTTGAAGAGCTATCAAAGTTCGAAACTGGTTAGTTTTTTCTTTAAACAAGTTGATGTAGCCTAATATATACGATGATTTTTGAAGAAAGCTCACTTGTAAGGCTTTATCTCGTACCAGAATCCTACCATATAGTTGTGTTTCGTTAGGATAAAAGACCTTCTAGAAGGAAATTTCTACTTTCGTTCTAAATGGCCTTATCCTACCAAAATATTATATATATGATAGTATTCTGGCACGAAATAAAGCCTTACAGATAGGGATTATTATTAAAATTAGGGTTTAGAAGATACTGTACTTCCAACAAGCCTATAGCCTAAATTATCATTTTAACGTAAGACTTCTACACAAAGTATGTCATTCAAACAAATGCAACAGTTTTTAGCTAACTTGTTTATTTACAGTTATCAAACTTTCAACATAATATGGTTTCTGAAATATATGAGTGACTTAAAAAAAAAGATATTATAATAATACTTTCCACAAGCCTATAACCTAAGTACTAGTTTGAATTGCAACCATACAAAGTCTGTCATTCAAACAAGTGTAATCAAGTTTTAAGATACCTTATTCATTATATTTATCAAACTTTCAATATAATATGGTTTTTGAAACCAATATACAAGCTAATAACCAACTTTAAATTTAAGTGTAGTCGTGGCAGACTATAAACAGTATTGATAATAACTACATATTTTAAGAGGTTAAAGATTTTATTCGTATTTCTACAGCATTACCTATTAAAGTGAATTGTATATCCTTTAAAGTAAATGTTTCTTCAGGAAAGTGTGGTATAATACTTCACTATTTTCAAACAATAACACTTTTATTTATCAGAGACATGTTTCCGCTTAAGAACATTGAAAGAAACCGTTAGAAGAGGAAGACAATTTTGTAGCCACACCAATGCCAAAACTCACCTGAATGCGAAACTGTGACATATTCATATCATGTACTGCGTTGGGAGGAGGATGAGGAGCAGTCTGTAGATACATCGACTGCTGGTTAAATGCAGAAGTCTGACTCAAACCTTGAGACAGGCCATACGCAGGAAACTGTGAGAACTGAGAACGCGCCTGACCACTCAAGACTTGAGACACCTTTTAATCAAAAGTTAAAAATAAATTTTATATATTTAACTATCTGAAAAATAACAAAAACAAGAAGCTATTTATAATTAATAACAGTTTTTTTTAAAAAGTAGCAGGAATAACCAGCACACTTGGGTTATGGTGGAGTAAATAGTTGCTAAGTCAACTCACAAACACACCAGTACTAGATTTCACTCGCCACAGATGGCTTCTCCAGAAGATTAGAATAAGATGTTAAGATTAAAATTTTGATTTCCAAAATGATTCAAGGTAGAACTAGGCCATAAGGAATTATGTTTGATATACATTTTTTGTATTGCTTATAATGACAGTTAGTAAAGGATGTTCTAGTTAGCAGGAAAGAAGTTAACCCAAGTTTTAGGTTTGGTGATTTTATTATATCCCATATCCTAGGCTATAAAAGTGGCAGAGTTCTTTGTTGAGATTTAAGGACCCTGGTATAAATCTGTGTTACCCTTACAGGGTACTTTTATCACTTGACAATAAACTAAAGTCTGTTCAGCGTAGGAATTGTTTTCTGAAAGGCCTTTTTCCCTACCAGAAAGCTATTTTGGTAGGAAAAAAGACCTTTCAGAGAGAGATTCCTATTGTGATTTGAGTATAGGTAGCCCTTCACAGCAAAAATTATGGGAAATAGCCCATCAGTGTCTCACTACCCATAATGGTGGGCATCTGGACTATATCTCAGGCTCATCAAATCTGTTTTACTAGTGACGAAGAGGTTAGGGCTCAAATGCTGGCAAGGTGAGGTGAGGGTTATTTTTATTATTTTCTTCTTTCCTTCCACACAAATATGGAGTACATTTACTCTAAATGTTACCTTTCTGGTTACCACCCCATTAAGATAATTAAATTGTGTGGACCTATAGCCCAGATGGGTCGTAACCCAAGATGTAGTGCTCATTTTAGGGCTCTGCGAGTACTTGTATTCTGAGCTTCGAGCCGAGCTCGACGCTTAAGCTCAAGATCGGATCGGAAGTTTTGTAGGCTCATCATTTTCGAGCTTCCACTTGATGTACTTAATAATCAATTTTTAAAACGCATTAGTAAGCACAGTCTATTTAATTGAGAAAATATCAGCATTTCCACTTATAAATAATTTGGTTACTTAGCAAATTGTTAAAAATTATTTTCAATTTTCACATTAATAACGTAATAGAACTTAAAAACCACTTTTGACCGGTAGATTTATTCAATATTTTCGTCCATTTTGAATTATACTTGATTGAAGTTGTTTACTTGTATTTCCATGAAAAGCAATGAAAATTAAAATAGCTAAGAAGATTATTAAATAAATTAATGATTATTTTTACTATTTTTACCTGGTATATTTCTAAAATAATAATTTATGTTAAATTAAAAATGTAATATCAAGAATATATTATTATCTTAAATATTTTCAAAGTTAAGATATTTAAAACTCATAACAATTAATATGTTTAACTACAAAACTAGCTCGAGTTTAGTTACTATTTAGTTAAAGAAATGTTGGTTAACCTGTTTAAAATAAATGTTGATCTTATTTATTGCAATACATATTTTACCAAACTTACCACATTTAAACTAAAAAAGCATTTACTATTTCATATTGTTTGCTAGAAATATTATTTTAGACGTGTTATTTTTAATTTTAAAGTATCAGCATCAACTTTTTTAAGCATTAAAAATAGAATTGAAGTACATTTCTCAATAAAATAATGTTTAACGAGAAACACACATGTGCAACTGCGCATAGAGGAATGGAAATGGAACAGAAGATGTGATCATGCACGATTAAACTAAGGAATCATAAACAAAATACAAAACACTTCAAATTTCTAATTGCTTATGATTCTTATGTTTTACGTTTTCTTATACGGTAAATTAAGTTACTGAAGCCTATTTTGGGGAAATATTAGCCTATTAAAATGTTGGTTTTATTAACTTTTTATCAAGACAGTGTAGAAACCCTCTATAATAATGTAAAGTGATAGTGAAGGAAGCCAACCTGAAAGGATAGTTAGGTTAGGCCTAGATATAAACAAACACACTCCTCTATTTTCTTTCTACACTTTTTACATTTCCCACTTCTTCAAACATACAGAGTTGCACATTGTTTTGAATTTTCGGAAATATTTATTTTTCAAGAGACATTAATGAAAAAGTAATATTCCCGTATAACGCATCGGCCTCTTGTTTAAGTTAAGTACTAAAATAAGTTAGGCATAAGTGTTTCAGAGCACAAAACTAATCATGCCTGGAATATTGCAGTGGTGGGTAGCTCTTTGGTTATCTAAGAATAAGGAAAACTGGCCTCCCTTCCTAATTCAGGAAATACAAGTCATGTCCTAGTTTGGCTTTTTATCCATGAATGTCGATTATACACTACAAGCAACCTTTAGCTCTTCTGCTGCGTTAATTGGATATATCCGATCTCAGCATTATAGCCATTGACTGCGGAAATCGACTTTATCCCTTTGCTGCGATAGTCGGGAATAGCCACAAGAGAATTAGAACGCTGAATTTTTCATACTAGCATTCCCGTGCGCCTCTGACATCTGGTGCTAGTTTTGAGACCTGTCAATTACCAGCTGCTAAATCATAATAGTAGCGCTTGTTTATTTCCACATTTCACTTCTTGTAGCACATGTGCAATATTTATGGTGAAGAAAACATTGTTGAGGGATTTATTAATGTACAATTTGTATGTGAAATGCAAATGTGTCATCAGGCTAGAAGTGTGCTATAGGGTATGGACCCAAAATTGCAACATCAGTGTAGCTTGTGGTATCGTGTTTATAACCAAAACATTATTTAAGACCGTTTTTGGGGGGAGGAAAGTGTGGTTCATTTTCAGGTATTTACAGTATTATTATAGATAAAAATATTCTTAGCTTTTTTTATTATTTTCAAATTTCTCAAATTTTTGATATTTATTTTAGGCTTTTAAAAAAAGATAAGAGATTTTTTCGTCTTAATCAAGATGTTTTCGAATCTCACCGATTTCTAAAATTTAGGTTTATTTAAGAATTTTATTTCTAATATTTTCCTCACACATTTGAATTATATAAAATATTGTGATTTAAATTATATGATGTGATAAGGGTTTTTGTGATTTATTATAGTATCCCAAGATGTGTATATCAGGTTCAGCAATCGGGCACTGAAGTGAATTGAGGTCTTGTGGATATTATCTTGGTCATCATGGTCATCCTCGCAAAGATCTAGCCACAAGCCTCTTCTAATCAAAATAATAAAACAATAACACAAATTCCATTGTAAATTAAAATGGAAGGTGACTGTGACATTATTTTAACAATAAAAGATTAGCAAAAAAGTATTTTCTTCACAAACTGTGACCGAAATATTATAGAATGGCTGAACAATATCCCCACTATGTTTTAGAGGAACGAGTGCAAAGTAAACCATCACTACTTGTCAAAAATATCTACAGTTCCAAGGAAGTCCTTCCTTTAGAAACCAACAATAGGATAATTTACCTGTGATCCATCTATTTGGTAGGCTCCATAAAGTCCACCTTGCATTGACTGAGAAGAATTATATAATACTGTTGGAGGAGATGGGATCGCAGAAATCCCACCAAATTGTGCCGCAGTACCACCCAATGTTGGCTGATAACATAAGATACAATTTGACTTATTAATGTGTTCATAAAAATTATCAGGTAGGTGAGTTATAATCACTTGCTTGATTTATAATTAATTAATGTAGGTTTGCATGCAAGTATGAATAAAGAAACTAAAATGTTTGTTCGGTAGTAAATATTTTTAAGTATTATGAACATTAATTTATAATAATATGAGTGCAGTACCTGATAGTTGATGTGTCCAGTCTGCTGTGTGGTAGAAGAATTGAAAGGTGGGGGTGAAAGAGCCCCTGCCCCAGGATGGCCTATGGGTGAGGGTCCCGACGACATCACAGGCTGCGGTTTCACCTGCGGGGGAATCAGCTGCACATCAGGGAGAATACACCTCCTTCAGAATACTGCAATACCAGATGTTCCCTCCCATCCCTTCACCACTAACCAGGCCCCCAAATTAACTTGGAACACAGTCCAGCATGCTTTTAACAATATCAACCAAAAACTACTCATTTTATTATTTCTAAATGTGCTAAGCTAGTTACAATCAAAGTATGTGAAATTAGCATATGGGTAAATGCGCTTTAAGAAATATTTAGTTTCCAACATTAAGTTTTAGAGTTGGCTTGAGAAAAAAAATATCTGGTTTTGACCGTAACAAAACTTTGCCAATAAAAATAATGATAGCAAAACTACTTATTTATCTTTAACTATACCATTCCAAGTTGATATATACATTGCAAATTAATATTCATATGAAAAATTCGAAAATAATAGAATTGCATGTTATGATACAAGCTAACTACCAAAGAGATTGTTTTAAGAATAAGCCATTGACAAGGTTTGACTTGTAATATCTAGATGGCAGCACCAATCAGATGTTGGATAAGTTTCGTTATCTTTGTGTACACATTTAACTTGGTATGCATGTTTATACCTGTGAAATATAAAAGTATTTTAATACCCATCTAAGAGAAGTTTAAACCAGCCAGTCTGTTAAAGTATTACAGAAGATGGTTTTAAAGGAGAAATAAATAGCAAACTATTTGTACAAAATTGTAATTGAAAGTGATTTTGGATGTGAGAATAGTATTGGTGATAAACAGAAATTTGGGTAGCAATTAAAATGATGGTGAAAAAAATTTCAAAATACTAACAAAAGTTATGTAAATAAATTATTTTAAAAAATATCGACTTAAGCTCAAATGCATTTCTTTTTTAAGAATATTTATATTTAAATATGTTTTATGATGGGTGTTATATTTCAACACACAACTAAATATACAGTACAGCAGGGCCCCCGCTGCCACGGATTCAGTGCCAGTATCGTGGTTTAGCTGCCCAATTTTATTTATTTTTAATTAAAGAAAAACATAATTTATATCAGCAGCATAATCATCAACAATCATCACAACAAGAAGAATGTAGAGTAAAATATTAAGCATGCTGTAGTGTACAGTACACATTATAATGTACTTTATTTAATGTGGTAATGTTGTACTGTGAATAATTTATCAATTAAACTTTACCGAATTAT
The DNA here is from genome assembly GCA_033556935.1 of Timema podura. Taxonomy (NCBI): domain Eukaryota; kingdom Metazoa; phylum Arthropoda; class Insecta; order Phasmatodea; family Timematidae; genus Timema; species Timema podura. Next base: position 28,401,085 of record JAVRXN010000012.1, read on the forward strand.
GTATGTTACATGAATATCACGTTATATAATTGTTCAGTGATATTCGCGGTTTCACGTAAACGCGGTTGATCTAGGAACGTATTACCCGCGCATTTGGGGGCCCTACTGTACTACATTAAAGAGAATTTAAACGTTCTACTTGCTACATTTAAATACACCGTACCACATAATAGGCTTTATGTTGCACTTTGAACCCGAATAAAAGACAGGTTTGTTTTCTTATCCAAGCATTTAAAGATAGATCCAGCACTAGGTTCACAGTTCAAGTTATGACCTGACAGTGAATGCAAAAGAGAGTCAAGGGAGATAGCCGATTCTTTCACAAGGAGCCTTGTGTGGCATTGCAGTAGAACTGTTGAAATAATGGAAACTTTCATGTAGATTGAGTAAACAAATATGCCTCTAACCACTATTCACTGTCTTTTTGATTCCAATCACACACCAATGAATTTGTGTTTGAGCCAAAGGAAACACCTGCAGCTGGATAAAGGTGTTCACAAGAGTCATATGTTGTGTTGATTCAAAACACCTTGTGCCCTGATGTGTTGTGTATCTAAGTAGTAGCGAACTGCCAAAGAGATGCACAATGTGTAGGACACAATGCTTGTTCAAGCATTAGATGGTAGCACCAACTAAACACTGGGTGAATTTAGTTATTATATATTTTTCTACTTATACCTTTTACATGTTCCTATCTATGTGTCCTATCATTCTTTACATTTTCCAGTTTCTCCCTTTTGTGTTTTTTGGTTTCCTCATTTAGGAAGTTGCGTTGTGCGTTTCACACTCCTCCCTTATGAGTTCCGAAAGAATGAAACCTAGGTCGGGGGATTGGGCGGTGACGATCAATTTTCTTTAAGAGGCAACCATTACCTTTTTGTTCAATGGCAGCAATGTAAAGTGTGAACTGTGTTCTTTTTTTCATTGTAAAAGCCATACTGTGTTCGTCCCTTTTTTATGTTTCTATCCACCTTTCTTATACCTTCTTCCAAATCAATATTTTCTACTTAGATTGCATCATTTTCCCCCCAATGAAATATGGTTGATTTCAATACCCATGGGACAGTTGCTTTAACAACCTTATTTGTAGTAATGGTATTGTGAAAAGGATGGTTTTAGTTGAGAAGAAAATTGTTCAGATTTTATTTTCCTGTATCGGGGTTCCACAACCAGAATTTTTGAGGAGTCAGCGTCAAACTATTAAAGAATGTTGAAAAAAACCTTTAAGAATACTAGTTTAGTTCTGAGTTAATTATGTTAACCTTAGCCCGAAATATTTATAAGCCCTTGACTTCTATTTAATATCTACCCAATTCAAAATGGTTTTGTTCTGCCTCACATTAGTTTTTTGAGGATGCTGTATGCTACAACACTAGTTTGACAAATACATTTAGCAACTTTCTCCAACCCCCATGCACAAACTCTTAGCAACTAAGATATGAGTACAGCCTTAAACTAGTTTTTTTTCATTTTTATTTAAAATCTTTAAGACTATTATATTTATATATAACGTAAATAATATGCCCTAGATTTGGTTTTATTTTTTCGATGTTATCTTTTAAGCTCCCATATTTTATAACAAAAAAAAATATGCCTTATAAAACTTTGTTTCAAAAACAACACTTATCAAACAGTAAATTAATATATTGTATTTTGGTTTTCTTGGTAGGCCTATTTTAAAAACCGTTCTCGATTTTGTCAAGCCAAAAGTGAAAGTTTAAAATATAGGCTTAAAGTAAGGTGTTTTAATTTTTTTTTTCTTTTTTGTTTGATTGAGTTGAGTTAGATAAAGAAAACTATCTATGCGATACTCAACTTGAACATACATAGGCCTACTATGTGCTAATTTTGTTAATTTACAGTGTCAAAAATGTTCTCATGTTTAAGATTTAATAAAATGTATTATGTGAAGGTCTTAGAAAATAAAACTAGTTATTTAAAGTTGATGAAAGCATTTAAGAACTCCCAAAAATAGTGTTTACACTGAGTATTTTCGACAACAATGTCAAAACAATAGGCATTTATACCCAGTCGCCCTACTACATTAACAATAAAGTGAACGAGAGGGTGGTTTGGATGGTTAAAAATTATAAAATGTATCTTTTAATTTAAAGGGAATTCTTGAGAATTTAGTTATGCGATTAAGAATATAAGGATATTATATTTCTTTATAATGAGTTGTTTGCAATTTATTCACTTCAGGATAACTAGGTCTAACTACTAATTATCGGTTTCAGATAAATTTAGTAAACCTTTTATAATTAAAAAAACCTAGGCCTAAACCAAACCGCATGTAAATAATATTTCATTTTGATAGTATTATGTTTCAAAGAAACTATTCTTCTAACATTCAGTGTAAGCGTACTATCCCCATTCTTGGCTACATTATGTATAGGCCTATAAAAGTTAAAATTATGTTAAACATACAAAGCATTTGAGATTATAATTGGGCTAATGAGATGGCAAGTTTAAATCATGTAACACGAAACACCTAATAAATTACAAAAACTAGCCAACATAACCTCTTAACGCAAACCAAAGGACAAGTAAAATGTTTGCACAACTTAGTGTCATGCTACTAGAAAAATATTTGCGCTCGCAAAGTGGTCGGCAATAATAACTTTTGACGCAAAGTCTAGCATCTCTATGCTAACGAAAGCAAATTCGTTTTGCGTCTGTGGTCATAATAGCCCTGCTGGTATGGAGAAGATAAGCGACTTTCAAGTGTAAGAATGTGCTGTATATATGTACTTACTAGTCACATATGGATTAGAAACATGAACACCGACTGTAAGAGAGACAAGGAAAGTAAAGGCCATGGGAATTAAGTTTATGAGGATCATGTTAGGTGTCATGAGTAAAAGCAGAATTAGGAATGAGATTTATCTGGGCAAGAGTTGGGGATACAGGGAGTACATGAAGTAGAGGAAGCAAGATTGAATAGTATGGTCATGTAATGAGAATGGTAAAGGATAGAGTATCAAAGAGAATGACATAAAATATGTAAGAAAAATAACCAAGAACGACCAAGTGATAGATGCATTTAGTAGAAAGTGTGCAAGTAAGATTAAAAGAATGGAAACAATTCAAAGAGAAAGAATAGTGGAAGGAAAAAGGAAGACAGGCGGCATTTTACTTAATTCACCCGTCTACAGACTGGAACCAATTGATGATGATGATGATGATGATGATATGATGAATACTATGTACATTGAGATAAATAACTACCTAGAATGGTTTCTTACTTGGCAAACACTATCAAAATATTGGTTACATAATCACAATATAGCGATTAGAAATAATACTGTCAAACTCACTAAAAAACTAAAGACTAATATACTTATTAATAAAGAAAGTTTACCTTACACACATTGCTGGAAGTGGATGTAGAGTCAGTCTTCACACAGACTCCTCCACTATAGCTGTTTGGAACCCCTTGCATGGCTGGTCCCGGGCTGTACACCACCTCAGAGTTGAGAGATGAACCATCATCTCCGGGCCCATCGACACCCTTCCCAAATGCAGAGGGGTCCATACCAGCATCGACAGAATTGCCAAATGTTGGTGTGAAAGACGAGGCTGTGGATGTGACACTACCATCTTCGTGTTGCTCCATCACAGTTGGCATGCTGACTGGCATACTCTCCCACACCTAGGCACACAGTTACTATATTAATAAGTATTTAGGCGTGTTTATAATTTTATTACAAAAATTTTAATAATACAGTGTCTTTTTTGAATATTAATTCGGTAACTTAGTTATCTGTGTCTTCTTTTCAAGGTTCTTACAGACATATGAAACATAAATTTAAGGACTTTTCAAGGACTTTTTAAGGACTAAAACTGTTATTTCTCGTACTGCCTGAAGCTAAACACGTCAATAAAACATGATTATAAATCACATCAAATTTTAAATAGATGGAAAACACTAACTTTTCTCTAAATTTAATGAACATAAGGATTATAAAAATAGTAATCTATCTTTTGTGTTATATCACTCTACTTGGTTTATTGGTTAGTGAAGTCATTCTAGATTCAATATATATTGTAGTATGGCTAGAACAGGAATATGAACACCAAGGTGGATAGGAGATGAACTAATAGCTATCGGCGGGCATTTTAGTTCAAAGCTGTAATTATAAGTACTTAAAGTGTTGATAGGTAGTCAAATATCTTAAAAGAATTATTACAAATGACGGTTTTAGAGCAACTTATAAATAAATGGCAAATGCACATGAATTGAAACCTGGAAATTCCAGGACTTTTCCAAGACCTAGAGCAATTTAAGGACTTTCCCAGGCCTTGAACAAAGACACATTAAATTCCAGGTCTTCTAAGGATCGTATGAACCCTGTCTTTTGTGAATATTAGTTTGGTGTGTGTGTGTTATCAATAAACGTTTTTTTAGTTATCTTTAAATAATTATTTTTCCAATATTATATTGAAGCGTGTGATAAAAAAATCACGTTTTTCAGTGATCAATATAAATTATTGGAAAATTCAAGTCTGTGTATCAAGAATATGAAATATATCTTTTAACCCCAAAATTGTGTTGTGTTGACCACTATGCTAAACCTCAAGTTTTACAATTTTTATAGTATTTGAAGAAACTTTGGAGTGTAATAAAAAATATTAGCAAGTCTTTTATCAGTGTTCATTAAATAAATATCAGGCTAAGACTTCAAGTGATATTTATTGTAGTTTTATAAGAAACTTAGTTAAATGTTTAAGAGGAGAGAATCTAAAATAGATTTTTTTAAATTAGGATAGCTTTTTATTTGTCAGTAGGCCCTACAGATATGATGATGTGATGTGGAAGGGTTTCCTGCAACCCCGTTGGAAAACACTTAAAGGTACAAGCCAGCTCATAACAAATATGACTTATTTGTAATAATAGTGTTAAAAAGGTTTATGACTGGTTTTTTTCCGTGTAATACTACCTGCTCAGATTTTTCACATTTATAATGTTAATAATGATACTACTACCAACAAATAATTATTTGAAAAAAAATTTGTTAGTAAAAATAATTTAATGATAATAATAGAAATTAATATGGGATTAAATGCTTAAGTTTTAAATGTTGTAGAAATAATTAATACTAGGCCTTGCATCAATCTATCAAGGTCAACAATAAAAACTAAAATATAAATAAAACTGTCATATGTTTCTTGAATAGACCTAAATTTTGATTGTCAAAAGTGACAGCTGCTAAACATATGTTTTTGCAGGTCATATGGTTTGGTGCGTAGGTATACATAATTTGGTCTGGTAACTTTTCATAGCTGTCAGTCTGCACCAAAGAAGTCGCAAATCAACTATACATATTCACCAAATTTCAATGAGGGTTGCCACCATTTTCTTGCTGCAAAATTTCATATTTTGATTTCCCAGAAGGATTTCACATTTTTTCAGGAAGGTTGGATTGAAGAAAAGAGTAATAATTTTTTTTTGACATCAAAATGACTAAACGTTATGTCATGTTGTTTTTGTTTCAAACATAATGATTTAAGATTTATAGGGAGCTGCATCATATTCATTCAAAACCCTTGTTTAAGGGATGATAAGACATGTTTGATTTAGCGTGCTTAATTCTTCAGCTCACTTTTTCATCCACCTAAAGACCTACTATTTAAAGCTTTCATTTAATGTCTCAAATCAGCTAATATTCCAGTATTTCTATTTGTTTTTGCATAGCTGTCTTGTGTTCACCTTCGTTCCCCATGATGAACTGGTTGTTAATGGGTTATATTGTGACCAAGCCCAAATATTGAAAGATATAGGAGAATTATAGCCCTAATTTTATATTCATGGCACTAATTACTTTGATTTTAGTCGAGGTGTTAAACATTTATATAGAATTCTTAAAATCTCTACTATTACCTATCCCTTTCACAGGGGGAAAAAATTTACTTAACTAAATCCAAATATTTAATGCCCCAAAGGAGTTATAAAAAGCTTTTAAATAATAATATAAATATAGGAAATAAAAAACTAGTTCATAAACAAAACAGAACAATTGTACCTTTTTGACGGAAGCAATCTTGAAGTTAAGATCTGCTGTTGAAGGAGAGATGGTTGATTGCACTCCTGTGGTCATATGCATAGAACGTGGTAGACCCATGACCTTGTTGTTCTTATCCTCAGTCAACTGGGACAAATCGGCATCAAAAGTGAAGTCTAGTTTCATATCGGCACTATCTTCATTCTATAAAAATAAAAAATAAACTGAAAGTTATTACTAAACAAACATCAGGCAAACAGGAGCTGAAAACTTAGATTCACAATTTAGGTTACTTATGTTTTGATTATCATGAACCAAAGTCCAAATTTGAGAATCGAACAGTCGAATCTTTCATTTTTTAGACAAAGTAATTTTCTTAAGCCCACCTTACTACTTGTTTAGGTTATACACATTATAATTTCATGAAAATGTTTTCAAGGTAGTAGGAAATCCTCATTTACAATTAATATCAAGTTAAAAAAAAAAAAAAGATTGAACTACCTCTGCGTGAATATATCATTTTCAATTTCAAATCGAATCTAATCTTGGCTAACTTACTCAAATTTAATTAGAATCGAATCTCAAGATTATGAAAAATTTTGAGTAGTCTCTCAATCGAATCTCATGCCTAAAAAAAATATTAAGGTTGAATCCAAATTGAATTTGATGCTTAAATAGTGATCAAATATTTTATTTTAAAGTTTAAATCTAAATCGATTAGTTTATTTTTTGTTTCAAATCAAATCTTTGTTGAATATTTTACTATGTTAAGTTTCCGATTCCAATCCAATAATTTAAAAAAAAAATTTATAAACATTTTTGACTTATTAAAAAAATAGTACTTAAGTGAAAAATCAAATAAAAGGGTCACACCACTTTTTTAATCAAAGTACAAGATATTCACAGTCACAAACAATTATCCCCCACGTTATTCCTTTATGACCTGGACTCAAGTTAATTTCTCTTTACAATCTACCAAGAAAATGATATCCAGTCTGATCATACAGTGAATTACTAAAGATATGTTATTAAATGTGTCAACACTTTCTGCCCCACTCCATATTAATTTAATTAAGTATGAATTATAGATTTAAATTTTGAGCTAAGCCCATCGAATCCAAATATGAAATATTAGATTTGAAATTCTGAAATGAACTAGAATCTTTCGATCTTAAGATTCAAAATTTTGGTCCAAACCCAAATCTTACTAAGATTCGGATTTGAATTCTAAATTTTGTCCAAGCTTAGATTAAATAGTTTTTAAAATTGAGAAATTATTTTCTATATCTGCCTGTTATATATGATTAAGGGGACTACCTCGGCAAGTGAAAAAGTGTCATAAATACCCTCAGCTCTAATGTTATATTTAATTCTACAATGCGTTACTCCAAAATATGATTCACACCAAAATAAAGTCAAAAAATTCCAACACGGCTCTTTTTCCGAAACACTTTATTTTGAGTTTAATTAATAGACCAAAATGTGGGAGAATGTAACATTAACTCATTCTCAATGACTTTTTAAGCATATTTGCAGAGCTATTAGACTAGGTGTGATGAAAAAGGGTTTTAGTTTTAGTCTTCTTCTAAATAAAACATTTTTTATGGGCTCACTTGAAAATTCCTAGATATTTGAGAAATAGAGGCAAGCTTTCCTCTTTACCTTGAGATACGATTGAATAAATTAAAATGACACCTGGACACAGGAATCAAGCCCGGGACTTTAGGCTTTGCGCACCAATGCTCTACCATCGAGCTATCTAAGGATTGTCCCATGTTCAGGGCCCTTCTTCACCCATATTTTAAGGCAAAGTCTGTGATGGACGTATTAATATTATCGGCTATTAAGAGCTATCATAGATATTAGTCATCAGCGACTTGTTTGTGGCTTTATGCTGCTAATAGTACATATGTAATAAGAGTTTAATTGTAGGCTTAGTATATTATATTTTCATTAAGCCTGTCCAGGAATGATATTTTGAGTCCAGGAGATTTGAGCGAGAAATGTAAATTTACCACAAGAACAAGAAAAAATTTAAAAATTTTGTACTTTGTGCCTGTATTTATTTTTCAGATTTTAAGTTTTGTCTAAGCTTAGCTTTCCTATTCATTCCTTTCATATTCACTCAAACTTTTTTTTGTGATGATAAAATTAGAATTTTAGGGCCATTTGATTCTGAAGAGGGTTGGGAAAAGATACAAAAAAATTGATTAGGTTGCAATTTGTAGGTCGTAACAGTAAATTTAAATTCTGTAATCTTGTAGAATTGTTTAAAGGAAACAAAAAACCGCATAAAATGTTTACATTAATTTATTTTTAAGTTTTGTGAATTAAACTATACAAAATTTTGTTTAGAAAGGTTAGTGTTGAGTATAGCAATAAGTGTTTGGTATCTACAACAATCTCTTCTTCTCGTGTCGCCATGATATATTAATTGCTTCACATTGTGATTTCTAACAGCTTTTATGTATTAATAAGTTTTGACATGTAAGCCTTTTTACCCTATACCATTTATACCCTACACTCTTTTTATAACTTTATGAACTTTTTACCCTAAAATACTTTTCAGTAGTTAATGATAAAAGAGGTAGAATAAAGCATATAGGCAAAAAATTGGTAGAAATTAAATCTAATCAAAAAGAGCAATAACACCAAAAAGGGCAAAAATTGCAAAGATGCCTAGAAATGACCAAACTGTCAAAAACCAGAAAAAATTGCATAATTGAGCAAAATTTGTAAAAAGGCAAAATGTAAATAAGTTAATAAAAAAAAAGAATATAGAGATTTAAAAGCTACAAAAGGGCCAATAGGGGGAAAAGGGGGAAAAAATGGCGAAGTGGTTAGCTAGGTAAAAATCATATATGGGTTGTTAAGGGTAAAGAGGATAAAAAGAAAAAGTAAATAGTGTGGTAAAGAGGATAAAAAGAAAAGTTAAATAGTGTGGTAAATAGGGTAATAAGAGCAAAAGGATATTACTTTAGGGTAACAAGGTTTCAAAAATTTAAAAAGGGCAAAATGGTAAACGGGGTGGTGTAAAATGTGGTGTAAAATAAATGCTAAGATACATTTGATTTAATTATTTCCCTTTAACAGCCAATTTTTTGTGTTGTGACACTATTCTTTCTTTATTATTAGCACCTAAAGGCAATAGCTCAATGTATTGTGTATAGATAAGTTATAATTTATCTTCAAAAGAAATGTCAGCTTTTACACATGTTCAGACTATATACAAGAACATGCTAATTGTGTATTTTCACAAAATAATAATGCATTATAGATGTAATCATTATGTTTTATCTCATATTTTACAGGTCATTAAACATGCCTAGAAGCAAAGAAGGAAAAAAGCGGGACAAAATTGTCCCAAGCAATATTGAAAGTGCCGTTACTGCAGTGACAAGTGGGGAAATGTCTATGCGCCAAGCTTGTAGTGTGTTTTTTGTAAAATTGGGGACACTACATCGCCATGTTCAGGCTCATAAAATAACAGAAAACACGATATATGAATATAAGTCAACAAATGCCGTAAGACAAGTTTTCAGTGCCAAAATGGAGCAAGATTTACTTGAATATATTCGACAAGCAGCCTTACTGCATTATGGATTGAACAAAATGGATGTGCGGAGACTTGCATTCCAGTATGCAAAAGCCAACAATTTAAAATATCCTCGTCAATGGGACATAAACAAATTAGCAGGAGGTGAATGGATGAGACGTTATATGAAAAAGCATGGGAATAACATTTCTCTTCGGAAGCCAGAAGCGACTTCTCTAGCTCGGTCAACCAGTTTTAATAAATTTAATGTACAACAATTTTTCAGTAATGTTGTATAAGCGATTGAAAAGTATGGTCCGTTTTCTCCACATAGAATATACAATATAGATGAAACAGGCTTATCAACTGTTCATGTGCCACCAAAAATATTGGCGCCAAAAGGCATAAAGCAATTAGGAAGCATGACATCTGGGGAAAGGGGACAAAATGTGACAATGCTTGCCGCTATTAACGGTGTGGGAAATCACCTCCCGCCAATGTTTGTGTTCCCAAGAGTCCATTTTAAGGATTTTATGCTAAATGGAGCACCAGTTGGTAGCAAAGGAGGTGCCAACCCTTCAGGATGGTCTAATGAACGTCTATTTTTAGAGTTCCTAGATCATGTCATTAAGCATTCAAAACCCACTAAAGAAGAACCAATTATTATGTTTCTTGATAATCATGAGAGCCACGTGAATCTCCCTGTGATTGAGAAGGCCCGTGATAGTGGCATCATTATGGTAACATTTCCTCCACACACTTCTCATAAGCTACAGCCCCTGGACAGAGCAGTTTTTGGTTCTTTCAAGTTGCACTATAACAGAGCTGTGAACGATTGGATGTCTTCCAACCCAGGAAAACCTTTGTCAATCTATGAAGTCGCTCAGATAGTGGGCAGAGCATTTCCTCTTGCCTTTACAAGCAGTAACATTTTGAGTGGTTTTGCTGTAACTGGCATTTCCCCTCTGAATCAGGACATTTTTACAGACGACGAATTTCTCTCGTCATATGTGTCGGACCGGCCAGAACCAACAACTGCTGATAAAAAACCAACTTCAGAAGCTCCTGCACCTGTGCAGTCTCTTGACCAGCCTTCACCTTCAAAAAGGGGCAACAATGAAATGTCATTTTCCCCGGAGATGGTCAGGCCCTTTCCTAAGGCTGAGCCAAGAAAGCCAGCAGCTAAAGGAAGGAAAAGGGGAAAGTCAAGAATACTTACTGACACCCCAAACAAAGAGGAAATAGCAGCACTTAAGACTAGACCTAAGTCAAACTCTCAACAAAATAAAAAAAGTCATGCCAAGCGAAAATTAATTGAACTGGATAGTGAAGATGAGGATGAACCTATGCCTTGCCAAGATTCTTCTGACGAGGACATCAATTTGCAGGAGCTTTATGAGAACGAGATGGCAGAAGAAATAATTGAAGAAAATATTATATCTTTGGCAACAGGGAAGAAGACATTCAGAGATGTTCTTTCCTTGGAAAACGTTGTTCGTGAAGTGGGTCAGTTTGTTGTATTCACCTATGAAAATGAACTCTTTCCCGGTAAAATTATCAATTTCGATGATAATGGTGCACAGGTTTCCTCTATGAAGAGGTCAAAGAAATCGTGGAAGTGGCCAGAAAAGGAAGATATATTAACATATCCATGGGAGGACATTTTGGGGAGTATTCATCATCCAAAACAAATATCAAGTCGAGGTTTTTTTGACATACCAGAATTAAAAGTGATTAATTAAAATCTTTCCCAGTCAAAACATTAATGCCATTCCTTTACTATGTATGTGAAAGTAGTTTAGTCAGTGTGTATTAATCAGTGAAGTTATATTTTTATAACCCTAGTAGCCTATGTATTTTATTTTAATCGTATCTCATGAGTAAATTGTTATGTTCCAAGGTACAATATGTTGTGTTCAAAGGTACAATAAGTTCTTGTTCCTCGGAACACTTGTGACTGATGTGAATAATTATTTTTTGTATTTAATCTATGTTTGTTAATTAACTTTATAAATGTTCAAGTCTATCTAAAATAATATCACTAAATATAAAAAAATACTAGAGCTCTTAACACAAAAAAATAAAATAAATAAAAATTATTTAATAAAAACTGTTCCAAGGTACAACACCTTCCCCTAATATTTTAACATAATTTAAGATTTGCTTACTTTTCCCTGTGCTTTATTTTATATACTTAAAATAACAAAGCTACTTTATAGATTCCCCGTGTGTACATCAACTAGTGAATAGTAATTATAAGAATACCTGGTGATATCCTAGTTACATTAGCTAACACATTTTGGTATGGTTAAGTCCAGTCATGTACTTTGATTACAAGGTTAGAGAATAAATAAAATTCAAATAGATGTTTAGTTTTGAAAACTGATCATAATTTTAGGGATTTTAAGATTCAAGTAACCTTCAGCACGATATACAGGCAAATAACTTTAGTGCATTGTGCGTGTAAAGGTTTAGAATACACACATAAAAATTGGCATTGCCTTATGATTTGCCAGAAGAAAAAAATTACATTCATCAAAATTTGGGACCTAGGTATTAATAAAAGCTATCAAAAGTGATTAGACAAAGATCATGTGGCTTGATGTACAAGTAATAAACATTGTGTTGGAAGCTTTAGTTACTGTCAAAAAGTTTCTTCATGTCTGACTCAGGATTGTGTCTGCCACTATAGTGGTGAGGAACTGTTTTAATAATAAAGCAAATTACTAACCTTGTTGAAGCTAAGTGGCATTTGAATGGGATCAGATTTACTATCTGGCCCCTTGCCCAGCTCTGACAAGTTTACTGGAGTCTTGTTGGTAAATCCTAAGGCCATGTCCTCCACATCTTCAGTTAACTTGCGATCTAAGATATGAAAGAAAATCAATATTGTTGAAAGTACTAAATGAAACATTTTTCAACTTTAAAAAGAATGACCCAAAGAGAATTTAAAACAAACATTAGTCTCTAAGGAAAAAGTTGTTGAATAAAATAATTTATTTACTCACATATAAGACAATGTCTTTAGAAAGTAAGCAAAATTGTGTTGTATCTCATAAGACATTCTTTTCTAATTTTTTTAAAATTTAGTTATATGAATCTTAATTAAAAAATAAAAACCAACACAAAGCTAAGATGTAAAGTTACTAATTACCTCTGCTTTTGTCAATCCGCTGATTCTTCAAGTGGTTTGCAATCTTTGCTTTCATTGCCAAATCAGAAGGACCCGTTTTGTAATTTGTGTTCTCAAAAATTATGGTTTGAACTGGTGGAGATGTTCCGTCCAAAACCGTTTTCTCCACTACCTGCAGTAAAAAGGCATAAACAATCTTAACACAATGCTTGGTAGGAATTTAATTTTACTGTTTCTGTGAAAAATGCTGTTTTGGTGTTAATTTTTTTTAACTCATATAAATATATATATGTAACTTTCAAAATGCAACAAAAGTGCTAGCCTACCTCTCGGCCGAGTTTTGTTTTTTCTCCACTGGGTGTACTTCTCTGGCTACTAGCTCCTGAGTGTGGTTGATCATTCATTTCCATTACACTGTCATCAAAACATAGCCAATTAATGAGTGGTTGCTATGGGAGTCTTCAAAAAAGTACTAATAATATTTTTACTAAATGGACAGTAGAGAAATTAAAATTGGGAGGAATAAAATGTATCAAGATTTAGCAAGATGACTGTGAGTGTTTTTTTTTGTTTGTTTTTTTGTATCAGCTGCTTATACTCACTAATTAATATTTTATGTTATGAAAAATGTTACTAGAAAGAGATATAAGAACCAGTACAACCAACACAATATGGTTTCAATAGTAAAAGAATACAGTTCACACTCAACACTACTGCCAATGAACAAAGAATAATGGTTTAAGCTTGAAACTTAGTAATTATCATCAAATCCCTCAATTAGGTTTTGTTTCATTTCAATGTTTCATTTCCATGACCTATGGAAAAGGTGTTAAGAGTGAACGTTTTGTTTTTATTTTATTTGTATATGTCTCTATCTTATAATTATATATCTCTTTTGAAATTATAGATTTTTAAATATATATTTTGAGTCACATTACCAGCCGTCTGTCGAGCTTGTGAGTGTGGTTCCCAATTGTAAACCGCCTGCAGTGTTACTGCTGGGAGAGTTTGGTCTCAAGCTAGAAGTGATCGGCTTGTCCCATGCGTTTACCGATGGGGGCGGAGCAGGCAATGATGGGTCTATTGACACACAGTAACCGAGCTTCATTATGTTTTATAAACAATAATACAATTAGAATGTCACTAAGGCCAAGGCTCTCCTTTTCAGAAAATAATATACTAACACCTTTCAAAACTTTAATATTAGTGTATAGGTAAAAAAAAAAACATGTGTAAAAGTATTATCCAATTTTGAGTTTATAATATATATGTATATATCATATATTTCATACATTGTTAACGCAAAGGCAATGAATTGGACTTGAAGTTTACTTATATGCCTGAATAATAAAGTATCTTTACCAGGAAAAAGGCCGATACTCTGGTTGATCTTGTTCATCTCAGAGACATCATTGTGCATGCCGTGTTGATGTTGCTGTTGCTGTGCTTTCTGCAGCCTGTTGGTCTCGCGCGCCCTGGCCAGACGGGGCGGTAGCTTGCTCTGCCTAGGGCGTTCAAAGGGGGGCTTGCTGGGTCCCCCCAACATGGCACCGGGAATCGATGACATGCTCCCACCAGAAGAGGTTGGCACCAACTGGGGGGCTCCAATCACCTTGCTGCTTCCTTTCCTCTCACGATCACGATCTTTCTCTCGCCCGTTGCTCGGCAAGGACGAGCTCTTCTGTTCTTCAAATGACTTCTGACGCGATTCCTTCACATTCTTCTTGCTCCGTACTTCTTGGAAACCATTGTCTGCATCAAAATTGAAACGCTCTTCTTCCAATGTCACTTCTGGCTGGTCATCAACTATCACCACACCTAGTCAGTCAGGTAACACAAACAAGGGCCTCACACATTCAGTTGGTTTTTAACAAGGCAACAAACACACAAAGCCAAAAAATTAAAACAAAAAAAAAATTAGAAAAAAGTAAATGCCGAGTTAGTGGAACTAACATATTCTACGCAAAATACTTAAGCCCCAAAGCAGATTCTCTCAAGCAAAGTCGACGCGTCACATGGTGAATTTAAAAAGTCAGCCCAACTAAAATGATGTAGAATCTATGGATACATTAGCGAAAAGGTATTTACAATTATTGCAAGAAAAATTAATCAAAATAATGTCTACACAAATGATTAACTCATTTTTCAATGGTAGAAGAACCCCTTCAGTATTATGGAAATTGTTTTGAATGATGTTTTAGATAATAAGAGTTGAATTACCATATTCCATTCCTAAAATACAAAATTAAATAACTTTGAAAAAGTATAGCTTCATAGTAGCTAAGGGCTCAATTTGAGGTGAAGTTGATTTACTTTTAGAAACTTTTTTTAAATTTCCAAAAACCAAAACAAACACAAAAATGAGTTTTTTAAATGTGCAATTTCAACCAACAAAATAGAGAACTATAAATTTTAAAATATATTAACAGGTTATAATGACCAAAAACTTGACATTAAAAAAAATTGCCAATGAGACTATTCCCATTTTATTAAAGCATTCTCAAAGTTCCAAATTTAAATGCAAACAAGCATTATATCAAAGTAATGTTGATTTGTGATGATACAATAATTAAATAACTGTCTCTTAAAAATACTTCTAAATAAATGAATGTGGGCGGTTTTTAATGTGCTAGAAAGTTTTATTGAGTAATGGTTTATATGTTTAGGAAGATTATATTTATAGGAAGTGAACCCACATTTGCATGGTGGGGAAAGTGAAAAACCATTTTAGGAAAACCACCTTCAGTACACTTGACCGAGATTTGAACCTCGATCTTTTTGTCATCAGCAGTCTATTCTACAGCGAGAGTAGCGTGTTAGATCATGCAGCCACCGATGTGGGTTTTAGAATACTTATCGACACAGATATGCACGCATTTAATATTTCACGAGTGAAAATGTCAAACATAGACTAATATTTCTACTTAAAGCTCGCAACTAAACATTCTTAATTTATGTTAATCCCAGGAAAGTTAGTTTAGTGATGATCCTTTTTTTTTCTAATATTGATACTTCTTCAATAGATTACACGAGGAAGCATGTACAACTATTGTCTTGTTGAGAATGATAAGCTCAAGACAAAACTATAGCCATCCAGTGCATTTAAAAAGTATTTATTATAAGAAATTTCTTTCAAAACTCCTAAATACAAATATGGTAAGTTAAACTATTTAAAAATTAATTGTTTATTAAGAAAAATAAAGTTGAGTGTGTTGAGTTCAGTCATTACACTAATTACAGTGATTATATAAACTACCTTAACTTATTTGTTAGTGTGTATATCTTTGGAGGTTGATTATTGCTATGTTTGAAAATATGTAATTGGAAATTCAAGCTTACACTTTTCAGTAATAAATTTATGTCCAGGGGACTGGGTAGTATGTCAGTTTTATAAGTTAGTAAATAGTGTGTCAGTCAGTACAGAAAGTACAATTATTATATATAAGAGAACACCTTAGGGTGCTACTCAGTACATGAGTTTAGTGTTCATTATTAATTTATTAAAGAAATAATTTGAATTTTAGACAATGAACGCAAATTAGTAAATTATAAGAATGTTTACACTGTGATGGTGAATAAATCAATCCTGTCTTTTAAGACAAGGATGTTACAAAGATCCGTTTTTTTCCTCTTTTGAACTTATTTCCCAGTATTTTATAAAAATTGATTCATTTTGTATAAATTCCCTATTAATTTTATTTAGGTTAGGTAAACTATTCCTAGCAATTATATGTAGCCCAATTTTAAATAATTTATTATTAATAAAAAATCATTTCAAGAAATATTGAACGAAATGGTGCTTAAGGATCAGGGTTATATACATGGTTCTTACCTGTCATAACAAATAAAGTAAAATTCACCACTGATAAGAGAATGCTTACCAAGAACTGAATGGCATAGTAGTTTCCGTTTGTCTCAGATCAAACTTATGAAAAAAAAAATTCAACTAGGTTAGCTCTAAATTTGTATATTAAAAAAACTGTTTTGTTTATTTGAACATTATGTATTATATTGTTTTGGTGGTGCTTTGTATTATGTTTATGATTGTGAAGAATTGAATGTTTTGTCTTTATGTTTTTCTATAATTCTGTCTTGCACACAATATTAAATGTGTTACATTATAAATAGCAAAACTGGTCCCCAGAGTTTTTTTTAAACCTATTATTTTAATTCAGCTTGCCAAAACAATAAGGAAGATTGAAATTAATGTGTGTCAAAATTATTAATATAAAAGATTAAACTTATGTGATGAGGTAATTTAACAAGTTTAACAAAGGAAAATGAAGATTTGAAAAAAAAAAAAAGATTTATTAAAATTAAAAGTAAAACATTAAAAGTCTAACAAAAAAATTAGTTATATAAAATTTTTTATCAACTAACTCCTTAAAAATTAAAGTGGTTTTAATACAATTTTACTACATAGTGTGGGGTAATTAATTGCAATATAACAGGCTGATAAATAAATGTTGAGGTTAATTGTCGCTCAGCAATTAATTTATTCATTGTTTTGTTGGTAGACATGTAACGCAATAATTTTGTTTTCCATTGTTATAAAATTCTTTGAGGACAACTTGAAATTATTTTTGTTATCATTTTTTAAGTTCAAGTAAAATATCTGAGAGAACGTCAGAGAAACAAAAACTAATGACGTGTCGAATATTTGTTATCTAATGGCATCGACATATAAAAGTTATTAATTTGTTCAATAAACTTTATAAAATTAAACAACCTGTGTCTTTGCTGTCTCAAACTTAATAGGTTATGGGCCCAGAGCGTGCTGAAGGACAACGTAGACAAAAGCAAAGACAAGGAAAAGCAAATTTGCAAGCCGAAAAGCAACAAGTCGAAGCCGCAAGACGTGAGCAGTAAGCCGTAAGTAGTAAGCCATAAGCAGCAAGCCATCACACGTCGACAGCAAGCAACAAGTCGTGAGATTTTTCGAGCGACACGTCAAATTATGTTTCATATTTTACTTATTATAATTAGAACAATATTATAACGTCAAGTCAAACTGTATTGAAAAATTTTTGAAAGACTTAATTCACGTCTAGTCAAGTTAAATTAATTACATTGATAAATTTATATTAAAATCAGTCAGTATGGACACTGTAAGATCTCACTTAGAAACTTTAAGTGAAGATGCTCAAGGAAAAGTCAATTTCGTATCTTGGAAATTTAAATTAATTCTAACATTAAAGTCAAAAGGTTTATATAATATTGTAAGTGGTCTCACTGTAAAGCCAGCAGGTGGCGCTAATGATGAGCAAGATATAGAGTGGGTCAACAAGGACCTTGAGGCTCAGACTTTAATAGGCTTAAATGTTAGTAGTAATATTGCGATCAAAATTGCAAATTGTACAACGTCAAGACAAATGTTAGAGAAATTGACAAGTTTGTATGGTACTGTGACAGATGTCACTGTAGAAGGTCTGCAGAGAAAATTTTTCAGCTTCACTTATGATGAAAACAAGTCAGCCGTGGAAAATTGTATGGAGGTTGTGCAAATTGCCGATGAACTAGCAAGTGAGAATGACCCGATGAGATCTAACTGGATTATCACCAGGATTATCAGCGTACTACCTCAGAAGCTGGCACATTTTAGGACAGCCTGGGATACCGTCACAGGAGCAGATCGAACTGTCGAGAGATTGATTGAACGATTGAGGATCGAGGATGAGAGAATCAGTTCTGGGAAAATGCACCGGATCTAACCTCACATAGTGCTCTAGTATCGAAACATCATAAGAAGTCAAATCAGCAACTGGCAAACAAGCAAGAGAAGTCCAAAGTGACTTGCTATAAATGTGGAAAACAAGGACACGTTATTAAATACTGCAGAGGTAAGCCATGTGCGAAATATATTGAGCATTGCAAGAAACTGTATTCGTGCAATACATGTGGAACAAAAGGACATTTCGCAAAAGATTGTCCACAGAGCGATCAGAAGAAAGCAACATCAAGCAGCAACAGACCAGCCTTGTTGACAATTGGTTTGTCAAGTGCAGAGATGGAACACGCCAAGCAGAAACAATATAAACGTAACGTCTGGATTCAGGACTGTGGTGCATCGCAGCATATGACTTCACATAGAGAGTGGTTTTCACACCTGACACGTCTTGAAGAACCTGTTACCATTGTTATTGGAGATGCAACTGAATTGGAGGGTGTTGCCATCGGAGATATTGATGTTGAGGCATATGATGGAAACAACTGGAACCCAGTGAGTCTGAAAGATGTACTTTATGTTCCAAAGCTGGACTACAATCTTTTCTCAGTAGGACAGATCTTGGACAAGGGGTACATTCAAATGGCAGACAAAAGGACTTCTAGAATTGCTACTTCAGATGGTCAACACACGAAAGTTATTGCAGAAAGAGAAGGAAATTTGTACAAGATGATGTTACGGAAGGAAGGACAAGCAATCTGTATGATTGCAGACTCTATCAGGATCTGGCACGAACGACTAGCTCACCAGAACGTGAAGTACGTTCGAAACGTTTTGAGCAAGAACAACATCAAGTATGTGGATGACTGGCAAGATTATACATGTGAAGGCTGCATCTATGGCAAACAGCACAGAGTCTCACATCCAATCAACACGAAAGTATCCAAAGAACCTCTGGACTTAATCCATGTGGATCTTGGTGAAATGGAAGTTACGTCGATTGGAGGAGCCAAATATTTTCTGTTATTCAAGGATGACTTTTCACATTTTAGAACGGTCTATTTCTTGAAGTCAAAGAATGAAACAGCCACAAAACTGGATATCTTTATGAAGCTGGTGGAAAATCAGTTTGACAGGAAAGTCAAAGCTTTGAGATCAGACAACGGATTGGAAATCAAGAACAAAGAAACAAGGAAACTGCTTGAGGAACTTGGAGTTTTTCACACCTTTACTAATCCATATACGCCAGAACAGAATGGTAGAATCGAGAGGGAGATGAGAACCGTAGTGGAAGCTGCACGTTCAGTTATTCACGCAAATGATTTGAGTAAGACGCTTTGGGCAGAAGCTGTAAATTACGCAGTCTTTACGATCAACCAGACTGGAACGAGTTCAGTACCTGGCAAGAGTCCTGCAGAGCTTTGGTTTGGTCGTAAGATGGATGTGAGCAAGATGAGGATCTTCGGAAGTGAATGTTTTGTACTGAAGTCAAAAAAGAAACAAACTAGACAAGAAGTCAGAGAAAGGAATATTCGTAGGATACGATGCAGATTCAACAGGATACAGAGTGTATATACCAAACAGTCGTCGAGTAATTAGTACAGATAATGTTACTTTTAATGAAGCCAAGATGAGAAGCCAAAAGCAGACAGAAGTTGAATCAAGCTTCAAGAAGGAAACAACAAAGCAAGATGAAGAAGATGATAGAAAAGAGGAATCAGAAGAATCAGACCATGATGATACGACCATTAATGCAGAAGAAACACAAGAAGAACAGATTGAAGAGTCAAACGAAGATATTGATGAACAATCAACATCGTCTAAACAAGAAAAGAGAGTATTGAGAAATCGCAAGACACTGAAGAAACCTGCAAGGTTCTCTGATTATGTAATGAGTTACATCAGAGGAGATGCAAATGCAATGATTGGTGAAGTTCAGGACATACCAGTGGATGAGGCATTGAAAGACACAAACTGGTACAATGCAATGAAAGAAGAATATGACTCGCTGATCAGGATGAAGACTTGGGAACTTGTGAAGTGCCCACCGTATGCTAGACCACTCACCTGTCGCTGGGTTTTGAGAGAGAAGACGAATGGAAAATTCAAAGCTCGACTGGTGGCACGTGGATTTGAACAAGAGAAAGGAATTGATTATACTGATACCTTTAGTCCTGTGGCTCGTCACACATCAATTAGATTGCTGTTGAGTCATGCAGCAGCTGAGAAGATGAAAGTAGTGACCTTCGATGTTTAAAACGGCATTTCTTCATGGTGACCTGGAGGAGGAGCTATATATGCATCAACCAAAAGGCTTTGAAGACGGATCTGAAAAAGTGTGCAGACTACGGAAAAGTCTGTATGGTCTGAAGCAAGCACCTAGAAAATGGAATGAGAAGATTTCCTCACACTTGGAGAAGATTGGATTCAATAGTACAGATGACGATCCTTGTATATATTATAATGAGAGCAGGACAATCATGATCTCACTATTTGTCGATGATGGTCTAGTTATAGGCAAGAGAGAAGACGCTATTTTCGAAGTCTTGAAGAAGATCAACGAACAATTTGAGATCATGTACGAGAAGAAGATCCAAGACAAGCTATCCTACCTTGGCATGGAATTGAAAATTGAACAGGATGGAATCTTCATAAGTCAGCCAAAGTACACCACAAAGATCCTGAAAAGATTTAATCTTGACCAGTGCAACTCAGCTTCAACACCGATCGAAAAAGGGATGGTGACTGACGAAGAAAACCAGAAGAACGACAAACCAGTACCAGTGGGAACCCCCTACAGAGAGGTTCTCGGATCACTGCTCTATCTGGCAACAATCTCGAGGCCAGATATAAGCTACGCCGTCAATTATCTGAGTCGGTACAGCAGCAGACCAATGAAAAGTCATTGGAAAATGATTAGAAGAGTGTTCATGTATCTGAAGGGTACTGTGAACTATGGCATCAAATTCGATGGAGGATCAAGACTAGTGGCCTACACAGACTCTGATCACGAAGGAGACAGAGAGTCAGGAAAGTCAACGAGTGGAGTACTGCTGATGAGAGGAGGACCTGTGATTTGGTACTCCAAGAAGCAACCAGTGGTAGCAAATTCTACTGCTGAAGCCGAGTACAGAGCTGCTGTTTCTTCGATAGATGATGTCAGCTGGACAAGAAGAATCTGCACGGAATTGAAAATCCTGAAGACTGATGAACCAACTACCTTGTACGTTGATAATAAGTCAGCAATTACTATGCTGCATAACTCACATGAAGGCAAGACAACCAAGGGTAAAAAGCACATAGAAATTTCAAGAAAATTCATTCAACAGAATATAGGTAAGATTGTACTTCCTGAGCATGTTCAAACCAGAAGTCAGCTTGCAGATATTCTGACTAAACCACTTGCTAAAAGCTCATTTGTAAAACTTCGTAGAGCGATAATTAAGGAGGAGTGTTGAGGTTAATTGTCGCTCAGCAATTAATTTATTGTTTTGTTGGTAGACATGTAACGCAATAATTTTGTTTTCCATTGTTATAAAATTCTTTGAGGACAACTTGAAATTATTTTTGTTATCATTTTTTAAGTTCAAGTAAAATATCTGAGAGAACGTCAGAGAAACAAAAACTAATGACGTGTCGAATATTTATCTAATGGCATCGACATATAAAAGTTATTAATTTGTTCAATAAACTTTATAAAATTAAACAACCTGTGTCTTTGCTGTCTCAAACTTAATAATAAATATTAATTAAAATCTTTCTTGCACTTATAAAACATTGTAGTGTTTTAAGGTGCGGTAGAAGGGAGCGCGAGTTATTTTACAGTTTTTATGGCGAAAATATATTTCTCCAGTAGCAACATAGTGTTTAGTTTTCTGCACATGCTAATATCAACAGATCAGGAATATCTGTAAAGGGTGTCCTGGAATTTTGTCAAAACTTTTTCTCTTTATTTAAATAGTTTTGACAAAATTCCAGGAAACCCTTGACAGATATTCAAGATCTGTTGATATTAGCATGTTCAGAAAACTAAACTCTATATTTCAACTGGAGAAATATTTAATTTATTTTGGCCAAAAAATGTCAATTCTATAAAAACTGTAAAAATACTTGCACTCCCTTCGGCGGCACCTTAACCATATATTTTTTAAATAGTATTTCCAAAAATATTCAAATTTTGGTGTGAAAATGTGAAAAGTATGTTTCAGAAGCCCCAATTTAAATGTAAAGATTTCAAAAGCATAAGTAACTCTCATAATATTTCAAAGTCACCATACAAGTCGGGGGAAATGATTAAATATATAAGCATTCCCCTGAAACAGTTGTAAAATCAAATCAAGGGAGAAAGCTATAAAGCAAAATACTAAAATAAGAAATAATGATGGGAATACCAAGTATTTTATTTAATTTGTTAGATCACTAAATTAGTTCACCTATTTGCTTGGCAATTATCCGGAAAAAAAATCTTATGGGTTATCAACTAAAATTAAGCGAAACTTTGTTGGCAAATATACTGTATTTTATGGGTTAGCGTCAACTTAAATTAAGTGAAGATTTGTTGGCAATCAATTTAGATTGTTTTGTTTTTTTCTCTTTGCTCTACTCCTATTTGAATCATATTAATTAAGTTAAACTCCCAATGCCATTATATCCCTTAGTCATTAACTTAAAATGCTATTAATTTAAGAAAAGAAAATTCGGAGTGAAATATTTGATTATCAACTTTTGATCAAAATAATTTATAACAAACTTAAAAATAATCAATTTAAGTATTTAAGAAAATTGTTGCTTATTAACCTGAAAATTATTTTATGTACAATTGAATACACACTTTAAAGTTTGTTTCCTTTAACTTTGTGTAGTAATTATTTAAATCAGCAATGAGTTGTTTTATTTTTAAAATATTTAAAAAGAAAACTTGTTTTAACTAGCTTATAATCTATAAAAAAAATACTTGTTATAACTAGCCTATAATCTATCACAAATATATTGTGTGATGTAGACCTATTACTCATTACCCTCCTTTAAAACAAAATGTCTCCCAATATTAATCATCTTTATTTAATTAGATTTGACAAGAAATAAATATAGTTTAGTTTTAATTAACTGTCCCTTACCTTGTAGAACATTTCAGGATAATACTGCAGCGAAGAGACGAGAATAAAATAAGGTACAAGAGGTGTCTAAGTGAAACCAAACTAGGTCCACAACGCACTCATTTCTTTGGCACGCTTATAGTTTGGTTTAATATGAGAGCTAAACATACCTCTCATTTTCAAACTTTTGTTTTTACAGCTCTTGACTTAATACTTCGGAAATATTAACAAACTTTAATGGCACTATAAAAATACAGCAAGACTTTAATCGTGTTCCTTGTCTATTTTGGTAGTCAAACAAAATACTATTTTACAAATAAAGGGAAGGAATCTAGTCCCTCGCCCATAATTTAAAAAAAAAACCATTCTATCATTAAAATAATTTTACTAAAATCCCCACAAGTTCCCTTTTGATATGCTTATCAATTACAGTAGAGACTTACATTAAAGGAATCTACTTAAGGTTTGCAAGTATCATTTTTTAATATCAGTTTACCATTTGTGTTTACTGATATTTTGAAACCTCTATGAAGAGTCGCTTTCTTATGCTCAGCTCACACACAAATAATGTGAATGCAATGAAGCTGGTTAGAAGCTATTCTAGCTCTATCAGATCTGATAAAAAAAAAAGTACACACGTTGTATGAAGTGACATGAAATACAAGTATTTCCACGCAGATAACTTGGGGTCGTCGACACCAAATGGTGGTGCTATGAGATGTCAAAGTTGGAGCTGTATGCACCTGTGTAGTTGGTAACTTGTCAAGCTTCAGCATATAACAAGAGGAGTGTGATGTAAATTATGACCAGTAACAGGCATGGAAATAATGCCTGACAACAAGTACTAATAAGGATTTTTTTAGGATATGGTTGTTAATCCTGACGAGGACCGATACCGAGAGTGGATTCCCTTCTTATTTGGAGTGTGTCAGAGGAGGGAGTGCCCATGTTGATTTGTGTGACGTGTTGCCTACACCCCTCCATGGTGCATAAAGTGACAACTTGACATATAGTAGTGCTACTGTTTCTGTCACTGACCTCAAGTTATCTGCATGGATATACTTGCCTTGTCACACCCTACAACCCCCATATTTTTTTTTTTTTACCTGTAGATCTGAATAATATTGTTTATATATTTTCTTAATGGATTTTAACAAATGGCTTCAGCCAGAAAGCTTGTATTTTTGGGTTTAAATGGATTTGTCTTCATAAGATTACACACTTGCACACCAAAATATGCACTATTCAATTAATGTATCGCCTCATTAAATGTTTTGATGGAAATGGCGACTCAAATTGAGTTTAATATGATTTATTCAAGCATTAAACAAGCCGAAAACCAGAATTTTACTAAGTAATTTCAATATTTAAACCTTGCATTCTCTCTTCTAGCCTTTTTTTTTAATGGGTGCTAGGGTTTAGTAAAAAGTGAAGGAGATGGCTCAAAACCATTTGAATATGGCTCAATTCAGTTTAAAATATGATCAAAATGTTATGTTATAATAATAATAATAATAATAATAATAATAATAATAATAATAATAATAACCGATGATGATAATATTAATAATAACAATAGCTTAATAAAGGGAAAGAGGGGATACTTAACGACTTCAAAGAAACACATTCCGACTATTTGTTTAGATATTTAACTGTGGAGTCAGTCTGAGAAATCACCACTCAAGATATAAAGCCTACCCTTTTGGAACCAGAAAACAATTTTTGAAATTGGGGGAAAGCTCAGAGTTGATTTATTTCCCTTGGGAAGAGAAAAGTGTATATCCATATTTAAATTAGTTCTAATCTTAGTAAGACGTGTATAAAAGGTTGAGCTCGGTTGACAAAACTTTAAAGATGTTGCTTTTGATTGAGGGCCATAAAAATATTAAATTTAAGTTCATTGCCCTTACAAGTGTAGGCATCAGATTGCCACTTAAGAGAAGATCTGATGTAATCCTTTACATAAAACAGTTGTTTACTGTGCATTATTTGGAGTAATTATATATCAAATGTTTTGACTACGTTTCAATACTTTGGTATTTAATTTTAATTTGTTGTAATTGCTAATGTCATGTAGTTTTTTTTTGTTTTTGTTTTTTAAGATTTTCTAACACCAACACAATTTGTAGCAGCTACTTAAAACACATGAATGGGCATAAGGATTGATAAGTTCAGCTTGTCTGATTTGCTTAATACAAGGAGATTGGGGTTCAAATGCCAGTAGGGTGGATTTATCTTAGATGGTTTCCCATTCTACCACCAGCGGATACATTTCCTTTTATGGTTACCTTCCTTATATCACCCCATTGGCGTAATTAAGGTGGGGATGTTGGGAACGTGAGAAAAGGGCAGTGCTTTTGCAGTTTTTAAAGCAAAACCTTTATTTTTTGCCAAAATAAATAAAATATTGCTTTGTTAACATGATGATATCAACAGTTAATTTGTATACATCCCAGAGTAGTAGTAAGGATACCGTGTAAAAAATATATACATCTTTAATATGGTTACCCCAAATAAATTAGTGAGTTTAAGTTTATAATCACCTCAAAAGATAGAGGGTGGGGGGCCCGTCAGCTGAAAAAGGTTGTAAACCACTGCTTTATAGAGTAGCATAGAGGAATTAAATTTCATTTAATTAAAAATGACTAGTGTAAAGGCATGAAGTTAATTTTCAGAAAAGGATATGACCTTGATGGGGAAATATATGCATTTGATATCCAAACAAATATTTCAAGGATAAAAATAAATAGTATAATACATTGTACAGACTTTCTCAATCCTTTACTTAAAAATAAAGAAGACAACTCTTAAGATAAGTGAAACGAGTTAAGAAATTGTTACAGAAACATAAATGGGGAAAAAAAAGAGCGTCGCAATTTATTTAAGAGAATAAATGAAATAATATACAATTAAAGAATCAAATAGAAAAAAGGAACATACAGTTCAACAAAGAGCATAACGGTTCACTGCACTATGTCAAGAGCTGTTTATTTTAATTGTACTGTAACTACTAGTTAGGTGCTCGTTTAACTCTCAATTTTTAATTATGTAATCACTTCACTAACTCCTCCACTTCTCAAAGGTATTTGATTTTGGTGTTTGTTCATTTTAAGATTTTTTTTATAAGTTTCTTATAGCAAACCGACATTTTTTATTACACCAAGAAATAGTTTATTATTTATACTAATTTTGTAAATTTCAAGAACCCACCTTGTTTTCCTGGTTAATTTCAAGAATTTTCTGATTCTGGAGTGTATTAGTTGTGTAAATTTTCAACTCCCATTTTCATCTCTAATTAAAAGTGTATTTGCTTAGAGCTAGGGAAATAGTGGATTTATACAAATATATTTTAAATAAAAGATGTGTATCTCTCCTACAACTTTTAAATAACTTATATTGTATCTCAAAGAATTAGATATATCCATTAATGATATTGTTTTTAATGCTAAAGTGTGCTTGGATACGAATTTTAATCAAAATAGAGCCAATTTCAAGAACATAATATTCTTTCTTCTCACCCTTAAGGTGGGAATGTAATAGATCCGAGAATATTTCCTAGGGTATTTTTTCAGTTTTTAGAGAAAAATATTATTTCCCCCGAAAATAATTAAAATATTGCTCCAGTAGAAAGAGATTTTCTTCACATGGTGATATCAAGAGTTTTTAAATATCTGACGTAAGTATAGCTACATAAAATAAACTTTTTAAATTAAGAGAAAAACTTTCATAAAATTCCACAACACCTTCAACAGATATTCAAGGTCTTTATATTAAGAAAATTAAATTATGTTTCTACTGGAGCTATATTTTATCTATTTGCTACGTTTTTCAGTTTGCCTTTTCTTCAAACACTTATTATTTAAGGATTGCAGTTTATTTCTCTAATATTCCAGTAGTTTTGGGTAAAATTCTTTGATTTTTTCACAAACAAAGAAAAATATCCTGTGTTTTCCCAGTTTCCAGGTGCTTGTCAAATCTAGTATATCACCAATCCCGTAAAACTGAGACTTTTACCAGTAACAGCATAAGCATTTACCCCGGGTTGCTGGTGGATGCGTTTCAATAACTACAAGTTTATGATTAATTCACATGTCCATCAAATACTCTGCCTTAAGCTATGACTAAGATTGATACCAGTCCACAGACAAACATACAACAGACTCTCAACCTCCAGGTTAAAACGGCTGTGCTCCGTGAGAGAGTAAAAAAAGAATTTTAAACATAGTTTCACTAAAGAGAAAGCACAAATTAATATCTCTCTCCAGTCAATTGGCCGGCTTCCTCAAAGCTAGGTTGAAGTATTGACCCAACCCCCTTTAATCCTACCTTACAAAGAGCCTATGCCGACTGCCCATTACGATTAAAATGGTCACTTTGTGACAAACATGTTAAAAGTGAGTCGTTTAAACAATTGCACATTTGTAAATGCTTTTTTGACTGTACAATGACACTAGCAAACCCCAGTGTTGATGGACTCAACCTCGCTCAAGGAGCGCAGCTAAACTTCCGTTAGACTGAGTATCTGGTATATCCTTGTTTGTGCACTGGGTACAAGATTATTTACTAATAGCTCAGTGAAAGAGCAGTAGCACACTCAGTAAAAGTTCCTGTGTTAGATTATCATATCCAGGTGTAATTTCTCAATTACATCTTATTTAATTGTATATGTTTTTGTCCTCAGACACTAGAACCCATACTAAACTTTAGTATTTAAGAAATAAAATAGAGATGGTTTTTAAATCCCTATGGTAATATTCAACTAAAGAGAAAAAAAGAGGATAAGAAAATTCATTGCGGTCAACCAAGAAAAAAAAAGTTTAATGTCAATTCCCGGTATAACTATAAACAAGCTTTGCATGTGCCTTTTACTTACATCAACAAGTAAAATCTTTGCTTTAAGGAGCTCAGGTGCCAGGGAATCTAAAAATAAAACTATCTTCCTAGTGGAAGCCTTGTTTAAGCAATGAATGCTTAATTTCAAACTACGTTTAACTACAAACTAAAGTCCAAATGTATTTCCCACTGTGTATTTGTTTGGTTCATAGTGCTGCTTCTTTTCTTAATAAAAATCACTATGTTTGTACACTTACAGAACAATCAATCCCAACACCACCTTAACCAAAAGCAAACATATCTACTGTAACTATAAAAGTCTAATTGGTGTTCCTAAGGAAAAGTATACAATGGGAAAAATTGAACTCAAATCAAGAAAAACATTATATATTAAAATAATTTTCTAAGTTATGTTTAAAATATTTTGGTCTCCCTAAAATTGTACTATGCTAGAACATAATTTGAAAACCTAGAACTTGGACAAAAGTTTTTTTTTTCCTAGCACTGAATCTTACTGCACATTTGGGTTAAAAGCTTACGTATTAATTCTTATAGGTTAATAATGAGGAAAGTTGAGTTTAGAAGAAATGTGCCCGCATTTGTGTGGAGAGTGGGAAACCATCTAAGTAAAATCACCTTCAGTACACTCAACCTGAATTGAATCATGATCTCCCCATCATCGGCAGTATATTCTATTGTGAGACTAGTGCATTAGACCATGCGGCCACCGAAGAGGCTGACAAAGGTGTATTAAATAAGACAACACAAAAATATATTGATTCAATTTCAAGTCAAACTAATTTACTGTTGATAAAAAAGTTAGCAATTGAAAATTGTTTACACTTATTAAACATGGAATTTAAATAATAGCCAACCAAGCAAAATTGACTAACTACTAGTGTAAATCACTTTACGAGTTAACATAGGTGGGGGTTAGTGATGCATGGAATTATAATTATAGTTGTAATTAACTTTGAAGACTTCTACTTTAAATGATTTTGCACCAAATAAAGTTTCTTCCAAGCCAGGACTAAAACTAGTTTCTCAGAGGTTTTGGGTCAGCAATATAGCTGTAACGCTTTTGCATAGTATAATAAAAGAAACATATTCAAGAGGCTAGATGTAAGGACTTAAATTCACACTGTAAAAGATTAGAATAGTATTTTTGTTTCTTCCAAGAAGCAAGTGTGTACACTTAATTTACTATGAAAGGTAGCCTTTATCAGTTCCACCATTGTGTAGTTTATAAGATAGTGCCATAGTGTCATTATTCAAGGTAAGTGCAACCTTCCAGGATAAACAAAGTTTAAATGAATTGTTGGGCTAATTATTGGCTGAGCGAGATTTCCTAAGATTTGTATTTCCATTAAAGAGAGATAATACATTTAGAAAAATATTATAAATACCTTCATTCCAATGAATGAAAAATATCTGGATTAATTATTTTTTTTCACTAAGGTCTTATTACCTGTTCAGGTTTTACACATACATGATAATTAGCCTAATGGACTAGGGATGAGGAAGGAAGAGTTTTAGATGTAATCTGCCTGCATTCATGTGGAAGAAGAGTGGGAAAGCATTTAGGAAAAACCACCCTTAATAGAACCAACCATGATTCGAACCCCAATACCATCAAAAGGCCAGCCTTAAACAAGAGTGACACCTTAGCCCATTCGGCATACAAATCTTTTTTAAAAAAAAAGTTAGTGCTAACAATACCAGAATTAAAAAATCTATTATTATTGAAGAAAATACAATTTCTATTCAGCAAAATGATTAATATTTATAAGAAGTTTAAATAAGTTCAACTACTAAATTTATCCCTCGCATTAAAGAAATGATATATGAAAAAATTGCATTGCATTCCTCAAATTAAGCTCCATTTTAGTTGAGAATTACTTATTTATAAAAATTGCTTTCCTTCCTTATGTTGAGTAAATATATTTATATATTTTAATAATAAATTGAGTATTAAAGAAATCATATTTTATTTGGTGGCCCATTCTAATTTTTAAATTCTCAATGTGGTCCTTCAATCAAAAAAATTTCCCACTCCCGCATTAAATTATACTTGATAGTCTTGCCCTTTAAACTATTATCTTCTATTAATTACACTAATCCAGCATTATAAAGAGATCCTCCTCCATTCAACAAGAAGTTCACCCCTCTTCAAACCCCAGCTGCACAATTCACAAACAACATACAAGCAAGTGGTGGCAAGAGCAAACAAGAGATTCATTCATAACCAGACACACACAATAAAAGACAAAGAAATAATCATATAAAAGTAGCCCATAACTCTGTTGTACTCAAGCTCAGGCTTGGCTCAAATACTATCAGCATGCCACCAACTACTAAACTTATGGAATTGCAAACTTTTCCCTTCACAAAAATTGACAAAAAGTCTTAAAAGAATGAATTTACCAACTTAATCACAATCACGCTCTATGATGAAATAAGCCTTGATTAAAGTTTATTTCATTAAGAATAATAGCTTGTTAGCATTGACATAATACAAATTTGACCGAATAGGATAAAGGCTTAGGTTGCTTAATTATAGGAACCAATAAATGAGAATTACCAGGCCTACAAAACAATGGTAGGCTGTTTTAGGGTAACTTCCGCCCCTCCCTCCTTCTCCAACAAAAGGTTATATGCGTTTTTTTAAACTATGATATTATTGTTTCCCAGCATGTGCAGATTTTTAATATAATTAGGTAGTAAATTTCTGCACAAAATGCCCAAGTCCTTATTTATTTTAAATGAAAAGTAGTACAGATTCCAAAGGCTTGCATCAACATTAAATGAATGTAAGATTGGTAGAAAAACCTTGAAAAATTAACGCAATTGACAATCAGACTAGCATTACCACATAAATAAATAATTCATTGTTTAGTGGTGATCAAATTGTAAAAATGTAGAGAGTAACACAACATTACAATAACTTACCTTCGAAAGAAAAAAATCAACAGTTTGCCCGCTAAAGAAAAAACTAAAAAGATTATGAAAATGTTGATTCAAACTTTTTTTCTTCCAATGGATTTTATTGAATGAAGAATGTATTATTTACTAACGATATCTCTCATGACTATGACAAGGCCATAAAGATCAGAGTATTTATGCTATTATATGGTGAACAAGCAGGTGAGGTATAAATGAACTAGGAGTTCGCTAGTATTGTGATTTTCAGCATAATATCCTGCCAAGTAAGCATAGTAAACACCCAACTCAAAAATCCAAAATCGCTGAGTTAAAATCAAATATACAAATTTCAAAGGTGACTTGTCTCGACTCAAGATAAAGTAATAATGGAGCTATGAATCTCTATGTCAATAGTTTTACATTTTTCCGAGTGGGATTTAAACTGCCAAGTCTGTCAGGTTTTTCTTCCTATTCTTTACTTACGATCGTATTTAATAAGTTCCCTATCAGTTTGACAAAGAAATCTTAATATTAAACAAAATTGGACATTTAATTGTAAGTTTTATTTAATCAAATGATTAACAAATTTTTTCTATAAAAAGATTTCATTGCTAACAAATCAATACAATTTACTGTTCTACAATTATATATTAGGTCAATTTTATTTTATGTACAGTGAATATATATAATCCATTTTAAGCGTTTTTACATCAGACATTAACGATTAATTTTTTTTTGTCTGAAATATAAACAAAATATATTAAAAACAGTCTATTTCTAAATCGAGACAGTTATTTTAAATAAATATGACTAGCTAATAATAAAGGGCTGTATTTTCACCATAGCTAAAGGTATGATCTAATAAATTAGGCTATACATTTGACGTTACAAATATTTCAAATATTAATTTTCAGAATCAAAAAATACCATATAAACTCAGAATTAAATATAATCCAGATTTAATTTCCACCATAAAATAATAAAATTGTTTTGTAAGCCTGTGCAACCTACACCTGGGGAGTAAAGGATTGAAAAGCACAATGAAAGCTCATGGTATGTAACGATAAGTTACTTACAAAGGTAAAGATAGAATGCCCAGTGGGGAAAATATTGTCTATCATTAAGACATGAATATGCTATTTATTAGCACATAAGATTTCATTGTGATAATCATTCAAAGATTATTCAGGCATAATTATTAACAGTGTCTACTCACTTGCATAGTTGTTCAAATCTATGCCTTCCAATGCATTTGTCTTGTCCACTCTAGCACTCTTCTTGGCTGCACTAAGGTCAGTGAGAGCCTGTGAAACAAGGGACGGATCATTCAGTTTGATCTCGTCCACTCTGTTCACAGAAGACGTTGTCTCTTTCATTGGCATCTTGCCACCTGACAAACCAGGACTTTGATTACCCCCTCGAGAGTTCAGTCCCCGATTGTTCATAGGCTGAGCACTTCCTGATTGAGAGGTGTTCCTTACCCCAACACTTCCATAACTACTTCCATTGGCCCTCTTTTCAGCACCTGGAGCACGAGACGAACCTGGAGAAGGTCCTTGTCCTCGAACTGAGCGAGAGGCATTGTTGCCAAGACCTCCTGGAAGTCCTGATCGCCGTCCACTACCCTGAGAGTCCCTTCGTGGATACACTCTTCTACCATTTCTCATCTCTTGCTTTCGATCATGGTCATCTAGCTCACTATTTTCAGAAGTTGTTTCCCAACACTCGTCTCCTACATCAGAAGAGTTTTGTTTCATAGGGATTCCTGAACCTCCAACTCTAGATGATGGCCTGTCTCTACCCTGAGAATGAGAGCCTCGACTCCCTCGACCCCCTTTGCTTCGACTAGAGTCCCTACGTTCACTTTCAGATTTACGTTGCATTCGAGGGGGCATTTGTGGTGGTGATATTTTGGAAGTATGTCTAGCACCACTACCTATAATACCAGCAGCTAATTGTTGTTGTTTCAGTTTTGTCCTATCATCAATACTCATCATTTCTCCCCCTAATTCATCTTTTACAGTTTCCCCTGAATCTAAGTTTCGATTTTCTTTGGTGTCTTTATCGTCTGAAACTAAAACTTTGGAGTCATCAGAAGGTTGGCCAAAAGGACTTTTTGATGAGGGTGGTCCATATCCATCCATTCTTCTGCCCACACTCCCCCTAGGTCGAAATCCTCCTCTACCTCGGCGAGAGGGTTCTCCCCGAGGAGCAAATCCTTCTCGACCACCTCGTGTGTTCTCATAGCCCCCTGTGCGTTTTTCATATCGACGAGGATCTGAAGAAGAGGGCAATGTCTTGTCTCCCTCTGAGTGACGAACTTCCCGATTACGATCATCTTTTTCGATTTTTTTGCTACCTTGTTTAGGAGACCTACAACAGAAGAGTTACAATCAAAAATTCAATATTGCATCACTGGCCAAATGAAGTGTTCTCTCCATATTAAATACAATGCAAATTTTAGTTTTTCTAAGTGCTTCATTAATGTTAATGTGTACCAGGTTTAATATTTGATTTATTAGTGAAACCGTTAAAATAATTTCAAAAATTAATCCATAGTTGTTGCCGTTTTGATAGAGCACACTTTACCATTAATATAGTGTGGGAGATAATCTTTATATTGGCAGGCTGTTTCACCATTTCACAGCATAATTTGAACCATTTAAGTTAATTATCTCTTTTCTCTTGATAAAATAGCATTAATTTCCAATAAACAATAACTTAAAATCTTACACTATTTTAGTTTGTATTTTGCAATTCTTCATAATGATATTTGAAAACCCCAGGGACTTTAAAATATCTCTGATTTCATCCTGCCACACAAACTTCCTTTATTTTTCCAGGTTTTTCAATTTTCCAGATTTGTATCAACCCTAAAATAACTGTGGTATCTCATTCACATGAAATATTTTGAATTAAAATTTATGAGCAGTAAAGTAGCTCGTTCGGTGTGCTGTAGACTCTTGATGTATGGCTTTGATAAACAGCACACAGACCCTATTAGAACCAAGTCTATTGCAGGTTAAAATAAATTTACAAATAAAAATTCGATTTTGTGATGTCTTTGAGCGATTAAGATTTTTCCTTTTCCTCGATGTTATTAATTAAGAAGGAAATAAGATGAAAGATAAATTCAAAGCCTTTGTAAAGTGACTAAATTTCAAATCTTAATTCTCACTAATCTAAATATTTTATTTATATTCTTATATTTTTAAGGCTTTCAAGCAAAATTTAAATAACGTCTGACTTAAAGAGCCATGACTAATTTCAACCAAAAATGAAATTATTTGAATAAAAGAATAAAAAATAAATATTTACCAAGAGTAGGATGGAAAAATTCAATGTGAAAAAACCTAATAAATGTACCCAGTCAGAGAGTGTTCTCATCTGTGAAGCACACTAACACATGGCTGATTAAAGCCATTATTAAAAAAACTGGTTAAAACTAAATCATAACATTTGGGGTGGGGCCCATTTTGTTACTATTTCTCTTTTCTCATATATATGTCATTTTTTCCAAGAAAGTTATTGGAATTAAAGACTGGTAGGTAAAATGAAGATTCAAATTAGAGATTAAAATCCGTTAAATAGTGTATTGACACGAGAACAAGCTACCTTTGAATATGGTTCACCCCCTAAAAAATACAAGCACTATGGTAGGAAAAAACCAGGCCTATGCAAAAATAACATTTTAACTTAGGGAAATAATTTCCCATGAAAAATAAAAATTTCCTGCAAGAACAAGACTTTTTAAAGATAATATTCCACTGTAGGCCTATATTTATTATTTTGTCCAAACTTAGACTTGCCATTTATTTCGATAATAAAAAATTGACAAAATTATAAGCTTATGGCAATTTGATGGAAAAAGGAATCAAAATTTATAGTTTCTAATAAGTTAAATGTAACAGAATGTCAAAAATATGTTTAATTGGGTTGATAAAAGGGACATAAACTTTGATTTAGTTACAGTTATGGGCATTAACATAAGTTTTAATTTTATAATCCTTTATGATTTTTGAAAAGAAAAAGTCCTAATTTATTTTTAAATTGCAAGTTTTATAAATAAAAACTAAATCATATATTATTTTGAATAAGGGTTTTACATAACATAAAATAAAAATCTAGTCCTAGTGCAACTATTATAATTGAGTATTTTTAATCAAGCATTTTAAGCATATTATATATAAATAAACTATAAAAATATATTTTAAGACTACTTAAAATGGTTTTTAAATAAAAAAATTCATGGCATGAATTTTAATAACTACTTACACAATAAAACATCAAGATATTTAAACTAATCCAGATAAACAAAAGTGAGCCAGTATTACCCATAGAAAGAAAACCAAAAACTTTTCAAAGCAAGCCAGCCACAAAAGAATAACAGTAATGAACAAATGACTGAAAAAATAGTCTCGAAAAAATAGTCTCTAAAAACATGTGTGGAAAGTTAAAGCAGTATCAGCTATAGAAAGTTTGATATTTCCTTTCGTCAGGCATTTTGGCTTGAAATTGAATTTTTGTTATTAGTGTGTCAAGGTCCATCTATTTTAAAATAACATTTTTGAAGTTAGCAGTAACTAACATGCTCTGTTGTAGCGATTATAAACTATTTCAATATAACTACACGCAGTCCCCTAAAGATACAAAATTTGTTCATAATATTTAGGCTTGCAATTATAAGCTGCACTAAGGTTTGATAAAAGCAGTCTTTGGTGAAAAAATTGTGACTTTTTTTATTGGTACAATACAGTAGTATACTTGAGCCAACTGTATTATTTAGAGTAAATGATTGCAAAAGATATAATTATTTTGTAAAATCTGGATATTAATATGAATTTTAAAAGTCTATATAACCAGACTGTGATAAATGAGCTCAGTAGTTAAATTTATTATATTCTCACTAACCTTGGTGGACGCTTTTCACGGTCTGGTCTTCTCTGTCTGCCCATATCCTCCTTCCCAGATTCTGTTGATCCTGAGACTTCATCTCCTGACAGCTCAGATTCACTGCCTTGATTCCAGTCATGAGCTGAAGAGGGAGGTCTTCCTCCACGTGGAACTCTGTGACCTCCCCGACGACCACGAAGTTCTCTTTGAGGACCCCATCCTCCTCGGTATACAGCATAGCCATTCCAAATATTCTGACGACCCCCGCCACGCTGTGCTGGATCAGAATGCCCATGGCCACCTCTCATACGATTCCCCTTATCACGTTTGTCCATTTCTGAATCATTTAACTCTCTGTCATCTACTTTCTTAATCCCCTCACCAGTATGTTGAGTATCAAACTCGGTCTCTTTTAGATCCGACTTCAAACGTTCATTGCTTTCCAGCTTTTCTTCTAAGAAAGAAAACAAATGCAAATTTATTTATAGTGAAATAAAACAAGCAAATGATATTAATGTTAATCTGGGTAAATATTATGCCTTTGTGGTGCTATAAAATTTGTGATAAGAGTTCAAAGTTTATTCTACAACAAGACTACTTTTTACTCAAACTACTTATAGACCACAATTAGATGGCTTGAAAAGATTCAATGAGTATTTTAAATTTGGTGTAAGGTCAATTGATGACAAAAAAAAAAGTATTACACAATTTTAACAAGTTTACAAGTTATAAATTAAATGGTGATTCAATGATTTTAACTCATTACAGTTCATGAGTTTCAAGGGTTCAAACTTAGTATCT
The DNA here is from genome assembly GCA_033556935.1 of Timema podura. NCBI lineage: Eukaryota > Metazoa > Arthropoda > Insecta > Phasmatodea > Timematidae > Timema > Timema podura. The sequence continues at coordinate 28,437,965 of JAVRXN010000012.1, forward strand.
ATGCTTTTTGATTATCATTGTTTATTGTTTAGATAAAAGGTAAAGTGTTCAATGTAGGGGCCTGAAATTTAGTATAACTAGACATTCATATGAGTTTATGCAATGAAATATTTATTATATAAATATTGTATATTATATTGTTTCTTGAAATTTAGTATAGCCAGGCACTCATGAGGTGTACGCAAGTTAAGTTAAAGTTCAATGAAGTATATTTTTCTTATCAAAAAGGTGACTAACTACTCAGTCAATGTGATCTCACATATCCTCAAAATGAACTAATAAAGCTTGAAGTATTGAAACAAACTTTATTGCATATAATATTCAGATAGACTGATAGTGTAACTTTGGCAAAATGGCAGATTAGTATACGAATCTTGCTCATGCGACTTCGCATGCCAACCTCTCTAGCAGCTGAGCTATCCAAAAATTTGTTTTTGTTAGGGCTCTGCGAGTACTTGGATTTCGAGCTTCAGCTGAGCTATCCTTTAAGCTCGAGATCGAGATCGAAAGTTTTGTATGCTTGTCATTTTCGAGCTTCTACTTGACATACATAATAATCAATTTTTAAAGCACAATGGTAAGCATAGGCTATTTAATTTAGATATCGGCATTTCCACTTATAAATCATTCAGTTACTTAAAAAAAATGTTAAAATCAATATCAATGTCACATTAATAACGTAATAGAGCTTTATTTAAAGATACTTTTGACCGATAAATTTACTCAACAGTGTCATCCATTTTTAATTATCCTTGATTGAGGTTGTTTACTTGTTTTGTCATGACAAAAATGATAAAAATTGCTAAATAGATTTCTAGATAATTGAATGATTCTTTTTTCTATGTTTACCTGGTCCCTTTCTAAAATAATAATTTGTTAAATTAAAAATTTAACATCAGGAATATATTATTAATTTGAATGTTTTCAAAGTGTGGTATTTAAAAGTCGTATTGATTAGTACGTTTAACTACAAAACTAGCACTAGTTCAGTTACTATTTCGTTATAGAATTATGTTGGTTAACCTGTTTAAAATTCATGTTGATCTTACTTATTCTAATACATATTTTACCAAACTTACCACCTTTATATTTAACAAAAGCATTTACAATTCCATAATGTTTGCTAGAAATATTATTTTAATCATATTGTTTTTAATTTTAAAGTACGAGCATAAACTTATTGAAGAATTAAAAATTGAATTGAAATAAATTTATCAGTAAGATAATGTCTAGCGAGAGCCCATAACGCATGTGCATCTGCAAAAAGAGGAATGGAATTGCTAACCATTTATGATTTTTACCTTTCCTTATCAGGTAAATTAGGTTATTAAAGCATATTTTGGGTAAATATTAGCTTATTAAAATGTCAATTTTATTAACTTTTTAAACAAGATAGTGTAGAAACACTGTACAATAATGTAAAGAAAGTGATAATGAAGGAAGCCAACCTGAAAGGACAAATAGGTTAGGCCTAGATATATAAACAAACTTCTAAATTCTTCAATAATATTTAGCACCGCGTCTTACTACCCGTTCGGGTTATACGCTTAAGTACTAATTACTCTAATGGATTAGGAATTAGGAGGGTTGAATTTAGAGGAAGGGAACCCGCATTTGCGTGGAGGGAGAGTGGAAAACCATTTAGGAAAAACCACCCCCAGTTCACCCGACCGAGATTCGAACCTCGATCTCCCCGTCCTCGGCGGTCGAGCTCAACACGACTAGCGCGTTAGCCAACTACGCCACCGAGGCGGGTAATAAATTCTTCAAACTTCCATAGTTGCACATTGATTTGAATTTTCGGAAATATTTATTTATCATTTGAAGAGACATAAATGAAAATGTAATATTTCCGAAAATTCAAAACAATGTTCAACTGTGGAAGTTTTGAAGAAGTGGGAAGTGTAAAAGTTGAAGAGAGAAGTGTGTGTGTTCCTATCTAGGCCTAACCTAACTATTCTTTCAGATTGGCTTCCTTCTCTATCATTTACTTTACATTAGTGTACATGTTTCTACACTGTGTTACTATATATTTTCAAGCAATCGTGCAATTATTCATTTTATTTTTAAAAAAAGTTATAATTGTCAGTGTAGTTATATTTTTATTTAAGTGTTGTTCTTATTTTTAAAAGTGTTTTTTAAGTGTTATTTCTATGTTAATAACCAATATTTCCATTTTTTTAACTTTTTTTTTCAAAAGTTTTTAGTATTTATAAAAATGAGTGTTATTCATATTTTAAGAACATGTGTTTTAATATATTTTTTAAATCTCAAATTTTAAAGATCTGATATTTCCATTTAAAATAAACAAATATATACTCTTCACATTTTAAAATTATGAATATACTCGAATTCGAGAGCTTTTAGAATTAGTCGACTCGAGTTCGCCTCGAACGAAAAAACCCAAGCTCGCAGAGCCCTAGTTTTTGTCATTGTCATTCAATTATATATAGCATCAAGCGTACTTAAGTAGATAAATAGGACCCCGAACACTTAGTAAAAAGAGAGAATTTGAGGTTGTGATCAAACCTAAATTCATTATAATAGAGGAATGTTAGCAGTTGTTAGGCAATATCAAGTGCTGCCCTACTTTCCAATTATATGTAGAAAAGTGAAAGGCTACATAAAAATATTTTATCTCATGGACATGGTTATTAGGTATTGTGCCTTATTACCCATTCAAGTTGCACACTTATGTGCTAAATACTCTAATGGGCTATGGATGAGTAAGGTGTACCCACATTTGTGTGGAGAGAGGGAAACCATTTAGGAAAAAACACGCTCAACACGCTCATCCAATTACTCAGTCTGTGGCTGGATCAATGAGCGAGAGAGCACGAAAGATTTAGAGAAGGACAAATATATGAAGCATGGAAATAAGGGGGATGAGGGAAGGAAGTAGCTTGCCAAACTCAACTATTTATGAGCGCTCAGCCTGTGTGTTGTTAGCAGCCAGCCAGTGTATGTAGAGATTACAAGTATGTTTAACTAAATAACCTTTAATGGAAGTCAATTCTAGAAAAACATTTAAAGATATTCAAACAGAGAGAAGTTTTAAAGGATTTCAAATAAAAATAACTAAGGGTTAAGGGTTAACATACCTAGAGAACATTTAAGGGGTTTGAAACCCAGAGAATATATGACTAATATAAAAAAAAAGTATATTTTGCACTTTCAACATCATGAACTGTTTCCAGGCTATAGCCAGGTCTATTTATTAAAATGCCTCATGTCTCTCTGTCCTTCAACCATACTTTCTCTCTGTCAATAGTTAGATATAAAACACAATTTCCAAAGGAAATTAACTAATGAAAACAATTTCCATCAAAAATATAATAAAATTAACTATTTTATTTATACTATTCATTATTTTTCAAAATTTTGCTAGGTGATTTGATATAAAATGCTATTATCACACCCCTATATATATTATGTTTTTATAATATAGAATTTTATTATTTAGATTATGTTTAGTAATGTCAAAGCTTTTACAAATCTTAACATATTAGTTTAAAAATTAATCTGTATTTTTAATACAAAATTATTTTAAAGCGTCATTTTTATTATTTCCCTTTTTTTCCTGATATTTCGACTCGATTTCTGTCCTGATCAGGAAAGTAAAAATGTAATTTGTGTCCATCCCTAATAATAAATCATACATCTTAAAATTTTACAAAAAAAAACTTGTTTTATTGCATTAAATTCCCGCCTTTTTGTACAGTTATGTGTGAAGCATTTACAACCTTATTTGGCTGAGACAAATAAAGGAACCCAATTACATATATTTACCATGAGTTGCCTCCTCCACCTGTTTCTCAGAAACCGGAATGGTTAACTGGGGCAATTGTACAACACAATCACTAGGCTGGCTCTCTGTCCAGGACTTGCTTATTGTCTCTACTGTTCTGTTAGGACCAGTATCGATGTGCTCTGGTAGTTTCTGAGAAGAAGATCTGTTCCAAACATCCATTGTTTCACTTTGTTTTCTTTCCTGCTTATCTACCTGTAAAATTATAATTGAAATTCTTAGACATCCAGGACTTAAGATGTGACAGGAAAGAGGGATACGACCAATAAAAGGAACAAATACAATAGGCTTTTACAATGAAGAGGAATACAGGTCAGATTCAAGAGTGGCTACAAAACACTTACTATAAAACTCGACTTTTCCAGGTTTTACAAACAAAATTTAAAAAAATGCATTTTTACAGTATTTAATGTTAAGGTATTATTTTGGATGGACTTGTACAACCATCATGTGTTAAGACTGTTATATCTAGACAATGCATTTGTTTTTTAAATCATGAAAACAAAATCTCTCACTTTTGTTTTATGTTTAAAAATAAGGTGGCCCAATGGCTAAATAATTTTATTACTAAAGGAAATTGATAACACTAAAGAAAAAGGAAAAATAAACTACTAAGAGTAAATTTGATGAAGAAAGCCCACCTAGGCAAAGATTTTTTCCCACATAAAATTTACTCTTAGTAGTTTTTTTTCCTTTTCCTTTAGTTTTATCAATTTCCTTTAGTATAAAATCACTTTTTTTTTTAAGATTTAGGTGCAGAATTAGTTTAGAATTGAAATTCCATGACTTTTGCTTATTTTTTATTAAATTCCCCAACATTTCCTTGCTTCCCTGACATAAAAAAACTACTTTTCAAGGTATTTCCTGTTTTTGCAGTCTGTAGTCAACATGAGATTTTATTTTGTCTGCTACTGAACAAAAAGACAATTGAATAAAATTGATGACCACCACTAAATTCCTCAACCTAGGTATTCATTACAAGGAGGGAGTGTGAAATGTGCAATTCAACTCCTAAAAGAAGTTCAGAATGTGACTTTGTTAAATCTTGATAAAAGTGAGGATTTTCTCAGTTTACGACTAAGGGCCAGAGTCATGGTCATACTCCATGCGCCTCAAATGAGGCTCAATACCAAATACAAAGATGACACCTACCTTAAACAGAATGAAATGGGCCACTTTCACATATGAAACAGGCCCATTTCATTCTGGTCCCTTCTAGTTAGGTGTAGACTTGTGTTTGGTATTGAGCCGCACCAAGTCTGACTATGAATCTGGCCTTAAGTAATTTAAGCGGAGCTCTATTTATTTTTATTAATTAGAGAGGAACAATTATGGAGAAGCCTGTGGAGAACAGGATAGAGATAGGTTATGGTCATGCGAGGAGAATGGAGGAGCAGATACCAAAAATGATGCTGGATATTGAAGTGAGGAATAGAACAAGAGGAAGACCATAGCACCGTGGCTGAGGGAGTGGAGAGAAATGTAGCGGAGAGAAAACTGGGTCATTTAGAAGGGAGGTGGTGGGGAGAAAGGATACATAAATTATTATATCATCTCTATAAGAAAATCCTCTTTTCGCTTTATGAGGTAATTGTATTATTATGGAAAGTTTATAGGAAAAGTGGATAGAAACATAAAAGGAACCAACACAATAGGCTTTTAATATGAAAAATGAACACAGTTCACACTTTACATTGACATCTTTTAATACTCTTTATTTCTATTTATGAAAATCTTATTTTTTTCCCAACATTAAAATTTAAGTGAGAGATTTGTGTTAAATAACACTGGTGCATCCACCCCCCCACCCCCCATGTAAGACCATGTAGACATTAGAACCCACTCCCCCTTCACAAAAGTATTACCAGGCTCTTCTTTTCATGGTAAAAGCCATATTGTGTTCATCCCTCTTATATGTTTCAATCCACTTTTCCTGTACCTTCTACCATATATAATACATGTGACATTAAATTTTATATCATAAATATTGATGTTAAAAAACCTTCATCATAAGAGACTTTCTAACAATGCAACAAAACATTAAAATTGAGCAGTATTATTTTAAAATTATTCAGACTCGTGAATAATGCCGAAATAGATTAATATATATATATATAACTCACTAAATATTTTAATAATACTTAGAACTGTAGATGATGTATATTTACATGGCGGTGAGCATGTAGTGAGGAACAATCCCTTCCTCTCATAACTCTTACCTGAGTGATGCGGAATTACAGAGAAACTAGTCCTCAAATATTTGTTAAATATTGACTGTTCACGCAGCTTCTCCACATAGGGATAGACATTCAGTTTCTAATTCATTCAATTTTTTACAATTTACAAAAATTTTAGAACAAAGTTTTCACTTATTCCTTTTGTTTTAATTAAATATATAATTAAATATGCATAATCCACAGTTTTAAGTGTAATTAAAATATTATATATATATAAAATAATCTATTCACCACTGTTCACGAGCCTTATTAATTTTAAATTAATATATCTTGATTTTAATAAATTTGGTTATATTGTTACAAAGGCTATGTTTTTTGATCATCATTTTACTATAGTATAAAATTTAATAATGTTCCATTTATTTATTTAATACAACTTTTTTGGTGAAATTTTATAATTTCTTATATTTTTTCAAACATATTGATTGTTTCATAAATGGTATAGTATCTCTACCTACTAAACTTTAAAATGTGTTTCAAAATCTTTAACTATACTAAATCAGTCTTTTAATGGTTTATAACTCTGAAAACGCAATTCTAGTTCCTATATACAAAATACTAACAGTTATGTAAGTACCGTAATACATTTTGATGACCTAAAGATAACACAAAACTGAAGCATTTCACATATCAATACCTTTGTGTTATTGCTACTGATTCAAATGAGCATGTAACTATTTTCTTGTTACACTGTGTCAAGCCATTTAGTACTACTTAGTCAGAAGGTTAGTAGTTTAACATGCAATACCTCAACTTACTTTAATATCTGATATCTTCTTGTCCGAGCTACCTAGACCAGATGAAGAACGTTTCAATTGTGTAAGACTACGCTTGGTATCCCCCCTGAGTTCGGCAGCTTCCAGTTTTTCTCGAGTTATAGGCCCTGGAGTGTGGCGTACTATATCTCGCCTCTCACGATCTTCCCTGAAATATTCTGGTTTCTTAGGCTTTTCCTCCTTTAGCTCAGTGAAGGGGGGTGGATCCACTAAAGTATCTGCCCATGAACTAGAGAACTCGCGGGTAGGTGCAAGGTTCTTTGTATTATCATGAATATTTCTGAAACAATAGAAATAAAGCATTTTTAATGTTTGGCTATTTCCACACTCTCGAACTTAATAATTATTTACTAGTCAAATATAGAGGGAAAAAATAAGAGTTAAAGTGAGAAGGAGGAATGTATAATATATGTATTCTTCAAATATCCACACTACTCATGTTTAAAATCTTTATTTACTATATTCAAAACAATAAATAAATTGCTAAGCTTAAAAAAAATTCAAAGTTTGACATGTGTGGTCATCTAGTCACTAATATACTCAGTAGTGTAGGAGAATTACAGGCTATTTGATCAAATCTCTAAGTTTTTTTACCACCGCATCTTACTACTCGTGAGAGTTACACGCATATGTACTAATTACACTAATGGGTTAGTGATTAGAAAGGTTAAATTTATAGGAAGTGTACCCACATTTGTGTGGAGGCTGAGTAGAAATTATTTAGGAAAAACCACACTCAGTGCACCCAACCGAGATTCCAACCTCGATCTCGCCATCACTGGCAGTCTAGTATATTGTGTTACGCTTCTGGCCATGCAGCCACCGAAGCAGCTATTTTTTTAAGTTAATAACACTAAATACTAAGACATAAAATTATTCAAGAAAAGTGATTACAATGAGAAAAAAAATGAATACACAGTCTACAATATTATTCAATAAAACCTATTACTTTGACTAAAATAATATCATGGGTACATTTAATTTTTGATTGCAAATAAAAATTTTAATTAATACTGGAGATTTACGATAATGATATCAAGACAATGTTATTTGTAAAAACAAATGGTATTATTATAAACAAACAAGAAATAAACCAAAGATATTATCAGTAATAGAACCATCAATAATCATGAGACCCGCCTCGGTGGCGTAGTTGGCTAACGCGCTAGTCGTGTTGAGCCCAACCGCCGAGGACGGGAGATCGAGTTTCGAATCTCGGTCGGGTAAAACTGGGATGGTTTTTCCTAAATGGTTTTCACTCTCCTATCCACGCAAATGTGGGTTCACTTCCTCTAATTCAACCCTCCCAATTCCTAATCTATTAGCGTAATTAGTACTTAAGCGTATAACCGAACGGGTAGTAAGACGCGTGCTAATATTATAATAATCATGAGGAGAAAGGAAGATTCCATATTGACCCGAAAAAATAATACATAAGTCACTAAGGAAAACAAATGTTATATTGGAGTTAGTAAAAAAAAACTGCTTTGTGTGCCTAAAAATTGCTTCAAAAGGCAATATTCAAAAGTGATTCATGATTTAATGTTATTTGGTTACAATGGTGTTAATACAGTGCTGTGCAAATCAATGGAAATACACTGGATTTTTTTTTAAATTAGTAAATGATTATTATTAACTTCGCAATACACTGGACACACAACCTTATAGTCAAACAATAAGCCTCTGTTAGCAAAGCCACCTGGGTAATAACTGACCAAAATGGCCGCTAGCAGTGTGACCAACCTAACTGAAGCTAATCGAAATTCCCCTGCCCAGTGCAATGTTTCCATTAATTTGCACAACCTTGTAGTCTGTGACCCCTTGTTTATTCAACGTTGGTCCCCGACTATCTACAACATTGCACCAACCATCCGCACAATGCAATGAGTTATGCAGGTCATGTCAAACATTCCTTCCTCACCCCCACCCTCACCCTATTTTTAGCACTGCATCTCAATATAACTGTCTATGTTCTACGCATTATTTTAATTGTTGGGTGTGGTGTTGTAAACCTCAGGACTAGTGTCCGACCGAAGGTCATTTTTTTTGGCCAAGGCTGAAGCCAAACTTTGTTTTCTTTTTCGCCTTTGGCCGAAGCCGAAGAAATCGCATATATTGTGAAAACTCCCTATTTTTAAGTTTAATGCAATTTCTGTTATATTTTAAATTTAATATTGTGTTTATTTAAATAACAGGTCACAATTTTTACTGTTGATAAAATAAAGTAGAATACATTTCGAAATTGTGATGCAAAATAATATAAATACAAAATAAAAGTATGACAATAATATCAATCACTTCTTCCTCTAATCTTTGGCTTGTAAAAGTGCCTAAATTATTTTTTATTGCCATCCAGTCCCACACATAAAATTAATCAGTTATCTTTTATGTATATAGTAATAAATTATTAATTACATTAGCTATGGTCTGAGGGGGAAGTTCTTAATAAATCTGATAGTAACACTAGACTATAGTAAACACGGTCCATGTGTTGCCACTATTGACTAGTCTACCGATCGGACGCCTAAATCCAACATGCAGTGATTTGTCAGTTGACCGCTCCTGCACCACATCCACAATTGTACATTAAGTAAGGTATGTTAAATGAACCTTCGGCTTCAGCGGAAACTTCGGTCTAATTTTGGCCGAAGACAATTTTTTGCCAAAGGTGTAATTTATGGCTGAAGCCGACTTCAGTCGGACACTACTCATTACCATTTGTTAAGTTCAAGGATGTGCAAAGTTGCTGTTCGCCTTTCTTTATGCGTGTTTATATTTTTAAGTTTTACTATACAATGGTTTTCTGTATGGAATGGCATATTAACGGTCCGTGTAATTCAGCTACAGCTCCCGGTTACAGCAGATAATCAATTTGCCTGGCTGTGAAAATGAATAACATACAGCATCAAATAATTTATAAATGACACTTTATAGACACAGGATCAAACTGGGGACTTTTGGCTTAGTACACCAATGCTTGACCACTGAGCTATCCAGGAATCACCCTGTAATAAGGGTCATACTTCACTCAGATTTTAAGGTAGAGTCTATGATGGACATGTGTATATCAGCTCCTATGAGCTATCTATCATTGATATCATAGCCATCTGTGACTTGTGGCTTTATGCTGCCAATAGTACAAATACATTGCACAGTACATTCCAAGTGAATCAAGATGGAAGAAAGCGATGCTATACAGTTAGGTATATATGAAAGGTGAAGTTTGGAAAAAGAATGATTATAATTACAGAAATGAGCTATATCTCGTTTATAATTGAATAAATTGAAAACAACACCCAGAGAGAGGAATTGAACCAGAGACCTTTGGCTAAGCGCACCAATACTTTACCACTGTGTTATTAGTAATAGTGTTAATAAACAATTGGTTCTGTAAAGTTGGATATATTACAACATAATGCTTACTTGTCATCCCTGAGAGAATCTCTGGATGTTCGGGATTCCCGAGAGGCTCGACTGTCTCGACTATCGGGTCTCTGTGGTCTTTCATCCCTGTCTCTTCTTTCTGACTCTTTTTCCCTGTTCCAATCACGTCCTTGTTCTTCGTGGAACTTCCAGTCTTTCATGTCTCTCCATTCTCCTTCCTCCTGGAGATTAAGATCATGAACAATCTCGCGTTCATCAAATGGATCCTGCTGTATAGGTGGCTATAAAAAAATTAGTGACTTTATAATCCAAAGAACTTTGTCACTCTAATTTTATATTATAAAGTCGGTGTTTAAATAATTGTATATGTATTACTTTAATCAATATCAGACATGGTCAAGTTTCAGATATTTATAATCAAGAAAATAATATCTTGTAATAATATTCAAACTTAATGTCATTTAATAAAATAAAGAGATTTCAAAGGAATTATAAAAAATAGTTTCTTTATTGAGAAAATTCTAATCAACCACTTTATAAAGCCTTTTTCACAATATACAAGTTTTTTGTTTAGTTATGAGCGTATATTTAATTAAAAGCATATAAGGGGTAAGACGTGGTGCCAAAAAAACAACTAAAAGTACTTGTTTAAGTATTTGGAATAGAATAATAATATACCTAATTAAGCTATTTTAGGTAAAAAAGAAAAAAATCAAACTCTTGTGCCGTGCTATGATACAGGGAGGCGGCCGCATCAGGCGGGTAAGGGGAAAAATTCAATAATTAAAAATCTTTACACAATGCTTTTCTATATTGGTCTATGGTATATAGTTACGGTCTGGTTATTCCGATATTGATGTATACGATTTATGATTTATCGCACGCCTCTGCGCTTTCGGTACCCTTTGATTTCGGTGTCTGGTGCAGGTGCATCGTTGGCAAGCGCTCGCCTAAAGACTTTTGATCTGACAGCACAAAGCTATTATTTGTGTTTGTAATATACCACGCGGTCACGCCTAAAATATGAGGCGACGATTATCACTAAAAACAATTGCACGTGTTATGTGTTGATAGTTCTGCTTTGAGCTTACAATTATTGACAATATTTGATTTTAATGTTAGTTTGTCTCAAGAAGTGGCAAGTGGCTGTGCTGTGTTTAAATCAGTAAATCAGAGTAAGAGAATTATTGTTTTTGACAGCAATTGTGGTTACTTATTATCATTGAAAATGATTATGTATGACAATAGGGACTCAAATTAAAAAGTAGTATTTGCATGGACTGGGTATATCTCAGGTGCAGATTGTGTTCCTGTGTGTGATAGATAGTTATTTAGGTAATAGTGGGCTAATCTGTTATTAATTTCTATTGAATCTACATATTCTGCCACTCTAGACTACACATCCCTAATTAACGAATTTGCTAAAGTTAAAGTTTGAAGGGTTAAACAGTTGTAGATTGTTGTAGTTTATATCATTATTTTAAAGTAGTTTCAAATTTTCTAAATAAAAATAGTATTCGTACATTTTGTGCAGTTTTTTTTTAATCACAATCGAAAGAAAAAACATTTAAGGGGCGGCATTTCGAAGACTTGTATTATACTGAGAAAATCTAGGACACGGCCCTGCTTGTGTATTTCATACTGATATATATCTAGTGATAGTTCACAGGATATGTTCTGATGGCTGAATCAAATCTAATCAAGTGAAAAATAACAATATGGATAAGGGTGTCTAACAAGAGATATTTGGTGTTGCATCTTATTATGTACAGATTGTCATTTTTTATTTAGTTAATTACAAGTGAATTGAATTTATTGATTAGTTAAACAAATACATTTGTTGAAATTGTTTCACTCTATGAAAGGGTTAAGGATTTTAGCATAAGGCTATAAGCTATTGAATATTGCAATCTAAGTTAGATTTCAGTGAGATCATTTTGAGCCATAAAAAAATCACCCTAAGCTATTAGAGTTTAAAATTGTTCTTTATTAGTTTTTCCTTCCTATACTGTAATTGAATTATTGCGCATAGCTATTACCCAACTTTGTCTAAAGATGGCACAAAATTACTTTTTGACTTAAAGAATTGAGGTTAGTAATCTCAACTTTTAACAACTTTGTCAAAAGAGATTAGACATGTATTAAACCGCCATAGTGTGTGGGGTTTTTTAAACACAATAATCAACACAATCACAAGTAAAGCAATTTTTGGTTAAGTGTTTTTAAGATAAGTTTTTTTAAATTATAGTTTGTTAAAATCTTAGAGGAAATAAGCTTCGAGATGAAACTTAAGATTTTTTTTTCTCTTATGTGATATATATATTTGCGAATTTCTCTTTTATTTAGAACGTTACTTTCAATTTCATTTTAAGCCCAATTATCTTTTTTCGCTCGGTGGTAATTTATAAAAAAACAACTAAATGAAATAAATAGAAAAACAATATGGTCTTTCCTGTGTGTTTGTTTATCTTAGATTATTGTACTTATCTGTATTTTCTTTACCTTCTTTCATGTGTTATGGATTTTAAATTTTTCCAGTTCAATCCAGATTAAAATTATAAGTCAGCCTAGCAGAGCCTAATATATGACAGCATTTATATGATGTGAAATTAAATTATTGTATTGTCCCTTAGCCCTTTGATTTTTTATGGGTGAGGAAGGTTATATTTATAGGAAATGTACCCACATTTGTGTGGAGGGAGAGTGGAACACTATTTTGGAAAAATTACCCCAGTTCACCAGACCAAGATTTAAGCTTCGATCTTCCAGTCCTCGGCAGTCTAGCTCTACACGAAACCAGCGTGTTAGCTAACTAAGCCACCTAAGCGGGTGAATATATATATATATATATATATATATACTCTTATAATTATGTCTGTGTAAGATGAGATTTTTACTTTGGAAAATTTTCGGGCCAGAAATTGCAATTTCTCGTGGGAATGGGACTGGAAATGGAGAAATTTTTTTAAAATAATCTCAATTTTAGGTTTGTATTTATTTTATAAATGTTATAATTTTAGTCTAAGCATAGCCTTCCCATTCATTCCAAAGTCATTAAAATAATTTGATGATCAAATTAAAATCTTAGGGAAATTCAATCGCGAGTATGCAAAAAATTCGATTAGGTTGAAATTTAGAGGTCTGAACAATAAACTTAAGTTCTGAAATCTTATTAATTTTTTTTAAGGATAAAAAATATGTACATACAATTTTGGTATTAATTTGTTTTTAAATTGCAATTTTCCACCAAAAAAAAACAAGTTTTAAGGTTTTGATGTAAAGTAAATTTTTAAAAAAACTAGGTTTATTGCAACTATAATTGTGTATTTATGATCAAATATTTTTGGTACAATAATAAATAAGTTCTAAAAGTGGATTTTTATGTTAAAAAAAAGTATAGCGTGCATTTTAATAACTAATTAGACAATGAAACATCAAGTTATCCAAAATCTGAATACATAAAAGTGAGACACGTCTTGTCCATAAGAACAAAATCATTTCTCAACTGAACTAATGTATTTAGTTACCTCTTTCATTTTTGTTACTAAACCTCCAACAAAAAGCACTGTTGGACTTAAAAAAAGGTTAGTTTACACATTATCTAAGATACAAAAGCAAATGGATGTCATTCTAAAATATAATAAAATTAATGTAATGAATGTGTCATTTTGTAAAATAAGTGTGGTGAATGTGTATTTTGTGCACAATTTGACATTTAAAAGCCACTTTTATTATTATTTTTCACCAAACAGTCGTTATTCCTTTTTTAAATATTTTCAGGAATAAATCTTACCATCAAGTAGCCTAGTGTGGTTGTTATATAATAATGGTGCTCAGTTGTAATAGCAATTGTATTGACTAGGTAAAGTAATTGTAAAATAAAAGTGGCTGACATTTTGGGTATCCTTCTACTTAAAGGAAGATAAGGTTCATTTAACTTTAATAAATTGATAATGTTAATGAAAATTAAATACAAAAGTTCCCAATGATAGACGGTCCTTGATTGTAACCTTTATATTTTTTCCAAAAAATATTGGGAAATAATTTGTCCTGCAAAAGTTTCGAGAACATCCAATTTATCAATTTTTTTCCCCGAAGTTCGGGATTCCGCCGCACAGGCCTACTTATAATTTTATCAGAGATTCAGATTCAAGACAATTGTAGATTCGGATTTGAGATTTAGATTTGAAAAATATTGAATTCAAGCCACTCTTAATATCAAACAATTGAATATGCACAAAAATAAAACAAATGTTCAAACTAAGCACCCAGTCCTGCGTAAAAGAAAGGGTCGCATAAACAGCAACTTTATATGATAAATTACATAAATCAGCAACTTTAAATGATAAATCAAACAACATTTAACTATAGAACCATAACATTTATTTTTAAGTAATGATAATTTCTCAGCTACAAATATTTTATTGAATATATTCTTATTTTACTAAATAGTAGGCATGTGTGAAAATTTGAAATCGAAGGTTAAAGCTAGTTCGCTTTAAAATATTTCAAATTAAAGTTTGTTTTATCTTACTAAATTTTACATATTTCAAGATATGATAATTTTAGAACTGCTACTAAACAGTATTTTAAAATCAACTAGTAATTATATAACAGCCATGACATAAGTATGGATAAAACACGGTAAGAATGAAAATATTTTATGTTCAGTATTGCCTAAATTATTTGTAAAAATAAATACCCCTAAGTTGTAACACGGTCACTGGTAATAAGCAAATATATTATATAATTTTTTATATTTGCTATAGTACTTGCTTTCCGCCAATGTTGAGTCCTTGCTAATCTTCTTTTTTGAATCTATGAGAATTTATAAGTATATTTATGGTGCAGAAGTTTTTCATAGCTTCTTCTCTTTTGTATTATTATTCAAAATAGCTGATACGAATAGTGTGATAAGTGGGAAACATAAAAAAAAAACATTCAACTATTATTTCATAATAAATACTGACCACAAGAAATAAATTTAGGTATTTCAGCAAGAATATGGTGTGCTTTGACTTTTCATCTACATCTTTAATTTAAACTAGATGTACTTAATAGTTTATTTCAAAATTCAAAGTAACAATAAAGTGGCATCAAAAAAAAAACCTCAGAGTTGGACTTCCCTTCACAAGTTTCAAGCTTCACTTCGACATCGCTTCACATTTAAAAAGTGACCTTGACACACCCCTATTGAATAGTACACAAAAGTCAACATTACAAATAAAGTTGAGCAGAAAGTGTCACCAAATATGTTTTATAAAGTCAAGCTTCCGCACTAAAAAATTGTTTGGAAGAAAAACATTCACCTACAGCTTGTCAAGTCATTCAGAACTAGCAAACATACATTTTTAGAATTGCAGGACAGACAAGATGAATCATTTGTAAATGAGCTAGTTCCTGCCAGTTTAAAGTGAGGTTATTTATTTAGTCAATTGCAATGACTTTGTGATCAGTGAAGACGTCGGATGAAATATTAATTATTTTAAAAGGTACACTTTATTCTGTAGGATAGCAAACCTATCTTGCGTATTACCACTATGGTGCATCTTAAATGATGGGAACATAGGGAAGCCCATAAAAGTATTACTTTAAGCTTTTCATTGTAAATGGAGCGTATATTTAATGTGTATCTTAAATAAAACTGGTAGCATTAATTCAATAAGTGAAACATTGACAACCTAGACACATGAATCATACCTAGGGCTTTAGGCTTTGTGCGCCAATGCTCTACCACATAGCCATTTTGGCTCGCCTTTTATTCCGGGCTATCTTTCTCTCTTGTTGGTGTTTTGAGTCTAGTGGCGGGCAGTATGAAAGAACATTAGTGAATGCTTAGTGGATCGATGGTGTGCTCCCGAGCACATACACTCCACTTAGTCAAGTTCTTGCATACAGCCCTAGGTCTGGTAATTAATTGGTGAAGGTCAGCCATTTAGAGCTATCTAATATCAGTCTATAATGACACTTAAACTAACAGTATGCTTACATACGCTTGGTAATAGTAGAATTAACCCTTTATTTATATATTTTATGGTGTACTTAAGCTTTTAAGATTAAGAAATTCAACTCGTACTATGCACACAAAAAAGTTGTAAAGTTAAAGAGAGTTGTGCCATTTATTTAAGTGTGTTAATGTTATCTTCAGAAACATAACTTTTTATTAGTTGTGAAGTTACTAGATGGTGAGGTGTATCATAATCTTTAATTATATAGTACTAACTATGGTTTCTTAGTACCTACTACTGACCGAATTCTAAGATCCATGTGTCTGTCTACTCTTTAGTTCAGGTACTCATACATTGAAGCCACAAAGCACTTGGATTGTCGCATAGTAGCACATGTTCAATTCAAATATTCTAGCAAAGTATGAACTACAAAGGTTTTATATAATGGTTGGTTAAAATTAAACACCCGCCCCTATATAATGTAGCCATTGAAAATGATTGGTGATTTACAACAAAATATTTTCTTTTTCTTTTAGTACTGTCTTTTTCTTACTATCAGTTCGGGTTAGACGCTAATAATCTAATTAATAACACACATATAAATTAATATAATTCTTAGCTCATGATTCTATAAGCATATAGATTTGCTTTGTATTACCTTCATTAACACTTGGGGGAAGAGTATGTGGGGGAAATTATTCACAGTCCCATATATAAATTGTAAGACTACTGTTATAAATAGGGACCCTCGAAAACTTAAGGACATTTAGAATTCAATAATTAGAGAAAATTTCAGATGTGAGAAATCCCTTAAGATTTTTTTTTCCAAGAGAAATTTGTTTTAGAGTTTTAATAATGCTTATTGATGGTTCAGAACCAATTATAACTATAGGATGAACTTTACAACCAGGATCCAAACCAGTAAATTAACACTCAACTGAATGTATAATTGTTATAATGGATTGTAAGAAAAAATGTTAACATTTAATTATTAAATTTTTATCATGATGATTCAGATTTGAGATTCAGGATTCAAAGGTAAATTAGAGATTCAGATTCGTAAAATAGTGGATTCGATCCAACCCTGTTATAAACAACATTAACCAAAGGCTTAGGGCACTAAGGCATTGGTTTTAAACCGCTAGTTTATGACAACTGAGGGACTTGGTGTTTGAAACCTACTGTGTGATGTTTTGGATTGTTTGTTTGAATATGAAAATTATTGTGTTATCAAAGACCTATATATTTAATATCTTTTAAATAAAAACCTATAGTTATAAATAGCATTTTCAAACCCCCACCTAACTCACAAATTCAAAGATACCAAGAAGCAGACATCCTTCCCAAATCAAAGTTGGTTACATTATATATTAGCTCGTAATCTTAATTTATCACTCATATGTAGTTGACGATTTACGCATGCCTATCATAAACTATGACTTAAAATATGAGTGAAGAATGACCTGCGTTATTGGGTGACTCCTGGATAGCTCGGTGATTAGAGCATTGGCATACTAAGCCAAAAGCTTGCCTATTGATTCCATATTTGATCAAAGTTTAACAAAAGAGACTGCCATTATGTGAAAGGGGTCTTTCTTTCCTGTTTTCCCTGATCATTCTCATATACATAGTTGTGTTTGGAAAATACGAGTTATTGTTTCAACATAAATCAAGTTTAGACTTGCAGTCTAAACAACATTTAAGTTTATACTTAGGGGCATTTTGATATTTGTGTTTATTTGCAGAACTTCTTTGATATGCTGTCACCATTTAAATTTGAGAAAAGCTCCAAAAAGATTTGCATATTTATCTGTCATTTTAGTAATTTTTACTTATATCAACCTATATGAGAAAGAGAAGAATTGTATCGTCAAAAAGAGTTAACTTTTTTTAAGACATTTCATGACACCCTGAAACTGAAAAAGTGGTTTTCACAATGCCTTTTGTCTGTATTTAGGCCTAGAGCTTAAACCATTTTGATGACTGGGTTGAAAATTGATATCAAGGGTTTCATAGAGTTCCCCTGAGGTTTTTTAGGAGTTTGATATGTAACCCTAAAATTAAAGGTGGTTTACCTAAGGGCAAAAAAAAAAAATTCCTTCAAATCCGCTTCAACAATTTTGATTAAATTTAATATTGAGGTATTATTTAACTTTACAAAATAGCAACTCTCCTTTTCCCACGAAAATTACTTATATACTTTCTCTTTAACAGTAAAAAAAAATTAACTCAGTAATATAATGTAATTGATTTAGATTATAGGAGGCCAAACTAAAAGAATAGTTGGGGTTAGACTGTGATTGAAACCTTTCTTTATTTCTTCAGACACTCTTTACCCTTAATCTTATTTACACATTTATATATAATTTTTAATTTCTGGAAATATTTATTTTATCTTAAGACACAAACTCAAAAAATAAAAGATAATTATATATTAATTTTCAAAATTATGGAAAATTCTTTTTTTCTCTGGTTTTTCTAAGGTTGATAAAGGAATATTTCTGAAAAATAAAAATTGTGGGATCTGTAAAAGTGATGAAAAGATGAGTGCGAAGTGGAAATAAAATGAAAGTGTTTTTTTTTTATCAGGTTACAATTTAACTATCCTTGAAAGGATGGCTTCTTTTCCTATCACTTACAATCATTATTTACAGCGTTTCCACACTGTTTTCATGTTTAGATGCCAATGGGCCACTATTTGTTTCAAAATTGAAATATGCAGTCTCTACCAGCAATATGATTTTCAGTCTGGATAGGTATTTGTACTATCAAAGTATTTCCGTATACTGAAGCGGCGAGCAATATGATACTTTAAGTATAAGTTTCCAAAAAAAGTGCAAATAAATTTTTTAAGTTCTTTGTTGCTCTTAAATGTCCCACAAGTGAATGGTGAATAGTGAATACATAAGTGTTATGTTTAACACATGTCTACACTAATCAAAGCTTGACACAAAATGTAACGCATCCAAAACTTTAGCTTCCTAATAAAATCAAATAGCCTATATTGCAATTTTAAAATTTACTAAACAATGCTGTATTGTGTACAGCTGTTGTTTACAGCAAAATAGCTATAGTGCAAGTAATATTGTAATTAGTTTTAAAATGAACCATCCTATAGATCAGAGATATTGAAACTTTTAGGTTCACATACCCCTAGATATTTATTTTTGACTTTGTACCCTTACTGTTGTTACATAATGAAAGCTATCAAGGGTGAAGAAAGCTGAGATTTAGGAGTTCCAGACCACTCCCCTTACAAGTGTTCATACATATGTATACAAACTTTTATTTGTTAAAAGTGTTATAAGATTTTCTAGAGGAACCAAGGTCATAGAATGTATCTAATTTTTCTATTGACGGGGATGGGAAAGACGGGGGGGGGGGGGGGGGGGCCGCTTTCAAATATTTGACTATTCCTTTAGAAACTACAGTAGCCACATGGCTTCTTTGGTGCTGACGGCTTTGAAAAGCTACCAGACCAAATTATGTATCCTTACGCCGAACTTTATGATCTGCAAAAAACATCTGTTTAGCTGTCACTTCTGACAGTCAAAATTTAGGGATATACCTAAATGTTGACTGTCAGAAGTCAGCTGTGAACTGTCAGTCAGCACCAAGAAGCCAGGGGGGGGCTACTGTACCATCTATATATATACATATATAAAAGATATGGGTCCAGATCCACTATTTCTTGAATCCGAATCTACATTTTATTTTCAAATCCGAATCCTAGCAAAGAGTTCGATTTTAATGATTTACAAATAGACCTACATTACACAATATTGACCTAAACTGTGAATTAAGATTTATTTCAATCATGCTTTCAATTTTTAATCAACATCAAACCATCCCTCGCAAAATACTAATTAAAATCAAGCGAAATTAAACAACCTAGACTAAGTTTGAATATTTTTACAATTACTTCAATAACTTTTTTTTTAAATAATAAACTCCTGATTAAAATAAATTTTAAGAAAATTATGAATTAGCAAGTCGTTATTTGATTCTTAAAACTCGATAGCGCTTACTAAGTGTTCAGATTATCTGAAATGATTTTAAACAATCTATATATAATATGTCGGTCGATAAGCATAATAAACAGTTTTATTGGTGTCTAAATGTTGAAAGTATATATTTTTCATGAAACCCAACAAAATATTTAACTTAAGAATAGTATAAAATAGATTGGGATTTCTTTGCATAGTTGTGGACAATTGCAACCAGTTAGGTAGTAAGAAATGAGTCATGTTTATTTAATCACTCTGGCGAGTAAAGAATACGTCATGGCGGCTGACTTTGTATCGTGTAGTAATGTGTTCCTATTTCTGTTAAAAAAGAATCATAATTAGTTTTATTTATTTAGAGTTTATTTGTAATTCTATTTTAATTTTTAGTTTTTGAAGAGTTTTAATGTGTTCATTAAAATACTTACAAGATTGTACATGAGGTGAAAACTTAGAAGTGAGCATGCGCTGTACAAGTTGAGTCTAAAGTTTCCATGGAGGTGGGAGGGGTAGGTTATTAGGCACGTTAAATTTTCCATACCTAACAATTTTTTTTATTAATGATTTTATTCATGCTCATCTCTTTTGTCAGACAAAAAAAGATTAAGGATTAAGTTGTGCTTTTCAAGTAGGCCTTAACTAAGTAATTTTTGAATTCATAATATTACGCTTTAGTAATGAGGTGAAAGATTCGACCATCAATACAGTAAAACATTGAATCCTGAATGAATACTTGTCAGGATTTGGTAGGATTCGAAGATTTGTGCTCATGTGTGTCCATTCTGTGGTGTGTGGGGGATGCGTGTGTGGTAGTGCAGTGTGTGTGTGCTGTGGTGTGCGTGGGGTCAAATTTTCATTGCAGAGGGCGGTCTATGAACACCTCCTGACATCACTCTTTCTGCACCCTTGAAAGTTATACATATTCAATGACCTATAAATATTTGTTTTAAATTTTACCTCTTAAAATGTCTTGCATACTCCAGGTTGAATGCAGCTGCCATAAATAATAAGTTGAAGAGATAACCTGTTTATACTTCTATAAAAAATTACCTTAACATGCCTATCGTAAGTATCCTTTCTTGTGTCATTATCTCTGTGCTCATCATAGTGCCTTGAGTCCCAAACATCCCTTGGATGTCTCTTGTCACGGTGGTCTTGATCAGATTCGCGGTCTACTCGACTTCTCTCTCGATCGTAATCAAAATCTCTCGCATAGTTACGACCAAAATCTGTTGAGCCTTCATAATAACTGTTAGACGTTTTTCTATTGTTACTGGTATCATAGCCTCCTCGGTGATCCCGACCACCCTGCCTGTACCTGTGAGATAAATAAACTAGATATTAAAAACCAAAATCAAAATGGATTTTACTAACACTTAATTGTATGCTCATTACCTGGGTTATTTAATATTCCAAAATTGTGATTTACCTGTCCCTTTCTTGCAGTTCAGGAGTTTGTCTGTCTCGTCTGTCTCGCATGTCCCGACTGGGAGGCCTTTCTTCTGGAATCTCTCTTTCTTTTACACGTTCACGTTCTAGACTTGACGTTTCACCTTCCCCATGACCTCGACGAGATGAAACTTGCTGGTTTAATTTGGGACCCACAATAGCACCTCCACTGCCTGAATCAAAACATATATTTTATGACAAAAGCATTTAAATAGTGTGTGCAAAGAAAAAAACAAATATTTGAGGTGAAAACAAATGAATGCAGAAAATAACATGAAAAGCTCAAGTTTCTATTTAAAATTAACTCACTTGGATAGGACCAGGAAAGTGAGATGATGAGCTCCCCCATCTTGGCTCAAGTGCTTGCTGCAGTGAGCTAGTAAGAGGCTGTGGGGAGCTGGAAGAACCACCTGAGCCCACTCGCATGAATTGATGTCTCTCAGCTTGTTGCTTTTGGAAACGTGGAGGGAGGTTGTTTTGAAACTGCCGAGAAAATACTACATCTCTCTCAGCTCGAATATCTCTCTCACGTTCTCGTTCCCTTTCCACACGTAGATCACGATCCCTATCATTTCGTGGGATCTCACGTTCCCTTTCATTGCGAGCATTATCCCGATCTCTGTCACTCCGTGAAAGGTCACGCTCTCTCTCAGAACCGAGAACCATCACGATCTCTGTCAGGTCGCAAAACATCACGATCTCTTGTTCAGGTAAAATTCAGGTCCTATCAGTTTCGAGGAAATTTCTTCTCTTTCAGTGCGCGGAATCTCTCTTTCTCTTTCAGTGCGCGGAATCTCTCTTTCTCTTTCAGTACGCGGAATCTCTCTTTCATTGCGTGGAATCTCTCTTTCTCTTTCATTGCGAGGAATCTCTCTTTCTCTTTCATTGCGAGGAATCTCTCTTTCATTGTGGGGGATCTCTCTTTCTCTTTCACTTCGAAGAATCTCTCTTCCTCTCTCTTTCACCGCGGGGATCTCTCTTTCACGCGAGATCTTTCACCGCGAGGGATCTCTCTTTCACCGCGAGGGATCTCTCTTTCACCGCGAGGGATCTCTCTTTCACCGCGGGGGATCTCTCTTTCACCGCGGGGATCTCTCTTTCACCGCGAGGGATCTCTCTTTCACCGCGAGGAATCTCTCTTTCACCGCGAGGAATCTCTCTTTCACCGCGAGGATCTTTTTCTCTTTCAAGCGAGGATCTCTCGTCCTTCAATGCGAGCTCTCTCGTCTGTCATTGCGAGGGTCTCTCGTTCCCTATCATTACGAGGAGCCTCCCGTTCCCTATCATTACGAGGGGCCTCCCGTTCTCTTTCATTGTGAGGGGCCTCACGTTCCCTGTCACTGCGGGAAGTCATCTCGTTCCCTGTCATTGCGAGGAGTCTCTCGTTCCCTGTCATTGACGAGGGGATATCCCGTTCCCTGTCGTTGCGAGTGGTATCCCGTTCCCTGTCATTGCGAGGAATATCCCGTTCTCTGTCATTGCGAGGAATATCCCGTTCTCGTCTATGCGAGAGTATCTCTTTCTCTGTTCAATATTGACGAGGAGTATCTCTTTCCCTTTCATTCGAGGAACCTCACGTTCTCTGTCATTTCGTTGGAGCTCTTGGTCTCTGTCATTTCGAGGTATTTCACGAACAAATCCCATTCGATCACCAACCTGAAAAGTAAATATAAAAAAATTAGATTAAATATAAAATTATTTAAAAGCTAAATTTAAAACAAATAGTTTTAAGATGTTGATAAATCATCAAAGACTGTAAAATGAAGTTAAACTAGTCACTTAAAATTGCATGTTAGATTTCACCTACGATCATTTGATAAAACTAAGTTTAAGTTTGCTAGCATAGATAAGAATCTAATAAAAAATATATAATAAATTATTATTGTGGAATTAATTTTTCATTTAATATTTTAGTTATTTAATTACTATAATTATGTTATTTATCTCTAAAGCTAATTCATAATGTTGCTTACATTTTATTTGACCTTGCATTATTTTGATTTATTCCCGATATGCCCAATCTTCTTAATTTAAGTGATTAATAAAGTGATAATTAAGATTTTATTTTTACATTTTCTGTAGAAAAATAATTTGTTGAAAAAACTATAAATTACTAAATAATAATTCTTTAGTTTTAAGGTCTAACTTACTTTGATCTACAATATACATGCATAAGCAAAAGCTAGCACCTAAAATTATATTTACTATTAAAAATAAGAGGTGTTGCACCAACCTGAGTGTGCTGTCTGAAGTCGGTAGTCTCTCTTGGAAGCTTGTCCTCGCGGCCTTCACTGCTGGTCCTTGACCTGTCCTTTTCCTTTTGTTCCCTGCCCTTCTCCCAATCTGGCAGTGGAATAGGTACCGGGGCTGCCGCCTCCACATCTTCCTTAGCCTTACTATCCCAACCCATTTTCTGTTCTAATTTTTGAAGTTTCTCAGCTGCTTTCTAAAACATATTCATGAAAAGCTTGGTAGTTTAGTTAATGAAAACAAAAAAATAAAATATTTGAATAAACAAATTTCAAAGCCCAGAATATCTTAAAAGTCAACACTAAAAAAACCAAGTGACAGGTATAGTATGAAATAATTTCAACGTGGACATGACAATTGGTTAATTTTTCTGCGCCTTTGGGTGAACAAATTAAATGTACACACATAAACACACTAGCAATATACTTATTGTTATAAGGTATAAAGATGTATTTCCCAGGTTTTTATTTTTTAGGCACTGCATAGATATAAGTATTTAAACGACTCAAATTTACTTGTTTAACACAAATTTTCGGATAAAGGGAAATCATAACAAATTAAAAATATTATAGTAATAATAAATTTTTAGTGGGCATAAATATTCTTATAGTATAATAGTTATTATCTTACAAAACATATTACCTGTCGAGACTCTTCAAACTTTTTTTCCTCCTCTTCTTTTCTCTGTTTGGCCCTTTCTCTAGACTCAAATCTTTTTTCTTCTTCCTCTTTTCTCTGCTTTGCCCTTTCCACAACATTGGCCATATTTTCACTTTGCTGGCGTTGTCGCTCACGCCAGATTTCATCATCTTCACCAACATGTGGTCCGTTTGGGTGAATCTTTAAATAATAGTTAATGAAACATAATGTAAATTTTAAAAGAAAATGTTTACATAACATTGTTAAGGTGTCGAGATTAATTTCAAAAATATTCTCGATTATTAACAACAAAAAATAACTATACTATGTACAATTTTTTTTTTAATTAATGTCTGTTTCAGTTAGATAATAACAAAATACATGTACAGTGAAAGTGGCCAGAAATAGATGAACATCTTTGGTGACATAGTAAGGCCTGTGGAAAAGCCAGGCTGGCTAATTGTTTTTTCTCTTTTTTTTTCAATTATTACTAAAGCGATTGTCTCACCCACAAGTAGTATGCAGTAAACCTAAACAAGTGATTAGCCTGAGCCACGCATATCATTTTGATGCTTATTACTAGACAAATTATTATTAAAATATGGCACAAATGCAATGCATTAAATCATTTTACATTCAATCAAACTTCTTTAAAAAATACAATTACTATCAAATTAAATAATCATTGAAATTTCCAATCAAACTTATTTAAAAGATATAAATACTATTAAATAATCATTTAATTGACAAACACTTTGCTCTTGTCTAGTAAATGAAGAATTAATAAAACCATCATTCAAAGCAAATTCTGGTTAGACTTTAGCTATGTTTCTCTAAGAATCAAAAAGCCAAAGCTTATTATTTATGCTTTTAGTGAGGATTACTCCATCTAGATATCATATTCTGAAAATTGAAAAATGACACCTGAACACAGGAATTGAACCTGGGACCTTTGGCTTAGTACACCAATACTCTAACCACTGAGCTATCCAGGAATCGTCCCGTGCCCAGGGTCATTCCCTTACAATCCTTTACAATTATAATAATTGTTGGAGTAACTGACTAAGCTACACGATCTAACCACTGCACCAATCACGAAAGGCGCTGCAGTAGCGCGAGTATCAAGAGTTAACCAATCACGCACTTTCACTTTCACAGTTGTTTTTCTCCTTCAAACCAGACCGCGTCGTTCTGTGCTCACGCTAACCTTATTTGTGTTAATTAGCCCATTAAGTGTATTTGTAGATAGTGTTTTTCTCTCGGACGTTGACTCTTGACTTTAACCTTTGCTAACAGGTTATGGGCCCAGGCTCGTCGCGATAATTTTCGTGTGACTAATCGAAGATCGCGAAGCACGTAACTTTAACGGACATTGCGCCATATTGAGTCTCGAAAACTCGTTAGTACGCCGCGAAGATGAACGCGACCGGCGTAAAGTTCGAAGTTTTAAATAAAGAGAACTATGAAACATGGAAGATACAAATGCGTGCAGTTCTCATAAAGAATGATGCATGGGGCTATGTGAGTGGAACAATCGTGAAACCAGAAGCGGTTACAGCCGAGCCGGCGACGATTGAAGCCGAACGACGGTGGAGAGAAGCCGACCTGAAGGCACAATCTGACATAGTGCTCGCCATGAACCCGTCGGAAATTAAACAGACTAAGGGCTGCGAGACCTCACGGGAAATTTGGGAAAAATTAGAGGGAATATACCAGTCAAAAGGGCCGGCACGGAAGGCTGCCTTGTTGAATAATTTGATGTCCTTGAAGTTACAAGATGGCGGCGACATGCATGAACACTCTCGATGTTTTTTCGACATGGTGGATAGGTTAGCAGAACTGGAGGTTGACATTAATCAAGAGCTGTTGGCAGTCATGTTTTTGCGCAGTCTACCGGAGAGCTACGAAAACTTTCGTTGCGCCATGTCGTCACGTGACGCGTTACCGCCTCTGGAGACGCTTCGAATCAAAGTTGCGGAGGAATTCGATGCGCGCAAGGAAACGAGCCGGAATTCAGCACAAAACGCGATGTACGCGGGAAAGTCGGCCGGAAATAATAAACGGGAAAAACACAGATGGGAGAAATTGGACAGAGACTATGGTGCGAAAAAGGACTCGAAAATGAAGTGTTTTAAGTGCAATGCGATCGGACACCGGGCGAAAAACTGTCATAAGACAAGGAAGTCGAACGAACAATCCGTTAAAAACGTTGAAAGCGTGTGCCTAGCCGCGACAGACATGTCCAACAACGGTGCATTTCGAATCGGAAATAATGCGGATCGCGTCAGCTGGTGTTTCGACAGCGGGTGCACGTCTCACATGTGTGGGAATATCGAGTCGTTTGCACAGATCAGTCGGAACTCTGATCACGGAAAGCTAAATCTCGCGAACGGAACATGTACAGACATCAAAGGAATCGGTACCGTGTCAATCGGGACGAGCGCTAGTGGTAATAAAAAGGTGATCGAATTCAAAGACACCTTGTTTGTACCGGACCTACGCGCCAACCTTGTTTCGGTCGGGAAGGTTACCGACAAGGGATACAAAGTGATTTTTAGTGAGACGAAGGCTGAGGTAATCGATCAGGATGACAACGTTCTGCTTATAGCGAAACGGGAAAACGGACTATATTATTTCCCAGAATTGACAGACCAGGAATGCAGGAAAATATCAGGCCCAGATGACGCCGCACTTACTCCAATGAAGAATTCCATTGAGGATTGGCATGCTCGCATGGGACATCTTAATGTCAAATCACTTCGCGAGGCCATCAAGGCTGGATCAATTCAAGGAATCAACGTCGAGGGCATCAACAATGATTTTCAATGCAGTGTTTGTCTCCAAGGGAAGATGTGTCGCACTCCATTTCCAAAGGTTTCGGAGAGAGTGTCAGTACTGGGTGAGCTCATACATTCTGACATCTGCGGTCCAATGCGAGTAGCCTCACATGGAAAGAAGCTCTACTTTGCTACTTTCATAGATGATTCTTCGGGATGGTGTGAGGTGAGATTCATCGAGCAAAAGAACCAAGTGATGGACGAATTCGATAGTTTCAGGGCACTTGTGAGCACCCAACAGGGAAAGGCGGTTAAGTGCTTACAGTCGGATAATGGACGCGAATATGTCAACAAACAGTTTGACGAGCTGCTCCAAAGACATGGCATCTTAAGGCGTTTGACCGTACCTCACAACCCGCAGCAAAATGGAGTTGCTGAGAGGAGAAACAGGACACTGATGGAGATGGCACGCTGCCTTCTAATTCAGTCCGGGCTGCCACCGACTTTTTGGGCGGAGGCCGTCAACACCGCAAACTTCATACGCAATAGGTCACCAACGAGTAAACTAAAGGGAAGAACCCCGTACGAGGTTTGGTTCGGGAAGCCACCGGACGTGTCCAGCTTTAGGATCTTTGGGAGCGAAGTCTTCATCATGGACAGAACGCCGGGCAAGGGGAAGCTGGAAGTTCGATCGAGGAAAGGAGTCTTCGTGGGGTATAGCTCAGAGTCAAAGGCATACAGGGTATGGCTACCGGAGCAGAGGAAGATCGAGGTATCCAGAGACGTGATCTTCATGGACAGGACTCTGATCCAGTCAACGAAGAGGTGGGAGGACTTCCTACCGCAGGACGACAAGCCCCCAAATTTGTCAAGTTCATCAGTTGACGTTAATGCAACAGAGAATGAAGATCAACACGTCATGATCAACCTTTCTAACGGCAGAGAATCACATCATCCGATCGAGGAGCCATTACCAGAGGCACGTCCCGACGAGTACGAAGACGCCGAGGGCTTTCAAGGTTTTCCCCCAGATGAACCATTGAATGCTGTAAGAAGAGGTCCAGGAAGGCCAAGGGTATTGCGGACCGGACGTCCCGGAAGACCCCCCAGAGTCTATGCAATGGCGAATCATGTAGTCAAGGATGACTTCGCTTTTCTGAGTGAAGTTCCAGTTGCTCGAGCATTGACAAGTAAGGATTCAACCGAATGGATTATGGCTATGGCTACTGAAGTGGAGTCAATTCTTGCAAAAGACACGTGGGATCTGGTGGACAGGTCAAAAGCGTCAAGGGTGATCGGCAGTCGTTTTGTGCTACGAAATAAGTATGGCACAAACGGCGTTCTGGAGAAGCGCAAAGCCAGGATAGTGGCGAAGGGATATGCTCAACAGTACGGCAGGGACTTCCATGAGACGTATGCGCCAGTTGCACGCCTAGATTCAATACGGTTGGTCATTTCATTTGCAGCCCAGAACAATATGCACATACGACAGTATGATGTGGAAACAGCGTATTTGAACGGGACACTGGATGAGGAGGTATACATGGAGGTACCAGATCGATTTGAAGAAGTCCTTGAGCACATAGTGAGAAAGAAAGGACACATGGATCAGACCGTCAGCAGGGCGAGGGCCACACTCGACAAGTTAGCAACAGGTAATATGGTCTGCTACGTAAAGAAGGCTCTGTACGGCCTAAAACAAGCTGGTCGTGCCTGGAACAGACGTCTAGATGAAGAGTTACGTGCCATGGGTGCGAAACCCACCAATGGGGACCCGTGTGTTTACATAAGACGTTGGAATGAAGAGATCATGATCATCATCATCTATGTCGACGACATTCTGATAATATGTCGTGACCCCGAAGAAACCACCCGTTTTGGAGACAGACTTGGAAAGATGTTTGAGATGAAGGATCTGGGCGATCTAAAGCGCTGTTTGGGGATGGATTTCTCCAGAAACGGCGACGGGATATTTGTAAGTCAAAAGACATACATAAAAGACATCCTTCAACGCTTCGGTATGTCAGATTGCAAGCCTGTTTCAACCCCACTAGACGTTGGAACGAAGTTGGCAAAGGGTGGGGCATGGTCAACTTCGGATGGTGAAAAACCCCCATACCGAGAACTAGTTGGTTGCTTACTGTATTTGTCAGTGGCTACACGTCCGGACATAGCTCATGCAACAAGTGTGTTAAGCCAATTTAATGACTGTTTCAACAGTACTCATTGGGGCGCAGCAAAGAGGGTACTTCGGTACCTCAAGGGCACTGCTAACCAGGGAATCTCATACAAGTGTGGGGAAAGCTCGTTAACGGGCTACGTAGATGCCGACTGGGGAGGATCACTTGACGACCGGCGTTCCTTTACAGGATATGTTTTCGTCATGAATGGCGGTGCGATTGCCTGGGATTCGAGGAAGCAACAGACTGTCGCATTATCTACCACGGAGGCTGAATACATGGCCCTGAGTGAAGCAGCCAAGGAAGCCGTGCACCTTCAGCGTTTCCTGCTCGAGCTTGGAAAGGAGAAATTTGGACCGCTTAAACTGCTCAATGACAATGTTGGGGCACAGAGACTGGCGACCAATCCTGTCTTCCATGCACGAACAAAACACATTGACATTCGTCACCATTTTGTACGGGAGACTGTTGAGTCAGGTCAAATAGTACTGGGACACGTGGCATCGGAGGAGATGCCAGCCGATGTATTAACCAAGGCTTTGACGAAATCAAAGCATGGGCACTGTGTCGAACTCTTGGGACTGATCGGGGCACCCGATGAGCTTCCAGTTGTTATCTCGAGGGGAAGTGTTGGAGTAACTGACTAAGCTACACGATCTAACCACTGCACCAATCACGAAAGGCGCTGCAGTAGCGCGAGTATCAAGAGTTAACCAATCACGCACTTTCACTTTCACAGTTGTTTTTCTCCTTCAAACCAGACCGCGTCGTTCTGTGCTCACGCTAACCTTATTTGTGTTAATTAGCCCATTAAGTGTATTTGTAGATAGTGTTTTTCTCTCGGACGTTGACTCTTGACTTTAACCTTTGCTAACAATAATTGTACAAGTGGCAGCAATAAGCTAACTAGTGAGTCGAAGGTGGTTGCATTAGCTGATAGCATGTGATCTTAATAAAGTCACACATTTCTAGTCAACAATTTCCACACGTCCATCATAGACTCTGCCTTAAAATATGAGTGAAGAATGGCCCTGGGCACAGGACAATTCCTGGATAGCTCAGTGGTTAGAACATTGGCGTACTAAATAAAAGGTCCCGGGTTTGATTCCCGTGTCCATGTGTCATTTTTCAATTTTCAGAACATGTTTCTCTAAGTTATCCAAGGGTTTTAAAATGTAGATAATACAGGTAGTGTGAAAAAGCTTTATAAAGTCAAGATTAGCCGTGAGATGTCAACATTATCCAACTGCAGTGGATAAAGTCAGAAAGATAAAGTAGTTTATCACATTTTTGACCTTATCTGAATAATTTTGGCACTAACCAGCAAGACTTGGATATAAGTTGAATAATATTTATAAAACTAAGCTGAGATCCTACACCAGAGCAAAATATTGATTTAGAAAAGTTCTCTTTGCCACAGCTAATAATTATCATAAAAGGAATTTGGCATAGCTTAAAAGTCAAGAAAATTTGTAATATATTTCATTATTTTCAACGCAACATAAATGTATACTTTTTATAATTTTTAAGGTTGGGAGCTTTGAATCCTAGAACCCTTAAAGATATTCAAGATTCAATTATTATTTATTTTAAAATTTTTAATTGGCATTTGTTTTTAAGCATTATACTGCTTATTGGAGTTTAGCCTTAAATAATTATCATGGGCCTTACTTAAAAACCACATACCAAAAGTTTATCAATTAACTATATATAGGTGGCATAGTTCGTTAACACGCTGGTTTTGTGTTGAGCTAGACTGCCGAGGAAGGGGATGAACAGTCTAGTGGACAGACATCCTGGCTATAGATCCTGAGATCTCAGGTTCAAACCTTCAGTACTTCTAGGATTATAAATGAAGTGGTGGGTTTGGATCGAGATCAAAACTGCCTAGTGAGGAAATATGAGGAGCTACTTGAATAAATAGGTGGTGGCTTTGATCTAGAAAACTGAGATTAACAATCACAGAGGGTTTGTGGTGCTGACCACATGACACCCTCTATCTGCAAAAGTTTGCACTATAATCGCTAACGGGGGTGGCCACTCTGTCCGTATAATTCAATTGCGGGCTTAAGCCATAGAGTTATTTTAAATATATAATGAATTCAAATTACAATAAGTTTTAACATTTAGTTAAAGGCTCTCTTCCTAAGGAAAATGTCATGAAAACACAAACAAATTTAAGCATTTGTAAATGTGTTACTTTTATTTGTGCTTCATTTTTCTACAATTCTATTTCATATTTATTCACTTAGATATGATTTAAATAGTACAATTAGTAGTTCAGTAACAATTTATGAGAAGGCTAATAAGTAGTCAATGTAAGCTTGGAGTAGTATCCAGTAAAAAAAAAAAACCTAGTTCAGGGTTCTTACAGACCAATGAAACATAAATTTAAGGTCTTTTCAAAGACTTTTTAAGGACTATGGGTGGTATGCTAGAAAGTATATTGAATGCTTAGTGGACCGATAGTGTGGTCCCGAGCACACTATCGCTCCACCTTTAAACCTATGATGACGTAAGCAAACCTATGCTAGTGTCTACAAAGCATTCACTTTGTCTATTTCTTGCATATGGCCCTAAAACTGCTACTTCTTGTACTGCCAAAAGCTAAACACATCAATAAAAAAATTATAAACCCCAAAAAATTTTAAATAGATGGAAAGGAACAACTTTTCACTTAATTTAATGAACAGAGAGGATATAAAAATTGTAATCTAACTTTGTTGTCACTTTCTTCACTCTCATTGATTTATTGGTTAGTGCAGTCATTCTAGATTCGGTATATATTCTAGTATGGCTAGAACAGGAATTTAAGCACTAAGGTGGATGGGAGATGAACTAATAGCTATCGTCAGGCATTTTAGTTTAAAACTGTAATTATAAGTACTTAAAGTGTTAATAGGCAGTCAAAATCTTTAAAGAATTATTCCAAATGATGGTTTTAAAGCCACTTATTTAAAAAAAAAATAGCGAATGCACATGAATTGAGATTTTTAAATATATGTAATTAAAGGAAACAGAATTGTATTTCATCGACAGTAGCACTAATACGTTTGTGAGAGAAGTTAACACCGGTTCCCTTTGCCCCCATAGAGATCCCAACCCTTGGGCGTGACTATCTCTGAGCTGAAGATGCAATAACAAATAAAACAAAAGAAGCAGGAAGAGCAGCTGAGAGTAAAGTAAACAGCAGACAGCAGCTAACCTTAATCAAAGAGGATGAGCTAGATATTTCACACCCCAGTGCATCTTAAATCATGGCCTTAACAGCCCTTCTTCACAACAATTTCGAAAATAAATATTGAAACCTGAAAATTCCAGGTTTTTTCAAGGCCCAGAGCAATTTAAGGACTCTTCCAGGCCTTGAACAGAAACACATTAAATTCCAGGTCTTTCAAGGACCGTATGAACCCTGCTAGTTACATAAATTCACCTAAAAGAAATCAATTTATAAATAAATCTTAAGGAAATAATCCTAAGATTCTCAGCCAATTTACTTTTACACATCCTAAGAACTAGTCAGCTACTATCCTAAAAATTAAACTACCAGAATTATTTTCTAATGTGAACACTAAAAATATAGCAAGGTT
Source organism: Timema podura (assembly GCA_033556935.1). Classification (NCBI taxonomy): domain Eukaryota; kingdom Metazoa; phylum Arthropoda; class Insecta; order Phasmatodea; family Timematidae; genus Timema; species Timema podura. Next base: position 28,471,007 of record JAVRXN010000012.1, read on the forward strand.
ATTATTTTATCGGTAATGATACAAGTGTCAAATGTACAGTGATTTCACAATAGTCTAAATATTCTAATGTTATAAATAAAGCGTGCATTTCTATCTAATTACATATTTAAATTCTGCCTATTGGGAACATGAAAAGCAAAATTTCAGGGGATTAGGTTGTTTGAAAGTTTCAATTTTGCATATTTTTACATATTTTACAGTATTCTACATATTTTTTAAGATATTGCATAAAATTACATATTTTGAAGATTTTTTATTGTGGTATTGTTTTTATGTCTTTTTTAGGGCAAAATACTTTTAAATGATGTGTTACTAATTTTTAGGCAACCTTTACTTTCATAAAGCCGTGTATACAGTGAAAGGATGGCAGTTATCAAAATCCAAATTAGGTATGCTGCCTCGTCAGAGGATTACAGGTGCTCAAACATAATTTTGTGTCAGACGCTTTTTGTGCTATGAAGGGAAGAGAATGTGGCGTTATCATATAGTGGCCTCAGCAGCATGTCTATTGCAGTCTATCGCATGGCGTGTCAGTTTGTAAACATAAGTCAATGTGTTGTAAAAATAATTCTTGGATTTGACTAACTTATTTTCCTGTTGTTCTTTGGTGGGAGAAGAAAGAGATCTAACTTGGCAAGGCAAAGAACGAATTATGAAAACCAAGATCAAGCAAGGAAATGTTATTTAAAGTCTATAGAACATGGAAGGGTCTTTTGAACAGAAATCAAGATCAACCACTCTATTTCAACTAACTATATTTTTTAATATGTTCAAAATACTCAAAGACTATTGGACAAGTTTGGACACATCATAACACTAGTGAGAGCAAAAGATCTACACCTGTGAAACCTTAAATAAATGTAATAAAACATACTTTTATAGAAAAAAAGTTTTTTTAATTAATACCCATTGCTATCAATAACATCAATTTAAAGACCTATTTTAATATATTTGTTATTCTAATATAAAAGTTGACAAGAAGATACAATTTGAGAACTAATGACCTAGAGAAAAGATTTTGAGTCAATTCCAAATAGATTTATAGTTAGTTACTTGAGAGTGAAATAAAGCTAACCATACTGAGCATATTAACAGTTTTAGTTAATTAAAATACGTTCTAAAGAGGTTCCCTATTAATAAAAAAGACTTTGATGTTGGAATTTCTTTTCGGAGTCTTTAGATTAAGTAAACATAATTTATAACTTGAAATGAGTGATTTTCCAGGAATTTTATATATATATATATAATTCCTGGAAAATCTCTCATATATATATATATATATATATATATATAATTTTATGAAGTCTTGAAATGATCGAACAAATAAATTTACAAAACCTCCTCTTCTTAACATAGATTTAGATTACAAATAATTAATCAAAGAAAAATAAATATCACATAACCTAAAATAACTCTGAAGCAGTGCATCTAATGATGAAAAATATATTTCAAGTGTATTCAGAAGAAGAATGAGCCACTAATTAATACAAAATTATTTAATTGAGATGATTAAGGAATAATTTCATAAATGACACTGGATCTAGATCTGTTTTATAATATTAATGATTCATGTTCAATGTTAACAAATCAAAGGCCTTAGCAAATATCATGATCCAGGACAAGGTTATTGAAGTTATTGATCGAGATATTGACAAGTACAGCAATAGTTTGTGATAAGTAGCTTAGTATACTATACGATCCTATTAACTGGAGGGTGTTTGCGTTTCAGTGGTTTTCATCCACCAATATCACATTCTAATCTTCATTTCCCAAGTAATGAGTGATATGAATAGAAAGCGGTAGTTTTACTTTGGATGCATTTTTGGAGTAATTACAATAATGTGTTTGTTTTGTTTTTTTATTTTATTGCTTTGGTAAAAATTACTTTATTTTCTCCAAAAGGATTTACTCACCTTTAGTATGGATAAAAATTGTTTGGGTATTCCTTTTTGAGTCACTTCAGTAAGAGGTTTCAATTTGCTAAGTAAAGACGTGGAAATATTATGACTGGCCATATGGGATTTTTTAATATAACAGATATACTAAGATCCTAGAGATAGGACCATCTCTTACTGAGCTGTTTGCACAAAACCTTTTGAAAGCAGCATATAACACAAAGCGATGGAGAGAGCTCTGCCTGATGAAAAGAGCGTGGAAATTAGGTTATGCTAGTAGGATATCCTGAGTTCCATAGTGTAGTAGATGTTAATGTGCATTGTTTGGACTGGTTCCACAATAATTAACAAGCTAAGCCTACCCTAGGTCAAAGTTTATGCCCTGCCCATCACGCCCCCGATCCCATCTCCTAAGAGATATAATGCATCGACCTCTACTAACCACCAGGTCAGCGAAACTTAGTAGTAATAATAGCCTGCCTCTAAGCACCACCACTCCGCTCAGCCTTCCAACTCTAACAAAAGAAATAACTGGCCATTACATCTTAAGGATAAGAATATGATGATCTGTACCTGAGTTCCTGAGATAACAAATTCTCGTAAGGGGACACTGAGCAAGTAAAAAGAAGCAAAACGCCTGTAAAACAGTCTCATCTAGGATACAGCTCAAGTATAGCTCTGTTCCCTTCACCAATCATTGCTTCTTATACCAGCAAAATCCAGAGAAGTCGGTGTTCTCAAAGAAACTCTCAATTACACTGAAGATATCCCCCCCACCCATCTTTTTAAAAAATTGGTTACTTTTGTCAGTAGACTCTCTCCACTCCTTCCCCGTGGGAGCACTACTAGTCCACACAAACTACAGACTACTGTCGATAACAAGATAGCATCACATTCCCAACGATTACAAAAAAATTACTGCCGAGGTAACAAAAGTTACCTACAAGAGTAAATGCACTTCAGAATGCTAACTATAACGGAAAGAATGTTACAGTTTCCAGCAAACGTTTGCTTGCTTTCTTCTGTTTCTTCAATAGTTCATCCTATTTTCAAGAATAGCAAAATCGTCCTTCTAAATAGATCAATATATCCTGGAACAAGATATAATTTTATTTTTCTTGGAATAACTGCCATAAATCTTCATGATGAAATACAGTCCTCAAGTCAGCATTATTTTATTTATAAAAATATGGTATGTGAATGATAAGCAATTAACAGCTTCTGCTGAAGAGTAAGAGGTAACACTTTATTCATGCTAAACAGTGTGTTAACTTCAGAGTAGTTTCTTGTTTATATTCATACAAGCCCTATTTAATATTAATAATGTCAAGGAATTACTATTTTTCAATTTGAAGTTCCTCTTTACGGCTTTCTAATGAGGCTAAGATGAACAAACTTTCTAGTCCCAATACAGCCCAAGTCATCAGCGATTAAAAAAAAGTCGAGTAATGTCAACTATCACGGCATAAATGTCAACGCACAGAATTTGTAAAATGGAACTCAATGGAATTATACAATTTGAACAGACTTACTCTAATCCATTTGTAAATTAATTTTATTTTTAAATCTGGTGTACCAATCTTACATTACTTAAACATTAATTTTAAACACAAACTACACTAATTAGTAAAATAAATTAACTCTAGATATGTACACAAACATTATGTTTACATCTATTTTGAATCAAATCACATACTGAAAAAAATTGACAAATGTCAGAGTTAAATTCTGGAAAGATGTCTTATGAAAACCTGAGCCAAATAGAATCCCGAGCTTGACTAAAATAGAATCAATTATGAATAAATAGTAGGATGTAGGAAACATTGGATTTTTTTTTAATATTAATTTTTATATTTTATTTACAAAATTTTTAAGCTATTTACCGGCTCACTAAAGGTTTTTATACTGAAGTAATATGAGCTTACCCTGGAGGCCAAAACTTTGATAATAAACAAACATGATTTTTTCAAAAGAAACAAATTTAAAGAATTGCACAGCTTTATTACCAATATGGTAACAAATTCCCCTCTATTTAAAAACAATAGGTTCTGCCTATGCCAAAAGGACAATCTTTATCAATACCTACAACAGCTGAGGATCTAGTAATGGTTAAGTTTCAAGTGAAGCAATATACATACAAGTGGTTCAAAAATCATATCAGGTGGTTGGTTACAGGTATTATTAATTCTATGAAAACATAAAACTACAGACTATGCATGTACAGAAGTGATAGCACATCTGCTTTGGCAGATTAGCTTATCGTTTACAATAAAACAAATAATTAAATGTAATAACTATATCAAATTCAGCAGTGTTAAAAATAAGATATATTTAGTTCACTTATTTTTTTCAATTTAAAAACTCTACTTATCTTCCTTCTATCAGACAAAATATCCACACAAAATAAATAATTAAAAGGCTATTATAACCCTATAACATACATACAAAACATCTGGACTAGGAACCAACTAGCTAAACAATGTCTGTTTAGGGCATAGACTAACCTGGTGGGGGGGTGCCCTCATCGAAGGTAACGGGAACGCCAATGGAGGTGGCCCGTGGGAGGGACCATGAGATTGCGGGGGGGCCCTAAAGTCAACACTTAAGGCTCGTCCCTGAGACCAGTTCCTTTGATCAAGAGGACATCGCTGAGGCAAAATTTCCAGAGGCCATTTGCCATCCCTACGATCATCCTAAACACGACGATAACAATTTACCTAAACTGAACTTTGATAGTAACATGCAATGAATTGAAAAACCTGCAGAATTTTCACTACGGCATGCAAGAGACATGTATGCAAGTCTTAACTACAGAAAGCTTCAGAGCTGTGCATTTTTGATAAAGCCTTTCAAAGGTTGTTTCAGCAGACAATCATCCCCTAACATTATGACAGTAAGAACATGCTGCATCTCATAGTAGGAACAACTAGACTGTGCCAAGAAAGAAACATGCTCCCTAATTAAGATTGTAATCATCAAAACTTAAAGCAAAAGAAACTAATAAGAAACTACACCCAGTGGAAAGGAACTATAGTTTTCATCTTGGTTAAACCTTGATGTTGTCAAGATAGAATAATGGAATGCAAGTGATTTGCAGTTTAAAAAAATTAGTTTGAAATTCAAAACATTATTGTTTTTCTCTCTCACGCATGAATTTCTAATAAGGAAAAAACCAAAAGAGTAGTTTCATGAAAACAAATACATTCAGAAGAGGGCACAAATTTACCCTATTTCAGCTATAGTAATCATGCTGTCAATTTATGATTAAAGAAAAAGTTTATAAAGTAAAGAATATTCAAATAAATAAACTAAAGAGTTTTAGTAGAAAAGAGTCGACTTGTGTTACATAAAAGGCAGAAGCTAATTTCACTAAAGAACAACACAATCAAGAGATCCTTTCTATCAGCTGCCTAGTAGGCAAGGCATTCATTCCACAAACTACTAAGAAGAAATTATAAATAAAAATACATCAATAATTGAGTTACACTAATGGAACATCAATAAAACAGCAAATACATATTGAACTGTATCTTCTGTAATGTAAAATACAAGTAAATCATGATATAAAAAAATTAGCCCTGGAACTTCAATTTCAAAACCCTGAGTTATTAGAATTTTAACAAGCAACCACGAATTTAAAAAGGTATTCCATTTACTACTTATTGGCCCCTTTTGAAACAATGTTTTTATAAGCTCTGGTGGTAAATAGCGCTTGTAAGTAGCAGATTTTTTTCTCCAAAATATCTATCATAAATCTGTCATAAGAGTCTATTTAAAAGACATATTTATTGGGGTATGCATCAATGAAAGCAATTATAGTAATGTTAACAAAAGAAATAAAGGGCTTAAGTTTGTAAATAGAATTTAATATAAGAAATATTTAGGACAAAATTGTGTAAAAAGGATAGCTGCCAACAATTGAAAGAAGAAATTTGTAAATATTTTATATAAATGGTAAATGGGCTTTCTTCGTGTTTACTTATTACTAAAAAGCGTATAAAATATCAGTAAGCTTACAAAATAAATCTGCTTTTCTCCCTTGTAAAGAGCAAGAATTTAAATGTTTATGTTGATATTTAGTTATTTTGTATAATCTATATAAAAAAAACTCAGTTACAGAAATATTGTAAAAGTCACTATGGTATTTATTGTGAAAAATTTGGGAGAGCTTTAAGCAATTAAAATGTAACCAGAAAACTTTAATGCATTACTTTTTTAAATGCTCCACAATTGAGGTGATCAAGTGCTTTGATCACCAAGTCACAATTCTGCTGATCAAATGCTGTGGTGGGAATGATAAAATAGTTTGTAGTCTGAGAAAGGTTGAGAAAAGAAATTTTTTCCTCTCACACCTAAGTCGAATCCTATTATTTTTAATATTCTTTAAGTCAAGGCAAAATTTTGGGAGATGTATTACTTTAATAATTATGAACACAAGAATGATGTTAGATATTGAAGAACTAGTGTACAGTATTTATATTATATTCAAAACCTCATTTTTAACTTCTTTTTTTATTTATGAAATAAAGTGTCTCAAGCATAATAATTTAAGAGACATGATAGGATTGTAGAAAATTAAGCCAAAAGTAATAAAACCAACACATTAATCCAAACCCTTCAATATTTTGTGTCACATTGCATTTGTTCAGTCTTTTTGCTGAAGAAGATAACAAAAGACATTGAAATATTGAAGTGTTTGTAAATTATTTTTTTTACTTTTATTTGCACTCCAGTTTTTTTATAATTTTATCATGTTATTTTAAAGTGATTTTAAGCCATTGTTCACACAAAGCGTATGTGATTTATTTATTTAATATGAGCAAATAAAAGTTGGGCACATTTCTTTCTCAAAAAATAATTTTAAAAAGATGAATAATTTGTGAATGAAATCATGTCTATGAACAAATAAGATTGTCACTTATTGTCCTGGATGGTTAAACATTTTTGAGAGCAGGAGCGTGGTAGATTAATTTTTTTTGCAATTGAATTAGTTGTGTTAGTATTGGGTGTTTTCAAACAAAGTGAAGGGTGGTGAAAACTTTTGTATTTCACAAACAGAGATAATAATGAATGAAGATTTATTAAATAATTTGTGTTGGTTAGGTATCTTAACCCTTTGAGTGCCAACGTCGCTCAGAGCGATGCACGAAATATCTGCTAAACTTGCCAGCGTCGCTCACAGCGATCCCTCGTTTTCGAGCTCTTAGTTCAGTATTAAGTCAACAGATAGAGTAGATTTTATTTCCATTGCATTCTCGCATGTTCAAGCTACTTTTATTTGTCTTTGCGATATATCGAACCTGAAAATTATTTTATAACTTTTTACTTTATGAGTTTTATCTTTGGCCTTGTTTGTAAACATGGCTACTAAGAGGAAAGCTGTGATTCAAGACACAGAAATACTTGCAATATTTATTGACAGCTCAACCCAGAGTGATCAATTTGTTTGTCATTCTGAAAGCACTGGTTCTGAATTTGTAAATAATGAAACTGAACAGGAATTTTATTCTAGTGAAATTGAAAGATCGGATCAAGTAGGAGTGGCAGATGACATTGATGACACGAATGTGAATAGTAGTTATTCCTAAAGGGATGAAATAAATTTTGAAGATCAGGATAATCCACCCCAACCTCTTCATATTTATGCAAAAGTACCAAGTTTGAAGTCCCCTCACCATTCCCTTCTGATTCCAACCCAATTATTTATTTTAGACTTTATTTTACTATAACCCTGCTAAAGTTGATGGTCACTGAAACAGCTGCTATGCATAACCCAATTTTAGCGTAAAATCTAAAGTTATTTTTTTGTAAACTTTGTTAGTTACTCGGTTTATTATGTTCTTTTCAGTGATTTATTCTATTTCAAGCTATTTAAATTTTCAATGCTTAAAAATTAATGTTAAATAAAACAGTAAATTTTTTTTTAAAAAATATCTTGGCTAGTGATTTTTTTATTATATTTAAAAATTAAAAAAGTATATGTATAATTATATCATCGGATTGGCAAGCATGTTAGCTAGTTTATGTAAAAATTTGAGTGCAAGAAGTTCATAGACTAATGAGTTATTAAAATTTAAACAAACTCCTGCATTTTTCAGGAAAATAGCTTGGCACTTTTAGCACGTTTTTTTGTCATTTCTCTTGGCACTCAAAGGGTTAACTTATTTTATAGTGATTATAACAAAAAATAATAGTAATAAGGTTAATATATAATAGCTAGTTATGTAATAATTATAAATAATTATTTCAATAGCATTATTTCAACAATCACATGGTATGAACAGTACAAAGCTATAGATCTAGCCTAATTATTAATGGTAAAAATATTTTCCTAAGAGCCATTTTCTGGTGTTTATTATAAAATGGTTTAACAATATAAATAACTTTTTTTTACATGCAATGCATCTTACCACCCATCCAGACTATCTGCATATTTGTATTGATGGGGGAGCTGCAGAGGTGCAGAATATGTCCGAACGCGTAAACGAGGTTCAGGGGAAATTAAAGCAGTCCTGGGGAAATTTGGGCAGGAAAAGTCCAACAATTTTGTTGACTTTTTAGTACATTCTGGTTCTGATATGGGTAGTTTCATTTGTATGAAAAACTAAGGCCGACAAGCAACCCCTCCCCAAAGAAAACCCAGTTCACAAATTAAAAAAAAGGAAATTACTTCTTTACAAAAAAAAAAGCACAGTTCAGACCTCACACTGCTGAAACCGGGTGAGGAAAATAAGTAAATATATATATATATAGTATTAATGTAAGCTCACCCTTTCTCTTTCCGAAGATTCAGAGTCACGTTTTCTTTCTCGCTTATCATCTTTATTGACACGAGGATTCTTATGCAAATCTTCATCTTGAGTGGCTTCATCATCGCTGAAAGCCAGCTTTTGGCTGTAAAAAAAAATTCATGAAAATATTTACTTCAACTAAAACATGAGTATGCATTTTATGACTTAAGAAAATGGAGCCAACACAACAATACCCCGATAATAATAAAAAGAAAATCAAGCCCACTTATAACAAATCAAAGAAAAGAAAACTAAACAAGCTTTAAGATCCTATATTTTCAAAGTTAAATAACCTTAACTTAAATCTAGCGTTAACATTTTAAACTAAAATTTTAAACACTAATTTTGAGCCAAGGTCCTAGAATAAGACATTTTTTAACAGTTTCATACAACAGAGCATAAATTTTAATATCAAAAGTAACGTAATATATAACCCTTAAATGCCCAGCACGCCGATACATCAGTGCGCCAAGTAATGGCTAAAACACTCTCGCGGCCGATTCATCGGTGCCAGCTAAATCTTGTCTGTCAGTATAATAAGTGTTATGTAAAAATTGACCTGAGTGTTTTACACCGGAATTGTGAAAATATGCCGAGTGCAAAGGAGTTAAATTTTATCCCAGAACTTCTATCATGTGTGGTATGAATGAATGTCAATTCTGTGATTAAATTGAGACATTAATGTTTTCTAGGTGTTAGAGATTAGAAAAGTAAAATGTAGATCATAGCACAATCGGTAAGCTAATGATCAGCTGAATACTCACCGATTCTTAAAACTCATCTTTTATTTACAAAAAATGTTTATTCTTCAGCAAGTTCTTAAGAAAATACAAAAATGTGATATTGCTAATAAGCATGCCATATAAGGAAAAGGGGCATACAGGTCCTTTTACAAGGATGTGTGACAAAAAAAAGATCTTGGGACAGGGTGGCCATTAAAACTTTAGAATAAAATTCCAGAATAAATCCCGGTTTTTCTGGTAAAGAAAGATTTTTTTTTAAATTCTATTCCTCTAGTTGTGAGAATTTAAATAAATTATTATTAATGAACATTTTTGTAAAAGGTGTATTGAAACACACCACCAAATTTAAGTACCTCACACAAGTGTTAATAAATACATAACATGGATATTTGGAGTGGTCTTCCTCTAGAAAATCTTCCAAATTTGTACACCCAGGAAGCTATTTAGAGTGGTCATTGCCTTGCTATTTTTTTCAATTAGATGCCTCTAGAAGCTATTTGAAGTGGTCAATACCCAACAAATTTTTGAAATTTGTATATTCCTAGAATCTATGAGTGCTCCTACCCTTACAATCCCCATCACACGACAAAATTCAAGCACTTTTCCTGGATTTTTTTCCAATGCACAAAATTCAAGCATATTTCCCGATCAGTAGACACCCTAAGGGAGCATGTCTATTAATAATACATAAATGAAAGAAAAAAGTGCAAATTTTGTGAAGATGTATATATAGGTTTTTTGTATAATCTACAGACTGTAAATAATATTAGTTTGAAATCAACATGTTGATAGAATCCCTTTAATAAAGTATATACTCACTTATAATCTATATCATCGTGAGTGGCCCAGCCGGCATCGTGGGATATATCATCCATTTTGCTGAGCTCTTCCTCTTTAATTATAGGCCGGGGTACACCCTCCTCCTCAATAGGGCGAGGGGTTGCACAAATCGGCTATTGTCTGGTGGGTATGGAAATCGTGGTGGGCGTGGGCCATGCATTGCTGCTTGAAAATTAGGCGGGAAGCCACCAGGAAAGCTACCTCTGTACATCTAAAAAAACAAAATATGAAAGTTGAATTTTTTACAATAATATATTTGATTTTATTCATCTAAATATGATTAAAATTATCAAAGAAATGTTGATAGAAAGTAATACTAAATATTATAATATGCTAATTTTACTTTAACTTAAATAATATAAAATGTAGATGGTATTCAACCATTAACTGTTTCCTACATAACTCAATATTAAATTGACAGACTGCTGAGATGTTTATTTTAAATTTATAATTTACATTTTAAAATCACTACCATTGTAACTTTCAAATTTACCCATCCCCATGTTCAACTCACCGCCAAGGCAAAGTGGTAGTTCACTAAGTGTAAAGAGGGTTTTGGCTTTCATCTTCAACCCTTTCCCTCCCCATTCCTTAGTCATTTTCTTCCCTACTATCACAAAGTCATACCTTCACACCTGTTTAGCCTTTTCTATAACACTAGATTTAGTTTAGTTTTTATTTGAGTGTAATAATAATAATAATAATATTTAGCACCGCGTCTTACTACCCGTTCGGGTTATACGCTTAAGTGCTAATTATGCTAATGGATTAGGAATTGGGAGGGTTGAATTTAGAGGAAGTGAACCCACATTTGCGTGGAGGGAGAGTGGAAAACCATTTAGGAAAAACCACCCCCAGTTCACCCGACCGAGATTCGAACCTCGATCTCCTCGTCCTCGGCGGTCAGCTCAACACGACTAGCACGTTAGCCAACTACGCCACCGAGGCAGGTGAGTGTATAATACAAATGGCCACTTTGATTTTTATGTGTGTCTAAATCCTGATAAACCATTTGTAGTTCTCCCAACTTTATAACACACGCGTAACAATGTTGTATACAAAACTGACTGGAACAGGTCAGATTTGTAATAGGGTCCCTACACGTCTGACAATCTGACTGTCAGTATGCATCAGTATTTACAATGAGACTATACACAGTCAGTTTTCGCATCATTTTTATCAGTCTCAGCTATTGCATGCAACGTGCAACAAGATGGATGATTAGAAAAAGGTGTATGCAGTCCATGTTTGTTACTGGGACCGAAGGAAATACTGATGAGCGCAGCACACACGGTCAGTTTTACCGTCAGTTTTACCGTCAGTCTCTCCCACCACTTGCAAGACTGATGGAGTGATACTGATGTGATAAGAAACTTCATATCACATCAGTATTTTCTTAAGTCCGTCCATCAGTCCATCAAAACTGCCCCTACATAATCAGTCAAAATGTCTGTATTAATACTGACAGTCTGATTGATCGTGTAGAGGCCTTATTATATTAGGTAGGTTGAGTCAATCACTGATCTTATAGTAATTATAGTTTTGAGGTCAACAAGTTGGGCATTACTACTTTTATATTCTGGCTGTTACTGTGTGTGAATATGTATATGTATGTGTATATATATATATTTTAATAAAGATCTAATAAAAAAATCTATTTGGAAAAACAGAGAATGGATTAAATTACTAGGGACAAATATTTGAGGGAGTTGGTCACATTCTTAATGCATCTCAGTTATTTACTCCAACCATGTATCTAATAATCAATAAAATAATTAAATTAGTGTACTTACAAATGGAGGAATGAGGCCCCTGTATTGATGAGCAAGTTGAGGAGCAGTGGGACCAAGGCCTCCCGGGACCATACCCACTCCCGGGGAACACACTGGACCAAATTGTTCCGACCGCCAGCAGGGTCTCCACCTTAAAAAAAAAATTGTGAAACCAAATGATTATTGTTATTCTCAAATTTACTACAAAATAAATTATTGCCTAATGGCTTAGAAATATATACATGTTCCCCTGAAATACCAAGAAATAAAACTTTTGGAAAAAAAAACACATACTTTTTAAATACTTCTAATATATTTCTATAGCTATATAAATCAATTTTAAATGTTTATAAAATAAACTATATTAATAATAAAGGATGGCTTTTGCTTAAATATTGTGTAAAAATAAGCACGCATTTTTCAAGACTTATTCATTCAAAGTGTGTGCAGATTGCAAAGTGTTAGTACCTGGCGGGATGTGTGCCAGGGGGGCCGGGCCGGACCCGGAATGTTCCCAGCAGCATTGCGTCCACCCCCCTGGATCCAACTTCCCTCTGTCTGGGGGCGCAGGCTGGGCCCTGGGCCATACTGGGGGATGGTATCTGATCCACCTTTCACACCAACACCAGGAACCTGAAAACATAACAAAATGATTGCTAACAATGATTACAAATGAGTGTTTTGATGCCTCACAGAAATATTGTCTTGCAAGGTGATGGGTGAATATAACAAACTGCGACTCAAGTCTTTGCAAATCCAAAGCCCATTCTGAGAGAGTGAAAAACACATTAATATAAAATATTAACCATAGTACAATTTTCATATAACCATGTCAAACACAAGAAGAAACCCATGTATGATCAGATTCTGATTAATTGTCAAATAAACACATTATTTTATGTTATTTGGCTATGGCCAGACGAGCAGTGAATGTCACTTGATTGACAAATAACACTGGAATAATGAAACTAGTGAATTTGAACATAACAGGCCAGACACAACAATAAATGTTGATCAGTAGAGCATCATCATGAATGTTTAGTTGCATGAATTGGCCAGAATTCATTTTAAGGGCTATAAATATTATTGCTCCATGTTTACACAGGATGATATTATATAGCAGAGTGATATTTGTACTGGTATTTTTTTCACATTTTAATATGTTTTTACCTACACATATAGCTAGACAGAGTAAAATATCATGCCCAATTCTAGACACATGTCATGCTCCTGCATCCCCATATGCTGTGCTTTTACTTTTAGGAGTTATTTGTTGTCCACTTTTAATTATATTTACTGTACAGTGTACAGCTTGCCTTAATGTTCAAAATACGTTCATTGCAAGGATCCAGTTGAATATACCCATTTATACCCCAGACAGAAAAGATATCAATGGTTGTACATAAATACTGAGCATGTTTACCACAGCACAATTCTTTGGTAGAGACTACAAAAGTAAGGAATAAAAGGCTGTGCTGTGTTCTCAATTATGCCAGGGTCCTCTATTTTTTCTCACCATAAATCAATCCTATCAGGTATATTTGCGCAAATATTTACATTAATACTAGCCTATATATAAAAAGAAAAGAAAAATATGCAATTAGCAATCAAAACCATTGGTTCTATATTTTTGACATAAAAAACTCCATGGAGTCAGGTCAAACCGAACAAGCCACCGTCCGTTGGTGAAGATAGTGCCAACTTCTGCTGATATAAGATGTCATGTGGCCAACACAACAAACCCTTCATGACACAAGTTATTAGTATTTATGTTTTTTAGTTGGTCAAACAAAATCATTTTAATGTTGAGTGGCAATAACAAAGTTTAATTTTCAAGCCTTTTAATCGTGGGCCCTTTAGTTTATGTGACAAGGTTATCTAGTCACAAGACATAAAAGGATGGATGAAAGGCGAAAGACAAGAGTTTCTAATTTGTAGACGATCACCACTGGTGTCTTGTGATGCGATTGTGGAGATTTTTTGTATATTTGAGAGTTCTTGAGGCTTAAAGTTTACATAAAAATACCCCAAACTTCCTAGAAATGTTGTTGAATGGATTATTTTTGTTTACTCAAATTATGTACACTCTGTTAACCAGGAGGGTTAATATGACTAATTACAATATATCTCTATATTTTAGGCTTTCACTACAATGTAACCCATCAAGGTAAGTTTGCTACCTTTCAGGGTAAACAAAGTGTATATTTATACCACATATACCAACTCAAAGCTTTCTAAAGCTGTTTGTGAATGGATATCTTTTATTACTACCTTTTAAGCACATGATTTTTGTCAATCAAAACCTGTAATAGAGAGAAAAAAAAGCCCACAAGCCCGTATTTGGTTATGCGAGCATCATGGTGTGGCAGAGCTAAAATGACAAATAAGCAGAGTTTTTATTTTTATCCACTAATATCACCAATGAAATATGTTTTGCTCACTTTCCATAGACGGATGTGGAATAATATAAAATAATGGTGGTGTTAGTTCAGCACAAGAATACTTGACTGACCCAGAAGGTTCAAAGCTTATATCCCAATTGGGTGTACTAGGAGTGAATTTTTTCATTGACAAATAAATGACTAGCCACCTAAGTTTGCCCAATCATATTTACAAAAATGTTCACTCAATGATACAAGTATATTTTGTATGACCTCCTATAATTCATATTTAGTTGGCCAGAAGCCAGGGAGAAACTAGAAGTTTTAAAAACTTTTTTATAAGGTTCCTGTCTCTTGTGTAATGCAAGTAAGTTTGCAATTATTGAAGCCTTAATATAAAACTTACAGTCATATCAGTAACAATTATATGTTTTCATTCATTCGCCTTAGCTTAGAATGTATGTATATTTCGCCTAATTTGGAGGGTCAGTTCCATTCAAAGTAAGTCATGGGTTTTAGGTTTTTCAAATGTATCTTTTACTCACTAACCCATTTCATTCGTATCTCATTAAAAGAGTCTTACTTGTCATACCTACAACCTTTTTACTTATTAGATATTGGTCTTTATTGCCTTAAATGAGTCAATCTATATCAGGATGCTAGTTATGAACTCTTTTACAAACTCAATTCAAAAATGTATCATATGAATGTGCATTATCACACATCCACCCTGGTTGTAATCAATACCGGAAACAGTGGCTAGCAACTCAAGAGATCCTTATATATTATGAGAGTGGAGGTAGATAAATGCACATTACCAACCTCATCTGATAATATGTAATGTCAATGTATATGACATTCAGAACGTAAGGTTCATATTGATTGCATTGTAGTATAGTTACCATTTAGTGAAATAAATGTATTAACAACATGTATCCTGGGCTATTAAAAGGGTGTGTAGCATTGAAAACAAACATATAAGTCATACCAACAATAAAATAAAGAGCCTAAACTATGCATTTGATAATTATTGGGTTTTAGGATAAGTTTCAATTTTGATTAAAAAGTTTTTGTTGAATTTGTGAAACTGCACATTATGCTCAAACATAAATAATTGCAAATACTTTTCCTACTACTTTAATTTATTGTAAATAGAACATGTTGCATGATTTACCATAAAGTAGGTGTAACATTAATAGAAGCATGGGATTCTATTTACATTTTTAAATAAAGGTATTGATATTTTAAAACATACATTAGGTAAATTAAATTCAATAGGCATGTATAATATTATATAATTTTAGTAATTAGAACAATCAACAAACTAAAACGGATTATAAATTTTATAAATTTAATTTTAATTAATTTGAGGTTTGTTGTCTGTTTCAATTATTGTAATTATATAATATTGTCAAAATATCAAGGAAAAATAATTCATTTGTTCTATTAACTTTTGTATGGTGTTGAATATCAAGATTACAAAATTTTGTCTCAGGAAAAGTGTTTTCCAAAATAATTTCAACTAGAGAAGCATAAAAGCCATTTTCAAATTTAAGTCTAAGGTGCCAACGTGCTTTAAAGAAGATAAATGTATGAATATTATCCTTTTAAATTTATTATTTCATGCACTATAGTATATCTTGTTACCACAACTTCTAAACTAGAAACACAAATTTTATAAATATGTATTGCTCTTTCAATCTATATTGAAAGAAACTATACAGTAAGCCTTAAGGAAGTACTCTTAGCTCCTTTATCAAATATTAAGTTTAACTTTCAATCGATGTTTGCTATGAAAAATATTTTTTAGGTGCTCCAAAAGGCTATTATGTATAGAATTATATTTTTTGAAAGAAGATTTAAATTTAAAATACTATTTGAATTATGAATTCCTAGCAATATGCTAACCCATGCTTGACAGGACAGAAAAAATTATTTGTTCATACATAAAAAAGAAAATACTTTAACTGCAACAGGACACCTAAAATACTCAATGAATGTTTTGAATATATGTTATTATAGAGGACAAATATCAAAAAATCTATTAATTGCTTATAGGCTACCTACTCAAAAATTAATTTTAGATATGCGGAAAATCACAAGTAGAGAAAAAACATTCATTTTATGTGCTCAAATCATAACCAGGAATTGACTAGATAATATTTTTGCCAACAAATCTGAGATTTGTTAGTATGTTCTAGAAATAAAAAAGTAAATTGGTTTTTCACGTGTCAGAAAAAAACTAAAGTTGAAATTTTCAAATGTTTTCTGTTAGGCCCATTAGTAAATTTGGAGTTGACTCTCGTATAAGGCAAACATTCAAGTGTCCAAATGTAAACCAGCTTTTGAGCTTGTTATCACAAGAGTCATGAGCATACTGTTAACCAATGAAGTAAAAGTGGAACTAGTTTAATTATCAGTGCAATTAATGTGGTGAAAATCAGGAAAGCGTGTCTTATAAAAGCTGAAAGATAAAAAATAGAATATAAAAGTGGAATAAATACCAATAAAACTTTTATATAATTTTAGAACTAACAAAAGTGTTTAACAGATATGTTTGGGTTACTTGGGGGTATTTTGTACCCATTGTCACATATACAGCAGAAACATGGACAGTGAATTTAAGATTGACTAGGAAAGTGGAGGCCATTGGAATGAAGTTTGTGAGGAGCATGTTAGCTGACACAAGGAGAAACAAGATTATGAATGAAGTTATCCGGTGAAGAGATGGGGTACAGGGAATACATGAGATAGTAGAGGAAGCAAGACAGAGAGGATAAGGGCTTGTAATGAAAATGGAAGGAAAGGATGCCCAAGAAAATGTTGGAAATGAAGTATGTGGGAAAAAGACCACAGGGGAGGCAAAAGATTATATTGGAGGAGCAGATAACAGAAAGTGTTCAAGTTAGAGGAGAAGAATGGAAGAAATTAAAGGAGGAAGAATGGTGGAAAGATAGTAGAGGATGGAGGCATTTTACTAAACTGAACCGGCCACAGGCTGGAAACAGATGATGATCTAGATCAGGGGTTTCCAACTTATAAGGGCTCGAGGGCCACAGTGGAAACCTTAGGCATGTTTGCGGGCCGCACTTTAATAAAAGGCCAATTTTCGTATAATTCTGCAAATAGAACAGAGTACCAGTATGAAATAATATGCATAGTTTAATTGAAACAAAGGTTTAATCATTTTAATTGCTTAAAACACTATTTTACAATTGCATAAAAGAGTGAAATTAAAAATAAACAAAAACTATTATACCCAAAACAATTGAATTTTGAAAAAGAGCAAGAATGTCAGTATATTTGACTTCATATTTTACAAATGGCAAAAAAAACTAACCCAAAGTCAAACTGAAATTAATAATGTAGTCAAAATAAAACTTTAAAAGGGGCAATTTAGTGGGAGTACTGTGGTCGATCAGCTGCATCTACCAATGAATGAATATCCACCTCCAGCTCTGTTGTTGCTAATCTCAAAAGATGCAGCAAGGAAGAATCTGCAAGTCAACTTCTGTACTGATTTTTAATGAATTTCATAGAAGCAAAAATACTTTTACAATCCATTTACAGTTCCCACCATATCTGATACGACCTAGTTTCTTCCTTGAAGACTCAGGTTTAAGGTGTTAAGGTGATTTGTCATGTCTTTTAGGAAAGCTAACTGCTTTAAAAATTCTGAGCTTTGAATTTCTTCTTCTAGTTCAGTGGTATCAGACGAGACAAATTTATTAAGGAATTCAGGGATTTCCTTGCAAGTAGCAAAAAACCGTTCAAGGCACTTTCCTGCACTCAGCCACCTTACATGGTTGTACAGCAGCAAGTCTCCATATTCTGCCTTAATTTCCAGCAAAAACTGCTTTAGTTGTCTATGCAAAAGGGCTCGATTTCCACCTCTTAAGATATTAATAATTTTAACCACAAATTTAAAAACTTCAGTTTTCTTCATTGATTTCCCACATAACGCTCCCTGGTGAATAAGACAGTGGATCATAAGACACGTTACGCCATTTTCTTTTAGCAATTCCGTCAGAAATATCTTCTCCCCTGTCATTGCTGGCGCTCCGTCTGTCACAATGTCTGAACATTTACTGAAGCCTCCAACTATGTCGACAGTTTTTTTAACATAATCATAAATGTCCCTCCCTTTTGTTGTTCCTTGAAGAGAGCACACATCAAATAGGTCCTCTTTACCGCTGAAATCTTCGAAGGTGGTGCGCACAAATATTAATAGCTGACTGACATCTGACTGGTCAGTGCTTTCATCAAGGCATAGCGAGAAATGCATGCTTTCTTTAACCAATCAAATCAGAGATTTTTCTACTTGTTCTCCCATATCAATGACCCTTCTCTGTACAGTTTGGTTGGAAAGTGGCACTGATTCAAATTTCTCAGTTATTTTAGCATCTCCAAAAGCCTTTGCCATTTCTATCACACTTTTTAACAAGACTGTCTTCAATGAAGGTTTTTTTTTTTGCCTTTGCAAGTTCAAGCAACACTGCGTAGGAAGCGTACAGGGAAGATGACTTATTTGGAAGACTTTACTAAACATACCTGTTTGCTGTTTTAATTTATTTTTGAAGTCTGCGACCAGTGCGTATCGAGCTTCTTCCTTATATGTTGCATACTTGTTCTCATGCATTGTTGAGTAGTATCGTTTAACACTGTTCTCCTTCGGTACAGACACAATTTTCATGCATACCAAACATTGAGGCTTCCCACTGTTGTTAGTAATTAAATAGTCACTCTCCCAGGTTTCCTTGTAAATTCTGTTTTCATTTTCAATTTTGCGTTTCTTTGAGTTTCCGCTCATTTTTTGTACACGTAAAAGACTCAAGCAGCGGTACACTTCACACTCAACACAAAACAAAGCCTTCAAAATGGACAGTAACTTGTGAAACTTCACTACACGTCAAGCAAGCGCGATTGAGCGTGAGTGGAGACGGGAGGAGTAGCCAGCAAGCCTTGCTGGGCTAGAGATGCAGTGCGTAACTTGTAGAACGGCTGACTATTAATTATTTATCAACTTCGTTTAATCATTTTTGCCGTATGAATATTAATACATCTTTTGAACAAGCTATGAAATATTTTTTATAACTTCTCTTGAGATTAAAAAAAAATTCTTAAAATGATTGCGCGGGCCGCAAAAAGTGGTCTCGCGGGCCGCATGTGGCCCGCGGGCCGCCAGTTGGAAACCTCTGATCTAGATGATGATGTTTGGGTCATTGTATTTTGTCATGTATATTCACAAAGAAATCACATATATGAGTTTGAAGAGTATAAGGGGGTTTTCTTAAATCAGCACACAGTATGAAATATCAAATCTAGTCAAAATTACCCTTGAAAATACCTTAAATTCATCATAAAGTACAGTTTATTTGGTTTTATATACAACCATTTATAATACGTATAAATGTACCATGTATAAACTCCATGGCATCAGCCTGCAAACAAGCCATACCAAGAGAGTACAAAAATGCAAAATTTTATATTACAGCATTTTCAATTACATAGGATATAAAAGTGTTGGCTTTCGTTTGGAGATCATATTGCATGAAAAAAATGCATATATGTATTGTATACATTAGAATCACAGTCGGTACAATAAGCTCGTCTAAGAGGCAAGTGCAGCCTTAATCAGTTGAGAAAACTGCAGTAACCCGTCTCCCATCTAACACTCACTTTGGGGACACTCATCGGGTGGAATAGTGGACAATAAACGTGTTTAGTTGAATTTGAGTTAAGGTAAATGCACATATATAACTATACCTTAACTTTACAAAGACAGCAAATATATCACATTGCAGATATATTTGATTAAATAGTGATAAAAGATCAACTATATATATATATATATA
The DNA here is from genome assembly GCA_033556935.1 of Timema podura. Lineage (NCBI taxonomy): Eukaryota > Metazoa > Arthropoda > Insecta > Phasmatodea > Timematidae > Timema > Timema podura. The sequence continues at coordinate 28,491,284 of JAVRXN010000012.1, forward strand.
TATATATATATATAAATGTTATAATACTATTTTAAATAAGTGGGGAAACAATTATGAAAAAACATATTTAGCCATTCTCAGTGCCAGATAAGCCACAACAAAGTTCTAGATAGAGCATATATAACCCTAAGAAAATGAATATTTATATTAGGTACAATAACTATTCTTAAAATTATTTTGAATGGAAATAAAGGGAAACATACCAGTATGTGTTTAGGAGACATGCTTAATCAAAGAGAATGAAATAAGCATAAAAATAATGATAAATAAAATGTTTGGAACTTATTACGCCTGCAAGGAACTAAGAAATAATTGCTGCAAACTGTTTATAAAACAATCATGCCAGGGAGATTGGTCACACATTTAGATTACTAAATGAAATGGTGAGTAGCTTAATAAATAACATTTCTTGTGGGAAGCAGTGTCCAAACTCATAATTTACTTATTACCGTATTTTGTTGATTCTAAGATTGGACTAAATTGACCCAGATTGAAAAAATTAATTCAAGGACCTTACCAGTTGAAAAAAATGTTCAATATACCACATGATTTCCCTCCATCCCTCAAAGGACTAAAAGAAAGGTTTGACCATGGTAATATGAAAATATTTTCTTTGTGTTTCGTTGACTCTTACTGTGGATTCACACGTCTGTCAAAAAAAAAGCGCAGAACAGAAACGGGTTCAAAGTTACGAGCTCTAAGCCAATCACAAGATTTCCACCTTATTGGCGCGAGCTGTTCTGCTAAAGTTCAACTCATATCTACTTCGTCCGATCAGCCCGAGATGTTTGGCACGAGAAAACCAATCAAATCTCAAAATCAACCATTTCAAATCTGTGCGCATGCGCATTTGACAACACATGCACTGTACAGCCAGAAGCAAGCAGACAGCTACGTTGACTGTTATGAGACTTGAACTAACCCATTAATGGAATGTGTGTCTATCGACGTATTGGGTTGTGCCACAACAGAGCATTATAATTTGAAATCGTCTATCGGAAGAATGATAGAAAATTTATGTTTATCCCCTAGAAAATAAAATATGTTGATAATCAGCTGTTTTATGTTAGTGTTGCAAGGCATCATGGGTCTACACACAGTGTGTGAATTGCTGTGCCACTAAGACAAATTCTTTTTTCTATTTTCGGTGAACGTGTGAATCAAGCTTTATGCTGTGTTTAAATTGCAACAGAGATATGCTTAGACCCAATCAACCACTCTGTGAATTAGTGATAGTGAACAGGCTACTTGAAAAGTTTTAACATAAGTGTTAAGCAAGCAAGAAATTTGTGTTTTGTGGAACAAATAAAAAGAAATTAACTCCTTTTATAAACTCGGCAGTTAAAGAATTATGGAATATTTCCTCTCCTTTTGAGTAACTCTAATGACTCCAGTTTTAGAAATGCCAATCAACAGAAAAAAAAGTTGAAAATACAACTTAAATTAAAAATTAACCACCCGGATATTGTAATCGAACACCTTTGACTTTGCTAACACACTCATTGCAATAAATGAGTTAAGAATAACCGTGGGATACAAAACAAACTAGGAGAACTATATGGTAGAGAATTGGCGCATGCAATGGAATTGGACTTTGTGAGGGTTAATAGTGATAGAAAGAGAATGTATTGTATATAATTTTTAAAATTAATTGTATTTTATTCTGGCATCAAGGGTATATCTAAGTGTAAACAATCACCTATCTCATTTAATGATCAACTTGTAAAAAGAATAGTATGTTTAAGAATCAACAAACTACAGAATATGTAAAAAATAAAGAGTGGGTCAAATAGCCCTGCAGTCTACTGTAAGCAATAAGAGGTTTGTACCTGCCCATCGCCACTGGACAACTTGGGGAACTCGTGCTGGAACTGTGGGGACTGGTGGGCCAGAAAGCTTGGGGGGTGAGTCCCGCCTTCCCCAGGACCAGCAAGCATACTGCTCCACGACTTGTCCAATACAACACCGGCACTCACAATTACACCCAGTTGTGGTGGCTGCTGCGGTGGCGGAGGTGGTGGTGGTGGTGTGTTGGTGGTAGTGGTTGTTGTTGGGGCTACGACATGACACAACACCTCCAACCAACAATCCACGGACAAGCGTTAAAGAAAATCAGTTGTAAGAAAATGGTTGCCGTTGCTTCCACTTGGTTGTGTTCGATACAGTTTATAACAGAGTCTTTACGACTACCCAAAGGATAGGCATTGTATGTGCTACCTTCAAATACAATGACAACTGTAAAATATTAGATAAATAAAAGTGTATTCATGTATTATCTTTCAGTTGGCACCATCCAAATTCTCAGGCCATTATAAAGTATTTCAGGAACACCCCTCCAATTCTAAACTTCCTGAAGCTTTAAGTTGAGTATGAGATTTACAGAAATAAAGCTACCTGGCCAAAGGTAAATCTAAAAATTTTCATCATAAAAAAGATTTGAATTTTTTCCCAAATATCTACACACACACGCAAGCGCACGCACACACACACACACACACACACACACACAAGTCTTGTTTTAAGTTCAGAGTGACCACTCTAAGCTTTAGAATAAAATTCAAACATAATTCCTTATCTTCCTGGCAAAAAAAAATCATTTTGCCAATAATTAGAATACTTTACCTTTGGTTGTGAAACTTTGAACAAAAAGCTTATGAAATAAGATGTTTTTAACACGCCACCAAAATGTAGTACCTGAGCAAGTAATATTATTAAGTATTTCTATTCAATGCCTAAGCCAGTAGGCTATTGGGAGACCAAGCAATCCATACCAACTAAAACCTCAAACAAGTCTTAAAATACTTTTAATTACTTCATGTGTCTTTGTTAAAATAAAATATGTTCTAACCACCTATTGTGAGACTTTGCCATGGGCAACCACAAAGAGGGCCCACTCTCTCTTCGCTTACCTCCTAAGAAATATCAGGGTACAACATAGGATTTCTTACCCTACATCTTTATCACAATTTTTTCTAGGGTGTGGATCAGAAACTCACTATTCTACTTGTGATGTGTGCTCAGTCACTAGTAGAGCAGACAGTTTAAACAGTAGTATGTACACAATAGTAAGTACAAAATGTGTTACACCCAGTGGTCGAAGGAACTTATTTGTGTAGGGGAGATTAGAAAAAGTGTATAGAAAATAAATATTCATTAAGTATGACTCAACCTCGGAAAATATTGAAAATTGAATCCCCCTAGAGTATTTCAAGTCCTAGTCTTGAAATATTTTGAAAATTAGACTACTCTTCAAGAAATGAAGTTGTCCTTTTGCAGAATTTTTTAGAAATTTGGATACCTCCAAAAGTTAGTTTGAGTGTCCTTTTCTGGATTTCTTATTTGAAAATTGAATGTTTCTATAATATATATTAAGTGGTCATCCAGTGACAAATGTTTGAAAATCAGATGCCTCTAGAAACGATTTGAAGTAGTTTCTCATCTGGAAAAGCTAATAAGATACCTCCCTCCTATAAGCTATTTGGAGTGGTCCATCCCAACAAATTTTTGTATGCCCCTAGAAGTAGTCAAGGTGGTCCTTGCCTTTAAATTCCCAAAAGACGGCAAAATTCAAGAACTTTTCCCAGGGTTCTTCCCCGAAGGCACAAAATTCTATCATAATTCCCCAGTTTTCTGTTTTTTTCACGATCAATGGCCATTCTGCAGTTGGAGTAAAAAATAAATAATAATAGTTCTTAAAACAGATCAACTTAAAAATATTATTATGCTGATTAATTGTTTCAAGTGAAAGTTGCATGTTAGTTATCCTCCCAAATCATCCTGACTAATAATAATAACGACCTGTGTAGTTTAGCTCGAGGATCATTTTGTATAGATTGAGGTCCTTTGGGTTGGGAGGCTTTGTTTGCAACTTTAACTTAATAAACTCATGGATTAATCAGATACCATAAAAAAAAGGTGGGGCTTGAACAGTAGCTCTGAAACTAGCCATGTAATCTATAGTGTATTCATTAGGGACCGGATTTTACCTATTTGCCTTTTCTTTTCCTTGGTTGTAAAAACTAGGCATTTGAGATTAATATGCGTTTCATGATATTTTGAGTAAAATAGTTAATTTTTTAGTGTCTATAATTGCCTATTGTTGGTTTTTGACTATCTTATGAATAAAAGTCTTTGGCCTCTATCTTTTTCTTATGGTATGGATTTTTTGCTAAAAGAGAGCGTCTGTTCCCTTAGAAATTTTAAGTTTCGGCATACATGTTTGGGGTAGGTTTGAAAAATGACACTTGTTAAATAGATTCCAAGAAGTGTAAATCATGTGGAGGACAGTGGAACAGTGGCAGACAACATGGAAGGAAACAGCATGCCGTTGCAAGAGAAAATTTCAACTTTTTTGAAAATGAGAAATTTGAAATTTTCACCATCCACATTGACATTCTATCTGGAAATGTAATCTACTGAAAATCTAGAAAAGTATCTAGTTATTAACAACATTTGACCGCTTCAGTGGTTGAATGGGCTAAGTCATCACTCTCGCAGTAGACTAGACTGCCATAAGGGGCGATCGAGATTTGAATCTCAGAACGGTGTACTTAAGGTGGTTTTTTTACTAAATGGTTTGTCATTCTCCCTGCATACAAATTTAGATATATTTCCTCTAAATTCCGCCTTCCTAACCCCTAACATATTAGCCAAGTTAGTACAACGTAGTGAAACGTTGTGGTAAAACAACAAACAATGTGAATTGGCTGTATTAATAAAATAGTAGATAATAAAATCAAATTTATATTGATTTATTATGTGCTGTTTTCCTTGAGTTCTATTCTAGTGCCCAAATCCCGTATTTTTAATGCCTATTTGCTTGCCCATTTTAAACATTTTTGGAGCCTTAGTATCCTCTTCCAAGTATAATCATGTTAATATACGTGTACTTCAATGAATGTGAAGTTAAAACACACTAATCTCAGTATTCAATATATCACATACTACTCTATTTGGGATACTCATAAACTACACTAATAATAACAACAGAAAATTAAGGTTAATTTTAATTAGATTAATCAAATTTACCCAGAGAGAAGTGATAAACCATATTGAAATATTATGTGGAAAACTCTCAGTATGCCTAGTATGATATTTGCAATATATGATTATGTACCAATTCCTATTCTGTTTATTTGTGGTTATGCCTAACCAGCCCTGGAGTTTAACACTGTTCAGAGCTACAGAACTTGCAGGGATATCACACTGTTCAAACCAACATTACATACCGTGAAGATAGCACATTAGCTCAAGGCTGCACAATTCAAATATACGTATTTAAGAACCAAACGTCGGCCAAAAAATAATAATTTTGTTGATATTTCTTTATTTCCTTAAGAACGCCATTGTGTGGCTTACTTGTATATAAGACTATAGAGAAGATGAATAAAAAACATTATTTAACTTTAAAATATATGCTTCAATTCACACAAGTTGAACTCATAAGGGTTGAGTGATATCAACTATCAACCATGAACATTAATTTATTTATTATTAAAATTCATTCACAAAAAACTTGTATGGCTGATTCTAAATTACATTTTACATCTGGTAGGTCGCACATCACTGACCCCTTAATGAGTGTCCTGACAGGTAATAGCCAAGGCCAATAACGGATAAAATTAATGCCACTAAATACTGTAAGGGACTAACAAACTTTTGGCCTATTAAAGTGATTCAAATTAGCGGTGGGATGTTAGTTTCACCAATGATGGAGCTTCCGAGTATTGAAAATCGAGTTTGGTGTGAATCCTTCGGATGGGGTAAGGGTCTCCTTGTGACTGTTTAGATCCTGGTGTTTGTTTTTTTTCAATTTATACAAAGTATCCTGGATATGCAAGGCAGCTAGTTGAGATTATTTATAGTGTTTTTTGCTATATTGCGAAGGCTGGTCATTTTAGGTAATGCAAGTTTATTATTAAGGTTAAATGAAGATGTTTCCAATTGAATACCCTCCATAGGTGCAGTCAATGTATATACTAAACCTCTGGTAACAGTGAAAATTCCAATTACTTTTATATAGGAATTTTTTTTGTAAACAATCTGGTGTTTTTTTCTCTGGTAAAACTAAAAGGAAAAGATTGAACCAAGGGAAAGGGGAGATAATTATAAATGGCCGCAAAAGAAGCTAAGTGTAACTTCGATAAATAAAGGAATCACAGTGCTGGTTGATTCTTAAGAAACCAGAAAAGCGACTAGTCAACGATTTTAAGAACCTCCCAAATTGTGGAGCCTGGTTTTCATTTGACCTCTAATTCAGCTCCCCAGGGGGTACCCTTGCAGGATCGCCATGTGATAAACAATGAAGTCGCAGTAATGTCCCAGTTCCTAGGGCATATGGAATATTTTTGTGGGAATATTTATCTGAGAAGGGTAACTTGGCGGTCTAGGGGTAAGGTGTCAAGACTTCTGTGCTGGGAGTCCGGGGTTTAATCCTCGGTCCAAGCGTGGATTTATCTGATTGCCAAACCCTCCCTTCACCTCCGACAAGACGTGTATTAATCACAACTTGTGAATGTGTGGAATGCCAGGCCTCCAACGGGGTTTGGATCCCACATTTAGCTGTCAGTCCTCCATTTCATCATACAATCACCCTACCATTACACATTAGTGTGTGTATAACCCAAACGGGTAGTAAGACGCGGTGCTAATAATTATAATTAATTATTATTATTGAGAGCATTTCTTTTCAATACTAATAAAAGTGATTTACACCATATAATTGGTTTCACGAATAAAAACTTTATGGAAGAACCATTTCCGAAGCCAATGATATGGAAGCAGATGATAAAGAAAACAGCTGGATGCAACTCTGTAGATGAACGAGTGAAGCGTCAGCATGGCTTGGAAAAAGAAGTAGCTAGGGTAGTGAAGATCTAGCATTTAAGTAGACTAGAACAGTGGTATTCAACCTGAGGTATACAAATACATCTTAGGGGATACGCAAAATGCAAAAATATATACAAATTGCCATAATTGACGCTGAATAATCAGGCCATAGTTTGAATTAAACACAAGAGACCTGGACGTAAGGACATGCGATCTGGGAGTGCCATTTATTTTCTCTCTTAGATGTAGATTATAGAATATGTACAACTTGCACTATGCACTAAAAACTTTGGAGGTACAGAATTGAAGAAAAATCATATCTGAGGCTATGCAAAAAAAAAAACCTGAATACCACTCAACTAGAGGAAGCTGAACATGATAAGAAGCATGAGAGTGATCAAAACCGGTAAGGATTAGAATAAAGGGAAAAAACTATCAAACTAAAGAATAAAAGAATTATGAGAAATAAAAAAATTCCAAACTTTGGAGGTACAGAATTGAAGAGAAATCATATCTGAAGGTATTAAAAAAAAGCTGAATATCACTCAACTAGAGTTAGATGAACATGACAAGGAGCATGATGCATGACCATGACCAAAGCCAGCAAGGATTAGAATAAAGTAAGGGGAAAAAAACAATCAACACAAAACAATAGAATTAGGAGAAATAAGAAATTCCAAACTTAGTAATTTAAAATCCCCCCAAAAAAAAAAGCCCAAAAGATGACAAGGTCAAAGTTTAATCAATGACAGGGTTATTAAGCCTTGGAAGTTTTTGAGGTTTTACAGGGGAAAAATTCGGTATTTTTATATGCAAAGGGGTGACCTGGTGGTCTAGGGGTAAGGTGTCGGACTTCTGTGCTAGGGGTCCGGGGTTCAATCCTTGGTCCCGGCACAGATTTATCTGATTGCCAAACCCTTCCTTCACCTCTGACAAGTTGTGTATTAATCACAACTTGTGAATGTGAGGAATGCCAGGCCTCCACCGTGGTTCGGATTCCACGTTAAACTGTAGGTCCTCCATTTCATCTCACAATCACCCTACCATTACACATTAGCGTAAGTGCGTATAACACGAACGGGTAGTAAGACGCGGTGCTAATAATAATAATAATATATGCAAAGCTATGAAATAAGAAATTAAGTTATTGCGTTATTTTATATTAAAAATACCTAAATAATAATGTTTGTAAATTTAGTCTTAATAAATAAATGTTATATTCATATGTTACATTTGGAGCATCATGCTGTATGGAGCAGAAACTTGGAATCTCAAGAAAATGAAAAAGAAATACTTGGAAAGCTTTGAAATGTGGCGCTGAAGAAGATTTTAGAAGGTCAGGTGGACATGCGGGGTGACAAATTAAGTCTAAAGAGGGGTGAAAGAAGAGGACCATTTTGGATGTGATTCTTCAGTACAGAGCAAACTGGAGCGGACATATTCTTAGGGAACTGTCCCATATCCTTAGTGAACTGTCCTCTGCAGGGCGTCATAGAAGGCAAGGTTGAGGGAAAGAGGAGCATAGAAAGAAGGATTTAAATATTGGATGACTCAAAGGAAAGAAAAAATATTCTGGGAGTTGAAGGTGGAGGCACGTTGGTGGTCTAAGTTTATTGACAAAAGGAATGGAACTGTTGTAAGACAGAACACATTATAATGGTTCTTAGGAAAAAAATATTCACACAATACCTCGTTTAGTTAATATATTACCCCAATTCATTAAGAGAATATTAACCAAGAAACAAATTCATAGAGAACTGTTGCCAATGACATGGATACTCTACACCATTTACAACTTGTGGGGGGAAATATTTTTATATTGGCAAGCCACTTTGCTCTTTGACAGAAGAATTTAAATTATTAAAGATAAATATTTCACCATACCTGTGCAAATTGTATAAAGTGGAGATAAAAAAAAGGTTTACCTTGTGTCCCTCTCTTCTTTTGTATTTCTCAAATAATCACAAAAATATCTCTAATTACAATTATTACTTTTTGAAAGTCTTTACTTCCTGACTTTTTATTTCCACATAAAATGTATTTACTATCAGGTTTCAAGTTTCACAGCTGCCTATCAACCTGAACTCCAAAATTATGTGGTGGATCTAGATTTTAGATCAAAAAAGTATAAATAATAATAAATACTCAGGTAAAGAGAAGTTACATCAATCAAAACCTAGGCTGGCTATACATTGCATCAAACATTAAACACAATTGAACAACACATTTTTGTGCTTTCTTGTATAGAACTCTCTTGATTGCTTGTTTCCAAATGGAGCAGGCCACACTGCATGGGTACATGATAGAACAAAACAATAACACATATATCAGATATCTTTCTCCTGCCAATGTTTCATGGCATAAAATGCATGGAACATTTTTGCGAATTTTGAGCTGCTATGTCTGCGACACCATCTTGTTGACTGTCTGTCTAGCTGGAGAATGGAGTGTGTTGGTTTAGTCTAAGGTTAAATGATTGTCGAAGCTAGTTTTGATAGTTTTTATGCTGTGTAGTAGCAACATGTCAGAGCAAAAGCAAGAGGTAAATGATGTTAAGCCTACTTACTTCTGAGTTAGATGTAGACAAAACGTAAAAAATATAGAATTTGTGCAGAAGAAGCTGTATTGTACCATTTTAACCTTAAGGACTATCATATTTTTACCCATCCATTTTGTAAACATTGAGTGAAACCAGATACTTTAATTGCATTCTTCTTCTTCATAAGTATCAGCAACCACTCCCACAGCAAAAAAAAAGCTACTTCATCACTTTCCTCCATCTTGAATAATACAGAAAGTATTAGAAAAGAAAATGTTTTATTGTGTTTTTTCCATGATCTAAGTCTACATTCACACAAATTTGTTTCATGACGCAAAAAAATCTTTGTTCCATAGAGTGTTAACATGTTTGATGCAATGTCCACCCAGCCTAATAAATATAACAGATAAAATTCATGAGAGAATGTGAAAATAGCAGGTACTTAGACTGCTAGCATGTCTGACCAATAATAATAGAATCAATTACAGAATATTTGGATTGAATCAGACAATAAGAAACAGGATAAGACAGCCTAATTGACAGAATATGTATCACTGTATTTACAAGTTATTGGACATGAAAGTCATGTTTCTCTGGTCCAGTGTAACAAAGAGAGGTCAAGAGGTCCAAGGATCAATGTCAGACTAACTCACAATCAATATGTTGACAAGTGGAACTGAGAAAAGCTGAATAACTATGATTTACAGGACGTCCAGCCAAACTATATTTAATATCCTGACTTTTACAGGTTTTCCAGAGTCAATGTGTTGAGATTAAAATGCTCAACTATGTAAAAAGAATTCAAGCTGTGTTTTAACTGGATGAAAAATGTTACATACTATTATAAATAAAAGTTGTGTATATTTTTAGCAACTATGTAAAAATTCCAGAAGATTTATTAAAATTCCCTTCTACTTGACAAGCAATTTCCCTGACATTTCCCGGTTTTCCAAACCCTACAGTGCACACCAAAGCTACCAACCCTCAAAGAGTATTTTCATAAGGAGGCATTATTTTCATGTAACAAGCAATGTAAACCACTCTCTAAAGCTTTCATAGCCCAAAGATATCCTGAACACACAGTGAAATAAAGCATATCAAAAACAACCTTCAACTACACACCACTCACAAGCCAGTACAGGGTGTCTACTGAAAGAGTTTTGAAATTACAGTACATCCAGTGTGTTTTTTTTTTAACTCAATATATATTAGAGGTTATCAGAGCAAAAGTATCTCTATTGCAAAATAATAAAATGTAAGCTAATTAAGTTTAGGTCAATCATAAGTAGACCAAAACATTTTCGATGCAAGATATTTAACTGCATTGAAGCTGAAAAATATACTTGCAACAGAGATTATGAATATAAAAATAATTTCACACTATTTTGTAAGAAATATTAAAAAATTCCCTGTGTGTGCAGACAAACACATATGTATATTATCATTTGTTTGAATAGCCTATACAACCCCCAATAACTAGTTATCCTGCCTAGTTATCTTTTTAAATATTTAATTTGTTTATTAAATACAGAGTAAGAAAGATATAGAATCTTCAATGAAGTATAATGGCCCAAGTGTAACCTTCAAGGTCCTGAGAAGACAGAAATTTTCAATATCATGTTTACATTAGTTTAAGGGAACTCGCAAAAGTTCACGGTGTAAGTCAAAGGACAATAGTAGTTTTTTAATTTGAGGTATTTAACGAGCACTTTTTGAACCAATTTATTAAATCATCACACAAGAATTTCTATGAACGAGAGAAAGGAGCCTACAAATTTTGCCAGGAAAAGTATTATCTCATACCTTCCAGTGTTCTTTCACATGCCACAATCGACATGGGATCGATGGTATTATTTCCCCTCCAAAGAAAATTGTTTTACGGATTGTTATCGCTCAAGAAAAATCTGTGGACCTTACCTGGGTTTGAACCCGTGATTATCAGATCCTTAGGCAAGAACTTTACCCCAAGACCCCTGAGGTCAACAAAAATAGTATTAAAAAGGATTTGGAACAGAACCTTATATAAACTCGAAAGGACTGAAGATCGATGAGTCAAGATTGCCACTACCCTTTTCAGTTTGCATTCTTATAAAATGAGGCAAACTGCCATAGTCAACATTTCACTTAATGTAAAATGGGTTAATAATTTGTCAGTATCTTATTCCGAATTAAGGTTTCAGTATTAAGATGGCATCTACAAAACCTTCACTACATCATTCCTTAGAAACAATTAAATGATAAAAATGTTCATTAGTTTAAGGGATAATACAAAAGTCAACGGTGAGAAAATATTCAATATATGATAAATAACATTCTTTCTGTGTAAATCTCATTTTTGATAATAAATATAACTTAAGACTGTTTTGAGCCAGCACTTCAAATAATAAACATGTAAGAACTAGAAATACAACTTGGAAAATAAACAAAATGTCAGATGGCTTGAAAAATAACAAACATGGTCTTGAAGTTTTTTTTAAATTCCTTAACTAATTCAATGAAAAGTACTGGCCTCCAGATTTTCAATGGTTAATTTCTAAATTTTTACCAGTGTTACATGAAATAAAGTATACAAACACACAAAAAGAGGGGGACACAACTTGGCTTTACAACTAAAAGAATTTACATTGCCACAACTGGATAAAGAGGTAATGGCTAATGTATAGTTTAGTTACAGCACAAACCATCGACCTAGGTTTAACTCATCAGGAGGTGTGAGATAAACAACAAAACATTTTAAAATATGAAACCACCATACATATACGGTAGGAAATGGAAATGGGTTTGTAAAGCTAGGACACAAAGATGTAAATATGTTCCTAATTCATTTCTTTATATTCATATTCCATTCATCTACCTTCTACATTAACATCATATCATTCTTTACCAATTTCTTTTTTCTCAATTTTGTGTTTTTTGGTTACATAATTTATATATATATATATATATATATATATATAATATATATATATATATATATATATATATATATATATATATACATACACACACACACACACTCACACACACAGTTGCAGCATTGTGTAAAGTGTGTTTCTTTCATTATAATAACCAAATTGTGTTCATTCTATTTTGTGTGTTCCAATACCTCTTCTGTAAATTTTTACTTCTTGGCGACACACTTTATATTTTACATGTGAATTACTTAGTGTCATAAGTGAATTTAATAATATACAGTATATTAGGACATTTTGAATTTCTAATTTAGTAACCGTTAAACTAGCTGGCTACCAATTTTACACATCCTTTACACTACACTTCAACATAGTTTAAGAGGAGCGTGTTCTACTTCTCTACTGTCGCTGATGTGTGTCAAATAGTTTTAACTGCAGACATTTCTGTTACAACTCGCCTAAAAGTTAATATTTTCTGAAAGAGATGACAGATTTACATGTACACAAAATTTGGCACTGGTTGAACTTACCCTGGAAGTTAAATAAGAAGAAAGAAGTTTGTCCTTTGTAGTTATTGGTTGGTCTGTTTTATTTATGTTTATGGAAACACCCTACAGGTCGGAAATTGCTCAATCTTTGTATCTGCTTTATCTGCTTCGGTGGCTGCATGGTTTAAGGTATCAGTCTTGCAATAGACTAGACTGCTGAGATGGTGAGATCAGGTTTCGATCCCAGTCAGGTGTATTGAGGGTGGTTTTCCATAAATGGTTTCCAACTCTCTCCACACAAATGTGGATGCACTTCCTCTAAATTCAACCTATGCACTTCCTCTAAATTCAACCTTCCTCAGTATTTTTAGATTTGTGGAAACCTGTTAAGTATAGGGCATCTACGATTGGAGAGTTTGTGACATCCATCAGGTTCCTCAGGGCTTCCCTAAGCAGACATTAAAAAACTTTCTTTTTTTTTTTTTAGCACCGCGTCTTACTACCTGTCCGGGTTATACGCTTAAGTACTAATTACTTTAATGGATTAGGAATTGGGAGGGTTGAATTTAGATGAAGTGAACCCACATTTGCGCTGAGGGAGAGTGGAAAACCATTTAGGAAAATCCCCCCAGTTCACCCGACCGAGATTCGAACCTCGATCTCCCCGTCCTCGGCGGTCGAGCTCAACACGACTAGCACGTTAGCCAACTACACCACCGAGGCGGGTTTAAAAAACCTGACCAGGGCCCTGGACAAACTTAGTTTGCATGGCCACAAGCTACCCGCCTTCCCCCAAAAACAATTGTTAAAAACTTAAATTTTGTTTAGTGTTATTATGGTAGTTTGCACCATGTACCGATATTCAGCCATATAAGGTATTATGTATTATCCTAAAAAGTAAATACATCTAATATTAATACTAGAAGCCATGTTTTTTTATAAATGTAAGGGTTTATTTTTCCCACACCCTTGGAAACCCTTGGTTCGATTTTCTTCGCCAACAAACTTGATTTGTATAAAGGTCCAAAGAACAATTGGTTCCAGTTTGAATTAAATCAGTTAATTTGTTAAAAAGTTATTGTGAGACATATTCAACAGACAGACAGACAAATGCAAGTCAGCGGGGTTAGAACAGAGCATTCCCTTCACTTGTTCGATAAATCAAATCACGTGTTTATGTTAATATTTGCTAGACAGTGAGCTTACTATTTGAGCGCACAATTAAAAGTTTCCCTCCACAACTTGTTTTGTTTCCCCTAACACCCCAGGAGGTACAGAGACCCCCAAATGGTAGAGCCCTGTGCGGCCACACTTTCACACACCCCTATGGTCGGCCCTGAGGTTATTTATTGCAAACATTGGCTGAAAGAAACTAATGTCAACCTATTTGTAAATAATCACTATTCAATTGTTTGTACTATAATTATGATCAATAAAAGCTTATATCAAACACTTCTGATAATACTTTCCTGAGGATTATTATATTATTGGCATTATCGTAACTTAATGAAAGAATAAACCATATTAATAAAGATATAACTATAGGTATTTTGTTTTGTGGTCGTGGCAACAAGAAATATAGTAGGTTGAAGTGGGGTAAGTGCAGCCATGGGGCTAGTGTGGTCAGGGGCTATAAAAACCCTATAAAAGCCTATTTCAACATAAAAACTACATTATATGTTTTTAAGACCCTTTTTTACTCTTTTACCTCCACCAGCAGTTTAATCCAAGAAATAGTTGGGTTTTTTTAACTTGAAAATATCCATTCATTTCACCACTGAGTAAAAGTGCCGGACCTAAGGTTTAAAGCCTCCTTATTCTTGCACCTTAACACCTAGGCTATTGATTTTTATGTTTCTAGATCATTTTTATGCATAGATTTATGGCATATGCTTTATTTTGCTTTATCATGCTCTTGTAAAAAATTACAGCCATGGCTGCACTTGCCCCACTGATTTTACATGTGGGGCAAGCAATGAAAATAAAACTAAACTGCTTTTTTAATTGAACAAAAACATGTGTAACATGCCTGGGAGTGCAACAAACATGGAAAAAATAGCTAAGTAGCCTACCATATAAATAAATGTATTAATATATTCTTTATAAAAATTTTGAAATTTTACGGTTTTTGTGACCTTTGTGTTTTCCATCAGGAAAAAGTTTGTAACTTTTGACAGGATAAAGATTTTTAAATGATTCTAAAACTGTCAGAAGCTGTAAAAAAAAGGGCTATAATACATTTGCGCCAGTGTTTCTTTAGGAGCACTCTAATATAGAATTCCAGGCCCTGGCTGCATTTGCCCCGACCTCTGGGGTAAATGCAGCCATGCGGCATGGTGTCAAAAAAAATTCCTAAAACAAACACTATGCGATTTTTAAAAAAAATCAATCAGTGTGCCAGAAAGCCTATTAACAAGGTTAAGGCATGCTTAGTTTCGTTGTTCTGCTTGCAATAACAGTTATGCAAATTGAGTCCAAAAACCAACAATACCAAACCCTGGCTGCACTTACCCCACTTCACCCTACATGAAATAATAAATTAAACAATATTATAGTCATACTTTTATCATAATGGGACACTAAAATAAATAAATGTTTTTTATAACTTATAAAAAGTCATATACCTAATATTAGATTCAAAATAAACTTTTTTTTTATTTTGAAAAGAGCGCATGAACAACCAAAGATAGAATGGTTTGTATGATGTCATCAACCACCATTTGAAGATAACGCAGCATTTTAGAAGCTTTTGTTTGAAAAGCATTTTCAAGTGAAACACAGGCTCCGCTTCAAATAGTTAATTTCATAACTTTGTGTTTTAATAACATAAAAACGATTAAGAGAACAAGATAATTAAAATTAGATTGTTTGCTGTGAAAGTTTTGACTTTCAAGAGTATAAAATTAAAATAGCAACAACTCAACATATGGTCTTGAAGATCGTATTGTTTAGTGAATGATACATGATGGTTTTTCCCGGCTGTTAACCACCTTTCTTACCGTAGACACCCTATAGCAGAGCTCCCAAAGTGATATCAAAGTTATGTTTTTCGTGCTAGAGTACCTACTGCGTATTTGTTTGGTTTTATCTCTCTTTCCATATCACCATTTCTATCTGTTTAAGGCTAGATCTGAAATATTTCAGTCGGTGAATTTCCACTTTCAATCTTCCCTCCCAAGGGTGGGTCTTAAACAAATGGGGGGTATCCATTGGATTGTCAACAACAACTCACTAAACTGACTTTTGCCTTTTCTTTTTTACCACAAATCCTTTTCAATTTATTTTTTGTGTTGCAACATAACCAATTATTATGAATTTAAAATCATTTTAATCTTTTTTTCATTGTAAAAAGCTAATTAAAATTGTGTAATTTTTCTCCATGAAAATATTCTTGTCTGGAAGAAAATGTATATGAATTACCAAATTAGTCTTATCATTAGGGTAAAAATAACCAATGACTAGTAATTAACAACAAAATTTCCAAAAAAATAATTTTGTATAGATAGCATACTAAGAGAAAAAAAACAACAGCACACACAAGGTGTTGAGTGAAATATTTGGTCTATTGTATTTTTTGTTGTGTTTTGTTGTTTTGTTTTTGTTGTTTTGCTAAAACAAATTTTAAAATAAAATTAATGTTAGAGCTATATTGTGTTACCATGCTAAGCATGGTATTTTTGTGAGAAATAATGAGCCATCCCATTTTTGTGACATGTTAAATGTAAAATTTGAGTCACTCAACAGATTATATAAGAATACTTACTAAAATTTACCTTTTTTTTGTGCGACTAAATTTTGAAAAATAATTATTCATCCATGATATTTTAAAGATTTTTGTAAGAAGCATGAAATACATGATAAGTCTGTATATAAAGCTTAAAAAATTATTAGTTTGCACTAGTTTTACTTAAAATTTAATTACTTAACCAAAGTATACCATTTACAAGTTTTGTTTGGTAGTAAAAAATGTCAAGCGCATGTTGTAATGTAAAGCTTAAAGAATGTTTTATACACATGAATATAATTGTTTTCGACATGTTTGTGGAAAGAGATACTTATAATAGTGCCTAATTCTAGACTAATGACAAAAAAGTCTATTTATTCCCTATATTATTTTGAGTGCTTATTCAGAAACTAAATAATAGACACAAACAAAATGTCAATCAATGTTTGTACATAAATTCTAACAGCAATAATTGTGAATAAATTGCATTTTTATTCTTACTGTCTACTACACTGCCATAGTGTGACAAATTTTTCTTCATTTATTGACATTTATATTGAAATGAAACAAACATGTGAAAGATATAATATATATGTAGCTAGTTTTGGAAGTCTGCTCATAATAGTGTTTTAGCCTTTATTACAAGGAATGAACTAGAATCAGAAGAAACATTGTGGAAGTGATGAGAAAACTACATTTCTGGGAAAATTTACTTCCAACTTTTATTTTAAATTCAATTTAACAAAAAACTTTATACACAGTGGTAGAAAATGAAAATTAATTAATTAGTAACAGTGTGGCTACAAAACCTTTACTATAAAATTCTATGACTTTACCAGGTTTTTCAGACATTAAAAAAAATTTCCAGCTTAGCCCATTTACAAAATTTCTTGGTGAATGGCAATTTTTTTCTGTTTTGTTACATATTTTTTAAAACAATCCTAATGGTTACTAAAGGTAAACATTATTTTAAGTTAGTTTTTCAGTATTGAATGTTTTAGATATTATTTGTGTGCTTATGTAAAGGGGTCGTCCATAAACCACGTAATGCTTTTTTCCTAACTTTTTTGCGCCCCCCTCCCCCCCATGTAACACCATGTAGACAATTAGCCTCCCCCCTTCCCCGGTTACATAGCTTTCCTCACCAAGAATGAATGTCATTATTTTATAGGGAAGCTTTGTGATACTAAAGGAGGAATTCAGAATTAATACTTCTTAAAATCTATTTTAAATCCTGAACATGAATGATTTCAGAGTATTATTATTTATGGGTAGCTACACATACAAACAGAAGAGGCAGACAAGTACAGACATAAAGCCGTCGAGTTCAAATTCCTATGGTTCATGAGAAAAAACCTCTGCTATATTTATGTTATGGATGTCAAGTTTGCGATCTGAGTAAGAGCAAGCCACCGCAGCACTATTATGTGCTGACTAGGATGGCCCTTTGATGATGTTAAAGTGCCCATATCAGATGCTTGACACAGGGAGGGGGGGGGGACGCCGACAATGACACACAGACTGACACACACATCTTTCTTAATATTGCGCACTTTTTATGATAGTCATATTATCATCATATAGCTATTTAAATAACTCTAGGTAAACAACTTTTCTAAATTATGATTGGATTAATCAACAACTTTACTTTAGTTAACTTATGTTTCGTTCCAACATCAATCCTGAATCCTGGCTTCACTTTTGAAAATGACTATATGGCCAATGAAGCAGAGATTGGGGTTCGAATACCTGTCAGGTATACTCAGAGTGGCTTTTCCTAAATGGTTTTATAATATCTCTCCACGTTAATGAGGGTAGATTACCTCTAGAATTCTACCTTCCTCATTTCTACTCCATTAAATAAATATAATAAAAATAATTAGAATAACTACAATTTGACTATACTACCCTATGAAATGTATACAAAAAAGGTAGAATTTTAAAGAAAATTTACCAGTATCTGCATTGAGGGTGAGTGGGAAACCATGTAGGATAAGCAACTCTCACTAGTCCTGACTGGTTTTTGAACCCCATCTCCTCAACATCGGCCGTCTAGTCTACTGAGAAAATGACTATTCAGACAATGCAGCCACCATAGTGTGTGTGTATAGTAGTTGCATTTATATACATACACATTAGATTTATCAGAAGGGAAAAGGTATAGGCTTAAATACACCTACCTTTTGTGAATAATTAATGATATTTGAAGCTTTACTTTTCATAACATGCTGCTGATATGAAGAAATAACACTATTGATGGATTCCTCAAACTTGACTCGAGATAAATTCTGTACTTTTGCTTCTTTCCATTTCACTACATCTTTTTGAGACTTTCACTATTTTTTCTGGTTATCACTTTTTATATGCAAGCAATGAACAAGTCTCCTCTTTTTGAAGATATTGTTTTTGTTTTTGTACAAACACAAGAGATTATTCACGGCCTATGTAAAAGAATGTGCAGTGGGCATTTAAATTATACTCAAACTCAACTATACTTATAAATTAAGGCCTCTTCGACTGACAGCTGTTATCCAACCAAAAGAATGTGAGGGGGTCAGTAGATGGGCAAATCTAAACAAATGCTGTGAGTATATACATGTCTCTGTCATTTGTGTTTTCGGTCATAGTCTCGGGAAGACAATGCCACCTAAGAGCATTCGAAATATTGATAAACAAAGTGATAAGCTTGCATTTTCACCGCCACAGATATTCGGAAGTTATCCATAATTGTGTTTATCAAAGGTGAAAACATGAACAATAATATTGTTTTTCTACATTAGAATTTGAGTTTAAGACCTGTGTTAGATGTACCCCACCCTCCCCCCATGTAACAACATTAGAGCTCACCCTCCCCCCTCCCCCTCCAACCACTCAATGCGGTACGTGGTTTAGGGGACAACCCCAAATGTGTGTACAACCATTTCATGTTGGAATAATCCAGGGAATGCATTTTTTTTAACACCAAGAAACCAAAATATCTCTTCCTTTTGTTTAAAAGTTTAGGTGCAGAATTAATAAAGTATTTCAATTCCTTAACTTTTACTTATTTTTGTATTAAATTCTTTTGACATTTTCCCGTTTTCCCTATCTATAGCCACCATGAACACATTTTTTTTAAGTGATTAGTTTTTTCTTTATCATCATATTCTCTAAAAATAAAACAATTGTTGCTATGTTAGAATACTATCTAAGTGTACAGGCCTATATGTTCATGAGAGTGAAAACTAGGATATTGTCGCTCTGAAAGATATAGGCTACTTCAGTGCAAGGTTGAACAGTGACATCCAATATAGCTCCCTTTTCTCCCACCATGCATTACTCAAACTCGTGTCATTAAAGTATTTATTCATACCTCTCGCTTTGAAAAATGTATCTCATATGTGGTTTTAATATCTATGTCTTATAAAGTGTTGAGTAGATATATTTATTTTGTGGGTCTGCAGTTTTTTCAGTAATATTTGCAGGCATTGTCTATATCCTTTTATTTTCATTTTACGGTTGCTTTTCCACAATTATATTGTATACTATCGCCATAGTTAAATTATCTACAAGCTAACAAAGAACTATCCATTGATGCTCAGTTCAGTTATAGTCTAAAAGAATTGTGCTTTACCATCCACACAATTTCCAGAGGAACAGCTTTAGCTTCGTGTATCTGTTGTGTGCAAATGCACTTTCTCTTTAATTTAGCTCAATAAAAAAAGTCCACGAATTAGAGAACAGAGCCTTTGATGACTATGTGAATCAAGAGATTATTTTATTTTTGAACAGTGTGCAATATTTCCATTCTTTGTAATGTAGTGAGGGCAGTAGCGTCATAATGAGCTGGAGTCAAACATTTTACAGTTACCATACCTATATATCAGGAATAAGAAACTTTCGTAAAATTCTCGTGTAATATTCTGCATTCACTGCTACTTTAAAATCAGAATCCTAAAAATAAATTAGGGTCCAATAACACACCAAGCGATCCCTTTGTCAATGTGCAGAGGAGGATCACAGTTCTGCTTGTTAATGTGTGTCCTCATTTGGAAATCTGCCTCATCAGACAAGATTAATATTTTTGTCTACATACATGGCATGTGCTAAAAGTGCTGACAGAAGTGTAGCTGGTTCACTCTGTCATGCTGACTTAGCTTCTTTTATGATTTATATTTTAAACCGATAAAATGCAAGGTAGAGGCTGATAATTTTGGATAGTCTTCATCTAGACTGTTCTAAGTTTCGCTGTGGAACTTCACAAACTCCAATTCCCATATGTGAGTGGAACGGGGACCCACCATTTTTTTATTTAATTTGTATCTTTTGAAAACTTAAGTTTTATTAAAAAAAAATTGTTCGGACTATCCGAAATTAGGAGTAACAGGTTTCAGATTGGCGGGGTTTAAGTGCAATCTAATGATATTTATTTTGCCAATCAAATAGTGTCAGTTTAATATATAAAAACTCTAAACGCCTAACACTTTAAGAATGCTAACTAAGGAGAAAAAATATGATGCAAACATTATTGAAGCAATAGTATGCTATATTATTAATTCTATGTGTCTGGTGGAGCAATTAATGGGGGCAAAACATCCATCTTAGGTGGGATTCAGAATGGCATGTGTTTTAAAGGCAAAATATTTTGATTTTTCAAAATTAATATGACCTTGTCAGGTCAATTTTCCCAACATTAACTAAAACATCAGATGTTATAATTTAGCTATCGAATAGTCAGAATTTTGTCTATGTGGTTTAACTTTTAAGCCGACTGATCATATCACCATACGACCTATAAACTAACTTAAATCTAAAAAAGGCGGCATCCAGGCCCCGCCCGCTAATACATCGTTGTGAACAGGTACACCCACATTTCAGTAATGATATATTTTTCGTCCATGCTAAGAATCAAACCAGGAACCCTTAACTCGGCAAAGAGACACGCTACCCACTGAGCTAAGATGTGAGACAACTTATAGTGTTAACATCAATAAAGTCATTAATATAATAATTATTGTTAAAGAAACTTAATTCAAATCTTCCAGGATATAACAAAATCTGATAGAGAACATTTAAAATTCAGTTCAAACCGTTATGAACCAATGTGGATTCACATTATAGACAGTTTCACTTTTTAGATGGTTTGCTATCATTAAATGTATTCATCGATCTTTATAACTAAGGGTACAAAGTAAATGTTATATTTGCTTGGTAAAATAATTACTACACACCTCATTTATATCTCTACATCATGTAAGGTAATATAAGTTAATTTAAATCAAATATAGTTCAAATGTATCACATCCCAATCCATGGTATCAATAAAACAACACATACCTGTATGGGCTGACTTTGTGTGGCAGTGGCCGGAGAGGCCTGTGGTGGAGGCTGGGGTGTAGTCGCCGCAGGGGTGGTTGCCCCAGAGGTTGCAGGCTGCTGTTGTTGCGTCTGTGCCTGTGCAGGAGCTGTCTCGCCAGGTTTGCTGCCCCATCCTGTACCGCCGCTAGGAACTAAACTTATTGCAGGGTCGTTTCCACTGTGTTCCGACTTCAAACTGGGTAGGTTAGCTGGGGCCCGGCGGGCTGATAGAACTTTGCCGAGAATTTGCATGCCATGTTTGCGTGGTAGTGTAGGTTTTGATTGGTGTGGTTCCAAAGATTCTCCCTATAGAAAAAAATATATCACCCATTTGATAAAAAATCAAATGCAATACACAAATTATTAAACTTTAACTCTTGAATCAAATAAGCTATCACATTGATTAGGTGATATTTTACTACTAGAAAAATATGTTATGCTATACATTTAATTTAAAAACTAGTTTCACTATCAGTAAATATCAGTAAATTATCAGTAAAAAAGATCAATTCAAAGCTTGATCGCCACCAATTTTCATTTTTTCCCGGGAGCCTCCTGCCCACCTCCCCCTTCTCAAAATTGCCCTTGTACTCTCCTTTGCCACTTGGTAATTTTTCTAATTTCAAAATGCTTAAAATTGGGAAAAACAATGATTCACCAGCGCCCCCCACAACCCCAAATATATTTCTTGCAACACCCCTGAGAGTAGACAAGGTAAACAGAAGTATGTATACAAATGTGCTGGGTAGGGAGGAGTTATCAAATGTTATTTATAAAACGCTCCTCCCACAGTCAAATGTGTGGTGAGGAGATACTACCCTGGCAAATGTCTTAAAATTTGATTGCCTAGAACCTATTTGAAGTAGTCCTCTTCTGTAGTTTTTTTTATTAGACTCCTCTACAAGAGCTTGTAGTGCTACCCTCCACCTCCCCTCATACATCTTTTGAAATTTGGATATCCTTAGATATTTAAAGTGAACTTTCTGAAAATAGATTTCTCAAGAAGTTATTTAGAGTGGTCTTTCCCAAGAATCTTTTTGATATTTAAATCCCTCATAGACGCTTCTTAGATTGACAGTCATCTGAATTTTTTTTAGCATATTAAATATCTCTCAAAACTATTAGAAGAGATCCTTCCCATGAATTTTCGAAAATTGAGTGATTTTCCTGGCAATTTAATATATAATTGTGTCTAAGAAAATTCATATAGTATATTTTGGTCACACTTTTGAATAAAAGTTCTTAAAATTTCTAAACTACCAATAGACGATAAAATTCAAGCCCTTTTCAAGGGTTTTTCCTAGATTCTTGAAAATCATGCATAATTCCCGGTTTTTACAATTTTACAATTGAGTGGATACCCTGGTCTAATGATTACATTAAATTAGTTTTTAATAACTTATGGAAAGTTAAATGTAGAAACAAACATGAAATTTTATCCTAAAGGATTTAAAAAGAAATTCAGTCCAAATCGGATATTCAAGCATCAAGTACAGGAAAATATTGAATTCAAGATTTGAATTGTTT
The DNA here is from genome assembly GCA_033556935.1 of Timema podura. Classification (NCBI taxonomy): domain Eukaryota; kingdom Metazoa; phylum Arthropoda; class Insecta; order Phasmatodea; family Timematidae; genus Timema; species Timema podura. The sequence goes on from JAVRXN010000012.1 coordinate 28,514,639, forward strand.
TAGACGTATCCTATTGGTTATTGGTGATTTAGTCCAACATAACTAAAGGATAAAACTTAACTAAAACCCAAACCATTAATTTACCATTTAATAGAATACATTGTAACAAAAAATAAATTAGCATTAATTATATTTATTCTAGCATCTTAATAATTAATTTAATAAAATATACTTATGTTTTCTACAATTCAGATAAAGGATTCATAGGAAATTTATACTACGACTATTTATATTTTTTCTATATTCTTAATAATGAATGTAGTAAAATAAAGCTCAAGTTCATTACAATTAAGATAAAGGATTTATAGGAAAATGTTGTACTATTTATATTTACTCTAGCATCTTAATAATTAATGTAGTAAAATAAACATCTATTTTCTATTATTTAGATCAAGGATTCATAGGTAGGCCCTATCAAATTCATAAAATTGTTGTTTAAACCATCTCTAATAATATATACATATATAGGTATATAATAAACCTTTGTGGTTATGGATTAATTTCTTAACATTACTAAATAGCCTGTTAAAATATGAAGTTTTAACATCAATTAGTATCATTTGGTCCTAAAACCAAAGTCGAATATTAAGCTATAAAAGTTGACGTTTGAAAATATTTTCAACCAATTAGCCTAAGTTTAAGACTTGAGAAAAGAAACCTAAAAACTTGTGTGGGACTTTTAAGTTTAGAGAGTAATCAGGAGGCAAAATAATATATAAATAATAACATAGCCAGTAGAGTGTGTAAGGAACTAGGAAGTATAGCTCACAAGCTTCACGAAAACCAAAATAAAGTGGTGGTGAATAGTTACTATCCACGTGAGGATCAGGAAACATACATTGAATTGTAAGATTAAAATTACTCGGGAAATATTGAATGGTCAAAGACACAAAATAATTGTGACAAAGATTTTTGGTCCAATTTTTGAAGGTGAGTGTTTATGATACAATATTACATTTCAGATGTTCTCTTATCATTTTTCCTCTGTAGGGATGTATAGAGGTTAAGTCAATGGTGATTTTTTTTTATCTTTCTGTGCATAAATGGTCCCATGGCGCTATATTGAAGAGAAAAAAATGATCCCATGGAACAATTTTGGAGAGAGAATTTTTTTTATATATATATACACTTTTTTTTATATACATATGGTACACATATGGTCCCATAACACTATTTTGAAAATAATAAAAAAAATTTGCTTAAAGAGTGGTTCCAATTTGGATTGTAATTAAAATATTCACAGCGTTGTTTTTACTAAGCAATTTTGTACATTTTGGTGTCAAATTAACCTTTCTTGTATTAATTACTTCAATTTTTAGTTTTAATATTTATTTCTCAACTGTTGGATTATTTTGACTTCCAAATCATAAATATCCAAACTTTTAATATTTGAAATAATAATAATAATAATAATAATAATATTTAGCACCGCGTCTTACTACCCGTTCGGGTTATACGCTTAAGTACTAATTACTCTAATGGATTAGGAATTGGGAGGGTTGAATTTAGAGGAAGTGAACCCGCATTTGCGTGGAGGGAGAGTGAAAAACCATTTAGGAAAAACCACCCCCAGTTCACCCGACCGAGATTCGAACCTCGATCTCCCCGTCCTCGGCGGTCGAGCTCAACACGACTGGCGCGTTAGCCAACTACGCCACCGAGGCGGGTAATATTTGAAATAAAATACAAGAGAAGCATATTAACATTTTTTTGGAGAAAAATAAAGTGGGTGTTTGGTGTGATTTATGATTTTAAAATATTTTACAATTTGTTAAGTAGGCCTACATTTAACGGCTGGTGTGCTTTTGCAAGCCACTTGTAGCATATTATCATGTTTGTATCCTTAAATTGTGAAAGTTGAGCTTTATTTAAAAACAAGCATGGTATTTTGGTTAGAATATATATTAAAAAAAGAAGTTAGGGATAACCAATTGGCCATTCTGCCGATCCTAATCAATTTGTTGCGAAGTACTAATGTTGATCATTTTTATTTTTTTAATAAAATACTTAGTATATTAATTTTTTAATTTAAAAAATATTTAATTTTATTAAACTCATAAGAATATTTAATATACAATCTGAACAAAATTAATAAAAAAGTTAAATAAGCTTTCGCTAATACTTGATGGGAAGCTAAATATAGATTTAAATGGTTTTTTTTTTACTACCAGTTTGGGAAATACGCAGATGTACTAATTATGCTAATGTGCTTGGTCTGGAAGATCATATGGTTTGGCATATGGATGCATAAAAGTAGATCTGATTAATTTTTGCTAGCAGTTGGTTTCCACCACTCCTTAACCTGAGACTGTATAGATACATTTTACATTTTACCTCCAAATATTAGCCAAAGCAATGCAATGACCACTACACTAAGGGGTCAGTTAGTATTTCAAATGTATTTAATAAACAAATAATTTCTTTGATAAAAAATTTAATGTCTTTCATGTATTAACTTTCAAAAATTTTAAATAAAAATAAGTTAAATAATCAGCGTTAGAGCTAGGTTAAAAATGATCAGGATCATCAAAATGGGTGATCATCCCAACCCTAACTTTTTTATAACAGATTATCAATCAAAATACCATCTTATGTGTTTTAAAAAAAGCTCATATTGTACAATATAAAGATACAAACATGATAATTTGCTACAAGTGACAAACTCACCAGCCATTGATGTAATCTAGCAAACCATATAATTCAGACCAAAAAAACTTTTTTTTTCCAAGAAACTCCATGCTACTCGTTTGGTATTTGACGTTTAAAAAAAATTGATAGCTGTATTTTAAAAGCAATAAATATAGATATTAAATGGTCTACACAAGTGGTTCTCAAAGGGTGTGCCGTGAACAAATAATGGTTGAGAACCACTGGTTTACACTCTACAATATGAAGAGGTAGCTTGGAAAGAAGAGATTTGTATACATTGATATTATTCCATATTTTTTTCATGTGTGAGAATTCACTTTGAGGGAGTAGAGAAGCTTTTTTTAAAGGTAGGTACTAGACTTATTTTTAATTAACTGGCCAATGGACATACATGTTAGTACTTTTGAGCAAACAAGAATTCTCCATTAGGTACTTCGAGCAGTAGGGTTGGTCTACCCAGCGGACTAGGTATAGAGGAGGGAAGAAGTAAAATGCACCAGCATTTGTAACTTTTAATGGACATGGGAGAGGGGGTTGAGAGTGGAAAACCCTATCTCTTGGGCTCACAAGCAAGCTTTAACGGGATGAAGGAAGAAGGTAGGGTGGAAGGTATTAAGCCGGAATAAAACCCAGGACCTCCGACTCAATACCGGTTCAAAGGCTAGAAAGAAGAGAGTGGTAGGGAAGAGGGGGAAAGATAGAAAGTAGAAAGTGGTAGGGAAGAGTAGGGCGAGGTTAAGAACCTAGCAGCCGCAAAATTGGCAGCCTTTGATACCCGCAAAACTTAGTGACACTAGTTAGGATGCAGGCTACCAGGGTTATTAGAGGCTGTGAGGTTGATACTCCAAGTGGAAAACCATTTGAGGGTAGAAACCTTAGTACATCCGATTGAGACTAAAATCTTGATCTCCCCGTTATCAGAAGCTTAGTCTACTGAGAGAGTAGTGCCTTAGATCAGAGGTCCACAACCTTTTTGTACCTTAGAGCTCATTCAAAATTAATGGTAGTACGGCGGGCACCAATTACTTTTCAAGACAAATTTACTAACTCCCGCCAGGCTCAGCCTCAATGCTATATACACTGCTGTGTTAAGTTTCCAATAGTGATTTGGGCTGATGTGGGTTCGACTAGTCACAGTTGAAAGTTCCATTGGCATGATTTTAATTAAAATTCTCTGAAATCTCTTGAAATCTTAAAAGAAGTTCTTGGTCCTGTTGACTCATAAAAATTAAGTTTGAAGTCACTATATCCGACACTCACTTCCAATAACTTCAAGATACCACTACCCTTCATTTACACATGGAACCATGTCTATTTTTTTTTAAGTAAGAACAAAGAAGCTTTTGATAATTTTACTTCCTCAAAGTAATCAGAAATTGAAGTGTGGTAACATCTTATGGTGGTGTCATTATAGGAATATATCTATGGTATGATCAAGTTTTAGGAATTGGCAAGCAGTTTTCATATCGATTTTCCAAATCAACTGCATTTTTAACCACTTCTTCACTTGTAACATAGGTATACTTAATGCCAAGAAGGTTTTTATTACAAAATTGAAACATATCCTCTGGAGATAATACTTGATTATTAGCTGTCATCTGAAGGCTCCTCTTGGTCACTTCTCTTTTTAGTCCCTCCAATCCCATCACAAGCATTTTTCCCATGGCTGGTAGCAAAAAAGTGCCACTCTGCTTGAAGGCCAAAGTCACTATCATGTTGACATAGATTGAGAAAGTTATTATTTTTGTAATGACTAGAAGATCTGTCGCTTAAATATAATATCTTTGTCACTGATTGGGTAGTAGTCGAGATCATTAATCAGTTTTTGGAACACATGAACTGTAATGGTATTGTGCTAATGGTGATTACAGATGACACAAAAACTTCTGCTCTTCAATTCACTTTGATTACTTTCTTTATGAATGAAAACTTTGTATTTCGTCTTTGATTACAAAAGAAAAGTTTTCAAAAAAATCAGCTAAAACAATGCATTTTGTATCTAGCAGGCTCCTTTTCTTGTCCTTAAGAAAACTTCCTGTATTTTGGCTACATAGTGTTGTTTCTTAGGAGAGCTGAGTTTTTCTGCTAGGGATTCAAAAAATTCTTCTCTTGGTTTCTTCTTCCTCTTGTTCTTGGAACAGCAATTCCAGTAGGAAAGTTTCACCTGAGCAGTAGGTTAATTGGCTTAGCATGCACTCAGAACGATTTAGGTAACAGACAAGCATCATAAGAAGATCTTTGTAGTCCCCATTTAATTTTGTAAATCAATCATTAATTTAATATTTTGGTTATATGAACACACAGAATGGGTCCCTGATGCGCCAGCAATTACACACCATTTAGGTCTAAATTCACAGAATTTTGAGCGTCCACTTTTACATTATGGGTGGGCTTTCCTAAATTGTACATACTACAGTTCATCCGGGTTACAAAGTAATGTTTCTGTTTATGTACTTTAACCCCATCAATTCAGACAGATACAATCTTTTTTACCAGGAAGAATCCTGGTGTTTTCTCCACTGATATAAAAATCTACAGCCTTCCTGACTGTGTCTTCATTAATATTTTTTACAAAATGTCTTTTTCCTAGGTCTGGTAGTATTCAGTGGGCCTTAGAAAGATCCCTAGTAACTTTTACTTCAAATTCAGTACTTACTTTTTCCCTTGACCAGATTCTGGCAATAGACTTTACCTTTTCTTCTTTCTCTGCTGTCTTACTGTCTTGTTTCAGCTTTTCAATGAGTGCTTCATATTCTTCAGCAAATGATAGCGCGTGACGATTTTGTGCTAAGGATTGATCAGGAAGTAGGTCTACTCCCTCTTCCAAAGAGGCTTCAAGTCCTCGCTTCAACCTTTGGGATAGCTTTCCTAGCTTTGCTTGAATTGTCTTTGGTCTTTTTTCAGAATTTATTTTTCTGATTTCAGAAAAAGAAGATATGCCTAAATTTGAACATGTTGCATCCAAAATGTCCTTATGTTCAGATCGAGGCACAAAAACATCATCTTTATCACCTTTAATTTTTTCCTTTATCACAAAGAGTCTGCTGTAACATATAGCACACAAAGATTACCCAGGAATAGGATCTTCTGGGTAATTTTTTTTCTTTTGATAAATATTCCACTTTAATTTCTCTAAGTCCTTTGGTAATCACTTTTTATGGATTTTAAGTGGGTTAACACATGAGTTAGGTACCATACAGATGGTGGTACTTTGAAAATAACTTAATCTCGTGGTACTTTCATATATTTGCAACAGCACTATTTGTTCTTAAAGCAATAAAACTTCGATCCTCTTCATAGACTTCACCAATCAATTTGATATCATTAGATATTGCTCCATACACACACTTATGACACTCTTCTCCAAAAAATTCACCCACGCTACATTCCATTTTTTAAGATGTGAGATATATTATAATATTGACTAAAATATTTGGACAAAATCTTGTTTAAGATATTCCACTATGACAAAGTGAATTAGAATGAACTGAACAAGTCTGTCAGCTCTGACTCATGGGCCACTATCTATTTAAAACAAACTTTGACTCATACTCTTAGTTGGTTCTGTTTTTTGTTCTGTGATTTACCTATCAGAATTTTCTATATATTTCTTTAACATACAATAATTCTGTAACCTTAGCATAATATTTTTTTTACATGAGTATACAATGAAATAACATATTAATTGCTTTAAATACTATATACCCATTGAAACATGAGTTTTTCTCCTCATGTTCTTTGCTTGTAGTCAACTCTCAAACTCCAAATTTTTTGTGTGTAGGCTAATACTATTATATATTATTATTATGGACCAAAGTTTCAGATTTTTATCTCGCCCCCCACCTGAAATATTTAGCTCTGAAAATTGCCATTTTTTCAAATTTCCAAAAATTTGATTATTTTTTTAAGGGGGGTCTTTTTCAGGTTTAAAACTTGGTGTGTGAGGGCAAGTAGTTTATGTCTGCCTGTATAAAAAATTGTAGCTTGTTGACTCTTTCCCTTAGTGGAAATATTTCACCCTGAAAACCTGATTTTTTTTAAAATAAAGCTAAAATTTTAGGCAGAAATTTCCCCCTTTAGAATTGAGTTTAGGTTAAAATGCTAAATAAACAAACTTGTAGCCTTTTACTTTCCAAATGAAATGATTTTTCACTCATGTTGAGTGAACAGAGGCCGAGATATCTGCGTTTCCGTAAACCCTTAAAATTGCAAAAAATGTAACACCTTGTAAAACAAATATGGTCACTATACGAAAACCAAAAATAATAAGAATAAAATAGTCATTGGAACTACCAACATGTTAGGGTAATTGAGAAAAAAAATCATATTTTTTAAAAATTGTCAAGCATCCAGTGTAGGAACACTTGATATGGAATGACCCTTATGGAAACTTATTTAAAAAAACAGGTTCCGCAAAATCTTAGTATTTAAAATATAAAGAAACTTCAAAAACTTTGTTTTGTTCAAGCTGTGTAAAATATACAGATAGGCTTAGTTATTTTGATCCAGTTATTTAATTTTTTTAATAATTAGAACACAAATGCATTTATCAATGTACTCACCCTATACAAGCTATTTATATCCAATGATTGAAACTTTGACTTTCCTTTCTCCCCCTTCGACGCATTCCCCGACAGAGTAGACATGCTGTCTGCAGGCAACCATTTAGATAAAACAAACCCGTGGAACGAACCCTATTTCTGAAAAACAAAACAAAATATATTCATTAAACTATATCAAAAAGTCCTAACTATTTTGAAATTAATTTGAAGTTAATACTTTAATATTTACTCTGTAGTCAAAATCATAAAATAATGGTATCACAATGTACCGCTTACTTACACTCTGGCCGCGGTTCCCAAACATTCTCGACTCGCGAACCCCTTTCACAAACATCTGAGTTGCACGAACCCCCTGATAAATATCCATAGCCACGCACTTAATTTTACACCAAATTTTTATGAAATTTAGTTATTAATTGTAATAAAATTGTTTAATATCTTTAAATGAACCTAATATAGCTCCAGTAGGTACTTTGGAATACCCCACCAAATATAATGGAATAATATTGACACTATCCAAGTACAAGTTCAAATAATTATGCATTTATTTAAAAAATTTAATAAGCAAAGTACTGTAGTAACATTTTCTTATCTTTAATGTCACAATATTATCACATTTCATATGTTTTTTAAAGTGGTACTGGAAATTGCTGCTTTTACATAATTTAAATAGCTTCCTTTAATAACAAAATTCCATGCCAATCTAAGTTTCAAAATTGTTTACAAGTTTTAACAGCTACTCACCTCTTCACATGACTTAGTGAGAAGGGTGCGCTAGCTTTGGATGGAACAAAGCTTTAAAGTCAGCAACCAGAGAGGATAAAGTCTCAAGTCACTTTCAGTACTGAGCCTGATTTTGTATGTTTTTTTAAATAGTAATATGAAGAAAAAGATTTCTCACTCAAATATGTATAAGAAATCGGTACCAAACCTTTAATAGCTTTATTCGCTAACATTGGAAACTCCTTTGAACTTAACCAGAAACCAATTAATGACAAAGATTTATAGCTTTTCTTTAATTCAAAATCTGTGGAAATTTCAAGGTGCTCTTTTTCACTCACGCTTAATCTGGAGGATTCCAAAACTGCTGTCACTTACTGGGGATTGTGAATCCAATTGTTATTATTGGACATTGCCGGGGAATATTTTCTGAAGGTTTTTCCAAGTCCCTTCAAGTGTTCTATAACCATGTTCTTAACACACTGTTTGATTGCTAACTAAACAGGTTTCCCTATAATTTTTATAAGAACCATTCAATATGGTCTAGCACAGTAAAAAGGTTAATATTCGGTCCCTGAAGAGATAGATTTAAGCTGTTCATTTTTGAGAAAATGTTTGCCAAATAGACCAAAGACTGGAGCCACATTGGATCTTGTATGCACTTTGCTTTGTGAAATGGTAAGAAAAACAAAAAAACCCTAATTTTTTTTTGTCATTTAAGTTAAGAGACCACTATTCACATCCATAGAGAACAAGTAAAATTGTTTTGTATATTTTAAGTTTAACATTCCTGAACAGCAGGCGAGATGTCAACAACCAAGTAATAGCATACATTTCTCAACTGTATTTTTTTTTCCTTATTATCAAGCTAATTTCATTATTGCTAGTAAAAATTGTTTCTAAGTATTTATACGCAATAACCCAGGTCAAATAATATGTTGTGTGAGAAGTATCCCCCTACCGTAATCTCTGGATTAAAATCATCCCCACAATGTATGACTAAAATTAGTAATTATTTACTAAATAGAATTACAAATTATAATAGCATATTCAAATGCTTCACATTAGTGTGGAATAATATAGCCTATAAAAATTATATATTACATCTTATTGTAAATGCGGAAAGGTAAACTAAATGAGTTTACTAAGGGTTGACACTGGGTTGCAAAAACTGGGCCTTGCAGAGGTTTTTTTTTAAAAAAAAGCCCATTGTTTTTTCATAAATCAGTGGAGGTTCTTGTTTTCATTAACATATAAAGAAAGATATTCTAGGCTTTTCAGAAAATGTATAAAAATTATATAAAATACTTTAAAGCATGACTCAAATTACCTTGAAATACGTGTTAAATTTTTTAGTGTTATAACTATTTTTGATAACCTTTTAAGGTGATTGGGGGTTTGGAACCACAAGATGAAAATTTGTATGTTATAGCAATGGTTAGTGGAGTTTCGAGCTATGGAAAATTAAAGTCTGGGTTTGGCTCCTTAATACAGTTTTTTGACGTCAAAAGGTTTTGTTGAGTAACAGTAGGCCTTGAGGTATCCTTGAGTAGGAACTGAAATTTGTATCTAGTCCCCTTTTAGAGAATTTTGATCTCGAAATCAGCAAAAATATTAATTTTTGAAACTTTATGCCGGGCGGCGGTCAAACCCAATTATCCATAGTTATAACAAGAAAAATTCATCTTGTGGTTCCAACCCTGAGCCACCTTAATAGAAAGTCATCAAAAATTATGGTGTTCTCAAATTTATCATATTTCAAGGTCAATGGTGAGTAATGGTTTATAAAATATTTTCATTAATTTTAAACATTTTCTGAAATCCTATAATGTCTTCTTTATGTTATTTTATGGAAGGCCTTTTGTCATAACCTTTGCAAGGCCCCGTTTTTGCCTGCTGTTGTGAAGAAAACTGAGACTATGTATAGGCCTAACGTATCATTAGACTCATCACTTCCTTGTGAGTAAATTGATTGTATTATTAAAAAGTGACATAGGATAGTGGTGTATTAGTAGTAGTAGTAGTAGTGCTTTCGCTCATTCTCAAAATGCATATAAAAACTATTAACTTCAATACAGATAGGCCTTAAATTTAGGTTTATGTATTTTTATAGGCCTATCATATTTATGATTAGGCTTAATCAATTATCTCAGCTATTTAAAATCAAGAACATATAAAAATATTACTATTGTAATAGCCAAATTAAATTTTAATAATATATCTAAATTACTTTATAGTTACTGCATAAAGCTATTAGTAAACTGGAAAGTATTGAATTAATATACCAGTGGATGCCTACTAATATTTTTAGAACATAAATCTAGGTTAAAATTCTAAATTAGGTCTACGGAGATGAGTGTGTTTTTTGTTTTAGTTCATAAATTAAACTAAAATATAACATGACAATTCCACAACTAAGACAACTGTCACACAATCAACTAATTCAATGATCAGAAAAAAAGTTTGACACATTTCTACAAAAGTTGACAAACACTTCTAATACATCAGATAGCATTCAACGTAACACAGAACAATAATAAAACTCAATAAAAACTTAACAAATAAAATACAGTTGCTACATAAACCTCCGAAATATAATAACGGTTTGCCTACACCCAAATACCAAAGTTTAGACCTATTTGACGTGTTTAGCTTGTAATCTAAATCTTAAGGTAGTGACGGGAAAAATATAAATATAAAATATTTTTAGTTGAAAACCAAACTTCCAAACTTAATTATGAAAAGGGTAGCATTGACATAAATTAGCAATAAAGGAATACATAAATTGGGACTCATCGGTGAATAACTTTTATGAAAATATACAACTACAGGGTTAATGTGAAGCAGGATTCAAATTACCTTGGTCCGTCCAAATGGGTTCACAACAGACAAATGGAATTTAATCCCTAACTATACAAATTGAGACGGATGGCTTATGATACAAATTTTATATCCCGAAGATTATTCTTTTAGAGTATCTTCAAGATGGCGAATGCGACGATTCTATTCCACGATCAATACAATGACGTCATTTTCAAAGATTAAGCCAAAGAAGGGTGCACTTTCAACACTACTATTATTACAAAAAGGTTTGTTTTTTTTAAAAGTAAACAACAAGGTGAACATAGAAGTATGTATAACTTCAGTGCTTCTTAAGTTTAGTTTATATTCATGCCAAACACTTAGCTAAATACACTCAGAAGGTCATCCACAAACTATATAGGATTTATTCACATTTTGAGTGGTGGTAAATGCAAGCAAAATATTTTATTGCAAACATTGGTTGACGTCACTACTGTGTAGGTAAATAATTATAATTATCTTAGTAACACTATATTAACATCCAAAACTGTTAGTAAGCATTTCTAATAACACTTCCATAAAATTAGCTATATAATTGACTTTTCGTAAGTTATTAAAATTATATATAGCATAATTTTAATTAGATTGATATCATATGCAGATGAAATAATTGGATATGATCAGTATGGATTTCATCGAAATAGAACAACAGATGAGATTTTTACTATTCGGAAAATATTAAGGGAAAAAAGTGTGAATGCAGCATGATAGTTCATCAACTATACATATGTTTAAAAAGTCCTGTGATTTAGTTAAAATAAATAAATAATATTAAATTAAATTTAAGTTTGGGACACACAAAAACTTCTCAAGCTATTGAGTTATGTTTGACTGATACGCGTGGCAGGGCATGGTTTGAATGTCACTTATCAGATATTTTCGAAATCCATAGTGGTTTGAAACAAGTAATTGCACTTTCCCCTTTACTTTTTAATCTAGCGTTAGAATAATATGCTAATAACGTAATGCTAGAGACTAGAGAAGGATTGAAATTAAACCATATAATGGAGCTATTAGGATATGAAGATGATTTAGTTTTGTTGGGAAATAGTAAGGAAGCTGTTTCAAGAAATGCATAAACTTTACTAGACTAAAGAAATAGTTTCAGAAGTGAACGTTGAAGACTAATACTAAGTATATTATCGCACATATAACACAGATTGAGGACGATAATTTAGAGATTACTGTAAATAACATTACATTTAACAGCGTTAAATAGTTGAAATATATAGGAACCATTTTAACTAGTAATAACGATGTTAGATGGGAAATTATGAAAAGTATAGAGTCTGGAAATGCATGCTATTACTCGATCGTTGATATCTCGCCTGCTATCCAGGAATATAAAATTCAGAATATACAAAACAATAATTTGTACCGATTACTTTCTATGGGTTTGAAACATTGTCTCTTACCTTACATGACGAAGAAAAAAAATATTAGAATGTTGGAAAACAAGGGGTTATAAATACATTTGGTCCCAAGAAACTGGGGAGAAAAGGAGGTTATAGAATGATGAACTACATGCCCTGTATTTATCAGAATACATTATTAGGTTAAGACAGTTTCGTAGATAACGGTGGGCAGGATATACAAATGGGAGATTCTAGAACCTTATTCGGGGTGCTTACTGACTGACAACCCAATGGGAAGAGTTTATTGGGAAGACCTAGCTGCAGATGGGAGGATAACATTAGAATGGCCATGAAATAGAAATGACGTAAATGATTGTGGGGAATTAGATAGAACAAGATGAAAACAGGGATAGGTGGCGTACTTATGTAAGGTTTGCAATGAACTTTCAAGTTCCTAATGGCATAGAGTACTAAGTAAGTAGGCCTACAGTCAGAATAAAATCCATTAATGAAACAATTTTTTTTTTGCTTTGCAGTTGTGACAAAAGGAGGTATAGTGGATGAAATAATCAGTTAAAAAGTATTATATTCACGCTTGTATCTTCTTATAACTGGCCACCAAAATATATAAATGTGTTTTTATAACTTAGGGAAAAAAACCATACACAAAATTAGTTACAAAAACACTTTTTATTTTTATACAGATGCGCATAAACACAACTTAAAACTGTTTGTATTACGTCATCAACGGCTTTCGTTTCATCTGGTTTGCCATCTTAATTTGTGAATAGAACGCATACTTTTGGACGCTCTCATTTGTAAAGCATTTTTAGGTGAACTACAGAGGCCACTTGCACAAAAAATAAATCCAAACAGAAATTTTCATAAGTTTGTGATCCAATAATATTGTTGAAGACGTGTAATTAATCGGAGTAGTTTAACTATTTTCAACTTTATTATTCAATTCAAAAAGTGAGTTGTAATTTTTACACTAAAAACCGTTTAATTTTTTTCAACTGTATAGCGGGCTAACTAGCTAAGTCCCATACAACCCAAAGCACCTGCCACCAATAAAGGTCTTGAAATAAAAAGTACATAGAATGCTGAAAATATGCTCATAACTATACATGTATGTGTTATTTACCTCCCCACAACAACAACAACTTCGCTGAACACGAGCTCCGTTAGAAGCGCCTGCTATTCTCCTGGCCAGTGTCGCCGTACTTCACCGGGCCGAGCTTTGGTTCATCTGACTGAATAGCTGGGTGGAGCGCCGCGCGCTGGTTTCGCTGATTATGGTTCACGTGCCAAAGTAAGCTTCATGGGACGTCATCCCCCCCCACTACTCTACTATGGTGCGCTGAGCTCTGGTACTATAAGACACCGTGGCTGGCTGGACAAAATGTTCACTACTACATCGTTATCCCAGGATACAACACATCGAGCACATCGTCGACCAAGACTTATTTACGAGGAAGGAACGATGGTACCGAGGGACTGGCCCGATCGGCGGAAGAAGACTGCCACAGCGTTGTAATCAAGTATTGATAGGGAGTAGATGGCTGTAATGGCTGTGGTTAGGTTTTAGGAGTAATTTAACTTACTTATTCAAGAGAGCCTTAATCACCTTTGGGTGTTTCTTGTAAATGTAGCTTAATTTTAAACTTTCTGACTCGCAGTGCTAGCCTTGTGTGACTTTTGTGTCACTGATATATGCTGGGTCCTTCAGACCTACAGTTTAGGTAGTAGTGTGTCCCACTCTATGGCCTGCACGACCATGTCATAGTCAGCAGTGCCTTCAGACAAAAGGGGCTGTTAAGGTTGTTCCAGTCCTAGTGGTGTGCCTTATTAGGTGTTGGTCGGCTCTCTTAGAGTTATTTGGTGGTGCTTATCACCATGGATGTAGTTTAATTTAATGGTTGTTGTTCAACTTGTGGATCACCTTGCCCATCAGGCAGGGCATGCGTCTGTAAAACTATTTAAGGATTGTTGTTAAACTTGTGGATCACCTTGCCAATCAGGCAGGGCACGTGTCTGTAAAGCTATTTAATTATTGTTGTTCAACTTGTGGATCACCATGCCCATCAGGCAGGGCACGCGTCTGTAAAGCTATTTAATGACAGTTGTTCAACTTGTGGATCTATTTAATGTTTGTCGTTCAACTTGTGGATCACCTTGCCCATCAGGCAGGGCTCGCGTTTGTAGAGTTATTTAATGATAATTGTTCAATTTGTGGATCTATTTAATGTTTGTTGTTCAACTTGTGGATCACTTTGCCCATCAGGCATGGATCGCATTTGTTACATACTTTGATATCGTCCCTTAGATAGGACGTGTCGCCCCCTTCTGGGTTTGATAGTTGACCGTCTCGGGTTTGATCACCTCGAGTCTGGCTCGTACCAATTGGTTATTAGCCTGGTCATTATATGCTTGGCCTAGAACCCTGGATTGGAACTTTGGTCTACAGTTTATCCGGAATATGTAAAGCCGGAACTAACACTGTGTAGCTTGTAACAATTGTACCTGAATGGAAATAAATTAAGCTAGCCTCACTAGTACGGGTAGTCTTCCTCCTCAATAGGAAGTCTGCTAGTTTGTTTTACCCAGTTAACTGGTTAACTTATTGTGTAGGTTTTTCTTGTAAATGTAATTGTTTATTGACTAATACGCCATTAGTGTATCTAATGGGGGGACTAGCCATACCAAGCATAACCAGGGATTTACCTGTGTTGTACTAATGTTGGCGCTTGACGCCTTAATAGCTGTAGAGTGGGAACACTAGATAACTTGCTTAGAAGTTGTCAAGTTTATGAATTCATATTTAACCTAAATCTTCACTAACTGGATAGTGCTTGTATTAATTTTTACTGGATGTGTTGATATGACTGATCTCATTAAAGTCTATTTGTTTATCTCCATTAATATCTCTGCCTTTGCTTGTTTTCTTTATCTTGAATGTATTCCCTGTTTACGTACCTGGGGTTTAAAGAAAATAAACCACTGGTGCACAACAATAAACAAAAACCTGACTTTTTTTTAAAAAGAATAAACCAAAGTGACCCATCAACAAAAATTTAACTTCCTTAACAAATATAAAAACCGTTAAAAGAAAAACATAAATAAAAACAAATTGGTGGTTGTGAAAATTTTTGTCGCCAAAAGTGACCATTCAACATTGTGGTCTAGCTCTCAATAAGATCATTTGGTTTAGCAAATGGATGCATGAGAGTAGCTTTTGCTAGCTATCACTTACCACCCCTCGTTTCACAAATGCTCTATGTGCCCTAATATTTTTCAAAGGTAGAATAAAGGGGGTGAGGGTTCTAAAGAATACATGGTTAGCGGGTGGGTAAGGGGAGTGGAATTATACCCATTTGGAATGGGTACCATTCCAGTATTTCTCAAACAAGCGATATTATTGAAAAATCAGAATTATATTCATTGGAATAATACCCACTAAAATCTGAATTGTATACGTTTGGAAAGACAGCCATTCTTATAATTATCAAATAAGTGAGACGAATGAATTGTATTCATTTGGAATAGTTAACATTCCTACATTTCTCAAACAAGTGACCTTATTAAAAATCGAAATTGTACCCACTGGCATTATACCCACTAAATTCGGAATTGTTCCTATTTGAAATGGTTATCATTCCAATGTGTTTCAAACAAGCAAACTTAATGACAAAAATAAATTGTACCCACTGGAATGATACCAACTAAAATCGGAATGGTATGAATTTGGAATGGTAAACATTCCCATATTTCTCAAACAAGCAAACCTAATAAGAAACTGGACTTATATCCACAAATGGTGGACGTTAAGTTTTAATTCTTATGGTGACAGGACAATTGGATATTATTATAGTCCACAAAGTCACTAACAGAGGACAGACAAAAAGCCATAAAAAATTTCACTCTCTTCTTAACTCATCACACGTCTACAAGAGTGAGGCAGGAAAAGATATTTCATGAATTCTCATAGTGGATTGTGTTCATATTTAAAAAAATAAGATATAATTCTATCATGTCTGAGCTGTCAATTTTCTTATTTCATTCATTCGACCTTTAAAATACCCCTATTTTTATTTAAATAAATTCATGAATTTTATGGTTGAAAGTTTAAACCTTAAAAGTTAATTTAAAAATTATTTATTTTAAACAAGATGGTCAACTCTTAAAAAAAGTATTAAATAGATATTTCTGTAATTGAGTGGTTGTTTATAGTTATTTCTGTTGTTTACAAAAAGAGTACATATTAATTTTGAAACTAAAATATCTTTACTCTTGATTTATTTTGGTATTTTACCAAAAAGAGACTGTGTATTTATTAAAGGACTAAAGTCCAAAATTAGGCGTATAAGCTTTGGTCACGTCAATGTACTTACGTATATTACCTACAATACATACATTACATACATACATACATACATACATACATACATACATACATACATACATACATACATACATACATACATTGGCCTACGTACGCGTGCACGCACACACACAAACACACACACATGCATACCTAATCACGCCAATATGTCCAAGCCACCGTAAGACACTTATTCTACATTGACCTATTGGATTCCATTTCAAACAACACTCCTGCAGCACCCATTCATTATTGACTCTGTCTATACGAGTTTTTCCACATACATTTCTTACATATCTCATTCCAATTCAACCACATTCACCAGGCTCTTGTATTTCTCCTGACAGACCCACACTTCATATCCGTAAAAAAACATTGGTGTTAACATACTTTTATATACTGCCATCTTTGCCTCTTTTGATATTAGGTACCTCATTCTTTGCAATAGTCCACATACATCCAATTAATTTCCGAAATGCATTCACCCGTCTGTTGATTTCACCATCTATCCTTCCATTTTTACAGAACATTCTGCCCAGATACACAAAATCATTGACTTGTTCTAACAGTTTTCCCGATTTATACTAAGTTGACAATCATTTCCTGGTCCGTCCTTATCAAAAACCTATACCTTAGTTTTGGAGGCATTTATACGAAGATTCATTCTGTCATCACACTCAAACGATTTAATGCATTCTGCTAATCACTGTCCTTCTTAGCCATTATTACGGCATCATCTGCATTAGCAGCATTCAGTACTCTCACATTCACATTGTCGAATTGTACACCAACCGCGTCCTCACAAGTATCACTCATATACTTATCCACGAAAACATTAAACAACCATGGAGAAATAACACAACCTTGTCTGACACCCTGTTCAGTGTCAAACCATTCTCTCAAAGATCCATCTACCCTAACACACGCTTTACTTCCATCATACACCACCTTAATTGGATTTACTAACCAAGCATCCACACATACCCTCTAAGAACATTACATAATATACCGTACTCCTACTGACTCGATCCTATGCTTTCTCCAGATAAACAAATGCACAATAAACTTTCTTTCTTACTATCATACATTTCTCAACCACTTGTTACAATGCAAATAGCTGGTCCATACAACCTCTACCTGGCATGAAACCACATAGCACAACCCAAATCTTGACCGCAGTTCCTTCACGCCCTCCTTCAATTAAAACCCTCCCAAAAACTTTGCCTGGAATATTCTATATTTTTAGAGTAATATTCTTCGCTTTAATTTATTTAATATGTAGCCTACTTATTAAACTACACCAGCATGTAGATCCAACTTAAATGTATAATAACCATCAAATATAACTTTATTTTGATATATGTTTTTATTTTATTTGAACTACAAGCACTTATTGTAAACATTGGTTATGTTGCTGTACCAGGGCCAGGATTTTGATGACCTAAAATGTGTCAAGGAATTATCTATAGAATGGCACTAAAAATTCCCAAAAATTGCTTTAAATTTTTTTTGTAGCATTTGGCTGCAAGCATAGGAGAGTCGAGTCAGGAAACTATACAACTTACCCTGTTTCACCGTCCCTGCGTCTTGGACTCCGAGTCGGAGAGAAGAACAACAACACAACCGAGCTTAATCGCGCCACGAAATAGACTAGCCACTGCCTTCAAGGTTTGAGCCACGCCTAATAGAGTGCACCACATAACCAAAGACGGTTTCAAGAGCTTAATCTGTGAAGAGAGGTTGTTCTACTATAATCTAGAAGATTCCAGTTGTTTGGAGTGTATTGTAGAAGTTACTGTTGTCACGCGCACTCCTCCCCTTTGTGATCCATGTTTTCCCTCACCTTGTATCCTGTTCTCCAATGCGTGCCGTATTAGCAACCACTGTGTTAGTTGCCACCCTGCAAAAAACGTGTTAGTAGCCACCCTAGGTGGCTAGGAAGAGAATGTGTACTATTTACATGTTTTCGTGTTAGACACGGTGGCTTTGACAAGACATCAACCTTCACCTGTTCAATCTGTCTTTGACTGTGCTTGTGAGTTGTGATTTGTGTTGTGATGATGGAAGAAATCCACACATGTAAGGGCAAGCCTTCACTTATCCTAAATGGATATAGATATCGCTTACACCGAACTACAAAGGAGAACATTCGGCATTGGAGATGCACTAAGCAGAGATCAGCGAGGTAAAAATTAATTGTCTTTATAATGAAGTGTGAAATAGTTTGCAAGTTTTTTTATTATTTCGGATAGACATAAACTTATGAGCTTTTCAAAATAGTCGAAGTTAAAATTATGTGTTGTAAAAATATTTCATATACTTCCTTTATTTTATTATACTTTGCTTAGTTAAGTTAAATTTTACAGATGCTCGGGTCGACTGAAAAATACTTCAGAGAACGGTGTTTTGGAATCGGCGCTTCATCAGTGTAGACCCAACGTTGCTGAAGTTGAAGTTGAAAAAACGAAGTTAATTTGTAGGAAAAGGGTCAGAGAAGATACTACAGCTGTTAGTAAAATTTATAAACAAGAATTCAGTAAAATACTTAACAAAGGATTTGAAATTGTAGCAGAAGTTAAAACCTACACCAACATGAAAGGTTCGCTATGTAAAATGAGAAGAGAGGCCTTAGGCACAGCACAAAATCCGAAAACCAGCAGTGAAATTGAGCTCAATGAAGATCTCTTGACTATGTCTGATAAATCTAGTTTTCTTCTAT
This sequence comes from Timema podura, assembly GCA_033556935.1. Lineage (NCBI taxonomy): Eukaryota > Metazoa > Arthropoda > Insecta > Phasmatodea > Timematidae > Timema > Timema podura. The sequence goes on from JAVRXN010000012.1 coordinate 28,533,887, forward strand.
TCGATGAGATGTAGCATATTTACTTCTAGAAGATAAAACAAAATCAACATACGTCAAAGTGTTTTCTACCATGAAAAGATTGGGTTGGTCTCCTAAAAAGATAAAAATAGATTTTGAAGCAGCATTACAAGAAGCATTGGATGACGTTTTCCCCGAAGCTGACCTGTCAGGATGCATATACCATTTTCACCAATGTTTGTGGAGGCAGATCCAAAGCTTGGGTATGGCAGCAGAATACAAGGACGATGAACAAATCAGAAACGTATGTAGATGTTGTGAAACTAACACGAAAACATGTAAATAGTACACATTCTCTTCCTAGCCACCACACGGTGGCTACTTACACGTAATCGTTGACTTGGAAAGGGCGCCTGTCAACCCTCATCTTGAGGTAAGGTGGCTACTTGCACGGGTGGCAACTAACACAGTGGCTACTTACACGTAATCGTTGGTTCCGTGCGTTAAGTAAAGATTTAATTAGTATTGTTCTTTTCTGATGTAATTATATCGAGTTATATAGGCATTCAATCTTGATGTTTGTTTTTAGCATCAATTATCCTATAGCTTATAGAACTATATTCTTTTGCCAACTCGGCTACCATTGTAAATTTTTAATATTTCTATATATTGTTCAAACATACCTATATAGCTATGCTTACATATTTACTTATGCTATTTATCAATAAATACCAACAAAGCGACTTCAAGTCTTCTTTAATGTCTGGATTAGAAATAATACCCTTAGGTCATATGTGTGTTTTTTTATCTCTTTCTTTGTGGGTACTTACACTTTAATTTTCTTTGAGGACGCCCGTCAATATATAATTTCCACAACCGGTGTGAGTTGCGTGTTCCGAGTTTCGTATGTTGATTCTCAGACATTCAAAACAAGAACTCCAGCCGCTCACTCCTATTGCCCCTTTTACTGCCCCCTTGTTATTATACATTTAGACCTCCTATTATGGTTTAGTTTTGCTACGGATGGTTCATTTTAAATGACCCAAAACAGAGAATCAAAACTCTATGAATGCACAAGAATAAATCAAACGCGCACTTTACAAGTGAAAACCAAAACGTTAGTAATGCAAAAATTACATTCCGTTAAAAATTAACCTTGATTTATAATTTCTTTCGTGTGGTGGTGTGGGCATTTTTCCGGTTTTTTTTTCTTCCTGTGAGCATTTATGTTTGTGGGGTTTTTTTCTGTGTGGAGTTTTCGTGTGAGTTTTTTTTCATGGAACCATTAATTACGCTAATGTTGTAGAGTGAGTAAAGTATAATCTAGAAGAAATGTACCCACATTTTTGTGGAGGGAGAGTGATAAACTATTTAAGGAAAAAACACCCTCATTATGTTTTATTTAAAAACGTATTTTTATTTGAAATTGGGGGGTACAAACCCACTAACTTTATCTCTTAGATACATTTTTTTTAAAGAAATAGCTAAATTTATTCTACCGTTACACTAAAAAAATGTGAAGAATCCAAGAATATTAAATTCAATTTTTTATATTGAATTGAATAATTTGAAAACTAATCTCTTCTAAGTTACTGGGTACCGCTTGGAAATAAATATTGGTAAAAACTAAAATCGTACAACTGAAACTTCATGTACGTAATTTATTAACATCACAATTTGAAACTTTACAAACTTAAAACCACAGAATCCTTTTTTTTATCTCATAATATTGTTCCTACACATGTAGGCATCACAGTAATATGTAAATGAAACCTAGAAAATGTCCAGATAAAACCCAACGAATCCAATGTGTTTACCAAGGCGGTAACCAGCCAATAATTTCAGGGGGGGTTTGGTGGGCACATCCCCCAATTGCCGGAGGCTGGAAAAATTTCTAAATGATTAACAGTTCTAGAAGCTATCTGAAGTGTTTTTTATGGCAACATAAACCCACTAACTGCCGAAGGCTAGAAAAAATTATAAATATTAAACACCTCTAAAAGCTCTCTTAAGTGCGTTTTATGGTAACACAGCCCCCTAATTTGTACTTTTACCTTAATTTTGATATTGTTTGAACCATAAATAAAGCCATATATATTTTGTTCATAAAATTTCAGGGGGGGTTTGAACCCCCAAAACCCCCCCTTGACTACGGCCTTGGGGTTTACATCACAACAGAGAGCGATTGGGTCAGAGCAAGATGGTGCCGTCCCGCTCCTAGTCGGATTCATTCGACCAACATCAGATCAGCTATCCACGTAGTATAGAGAGAGATCAATGAAACCAGGGACTTTCTCGTCGAAACAAAGGAGGATGACATAATTGCGGAAAGTTATTTTTGAAAGTGACAACAAAAGTTGGTACCATGAAATAAATACAGCGCTAGTATTGTGTGATTACCAAATAGAATGATATAATGAGTTTTAGATTAAATAAAACACAATGACTAAATAGATAGGAAACTATACCAAAAATAAAAATCAGGATCATTACAATATGTATACAAGCTGCTCAAGGTGATTAAAAAAATGACAAGATATTGAACAAATGTAATATTCTATAGCAGAAGGGGCATAGCCAGGATTTTTTTGGGGGGTTGGGGGGGGGGTAAGGAGGTCTAGAGTGCCTCTAATCTATCGAATACACATCATCTCATTATTGGAGAGGGCGGGTGTTTTACCCTATAATGCTGTATTTAATTTTGTGTAAACATAATAACATAAATTTTCCTTGTATATACACACACACAAACAAAATTTTATTTGATGCTAGGAAGTTTTTAATTTTAGAATTAAGATTGAAGATTACAAATTAGATATGTTGATCAGAATTCCCATATCACAATTATTATATTATAATATTAATATACTTAATATTAAAAATATCAAAGTTTTAAATTTCTTTTTACATTTTTTAACACAAAATAATCTTTAAATATTGTGCTGTAACTTAATTTATAACACACTTTCTGTACAGGAATAATTTAAGAAAGAGGTTAATAATATTAATATTAAAGTGATGTTTCAATTTTTATCCTTGAATATAAATTGGAAAAAATAAAAGCTCTATAGTTTTATTTACAAAGGCAGTTTCTATTTCCAGTTCTTACCATCTCATTCAGTACATCTTCCACATCAAACTTTACAGGGTACTGGATTGACATAAGGGCCAATCCAGTTAGCTGCACACTTTCCATTTTGTTCGAAAAAAAGTATTTTCTTTTCATAAATAAAAAGACCTTTCAACTTCAGCAGTCAAAACTGGCAATATATTTAACACACATAACAAGTAATTAATATTTGGATAAAAGTTCTTGTCACATTCATCCAAAATTGCTATGGTTCTTTTGGGCTTCTCTTTTTTTTCATGTCTTGCCAATTTTGACACCAGGGCTTATATTCAGATTTAAATACTGATTTGATGCACTGTCATCATAAAATATGTTGAGTTTACTTAAATCTCTACTTTTTAAACTAGCATTTTTTGGAAGCAAAATATCAAGGGATTCCAAGTATCTGTTTTTCCCAAACCGATTGACTAGTTCTGAGATAAGTCCATCCAAGCAAGGAATGAACATGGCTTCCCTGAAGTATTTTTTAGGGGCGTTGTGAGGGTGATTGTCTCTTTTTGTTTGTTTAGCCGTTTGGCGGGGAACATTAATTGTGCTGTTGAAAACACCTCTGCCAACACCTGTGCTTTCTTTAATAGGCTTGCAAACTGTTGCACATAATTAATTATTTTATTATAAAATAGGTAGATTAATTAATTTTGTGAATATAAAAGCTAGTATCAGCACTTGTTTATTAGGTGCCCATTATTTTTTTTAAATAGATAATTCTAGTAACAAAATGTATCCTGCAGTCAAAATAATATCCATTCTGTCTGTGTACTATTGCTTGAGACTAAAGAGTTGGCAACACCGACCCAACCCAAGTTCACTGGCGGCTGTTGCTAAACTTAAAAGAACATGCTTACACCGTCATTAAAACTATTTATATTTTACACAATTATTTTAAATTAAATTGTCTCACTTTTTTTCAGGGGGGGGGGGTTTCGGCCCCCCGAACCCCGCTCTTGGCTACGCCACTGTATAGCAGAGCTTCTTAAACTATTTCCACTTACGACCCCTTTTCGCCAGATAAACTTTTACCTGAGCCCAAATGTATAAAATAGGTAGGCCTATACAAATCAAACATTTACTGATAATAAATCATAAAGAAATTTATTTTAAAACAATTCTTTGGTATACATATTATTCTACCATTTATAAAGATAAAAGCAAATTTTCATACTAATGAGATGGATATGCTTGTTTATTTTTACATTAAGAATTAAATATTGGCTGAATATTTGATATTTCAGGACGAAGAGCATCTTCAATGTTTTTCAGAGTTCATTGATATTTTGATTTTATAATCGTCAATACTGAGAACGCCACTTCGCATGAACATGCAGTACAAAATGGAAGAAGTATGTTTAGGCTCATTTCAAAAATTGTTGGAAATTCTGCCCTAATCCCAAGCTGAAATTCATTTAACGATTTTTTTTTTAGGAAACTCAAGTTTTAAACCTGTGTCGCTTGATAACTTGGCAAATTATTCTTCTTTAACTTTTAATGACAGATGACTACCGTTTTTTATTTCAAATGAGTATGGTTTATGAACCCAACTTAGTTTTTATAAGTATTTATAAAACTGTCCCTCCAGGCACTTCAGATGATCACCTATAACTCTTAAAATTAAATATTTGTGAAGGTTATTTTCATTGATAAAATCATCTGTAACTGTAAACATTTCTAAAGAACCATTTTCTATCCTACTCTTCCATTTGTAAAATTTTTTAATAAAACTTTAAATTTTATCATTTAACATTAATATTGTCACACACCCCCTCTCTACAACTATATCGTGTGCCTAAAATCTGTCAGGATGTGCTATGGCCGAGGATAGGGGAGGTGATTGTGTATATGACTGAGTTCGTGATTGGCAAAGGCTTGATTTTTAAGGTTTTTATCAGTGCTTCTATCTCTAGTACAAATGTGATGTTGATAGTGATATATGTATGAAAGAACATGAAGAATATTCAGAAGCTTGTGACAAAACGAGGTGTTGCTAGGAATAACCAATGGCCTGTCTGACTCCTAGGTGATCCCTACACGGTTTTCGAACCATGGTACCCTGGAATCAAGTGGTAGACCTCTACCAAAATAGTGATGAACTGGCGTCCTAGCCCATGTAGTCTCGAATCGGGCAGAGTGACCCCTAGACTGCAATGTTGATTAGTCAGCCCTGATGGCTGGATACACTATTTTTGATCCTGCCTTCTGAGTTCTGGCCTGGTTCCCACCTAAGGAATGCTGAAAATGCTTATGTGGTCAGCTCCTCCATTCTATTTGTTTACAGGCTGTTCACAACAGCCTGCAACACTCGTTTTGTCATTCACAATCTATAACACACAATATATACAAACACGCCTTCCAATCTAGCTGTGCTGTTACAATATGTTACAATTTGTTGTGTGTTCAGAGTCAAGGCTGCAGTGAAGTCACACGATGCAACACAGGCGAGTGCTGCCAAAAACACCTCAGATTGATTATGCGTTTGATTTTGAATCAATTGTTGGTCATTACACATACAGAAACCTTTTACTGTTGCCAAATTTTCGCGACCCCCACATTCAGTTTCGCAACCCCATACGCTGTCATGTATCTGGAATACAGGAAAATGTCAGGGAATTTAATGTATTAGGGAAAAGTCAGGAAATTCCACAAAGTCGATTTTATAAACATATCTAAGACAAATAAGACAATTTTTCATTAACTCCTTCTTAATAAATGAAATAACTTTATTTTTGCCTAGCTTTCCGTAAATAAATAAAATGTATTTGAATCTAATGATATTTAGTAAGTTTGTGAGTTTCATAGTTTATGTATTTAGTAATTGCTAACTAATTCTCTGGCCTTTAAGAACCTAAAAGTTCAAGACTGCCAGAATGTAAACAAAACCATTTTCCCATTATCCTTCCAGCAACGTCTCGGCCTACCAAGGTCTACCAAGGCTTCAGTTTCCCCAACTAATGCTTTGTGTACATGCCTGTTATTGCCCATACATGTCGAATGATCACCCCACCATAGCCTGCATGCTTTGATTATCCTTAATATGTTTGAGGATGATAACAACTATACAGTTCTTAATAATATAACTTTCTCCATTCTCCTGTTTGCTCATTCTTATTAAGTACAAATATCATCAATTTGTTCTCAAACACTCTAAATATATTCTCTTGGTACAGTGCTAGAGACCACACTTCACATCAAGAACAATGTGTAGAATAATAGTGTTACATATTCTTAGCGTATATCTCTATATGGAAAACCTCTTTTCAATTTATGAGGTAGTTGTATTATATTTGGAATAGGGTACAAAATAGATGGATAGAAACAAATAAAAGGAATAAACACAATATGGCTTTCGCAATGAAAACAAGAACACAGTTCATACTTTATGTTGCTGCCATTAGACAAAAGGTTATGGTTGCCTCTTGAAGAGAATAGCTCACTACGCCCATTCCCCTGACCTAGGTTTCATTCTATCAGAACTCATTAGGGGGGAGTGTGAAATGCGCAGCGCAACTTCCTAAAAGAGGAAACTAAAAAACACAAAAGGGAGAAAAAGGACATTTGTAAAGAATGATAGGACAATATTATCATAATTTTAATTAACTCCGTCTCTCATGTAATTTTAATTACACACAACTTTAGGAATAAAAATACACTGATCATTTGGGTTAATCTTATCTCTTGATTTTTCCAGTGTTTTGAGATTGTACTATTTCCAGATAATTTTCCAGGGTTTTGGAATAAGCTCATCCAGCCTAAATTAATATAACAAAAACAAGTTTTAATTTACCAATGAATAGTTTAAGCAAATAGATACGATCTCCAAGTTTGTACTACTTAAACTATTTGTTTTTTGCTGTAGATAAAATACAATTTTTCAGATTAATGGCATATGTTTTTTTTTTAAACTTTTTGTCACATTTTATAGCTGCAATTAGAGTTGATATTAAAATCCAAACTCTAGTTTAAATTTTACTGTTACTTTAGCACTATATTTCAAAAGTTACAGAGCATGTAATTAATTAAATAAACCTATTTAATTTTGAAAAATAAAGTTACTTTCTAGCCTATCTTAGGAAAAATTAATGTTTTTTTTTACAAAGTAATCTTTTTGATCTCATCTATTTGAATTACATGTTTCTCCTCTAATGCTTTTCTTCAGATCATCCAATGTGTTTGTTTTCAATGATTCTCGAATCTTCTTGAAAAACTCCATATAGTGATGCATATTATGGCTGCAAACAAATATAACAAATTTATTAGGGATATGCGAGTACTCAAAGTGTGAAGTGTGGTTGTAAGGGCAGGGGGTCGTAGATCAGGGATCTACTGTAGTTAGATACACACTGTTTTTTTAAGCATCGTGTATGACTATCTATTCGGGTCATCTGCTTATGTACTAGTTCCACAAAATGGGTTACAAATGAGGAAGGTTGAATTTAGAGGAAGTGTACTTACATTTACATGGATAGTGGAAAACTATTTAGTAAAAACCACTCTCATTATACTCGACCAGGATTGAACCCCGATCTCGCCGTCATCAGTAGTTTAGTCTATTGCAAGAGTAACGCCTTAAACTATGCAGCCACCGAAGTGGGTGCAACATTCTGTTTATCTTGCTACATAGAACTTTATATAAATCAGAGTATCCGACACCTTAGTTCAGTTGGTGGCATGTCTGTATACTGAAATAAGGTTTCCCGGTTCAATTCCCAGCACAGGGGAAAAATTTAACATCGGTGAAATGTGGGTTTATTGTTTCACAGTACTGATGAATTACCAGCCAGAGACTGGATGTTGTGCCTGTCCTAGTCTTATATTATAAGGCATATGAAACTACGAAAGGTCTAACCAACTGGTAGTGAAAAATATATGGCTCGAATAAAAAAACTGATACAGGCCACAAACTGGAAATATGGATGTAAATAAAACAGTCCAGAGTCAGCGAAGTAAGAGAAGGCTGCTATTGTCGAGGTAAAGTGTGTGTGTGTAAATTGTGTTTTATTTTAATAGAGAATTAGTTAAAGATGTGCAAAGTCTTATATTAATTTTGAAGTGAAGTTGAATCAGATAATATTAAAAATTCCTAAAGCCAAATAGAAGTTTGAATATTTGAAAAAATAATGTGTGTTGCAGAGTTTTATAAGTTTAGGTATTAAATATAATCTAGAAAATGTTATAATAAAAACATTTGAGACTTATTTTATTTTGTCCTAATTTGATAATCAAGTTACTATCACAAGTTGTTTAGTTACTTTAGAGTTTTGCCACATTAACATTAATTTATACATATACAAAATTTCACACTATATGCTTTTATGAACTTTTACACTGATTACTATGGGCCGCACTTATGACTACTGGATGAATATTGCTATCAAATTTATCTGCTGCTGTAGAATAAATATATTTATTTGCAAAAAACGTAAGGTTGGTACTATTTTTACTGGTGCGCGCATGCGTATAAACCCTACCGCTACAACGCTCAACATTTGTTAGATAATGGTGGCTAAATGACTGTGAGGAAATAGATGGCATCACATGGGCGCAGAAGCTAGGTTGTCTTGCAAATACTAATTTCGGTGTCTGCCAAAATGTGGTCAATAGTTTGGTAAAACGTTAACAGAATTTCATGTATTGTACTCACATTAAAATAATTTGTTTTTATATAACTATAACTCTACAAATAGTGTGTCAGTTTCTATAAACGTGTGAAATAAATGTTCTAACTTTATGTATAATTAGAGCCTGGGCCTGTGACTAGTAAACACGTGAATCAAGATTTTAACCTTAAAACAGATTCTGGAAGGTGAAACCTCATGAAAAACAACGCATCACTATGGCAACACCCATTTTAACTTTCAGATAAAAGTTATCAGGTACGTAAACCTCCCGATAAACATGTGATGGATAAAAACATTTTATCTGGCAGATAAAATGGTATCTGGCAGTTATAAGACACACTTTTAACCAATCGATCAGATAAAAATATTTATCAGCCAGAATAATATTTTTCCAGGAGTCATATAACATATTTAAAGTTCATTGTGGGATTAAAACATATAATACATATAGCATCCACATTACTAAACAAAATATAGCCTTTTCATGAAATTTTAAATGTGAATAATGGTCGATTTTGTAAATTCAAACAAGAGTTAATAATATAAAAACTGAATATGTTTTTCACAATAATCATCTTTCTTTGCCGTTATTGGCTGAGATTTCCAGAAAAAATAGTATCAACTGCACTATTACAAAATACTTGTCGAAATACACATTTATGTTATTATTATTATTATTATTATTAGCACCGCGTCTTACTACCCGTTCGGGTTATACGCACTTACGCTAATGTGTGATGGTAGGGTGATTGTGAGATGAATTGGAGGACTTACAGTTTAACGTGGAATCCGAACCACGGTGGAGGCCTGGCATTCCTCACATTCACAAGTTGTGATTAATACACATCTTGTCAGAGGTGAAGGAAGGGTTGGCAATCAGATAAATCTGTGCCGGGACCGAGGATTGAACCCCAGACCTCAGCACAGAAGTCTGACACCTTACCCCTAGACCACCAGGTCACCTCACATTTATGTTAAACATGTGTCATTTTTTGCTGTGAAGTATATTGCAAATTAATGTTCAGATTGCAAAAATCCAGAATAATTACATTTTGTGATAATATTATTATAGGACAAAATAATTAGGGCTGTGATGGAACCCACACTTCGGCAAAGTGGTTGTTGCCAAAATTCGGGTGGGAAAAAATATTCCCCGGAATTTTTTGGGAGAAAATGTATAAAAAAAAATACAGATAAGGACCGACCATCAAAGTCATGTTGTATTTAATCGTCTTTGGAAATATTATTGATTTTATTAAATTTTAATGAACCTTATCTTCCATTATGCGGCTGGACACTCAACACTTCAGTCACTTATTTTGTAACTCCTTACAAAATAACTGAGCACCATTAAATAACATAACCCAACTAGATATAATTGAGAGAAATATATCTCTCTGAATGGATTCAAGCCAGGAAAACTAATTTTTAGTGTAAAATAATGATAAAAGTGCCTTTTAAATATCAAAATATACACGAAATACACCGGGCACATTGGCTCAGTCGAAAAAATGTTTTTGTTATTCTTTTAAACAAGAATGTAGCTCACTTGTATTTATTCAGGTTAGTTTGAATATTCTGATGTTATACTGTTTAAGTATTTATTAAAATTCACACCATGAGTTTTTTATTTAAAAACTATTCTAGTCAATCTTAAAATTTATGTTTAGAATTTATCTACCGCTATTATATTCAAACCATAAATATTTGATTAAGAATACACTATTATTATAGTTGTCTTAGGCCTAGTTATTTAATTTACAATAATTCAAAAAAAATTACAACTTAAATGTAAATAAATATAAAATTTTAAGTGTACTTTTTTTTGAGCAAGATTATAGAAGGTAAATGTATTGCCCATACCAATAACTGCAACCGAATTGGAATTTTTGTCCTTTTTCCTGTCTAGTCATAATATTGCTGACATCTACCACTACATTTAGCTCAATTTAAACTATCATATTATTTAAATTTTTTAATTGAAATAAATGGGAAAGTAAAGTTTGGACTAAGATTATAAATCTGAAAAATTTATAATCCTAAAGTGGAAAATTGTTTTTAAAATTTTTCCCATTTCCCGTCTCGTTCCCGCGAGAAATTGTTATTTCCTTAAGTCAAAATGTTATTCTCGCACAGCACTAAAAATAATGTTAATAATGTTTGCCATTTAGCATTTTGTAAATTATATCCAACACATAAGTTATGCAACTTTTTTTTTCTTTCCAACATTGAACATTTTCTTCAACTATTCAAACTTTTATTCGGATTCAAGAATATATAATATTCTATATGAATCGCTTTTAAATAAAAAAGTGGACTTCGCACTCCCCTAAATTCTAGACTTAATTTTTCTATACAAAGCAATATACAACTTAAATTTAAGTTTATTTGCTCCCATTTTTATTAAAAAAAGAATTTAGTTACCAACTTTTTATACTAAAGTACACATTTTTATTCAACAAAATCCAATAATTTTATTTAGAACACATCAGAATTTCTATTAATTTGTGATCAAAATTAGAGCATAAAATATCAATGAAACAAAAATTAGTATCTTATCTTGAAATATCTTTTTTAAGTGAAGCTTAGTAATAAAATTGTCAAATTCAGAGTTTTATTTTCAAATCGAAGTCAGAGATGATGAATATTTAGAGTGAAGTTAAAGTTTTTGAAGTTTCAATTACTACTATCAAGGATTAAAATCACAATTCTGAACTCTAGCAATCCTTTTAAAAACTGGCTTTACCAAAGTAAATCCACTTACCTTAAAAACACAAACAATATGTTTGATGACCTGAAAAAATGATCTAAACAGTTTCTTTAATTTGGTGATTACACTTACATTGTAAGTAAAACTGGTGCCAAAAGCTCATTGACATTTAAAAGGTGATGAATATATGCTCTGGTATGTTTCTTGCACGTTAGGCAGCTGCAAAACTTACTGATGGGTCTGAAGTCATCGACATGTCTGTAAGATGTAATGTACAATACATGTTTATATTTAAAACACAATAATTAGATATAAATACAAAAATTATATCTGAAATATCAAAACACAACAATTAATATAGGCAAAAATTAATTTAGTAACTGCCTCCACCTGAGCTACCTGGATCTTATCTGCTATGGATTGTTTTTAACTAATTATCTAGGCCAGATAATTAATCAAAATCAATCAAAATCAATCCATAGCAGAGAGCAAACCCAGGCACCTCAGGTGGAGGCAGTTACAAAATTAATTAGTTTGTGTTTGGATGTGTGAAAGTGTTTACTAAGAATCGACCTGTGATTCACTTGTGGGACCATCAAGGGATATCTTGCAGCACACAAAACTGGGTACTTTACTTGCAAACATAAATTGTGGTGCATTATGAGCAAAAAAATACATAATTTAACTTGAATACTATAAAATTAGTGGTCATATGTACTGAAGATGACCCCAAAAATATTCAAATTAATGGCCATTCAAAATGGTGCTCAAAAACTTTTAGGTAAAAAAAACCACCCCCAGTATACCCGACTGGAATTTGAAACCCAATCTCCCAGTCTTCAGCAGGCCAGTCTAACACGAGAGTGACACCTTAATAAACTATTCGACCATTGAAGCGTGTTAAATATATAAAACAACTAGCTTTTACCCGTCGCGGTTTCGCCCGCAATAATTGAAAAAAATCTTTTAATTTTTAACTAAACTGTTTTGGTTATAAATCAAACTTTCTTTTTTTCAAATATCTATGCGTTTTTTTCAGTACTAGCTTTAAATAATTTTGCCGTATGATGCTATCTTTACTTAAAGTAAAGTAAAGTTCAATAGTAATTTTTGTGCTTAAGTTTTCGTTTTGAACTGTTCTTTACTAACTTTAAAAAAGGTGAGGTTAAGTAACGCACAAATAATACTATTGAATTTTATCATAAAGATGACTTAGTATTTACAGAAAACAATAAAATTTCTCTCAACTTTTCGCTCTGTAGAAATATTTTGCAGGTTATATGGTGCGTAAGTTTTCGTTTTGAACTGATCTTTACTAACTTTAAAAAATGGTGAGGTAAAGTAATATAAAGTTAGTAATATTTTAATTATAATCACATTCATATTTACTCATAAAATTAAATTAAAATCACAAAATATCACTTATATCTTATATTCGAAAAGTTTAAACATTAGTATTGTAAAATTAATCTAATGTTGTTTCAGGACATACTCTACCAACTTACAAAAAAAAAACTATTGAACTTTTATCATAAAAATAGCAAATGACTGGCAGCACCATTTAACCTGCAAAATATTTCTACAGAGCGAAAAGTTGAGAGAAATTTTGAAGTCTTATATATGAAAAGTTTAAACATTGGTATTGTAAAATTAATGTAAAATCAAAGGTTGGGAATAGTCCTATATGTTATTCCAGGACATACTATGCCAATGTACAAAGTTTCATCCGAACCCATTCAGCAGTTTTGGCGTGATTAAGTAACACACATCCAAACACACAAACTTTCGCATTTATAATATTAGTAAGATAAGTTAGCTGTGCAACCCTGATTGGCCACTTGTGATGTTTATTTTGCTGTTTTAGCAAAATAATTTGTGTTACTTGCTAGCTAATATACTCACACTTTTTCTCTCATAGATATTTCATATTTGAGATCGATAACACCACTTCTGAGTTTTGACTTCCCATCCTGAACATCAATTGAAGTTGCAGTTGATCCGTTAAAAGGGTTGTTGCTTCCATCGTCTGTTCTAAGCTCATCAGGCTCAATTTTTAGACTTGTCTCAACAGGATGCGGTATTCTATACAGAAAAAAATATATATTTTATTTTAATTTAGTACACTAGTGCTAACATATAGCTGGCTATTGGCGAAAAAGTATCAAGACTAAGAGAACAGGATTAAGAAAGTGAAGGAAATTAACTTGTATTTCACTTGAGAAAAATGTAAAACCCCATTTAGTGTAACTAGTCAGTTATCAAACCCTAATCACAAAGGTTGAGGTCAAGCTTACTTAATCCTGTCATTTAGTGATAAATAAAATGATAGAATATTAGGAAAATGGTAGAGCACAAATAGAAGTAACAACACTGACACATATTTACACACACTTCAATATTTCGATGCTATTGTAGCATCTTCCTCAGGAAGTAGTAATTAGACTGGACAGGATGTTGTCTTCAGTGATGCCAACTTGATTGGTGAGGATGAAAACTTCTCTGGTGGAGTTGAAATTCCCTGAATGATTCTCTATTGCTCTATGGATGGTAGGTGGTGCTGGTGTAGTTTCTGGTTGAGATTAGCGAATATTTAGGTTAGGTGGTTTTCTAGAAAACCTAAATATTCGCTAATCTCAACCCAGAAACTACACCAGCACCACCTACCATCCATAGAGCAATAGAGAATCATTCAGGGAATTTCAACTCCACCAGAGAAGTTTTCATCCTCACCAATCAAGTTGGCATCACTGAAGACAACATCCTGTCCAGTCTAATTACTACTTCCTGAGGAAGATGCTACAATAGCATCGAAATATTGAAGTGTGTGTAAATATGTGTCAGTGTTGTTACTTCTATTTGTGCTCTACCATTTTCCTAATATTCTATCATTTTATTTATCACTAAATGTTTTTGCTCAATGCACTTTTTTCATATATATTAATCCTGTCATTGAAAGAAAGTTCTTATCATTACCAAAATGTGGATATTATATTGTATTGTATGTATGCAAGCACAATCTGTGATTTGCATTTATAGGTTGATTATTTACCCCAAACTTCTGAATTGTGTTTGCAGAAGTCAGGTAGTGGTGACTCACCAGTTTTAACTGAGTAGCAGACAACCTTATCCTTAGCTTAGAGCTGGGCTGGTGGAATGTAGGAGAAGAAGAGAGTTGGGGTTATTTACTGGTTTGTGGTTAGTAAAGAAATATTTTTTAAAAGGACAGTCTGTGATGACTCATACTTGGGGCTTGCAAGTGAGAGATATATTAGGCGAGTTTTCGGGCGATTGACTTGGTTAAGTCCTAGTATCGAGTGTTATCGACCAAGTGGTTCAGACCAAGTTGAAGTGCGAAAACAATTTTGAGATGTTTTTTCTCAAACAAAAATGGCGGTTGGGGTGATGCTAACAGTTGACAGGCGAATTTATGTAATCCTACTACATATACCGCAAATCGATGGAAAATGAGCTATTTAATTCTATTCTTAGTTAGATTGGTGCCTATTTTGACTAGTCCTAATATTTACACAACATATCAAGCTAAACATATTTTACCAAAAATAACCTTAAGAAAACAAAGTATGTACCGTATGTGATATTAAATAGGCCTAGAACAGATCTTGTTCTTTTATCCATAGCTAAACGGTTTTTAAGTACCTATTTACTGCCATGTATTTCTAGCTAGTAGTTGCTGTCCATTTTAATTTATAAAAACTTTAAATCCATTGACCACAAAGTTTAAAGTTATACTCGTTTGATCTAAGATAAGTGATGGTGTTTATAAATTAGCGCACAAATTCTCGGATCTTTGGTCATAACCATACTGTTTGGTCTGGTCAAGAAACGCGCTACCAAATCGAGCTCTGGTATTGTCTCGGCCATAAACATTTCGTTAACATCGGTACCAGGTCAACCGTGAAAATGTTGTGGTCCTAAACATTGATACCAGGTCAACCGTGAAAACATGCCTAATACTAGAGGGTAGATTTCAAGGACAACAATTTGTGAGCAATAGATAAGAGGAAGTATGAAAGAATAAGAGAGTAAATTTAAGGCATGCCACCATAAAAATATTCTATACTAGTTTATGAATAATAAACTACTCAAATATTATATTTTCACCTTAATTACTTATTTAATAAATATTGACTGACAAAATAAATAATCTAATGTCATTAAATTTATTTGTCATCTAGCACTTGTTTGGTTTAAGTCCATGATTTATAATAAAAATAATAATATTACTTTAAACATTGAAAGGAGGACGGAAGGGCAAGGCCTACACACTTACCAGAAAAGTGTTTACTCTCTTCTGCTGAAGAAAGGGACTGATGTACCCCGAAAATTAAATAATTGGGTGTTTTAATTGTGAACTTTGAGGCCTATAATAATAATAATAATAATAATATTTAGCACCGCGTCTTACTACCCGTTCGGGTTATACGCTTAAGTACTAATTACTCTAATGGATTAGGAATTGTGAAGGTTAAATTGGGAGGAAGTGAACCCGCATTTGCGTGGAGGGAGAGTGGAAAACCATTTAGGAAAAACCACCCCCAGTTCACCCGACCGAGATTCGAACCTCGATCTCCCCGTCCTCGGCGGTCGAGCTTAACACGACTTGCGTGTTAGCCAACTACGCCACCGAGGCGGGTTTGAGGCCTATAGTTTTCTGGTTAAGTGTGTAGGCTTTGACCTTCTATCCTCCTCTCAATATTGAGTTTAATATAGATGTTTGGCGCCATTTTTCCTTTGTTAGTATATTACTTTACCAATTTCCTTTTTCTTCTGTTTGTGTTTTTTTGGTTTCCTCTTTTAGGAAGTTGCAATGCGTGTTTCACACTCCTCCCTGATGAGTTCCGATAAAATTATATATTTTAGTTTATTAATATTTTAACCAAGAATTTTAATTAACAAAAAATTGTCTATGTTCAAAAATTTATGTTGCTTTGTAATATTATAAATAAAATAAACCAAATGGTAATCACTAGTGATCAGCAAAAGGACTGATCGACCCAGCCCTTTTAACTACTTATATTATAATATATTCAAAAGGCTGAAGATAAAAAGAGCACACATTAAATTTCATATTGTAGCAGAGTAATGTTTAGAAATATTATTAAAGTTACACACAAGGCATAGCATGTAGATTAAAAGTGCCACTATTGAGTTTAAAATTAGTCCCATTATTAATTAATCTATTCATAATGGAATTAAATGTTCAAATGACATGTAGGTGCTCGGTAATGCCCACAGGCAGGTGACGGGGGTGCAAGCAGGGTTTTGCCCTTCTCGAACTCACAAAATATTTAATAGTTTTTGATACAATAGGCCTACTTTTTGGCTCATTCCACGTTGAATCACCTAATGCCATATATGCCCTTACATATAAGATTTTCTTTATAGTTCATTCCTCTGAAGTATATACAAGCTAGAACTATTTATTTTTTTTCGGATTTGTTTATGCATAAAAAAATGTGTTTCTTGTTATAAGAGTTGCTTCAATTTGGGTTATAATCACTTAAAATATTTATAACTTGATTATTTATTAACCAATACTGTTCATTTTGGTGTCAAATTAAAACTTATGTTTAGTACGTTAAGATACATTTCAACCCTTTCAGACAAATGTGATCTATAATATTGTATATTTGTTTTTAATTTTACCTTAACTATTTATTTCTCAAATGTCCCGTTAATAATTATGGATTCTAAACCACAAATATAAAACTTTTCATTTTTTATGTGTAGTATAAGCTTTCTTAGGAAAAAAATGAAGTGGTTGTTTTGTGTGGTTTATGAATTTAAAAATATTTATGAATGGTTAGAATACATTAACGGCTGGTGCGCTTGTGCTAAAACCACTTGTAGCAAATTAAATCTTTAAATTCCAATAGAATGAATCCTAGGTCGAGGGATTGGGTGGTAACAATCAATTTTCTTCAAGAGGCAGCCATTGCCTCTATGTTCAATGGCAGCAATGTAGAGTGTGAACAGTGTTCTTCTTTTCATTGTGAGAGCCATATTGTGTTCATTCCTTTTAAATATTTATATCCACCTTTCCTGTACCTTTTTACAAATACAATAAAATTTATGAAATAAATAATTAAATTTAAAATTAAAACAGATATATAATATAATAAATCATATAATTTGTCTAAATTGGCTGAATTATGTCTTAGAGTTCTAAACATAAGCTTTAATTTGACACCACAATGAACAAGATTAATTAATAAATAATAAAGTTATGAATATTGTAAGTAATTAAAACCCAATTGGATGACCTGGCGGTCTAGGGGTAAGGTGTCAGACTTTTGTGCTGAGGGTCCAGGGTTCAATTCTCGGTCCCGGCACAGATTTATTTGATTGCCAAACCCTTCCTTCACCTCTGACAAGATGTGTATTAATCACAACTTGTGAATGTGAGGAATGCCAGGCCTCCACCGTGGTTCGGATTCCACGTTAAACTTTAGGTCCTCCATTTCATCTCATAATCACCCTACCATTACACATTAGCGTAAGTGCGTATAACCCGAACGGGTAGTAAGATGCGGTGCTAATAATAATACAGCCCAATTTGAAGCAACTCTTTTACCAAAAAACATTTTTTTTTCCCAAAATGGCGCAAAGAGGTAATTAATACACAGTAAAATCTGAAAAAAAATATTTTAGCTATAACTTGTGTGTACCTATAGAGGAAGAAATATAAAGACAATTTTAGATCTACAGGCACCGTGATATTCTCAAATTAGGTGATTTAACTTGATTTTAAATTGGGAACAATAAACATAAATTAGAATATTTATTTGTATCGACAAAAAGGGGCTAATGTGAACTTACGATGAGCTTCCCTTGAAGTTAAACACCAATGCAGAACCTCTTTCTGAGACAAGGAAGGGATATGAGCTGTCAAAGATATCTATTCCTTCCTTCACTAAGTCTAAAACTGTCTCTGGATTCCAGCATCCATGTGCGATACGGAACTTGTAAGCTGGCAAGTGATTCTAGACAAATCATGACCAAAGAAAAAAAATATGAAAGGTGGTTTATTTTAAGTCTAGTTGATGGTCAAAATGTAAAGCGTTAACATGTGCTCCAAGATGAGTGGTTAGGAAAAGCATAAAAGTCATCCAGGGCCAGATTAAAGCATGAGCTTTAGGGGCTACAGCCCTAGGGCCTTCCCCACCTGGTGGTCCTCCAGTGATTAAGCAAAAAGTTAGTTCATTTGTGAATGCTGAATCTAGATATAAGCACTCTAAGCTATCTATTTAAAATGTTTTTTTTATTTTATACACTATATATGTAAGGGATAAAACCCTTGAATCCCTAAGGATTTTCGAGATTCGAGAGTCAAATCCTTGGAAAAAAATTATTTTAAGAATGGGACCCTCGAATACCTCAAAACCTTAAGGATATATATCAAGGAAATATCAGATTCAAGACTCAGATCCTTAAAATAAAAAGGTTTTTTTAGGGATGAAATCCTCAAATCCTCAAAGAAATTCAAAAAGTATTGGATTCAAGGCGCATTTTTTTTTCTTTCAATTGAAATTGGTTTTAAAGCTTTAATAGTGCTTACAGGTGGTTCAGAACATCCATCTTTAAAGGACAAACTCAACAACCAGGCCCCAGATCATTTTTAACACTTAAGTGAATGTGTGAATGTTATAATGAATGGATTATAAGATTTATTTTTTTGCATTTAGTTACTATTTATATTTTCTATTATTATATTAATATTTCCTCTGAGGTTCATCATTTTTTTCAAGATTCAGATTCAAATTCGATATGTGAAAGTTAAATGAAGATTCAGATTCGTAAAATAGTGGATTCAACCCAACTTTAGAATATATATTTGTAGTTAATATGCTACGGCAAAAATAAACACTCTACTATACACATAATTATATTGTATTCTTTAACTCTTTTTTTCTTTTGAAAATATTACTGGGGCCTCATAGTAACTTTAGCCTAAGGGCCTACAAAATATTAATACGGTCTTGATGTCATTTTATTTACCAGAAGAACTAATAATGATTAGGTGGTCTAATGGCTAAATAATTTTATAATAATGAAAATTGATAAAATTAAACAAAAATGGAAAATAAACTAATAATAGTAAATTTGATGAAGAAAGCCCACAAAGCTCATAAGATCATTTCAGGTAGATTTTGAATGAAAACATCAAGTATTTTTTCAAGTGTGAGTAATAAAGAGCAATATTTGTATTAGAAATATTTCAAGTCGAATTTTTAAAATGTATCTATGCATATATCATAAGTATAAACAAACAGTTTTTATTTTGTGATGAAAAAAATTATCACATGCACAAATTTGGATTTTTTAATAATTTAATATAAGTGTCCCAACTTTTTTTTTAACTAAACATTATATTGAGGAACTCCAATAGAAATGAAATAATATTTTTAAATTGAATCAAAATAACTAAACTCGTAATTTTCAGAAAAAAAATTGAGAAATTTTTTAGTAATCTAATTTTTATATAGTTTGAAGCCAGTACTAAAACTCTACTTGAACTAGGATTTTTGAGTCCTTGCAAACCCGTAGTGAATAATCATACTCACAATAAAAAATATACCCAATTCTAAATATTGCTGTTTGTTTGGATGTCAAAACTTCATTTACTGGGAATGAGAGCTAATAATTAGGTATCCAAAAATCATAATATTTACTAAGATCGATTCTTTCAATACAATAAAATGGGGATAGTGAAGAATCAAGTAAGACATCATTATTCATGGGATACTTGACTTTTGATGGTTGACTGGATTTTACTAATTCGAGTCATTGCTTATTGTGTATTTGATTGCTTGTCTTTCTAAAATAGTCTATTTTAATTTAGTATATATTTAATAATAGGTTTAAATAAATATGCTTAAATGTAATGTTTAATTAAAACCACTTGACACTTTTAAAGTTGAACTATTCTCCACAAGAGGAGTCTGCTTGCAACACTTATGATTGGATAGACTTATTACATCCATTACTGTTTCCAGCCTGTGGCCTGGGTCAGTCTTTTATTCAAGTCATATATTTTTTCCACTACCGGTTGGCTAGGCCTGTCATAGCTTTATATGCCTTATAATCTATCTTAAGACTAAGACAGACACGTCATCCAGTCCTCGGCCGTTGATTTATTAATGTAAAAGGGTAAACCCATATTTTCATCAATGATAAGTTTTCGGCCATGCCGGGAATCAAACCTGGGACCCTTACCTCAGTAGGAAGACACACTATCTATTGAGCTAAAGTGTTAGACGGGGTGGACTTGTATATAAATTTTAACTATAAATCAGAGAATTTGAAACCAACTTAGAGTGAAATGTGTGTATTGCATATGATCATATCTTAACTCTTAAGTTTTTTTTAACACAAACAGACTTTATATGTATGCTAGGTGTTTTAAAGTTTATCAAATGTACTACTTGTATCGAAAATAGATACAATAGATATAAAATGGTGAGATAATCCGGTACACTTGTCAACCACAAACACACCTCAATGATCTTGCATCTCTCTCAATAAGTATTAGTATTTTTCTAGGGGTCTGTAAGCTCAAGTTTCAGCTACCAAATATAAACTCAAGCTGAACTTAAATTCAAAAGATATATTATTTTATAAAGTCTGTTTATTTAACACAAACAAAATTATAGTTAAAATGAAAATAGTTTTTCAATGAAAATAAGAATAATATATTCACAATGAAAATAACATATGCTAACAGCACATTTTCCAAACAACATTCAGTTGGGTGACAAGAAGAGTGTACAATGAGTCATCCGTCACCATAGAGATACACACTTTAAGGATGTGCGAAACTTCAATAATATTGATATCAACTAAAATTTTATATGATTTGATTCGATAACTTGATCTGACACCTTAGCACAGTCGGTAGCATGTTTGTCTACCTACTAAGTTAAGGGTCCCAGGTTTGATTCTCGGCATGGCCGAAAAACCTATCATTGGTGAAATGTGGGTTTAAGCTTTCACATTAATAAATTAACAACCAGGGACAGGATGTTGTGCCTGTCCTAATATTAAGTTAGATTATAAGGTATATGAAGCTATGACAGGCTTAACAAGTCGGGTGTGGAAAATATACGGTTTGAATAAAAAAGTGACCCAAGCAACAGGCTGGAAACAGTAATGGATAAGTAAGAGCCTGAATCAAACCATACTAAAAAAAATATCAAAGAAGTTTTAGGTCATTGCAAATCCCACAATGTGCCTAAAATATGTTAATATATTTTTAATAACAATTCTTGTGAGGTAAAGTAAATGTTAATTAATCATTATCATACTGACCAGAAAATAAGGAGCAATTTTTTTTCTCAATAACAGCCTTTATAAAACCTTTGTATATCCTATAATACATTACAAATGTGTTAGCTATGAGGATTGAAGATGTATATTTAAATATTTTATAATCTCCACAACAGGTGGTGTTTTTAACTTCAACAAGGTGAGCTATTGTTGCATAGGCATATTAAAAGAACTTACATTTAAACATGATATCTTATAACGAATAGGATTTAAAACTAATCTAATGGTTTTTTTAATAATATGAAACTCTTTTTATTTAACATCATCATTTTAGCATATTTAACTAGGATATAATTAGCTAATTATTCAAAATTTGTGAATAATATTGGCTTTGATTCAAGATTTGATTACAACTTGAAAAACTGCTTTGCAGATTTCTAACACACAACAATAAGTTCAAATTTGTTGAGTTTATAAACCTGTGAGTTGAACCTGAGCTTCCATTAAATACTTGGGTTCAACTAAAAACTCAACTAATCAAAGACCCTTAATCTTTCCTATTTTTAAATCAATTAAGTCAATACGTAATTCAACATAGCTCACAATTGTTTCCTGTATAGCCGGTTTGATCTTTTCGAATGGCAACAATTCAACATCCGGTCCATTGTTGTGAAGCCCATCAATGACAAAACCAGCGACGTCGCAAGAAGACAGCATTTTTAGCAGAGGCTTCTCTTGATGTAAGATTGTAGCCCCCTTCTAGGACTGCCAAGAGAGCAGTTTTTTTGAGCACCTATAAATAAGATATACAATATGTACATTTAGATAAAGTGTCCATATACCATATTGTCTCACATTTGCGGCATGCTAGGTAATACAGGTTTTGTCAGATATTACTAAACAAATTCCTGGTCTTATCTGACTGGCATGCTGTATTATTTAAGGGATACATCTCTTTAATTATTAAATTATTTTATTTTATTTATTATTATTATTATTATTAGCACCGCGTCTTACTACCCGTTCGGGTTATACGCACTTATGCTAATGTGCTATGGTAGGGTGATTGTGAGATGAAAATGGAGGACCTACAGTTTAACGTGGAATCCGAACCACGGTAGACGCCTGGCATTCCTCACATTCACAAGTTGTGATTAATACACATCTTGTCAGAGGTGAAGGAAGGGTTTAGCAATCAGATAAATCTGTGCCGGGACCGAGGATTGAACCCCAGAACTTCAACACAGAACACCCCTAGACCACCAGGTCACCTATTTTATTTATTAAATTCTACTAAAACAAATACTGAAATCTTGTTGCCATCAGTAATCCAGTCTATAATGGGATGACACAAACCACGCAACCACCGGTTACTTTACAGTTACTTGAGAGTTGAGACAATAAATATCACATGAAAATACTAAGTGAGTAATGAAAATTTTGTGTTATAAACCTTAGTACTTGTCTTAACTATCCAAGCATATTTCACTGATGTGATAAGGATGAGGAAGAAAAAATGTAGGATAAATCTATCAATATTTTCATGAAGGTAGAATGGGAAACCCTGTAAGGAAACAAATCTCAGTAAACCTGGCCAGAATACAAACTGACCTCCTTGTCACTGGCAAATCATACTAAACATGAATGACACCTTTCTTTGCATGTCCACCAATGCAAGTATTAAGGAATAAAATCAGCATATTATGTATACAGTAATTCAGATTGATGTGCGATTTAAATTTCATAAAATTAGATATATAAATGGGTGTTTAACAAACATAGGTAAAACAAGTTAAAAGAAAACTACATAAGCGCCCACACATTGTAAATACAATCACTCAGAATGATGCGTGATTTAAATTTCATAAGATTAGATACATAAATGGGTGTAAATATCAAAATACATAGGTAACACGAGTTAAAAAGAAAACTACATAAGCCACCACACATTGTAAATTATCTATTCAAGATAAAATTGTGTATATGTGGATTTTAAATTTTTTTAGTCCATTTTGAAATAAGTTAATACTGCTCAAATGTTTATTCACCTCTGACTTTTCATGTCTTTCTAAACATCTCCAAAACATCTTAGAAGATCTGTCAAGAGCCTTAGAAACTCGCTTTTTGCTGCTGTTTAAATTGGTATCTCCATCACAAAGAGCCTGGTACATGTCAGGCTGAAAACTCTCTATCACATCCATGTACCTAAAATAAGTTTGTACAAATTTGTTTTAAAAATGAATTGGTCATTTATTACTATATTTAAAAGTAGTCATATTATGAATTATTCTAGGTAGAGTAGTCTCACTAACTCGACCTAATGTGGACTAAGATGGTGTCGAGTTATTGAAATGTCAAGTTTTACAAATGAACTTGCATAAGATGCATGTTTACTATGTCGTGTTTACTAAACAAGGATGAATCACAGTACAGTATTGAATATTATAGGTACAGTTACAGTACAATGTATAGGTAAAGTACAATATATTACATGTTAATATAATGGTGTATGTACATGTGTAATATGCAGAAATGCAGTACAGTACTGTACATATAATATTGTATTGATTCAAATAACATGTTACTGGAATGGAAAACTTACAAACACAGCACTTGTAAAAACCCCACAGCACGACTGTTCCTCTCGAGTTACACAAACAAACTGAGAGGTTGTACAGTTGAATGACCTTGGATTGTGATGAGTGGTGCCAACAACTGTGTGCATATGTGCATGTCGAGTTACATGGAATGTCGAGTTATTGAGTGTAGAGTTTCCAAGACTCTACTGTATTTGTATTTCAGTAATTAAATAATATCATTGTCACACAAATTTGTTCACATTATGTTAATATTTCTTTAATATGGAAGCAAAACCTAATGATAGAAGCAAAATATTTTTATGATAATTGAAAATAATAATTATAAAGTCTAGAACATTGTGAATAATTTTAATAAGGATATAGCATCCATAGTGCAAGACTATCGCCAATCAAAAATGATTTGTGTTCTAGATAAAAATGCAGGCATATTTCAGGGGTTTGTATTATTTGTGGTTTACATTAGAAAGCTTAAGTTGATGAAGTTGGCAGTAAGTGATGAACAGAATCCTGAAGCCTCAGGAAATTGTAGGAATATTACTACTTCACAATAACAGGGCAAGATGTTTTTAAATTCTAAATTGATATTTTCTACCTTTCAAACTTTCTGTTTCTAGCCTGTGGTCGTTTTTTTATTCAAGCCATATTATTTATTTTCCACTACCTACCCTCTAGGCTTGTTGTAGCTTCATATGCCTTATAATCCAAATTAAGACTAGGTGAGGCCCAACATCCAATCCTCGGCTGTTAATTCGTCCCTTTGAAAGGGTAAACCCACATTTCACCAGTGATAAATTTTTCGACCATGTCGGGAATTGAACCCGGGACTCTTAGCTCAGTAGACAGACATGCTACTGACCGAGCTAAGGCATTGGATACTTAGAACATTAAATTGCATATCAACAAATATATTTAAAGTTCAGTAAAGAATTTGTGAATGTGTTATACATACATAAGATTTTTTTTTTAATTCAATGTGTTTGTGAAATTGACTACCTACTTGACCTTTCATATGCGAATAATGGTCAATGTTATAAGTTTTAATAACCGGCAATATCAAAATTATAAATATTTTTACTCAGTAACAAATGTCATCAATCTATACCTTTTTAAAACTTGGATTACCAAAGAAAAATACTCAGCCTTCCAACTTGCATTATTACATTTTCCTTCTTAATATTTTTACAACCAATTAAAGTTCTCAGTCCAGAAAATGTATTGCCCTTAACCAAAGTCTAATGATAAAAAAGAAGTAAGTTAAGTTTTTGAGCTGGCTGTTTTTTTTATATATATATATCGCGTCTTACTAACTGTTCTGGTTACACATTAGATGGCTATTGTGACCAAAGTTAAAGAAAATAAACTTTAAAAATAGTTTTTATACTCACAGCTCACCCCTTAAATTTGTGTTAGTTTGTCACTATTTTTAGCTGAAATAACGATTTTATTTAAAAGTACCAACTTTTTGTGTCGATATACAACTTTTTTTACCAAACTAAATCCAATCATTTTATTTACAACAAATCGGAGCATCTTGTAATTTGTCAAGGTAAGGCAAGGTAAGACCTTTAAGGGCAAACAAATTGTACATTATTAAATTATTATTTTATTAAGGTTTCTCCATAGTTACTTGTCTGCATTAATTTGTTGCTTTCCACTTCGTGACCAGACAGACACAAAATCCTTTTCATTATAGCCTTGAGGAGTGGCCATGGCTGGGTCCTGCACAGTGGAATAAATTAGATGTTCCTGGAAGAAGATAATCAGCATAAATTAGAACATTTCTGCCCAACCATGGGCTCGCAAATAAATTTTAAGTTGTAGTTAGCCTTGTATTTTTGGAATATGAATTGAAACTATTATAATTTTTTTGGCTAAATTCCATTTTGATTTTCAAATAATTCAAATTAAAGTTTAAATTTGTTGGAATAACAGAAACATGTTTGTGACATTTATTATTATATGTTAGTGCTAATGTATAGAATGAAACTAAACCTAAACACATCAGATTAAATGCTGCTATAACTAATACGTACACAAGATATAATAACAAAAATTGACATACAAAAATTTGCCAATAATTTAGAATTGACCTCAGTCAGGCTTGCTATATAGACAAATCTGGGCTTGTCATGTACAGAACAAATAATTTTGCTGGTTCGTTCATTAGAAAATGTTGGGAACATTAGAACAAACTAATGTTTATAATAAACCATATTATACATCAACTCCATCATATTTGGAGTTATTACAGCCAAATGGTTGATCTATGATTATTCTGCTTCTTTTGCGACTATAGGGTTGCCACTGATATCCTCGATTTCATTGCTTTCCCTGACATTCCCTGTCCAAAATATAAAACATCCCTGACTTTTCCACAAGCTTCTGGTAGCATAATAATAACAATACAAATCAATAATACTTATGGTATGTCAATTTAAGATAATAACTACAAATAGTGAAAATAACCTCCTACTTCCCCATGACAGGAATGTGTATTGATATTAGACAATTACACTATGAGTAGGAAAACCATACTCCAGGCATTCATATTCTATAGTCATACCATCACACACCTTTAGACTAACTTAAATTAAATAAAAATTGGGCCTATTGCTTATTTTCTTTTGGTTTTACTATCTAGGCCTAAGTTAGTAGAAATATTAGCACTGGTTACAAATATTGTAAGATGTTCACCTAGGGTCAATTGGGGCTAATATGAGACAAAATTTTTAACTTTACATTATAACTTCTGATCTATTGACTACACACCCAAATAAAAAATATTGAAAAATGTGTTTTTGTTTGCTCTATCTATTTATGGATCCAAAAAATAATGTAGGCCTAAGTCATGGAAATGACAAAAAAAACACCTTGTATCACACTAGTCCCACCGAATATGATACGGCTATGGGGCTAAAGTGATACAGCCTTATTTCTCAGTGGTTATCAACAATAGAGAAATGGGAGTCCTGTATCAAAATGGCCCCGGGTCTAATGTATCACCCACTTTTTTTTTTTGCCTAAACTATGGACAATTGTTTATGCGCTCACCAGCACGACGGCAAAGACCCCCTACATAAACGCCCCTAAAATATATTAAATCATAATTTTGAGTTAAATAACTAAGCAGAAAATTATCTACAACACTCGAACTATATTTTATGAACTTTTAATTGAACAAAGTGGAAAAATACGGTACACAGCTTATGTGAAACAATTATTCTTTTTGATAGACTTTTGATGTTGTATGTTACAATAGTATCATATTAGCCCTGCATTTAGTACCATATTAGCCCCACAACTTTTATGGCTTATAACTGTGGCTACAATTATCATATTCTAAGTTTCAAAAGTTGAATAGACTCAACATTTCTTTTTGAATAAAGCAGAATTTCAAATATTCACATAAGTTTACATTTAAGTGCCTCACAACAAAAGTTTTCAAGTTGGACGAAAAAGTTTTTGTAAAAAAAAAAAAAAAAAAGGTAGGTTTAGTTATTATTTTTTTGTGTTCTTAATTGTTTTAATATTATGGACAACAATTAAAGAATATATTTCCTTCAAAGTGCTTCTTTTTTTAGAATTTTACTAACCACACTATTTTTTTTATATATCACATTGGCCCCATTTGTTTGCGTGTTTCATATTAGCCCCAATTTACCCTAAAATTATGCTTTAAAAGGTACCTATTAAATTATTTGGTAGATAAATTTAAGTAATTGTAAGCCAAGTTTCTTTAGTTTACTAGCCTATTTAATTGTTTACAGTACAAGGAGTTGAAATACAACTAAAAAGTAGGCCTAAATAAGCTTTGGGCCTAAACATAATATTTAACTAAAGTAGATATAAATAGCAATGAGTTTTTTATCCTAGTATAACTTTTTTTTTAGGATAAGTTTAAGTCTCACCTTTAAACCTATAAACTCGGCAATCCCTTTCTTGTAAGCTGCCACAGCTGTTTGATTATGTACAGTACTTGACAGTGGAACTTGTAGGCACAGGGGCTCCTTGGTTACCATCTGCAAGACTTCATGAGTCAGATGAGGTATACAACCTCCCTAAAACACATCGTGATTATTATATGAGCACACGAGAATATCTATGAGCGAGAGCGAAAGGGCCTACAAATTTGCCGGGATAGGTATGTTCACATACCTTCCAGGGTTCTGTTACAAGCCACAGTTAACATAGGACTGGCTTCCTCTCTGAAGGAAGTTGTACTACAAATTTGTATCACTTAAGAAACATTAGTTGAACCTGACTGGGTTTGAACCCATGAACATAGGGTCCTGGGGTGAGCAGTTTATTCCAAGACCATCGAGGTCGACAGTATTATTGGTTCATTAAAATATTTGCTAGAAAACTTGTTTTTGCTAAGCTCAAACTAAAGACACCGATAATCACCATTACACATTAACTTATGGCCAAACGCTTTGGAGTGAATTAGGTGAGATTCTTACATTTTTAAAACTACTTACAATTTATTTTAGAATATTAATTTTGTTATCATTGGAAATTTGCTTTAGTTGTGATGTGTATAGATAATAAAATGTATATTTAATTTTCCAAAAAATAGCAGAAAAAATTGTAAATAATTCCACCATCTCAGCGAACAATTCTCTCTAGATCTACTGGAATATATTTTTACACAATTTAAAAATATATCACAGAAAGATGTAGGTACTGTGAAGTTAATGAACTAAAATGTTTATGATCTACTTGAAGCTAAATTAATTAAGTCAGGAGCGAAACACAAATTATATCTTACTTTTGTATATAAAAGCAGTAGTGGAGTCTCAAAGACAGCACCCGGTAGTCGTTCAATATCTAAAATACAACCTAAGCGACTTGAATGAGATGAAACAGACTGAATAACAAATTTCATCGCGATTTAATATTTTAAAAGCATGGCCCTTAAAAAATTCATGAAATTAATCAAATTATTTAATTTTCTTAACTGAGTTTCAAACCATAAAAATAAATGCAGCTATATAAAGCTTCATTTTAAGTTCTATATACATTTATGATGATGTAGCATTCTTAATTATATCCAAACAGGTCAGGAATAAACATAAACATTTTGATCCAGTAGTACCAACTAATGTATAGATCTTATCCCTTGATTGTGTAGGATAATTATGTATGGATCATCCCTACATTGATCTCTATAGTATAACTGGATGGACATACACATGCACATTTCAAGGACAAAAGCGTGACGCTCAAGTGTATCGTCTGCTACACTGAGGGGGGGGGGGGGGGGAAAGATTTAACGGTTTCTTTAAATGTTCTTATGCGAAAACATGTCTCTGATGAATAAAAGTGTTATTGTTTGAAAATAGTGAAGTATTATACCATACTTTCCTGAAGAAACATTTACATTAAAGGATATACAATCCAGTTTTACAGGTAATACTGTACAAATACGAATAAAACCTTAGATATTTCAATTTTTATGTAGTTATCATCAATGTTGTTTACAGTCTGCCACGACAACACTTATATTTAAAGTTGGTTATTAGCGTGTATATTGGTTTCAGAAACCATATTTTATTGAAAGTTCGATAAATATAATGAACAAGGTATCTTAAAAATTGATTACATTTGTTTGAATGACAAACTTTGAATAGTTGCCATGCATTCAAACTATCAATTAGGTTATAGGCTTGTGGAAAGTATTATTGTAATAATACCTGTTTTTTTAAGTTGGCTCATATCTTTCAAAAATCATATTATGTTGACATTTTGATAACTATAATGAAACAAGTTAGCTAAAAACTGTATTACATTTGTTTGAATGACACACTTTGTGTAGAAGTCTTACGTTCAAATGATAATTTAGGTTATTGGCTTGTAGGAAGTACAGTATCTTATAAACCCTGATTTTAGTAATAATTCCAATCTGTAAGGCTTTATTTCGTACCAGAATACTATCATATATATAATATTTTGGTAGGATGAACGGCAATTTAGAACAGAAGTAGAAATTTCCTTCTGGAAGGTCTTTTATCCTAACTAGACACAAATATAGGGTAGGATTCTGGTACGAGATAGAGCCTTAAAAGTAAGCTTCCTTCAAAAATCATCGTACATATTAGGCTACATCAACTTATTTAAAGAAAAAACTAACCTGTTTTGAACTTTTATATGCTCTTCAAAGCTTTAACTAACATATTTATTTAATTTAACCACTCTCACATTGATGTATCTCATATAATCAATCAAATTAATGAACGATGTCAAAATGCCACATTGCCTTGTATGGGTGAAAGAGAGAAAGAGATACTCGAAAGTTTCTTTCTCTCTTACCCAATGGTATGCAGACGACAGCTCGAAAATTTCAGCCACAGATGTCCATCCAGTTACAGTATAGAGATCAATGCATCCCTATGACACTATACTCCAGACCCGATATAAAAGTTGATCAGACTTTGAAGCTTTTCAGTTTCACGATTTGCCACTAAATAAGAAAGCGTTGTGATCGTTGCGGATAGTTGTGACTTTTATAACAACAGCTGTTTAGATTTATAAGATTTTATTTCTGCACAATGGCTTCACATGTCAAAAATAAAAATAAATGTAAGTTTACAGATTGTTTTAAAACTGAGGTGTCAACGTGTATACGCCCTCAATTTTGAGAGACATGATTGTGAGAAAAAAAAAATACATGAAAGATTTCTGGTCAAAGGAACTCTAGAAAAAACCCAAATCTAATTATAAATTTTGTGAAAAACTTTTTCGACCAAAAGATATTCTACGAGAGTGGATTATTGGTGTCCTGAGTGGAATATGGGGACAGCAACATCGCTCTCGCAATACGACCTTGCGCCATGATTATGATACCATGTATCGAAACATGTCGGCAATAATTCAATCGACGTAACACGCCGATGCCAATCAAGGAGGAAGGGAGCCCAATACATGTTAAGACTTCGTATCACCGTTTAAATTTATTTTCAATAAGTTATTAATTTGTAAACCACTTATGTATACTGAATAATTCCATTACTCAATACTTTCAAATTTAATTACACCTGTCCATTTCGTTCCATGGTATATATTATTTTTATCCAATGTTATTTATGATTATTTATATCAATCTAAATATTGTGTAAATGGTTTTTATAAATGTTTTAAAGATGAAGGTTAATATCTAACCTGATGGTTTTCTCCAAAGACATTTTAAATTTCAATTTGATATAACATATTTTTTAACATGTACAAGAAGTAGAAGTGCACTATTATATTATAATTGTCATTTTGTAAAATGTTCCTGGTTTTCATCTTGCTTTATTATACACCCTACCACACTTTTAATTTTTAACTTAAAAAAGTGGTCCGCTGTCTTAACTACGATTTTGTTACTCCTTACTTACAAATCTTTAGAATGTTTTCTAAAATGATACACTTCTACAGCCATAACTGGAGCTATGATTATTTCTTCAATGACCGATGATTACTGTTGAAGTAAAGGTGAACCCGATGGTGAGGGCACGTAAGCCCGCAACGATCATTCCAAATTAATATGACTAAGAGATTGGTTGAAAAACGGGGCCTACAGAAACACCTCCTTATCCTTTGTTACTATTTAACTCAAAAAAAGCCAACCAAGATATGTCAAAAATGTTTGAAATTCGTGAATGGGGAGGATGTCCAAGAAGGAGACGGGGGAGGAGGAGGAGGAATAGGTAGATAAGAGGTTTAAGATAACGTGGGGGGGGGGGGGATTCAAGATGGAAGCTGCATTAAACAAGACAGAAAGAATGTAGGATTGAAACAAGATAAACTTGTAGGTAAGGAAAATACAATAATGGAGTCTAAGAGTCGGAACAAAGGAATAAATGACCCCCACTTATTGTTTCAGACAGTAATGATATGCTCATCAAAGTGAAGGAGATTGTCCATTATCATGGTACTTGCAGGGTTCCCCTCCACTCACTACTTGCTTGGTGTCATCTGGAAGACAACATGATACGGGTAAGGAAGCTAGGGTTGGCAATTTAAAAGTGCAGTTCTTGAAAGCGTGGTAATTTATTTGGGTGTAATAAATAATACTAGACGGGTCATTACAAAGTCTGGCTCTTGAATTTTGATTCTGATGAAGAGATACAAAAGAGTTGGGTGTTACGAATGTGAATAAATGTGTTGCGAAGTTATTGGCTACACTAAGTCATATGACGGAGTCGTGAAGGTCACAGTAGGTGTGGACAATATGTGATGGTCATTGAGGAAAGTGAAGTTGAACAGTATTCGTTACAGAGTATCAAATAGGAACATATCAGTTTCCACGCTTGTATCGTGTATAATGTAGTCTCGAGTGAGTGTCTAGAACATTTCAGTGGCGATGAAGTATGAAAATAATTTGCGTACGCATTTATTTTAATTTACAATAGTTACTGAATTTCGAGTTAATATAATCTTGGTCAAAAACTCTTAGAGATTAGTGTTGGAGAATACTAAATGAGAAGCTTGGGGGAGCGAAGCACTTGAATACCCAAAAATAATAAATATAGTAAGGAATACACCCAAAGGATTTTTTCCATGGCCTCGGTGTCATTCTTCACTAATATTTTAAACCCGATTCTCTGATGGATTTACCAATATCGTTATCTACATATTATGAGCGATAAATTAATATTACAGCCTTCCGCAAATTAATACATTTTCATACCCCTTATTTAATAACATATAAAAATGCAACACTTTTATTCCAAATATATTATTTCTATTTAAACTAAGACATTAATAAATAACAAATGTATTTTCGATTAAAAGCAGTAAACTATTCAAGCTAGTAAATACTACGCCAATAGATGCATTCATTGTATTTTCTTTATTTTTGCATTTTATTTGCTGAACGTTTATATTTAGTAAAGTAATCTGACAACTCTCTGCATTAACAATTAGTATTACACTTTAGACTTTATGATAATTATGCCACTTCAAAACTTCATACATTATCATTAGCGCTAATAACGGTAAAACATTGAACCTTGATTAAAATTTAGATAATATTTATTTCTCAATGTTAGTGTTGCTAATGTTTATTTTATTTAAAAATCAGTAAATACGTCTTCATTTTCAAACTGTAGTGAAATAGAATTGTCTTACACTAAATGCAGTCAAAACGAATTTCAATAATAATAATGATAGCTATTAACTAATAAAAGACCAGTTTTCTCTTTTCAACGATGGGCTACTTACATTTCCCTACTAACCTCACTGAGGAAGAATTGATGTTACAAGCTAAATATACCAAATTGAAAAAAAAGGTGAAATTACACTACAACCGAAATTATATAAATTATTTATTTAATGACTGACTGTGTGGCGTTGTTACTTTATTGTGAACATCACATTTTTCATAACTTTCAGAATTGGCTAAGTACTATATTTCAATACATTTAGAGCAGATTAAACTCAAAACTCTTTCCAAATTCAAATAGGTACACAATTTATAATTGTAATAATACACCCTCTATATTAATCTTTAGACTTTACATTTTCCCTTAGTTCATTTTCAAGTTTTTTATTCCTTGGTTTGTGATATAATTTAGTACACATCTAGGTAGGCTATTAAGCCCCATCTATAGAGTCTGTAAGCTCCACATCCTTATAGTTCCTAAGTCCTTATAAGTCGAAATAACGTATGCACAGTCTCTATCCTTAATCACGCGACCGTGCCAACCAATGAGAAAGATGGAAACGATATATAATTAAACTCTTCAAAAGAAATTTTTTCTAGAGCAAGGCACACCGCTGAACAATTATTAACACAAGTAGTGTAATTGCTATGATAATGCTATTGGTGCTTTCATTCAGATGCATGCATACCTACTTTGCTATGATTGGTAGTCCTTAGCAGTCTGTATCGACTAGTCCTTAGAAAGAATTAATAGCCAGAGCTATTATTTATGCTTATCAGTGGGAATTACTCCATCTAGATATATTCTGAAAATTGAAAAAGACACCTGGACATGAGAATCGAACCCGGGACCTTTGGCTTAGTACGCCAATGCTCTAACCACTGAGCTATTCAGGATTCGTCCCGTGCCCAGGGTCATTCTTCACTCATATTTTAAGGCTGAGTCTATGATGGACTTAGCGGAAATCGTCGGCTACAAATATGTGATTATATTAATATCACGAGCCATCTGCGACTTGGTAGTTGGCTTTTTACTGTCATTTGTACAGTTATTAAATTGTACGGGATTTAATCTCTTATAGAGTACTAAGCACCTTATGTATACAAATTCTCTAGATGGGGTTTTACTCAACTAATTTATTGAAATACAATGCACCCAAGGTGTTTAATTTTTAATGCTTCTTTAATATCACAAGTCTCCATCTCCAATATGTGCCACAAATTGTCTTGGTTCTGTTACAAAATGTTGGCCTACTAATTATTTAAATGCTCAGAATATAACTTTCGCCCTAAACATTTCTCTCTTACAACAACAAACTGTTTTGCCATTAAAAAAAAGCTAGTTCTCCTTCTTTATATATATTTCTTTCAGCATGTTTTACTACCTTTCTTCTTATTTACGCTCATAGGGTAGGAATAAAGAAGGTGGAATTGAAAATGTAGCTGAGTTTATGGCCAGGTAAAATGAAATACCATACAGGAAAAGACCATAGCACACCCAACTTCGGTACCATAACCCGCAAATCAAATAGGATTAGACTGTTCTTTTTGTCTGTGTGCCCACCACTTAAAGTAGGCTATATTCTCATTCACTCTATCATTTTAGTGAGATTATCGCAATAATTGTTTCCAGTGCATAATATATATTGCTCTTTTACTAAATTAATTTCTTTGGCGTTACTAGAGCCCAGATTTTTATGTAGTATTAACCTACAAAATATGTACCCACATAAATATTTTGCAGAATCAGTTAAAATATATAGGTGTAGTAAAATGTAACTGAATAAACCTTGTTTCCACACGTTAGTAATGCATACACATATTAGGCTATTGAAACAAAATTTAATATTATGGTTTCAAATTTCTGAAGAAAGTAGGCCCTAATAGAAAAACACTTCTCTAAATACACATGTATAGCCTACAGTTACTATTTTACTGAGATGTATAGCATTATTAGTCTGTTTTACACCACTTAAATTTTCCATCAATTAAATACTTCAAATAAATGGCATTAAATAACTGATTTTAGAAATCATACATACACTACAAACTTTATATTAAACCTCCACTGTTGCCAGATCTTTGACAACATGTTAACGTCAGACCACTCAAGATTTTTTTTAAAAAGTTTCTTAATTTTTTTTTTTTGGTCCGAGGTTAAATGTTTTATATCGACATACTAGCCAGTATTAATGTTACTCTCATACATATATAAATGGCTGATCTTGTTTTCTTTCCAATAGACCATTCTACACACATGATTATTGTGACAGACTTCAAATTACATTTCCTTGATTGATTTAGGTTCTATTATTGTCATTTGTTGTTTGCCTTGCCGATTTATATCCGTTTCTTCTCCTGACCGAAGAACAATGGAAAAAATGAGCTAATCAAATCCAAGAGCTATTGTTTTTATGACTCGTAGACTTGTGATCACAAACTGATCCACTGCGCGAGAGATGTGCTGCTGAGGCCACCATTTGGCAATGCCACATTCTCACAATTTTTTAGTACCAGAAACATAAGACACAAAATTACAGTACTGCAATGGCAATCCTCTCTGACAAGCCTACATAACTGACTTGGACTTTGCTTATTGCCATACCTTCACTGGATACATTCCTTTATGAAATTACAGGTTGCCTGAAAATTAGCGACACATTATTTAAAAGTATCTTCCCCAAGAAAGTCATTAAAATAATACCAATGCAAAAGAACATGCATAATATTTAATTTTATATAATAGCTTTGAATATACATAGAATTCACTAATATATGTAAAATAATGTAAAATAAAATCTGAAAATAGAGTCCCAAAAAACCTAATTTGCCAACATTTCACTTTTCACATTTCTAACTGGTATGACTAAAATATGTAGGCTGGTTACAGAACGATCCGGGCTCTAGTCATTAGTAGCTCACATGTTGAAAAAAAAAAAAGGGGGTTGGTGAATGATCTAGATGCTTGCTTCTTTTGTACTCAAAATTATTTTAGATATTAGGCCTACCTTTAAAATATTTGAGTGTCCTTCCAGTAGTGCAAAGCCATTGCTTAAGATGATAACTTGATTGGGCTTAGCCTTAAAAGTATTTCTATGACATAGCTTATAGAAGTGAACAATTAATGGATCTGTTTGTTAATCAAATAAAAGTTTCAATTGAAATATATAACTAGAATTTTCACCCTGGAACAAACAATGCAAAATTAAATTAAATGTTTGATTTTAGAAAAAAGCACTTCAGGCTTTGAAGGCTCCAAGGCCAGAACCCGAGAGAACCCCTCAGACTCCAAAAAGACCAGCTGAAGCTCGAGATGCCAGGGAGGTTGCAAAGAAGCTTCTCAAGTCAGGTGCCATTACGGCCATCACCAAAGCTCCTAAGAGACAGGAACAAGCAGGTTTCAAGAGGCCTAGAGGACTGGAAAGAAAATTATCAAGTGCTGAAAGGACAGTCAGTGGCTACCAGCCCTTTTCTGCTACCCACCCTGAAGACATGGAGACTGACAATAGACCCAAAGTCAAGGTAACAATTGACAGGTTTAACTAGCCATTCCTGAGAGACTGATGCTTGCATCTGTTACCTACAGGTGCTCGGGGTGGCCCTGCAGACTGGTATACCTCTGTTTGACTACTTTTGTTATAAGTAGTACACAGGGCTTGGCCGAAAGCCCATGTCGCGAGCTTGCTTGTGGTGGCGACCCAGAAATGGGTTGGACTATATGGGTCAGTGAGTTTAATTGCCGACGAGTGATGGTGTTGGCAGAGCGGTGGGATTTTGGGCCTTGGCTCTTGGGGTTCTGGGCCTGCGGGCCTGGGCCTCACCGTTCATGCGGTGAGCCGTTTTAGAGCTCCGGTGGTAAGTTGGACAGTTAGTAGTACATGGGTTAAAACATGGGTGCCTCAACTCGTATGCACGAGTAGTGGGGAATTACTTTCTCACGCGCAATGGGAATGATCCCATTCCCCTACACATGGGAAAGAGTGGAGATCGTAAGGTCGCTTCTGTGAGTGGAAGTAAATAGCTTCGCTTACCACCCTGGATAGGTGGAAGGCACATAGTCCCCCTCTGTCGGTCCAACCAGTGAGTGACTGGAAGGGGAGGAGGAGTTAATTCTCGCCACCCTGGGTATCCGGCCTGATCCGGATCATCCCACCCTTCAGGGTGCAGGGGTTGGAGCTTTTTAGGTACTAGCTTAGAAACTGCCCTGGGCCACGATGTACAGGGGTGCTTGGCGCCACTAACGTGCCGAGTCCATAGCACAATAAATCGAGAATATCACATTTACTCGCTTCAGTGGCCGAAGAGTCTACGGTGTCACTCTCGTGTTAAGACTGGCCTGCTGATGATGGTTAGAGCGGAGTTTGATGGCTCCAAACACTGAGTTCACTATCAATTATTGTAAAGCTTTTTGCCTCTTTTTTTCATGTTTTATTCTGTATTAATAGATCTCCTTAAAATTATTGTCATGAAAATAACTATTTCCACGCTTTTGTTTGGTCTCTCGGATGTGATTGTCATAAAACATGGGTTTGTTCATTTTTCAGAACTTATATGAGAGTTTTGTGTCTGCTCGAGATCGTGAAGAAAGGGGCTTGACAGAAAAACGAGAGGGGCGCCCTGATAAGCCTCGACAGGGAAACACAATATTTGTGTCTGGACATAAGATAACGGAAGAATTTTTGAGGAAGGCCTTCCATTCCTGTGGGCATATTGTCAATGTCACAATGGAGATAGAAAAACAGTGAGTTGATTTTGAAAGTTAATGCTCCAATATCTTAGATGTGTTTTGTTAGATAAATTTAATATTTTACTTCTTTAAAAATAATAAATAACTTACATTGTTACAGTAGCCTATTATATAAAATGTCATGATTTGAAGTATTATTGGGGTTTAAAGTTTTGTTACAATTTCTCTATTAATGTTGTTTTTACAGGTCTCTAACATAAGCAGTTATATTATTAGTGTGGTTTTTACAGGCTCACTAAATTTAGTAAATATACTAGTGTTTTTTTACAGACCTTTAACAAAAGCAGTTATATTATTAGTGTGGTTTTTACAGGCTCACTAAAGTTAGTAAATATACTAGTGTTTTTTTACAGACCTTTAACAAAAGCAGTTATATTATTAGGTTTGTTTTCACCAGGGCTGTGGAGTCAGTAGGCTAAACCTTCGACTTCGACACCTATATTCTTCTCTTGTCCGACTTCGACTCCTCCATCAATGACAAATGTATATATTAATTAGTAGGTAGTAATAAATTTACTTTAGTAAAATTATTTTACCATAGTAAATGTATTACTAATTAATACAAACGAAAATTTAAAGATACCTACTAAATGCTAAAATGGTAACACAGGATATTTCATCCCCACCACATGAATCATTAGGCTACTTAGATCCATAGAATATAAAATATATATTTTTTATTACACTTTCTGAAAAAGAAAACCTTCCTACATTTCTATTAAAGTAAATATGCATTTAACTATGCATCTAATAAATTAAAGAAATTAAAGAGTTTTTAACAGAAACAGAGGATATACCTTGAAACTAAAGAATAAACAAACTGAAGACTAACAGAACATAATTCATAAGCATTTCCCCTAATTATAATTTAGGCCTATACGTTTTTATTTTGAAGTTGGAGTTAGAGTCGATACCTTTCTACCGACTCCGACTCCACAGCCCTGATTTTTACAGGCCCACTTAAGTTAGTACGTAGATATATTTTTAGTTGTATTTTTTTACACAACTTTAACTTAATCGGTGATAATATTAATAGTTTTTATAGGAGCTTTAACATGAGCAAATCAACCAACAGCCAACACTGCACTCACTTATAAAGAGTTCTAAATCATTTGAATCATACTTGAGTTTGTGCACTGTGAAGTCTACAATTCACACTCCACCCCTAAATTAAATCTTGAGTCTTCCAGAGAGAGTCTGAGGCTTAATGCTCTCACCCCCTACCAAGGCAGTGGATAATAAGCCTAGTTCCCACCATACTGAATGTCCTTTTTATTTTTTTCAGCCGAGGTTTTGTCACATTCGACAAAGTTGAAGTTGCTGATAGAGCTATAACTGAGGTAAATCAACAATTAAATGTTTATTATTCTGTTATGTGTTACTCTAATTTGTCAATAACTTTGATTTTAAAAGGCGCAGCTGGTGTGTTAGACTATTTTAGGCCATTGTTTCAACTATCATATAATGGCATAAGATTGGTACATATAGTTTGTGTGGTAACATCTTCAAGGTGACCACTGATTCTGAAGACCAGGAGAACTGGGAATTAAAATTGAATTTATACAATCATAAAAAAAAACAGGAGAAGTGCTGTACTCAATTTTTTTTAAATTGTTTTGAGTGGGGAACAGGTAGGTGGTGTCTTACCTGTGGTGGCTTATGGTCAAGTCTGCCAACAGTAGAAAGTAAGATTTAAAAAAAAATTAAGGCCCAGCTTGTAGTAATTTAAAGTGGTTTTTAATAGATAGTTGAGGTTGTTGATGGTGGCATATTAAATGTATAAGATAACTCTCATCGGTGGTCGCATGGTATAACTCAACTCTGATTTAAGTGATTTAACTGATTTTCTCAGTGTTAATTGTGAATATTATTTCAAGTGGAAACAATGTTCTGTTGTCTTTGGTAGGCATAATTAATTTAGATAAGTATTTGTCTGTGGAATTTTTCAAAATAATGAATACAGCAATATTTCTGCACTAATTGATGTATGATATACAATATATGCAATCACAAGTAAAACGTTGAGCGTATTGAACTACCACTAAATGTTAGTTAAAATAGTTGAAATTTTACACACTTTTTTTTTCACACCAAGGAACACTTTTAGGGGGGTCAAAGCATATAAATTGTTGAGAAAAAAAATTCTTAGTATTATTAAGACCACCCTGCTTCCCATCAATGGCAGTCAAATATACTCCGAGAGTGCTGCCTTAACTCATTCGACCACCGAAGTGGGTCACATGATGTTAATCATTAGATAATTTTCTAGATTCTCAGTAGTTAAATGGGTTATATTTTCAGATAGAATTTTTTTTTTATTTTTATTTTTTGACCCGCCTCGGTGGCG
Organism: Timema podura; assembly: GCA_033556935.1. Classification (NCBI taxonomy): domain Eukaryota; kingdom Metazoa; phylum Arthropoda; class Insecta; order Phasmatodea; family Timematidae; genus Timema; species Timema podura. The sequence goes on from JAVRXN010000012.1 coordinate 28,574,423, forward strand.
TAGTTAGCTAACGCGTTAGTTGTGTTGAGTCAGACCACCGAGGACAGGGAGATCGAGGTTCGAATCTCGGTCGGGTGAACTGGGGGTGGTTTTTCCTAAATGCCACCCTCCCTCCACGCAAATGCGGGTTCACTTCCTCTATTCAACCTTCCCAATTCCTAATCCATTAGGGTAATTAGTACTTAAGCGTATAACCCAAACGGGTAGTAAGACGCGGTGCTAAATAATAATAAATAAAATAAATTTTTGTTTAAAATAATTTGAACAGCTGAGTTCCTCACGATTTCAAAGGACAGCATTTCAAATTTGCTGTTTCTTAAGAAGTTGAACTTTTTTCCCTGCATCGCCATGCTGTTACCTCTCAAGATCTGGGCCATTGTTCCCATTGTTCTCCATCCATTTACGTCCATTGGAAGCTATTTAAAAAGTGTCAATTTTCAAACCTACTTCAAACAAGAATGCAGCAACATACATTTTCTAAAAAACTGGATTCTCTTTCAGCCAAAAAATCCATACCAGACGAAAAAGATTTATTCCTAAGCCAAAATAGGCACATTTAGGCGGATATTTATAAAATAGGTAATAAACCAATAGAATAGGAAATTATATGCACTAGAAAATTAACATATTATACTCATAATAACTTTAAATGCATATATATCTAAACTGCTATGTTTTACAATCGAGGAAAAGAAATGTCAAATAGGCAAAATCCGGTCACTTGATTAAGTACTAAAATTTGATGGTGTATCTAGCAATTCTTTTATAAAACATTTTCATTCAATATCATTTGTTCAAAGTCTCATAACAGGAGGAAAATTCTTTATTTTTACTTAGAGAATATTGTTTTTTTGCCAGAAAAATTGGTCTTGATCAATTTTATATATTTCACTAGCAAAGTTTTACAAGAAAATAATTCCATACTAGCAGCCGATAAAGCTAAGGCTAGACTCACATGCACTTGGCCACAGTTGGCGAAGAGGTCAGAATTCAAATCTCAGTCAGATGCCTTGTGAGAGCACATTTTTCAAATACATAATCTTAAAATAAAAATAAATCTATTATGTATGTTTTTTTTCTAAGGAATTTTCAACACTTGTTTGATCAGTACAGGGGCTATTTCAAAATCAACCTCTGATTGGCTGGTAAAAAAAAGTTAAAAATAGAATAAATTTTTTTTTACCGCATACAAAACTTACATAGATCATAACTTTAATACTTTTTCACATAGCCATCACCCAAATTTAGACACTTGCTGTACCATGGTACCAGATTTTGCAATCCCTCATAAAGGAACGGTGCCACTAGGGTACCCATTCAATTGTTGACTCAAAGAGCTCCTCATTGGTTTCGAAGTGCTGGGTAAACAGCCAGACCTTCATCCTGAAGAGATGGTAATCGCTTGACGCCCAGTCCGGGCCATAAAGGGGCTGTGAGTTAAAATATCCCAGTTGAACTGCTCGAGTAAAGCCTTTGTGGGAGCCACAGTATGGGGCCGGCCACACTTTTCATGCAGGAGAGTGACACCATTGGTGAGCATTCCACGCCTTTTGTTTTAGATCAACCTCCAAAGATTCTTTAGAGCTTCACAATAAACCTCTAAGGTTATTGTGAAACACTAAATAAGCTTTCAAGGTCGATCCGAAACAAAAGACACAAAATGTTCACCAATGGCATCGTCCTTCTGCATGACAACGTGTGGCCTCACACTGTAACTTGCACAAAGGCTTTAGTCGAGCAGTTCAATTAGGAGATTTTTACTCCTCCCCCACTCACACACTCTCACTCTTACAGCTTGGATCTGGTGCCAAGCGATTATTATCTCTTCAGAAAGATTAATGTCTGGCTGGCTATCTAGTGTTTCGAAACCAACAAAGAGCTAATGAATGGAGTCAACAACTGCCAGCGCCGTTCCTTGACAAGGGTTTGAAAAAGCTGGTGCTAAGGTATAATAAGTGCCCAAATTTGGGTGGCAACGATGTGGAAAATTAATGCAGTTTTTATATTTATATATAAAGTTTTGTATTTAATAACATTTTCTAAAAACATACTTTACTTTTTTTTTAGCAGCCAATCAGAGATTGATTGGAATAGCCCTCTTATTACGTATTGTGATTTACAGATGAATGGAAGCATGGTGTCAGGTGTGCAGTTGAAAGTTTCCCTTGCCAGGCGGCAGCCAGTTATTCAGCCGATAAATGATGCTTCATCCTCGTCCACCTGGTCTACCTTAGGTATGTTGTTGGCTTATCAATAAAAATATGTTAGTAAAGGACTTGATCTAGAATTAAATTTAATAAGAGTTCCTGTGTCCCCACCAAACTTATTGTACCAGCCATGTGAAAAATTCACCTTCATTCAATATTGCCTGATCACTTTTAAACTATGTTACCATTACGACGTACATATCATAATAAAATACCACATTAAAATTCTAATAATCCAGCACTCAATTGTTCGCCACAGCCGATAATCCTGCATGTATAGCCCTCCCCTCCCACCAATCGTCTTGTGGCTTTTCATCAGTGCCATTTGTCTGCCAGTCATTCTTTGTTAACATTTGTGAGATTGTGCGTTGTTATGTATTACATATATATTCATATTTGCTTATCTAGTTCTTTAAAATGTTTTCTATGCCTAGTAAAAGTGTTGATACAGCTAAAACAACGAAACGGAAACATGTGACACTAACGATACCTCATAAACTGCCGGATATAAATTATTATAAATTAATTATTATAAATAAATTATTACATTACATGTTAACCATGACTATTTTCCTTGTTTATACCGCATTACACAGATATAGTCTGATAATCTGGCATTGCTAAAGTCTTGAGCATGCCAGATTATTAGACCTTTACCCTGTATATATTCTTTTATCCTACATAAAACTACTTAATAAAAAAAAGTATAATGTCGATACATTGTTGCTATACTTTCTATTGTTTCAGCTGCTAGCCATTCACAGAAGGGAAGCCATAAAGATAAGAGAGAACCAGTGGTGTATGATGAAGATTTATTTTCATAATCATAATAATGTGATGCAATAGAAAATCACTTCATTTTGTATTGGTAACGAGTGGGGTCGGAATTTTGTCTATTTTGAATGCTCGTCTATAATTTATCAAATATACTTGCTCTATTGTATTGACTTTCAAGAAAGTGTTGAAGGAATAGTGGAAGGATAGAGGAAGATGAAGGCATTTTACTAAACTGACCCGGCCACGGGGTGGTAACTGTTGTTAATAATGATGATGCTAATGTTGATACCTTAAGAAATTCATTTTTTTTTCAACTGAGTGATGCTCGCAAGGTGAATTAACTTCACCATTTTGTAGCAACTATTATCCTGTTCATGGTTGTTCATAGTCAAAAAGGTAAACCTAATCATCACAATAACCACTAGAACTATCAGAGTAATACAAATAATCTCCACCTGTAATTAATAACAGGTCTTGGTGAGAGACGGGAACTGAATCAACTCAAGAGCCACCATTTGGTGATTATAATTTTAAATTTCAAGCAATATCAAACTATAGCTCTTAAAGTATGGTAGACATAATATTTATTTTAAATTCAATCATAAAGCAGGCACTTAGCCAAAGTGGGTGTCTTCGTGCTCTCTCACTCAACTCAAAATTTAAACTAATTCGGTTAATAAAAATAAAAATGAATTTTCTCAAGGCATTAAGTAAAAACTAAATAACTGTTGTTATTATTAAGTAGTAAATTGTTATATCACCTGAGAATTATTACAATCTACATGCAATACAAGCGATCATTTCATACTGTCGTCCAAGGTATTTTGTGTCGATTGCAGCGGGCTAGTTTCATGCCCTGTGACACCACGAATAGTACAATATGGACTTTTTCATTTATAAGTATGAGTGAGTGCTCAAGTACCCACTTTGCACCCACCTAAAATTTGAATCTTTCATACATGCCTGTCTTAAAACTCCTTTCCTCTTGAACAAAATGTACACTTCGTTTACCCTGAAAGGTAGCAAGCTTACTTGAGACGTTTACACTCTGGCGTAGCTTATAAGATATGGCCATAATGTAATCTGTCAAGAGGAGCATGTTACCTACCTTTCAGGGTAAACGGTGTGTACATTCAATTATTATGAAGGGAACTATAGTTTACTTTGAACTACAATTTTGTGTGTGAATCTCTTTGCCAATATATAAGGACAAACAAAGAATTTCCCTTTATTTATCTCTAATACAAAAAACAATAAGAACAAACTTTTTACTTATTTATTTTATGGACCCTTTGTTTACTCTGGAAGGTCACTGGTTACTTTGATTAATTACGCTAAGGTGCCAACTTAATTGCTGTATCATAGTGAACTCAACCAGTGGTGGTGAAGCAATTTTGGTATAGGTGGGGTTGGGATTAGCTAATTATAATCAAGTGGGGGGTAGGAAGGAGGAGAGGGGCTTTGCTCCACAAGCCAAAGGGGAGTCCAGGGTCCCTTTTATTTTATTTAGAAAGTTGGATGGCCCTAGTTGATATTTGGAGTAGCCTTCACCAAGGAAAATGTTTTAAATTGGTATGGCCAAATGAGCTATTTGGAGTGGTATAACCTAACTTAAAAAAAATTGAGATACACTAAGAATATATTTGGAGTGGTCCCTCTTGGCAGATTTTTGAAAACTAGGTGCTTTCTATTAATACGGTTTTATTGGCAACTCTGAAAAGCTTGTGTTATGTTGGCTACCTTACTTCATACTTACTGTCTGTATCTATGTTTGTTTGTTGGTTTGATTACTGGCTAAATGTCTCTCATTTATTAATTAAATACACTGTTTTACACATTGCCAATGTATGTGTGATTTTGTTTCATTACTTATTCATCCTAATAATTTATAGAAGCTATTTGGATTGGTCACATTTTGTAATCGAGAATCTTCTATAAGCTATTTGGATAGGCCATTTTTTGAAAGCTAGATCTCTAGAGAATATTTGTATTAGTCCTCCCCTCTTAAATTTTTGTAAACTGGTTTCTTCTTGAAGCTATTTGGAGTTTGTTATTGGTGGTAACTGTAGCTCAATGCATCCTCACTTGACAGGACTGGCTGACTTATACTGTTTAAGGAAACAGGAATTGAAGGGTGTAAAATACCGGAGGGGAAGATGTATTTAATAAAAAAATAGATGTATTAAATACAGAAATAAAATTCCTTTGAAAGTCTTAAAGACACAATGCTTGACTATGAGTGTTAACAGCCAGCTCTCAGTGCTGCGCAGACAATATTTTTTGTTATTACGTTTTCAATTTATCTTTTGTCAGCATACAGCTTATTGTGTGTTGTTCAAAATAAAGATCTTACGATCATATTCTATTCCTTCCCTCACTACCCCACTCCCCACATTTTATAACTTTCAAAATACACAAATTTTGGCAAAATTTGTACATTTCTTGTCTACATTTTTTAATGCAAAGCCAGCTTTCAGCTTCATATTCGCAAATATTAAAGGGGAGTGAAGTAAATATAGAGAGAAGCAAATATATTCTAGGAGAGGAGGTGGAACAAAATTCTTCAATCTTACTCACCACCCCTCTCCCTATTCCCCCTGGTTCCACTTCCACCCTAATTCAGATAAATGAGCTGACATGGATTTGAATCCTGGACAATGCTCTGTTTAGGTGTTATTTTATTGCACTAAAACAAGCCTTTTAAAATAAATAGTGAGTATCGATGATTTTATATGTACAATAACATAAATACAGTAGGATCTGGCTAATTCAACATGGTTTAATTTAAAAAAATTGTATAATTTGAATCCACCATGATTCACCTATAAAATTCTTATTTAAATCAATGGAAAAAAAATCATTTAATTAGAATTTTAAAAGTAAATATTTGACTAGTTTGACTAAATAATATTTTCGAGTTTCAAACCCAACTTAACTTAAGAATGTCATATCAAGTTTGAGTTATTGGTGCATAGTAAAAGAGGAAGCGGGGAATTCTGCAGCGAGCAAGTTTCTTAGAATAGGGATGTGTTGACTTGGCTTTCATCGCTTCTGTGAGACAATGTAATTACATAACACCCTGACAGATTGAGTTAAGTCTTTATTTTTCCTATTTTAATTTTTCCAAGTTTTTATATTTTGTGTTACATTTTTTCTTGTGTTTTCATGAATGTATATATTGTGTATGTGTGTTATATTGAATAAATAAAATATCTGTCTTTATGAAGCATATTTTGAGGTCATTGATTAAGATTTAGATACTTATGAAAATGGTTCATTTGAATTTAGCATTTTTCAATATTTTTTTTAGATATCCCTTGTACTTCAAATTAAAAAAGTCCTACTGTATTTACTGTTTGGATCCACTCAATCTTTTGAAACATTAAACTTAGCCTACAACTTGGTTATTTTTAAATTCAATATTTTCAACGAAGATGGTTGGTTTTAACTGGTAATGTCTCACTGAGAAACATTAAATGATCAACAAAACAAAAGTGTGTATTAGTCAGCTAACTTTCCAACTATCCATTCCATAACCTATCTTTTTAATTTTGGGAAGCAACTGGTGTGATAATAAATGCATGAAATTAAGAAACTAAAACAAAATATTCAAATAATTGACAAGATAACAAAACTTTGGTCCTAATATTTTTTCAAATGAAATATTTATTGATATTTTAACTCTGGTTGATCTGCAGTAACACCTGTTTAGAATTTACTGCCAATTTTTAAGTATTTACTTCAAAACCTTGATTAAGATGTTTGAAAACGCCATAGTTTGAAAGTTAAAACAAATCATAAAAGTGTAAGCACATACTCTTTAAAGAATAAAACAAATCAAACAACACATTTTATTTACACATTAAAATAATACTTACAAGTGTAACATATATGTGCAATACTTCAAGGTTATATATTTCTCTAAAACACCTAAGTCAAAAATAATATTTATTAAAATAAAAAAAATGAATTAACATATGCAGATATATTTGTGTTAAATTTTATTTCCACAAAAATAAAAAATAACAGCCCAAATATAATGCCTTATTAAGTTTTTGTGCCCAATATCTTAGTGAAGACATCACATATTCAATTCTATTAAGGCTTTTAGTAAGTTTGAGGAAGTTTTCATGATTAAATTGGACTTAAAGGTTTCCACTTAAGTTTTGTTTGTGTTTATCATTAATTATCCACACACATTAATCCGTCAAGGTGTTGGTGGGAAATAATAGTCCCAATGATGGTGATGGAACGTTTTTCCTGACCCAAAACCCATCAGGACCAATGCTGCTACCAACACAAGCAAAATGCACAATGCAATCTGTAAATCTCTTTTTCTTTCTTCTCCCTCACGAGCATGCGGCATAACATACTGCCACATTTGACGCAAGGTACGTATGGCTGCACCGTGGCATGCCTGAACCAGTTGCTGACTCAGTTCACTCACAGAACTCTCGCCTCGACTGGATAAATGTCTCCTGGGAGGTGGGTGGAATGAAGTATATTCCTCCTCTTCTTCGTCACTGCTGTAACGACTGGCAGGCTTCGATACATGATGCCTTCGTCTCCTGCTTGAGGTGGAAGGAACTAAGCTAATCATTTCTTCTTCAGATTCTAGATCCCTCTGTACGGGGGCTATGTGGGAACGAGAAGGAACTCTTGCAGATACAGGGATGGAAGGAGGGATATATTCTGGAAGAAAAGAGTGAATCGGTTCTGTAATTGGCATGTAGGTTGGTAGTTGTTGGTGTGGAACAGAACTTGTGATGTTTTGGGATTGTACATTTGTGGGAAGGGGGTAATGGATTGGTGAATGGGGGGATGACGTAGTAATTTGACTTGTGAGTGGACTACTTACAGGAGGTGTTGAAAATATACTTGCCGGTACCTGAGAAGTGGAAAGTTGACTTGAAATGTTTGGGGATGTAGATCTTCTTACTTCAAAAGTTTGATGTGTTGAAGTCGGGGGTGTCTGTTGATCTCTTTGTACACTAGTAGGTGATAATTCTTGGTCTGGTGCTGAGGGTGTTTGTGTGTGTGAACTCTCAACACATACCTTGAGTGGTGTTGGTCGAGAATCGTACAGCTCTTGCAGGAACGATGAAGGAAGCTCAAGTCCACCAACCACAAGATTACCAGACTTGCTGGTAAGCTCAGTAACCGACATGGACATACCATCTATATCTGATACTTTTATCTTCTGCGCTTGCAGTTCCCCTACATTCAGTCTCTCCACATCAAGCTCACCAACTTGTAACCTCTGTGTTCTTAGGACCTCTACTTCTGTGTTCTGGTCTGGGGCCATGTACACAGGTATATGACGTTCAATTATTGTTTGTGTAATTGTTGGTGGAGGTGTTGGAGCTTTTCTTTTGCTCTCAGGTTCCCTATGTTCAACCTCTGCTTTTTTAGATTCTGGTTCTTCCACAACTGTACTCTCGGGTGAAGCTCTTGTTCCACATACCAAACGCCCTATAACAGCAGGTTCACAAACACCTGGGGTAGGTAATGTTTCCATTGGCGTTTGTGTAGAAACCTCTGGAATACATGTTTTGTCCATTGACATTTTCTTCGTAGATTCTGGTGCTGTCCTTTTAGTTTTAGTTTCAGTTTCAACACTTACTTTGTTAGATTGCAGATCCTCTGCATCATACCCACCATCCATGCAGTAATCATCTGGAAGAGGATCTGTTTGTGTGGATACTGACACTTCTTCAGGCTCAAAAGAAGTTTGTTCTGAGGTAGTAATAACTTCCTTTGTTTCTTCTTGTTCATAGTCTTGTCTGTAATATTCATCCTGAGGTTCTGTGATATCTGTTTCTTGCTGTGAATAAAATAATTTATCTGATAATGCAGCAAGTGCCTCTTCCTCCTTTAGGTTATCAAAGGCTTCCTGCGAATCCAATTGCTCGTCTTCAATCTCCATTTCCTCCTCGTCTGCTCGCCAAATTGCATCTCGACCATCTCTGCCCTTCCTGGGTGGTCGTGGTGGCGCGGGTAGTGGCCTCCCCTTCATTCTTTCAATGACGTCACCTGACTGAAGGTCCCTGCTGCTTCCATGCGATTCTTCTTGGTTCAATTGCTCCAAGTTGTCACCTATCTCTATGTATGACTCACTTTTATTGTCTTGCTCTATGTATCGAGGTTCAGCAACTCTCCCTCGTCTGGGTGGTCGAGAAGGTCCTAGGGTGCTGTAGTTTCGTAAAGGACGTTTAGGTGGAGATTTCCTAGGCAGTGAAAAGAATTGGGAGAACCTTGATCGCTTTCGACGTCCGGGAGCAGGAGGCCTGGGTGGTTTAGGACGTCTGGGTCTCTCCGGTTTGGCTGGAACAACTTTGGTTACCGACGCATAGCCACCAAACTCAAGCTCTATATCTCCTTGCAGGTCCTCATCCTCATTCACAAGGTCCCTCTCTGAAGGGAGTGAGCTGGCACCACGAGATGTACGATCCTCGTCAGCGATGGAAGTTCCGCGGGAACTCTTCCTGCGAACTCTTTTGGGAGGGACGGGAGGCATATCAAAATCTCCATCGTGAGGTGCATCTGGGATTATATAATCTCCTTCCATCCTCAAAGCTATTACCTGTAATAACAACAACCAAAACAACAATTATAGGCCAATTAAATTATCTTACTTGAAAAAAAAAATTAGAAGAATAGCGTGGTAGAGGAGCGCTTAGTACACCTGACAATAACCCGAGAGGCTGGAGTTTGACTATGAAATAACGTACAGAATGCTTTTTCTTTCTCTTTTTACATTTTCTCCAACCAAATGTTGTAGTTTACCTCAAACTACCCCAAATGCTGAAATCTTGCTCCAATATGTAAATAGTAATAATAATATAAAATGTCGTATACTTGGAGATTATATTTTGAATTGGTTATACATTCTATAAATACTGTCAACCATAGTGAACTGTAAACATGGATGCTTAAAAAATGTTTGTAGTGATGTTATTTTTCATTAATATTGCTAGCACATGTTAAACACTTGTTGGTGGCCTCCATTAAACTGAGTATAACATTGGTATATATTTAAAAAATAGTTATACCGATTTTAAATATTTAATATAAATATCGACTTAGCATCAGTGACATAATGGAGGGGGGGGGGGGGAGGGGTCCATGAGATCAGGACCCCTCGCCCGAGTACTCAGCTCATAGGCGTTAGCTCCCTCCATACACTGCCAGCTTGAACTTTTTACAGTTACTTAAGCCTGTTGTTATTTCATTTTGAACTTTAACTTATGTTCTTTGTGTGTGTTTTAGTTTGAATAAATAATATTTTTTGCATTTCTAACACAATTTCAATTAATGTGTGCTTGCACTGGTTGGAGAGAGGTGGTAGTGTGTGTGTGTGTGTGTGTGTGGGGGGGGGGGGGTATTTTTACAATTTGAATGGTTGTGGAGGAGGGTGGTTACGGGCCAGGATGATAGTTGGGGAAAGGAGGAACTTTCTTTTAGACCCCCTTCCCCCACCAGATATGAAATCCTGACTACGTCACAGCTTAGCCCTTTTTTAAAAAAACTTTCAAAACGACTTTATTTATTACTAGCTTTTACCCGTCGCGGCTTCGCCCGCAATAATTGATAAAATCTTTTAATTTTTAACTAAACTGTTTTGGTTTTATATCAAACTATTTTTTTTTTTTCAAATATCTATGCGTTTCCGTATTTCCGTATTATTATATCTTTACTTTAACATTTTAATTATAATCACGTTTATATTTACTCGTAAAATTAAAAACATAAAGTTTCATTCGAATCCGTTCAGCAGTCTTGGCGTGATTGAGTAACAAACATCCAAACACACGAACTTTCGCATTCATAATATTAGTAAGATTTGGAAGAAGTATTGAAAATTATTTATTTGTCAAAAAATATCATCTACAAAAATAATCAGAAATAAATACTTATAATAACAACTGAAAATATATTTAGGATTTTTCTCTTTAAATCTAGTTTTGATTTAGTATAGTTATGATGTTATGAGATAATTTATAGAGTGATATATTTGCTAAAGAGATTAATTTGAAACCACTTACCTCTTCAGGTGTGATGTGAGATGTTACATTTTCAAGCCAGTCTTCTTTAGTGTAGTGCCCATTACACATAGAGTTGGGAATAGAACTCTTCCTATTCCGTCTTCTGCGTTTTGGGACCATTGGCGGCGTGCCAGCATCTTCAACAACATTTTCCTCCATCTGCCATTGATTCTCGAAATCTTCCGGTACTTCCTCACTAGGCTCGTCAAATGACTGTTGATTTGTTTGCTCCTCGGTGTCTGTTATTACGAAGGAAGGCTGTTCGCTCCTCTCTTCCCGTAGGTCTTGTTCTCTCTCTTCTGACCCAGCCTGTTTACTAGTATCCATTTCTTCTTGTGATTGAGCTTCTTCTCGAGTAAAATCCTCTGGTTCAATCGTGTCATCATCTTGCTGACGGGTTCTTCTGCTTCTCTTTGGCCGAGTAGGAGGGAAAGTGTTGTAAAACTCTGGCGTTGGTTCTTCCGTTGGAGACGATTCTTTTGACTTGCTTGACCTCTTCCCTGGTCTTAGTGACCTTGTACGCGCTGGTTTCATAGGTTCTCTTTCCGGAGTAGCTCGATACTGCTGACCGAGCTGTTCAACGTCGTCTTCTTCTTCGTCGTCGTAGTATTCGTATTTGTCTATCTGAGAGAGGGTGTTAGCGGGCTGACGGAAAGCTTCCCGTATCTCTGAGGTTAACATCCTGCCGACGTCCACGTCTTCCTGGCTGATACCTTTCTGGCGAAGGAAGAACTCGTCTGAGTCGATCTCTTCTAGAACCCCTTGCCTGTGTCTGTCGGAAGAGCTTCCTGAGGATATTTGCTCTTTGTCTGACTCTTGTATGCTACCGGAACTCGCTAATGGCTCAGTCTCTTTTCGTCCGGAGCCATAGTCAGAGCGTACGCGTAATCTTTGTCGTGAAAAGCAGAAGTAGAGACTGTGTGTCCTGAGCCGGGTCGTTCTTCTCGCGTATCTTCTTCCTCGTCCAGTTCTTCTCGAGTATCTTCTTCCTCATCTCGTTCATCGCGGTATCTGTCTTCTTTGGCGAATTCGTCTTCTTCAGTTTGATCACTACTTTGCCTTTCAATAGCTTTTCTTGCTTCGTCACTTCCACTGGGTGGGTTGTCATCGTCCGCAAACTTTATATCTGTGAACCGATGTAACCAACGTTGGCCGACCGGGCCCTTTTTACGGAATGGCGTGGTTGGGGGTGGGGTTTGTCCGCGTTTCGTCTTAGGGGAGGCGGTAACGAACTCGCCTTTAGCCCTTAGCTTCCTGTCGAAGATCCGGGGGTACGTTTTAAAGTCGAAATCAAACATTTTTTTCTTGGAAGATGTCGTGGACACCGTAGACACGTTGGCTGATCGTTCACGAAGAGGGCGTCTCGTACTGCTGAAAACAGAGCGACCTTTAGTTCTCGACGATAGGCTACTAAGTGTTGGCATCGAGATTTTTGGTCGCTGCGGCATGTTGAACTTTGGACGTTCCGGGAAGTTGAACTTGGGTCTCTCGGGCATGGTAAACTTAGGTCTCTCAGGCAAGTTGAATTTGGGACGTTCCGGTAGGTGAAACTTTGGTCTTTCCGGCATGTTAAAGGATGGTTTTTTAATGTTTCTAAGCTTTGTCCTGAGTTTTACCAGCTTGTGAACGGATCCTATGCTGGAAGCTTCTAGCCTGAGACTGTTTCTCTTCTTCCGACATTTCCTGTTGCTTCTTCTTACGGGCCTCTTTTTTCAAAGGAAGGTCCTCAAGTCCAGACGAGTCTATCTGACTGGTGTTGAACTCGACGTCTGTACGTGATCCCGTGGTTGTTGGCGTATCGTTGAAGAAACGTTCTTCTATACGTGTTTGCAGTTCCTGGGGGGAAATCTCCGGTTCATCTCCGTTGCCCCCCAGCTCCTTGCCGGCCATGGCCTCATCCTCATCCTCTCCGTCTCCAGGGACGACCGCCAAATCGTCGTCAAGGGGGATGCGAAGGAACCGTCGCTCACGACTGCTTATGCTGCTCCCTTCGTCTTCCGACCCTTCCTTCTCTTCTCTTTTCTCCGCCGCCTCCATGGCCGGTTCCTTGCGGGGCTCCGGGGGCGGAGATATCGGCTCGTATACGTGGTCACTGCAACAAGAAACAACGCAAATGTTAGTCTCCTCGTGAGTTGGCCAGTTCTACTTTACACAAATTAGGAATTTGAACTCTTTAAAACTAGCTTAACTGTCGATAGCGTGTAAATATTTTGTTACCAAGTCTATAGTTGAGCTAGTAGGTTAGTATTCACAAGTCTCAAGAAGAAAGTAAGTTGTTATAAGTGAGTAAGTCAATCTTCACAAATTCGATCAGTGAGTCCGTCTTTAGAGATTATCAGTGGATCTGCCTCGCAAGTCAAAAATTGAGTCGATTTTTACAAGTAAATCAGCGAGTCAGTTTTATAAAGTTAGTATTAAGTCTTCAAAAGCCAATCAGTGGGTCAGACTCCTCGCAACACACACAGCAATGGATATAAATCAACGGACACTTTAATATAGTAAACTTAATTTTAAAATTTAAATGAGAAATTTTACTTCAAATCTGCCGTCTATTAGAAACATATATTTTCTAGCGTAATTTCATACAGTGAAGAGGTATAATTTTTTTTTTTTAATTTTATGAATATTCACCTATATATAAAATTAGAAATATTGTGGAAAAAAAAACCACCCAAGCATATCCAGTAAGTGATAGAACCACCGGCTTCAGTATTAGATTCAAACCCGCTAACTCACGAACACTAGGTTGTGGTAACACTGATTATGTATATCAACTTACCACTTTTAGTTCAACTTGATTCACATAGTATTTTACTCACAACTGAAGCACGGGTAGTTTTGTGTTAGTTAAAAAAAACTGGTACAACACAACCATACATGCTTCCTCATATAGATATCGTAGTTTGTGACATAATTTTAAAAAATCCGCTATAAGTAAACTTCCCCTTAATAGGTTTTACTCAGAAAAACAAACATTATAATTGTGATAATCATATGGCACACTCGACAAATATAAATATTGAAAAAAAAATAGCTATTTTGATTAATTACACATTTTCAAAAATAAATCACCATTAAACTATCCACAAATGAAATTTTAGAAAAACGAAGATATCTTATCATGTAAAACACTCCCCAGGAACCTATTTTAAACATAAACATTATAGTCATTTTTCAAAAATTTAAAAATTTGTCGTCAGTAAACTACCCTTAAACGAATTTTCCCTCGAAAAACAAGTACACACTATATTTTTTTTAATTTTCAAAAATTATCGTCACCTAACTACCCTTAATTTTAGGTCTAGAATCAATAATAATAATAAAAAAAGGCACTGTGATATGTTCATATAGCAACTAATATCAAGTTTTGAACAAAATTCATCAAATTGTTTTCGGTTGTAGCCCCAGGGACAGACGGACGGAGATGGTAAGATCCACTTTTTTGGGCTCAGCGGCACATACGTCAGGATTCACCATGAACTTGAGGTTTAAAATGTTCACGATTACAATACTTTAGCTATATGATAACGTCACATCCTACTTCTAAGGGTACGGCCAAAGTGGGCGAGCGACTAAAAATAAAATAGAACACATTGGTTGTAATGAGAGGTGGCCATATTGGAGCGACGAGCGTGCGCTCGACCCGGCACTCTTTTCAGGCGTAGGCAAATTATTTAGTGTTCAAGCTAGAAATTCTCTTTTACATTTATATATCGTGGTTTGGCACACTTCTATAAGCCTAATTAATGTAGATCATAACCTAGCCTTTATACATATAGCAGACGACAGACTTGTCTGCCGAAGTTGCATTCTTTGGTGCATAATTGATTTCGTAATAAAACAATTCTATGTGTCTCATATTACAATTCGAATGAACTCAATTAGGAGTAAACAATTACAATTCAGTGTTTGTAAGACAACTACAAAATAAAAATTTTCATTTTTGATTCGCCACATCCAATATCGCTGTATCGAGAACAACATAATTGAATATTCTAAAGTTCATTCATGAACTTTCAGAAGGTTACGGTAATTATTAATGAAACTTATGATTTTAAGGGTCATTATTATTATATTCATTATTAAATATTATATGTAAATTGAGGTTACATTTATGATATCAAAAATCTAAAAAAAGCTCCAAAAAATTCCCTAAAATAAAAAATCTAGAACCGTTAGCGCCCTACGGGTCCATGTGAATAAACATCACGGACCATCAACACACACAAAATGTCATAAATGGGTCCAGCTGTTTAGAAGTTCAGTGAATCACGTACAGAAGAATTATATATATAAGATATATAAATCTATATGTAAGTTATTTAAATACTACCATATATAGTCAATGTAGCCTTTACAATAGATCCATAGCACGATATAGTGGGAAAATCACAAATAAATCATTGTCAAAAACTCCTAGTTCACGAGCAATGAGGCTATCTGCTAATCACGCGCTCGCCAGTTTGGCCACGCAGTCTCTCGCCGCGCGCTTGTCAGTCTTGCCGAACCCTTCAGCCTATATCACACTAGGGTGCCACAGAAGCTATGATGGGGTCTTCCACCCTGACCTCCGTGTTTTATTATAACAGCGCTGCCACTATAGTGCAGGTCTCGTCACAACTGACAGCATGCCAGGTGTGTGATACACGAACGATTTTTTTTTGTAGCCGGCAGAGCTTCCGTGGCATCCTATGTGATATCGGCCTAAGCTTCCTGCTTTTGTTTCTTGGGAAATAATGTATTCTTATTCTAACCTATTCTAAACTGTTGGTCAATAAACTTAATACGTATTTCTATTTACGTATTACGCAACGATTTTTTTTACGTCAAGAAAAATATTGCGTTTTTATACAAAATGCACCTTGAACCGACAAATGACAGCTCTAGTAGACGTGGGAGGGTGCGTTCGAACTCTTGAGACACCATCAACAATGGGGTTCGCTAGTGTCAATGCTCGGTGATAACAGCACTGAGCACTTCTAAACGAGCAGTTGCTAAACGACTCAATTTTTTAACATGTTCCTCATGAAGGGACCATTATAATCGCAGTGGGCAGTCTGCGTTTTGATCTTTGTGAGGTAAGGGCTATGTGAAGAGGGTTTGGGTCGCTACACGAACCTAGCTTTGTGAAATCCGACTCATTGACTTAAGATGGATATTTTTGTGTCCTCTCTCTACTGAAATCATGTTTAAAATAAGTTTCTTTTAATGCCCCTTGAGGGCACCTAGCGATACCCGCGTTGTAGGACTCAGCCATTTTAACCTGGGGGTTGTGAGTCTGGTGTAGGAGAACAAAAAAATTGCTTCTAAATCAAAACCTTTCTCAGATGGCGAATTTATTAAAGAGTGCATGGAATCAGCTGCAGATGTATAAGGCCCATCTCAAAATAAGTTTTTTTTTTCCAAAGTCAGCTTGTGCCAGAGGAAGGTTGCCAGAAGAATTGAAGAGTTGGCAAGATCTATAGAAAATTCTCCAAAGGAACGTGCTTCTAAGTTCGTTTTTTTACTTCGTGGCTAAAGAGGAAAGTACGGATATGACTGATAAAGCACAGTTAGCTATTTTTATCCGTGGTTTTTGATGATTGAAAAAACATTATAACCAACCATTTATTTGATTGCATCCTTTAAAATGATGTCACTGTTCGGGATCACTTATTTCTGTGAGCATCTGTTTTCAAAAATGAAGATCGAAAAATAAAAAAACCAGGACTAAAATAACTGACGTCCACCTTGAAATCACTCTAAGAGCTGCATCATCCAAATTAAGATTGTCAAACTTGATAGAATGAATAGCCAAGCCAGTTTTAATTGTTAATTACGGTTATAGCTGCATCTAAACATCATATTAGACCTTTAAATTGAAAAATTACACCGGGGCAGGGTAGTTGAACTCTGAATCTTTGGCTTAGTACGCCTATGATTTTACCACTGAACTATCCAGGACTCATCCCGTGCGTGCCCAGGGTTATTCTTCACTCGTATTTTAAGGCAGGGTTGGGTTCGAATCCCGTCCGAATTAACTAAGAATGGTTTTTATTTCATGGTTCTTCACTTTTCCTCCTCGAAAATTAGGCTACAATTCCCCTAAAGTTATACCCTACTCATCCCTACACCACTGGCTTAATTAAAAGGCTTAGTTTGGTCCGGAAGGTAAGATTCAGTGCAAAAAAACAAACTAATGAGTTTTATAAACGAACACACCCTAAGTGTCTGGGCATCCTTAATGTAATGTTAAGAGGATAGCATCCGAAGGCTCTATGCCAGTTCTGAGGTTGCGCAGCCCGTGCGCGTGCGAGTGAGGTGGAGCTTAGATGAATACGTCAGAGACAAGTCATCCAGTATAGAGAAGAAATACTCGGTGAACTGACAAGCGCCTAGTCCCCTTTACTCTGTCATTCTTTCTCCACGAGACAACACTCACAAACACATAGAAAAAATTTGTACTTCTTATCTTGGGGAGGACAGCGGTGTGAAGAAAAATAATAATAGTAATAGTAAAACGGCATCGCACTCTTAGTTTGCTCTATGGGTCTCAGGCACTAGACTGACCGTCTCACAAAGGTTTCCCCGCAAGTGTTGTCCTTTATCTGCTAAACAAAGTTACCGTTTTGTAGCTCATAAACGAACATAGCAAGTTTCAAAATATAAGAAAGATATATTTTATAATATATAATTTTCACTAATTATTCTAGTAAAAGTAATATAACCGATATAAAAAAAAGATTGAGCCTTTATTTTGATGAAAGTGTTAGAATCTACATTATGCCCCTATCCCCCAGTCTAACGATGCACCACCAACTATATAACGTCACAAGTCTAGTTTCAATCGTGCGGGAAAACCATTAATTTTATGGTCATCGTAGTAATAGTTACTAAGAACGCCTGCAAAGTCTGAAATGGATATAGTTATCCCAGGATTGTATACATCGAGGAACTATCAAAAAGTGGGCAAGATTTTGAATTTTTTAATTTGAAATATTTTTGGTGCTGCATCACGGTTGTATTACACCTGTCTAAAACCTAGAATTATGTAAACAATCCATTTTAAAGTTTAATAATTTTGTTCATCCCACAAGATGTTGAAAACAAATTATTATGTTTAAGTTTGTGTAAGCGTATGCCACAATTATTATAGTTACAGGTACATTAAAAGGTGACCTGGTGGTCTAGGGGTAAGGTGTCGGACTTCTGAGCTGGCGTCCGGGGTTCAATCCTCGGTCCCGGCACAGATTTATCTGATTACCAAACCCTTCCTTCACCTCTGACAAGACGTGTATTGATCACAACTTGTGAATGTGAGGAATGCCAGGCCTCCACCGTGGTTCGGACTCCACGTTAAACTGTAGGTCCTCCATTTCACCTCACAATCACCCTACCATTACACATTAGCGTGAGTGCGTATAACCCGAACGGGTAGTAAGACGCGGTGCTAATAATAATAATAATAATACAGGTACATTCAATTTCATGAATTATAATAAGGACAAGGGAATCAAACCAGTGACATTTACTTTTGTGTGGCAGTTATTTATGCTATATTTAGTCATATAATATTCTGATATGTTCTTATATATTTAAGTAGGCGACTGAGCCTATATAGTTTACAGCTGTTGATATTACATATGAGTACAGTATAGTTCATAATATGACACATCGCCTACATTTTATTAGCTCATTTTATAATATTTGGTAATAAATCATGTATTCAGCTAAAAAAATACATTTCTCTATTAATATTGTTCTATGATTGACTAAAAAGACCCAAATAAAATAATATTTAACCCAAATAGTTGGATATTTGGAGGCTGCAGCCCAGAGGTATTGTACTTTAAAATAATTATTGTACATGTCACATTTACCCTATTACCGTTTACAGACGGGTCAAAGTTTAAATATCATCAGGATGCTCTGTTGGTTATACAAGAAATAGAAATACAGAACATAACAAAAAAGTTTTTGTAAACATTATAACATGCCAAACGATGAAAAGCGATTTTGTAGTCCCTTTATTATATTTATTACAGGGATTACTCAAGACTACCAGCATACGTGGTCTAACTGTCAAGACATTTCCTTGAAATTTTACCATAATATTTAACTCATTAATCAATATGTATAATCAATCTTACAGTCACAAGGCATATCCTGCCAGAGCAGTGATGGCTTACATTCGATAGGTATATCCTGGCTGAGGAGTGATGGCTTACATTCGATAACAATTAAACATTTATTTAAAAAAAGGCGTTTATTATTTAAAATATTTGCTTTATTTTAGAGCCACTATACGCTCCCAGTAATGTCAGATGGTTTTAAATAAAACCATTGAATATATGAGAGTGGCGGTCACTACATGACCGGTATGTACACTTTACATGATTATTTAAAAATAATAAACCTTAGATATAAAATAGACTTTGTTTCTAGACTTTTTTTATAAAAAAATCTAAATGCTTTAACTTGATTCAAAAAATATATTTGTAAACCCATTTACACTCAATAATTTTTGGGCACATTTGGTGTAATCATTTAAAACGTAATAATATGGACTGTAAATATTTACAAAGCTCTTATCATGGCTAATGGCGTCATGAGAATATAATGATAGCTTGTAATTTCGTTACTGAAGGTCTTTAAAGAAAAATATTATGTGAAAAAAATGTATTTTTTTAAATTAGCTACAATACTTACAACACCAGAAAGAGAATCATAGTTTGTCTTGTAGCTACACTTGCACCATTGGCCATCAGCCACTACAGTCACAAGTGGAACACCATCCTTGTCAAAATTATTTTCAGTTTTTGCTAATTCTGCTTCTTTTCCCGCCTCTTCCATAGCAAGCCACGCAGAGTCATGAATTGCAAGAGCAACTTTTTTTTGGTATTTTAAAAAGGTTAAACTTGACATGCATGGTATGTCAAGTGCAGAAGCAAATTCTGACAATTGACTATATCCATTTCCAGTTGCTACTATACCATTGACAGCAGCGCTGTTTATGTCCATGTATGTGTTTTTGCTGGCGTTGTCTTCGGAGGAAATATTCAACTCTATTTTGCACATTTTACATTTAAACGTCCAAATTGTTTCAAATCCATTTTCATGGTTTGTTTCCAATATAGTGATAAACAAATGTCTGATATCAACTATACGTCGTCCAAATATTGGAATACCATCTATATTTGAAGATGTATGGTCAATTGAATTATCAATCACTAATGGTGGTAGGAACGTATAGACGTCTCCTGTTTCAAAACTTGTATTTGAGAAGTCAAAGTTGTAACTGTAAAAAAAAACACCACAATAACAACAATGTATCGTTTTAAAGTAGTTAAGAGGAAGTGAACACGCATTTGCATGGAGAGAAGATTAAAAACCCACAGTAATAAATCAGTTCACCTATTAATTATTCGATCCTTGACCTCATCTTTGCGTCAAAAGTGATCGAGTTCAATTCGATATTAGCACGTTAGTCTTTTCAGCCACTGGAACGGGTTTTAGTGTTGTTAGCACACTCAATGCTTATCTAGTAGATCTGGGTTTTAAATTATGTCCCAGATGGACCAAGAAAGTTTTTACAGTTTTTTATCTACTTATCCTAAATTAATGTTAATGGAGTGCATACAAATTCTACCTCATCACTACTGGGCAGGTAAGCCCACAATTGATTAATTACAATTAAATGATTAGATGCTATATGGTCTCAGATAGAAGCCTTGAAGCTGTGTTAAATTCAATAGGTTGGAAAATGTCAACCTGGTCACGGGAATCGAAACTGAGAATTTTGGTTGGTCAATGCGCCATCACTGAGCTAACCAGGTACATCTTGAATCAAGAGTGAATCAAATTTACCCTATTGCCGTTTAAAGACGGGTCCAAATTTAAATCTCATCAGGATAATCTGTTGATTATACAAGAAATAGAAACACATACTTTCAAAAAAAAATATTTTTTTTGTAAAAATTACCACAACACGCCAAAAGATGATAAGCGATTTTATAGCCCCCTTAATATGTTTATTACAGGGATTACTAATGACTATCCACATAGTTGGGCACGTGATATAGTTGTCAAATGCTTTTAGTTTAGTTCGCCGATGACAAGGTCTTGGTTCGAACCCCAGGTGTTTTTATCAAGTGTAAGGCTTTTTTAAAATGGTTTCCCAATCTCCCTTCTCGCAAATGAGAATACATTTCCTTAAAATTTTACAATTATATTTATCTCATCAGTCAGCGTATGGCCTGGTAGCATATTAAACCATGGCGTAAAATAAAAACAAAAATGAGACTAATCCAAGGGAGTAAGAATTAGAAGGACTTTCAAAATAAAATGCTTTAGTATTAGCCCGGACGAAGAATGAAGGACCCTTTTCATAAAAACAACACAGACACAGAAGTCCCAGACTCGATCCTGTGAAGAAGGGAATATGGAATGGGGTCAAACTCAACTCAACACAATCTTAGCCTATATAAGTGAAATAACATTTGGTTTCAACGCGACCAAAACTTATCAACAGCTGTAATGTGAATCTCTGTGTGAATGGACGTTCAGAGAGACCGCAGGTTCCTTCCCACTTCTCCCCTTCTCCTTGGTCTCCTCTAAAGTGTGGTATCTTGTTTCACTACATCGATAATATTTTTAAAAGTTAGTGAATATCGACGAAATAAACACTGTGGAAATAGTGTCCTTCACGTCTTTTTATCAGCATTTACTTGACAAATGTAGCAACACCACTAATTCTAACTCGACACTCCAGATAGTTAGGTGAACACATGTTTCGTGGGAGTGACATTGATCTAATTTCTCATATTTTACAAGGTATTATGTCCATCCGCTTAAAATGAAACACTTTTGTAATAAGTAATAACCAGAAAATACTGAAATTAGTTACGGTACATAAACGATTTCTAATATAGTTTATTTAATTACGTTTCACTTGGTTCTTGTTCAGAATTCTCTTGGAAAGCTAATGGTACTTGAAGATTAACATTTTCACCAACGTTAGACATTTCCATAAATTTTCTAAACAACAAAGTTCAAAAGTAATATAATAATTTGGAAATTTTACCTTTAATATTTCCTCGATAAAACTTATCCAATATATATTAGGTGGGGCATCCCCCTCCCCCCTCCACTAACCTATTTCCCCCTGTGATACCAGACTTGAACAATTTTGACCTAACAAAACAGTCGAGTGACCGAGTGTCAACATGGAAGCAATATTTATTTACCAGTCCACACATTAAATTACAATAACCCTAATTTAAATAATTAAATGCTTTTAATTTGCCAGGAAAAGTTTTTGCTTTGATCCACAGGGCTAATATATAGGTGTATTTACGTTAGTTAACGCTCTCCTTGCTTGTGATAAAATCAAAATTACTATGAAAGTATGTGTGTATGTACGTATGTCCATATATAGTAAGTATGCATTATTTTTGAGAATTTTAAAATAATTTAATCATAATGCTTCCAAAAGTACAGTTATTAACATAACAAAAACTAGTTTATTCACTTACGTCTCACTTAGTGCTTGTTCAGAATTCTCTTCAGAAGCTATTGGTACCTGAACATTTTCATACACAGCGGTCATTTTCATCAATTTCCTAAACATCACAAGTACAATAGTAATTTAATAATTTGATTAAAATATTTCCTCGATAAAAAACTTATATTCAGAAAAACGTAAATTTTTTTACAATATATAAATTAGTATAGACCTATATATACTTTGCCTAGTTTTTAAAATCATTGAATACTAACTGGATGCACAACATCTAAATTGTCCCCATTGTTTACCCTTGCTCGCTCCATGCTGATGCAGGTGCACATTTGCTAAACTACCTTATCACTCCATTGCACTTAAATCACCTCTTAATAAAAATGGTAGCTAAGTAATTAAAAAATTCAGGTTGTGTAGCACACATTTAAGTGTTTACATCTAGAGGACACTAGTTTGATTACGGGGGTGCTAGAAAATAAAATTTCTATTTGTAGATGGATACGTCCTTCTTTCTGAATGGTGAATATCTAGGCTATATTTCTGAATGTGAAGTACAGATCACATTGTTACCTAAGTTAAGTTGTGTGTTTAAAAAGTGTACGTTAAATACATTAATATAAATAGGCCTGTGCCATTTTTTACCAATTCACTGTTGCTATATAAACTAAAAAAATAGTCACCCAGAATCAACGATGAATTTCTTCCCCTTATTCTAATTTCTTTTCTTGCGATGGGCTGTGAGGTATAATCTTCTTTTTTTTCCTCTTCTATGGTCCGCAGTTGTTTTTTCTCTGTTCATACTGACGCTAGCTTGCACTTAATAAAATGCGGTCAAAATGTATATATTTTTCAATAAAAAGCGCCATGACCTGCAAACTTCTTTCTACCGAAGGCAATGAGCCGAGTGGAAGTACGAACAGCAAGAGAAAGCGAGCGAAGGATTAACCTGCTCGTCTGCCATTCTTTCACTTCTTCTACCCTCTCCTACGTTCAGAGCAAAGTTTGGCCGGTCCTTTGCCGACTGATGGCGTTAGTGTACGGGGAAATGTTCCAGTTGCTACCTCTCAGGTTAATAATAATGCCAATAAATTTTGTGTTGTGACCCCCCTAATAAATTATGTAATTCGATTCACAAATCTCTATTCTATGTTCCTATACCATTGCCCTTTCATTTCCCTCAGATTTAGGTCTTTAACGATCAACTCAAATATCCCTAGTTTTGACTTTTCTAAGGGCATAATTTCATATTTTAAACCATGTTTACATATCTCTCTTATGTATAGAAACATAGAATAGAGTTTTGTATTCATTCCAGTGAACACCAAACTTCGATACTACTAATAGTTTTATCAAAATCGTGATAGAGCTGAACAATTGAATGACACTGTCTTGGCTCCCCTATGCAGGCCTCTTAACGTGAAACTGTAGTTTCTTGTGACAAACTTTCTCGTGCTCCTGGTAATTAACTTGGCTCGACAACTGAGCGATACACTGGGAATATGTCCAGTGGACAAATAGGACAAGTTACCGTCTTTGTCCCACTTAGCACGAGTCCTAGTTTTACTTGCAAAGCCGGACCTCACACGTTCGTTCATTCTATGATTGCTACATCCCGCGCGTCAAGCAGGTCTAATTATCACCGCTACCTATCAAGGGTTTGCGTAGGCGTTTCTTACTAGGGGGGGGGAATGGGGGTGTGAGTGTTGAAATTACAATTTTCATATTTACTAGTCCATGTAGTATATATGTTACACCTCATTCGTGAATCTGCCCAATTCATGAATCGGGCAAATTTATGATACTGATTTTGGATCTATTTATTACTTTTTATTATTTTACTTTTTTTTGACCGGTATTTTGGCACCTTTTAATTATTATTATTTGCATCACCCAAAGGGTGCGGGTTATTTAAATGATACAAAATACAACTGAGGCGCAAATTTTAAGTCTCGCCTCAGACGCATTAAACTCTTGCACTGGCCCTGGGTGGATTTTAAAAGAAGTTCACCCGCCTTAAAGAAGGGTTGGTATAACAAAATATATAGATCGCATGTGTGAAAATACCCCAGTAGACCCAGCCAATCCGACCAATTATTTAGATCAGAACGTCGTAGCTATTTGGTAAGCTACACAAAGGCTTTAATACATCATACGGAAGAAATGTCCAATTAATTTACTTATAAAACTACTTTAAGTATTCAGATAAATTGCGCTGAATGTTTATATTTGTGGGTAGAAAACTTGTATTTGATGGAAAATTTTATACATTCAAAGTATAAAGAAAATTTACTAATTCGCTCAGGGGTAATAAAAGAGCAGAGATACACCTCTAAAAACAACATTTTCAAAAACGAGTTTCCGTGCTAAAATTTCCAACATGTATTGTTTTATTACAATCGCAATACTAGTTCTATACCGTACATCGTAAATGAAGTCAAGCAAAAATAAAGACTGATGATTCAGTAAATGGTGCAAATTATTTACTCCATTGTAAGTTGATGAAAAACTCTCTTCATTGGAAATATCTCTTTATTTTGTGCACCACATCTTACTACCCGTTCTGGCCTATGTAATAATTAATCTGTGTTAGGGAGTAGAAAGTGTACCCATATTTGGGTGGCGGGAGGGTGGAAAACCATTGAGGGAAACCACCCTCAGTACACCCAACTTGGATCGAACCCCAATATCACCACCTTCCACAGTCTAATCTATTGCGAGATTAGCACCTTATAAATATAAACATTAATAAAGGTAGGCTTTTTCAGGAGGAAACTATTTATTGTTTATGTTCAGATAGGTATTTTATCAATGTCAACACGTCATGGTAATAAATACGGTAGCTTTAAACTTTTATTTTCATGTTACATAGATTAACATTTATTTGGATACTGTAAAGAAACAAGTGTTAGGAAGTTAAACAAAAGGGCTATTAACGACTTTGGAAATTGTAAATAAAGGGGAGTTATGACGTTGAACACAAGAGTTATTAACGACATTAGAGACTGTAAAGAAATGAGATTTAGGACGTTAAACACAAGAGCTATTAACGACTTTGGAAACTGTAAATAAACTAGTGTTAGGACGTTAAACATAATTATTAATTACTTTAGAGATTGTAAAGAAATGGGAGTTATGACGTTAAACACTAGAGTTATTAACGACTTTGGAAACTGTAAATAAAGGGGAGTTAGTACGTTAAACACAAGAGTTATTAACGACATTAGAGACTGTGAAGAAATGGGAGTTAGGACGTTAAATACAAGAGTTATTAAGGACTCTGAAAACTGTAAATAAACGGGAGTTAGGTCGTTAAACACAAAATTATTAACGGCATTAGAGACTCTAAAGAAATGGGAGTTAGGACGTTAAGCACAAGAGTTATTAAGGACTCTGAAAACTGTAAAGAAACGGGAGTTAGGTCGTTAAACACAATAATTATTAACGGCATTAGAGACTCTAAAGAAATGGGAGTTAGGACGTTAAGCACAAGAGTTATTAAGGACTCTGAAAACTGTAAAGAAACGGGAGTTAGGTCGTTAAACACAATAATTATTAACGGCATTAGAGACTCTACAGAAATGGGAGTTAGGACGTTAAGCAAAAGTAGGGATGTGTAAATATAGAGGACGTCTAGAAAAAACTGTAAAGAAATGGGAGTTAGGACGTTAAACACAATAGTTTTAACGACTTTGAAAACTGTAAATAAATGTTGGACAAGGTATAGACGTTAAACATCCAGAGTTATTCAACGACTTTGGAAACTGTAAAGAAATTGCAGTTAGGACGTTAAACACAAGGGTTTTTAAATACTTAATTTAAAGGGCACGTTTAAGAAGGTTTACTTAAAGGTTGTACACCCCCATTCATGTGAAGAGAGGATAGGAAAACCAATTTAAAAATCACGTATGGAAACTTCCCCGCCCTTTCCCCTTTACTGAAGTCTAGCCGGTCGGATTCGAGCCTCGACCATCCGTTGGTGGCAATCAAGTGCATTGCATGTCAATAAAGCCTTCGACCACTTTGCCACCATCGTGAGTAAGCTGCATGTCAATCTCGATTAGCACCGGCGACTCAAATCCTCGCCGTCGGTAGATCCGATATAGCCCGGGTCGAACGGCGCGGCGCGGCTCTATTTTGTCCGCCCGGGTTAGTTGTTCCCAGTCCTGCTCGTTCCACCTCTAGGAAGTTGGGATCGAGGCAAAGAAGCAGCACTCAAGTCACTTATTTAGGTCGACTCTAGACACACTCCATATAGCTTCAAGTTGGGTACAATAAACCCTCGGGAGGTGTGCCAACATGTTCGACTGCCATGCTCGTCTCCGATCAGTGAAGGTTGGGATTCCATCCAAACAGATACATTTGAGGTACTCGTATCGGTGGGCACACGGACTAAATGTCAGGCTCATATAGTCTGGTTTGTTTGCCGGTGAATGAGGAGATTGAGCTTAGAATCTCAGCCAGGTGTATTGATCGTTCTTTTTTTTATTAAATAGTATCACACCCATACTTCCTGCGCTAATGCGGGCACATAAACCTCTTAACTTGACCCACTTCGGTGGTCACATGGTCTAAGGCGTCACTATCTATATGACTGGCGATGACGGGGATATTGGGTTCGAATCCCGGTTGAGCGTACTGAGGCTGTTTTGTTCCTAAATGTTTTACACTCTTCTTCCATGAGACACAGGTGCACTTCCTCTAAATTCAACCTTCCTCATCTTTAACCCACTATCGTAATTTAGTATATATGTGTATAGCCACGGCCATTTTTTAACCCAAACGGGTAGTAAAACGTGGTGCTAAAAAAATATTAGCTATACTTTCCTCATCCCATATGTCTTTTTTTTAGCATCACTTCCTTACTACCTATTCAGGTCATACGCATGTACTAATTACCCTAACTATCTAGGGGTGAGCAAGGTTGAATTTATATTAAGTGTACCCGTATTTACGTGGAGGAAGAGCGGAAAACCATTTAGGGAAAACCACCCTCATCGGCAGTCTAGTCTATTTCGAGAAGGATGCCTTAGACCATGCGGCCACCGAAGCAGGTTTGAATTGATTCTTCACATTCGAATTTACTTGTGGTTTTCCCCATACTCAATAAAAAAAATATGGCCGGTTACTTAAAATTAACATTCCTCATCCCGTGTTTTTAAATGTGTGGACTGAAAATAGCCTGAAAATACAGTTTACAATAAGCGTAGCCCTGAACAAACCTCCTGGATACAATGAAATGCAAGCGCCGTGGTCCATAGCCATCCCGCATGACACAAGTGGTCGACAAGGTTGCTAGCTGCCCCTGCACCTTTTATTGCATCGCGTGTTACTGTTTGTTACCTACTCGTCCGAGCTATCGAATGTCTACCACCAATGTGGCAGGGAAGAGGACGGTAGAATTAAGAGGAATGTATGCCTCACGTGGAGGGGGCATGGAAATTTTGTAATTGCAAAAAAACACTCTTTATACTCTCAACCAACCCTTTCGGTGGCCGCATGGTCTAAGGAGTCACTCTCGCAATAGACTGGAATACCTATAACGGGGAGATCGGGGTTCGAATCTTGGTTGGGTGCAATGAGGATGGTTTCCCTAAATTGTTTTCCACTCTCTCTCTTCTACGAAAATGTGGGTACACTCCCTTTAAATCAAACCTTCCTCATCCCTACTGCATTAAAGTAATTTACCTGCGTACAACCTGACTGGGCAGTAAGACACAGTGATAAAAATATATGTACAATTGTACATGTGATTTTACTATAGTTATTGAGTGTCCCCCTATGTGAAGAAGTGATTAGTTATGTGCACTACGTTTTACTATTTGTCCATGTTATCAGCAAATTTATACCCATGAGGTAAGTAGAATTTATAGGAAGTGTACCCGTATTTGTGGGGAGGAAGAGTGGAAAACGTTTATAAACAAATCAAAACCTCTGCTCAACCGTCCGTGATTTGAGCCCCAACCTTCCTGTCATCTGCAAACCAACCATTCGGTGAAGCCTAAGCTCACGTGCGTGTCCAACTGAAAAGAGTAATTATGTATTTTTGTGAAACGAACCAGTGCCAATAGTTGGTTATTAGCAACTGTCTAATCTAAGGGAATAGCTGACGATTTTCGAAACATCTATCACATAAGCTCCCTTAAAATACGAGTGAAGAATGACCTTGGGGTGAGACGTCTCCTGGATAAGATCAGTGGTAAGATCACTTACGTACTAAACCAAAGCCTCCAGGCTCGATTCTCCAAGTGTCATTTTTAAATTTATAGAATATTATATTTAGATTTAGCTATAACAGTACTTAACAGCTATAATAGCTTGGCTATTTAATCCATCTAAGGGAATAGGTAGGAATAGAAATAAGAGAAAAATATTAGGTATAAAAAGAGATGAAACTACTGGGGAATGAAGTAGGTTGTATAATGATGAGTTACATACCCTGTACTCCTCACAATAGATTGTTAGGACAATCAAGCCTCGTAGCTTATGGTGGGCAGGACATGCAGCGCCAATATGAAAATCTAGAACCATGTTTAGGGTATTGACTGGTAAACCCAATGGGAAGAGTACCATTTGGAAGACCTAGATGCAGATGGGAGTAAAACTTTAGAATGACTTTAAAGAGACATGGCGAATGAGGTGGACTGGATAGAACTAGCTTAAGATAGGTATAGGATGTATTGAGATGGACTGGATAGAAACTAGCTCAAGATAGAGATAGATTTAAAGTACCTAATGCTATAGAAGTAAGGAGACTGTCATCAATAAAGTCACGTGACCGTGATGAGTGGAATAGGGTGCCTGCCCATTTTGCCCTAAAGGCTGGGGTTTGTCTCCTATCAGAGGGAGACCTACATTTAACGTACCGTGTTTTTACGAATCACGCGAGAAATCCAATTTGAAAGCACAAAAACTTGTTCAACTACAAAATAATCACTCTTACGTATTTTTAAAAACGACGAAGGTATTTATCGGTCAGTTACAAGTTTTAGAACGAATTCGTGTATTTTTAAATGGAATTAGTATTTATTATGCACGTGTTTACATAAACAATGTTTACGGTATTTTTAGATTTTTAAAATAGTTTCTTAATTTCGTTTCTAGATTCTAGTAGCGGAAATACGACCACTGATGTTGACATACACTATCAACTAATATATATATAAGATAGACTGTTGGATCGCAGAGTAATATAACATTTTCATCACATCAACATATTATACTAGTTAAGTACGTTTTATTATTTACTAATCTAATGTAGAGAAAATGATATTAATAAAATTGAACTATATATTATTCGGAAAATTTAAAGGTTAAATAAAAATATTTACTAAACATGTTATATAACTAAAATAAACTATAAATATATATCTCTTCAGATTTAAAATTCGACTCTCGTTTGTTCTACTTATCTTGCTTTTTTGGTGTTTTCTTTGAAAGGCTGGATATTTCTATTTTCCTTTGTGTATTTGTTCCATCTGTGATTTGCATTGCAGAATTTCAGAATGTAATAATGCAACTATTATTTTCCTATAATTTTATCAGATAAACTAACTAGAAAGGCCAAAAAAATAGTAAGCATTTTTGCCAGAGAAAATTTTCTGCAAGTGAACTATTTTGATGCATTTTGATAAAAGTAACAACATCTTTATGTATTTTGTATTGAAATCTATGTAATCTTTTCAAATGCTACTAAAATTTTTTTTTAAAGAAATTTATTTTAATTTGAGAGTTTTTAACCGAAACTTAATTGTTCTTTAAGATGAAATTCCAAGGATTTATTCAACACAATGCATCCCACTTCAGTGACCGCGTGGTCTAGGGTGCTACTATCGCAGTAGATTAGACTGCCGATGACGGGGAGATCCCGGTTTGAATCTCTGTAGGATGTACTGATTTTGTTTTTCCACAATGGTTTCCCACTCTCCCTCCATGAAAATACGGGTACGCTTCATATATACATTAGTACATAAGTGTATAACATGAATGGGTAGTAAGATGCTGTGCTCAAAACAACAACATAAAGTACTGTACCTCTCGGATGTATCAGGGGAATTTTACAAAATAATTTTCCATCTTCTCTTCTATCCAACCTCGTAGTAGCGTATAACCCGAACGGGTAGTAAGACACGGTGCTAAAATAATAAAAAAAACTCGTAGTGTAGTTGTCAGTACACATAGGGGTCGCAGGTTCGATTCCCTGATGATAACTTGGGTATATTTCTCTTAAGAGGAATTATCCCAACGGTCACCAGGGTTAGTAAATTAGTCTTAAGTTAGTTTTAAGACGCCCACTGGCCCATACCCCATATTCACTGTCAACACTTCATCTCAATGTAGATAAGTGTATACAACTTTCATAGGTGTACCCTGGGCAACGCTACTGTGCCACCAGATCGCTAATAGTCTACTTACAGGCGTCAGACCTGGATGTTATGTCCCTCCTGTACAGTAATGCCATACGCTAAAATAAAATAAATATTCACTACTGTAAAATTTGGGCTATCTTCCTAAAATAAACCTTCCTTATCATGTTCCCTCTGTAAATATTTATTTTAATTGAGAGTTTTAAAAAATATCGTGAGTACAGGAGTAAGAACCATGAACCATCATTACTTTTAAAAAAACGCAAATTCTCTACCGACAGATCTATTCTTGCTCTTGGTCACATCCAAGACGTACTTCCCGCTATTCCAGAAGGCCTTGTTATTAAAAACCATGACTTGAAGATCGCACTGATAGTAGTGATAGATATTTGGATTAGGAAAATATTCCGGTATATAAAGGCTGATTTTGGACACCATATTATGCTCAAACCAAAAAATGGAAAGTTCGGTTTCCCATGACCTTGGCATGACAGTAGCGAATTTGGAATAATTATATATTTTACATTTTAAAATAATATTTGTTTTTCAATTTTGTTGTATTTTTCAAAACTAAGGTAAGGCTGTGACATTGATCTAAATTCTACTACTGTCTTAAGAAGAATACAGAAAACAGCACCAAGATGTGACTTTTGATTTGAGCTCTGTTACCTACCGACAGTCAGTTTTGATAGGAAGGGCTTTATCTGACAGCTATAAAAATATTATGGATCTACTTTAATGTATTCATACGTCAGGTAATGTTATATTATCTGAATCTATAAACTTATATATATTATAAAAAACTATAAATTAACACTAATAAAATATTCTGAAAATTGAATGACACCTGGACACGGGAATCGAACCCGGGACCTTTGGCTTATTAAGCCAAAATCTCTGACTCTGCCTTAAAATATGAGTGAAGAATTACCCTGGGCACGGGACGATTTCTGGATTTTAACAAGTATTATATTGCCGGTATAAAATAAATCGTCGATTCAATCCCTAAACAATATGGTACCCTAAATTGTATCAATAAATTATAAGAATTATTAGTTTTTCATATTATAAATATTAACAAACTCAAAAAAATTGTCTTCTCACTAAACTCAAAAAAGGCAAGTGTAGATGATGTGAGTGCTAAGATTCTGAAATAACTTTTTTCATGTATTGGTTTATCCTTTATTGCATTTAATCAACACATCTTTGAAAGTGTTTTTTTTCTAGAAGTTTGAAAACATACACAATTATTCCCGTTCCAAAGGGGGCTGGCACCAGTGAAGCAGAGGAATATAGACCAGTTAATATGTTGCCTATATGTGAAAAGAATCTATAGTGTATGATCAACTAATGGCCTTTTGTAACCGAACTAATTTACTTGCTAAGCATCAATCAGGTTTTCGAAAAAAGCATTCATGTGAGTCTGCGCTACAATATGTTATGCATTAATGGAAAAAATAACCTTGAGTGTAACATGACAACCTGTGCTGTGTTCATAGATCTGAAATGAGAATTTGAAACTATGGACAGGCATATTCTTGTTAAAAAATTAGAGAAATATGGATTCAAGGGATATGTGTTGAATTGGCTAAAGGATTATCGGTGAGATTGATAACAGGCCACAAAATATGTTGACCGTATTTCATCAAAGGTTGCAAATGAGGTTGGTGTGCCACAGGGAAGTGTTTTGGGTCCATTTTTGTTTGTAATTTATGTTAATGACCTCCCAACAGTTTTGGAGAGTTGTAGAATTCATTTATTTGAAAATGACACATTTATTTATGTATTTGATTATGATCAAAGCCTTGTTATCTATGTAATAAATCATGAGCTTAGAGTTGCAATTGAGTGGATGAGTGTTAACAAGTTAAAAATCAATACTTCAAAAACAAAGAGCATGGTGCTTTGCAACAGAAAGAAATTACTTGACTGTTTATTATTATTATCTAGCACCGCGTCTTACTACCCGTTCGGGTTATACGCTTAAGTACTAATTACGCTAATGGATTAGGAATTGGGAAGGTTGAATAGAGGAAGTGAACCCGCATTTGCGTGGAGGGAGAGTGGAAAACCATTTAGGAAAAACCACCCCCAGTTCACCCGACCGAGATTCGAACCTCGATCTGCCCGTCCTCGGCAGTCAGGCTCAACACGACTAGCGCGTTAGCCAACTACGCCACCGAGGCGGGTACCTTGACTGTTGTATCTCAAAATATGCAGTTGAGGATAGGTAGTGAAGTGATTGAATGTGTGACATAATTTAAGTACTTAGGTATAGTTATTGAGAGAAAGCTAAATTTTCATATTATAATAAATTATCTAGTGAAAAAAAATTGCAATAAGGGTTGTTTTTTTGGCAAGAGTTGGTGTGACACTATCAGTTTGGACAAAATTAGTTATATGCACTACTATTGTTTTGCCTAATTTTAATTATTGTGGTACATTAATATATATGTGTTCAACTTCAGATATATCAAGACTTCAAAAACTGCAGAACAGCGCTATGCGGATCATTTTAAAATGTAGTAAATATACAAGCATTGATGCTATGCTGAGTTAAGTCAATGTTTAAGTTTTTATGAACAGTATACATTTATATAGTTTTGGTTGACAGATTTAGTGGTTTTGTGTTGTATGTTCCTGTTTATGTACGGTAACCATTGTTTATTCAGGTAATTTTTATGGTTATGTATTACTGTATGTATATTGTTGGCTGGGTTATGCTATTTAAATAAATATTATTATTATTATTATTATTATTATTATTATTATTATTATTATTATTATTATTATTATTATTACTAACTATATCCTGATTCTGATAGAAATAACAGTTACCAAAAACCATTTTAATATATCAAGTCATATAAAGTTATCAATTTTGGTGGTAAAACATTGTTTGTCTCCTCCTACCAGTATCCACGTTATTAGATATGATTTGATCATAAACAGCTGGACATTGGAATCGAACTGGAGAACAGTAGTTCAACAAAGGTAACTAGATCCGCGTTAACGATCTACAGACACCTACATTTAGGAATTGGAGGTCCCTGATTATTAATCAGAGGTCCCTTATTTACCTAAGACATTCGAGATGTCCCACCGACTGTGTTAGACTGGTTTCACACGGACCACAATCGCATGTGGTACGTGGGACCCACAATCGCACGCCCGTGGTACCACTAACGCAGCGCTTATCAAACACATTGATTGGCATGACTGTAGCGCAAGTACTTGCAGACGGTGTCGCATGATGTGGTTGCGATTCCTTGCTTTGCGTGTGTGGTACCACTGGCCCGAACACTGACGCTTCGCCTAGCTTCAGTACCACAGTCGCACACGTTGCAAGCGTGTTTCGTGAGTTCTCTGACCTGGCATTCATTGACAGAGTTGTGTTGTTTGTAGTGCCAAACTCTTAGAAAATGTCTGAATTTGACACAGATAGATTTATAGTTGAAATTGAATCAAGACCTGCACTGTGGGACTTAGAAGCCCCAGAGTATGCAAATAAACATCTCAAAACAAAGGCATGGGATGAAGTTTGCCAAGCCTAAGAGTGATGCTCAATCTTTCCTCTGGAGCTATAGGTAGCCTCATATTGGTTGACTGTGCTGTTATATTGCCCTTTACCATGTTCAACAATTCAGTGAAAGATCTCTCTGACATTCTATAGTACGAGCAAAATTTTTCCGGGTCATTTTGCAGTTCAGAATGTAACAAATAAAACTGACTTTTGAGAAGGCGGGAACTTAAAATGGGATGCACCCAGTACTTTCTATTCACTTTTCTACGGCGTCGGATTGCACGACGTATCATTATAAAAAAATAAAAACTCCTCTTCCTCTTCCATAATCACGTAACCAAAATTACACAAACTTCTCAGCAAACGGTGCACTCTTCCAAAAGCTAGATGCTACTGTCGTATGCAAAGACCGTTTTGGCCTATGTCGTGTGAAAGTGTACATGCGATTGTCGCATTGCTCTGTGGTGCGTGGTAGCCACATACCACATGCGATTGTGGTCCGTGTGAAACCGCCCTTATTATTGTGATAAAATGAGCGACATGAAGATCGGTGATGGCTATCCACAATACAGCGTCGGGGATGAATGGGGCTACACAGAGATGTGTGATTCGGCCGTTTATTGGCTGGGAGGCTCGAACTCCGGCGTGTTTGAACATAGTCAGACCATGAAAAGATCGTGAGTCCAAATGCCCAATCTACCGTCTGAAGAAGGGAGACACGGAAGACCTGAAAGATTTGCCTGGGTCGCCTCCTCTCCCCGACGAGCAGTGGAGTTAGGAATTCTGTGCCGAATAGGACCGGGTCAAACGGGAACAATACAACACGATAAAAAGTTTGACATAAATGACAGCGGTTGAAATATAAAACGTTCTTCGTTTGGAAGAAAAGAATACGGTCCAACACTGTTGAACTCGAGGATGTGGGCCGAGTAATGCTGCCGGGTGAAAACTTTGGGCAAACATATAGATATAGAAGAATCAAGTAGCCAAAGTTATTATTTATGCTTTTTAGTGAGTAATTCTCCATATAGATATCATATTCTGAAAATAACACCTGGACACGGGAATCGAGCCCGTGACCTTTGACCTAGTACGCCAATGCTCTAACTACTGAGCTAACTAGGAACTGTCCCGTGCACAGGGTCATTCTTCACTCATATTTTAAGGCAGAATCTGTGATGGACGTGCGGAAATCGTCGGCTACAAATGTGTGATTTTATTAATATCACGAGCTATCAGATAACGCAAACACCTTCGACTCGGTAGTTGGCTTATTGCTGCCATTTGTACAATTATTATAATTGTAAGGGATTACATATTTAAGAATCAATTAGCCGAAGCTATTATTTATGCCGAGTCCGAAGTCCGAAGTTATCTGATAGATCGTGATCTTAATAAAAGCACACATTTTGTAGCCGACGATTTCCGCACGTCCATAATAGACTCTGCCTTAAAATATGAGTGAAGAATGACCCTGACCACGGGACGATTGCTGGTTAGCTCAGTAGTTAGAGCGTTGGCGTAATAACCAAAGGTCCCGGGTTCGATTCCCGTGTCCAGGTGTCATTTTCCAATTTTCTTAATATAGATATAGTTTTATTATGTCCCAGAGAGGCATGAGCTATCTCCAAAGAGAATACTACGAGTTTTTTTAGATGGTAGATGTATATATTGTATATACTCATATGTATAGTATTATAGTTTTCAATACTACCGATAAAAATTGTTTACATAGCTTATTTCACCTTTTCAAAGGACCCCTTTACTCATAAAGCACTCGAAAGATATAGTAAAGTTTCTTGATGAAATAAGAGCGCAGTCTTGAATATTTTGTTAGCACCACATCTTATTACCCTTTCGGGCTATATGCTTCTTGAACCTTGATACAGGATGGGGATGAAGGGTATGGACTGAATGGAGTAAGGAAGAGCACAGTATACTCAGTATGAGGCGTGCAACCTGGTGATGCGAAAAGGGAGAGAGGGAACGAATGTACTTCGCCGTATTGGAGGAGGTATATATTGTATATCATGTTTCAGAATTCACTGGAGGAGAGCACATATCCGTCGAGAGAGAGAGAGAGAGAGAGAGAGAGGAGAAAAGACAGAGAGAAAGAGAGAGAGAGAGAGGGAGAAAGCTAACCCGGAGGAAGGTCGTCCTGGTTGGCTCACCCAGAGGAGGGATGGGAGGACGATTCGATACAAGAAACAGTATAATCAAATAGATTAGTATGCACTTAGATCCTTTTTTCACACCCGGTCCTGGAAGTATAGGGACTACTGTAGTTTATAAACTCTTTTTTATTTTTAACACCTTGGATTTTAGGTTTATATTTTCTTGGTTTGAATCATTTTTACTTATTTATGTTGAAAAGAATATATTTAAAAGCCATCGATATTTTATAACTTATAAATATTCAAATATACATTTTTTCCTCACACATTTGTCGGAATGAGAAGGTAATGTAGGCAATAAACTTTGCATCCTCTTTGCTTGTTTGGTTGTATAATATACATTCAGGACAAGACACTGCACCTTAAAAAAAAATCCAAATTTTTGTGTGTGTTCAGGAATAACATTTGACTATATCATTAATGCTATCTTATATCAGTATTGGTACTAAATATAAATATGATAGCTGAGGATCACATAACTAAACGTATGGATATATTAAAGTAGTTTTAGTAACTTTTGTAACTTTCATATATGACCGTTCCTACAAGAATCCTGCTATATCAAGGGTGCTGATAACAACTACGAAAATAAATCTTTAATATTGTTTTAAGTCGATTGCTTCTAAAATAGTCTCCCTTCCGGACCCAAATAACAAAAGCTCAAAAAGGATTTGTATGTATATTGAAACATGCGTGAAGTAACTAGTTTTTTAATCACTTAAATTTCAATATAACTAAAACTGTAACATTAATTATGAACAAGTGCATGCATGTATGCGACAATCATTCCAGAACATTGCCATGATACTGAAAACCCTACAGTGGAGCTTACAGGTATACATGGGGTGTTTACAAAAAAAAAAAAAAAAGCAGTCTAAAGACTGGCCTGGATAAATACTTAAGAGCCCGTCTCACTCCGCGGATAATACCTAACCTAGGTAGGTAGTACAGATCGAAACAGATATCTTAATTCTTACACCATGGATTACACCTAGCTTAGGTAGGTATTAAAGATCAAACCAGTTGTCACATCGGGGTGCATTCATTTTTTATTCTACTTTATAAAACAGTGACATTGAAACCAGTGAAACCGTTTTACTATACTTTTTAAATAATACAATGAAAATTAAAAATAATTATTTTAAAATTTTAAAAAAATTAATAAATTGATTTTAATATCACTGTTGTTAAATGAAGAATGAAAAAAAACTATACATCTCTATGTTTTCTTGTACGATCGAGATCGTTTATCTGATTCACTGGTTAATGGACCGTGAAATGGGCTCTTGAGATGAGAAACCACATTAAGAACTGAAATGAAAGCGAGAGTGTCCAAAGGAATATTTGATAATTTGTACAAAATTTATTTATTAATTGAAAAAAATTACAATACTAGGTATGTATAAATAATTTAACATTTTTTTAACACCGCGTCTCACTACCCGTTCGAGCTATACGCCTATGTACTAATCACACTAATGCGTTAGGACTAGAAAGGCTTTAATTTAGAGGAAATGTACTCGCATTTGCATAGAGGAAGAGTGGAAAACCATTTACGAAAACCATCTCTGTGATCCCGATCTCCCCGTCTTTGCCATTCTAGTCCAACACGATAGTAGCGCGTTAGACCATGCAGCCACCGAGGTGGGTTAAACAATATTTATTAAAATGTAAACATATAATACATGATTTTGTTAAAAAATACATAATAATAAACCTATTAAATAACATTTACTTCCACACATTTGTGTCTAGGTATGTGTATTGGTTAAGATTTAAACATAAGAAAGGATAACTACAACGTGTTACCGTTTGAACAATTAAAAAAAAAAATTCAAACACAATTTTTTAAAGGTGTTGGGTATTGTTTCCTGATGTAAAATATGT
Source organism: Timema podura (assembly GCA_033556935.1). Lineage (NCBI taxonomy): Eukaryota > Metazoa > Arthropoda > Insecta > Phasmatodea > Timematidae > Timema > Timema podura. The sequence continues at coordinate 28,612,896 of JAVRXN010000012.1, forward strand.
AATGTGATATGATTGTGGTCATCATTTAATGGCCACACAGGGAGGTACAATACAATATTGGTAGCCCTGCCAAGTCTTGACGGGACGAAACATTCACGGAGCTTCCCTAAAAATAGCGTGTAGGACCGGGAAGAGCACAAGAAAATACCGCGACAGATATATCTGGTTCAAAAAGCATCATCATCCCGTTGGTCGGTCGGACATAAAAGTCTACTGCATGCTGGCTGACCAGAGTTGTTACTTGGACTCAACATGTAGACTACTAGTAAGACAACGAATAGACTGTAGTCTACTAGTAACCTCCATGAAATATAGCCAATGTTGTTACATGAAATAAACATGGAGTAGGACACTGACTCTAGTCTACTAGTAACCTTCATGAAAGATGCTCAAGGCTGTTACTTAAACTCAACATGGAGTAGGACACTGACTGTAGTCTACTAGTAACCTTCAAGAAAGATGGTCAAGGTTGTGACTTGAACTAAACATGGAGTAGGACACTGACTGTAGTCTACTAGTAACCTTCATGAAAGATGGTCAAGGTTGTTACTTGAACTCATCCTGGAGTAGGACACTGACTGTAGTCTACTAGTAACCTTCATGAAAGATGGTCAAGGTTGTTACTTAAACTCAACAAGGAGTAGGACACTGACTGTAGTCTAGTAGTAACCTTCATGAAAGATGGTCAAGGTTGTTACTTGAACTAAACATGGAGTAGGACACTGACTCTAGTCTACTAGTAACCTTCATGAAAGATGCTCAAGGCTGTTACTTAAACTCAACATGGAGTAGGACACTGACTGTAGTCTACTAGTAACCTTCAAGAAAGATGGTCAAGGTTGTGACTTGAACTAAACATGGAGTAGGACACTGACTGTAGTCTACTAGTAACCTTCATGAAAGATGCTCAAGGCTGTTACTTAAACTCAACATGGAGTAGGACACTGACTGTAGTCTACTAGTAACCTTCATGAAAGATGGTCAAGGTTGTTACTTGAACTAAACATGGAGTAGGACACTGAATCTAGTCTACTAGTAACCTTCATGAAAGATGCTCAAGGCTGTTACTTAAACTCAACATGGAGTAGGACACTGACTGTAGTCTACTAGTAACCTTCATGAAAGATGGTCAAGGTTGTTACTTGAACTCATCATGGAGTAGGACACTGACTCTAGTCTACTAACCTTCATGAAAGATGGTCAAGGCTGTTACTTAAACTCAACATGGAGTAGGACACTGACTGTAGTCTACTAGTAACCTTCATGAAAGATGGGCAAGGTTGTTACTTGAACTCATCATGGAGTAGGACACTGACTCTAGTCTACTAACCTTCATGAAAGATGGTCAAGGCTGTTACTTAAACTCAACATGGAGTAGGACACTGACTGTAGTCTACTAGTAACCTTCATGAAAGATGGTCAAGGTTGTTACTTGAACTCATCATGGAGTAGGACACTGACTGTAGTCTACTAGTAACCTTCATGAAAGATGGTCAAGGTTGTTACTTGAACTCATCATGGAGTAGGACACTGACTGTAGTCTACTAGTAACCTTCATGAAAGATGGTCAAGGTTGTTACTTGAACTAAACATGGAGTAGGACACTGACTGTAGTCTACTACTAACCTTCATGAAAGATGCTCAAGGCTGTTACTTAAACTCAACATGGAGTAGGACACTGACTGTAGTCTACTAGTAACCTTCAAGAAAGATGGTCAAGGTTGTGACTTGAACTAAACATGGAGTAGGACACTGACTGTAGTCTACTAGTAACCTTCATGAAAGATGGTCAAGGTTGTTACTTGAACTCATCCTGGAGTAGGACACTGACTGTTGTCTACTAGTAACCTTCATGAAAGATGGTCAAGGTTGTTACTTAAACTCAACATGGAGTAGCACACTGACTCTAGTCTACTAGTAACCTTCATGAAAGATGCTCAAGGCTGTTACTTAAACTCAACATGGAGTAGGACACTGACTGTAGTCTACTAGTAACCTTCATGAAAGATGGGCAAGGTTGTTACTTGAACTAAACATGGAGTAGGACACTGACTGTAGTCTACTACTAACCTTCATGAAAGATGCTCAAGGCTGTTACTTAAACTCAACATGGAGTAGGACACTGACTGTAGTCTACTACTAACCTTCATGAAAGATGCTCAAGGCTGTTACTTAAACTCAACATGGAGTAGGACACTGACTGTAGTCTAGTAGTAACCTTCATGAAAGATGGTCAAGGTTGTTACTTGAACTCATCATGGAGTAGGACACTGAGTGTAGTCTACTAGTAACCTTCATGAAAGATGCTCAAGGCTGTTACTTAAACTCAACATGGAGTAGGACACTGACTGTAGTCTAGTAGTAACCTTCATGAAAGATGGTCAAGGTTGTTACTTGAACTCATCATGGAGTAGCACACTGACTCTAGTCTACTAGTAACCTTCATGAAAGATGGTCAAGGTTGTTACTTGAACTCAACATGGAGTAACACACTGACTGTAGTCTACTAGTAACCTTCATGAAAGATGGTCAAGGTTGTTACTTGAACTCAACATGGAGTAGCACACTGACTCTAGTCTACTAGTAACCTTCATGAAAGATATTCAAGGCTGTTACTTAAACTCAACATGGAGTAGGACACTGACTGTAGTCTACTAGTAACCTTCATGAAAGATGGGCAAGGTTGTTACTTGAACTAAACATGGAGTAGGACACTGATTGTAGTCTACTAGTAACCTTCATGAAAGATGGTCAAGGTTGTTACTTGAACTCATCATGGAGTAGGACACTGACTGTAGTCTACTAGTAACCTTCATGAAAGATGGTCAAGGTTGTGACTTGAACTAAACATGGATTAGGACACTGACTGTAGTCTACTAGTAACCTTCATGAAAGATGGTCAAGGTTGTTACTTGAACTCATCCTGGAGTAAGACACTGACTGCAATCTACTAGTAACCTTCATGAAAGATGCTCAAGGCTGTTACTTAAACTCAACATGGAGTAGGACACTGACTGTAGTCTACTAGTAACCTTCATGAAAGATGGTCAAGGTTGTTACTTAAACTCAACATGGAGTAGGACACTGACTGTAGTCTACTAGTCAAGGTTGTTACTTGAACTCATCCTCGAGTAGGACACTGACTGTAGTCTACTAGTAACCTTCATGAAAGATGGTCAAGGTTGTTACTTGAACTCATCATGGAGTAGGACACTGACTGTAGTCTACTAGTAACCTTCATGAAAGATGGTCAAGGTTGTTACTTGAACTCATCCTGGAGAAGGACACTGACTGTTGTCTGCTAGTAACCTTTATGAAAGATGGGTAATGGTGTTATTTAAACTCAACATGGAGTAGGACACTGACTGTTGTCTACTAGTAACCTTCATGAAAGATGGTCAAGGTTGTTACTTAAACTCATCATGGAGTAGGACACTGACTGTAGTCTACTAGTAACCTTCATGAAAGATGGTCAAGGTTGTTACTTGAACTAAACATGGAGTAGGACACTGACTGTTGTCTACTAGTAACCTTCATGAAAGATGGTCAAGGTTGTTACTTAAACTCATCATGGAGTAGGACACTGACTGTAGTCTACTAATAGCCTTCATGAAAGATGGGTAATGTTGTTACTTGAACTCAACTACCTGAGGAAAACAATCTAGTTTCATGCATCTTGTAGTAGCTAAGGTAGATATCTCGTCTGACAGTAACTATCGGATAAAAACAATGGAGTGTCAGAAATATTCCAAAGTAATAGCTGCAAACTAAAGCAAAAGCATAATTAATCTTAAACATAAATATTTTGGTGGAAAGGGCAATTTTTCTAAGCACTATTAGTCCTGATAGCTCCATCAATTATTGATATTATATCAAACTATTTTATTATTTGGTAGAGGATATTATGGAGAATAATTTATAGTGCTTTTCCGAAAAAGGGCAATTTTGACATTTTGAACTTTTTTCAATTAACTCCGTCTCTCTTTTTTTTAGCAGGGTATCCTACTACCCGTTCAAAATTATACGTTTATGTACTAATTAGTAATTACATTAATGTGCTAAGGATTAGGCAGGTTGAATTTAGAGGAAGTGTACCCGTATTTGCATGCAATAATAGTGGAAAACCATTTAGGGAAAACCACCCTCAATACACTAGAGCGGGATCAAACCTTAATCTCCCTGTCTTTGGCAATCTAATCTATAGTAAGAGTAACGCTTTAAGCCATGTGGCCACCAAGTCGTGTTCGTCTCTTGTTATGTCTCGTAAAGATCGGTTACTGGTTATGGGAAGATCAGAGTTCAAATCTTGTACGAGTATAATGAGGATAACACTTCCTAAATGGTTTCCTACTCTACCTCCACACAAATTCGGGCACACTTACTCTAAATTCTACCTTTCCCATCCATACCCATTTACGCAACTATGTGCATATAAGAAAACATTATATACATACGTACAGTACATAAAATCATAAATATATATTCATACATACTTTAGAATATCTACTATGTATTATTCCATTCTATGTCCACATGCATAACTGTGCAATGATTACAAGCTAAGCATCTGTACATTATAATATCTGCACCTTATATATAATATAATAAATATTATTCGTAGTTTAGTTTATTTATTTAGCACCGCTTCTTACTAGTTACTACCCGTTCACGTTATACGCTTAAGTACTAATTACGCTAATAGGCTAGGAATTAGGAAGGTTGAATTTAGAGGAAGTGAGCCCACATTTGCGTGGAGGGAGAGTGTAATATAATTTAGGCAAAACCACCCCAATTCACCCGAGCGAGATTCGAACTTCGATCTTCCCCGTCCTCGGCAGTCTGGTTCAAAACGAAACCAGAGCGTTAGCTATAACTACGCCACCGAGGTGGGTTACCATAGTTTAGTCGTTCACCAGTTCTGCGAACGAGTTATTCCCCTCACATCACAAACTACTTAGTTTTATTATTATTAAATTAGCACCGCGTCTTACTACCCGTTGGGGTTTATACGCTTAAGTACTAATTACGCTAATGGAATAGGAATTGGGAGGGTTGAATTTAGAGGAAGTGAACCCGCATTTGCGTGGAGGGAGAGTGGAAAACCATTTAGGAAAAACCACCCCCAGGTCACCCGACCGAGATTCGAACCTCGATCTCCCCGTCCTCGGCGGTCGAGCTCAACACGACTGGCGCGTTAGAACTACTTAGTTAAAGGTCTACCATTAGTGGGAAGTTTTTAAAGTTCATTTAGGTTAAATTAACTAAACTTAATATAATAATTACTACGCTGGTGTTAGCACAATAATACATGACTTACTTGAACTTGTTTGGTAGGTATTTGTTTTCAATAAGTTTAATTTGTGCTAGAATATAAATGTACTATTTTCAAAATAGCTGTGATTAGTTTAAAACCAGTAACATATTTAAAATTAAAATAAAACATAATCTTACTAATACAAATTATTGTAGTTATAACGGGACCAGTGTTCGATTAATTACATTTTTAGAATATTTAAGTTATGTAAATGCAGCAAAAGTGTTTACCTTTATCATTTATCATAGGGATAGCCTTTATCATTTCGACCACCCAGGCTAGCGACGTGATTACTGATTTTAGGACAATGGTGCTAGTTGTTTGGAGCTGTGGGAGGGGGAAGATAATGAAGAACTGCTGAGCAAATTAAATACCAAAGAACGATCTTGTCCCTTCGTTTCTGCCACCGAGATCGGCCGAATAATCCCGATTGTCTTGCGTCACCTCATATTTTAGTTCGATTTGAACTAGTTCACGTCGATGAGGTGAACTAGTTTCACAAGTTCAGCTGGAGGTACAGTTCACTTTGAGCTATTAATTCACGAGCTATGTATCTGCACTATATAACTATACAGAATGTTAGAAAGAAAGGGTTCAGAAATGAAGGGCCTTGTAGTACTCATTAAAATAAGTAAAAATAGGTATTACTAAGCCTAGGTCCACATAACAACTTACACAGATATAGGCTACAGGAAATTTTGTATTTCAGTAGTAAACAAAATTAAGATGAAAATAAAATGTTATTTGAGTTTATATGGAACAAATTTACTACCCTATCACTACAAAAGATGTTATACATGTTGTCCTTCCATTGCCACACAAACTTTACATTTTAGAATCAGTCTGAAAAATCCATGGCTTCATTCGAATCGTCTGATAACTGTTTTCAATTAGCTGTTTAAAGTCTGCTAAATCAATTATTGAATACTAATACACAAATCTCTTTAAGTATCCCAATACAATAAAAAAAGTCTAAAGTATTATGGTCATGGGACAGGGGCACCTATGTGAACTGGAACTCCTCGACCTATCTATCTAAAGTCTGTTCAGCGTAGGAATTGTTTTCTGAAAGGCCTTTTTCCCTACCAGAAATATATTATATAGTAGGATATTGATAGGAAAAAAGACCTTTCAGAGAGTAATTCCTACCGTGAATGGAGTATATTTTCTATTAAATGCATCATTGAGGTTATGTCTGACAGCGGAAAATGAGGTGGAGCAGGTACGTAGGTAAACAAATACAAGTTCAGTGTCTACAAATGGATTCAGTTAAATTAAATTATAAAAATGTTAAATTTCCTGTATCAATGTGCGATTTGGTTTGCTTACTTACACTTTTTTTTAATCATTTTAATGAATACTATAAAATCCTATATTAATGAACATTTAAAAAATATACGAATGTATTTTTTTAGCGTCTCATTATCCATTCGGGTTGTATGCCTATGTAACAATTACACTAATGTGTTAGGGATTAAGTAAGTTTAGAATAGAGGAATTGTACCCTCACTTGTGTAGAGGGAGAGTGGAAAACCACACTTGGTACACCTGACCGGGATCAAACCCCGGTCTCCCCGTCTTCGGCAGTCTAGTTAGTCTATTGCGAAAGTAGCGCCTTAGACCATGCAGCCACCTAAGGGGTGATTTACGTACTATGCGGATGGTTAGTTTAAAATAATTCCACCATTATTCGTCTGGAAATGAAATGAGATAATCCTTGTGTACAGAGGGAGGAAGCCCCTCAATGTATCCGGCTGGGGTCACACCTTGGACTCATGAGTCAGAGGTACACCTTCTTTCCTTGCGGCCATCTCTGTTCCTAACAAAGATGTTGGAATAATAGGAAACATGACATGTGTGTTCAGCGAATATACAGAAAACAAACACTTCCCGGTCCAATCCGAGGAGTTAAAAATATCTCGAAAGGACAGTTGGCAGCTCGCGTTGTCTTTCCCGTTGCCAACGGCGGGATGGACCGACGGGTTCGTTGCTTGAAGCTGTGGGATTAATACTTGTTGGTGTACATTTTATGATTTAAAAAAAAAATCAACCGCATCGGTGGGTTCGCGGCATATAGCATCTGTTATCATCTTGTCTGATTTTTCGGTGACAGGGAGGTGGATTCGGATCCCGGACGAGAGGTTTTGCTACCATTTTCTCCCAATAGCAAATACAGATACATTTCCTCATATCATGTGGATTCCTACCTTCCTCATCCTTGACCATTAGTGTAGTACGGATAACGTGGATTGAAAAGTAAGAAATGGTGTAGGCCTACGTTTTTTTAGCACCATGTCTTACTACCCATTCGGGTTGTACGTGTAAGTACTAACTACGCTAATGTGTTAGGGATTAGGAAGGTTGACTTTAGATGGAGTGTACCCTCATTTGCGTGGGGAGAGAGTAGTAAACCAATTAGGAAAAGCCACCCTCAGTACACCCGACCGGGATCGAACCCCGATCTCACCGTCCTCGGCAATCTATTCTATCGCGAGAGTTGTGCCTTCTTAGAACAGGCGGCCGCCGAAGTGGGCCACCTACGTAATTATTTTGTAGTTTATTCTGAGGGCTTTTAATGTCATTCAACCTATAGCAGGGAGAATTAGTTCGGCGCTAGCTTACATGGCTACGAAAAGGATGGACCAAGGCTCGAATCCTATTTCTCCAAAAATGTATTTTTTTCAATCATCTCTTTAATACACCGGTTCCCAACCTTTATTCACTTGCGTAGGCCTACCCCTTGGCAGCCCATTTCCATAAATTATGCCCTTAATTTTATCAAAATAGTTGATTACTACCCAATAGTAGCTATTTCTGATTTATTTGTTGCAACTGAAAATAAATAATGGGATTACAAAACAATGTAAAGTATTAATAAGGTGAAATATATTTTTACATTCAAAATGCAAAAGTTACAATTAAAACTAACACATTTAATGTATTTATTTATTAATAACTATAAAAATTATTTTATGTTTAAAATTGAAATAATTTTCTCAAGGTCAAATATAGTTAAAAAAACTGTACCACCCCTCACCATATCATTGAGTTAATTTCATAACTTTTGACTGATCTTTTGGTTTATACTGCTGGCATATATAGCTCTTTCTGCCATCATTAAAATATTTCGCGTACCCCCAAACTTCCTGGCACGTACTCCTGGGGTTACGCATACCCTAGGTTGGGAACCGCTTATCTAATATCATGATGAAGCAGTTTATTACTTTCACCCTTTCTAACTAAATAATTCTGTTTGTTTGGATCAGAAATATCAAACCGCTTGGCATTGAAAAATAAGCGTGGTGTTAAAATACATGTCGACCAATCAGAATTTATAATGGGAAAAGTCAATAATATCAATCATTCTTAAACCAGTCGAGTTCTTTTTATTGGGTTATTTAACGTACACTTTTTAAATACGTATATTATATCAGAACACGTCCTACATACTAGCATAAACTAAAACAGTACGGCCTAATATCAAACATTCACCCCTAACACCCAAATATTTATTCATTTGATAGCAGAATGAACCCGTAAATAAAGTGTAAATATCTTGAAAATAGAATCAAATAGCCAACGCTATTATTTATGCTATTAGTGAGGATTACTCCATCTAAATATCATATTCTGAAAATTAAAAAATGACACCTGGACAAAGGAATCGATATCTGATAGCGTTATCTGATAGCTCGTGATATTAATATAATCACACACTTGTAGCCGACGATTTCCTCACGTCCATCATAGACTCTCCCTTAAAATATGAGTGAAGAATGACCCTGGGCACGGGACGAATCCTAGATAGCTCAGTGGTTAGAGCATTGGCGTACTAAGCCAAAGGTCCCGGGTTCGATTTCCGTGTCTAGGTGTCATTTTTCAATTTTCATACTATGTAAATATCTTCTTGAGATCCACTCAGGATCAAAAACTGGTTTTCTTCACCAGTTCTTAGATCATTGCAAGGGAGAGTCAAGCCACGCACATGGACTGATTCATTATCTGACTATTCGTAACATTAGAAATAAATATTTATCGTATACAAGTTAATTACCCGCTCTCCGCACGTGATGTGTTTTATAATACGCATCTAATGTTAAAAAATAAGTGGTTAAAATCCATTGTTAAAGAAATTGTGTAAGACTTTTTATTTTTTAGAGAAAATATACAAACAACTGTTAAATATAATAACAAAATATATATCAATATTATTATTACTGCCAACACACAGCTTAGAAGCTAGATTCCTGGAGGTGCTAAGAAATAATTTTTTGTAGCCAACATTTTTACTTTTTCTCGACCCTTCAAAGAGAGAATTATTGTGAGTGTCAAAAAAAATTTTACCCAAGATTTCGATAAAATGTCGACCCCTTGAAACCTAAAAAGTGGTTTTCGCTATGCGTTTCTTTGTCTGTGTATCTGTACCTCAGTCTAGAGCCAAAACCATTTTAGTGATCGGGCTAGAGCTTGGTATCTAAATTTTTCAAATTTTTCCCAGAAGAGTTTTTGGAATTAGATATCAAACCTTAAAACTAAGGGTAGCTTACTCGAGGACCAAAAGAGAAAAAAGTTTAATTTTTACTAAATCTACTCAAACGATTTTGATTAAATTTTATATGTAGGCTCTGTTTATCATTACAAACAAAAATTTAATGGCAATTCTCATTTTCCAATGAAAATTACTTTGAGGGTACGTTATATAAACTTAAATATTCTATTTTGATCAAATCTCCGCAGTTATTTGTGATACGACTTTGGTGTAGTGTAGGCCTATGTATATTATTTTGTTTCACAAATATTACGAGGTAATAGTAAATATGTCTCTCTATATTAATAAAATGAATGTGTGTATATTTGTTATGAGCATTGCGTGAGATCTACACCACGCAGAGGTTCGAAAATTTAAAATTAATAGCATATGTGCACAAACATGTGAACCTCGAGGCTGAAATTTTAATTTTCTGAATAGATTTTTATTAATTTATTAAATAGGTACTGGATCGGAAAAAAATAAACTGAAGAAATTTTTTTCTGTCTGTTTAAAGGCAAAAAAAGGTTACTTCTGCTAACTTTAAGATAAAAAGAGTAAGTTTGTGCGGTGCACCGTATTATTTAATCATATATTAGGATTACTTTTATATAAACATTCAAAAATACAATTAATTCAAGGCCTCAACAGTGGTTTGGACCAGTGAACTGACCTTTCAACTTTATTGTTTCGGTTCGATCCCCGGTTGTGTAGACATGTATTCTTCACGTGGTGTGAAAGTAAACATCCAAGTCCAACACAAATGCTGTGCACGGTGCTAATGGCTCTTAGAGAATCCCACGCTAGAATTGAGTTAACGAGGGAGGAGGAGGAGGCGGGGGTAGCCCACGTTAATGGACGAAATTAAGACAACATGTGCCCGTCACCTTAAGTGACCATTTTGTCGAAGCATTTACGGGGACGTTTTTAAAACCACTGGTGGGAGAACCAGAGAATGTAATTGACATTTAAATAATACACAATACCACCTGAGTTTGATGAGAAGGAACATTTTTTGATGGTTATAAAAGTTTCTGAAACAATTTTCATATAATTTTATGAAAAGTCTTGTGATCTGTACCTGCCAATTTTTATTGGTCATATGAAATAATACTGTCCGACACCTTAGCTCATTCGGTAGCATGTCTGCCTACTGAGCTATGGGGCCCGGCTTCGATTCCCGGCATGGCCAAAAATTTGTCATTGCTGTGAATATAGATTTACTCTTTCACATTGATAAATTGACGGTCGGGGATTGGATGTTGTGCCTGCTCTAGTCTCAAGTTATATTATAAGGCATATGAAGGCTAAGACAGGCCTAACAAGCCGGTAGTGTCAAAATATATGGCTTGAATAAAAAACTGACCCAGGCCACAGGCGGGAAACGGTAATGCATGTAGCATATGAAATAATACTAATAATAATGTTAAATCTCATCAATGTTGACCACCAAAAAGTATGTTTGTGTTTTTTTAAAGATTACTTCTTACCTAAATCTATTACGTTGAAAGTAGATTCAACGTCTATTATATACTTCCAATATTAAAAAAAAATTATATATATATATATATATATATATATATATATATATATATACACTCGTGTAATTGGCCAGTGTATATCTGGGAGTGTTTGATATGAAAAATAGCACTGTATATTTTTAAGGGGAGAAAATGTAGGGGGTGGGGTAGAGGGTGAAATTTGTTTGAAGGTTGTTTCCTGATAAATAGTTTTAAAAAAATTGAAATATTTCGAAAATAGCTCAAACAATTTTTTAAATAAAAATCAGGGAGTGTTTTACATGACAAATAATAATAAAGGTTCATTAAAAAAAATCCATTTCAAGGTAATTTATTGATGAGTGAATTTTGAAAATTTGGCACCAAATTAAATAGACCAATAGACGTAGAACTATATGTACGATTTTACCCTACTATTTTTTAAATTTATATTTAGGTGTCAATACTGCTCTGTGACATGTGTTAAAGAACATAAAATTTTAGTTGCACAAGTCAAAGCTATGACAAAAAAATAAATGTTACACTAATTTATAGTTCATCTTCTTTTAGAATAATTTGTCACATAACAATACTATAATGTTGCCGGACTTACTCAGGATAACTAACATTTTTAGTACAAGTACAAAATTATTATAACATTAACGCCTAGATATCATGCAGGTTATTTAGGTGTTACGAAATTTTTTAATTTTATAATTTAAAATAGAAATAGGTTAATTCCATCCCGACAATAGATCAGAGGCAGCAAAGGCTAAGCTTACCAACTAAATTAGTATTTATCTAGGTTCGAATTAGGTTTAATTTATTGCAAGGTGCTTATTCCAAAATATGGTTTCCCCTATCCTCCAGGTAAATACGGTTGCGTTTATAGTTTAAGACATTTATAAGTGTACGATGATAAGATCATTAAATTATTTAACCTAGGTCGCGTGTCCGTTGTAACGTTACGTTGAGTTTCGGGCTAGCCATGTTGATGATAGATTTTAGTACATTTAAAGATGTACGTACCAGCTATAAGGCCAGAATATTGTATTCACCCCAAGGTAGAGGTGGCCATGGTGGATAGGAAGGTCCTGCTAGGAGACCAGGATATTGTACTCACCCCAAGGTAGAGGTGGCCATGGTGGAAAAGAAGGTCCTGCTAGAAGACCAGGATATTGTATTCACCCCATGGTAGAGGTGGCCATGGTGGATAGGAAGGTCCTGCTAGAAGACCAGGATATTGTACTCACCCCAAGGTAGAGGTGGCCATGGTGGATAGGAAGGTCCTGCTAGAAGACCAGGATATTGTACTCACTCCATGGTAGAGGTGGCCATGGTGGATAGGAAGTTCCTGCTAGGATACCAGGATATTGTACTCACCCCAAGGTAGAGGTGGCCATGGTGGATAGGAAGGTCCTGCTAGAAGACCAGGATATTGTACTCACCCCAAGGTAGAGGTGGCCATGGTGGATAGGAAGGTCCTGCTAGAAGACCAGGATATTGTACTCACCCCAAGGTAGAGGTGGCCATGGTGGATAGGAAGGTCCTGCTAGAAGACCAGGATATTGTACTCACCCCGAGGTAGAGGTGGCCATGGTGGATAGGAAGGTCCTGCTAGGAGACCAGGATATTGTACTCACCCCAAGGTAGAGGTGGCCATAGTGGATAGGAAGGTCCTGCTAGAAGACCAGGATATTGTACTCACCCCAAGGTAGAGGTGGCCATGGTGGATAGAAAGGTCCTGCTAGAAGACCAGGATATTGTACTCACCCCAAGGTAGAGGTGGCCATGGTGGATAGGAAGGTCCTGCTAGGAGACCAGGATATTGTACTCACCCCAAGGTAGAGGTGGCCATGGTGGATAGGAAGGTCCTGCTAGGAGACCAGGATATTGTACTCACCCCAAGGTAGAGGTGGCCATGGTGGAAAGTAAGGTCCTGCTAGGAGACCAGGATATTGTACTCACTCCATGGTAGAGGTGGCCATGGTGGATAGGAAGTTCCTGCTAGGATACCAGGATATTGTACTCACCCCAAGGTAGAGGTGGCCATGGTGGATAGGAAGGTCCTGCTAGAAGACCAGGATATTGTACTCACCCCAAGGTAGAGGTGGCCATGGTGGATAGGAAGGTCCTGCTAGAAGACCAGGATATTGTACTCACCCCAAGGTAGAGGTGGCCATGGTGGATAGGAAGGTCCTGCTAGAAGACCAGGATATTGTACTCACCCCGAGGTAGAGGTGGCCATGGTGGATAGGAAGGTCCTGCTAGGAGACCAGGATATTGTACTCACCCCAAGGTAGAGGTGGCCATGGTGGATAGGAAGTTCCTGCTAGAAGACCAGGATATTGTATTCACCCCAAGGTAGAGGTGGCCATGGTGGATAGGAAGGTCTTGCCAGGAAACCAGGATATTGTACTCACCCCAAGGTAGAGGTGGCCATGGTGGAAGGGAAGGTCCTGCCAGGAGACCAGGATATTGTACTCACCCCATGGTAGAGGTGGTCATGGTGGATAGGAAGGTCCTGCTAGAAGACCAGGATATTGTACTCACCCCAAGGTAGAGGTGGCCATGGTGGAAAGTAAGGTCCTGCTAGGAGACCAGGATATTGTACTCACCCCAAGGTAGAGGTGGCCATGGTGGATAGGAAGGTCCTGCTAGGAGACCAGGATATTGTACTCACCCCAAGGTAGAGGTGGCCATGGTGGATAGGAAGGTCCTGCTAGGAGACCAGGATATTGTACTCACCCCAAGGTAGAGGTGGCCATGGTGGATAGGAAGGTCCTGCCAGGAGACCAGGATATTGTACTCACCCCATGGTAGAGGTGGTCATGGTGGATAGGAAGGTCCTGCTAGAAGACCAGGATATTGTACTCACCCCAAGGTAGAGGTGGCCATGGTGGAAAGTAAGGTCCTGCTAGGAGACCAGGATATTGTACTCACCCCAAGGTAGAGGTGGCCATGGTGGATAGGAAGGTCCTGCTAGAAGACCAGGATATTGTACTCACCCCAAGGTAGAGGTGGCCATGGTGGAAAGTAAGGTCCTGCTAGGAGACCAGGATATTGTACTCACCCAATGGTAGAGGTGGCCATGGTGGGCGGGAGGGTACCACTCGTCCTGCTAGGAGGACGTCCCGCCAGCAGCGCCGACCTCTCAGGTAACAAACTGTCCGACTGGAAGTACTGGCATCCACAGCGCACCTCTCGACCACTGCTAGAGACGGACGAGTCTCTAGACGCCCCGTCACCACCCGCCTTATCCGTTCTTCCCCGGGCCTGCTTCATCCGGTCCTTACCGTCATCGTCCGTGTCCCTAGTCCCCACCGACTGCACTGCTGCCCGCGGCCGCCGCCAGACGGCATTGTCGCTCGACACGACCACTGCTCCGCTCCTCTACGAGCATTCTCGGAGAACTCCGACTGTCATCTTTATACACCCGTTCGTAAGTTATAGCATTTACCTATTTGTGCTTATACTGAATATAATTACCTCGGAGTACGTTGAGTAGTCACACCTACAAATAGCTGAGCCGTAAATAGCGACACGCGGTTATCTCCCTCTTACTCTCCCCACTGTGTTCTCATCCCGTGAGGCATCACTCTGGTGTATAAATGACGTCACATCGACGTAGGCACAGCGCTCAAACCATTCCATCCTTCCCCCTATCGTTCTGGCTATCCGCATATTTATTTACATTAATAGCGTAGTGGCGAGGAAGGTAAAATATATAGGAAATGTTCCCGAATTTTGTGTAAGGAATATGGTTAGCTATTAGGGGAATAATCACCTCTATACACCTCACCAGGATACAAATCTCCAACCTCTCCATCACCGGCAAACCAAATTAGACGAGACTGATGCCTTTCTTTCCAGGTGCCCACCGATACTGATATAATTTTATTACTCTGTGAAATAATTCCCAAGAATTAATTTCGGTGTCAGATATTTAGTCTTTAATTTGTGACATATGGATGTAAATAGATGACAGCTTGTTCGTCCCACAATTTCTTTACTTCACTCCCGCGATGTGACGGGGAGATTGGAGTTCGAGACCGGGTCGGGTGTATGGAGGGTGGACTTTACCTAAACGTTTTATTCGCTCTCCCTCTACGTAAATGAGGGTACACTTCCTCTAAATTCAGTCTTACTCATATCCCTAAGCTATTTGAGTACATATGCGTGTAGTCCGGACGGTTAGTATGACTCGGTGCTAAAAAAAAATCTCCTTCCCCTTTTCAGTTCCATCTTACCAGTCCTCCTTCGAGTCTGACGTTTCTTGCGGACGAGATACCAGCCGGTGTCAAAAATATACTAGGATTCCGGTAGGAAATACCTTCTCTTACAGTTAAAAACATTACTAAATCTACTTCAAGTCGGGGATTTAGGGAACATGAGTTAAGGGAAGTGTTTTTACAGTTTTTATATAAAACATTTTGTTGGCCAAAAGAAATCAAATATTTCTCCAGTAAGAACATGGAGTCAAGTTTTATTCACATGCTGACACCAACAGTTCTCGAATATTTGTTGAGGGTGTCCTGGGATTTCATTAAAACTTTTTTTTTCTTCATTTAAAAAGTTTCTCATCTGATTCCGCTATGCTCATAGTAGATATTCAACAAATGTTGATATCACCATGTGAAGAAAATTAAACTCTATGTTTCTACTGGAGCAATATTTTATTAATATTGGCCAAAACAAAGTTTTGCTATAAAAACTGTAAGTATACTGATCTTTTCTCGAGTCCCCTACACGCCCACCTTAATATACTGTAATCATATTTAAGTCATATTATATCAAGCTGTACCTTTAAATATTATCAATACCGATAAAATAACTTTAATATCAAAAAATGTCATCAATTTTTGACCGATTTTTTTCTTCTAAAAGGTTTTTTTTTTTATGAAAAATAGATTGTTTACCAACAATCATACTCATGGTCGAGGCCGGCAGTTTAATAAGAGACTGTTTTTGAAGATTTCTGCTGCGCAACAGACCAGATTACTTTAGCCAAAATTTTCACAATAAAGACAAACACCCAATTATGTGTATTGGTAAAATTACCATTTAAAGTTATAGTATTGCTTGACCTGCTTCGGTGGCCACATGATCTAAGGCGTCACTCTAGCAATAGACTAGACTGCCGATGACCAGGAGATTGAGGTTAGAATTTCGATCGGGTGTACTGAGGGTTGTTTTTAATAAATGGTTTTCCACTCTCCTGCCACGTAAAGGTGGGTACGTTTCCCCTAAATTCAACCTTCCTCATCCTTAACTTTTATTAGTCTAACTAATAATATGCGAAAAACCTGGAAAGGTTGGTAGTGATGTGTGATGATAAAAAAAAAAAGGTATTACTTGCATTGGTGGCCAAGCGGTATAGAACGCTAGACTCGCGTAGTATCCGTTGATTAAGATATCGAGTTTTTGGAGTCCCGACCGAATAAAATAGAGGTTTTTTTACTCGTTTAAGTCTAACTTTGTATTTCCTATTTCCTTTATACTCTAATGATGGAGTATTTAAACTTATATACCTTTCGCATCCCTCGACTCTCAAACTAAATAGGTTTTTTAAGCACCACGCCTTACTACCCGTTCGGATTATAAGCTTATATACTGGTTTTAGGGATTAGGAAGGCTATATTTGAAGGCAGTGTACCCACATTTGCGTAATTGGAGAATGGGAAATCGTTAAAAAAATCCACCCTCAGTACACCCGACCGAGATTCGAACCTCGATCTACCCGTTATCGGCAGTCTAGTCTACTGCGAGAGTAGCGCGTTATACCACGTGGCCACCGAGCTATAAACACTTGCTCACCCGAATCAGTGGGCACACCAACCAAGCCGTCAGTCTCGTCTGATCTTCTATCTCCTTAGTATACGCATGAGATGTCAAGTTTATTGACGTTCTCAATCTGGCCGCCAGAGTTCGGAACTATTTTGTGTGTTTATATTGCTCCAACCTTCAAGTGTGGAGGAACGTTTGTTTACAATCGAAGCCAGCTGCTCCAAATACAGGGGAGCCCAGGAACAAAACTACCTCATTTTAAAGTGAATGTAACACAAACGAAGAGCCGACCGCCGATGAGAACATTACACCTTTTTTTTTACCGCTTCTTGATACGCGCTCGGTTTGTACGCATTCATATTAATATTATTATTATTATTATTATTATTATTATTATTATTATTATTATTATTATTATTATTATTATTATTAGCACCACGTCTTACTACCCGTTCGAGTTATACGCACTTACGCTAATGTGTAATGGTAGGGTGATTGTGAGATGAAATGGAGGACCTACAGTTTAACGTGGAATCCGAACCACGGTGGAAGCCTGACATTCCTCACATTCACAAGTTGTGATTAATACACGTCTTGTCAGAGGTGATTTGGCAATCAGATAAATCTGTGCCGGGACTGAGGAATGAACCCCGGACCCCCAGCATAGAGGTCTGACACCTTACCCCTAGACCACCAGGTCACCAATTACGCATTTATATTAATTACGCTATTTATTAGGGACAAGGAAGGTAGAATTTTAAGTAAATCTACCCGAATTTGCACATTGGGAAACCATTTAGTAAAAACTAACCTCAGTAAACTAGTCCGAGATCCAAACTCCGACCTTCCTGAAGACGGAAAAGTAGACTAAACGGGTTAGCCATAAATAGTAAATAATATTTTTACTAATTACTTCTAAATATAGTGATTATTTAATGGCTTAAGGTGAGAGTATAGGAAACACGAGTTAAGTGAAGTGTTTTTTCAGTTTTTATAATTAAAGAAACATTTTTGTTCAAAATAAAAAAAATATTTCTCTAGTAGAAACAGAGAATTTAATTTTCGTCGCATGGTTACATCAACAGCTCTTAAATATTTGTCAAGGTTTTTTTTTAGAATATAATGACAATCTGTTTATCTGTATTTCAAATATTTCTCATTTAAGGTGGGATGAAAGTGGACGCAAGATAAGGCCATTGCATTTTACTCCACACGAAAAAGAAACTACAAATTTTGCCTGAAACTTTTTTTATTCAACAAGACTTTTTGAAGATATTTATCTTGTATTTTTCTACAACATTTTTATTACATTTGGTTATTCTTTATCACGATAAATGCAATATTATTTTTTTTAAATCTTCTTTAATAAATGTTAAAAATGATGTCCATTAACATCGATGCACTTTTAATGTAATAAAACGTTAAAAACAAAAACATTTTGTACGAATAATTTTTTTCTAAAATGTTTAGTTTTCTGAATATCCTGGTGTCTCAACTTAAGGTGTGGCAGAAGGAAGCTCAAGTAATTTTACAGTTTTTATAGCATTACATTTGTTTGGCCAAAATAAATCAAATATTTCTCCAGTAGCAACATATAGTTTAGTTTTCTGCACATGCTAATATCAACATATCTTGAATATCTGTCAAGAGTGTCCTGGAATTTTGTCAAAACCTTTTATCTTTATTTAAAAAAGTTTTGATAAAATTCCAGGATACCCTTGACAGATATTCAAGATATGTTGATATTAGCATGTGCAGAAAACTAAACTCTATGTTGCTACTGGAGAAATATCTTATCTATTTTGGCCAAAAAATGTATATTCTATAAAAATTGTAAAAATACTTGAGCTCCCTTCTGCCGCAACTTAAAAGCCTCACCCGGTATATTCATATAACTACTATAGGAAGGTAGACAAAATGTACAACACAAAAGCAATGTGGGTTGCAGCTTACGACTAAGTCAGGAACATTGGGAGTTAGGTAGGGAGAACCTTTTGGAAACTGCAAGTTTGTATGTTTTGAAAGTTTGTATGTTTTGAATTAATGTTGTTTTATAGGAATGATATTATCTATGAAAGGTGACAGCTGCAGATCATATGACTTGACTTATGAATACGCGAAAGAGGATATAGTATCAGATATATCAGATATAGTGTCAGATAAGATACTTCCAATGGGAATTTAGCTGTAATTCCCTGAGAATTACTCAAGTTCCTTTTACATTGAATATATTATTATTAAAAGAGGTCACTGCAAGTTGGCAGATGGACATGACAATTACAACCACAAATCAAGTTTAGGATTTTTTTTCTCTCCAGATTTTCTTTGAAAAAGCAGGGCAGTCGGTTGGCAGGGAAATAAGTATCGATAGAGTATTTTCCGGCTTTTGACAGCAAGTAGGCATGTTGTAAAGTCAGTTTCACATAAATATCAAACCCTTTATTCACCTATTGAGTGGTTTCATTATTTAATACAGTTTTATTTCAATATGTCCGCATGAAATGTAATATTATTTTGAGTGTACCATTGTTTCATAACAGTTTTAATGAAACTTAACGTTGCTAATGTATCAATTATGAAAATATTGCGAGGCTGAAAATTTGTAATAATTATTTATCCAAGCCAACGTACACATTTCCAGCATTCATTTAATTCTGTTACTCTCCTATTTCTATTTTTGTTCTAATTAAATCTAAACATAAGTCATTACTTTGGGGAAAAAATACAAATTAACATTTAATGTAACTATAATTTTGTTTATCAATTGACTCAAGATTCTGAGAACAGACTAGTATTTTTAGCCTTGGGCTTGTCATACCAAGGGGTGAGGGTGGGATGAAAAATGAAAGCAAACATTGGTTGCATTTTTTAAAAAATGCATTAAGGTCAAAGTGTCGGTAACGTGTGGTAAAGAAAGCAATTTTTGCAGTTTTTATATAAAAAATGTTTTGGTCAAAATGAATAAAATATTACTTCAGTAAACATAGTGTTTAATTTTCTTCGTATGGTGACCCCAACAGTTCTCGAATATCTGTAGAGGATGTCATGTAATTTAATTTCAACTTTTTCTCTCCATTTAAAAAGTTTCTCATCTAATGCCAATATGCTCATGACAAATATGTCAACAACTGTTGCCATCACCATGTGAAGAAAATTAAACTCAATGGTTTTACTAGAAAGCAATATTTTATTTATTTTGGCCAAAAAAAGTTTTGGTATAAAATCTGCAAAATACTGCACTTAACTCACGTCCCATACACTCTCACCTTATGGTCTCAATTACATTGTTTTCCAAAGAAGAATACAGAAAAATGCACCACAATGCGACGCTTGGTTGGAGCTGTATTACACACAGAGGTTAGGTGTTATCCGTGGGGAGATGGGCTCTTATGTAATAAAATATGAATAAACCGCTATATTTAAGAATACATTTAGAAGTATATTTTGACGTGCCTATATTACGTTTCTCATTTGGTATCTGGTTGCCGCCAGAACGTAAGCCCGCCATTTAACCCTATCTTGAGACGGCCATATCCTTAACCTGATACCCAACATCCTTCAAATATATATTTTAACATTATCCTCTCAACTACGTCTTGTTACACCAAGGGGTATTTTGTCTTCAGGTTTCACAACTAACATCATTTTGTCTACACGCCTGTCATCACCTAAACGCTGCCCGTAACCACCCCATCGCAACCTGCTTTCCTTGACTACCCTTAATAGGTTTGGGGATGCATACAAATTATACATTTCTTCATTATGTAGCTTTATTTCTACATTATTTTTGTTCATCCCTCTTAGACAACAATATCTTTCTCAGAACGTTCTCAAAAACTCTCAATTTAGTCTCTTGGCACAAAGGAAGAGACTACGCTTTAGATCCGTAAAGAACAACGGGTGGAAATAGGATTATAGTATTGTAGTATATATTTAATCAAGACCGTAGCCAGGGAGGTTTGGGGTTCAAATAACCCCCGAAATTTATGAACAAAATATATATGGCTTTATTTATAGTTCAAACAATATCAAAATTAAGATACAAATACAAATTATGGGCTGCGTTACCATAGAAAGCCTTCAGAAAGCTTCTAGAGGTTTTAAATATTTACAAATTTTTTTCTGGCCTTCGGCAGTTAGGGGGTTATGTTGCCATAATAAAACTACTTCATATAGCTTCTAGAGGTGTTTAATATTAGAATATTTCCTGGCCCTCGGCAGCTAGGGGGTTATGTTGCCATGAAAAACTTCAGAGAACTTCTAGAGGTGTTTATTTTAGAATTTGTCCTAGCCTCTGGCAGTTAGGGGGTTATGTTGCCATAAAAAAAACTTCAGATAGCTTCTTGAACTGTTTATCATTTAGAATTTTTTTTTAGCTTCCGGCAACTGAGCGATGTGCCTACCAACCCCCTCTCCCCCCTGAAATTATTGGTTGGCTACGGCCTTGTATTTAATTACACAATAACATTAAGTAGGATGTTTCACTAATTTATTTTACTAAACCAAACATAATCGCATAAACCAAATAAGGGACTTATATTTAGTATTTATAACGTAATAATATGTTTAGTTTAAGCCGTGAAGTGTTAGCCTCTTTGACTACAGCGTCACACGTACAACAGCAAGGAATATGAATACCCCAATATAGGCCTACTACCAGAACTAATGAAAGAAATATCAGTTTTACAAATAATAACAAAGACTAGAACAGTGATTGGGACAACATATCGGTCCTGCAAGAAACAGTGACTGCCAGTCATGGTGAACAATCTCTGGCACACAGCACCGATCACTGTTTCGCCCATTCATATTTAATAGAAGTCTGAGCTAGGAAATGGACAAACACTCGCCTGGAGGTGAAATGAACAATAAAGTTATAGACAACACCTACAAGACGTGGTGAAAAATTAAAAATATTTGGAAGAGTTTTAAAAAACAATCAAAGAGATAGAAATGTAAAAAAAAAAAAATTATTTTATAGTACCATTGGTGAAAATGATATGCCACTGGTGGGTATTTTCAATATACAATATTTATCAGCCAAGTATTTGTGTGAGGCATAAGTATCCTCGCGCACAGAAGAGGAAAGATAAATTTGGAGAAAAAATGACATAATAAGTCAATATTGTGATAATTGGCACATTCTGGCAAGAGAATATCCCCAACCACACTGAGCCACCTTGACTGGCAACGCCATCTAGTTCAGAATCGTAAAGCTGTCACACTGTTTCACGGTACCACTCTCACCATGAGTTCAGCCACGCCTCGCTGTCCAAGGCCGGTTTGTCCAAGTGTGTCCATGGATAGCCCCCGCGCGCACGATCTCTGCGCACCTCCTCGAAAAAGTAAGTTTGGGGTGGGACGTTGGGCGGGGAGCAAGGACGACTCACTTCACCCTCATTGGTTGTCCCTTGAGAACAGAAACAAGATCACAGTCATGGCAAGGGAACTAACCAGAACTTGTTGTTTGGAGAGAGGAGGGGAAACATTTTGCATTCAATTCTATACCCGGTCCTTTGCAGATAGTCATTTTCCACCATGTATTTTTTTTAGCACCGCTTCTTAATATCTGTTCAGGTTAAACGCATATATACTAATTATCACACGCTAATGAGTTAAGGATGAGAAAGGTTGAAATTAGAGGAAGTGTACCCACATTTGCTTGGAGAGTGGAAAAACATTCGAGGAAAACTACCCTCAGTACACCCGACCGGGATTAGAACCCCAATCTTCCTGTCATCAGCAGTCTAGTCGAATGCATATTAATTACTCTAGTGGGGTAAAACTGAGGACGATAGAACTTAAGAATCAATGAACCCGCATTTGCGTAGAGGGAAAATACTGTATTTTAAAAAAAGCACACTCAGCCGAGATTAAAATTCCTACCTCTTTATCAGCAGTAAACCAAACTATATGAGTCTGACATTTAATCCATTTGCCCACCAATGAGGGTTTTAATGAAAAATTTGAAAATAAATTAGTTTTGTTTTCCTTCAGAAGTTCACCGGCATATCTTGGGGAGCATCAACAGCAACACTCCGCGCAGAAGCGCTAGGTCTGGTCCATTCAACGGCTGAATACTGTGCATCAACACGGCTGGATAGCAACAATACACCAAAGGTTGACACTGAACTAAATTCCAACATGCGTCTTATTACAGGTACTATTAAGACACCCCCCAATACAGTGTCTACCAATCCTGTCGAACATTGCAACCCTGTACCTTCTTAGATCGAAAATTCTGGTGAGAGATTATGCGATTCCTGCCTTTCCAACTCACAAAAATACAACGGCAGCCCAACGTCACAAGCTAAGGTTCAGGAAACCAGCAATAAATACTGTAACTCAATTGAAGACATCAAACTTTGATATAAACAAAAAATGGCAGACCACGTGGAATGAACATATGCCTACTAAAGGTCTACCCCCACAAGACTCCACAGTTGCACTTCCAGGATTTCTTCTCCCAAGACTAGCGTAGACTAAGCTCAACAGAGTAAGAACTGAGCATGGAAGGTGTGCCGACTCGTTCCACCGGTGGAAGATGAAAGATAGCCCTAACTGTGATTGTGGAACAGAAAGGAAGACGATATCTCTCATTGTGAGATATTACTCACTTAGATCCTTCCCTGGACAAGTAACTGTTTTCCAAAACCTGACATCTGATACCATCTACTGGCTGGATGTCTAACTATGATTATTACTTATAAATTAATGTACACCTTGACGTTGTAATATCCATAAAACCATTATTGTGTTGTTTTTTATTTGGTCGTGGTTACATCAAATATCTTGTCACTAATCCTTCACTATACATTAAATTGTTTTGTATTTAAAAGTGATGTCTATTGTCGTCAGGCCCGGCGCTACCATTAGGCCAACTAGGCAGCCACCTACGGCGCAGACCTCAGAGGGGCGTATTACTGATCTTTGAATTGATGGTTACAGTTTTATACAGATTATTTTTAAGCCTTGTTTAAGATGCTACTGACAATAATGTATATATTCTGGTTTTTATCTAGGTATTCTTTTAATATATCTTCTTTTTTCGCGCTCTATGATTCTTTCCGGAACCTATGATGTATCAGACTTAGGTATAACTATTAAGCCATTGAGTGAAAGATGGGAGAGTCGGATTGATGCTTTGAAACTATTGAGATACTATCCTGGTAGTATATATGATGCTTTAATATAGATCTTTGATGACACAAACCTAAAAGGTTTATCTGGAAATACTTCCCGAATAGAAGCTAAGGCTCTTGCTGATATAATTTGTACGTTCGAGTTCATGGTATCACTTGTTATATAGTATAACATCCTTTTTGAAGTCATCTTACAAGCAAGCTACTACAAAACAAAGAAGCTGATCTGAATTCAGTTTCAAGCCAATTGCAAGTGACCAAGAATTACCTTGTGGGCTGCAGGTGTAGTGACGGGTTTCAACAAGTTTTGATGGATGCTACTGAGATTGCAAAGAATATAGAAATACTATTAAACTTTGAGTCAGAACCAGTAAGAAAAAGGAGAAAGAAACGGTAGTTTGAGTATGAGACCCAAGATGAAGCACCTCAAGATCCAAAGTAGAAATTCAAGGTTGGTTTCTACTATGCTGTCTTAGATATGTCTATACAATCTGTCGAAGAGAGATTCCAACAACTACAACAATATAATTCCCTATTTGGCTTCTTGTATAATATACACAGTATCAACAAAAAATCTACTGAAGATGTACTCAAAGCCTGCAAAAATTTGGAAAAATCGTTGATGCACAATGTAAAAATATATATTGATGCTAAGTACATGTGCTGTGAGCTTATGGCTTATAGCTCGAAGACTTCCAAAATTTCGGTCACCACAAGAGGTACTTTTATTCATACTACAACAAAAACTCCTGCCTGGATAATGTGCCTGATGTTTCTGTTGCTATAAGGATCCTTCTCACACTTCCAGTATCAGTGGCGAGCGGAGTTTCTCAAAGCTCAAACTTATAAAACCTACAAACGTTCAACAATATTGCAAACGAGACTAGTTGGTTTGGCAACTATATTAATTGAACATTCCCAAGCATCACCACTTGACCCGAAAGAATTGGTAGTAAAATTTGCAAAGGAAAAGGCACGAAAAGTGAAATGTTGATGTTTGAGTTTGAAATTTTAAGTGACTTAAATTTAATATCACAATTCACAAGATAATTTGAATGATTTGTGTGATAAAACATTTTAATTTGTGTTTGAGAAAAAGAATCAAAGATTGTTGTATTTAGTACTTATTCTTGCAATTTATAGTAAATGAACCAGTTTTAAGTTTTGTGCTTTCAATTCTTTTACAAAACAAATATTTTCGAAAATTGAAATTAGCCATTGGGGGTGGGGGGAGGGGGAGAGAGGAACGGAGGGGGGCATAGTTTGTTAGCCTTACCTAGAGCGCAAAATAGCCTGGCGCTAGCCCTGACTGTCATTAGGGGTGTTGCACTAAATATATTTGGGGCGGAGGGGGGTAGGATTGAATTTCCTAACTCTAGACATCCTGAAAATTAAAAAAATTCCTAGGCGACAAAGGCAGCGTTGAGAACACCAAGGGCAGGAGGGCCAGGGTGTTCTCCCCTGGGAAAATTGTAAAACTTAGTTGATAATTGGCCCTTAAATCAATCAATGTTGTGGGCAACCGTATTTTTCAAGTTACAAGTGTTTTTATATTCACCATCACTGTGTGTAGGAAAACTAACACGTCTTGGTTCGTAAAAACTCAAGCCTTTATCAAGTGATCAACTTAAAACAATACCTAACCCTTTTTAAAACTACTGTAGTAGTGTCTAGTAGGCTAGTAGTAACCTTAAAATTAGTAGGCAGTGAAAACGGTGCTACTATCCAACTTGATCAACTAATCTTTATATATAGTCTAGTACAGAAGGTAACTCCTTTTAATGTTTGATTAGTTATGAAGTTGGGAACTTTTCAAGAGTAGGGATCGACAATTGGGAAATTAAAAATTTGTCCATACAAGTCTGTGATAAGGAACTTTCATTATAGAAATTACAGTCAACTGTGGAACAAAGTAATTCTAGAATTTCCCAAATCAAGTTCTTGAGTCTCCACAAAATTCCCAACTGTCAAGCTTTTCCACAACATTGAGGGGGTTTCCACCCCATCGCTCCCCAGCGCGACGCCCCTAACTGTCACCAGAAAGTGTATATAAATCAAGTACAGGATAAATAGAAACTAAATAGAGAAGCTAATATATTTTTTCCTATAATAAACTACGCAACCAACGCAAGATATGTTTTTCTGAAAGAGTTGTTTTCCTAGAAAGTTATCGTTGTAATATAATCTATGAAATGACGCAAGCTAAAATAGGTTTTCCTTAAATACTTAGTTTGCCCTCAGAAATACATAAGTTAGTTGTAAATTGTAATAGAAATACAGTTAAACACAGAAAAAGTGGTTTTTCTGAACGAATTATTGCTTACTAATGCTCTCAGAAAGCATAAACGTGCGCAGGGTATGGCTGATGGGGGTGGGGGGTGCTAGTTTTAAGACGGCGGGGGCGGGATCAACGCCCCTCCCCCTGAACATTTGTTTGAATCTTTGTTTAACAATGACAATAAGGAAAAAAAAGTTTTATTTTACAAGATATGAGATATTAAATAATTTAGGTAAAACCGCCCTCAGTAGACCCGACCGAAACTCAAATCTCGATCCCCCTATATTCAGCAGGTCAGTCTAACATAAGAGTGACGCCTTAAACCAATGGTATTCAGCCTTTTTTGTTCGCGTACCTTCAGGTAGAATTTCTCTTCAACTTTGTACCTCCAAGTTGTTGCTGCATGCAATTTATACATATGGTATTCCATAAAAAAAAACAATTCCATGGTGTGATCCCGCAAGCGAGCTATACCGACCGAGCGGCCGCCGCTGTTAGAGCTGATAGTGCTAACATTTGCAGGTAGAGGGTGTCATGTGGTCGGCACCAACGAGCCCTCCGGCGGTTAATCTCAATTTTCTAAACCGGAACTGCTATTCCTTTATACAAGTAGCTCCTCATATGTTGTCCTCGCGAGGCTGAGTTTGGTCTCGATCCAGACCCACTGATTCACAGATAGATTTTGGAAGCGTCGAGGGTCAAACCCGGGACCTCTGAATCTGAAGTCAGGAACTCCGACCACTAGGCCACAGAGGCGATCATACGTAGTCTATAATCTAAATTTAAAATAAATAGATTACTTTTAAAAAAAAAGTATTCAAATACCCCAGGTTATTATCACTGCCTTAGGTCATTCGGCCACTGAGGCGAATATCTAGTAATTTATTTAGTAAGTTCTCATACAACAAACACTGTCCAAACCAGTGAGTAAAATTACTTGGGATCCTTTATGAACCTAATAAAAATATCAATCTTACCTTCATGGATTACACTATGGTGAAGCTAGTAAATATATTATTAAGGTGACCAATTTTTTTTTACAATGAAAAGGAGAACGAAAAAATTTAAGAAAAAAGTACAACATAAATAAATGAAACTTTTATTAATTCAAACAAAAATACACTAATTATGCTTACATCCCTTTTAATTATTTAATTAAACAAATATTTTTCCATTGAATGAATATTTTTTGTCAATATATAATTTTCTAACAATATGCCCTGCGTATGGGTTTCATAATCGCGTCTTTCCGAATTGTACCGTCACATGACGCGTAGCATTTCGGCGCGGCATCTCTGAATACAGAGATTAACAGATTAGTTTTAAAATATCGAAAAGCAGGACAGGTAGGAGGACACTTTTCGAGGAAGGACAGAATCTACAAAAGAAAGACTGTCCTCCCTAAAGGAGGACGATTGGTCACCTTAATATTATAGAGTAATCAGTCAAGGCGAGACTGCTACCTTTAAGGGTAAACTCCTTTGTAAATATTCTTGAAGTTTACAGAGATGTAAGTAACTTACTTTTATTTGACATAGGTTTTTATTTCACTGGTGAAACACGCCCGCCGCCATAAGTGGGATCCAGTAAGGCTGCCACATGTCCGGCAGTGGTGACACTGGTGTTGTGATGTCACTATGTCACAGATACAGGGACCTTCTATTTGATTTTTTAAATATGGCAGCCCTTGGATACATTCGAACTTCAAAATCACATCTCATTTGCCCGACTAGAAACAACGTTTAAGTCACTTTTCAATATTCCATTCTTTAATCGAAAGTGTCATTTTAAACAAAGCATATATCGTATAAAATTAATTATAAAATCAAGCGCTCAAATATATAAAGAAAATACAAGACGTAAACAGCAATTATTGTAAAACCTGTTGGTAAATTTACTATATTGAATTATCACTTTTTAAAAACTATATACACTATGAAATCATCACGTCTTAAATACATCTAAATAAAAGATACAATAATCTAACCGAAATAAAATACAAGCTGCAGCACCTTCTAACAAAATAGTCTGCATTTTGTAATCAGCGACACACGCTTGCTCCGATTTCTATTTTCATTGTTGGCATCCAGAGCACGAACGAACCGCCCGTGGCCGACTGAACTGCAACGTAAACATTTCGTGGATAGCACCTGTTGTGTAAGTCTTCAGTGTACTACTTACCGCCTTATCTCGTGAAGATGAAATATTAACATTTCAGCTGTCATACTTCAATCTCTGCCGAGAAGTCTTTGCGACCTCGAAATTAGAATGATACAATCTCCTCCACAGTTTGTGTTACTTTTTTATTTACCTAACATTATAGGCTTAGCTTTTAAATTACTATTGTTTTTAAATTCTCTTCAAATCAACTGCCTCTGTGATCTGGTTGTTCTGGCTACAGATCCAGAGGCCCCGGGTTCGATTCCCGGCGCTTCCAGATTTCCTGTGAAGCAGTGGGTCTAGAACGGGGTCAACTCAGCTTCGTGAGGACAAATGAGGAGCTTTATTTGAATGATAAAGTAGTGGTTCCATTCTTGAAAACTGAGATTAATGGCCAGAGGGTTCGTTGTACCTAGTGATGGGCACAATCGAGTAAAAATAATCGAGTAACTCGATTGTGTTGTGTAATCGGGAGTACTCGATTCTTCCGGGATTACTCGAGTAACTTTACTCGGACCGTGTTATTCTTTTATTTTCTCTTTTCTTACCAGATAAATAAGAATCGACCTTATTGGCTAGACTGTTTACCACGCTATTTCCATTTAAAAGCTATATTCCCTTAGAGTTCATTTTTCATCAACAGTTTTCGCTGCCACGCAAAAATGACCCTTTATGGTTTAAACGTTGCACATGCATTATCAATACAAATTACTCGCAGATGTAAAGTACACAATCGAAAAGCATGCTACTAGCTAAGCGTATCACATTTCCGATTCTTTTCAAAAGTACTCGATGAAAGTTACTCGATTCTTTTTACTCGGCACCTCGGCAGTCTTATTTTCACAATCGCATTGACGAAACTAGATATTGTCTTTCATAATTATTTTAATTTCTCCTTAGTAAAATATGATTATTTATAAATTGAAACTAATCAGAGTAAGATACAAAACAAAAAAACAATTGTTTTTACATTTATAAAGGTACAATTATTATCAATTTCTTTAACATGAACGTTTAAAGAAAAGTTTATTTTATTAAAAAGAGTACAAAACAATTTTTATTTGTGAGACATTTTTCTTAAAACGCATACTTTCATATTAACTGTAGATGTAAAGTGAAACATGAAAATAAGGGGGTGGAGGTCACTGTCGACTGCCTACTACAGGAAGAGATTATGGACTTGTTATTAGTATCAAATTCCATTTCAAGACTTCCGAGTAATGTTGTCCAACCGATTGCCACGGATTCGAGTAGATGATTTGCTAAAAATTACTCGAGTAATTTTACTCGATTACTCGATTCTTTTAAAGAGAATCGAGTAATTACTCGATTCTTAGAATTACTCGATTGTGCCCATCACTAGTTGTACCGACCACATGACACCGTCTATCCAGAGAAGTCGGCACTATCTTCTCCTTTAAACTCCTGTGGTGATATTAGCACCTGCCACTCTATTTATTTCTGAAAGGTAACAATATTTCCTTGAGTGATTATACTATGGCTCTATCTTGTAAGCTGAACCATGGTGGAACCAAGCAAGGTAAGCTAGCCACCTATCACGGTGAACTAGGGGCACATGATTTCAGATCCCGCTGGAGATCCAAACCATAGTCTCGTTAAAAGTATAGTCGGGTCACCATAGGAAGAGCCTTTTGGAATACATACAAATAAATCTAGATTGGACAAGATTGACAAATGGTAACTATATTGATCTTACATCTGTCGATATTGACACCCTTTGTTAACAGAAGAACTCAAGTCTTGATGTATAAATCAATAGTAAGACCAATTAACTTTTTTTAAGAAAGTTCTTTCATTCGCGATTCGGCTATAGCTTTATTGTGGTTTTTATCAGCATCCAAAGCTCAATGTCTGGTTATCAACCATGATCAGACCTAAATATTACAGTAAATTTCTCAAAGTTACAGTAAAATTTTCTTAAAAAGGGGTTTTCTCAAAATAAAATAAAATTTTTTGATGCCAACATTGATAATTATTTTTTCCAAATAGGTATTAATTATATAACAAGTGACAGCTGATCATATTAACTGGGCTATGAACACATGAAAGATAATAGCTTTTCTGGTTGTTGGATAAATCTCTTCCTGTGAAAATTGGACTGTACATCACCCAGCTAAACAAGGAACATATTTCCCCTCAGGGAATCAAGAGCGAGAAAGGGTAGACAAATACAGGTACTACAGCACTGTTATTAAAATACTGTATGCCATCCTTCTAATTTTCAAAATGACTGTATCTAAACACATTTTGAAAATATAAAGAGCTTTATTAGGACCAATGGTGTCCAAACTAGGTCACCATTTTGAGATCAAGGGTATTCAGAGTTAAAACTAAAATATGTACACTCTGTTTACTCTGAAAGATCTTGCCTAGACAGACTACACTACAACTATTTATCTCATAAGCTGTACCATAGTGGAATAATATAAGGTAGGCTTGCTACCTTACAGGGTCAACAAAATGTACCTAGGCCTATATATATATATTTGATTTTCATAAAATACCTATCATAAAGTATTCATCTTACTACTCTATGGCATTATGAACTCGAAAGTTCATTACTATACTCACAAAAGTTACACCACCTATCCCTATTTTGAGCTAGTTCTATCCAGTCCACTTCATTACACCCTATCCTATCTTAAGCTAGTTATATCCAGTCCACCTTACATGTTAAACATATCTTGAGTAGTTTATGTCATCCTACAGTTATACCTATCTTGAGATAGTATGTCATCTTACACTATACCTATCTTGGATAGTGATCCTTCATCTCCCTACACCTATACCTATCTTGAGATAGTTGTATCCTGTCCATCTCCTACACCTATACCTATCTTGAGCTGGTTATATTCAGTCCACCTCATTACATGTTATACTATCTTGAGATAGTTCTATCCTGTCCATCTCACTACACCCTATTCCTATCTTGAGCTGGTTATATCAGTCCACCTCACTGCACCCTACCTCTTTCAGGTCATTCTAATGTTATCCTCCCATCTGCATCTAGGTCTTCCCAATGGTCTCTTTCCATTGGGTTTGCAGTCAGTACCTGAACACGGTTCTATAATTCTCACTCACACTGCATGTCCTGATCACCGTAATATATGAGACTGATTATCCTTGCATATTGTGTTGAGTACAGGGTATGTAGCTCATCATTATGTAACCCCTCAAGTATTCATCTTAATTTATCATATTTGGAATATTTTCATTCAGGCTACCAAACTATAAAGGGATCAAGATAAAGCTTGTATAAAATCTATGTTAAAAGTGAGTTCAAAGTTAACAGATTTTTTTTTCTTCAATATTTTAACCAATTTAGAAAGATAATTTTTTAAACTAAAATAGGTCCCCCTATAATTTTTAATAATACCTTACTGTAAAATTTTTTGGGTGTATTTTACTAAATGAACCAAGCATACCTACTTATTTTAAATACTGAATGATTATTTTAAAAGGTAGGTACTCAAAATGTATTACCGTAGTTCCTAAGCTGGACTTATTAAATTCAATACTTCTAAAATAGTTATGAAACTAAGACATGGCCAAGTAAAAAATACAAGCATGTACTATAAAAAATAAAACCAAAAACAAATTATACAAAAACTGTATGATAATATAGGTAATCTACTGGTTTGTTACTTTACTAGTCTATAATAACATGACATATCTACCATCAATTTTTTCCCCAAACCCCCAAAATTCTTTCACCAACACTATAAAAACATAAAAAACACTTTTAAATTATGAATAATGCTCCAAAATTCATACTTGCCAAACTAATGGTTTTAAATTATGGTTGACATGGAAAAGGTTGACTTAAACAAACAAATTAATGTTATTAATTTAACTTGATGCTTTGTATTAATTTCTTAATGCAAAACAAGAACAAAGTTGGTTATAATCTTTTGAAATTTTGGATACCTAATCTCAGCACCAGATTTATGTATGCAAGGGCCTTGGGGCTATGTACTGTGAAGGGGGCCCCCATAAATCCGTGTATTTTTTTTAGCATTTTGTCTTACTACCTGCTCACATTATACTCATGTATACTCATCACGCTAATGAGTTTGGAATGAAAAGGTTTGAATTTAGAGGAAGTGTACCCACATTTGTGAGAATGGTGAGGGGAAAATCATTTAGGAAAAAAAAAACCCTCAGTACACCCGACCAAGATTCAAACCTCATCTCCTCGTCAACCGCAACCTAGTATATTGCAAGAGTGTACGCCTTATACTATGCGGCCACTGAAGAAGGTCCATGTAAATTACATCATAGCGTGTCTGATGAAAGGTAAAAATTAAGCAAATCTTTAATTTCACACAAATGTAATAGTAACAAAGTAAAAGAAAATAGGCTACATAAAGACTTCATGAAAATGCTCATTATAATACAAATTTCTTTGCAGCAAACATCCTTTCCCCACTCTATTTTGACACCATACGTGCTAAGTATTCTTAAAAGTATTTCAACAATGGAAAAGGTTGCTCTAAAATGTTCAATGAAGATTTCATAGAAGAGCATTTATTTTGAAAGAGTTGTCATAGTTTTTATTCATGTCCACCACTAGTGTTACAAACTGTGTTAGTTAAATCCTGAAGGATGGTTTGAGATCATTTTTGTATTTAGTGACCAGATTGGTACAGTGGCGTTGGAACCGCGGGAGAAGGGAGCACTGCCACCCGGAATAAGTTTGCCTCTCCTAGATACACTTCAAATCACATGTTATTGGATATGAAGCTAAAAGATGCCCTTACCTCAAACTCAAAATGACTTCTAGCTGCATTCAATTTTCAAAAATATGCTAGAGAAGACCACTTTAAATAGCTTCTAGAAGAATCTGTCAGAAAAAAAATCAGTGAGGAGCATTCTAATGAGCTTCTAGGTCCATCAAAACGTGAAAAATGTTGAGGGGAGGAATGCTCCCAGTCTAAATAGCTTATTAGATACATTTCATTTTGAAGAGTTTTCACGCGAGGATGACTCCAAATAGTTTCCAAAAACATTTAATTTTCAAATATTTGTCAATGTAGACCCACTTCAAATATCTTATATAAGCATTTAGTTTTCAAAAAAATTTCCAGACGAGAACCATTCAAATTAGCTTCAAAAAGCCTATTTTTAAAATATTGCCGGTCAAAGACCACTTCAATAGCTTCTAGAGATATCTAAGTTAAAAAAAATTCAGACAAGGAACACTCTAAATAGCTTCTAAAAGTATCCCGATTTCAAAAATAATCTGGGGGCAGACCTCTTCAAATAACTTTGAGAAAATTTAAATTAAAAAAAATCTGGGTGACGACTATTTAAAATCGTTTTTAAAGGCATCCAAATTTCCAAAATTTCCAAAGACTACTTCAAATAGCTCCTGGGAGCATCAAAACTTAAAAAACAAATCGGAGGAAGGATAACTCTAAGTAGCTTTTAAAAGACTCTCCTCTCAAAATGTATTTCATACCTTCTGATATTCTTGGATATGAAGCTGAAATACTTGTAATCAAACTGCAAATAACTTTCAAAGACATTCAATTTTCGAAGATTAAGTGCCAGGTTTCAATCCAAATACAAGTAGTTTCTAGAGGCATCTAATTAAAAAAAATTTGCTGGGAGAGGACCAATTAAAAGAAACTGCCTGAGAAGACTACTTTAAATAGCTTATACAGGCATCTTTCAGAAAATATCAAGATGAGAGGTCAGTCTAAATAGCTTCGAGGGGCATTCAAATTTCAAACATTTTTAGGGGAGGATAACTTTAAGTGGTAGCTTCTAGAGGAGTCTAATTATATATATATAAAAAAAAATTCAAGGTGATTACCTACTACTCGTAATATCTTCTAGAGGAATCCAATTTCAAAAAATTTGCTGAAGAAGAACCACTTCAAATTCCTTCTGTAAGCATCCCAATTTAAAAAAATGGGAAAGACTAATCCAAATAGCTTATAAAAATAATTAATTTTCATAAATTGGACAGGAGAACCACTAAAAATAACTTTTAGAAACATTAATTTTCAAATCTTTATCAGGGAGGGGAGAGTGGGTTGGGGTGGAAGGCAAATCCATAAAAAAAACCTTTTTTAATTGGCCTTTCTACACATATAAGAGGTTCCACTGCCATTGAATTGATAACTGGATAATATCGACAATTGAAAATTAAAATTGTTTTCTTTCTTGTGAGGGTTTGTTGGGGTCTCAAAGAGATCCCCCTCCCGCCTTAAATCTGGCATTGATGAAAATATTTGACAAAATTGTAGGACGAAAAAATAATTGACTAAGCTCAAAAGGAGTCTCCTATTATTGACCGACATACACTCATTATCATCTACCGGTTTGAAAATCTAGACTAGGGAATCTACTGTACTACATACAACACAAATAAAATGTGGTTTAATTCAATTTTAAATAAAAATTTATCAAAAGAATTAATAGGAAAAAAACAAACTGTTATTCATGCAATATAAAAGAATCAATTTTTTTTTTTGACATATTAGTTAGCAAATGCATAAAAAACAAACAAAAAAGTTATTGAATAACAATAAGCACGTGTTTAAGGTTACTACCCCATAACTTTTTAATAGCAGGTCAACTAAACATTAGTGGCCAAAGTTATTTGGCAAAGAAGAAAGAAACCCATCGACCAGTTGTAGTAGTGTGAGCACTGTAGGATCTAGGATTGTGGTTAAAATAAACTTTCTATGTATAACCTGCTTGATGGCAGGTCCAAAAGTTCAATCTTCAATTCACAGCATCGATCTGTTCACTCTCTGTAGCAGTGTTACACTAGCGAGTACAAAATGAAGCTCACCTATAGACGAATTCTCCATCCAACCAAGTCTCTTCCGGCAGCTCCCAAGATATCGCTGCGGTATTTCTACATAAACATGAGTATTTAAAAAAAACAGAAAAAAAGCTTGTTGACTCATGAACCAAGGCTCCACCTACAAAACTCCCACTCTTTAGGACTATTCCACTTACAGAGTTCCATCTCAGAGAAAAATAAACAAGGAGAGAACAAAAACGCTGCAGTCTGATTTTCCGGCTGGAGTCGACACACTTGCCAAGTCTATTTATTCCACAGTAAGAATTGCAGAGTAAAGTCTATCCCCCAATGAAAAATGTTTGGAAAACGCTAAAAGAAATGTGTGATTGCCCGAATTTTTTTTAACTGGTACAGAAAATGAGTAGGAAGTACATAGGTAGGTAAAATGATGTGAAGCTGAAGTTTTGCCAAAACAATGACCTAATTTCAAATATGGGCTACGAAATAGCAGGATACCAAAATACTGGCAACAAGCCCATTTTACAGTCTTGAGAGAAATTACAGAGCAATGCAATTTTATTCTTATGACGACGATTAAAGGGGGATTATATTTGTGTAAAAATATTAAGTTCTAAAAATAATCATGTCCGACCTATTGGATCAGTCAGTAGAGATTCTGCCAATTGATCCAAGAGTCTCAGGTTCAATAACCACTGAGGGCTGAAAATGTATTGATGTTAATTTAAGGTTGTTACTTTTCACCATTCAGTAACTTAAAGATCTGGGGGCTGGTCGTTGTATTTTTCCTAGTTTTAAGTTAAAGAAAAGCCTCCTATGGATTGTACCCGCAATATATGTGTACATACATCAAGTACCAATAGAATGTTTAATTTGTATGAGAAGTAAGAGTGTGCAGTGTGAGATGGGGGAGTAGTCTCGAAGAAAAATAGGTTTTTGTTCCTTCTCATAATTAATATACTTAGGACCAACACTAATGAACACGCAGGCTAAGGTGTTAACCTCATCTAGTCTCATTTGTCAGTGATGAAAAGGTTAGGGTTAGATCACCTGCTAGATGTAGTGAAAGTGTTGTTTTTTCTAAATGGTTTTCCACTACTCTTTCATGGGAAAAAAAATTGATGACACAATTATGTTGTGGACAAACTCCTGTATTAAAATTATATTCTATTTATAGAATTTCATTTTAAATTTATTCTAGATTTTTAACGTGCACTTTCTGAACCAACTGATTAAATCAGCACACGACTTATAACTTAACTTGGAAATAAAAGAGACGTAACATCCAGCCCCAGTCGTTATTTACCACTATGAAAAGGAAAAACACTCATATCACCAATGATACATTTTTCGGCCATGCCAGGAATCAAACCCAGGAGCCATCACTTACTAAACAGACACTGAACCAAGTATCGGACTATAATCTATAAGAAATAGTCCTTTGTAAATACCAATAATTTTTCTTGATTGAAGTGGAACATGGGATGTGCAATGTTTGGGAGCACATACTTATGTTAACATTTTATCGCATTAAAAGTTAAAAAAAAAAGGTCTCGCTTATGACAACTTTTAACATTATAAGAAGATAGACAAATTTAAACCATTTTTCATGACTACGAATGAAGTTGGACCGGTAATATATTTATGATATAAATATAAAAATTATTTATATATAGATATATACAAGTCTACTTTTTTCTTTTTGTAATAATAATGTAACCTGCTTTAGTGGCTGCATGGTCTAAGGCATTAGACTAGACTGCCAATGACATGGAGATAAGGCTTGAATCATTAAAACAAATAAAAACAACACAATTATGTAACTTTTGGGGTACATCATTCTACCTACGAGCACAAATTTATGTGATTTATTCACATTTAGATTTAAAATAATCATATATTAATGTTAAAACAAAAGCTAAATGTGTAGCTTGACAAACATTTTTGATGAAATATTTGTTAATATACATTGTCAACTTTAAGACCTATATTTTATACTAGTATTAAAATTCAGTGAAATATTTACTTTTATAATGTGTCAGCATGTTAGATACACAAAATGTTTAGTTATTGCTTTAAAAATTTGTGACAAATATTAAAGTTGGGTACATCATTATAAATGTCGCTCATAGATACAATGTTTATCCTATAAACATGAAATGTTGTCCAAATCAATTATATATTTAATGACTATCGAACAAAAGTAAACTTCTTTACTTACTCTAAGTCTTAAATACAATAGAAACTATTAAATAAAATGCATACATTTTATATAGTGTTTATATTATTTTACCTAACTCTCACACTCAAAGAGAATGTATCGAGATTCACCTGCCTCAGTGGCATAGTTAGCTAACGCACTGGTATTGTGTTGAGCTAGATTGCCAAGGACAAGGAGATCGAGGTTCAAAGTCGGTTGGGTGAACTGGGAGTGGTTTACCCTAGATGATTTTCTACTCTACCTCCATACAAATGTGGGTTCACTTCCTCTAAATTCAACCTTTCCCCTTCTATTCCTAACCCATTGGGATAATTAGTAATTAAGCTATAACCCGAAAGGGTTGTAAGACGCGTGCTATAATTTTTTATTGAGATCCAAGTCATTCTTTTCAGGGGCGAATCCACAAAGGGTGGATCACTAGGGATTCCACCTCACCCTGAAATAGTCAAGCGACGGATGAAAAAATTTGAATTCAGCCGAAATAAACATATCTGAGTGGATCAACGGAAAAGGCGGCTAGAAATGAGCCAAAGCGAATGGACAAGAATTTATAATATAGCAAGAAAGTTCAGATTGAGGTATTGCAAAGATTGTTAAGGGTAACTAACGGGACAGTGGCAAGTTGCATCTAATCAAGACATGGCTGAGGACAACTATGGTGTAAAGAAGGCTCGTTGGCTTGGCTCTTTTGCAGACCCACAACAACTAATTGAGCCGTTTGTCTAAAACTAGCAAACACGGATTGGTCATGTAAATAACAACTTGTAGCACACATTTAAGAAATATTATAAAATTATTATTATAAATAACAACGATGACCATAATACACCTCTTTTGAGGGTTAAATTTGAAAAAAGAATTCCAGCTGAGGAACCCCTTAACTTGAGGGTCTTCTATATTCCACAGCCCAGACTCTTCCGGTATGAGTTCCCTGCCTCCTCCCTCAAAATTGTTCCCTGGATCCGCCCCGGAATCTTTTACTTAAGACTAATAGTTGGAAATAGCGTTTACACCCAGGACTTCTAGATAATATTCAAGGGATGTACAAACAAGAAATGGGCACTTGTGACATGTTGCCAGATTGTGTTTGATTGCAGCTTGGCGGACACCTCAATGTAAAAAAATAATAATAATAAAAAATAATAGCTTTGAAATAATTATGTAGTGATCAAGTGGATGTCCGACTCTCTACAGCAGTGTTTGGAACACAGTTGGTAATGTGATGTCATTAGAAAGCCACTCACAATAATAATCCGCAAAAACTCGCGTTAAAATTATTACTATCAATATGTGTAACATATTTCTTTTCTGTAGTGTTCCAAGAAATGACTTTTATATAGATATAAGAAAACAAGAAATTTGATTATATGAACAATTTTCCTACAATTTATTTTTATTTCTCACGGTGATTTAAAATAGAGTATTTGACTAGATCAGTGATTCCCAACTTTTAAAGTTTGTGGAATCCTTAAAATATTTAAAAGAATATCGGGGACCTCTACCTGGCTGACAAGTATTAAGTTCGACTGGGGTAAATTACAAAATCTAAATGTAAACCAGTGGGTTGATAAATAGTATATAGCTCTTTCTTTTGAATACAATATTTCAAGAATATTTATTGGCTATTTCTATTTATTAATGACTGTCCCTCAGTATTTAAACCTGGCTTATAAATAGTCTTAATTCCCTCACATTTAACATTCTTACTGTAACTATTCTCGTCATCTTCTTCAGATACCCGAGTTTTCTTAACATATTTCCACATGTCCCGAACTTATCGCAAACCAATAAAAAGCAAGCTTTTGCAAATTCTTGCAAAGCCCCTAATGAGGGCTTGCAGAACCATGTTTGGGAATCACTGGGCTAGATCAAGTTAAAAGTAAAAGGGATAATCAAAGCTGGGGTAGAACAATAGTTTCTACTCCGTTACGCAGGTAAAGATGCTTTTCTTTATATTTTAATGTATATAGTGTAAAGTTATTATATAATGTTAAAAACAACATTAATGATTGTACACATGTTGAACAAGGGTTAAGTGAAAGAATAAAGACATGACAACAATTTGCATAGTATATTTTATTGTAATTTTGATATTAATTTAATATCGCAGTTGTTTGAACTTGTTTGTGAATGTTTTATAATAAGCTACTGTATATTCATTGCACACCTTTAGTTTGTACACTTGTTACAATTTTTAATTGTATGAAAATAACCGTATTAAATAAATCTTAATGTTATTGCTGAAGAAAAATACATGTACAGTTATTCAACATAACAGTAAGTAAATTTTATTCAATATAGATTTTTTAAATTTAAATATTAGCTATTTTAAATAGCTCTCTAATGTATGAAGCTAAAAAATGTCTGGACATATTTAGTAGCTTTCAAGAGAACTGAAAGTGATAATTCCACGATTTTGTTACCTTTCCTAAAAAAATATGTACTAAAGATACAAATTAAACTACATCTTTTTTTGGGACTTCACTGCTGCCAATTTAAGGTTCTTAAGTATATAACTATTAGTTTGCAATTCTACATGTTTTATTTAGCAATTTTAAACATTCTTAAATAGGTAGGAAATGTATTCATGAATATTATTATAAGAGTATAACAATTTTTAAATTTTCTTTTCCAAAATAATATTTTCAATAAATCTCACTAATAAAATAAGATTAAGTATTAGGAGATAATTAGCTATGTTGAATTGTTATTTAGATTCACAGGGTTACATCTTAATATCGCATCAGGTATTGATGTTGAGTAATTGTGTTATCTATCTACTTTGGAGGTTATTGAAGAACACATGGTTTCTACAATACTTTTTAACTCATTCTAATGAGGTGAGCTCTTTACAATGGGTACAGTAACTTAAATGAATAATAAACAGAAGTCTGTTTAAAACACTAACACATACAACATTTTAAAAAATGGTACAAATGACTAGAACAAGTATTATCATAAAGTGCACCTTATACTTCCTTATAAACTCTCACTAGTGCCAACTGACGAGCATTTCTAATACAAAACTCGAGTGAAACTTCAGCAGGGCATTACATGACTAAAAATAACATTTGTCAAGAGATCAAAATCTTGATTCTTAGAACGAAATGAGTCATTTGTTTTTTTCAATTGGAGTCTGTTCCAAAATTCTTGGGCTATTGTTTTAGTAAAAAAAAAAAAAAAAAATCCAACAAAACCATAAATGGACAATGAATAATTTTATGAAGCATCACATATTAGCAACGTATATTGATTTTTAGTATTGAAAAATTAATTTTCCAGAATTAATTATTTATCACTCACTACTGTGGTTCCATAGGCTTTCGGAAATGTGTTGGGGGAGGGGGGGGGGGGGGGTCATGGTGGTGACCATTTTGACTTTCAGTGAAAAATATTGTAATTTTAATAGTGATTGCACATCTTCAGGTCAACATATTTCTATTAAAGTCCTCATTCGCCAATTTAGATCCATAAAATAGGTCAATATTGGATCTGAAAGAATATACTTATATTAAAACAATTTGTTTCTCTGATATTTAGTTCTGAAATAAATGTTTTAGCATTTTAATAGTGATTAAATAAGTGTCATGGAATAATGTATTTTATTTTAGGAATGTTTTTATTGGTAACAAAAAGCTAATCTAC
The DNA here is from genome assembly GCA_033556935.1 of Timema podura. NCBI lineage: Eukaryota > Metazoa > Arthropoda > Insecta > Phasmatodea > Timematidae > Timema > Timema podura. Next base: position 28,654,269 of record JAVRXN010000012.1, read on the forward strand.
CATGCATAGGCCCTACTCTTAAAAATATTGTAATTATACCAATGAATGTACATATTAACCTTTATTTGAATAAATGGGTATGCTTTTTTGCTTAGTGAAACGTTTACAGTGAAATTAAAAAAGAATGGATAAAAGCAACCATTTTATTAAAATAATAATCATAGGAGTCAAAAAATAGACTTATTTGCTAATTATTATTTTTATATAGGTAAACAGGTTGACAAACTTCTTCAGTGTTCCAGTGTGAATGGAATTCCCCTCGATTGGGAATGGTACACACTTCAGAATTTATTTATATTCTGTATTTATCTTTTTTTAAATTTCAAAAAATCCTCTGCTCATGTATGAGGATATATAGTTTTTTGTATCAATGTTTATTTTAAAACTACACTTTAACAAAAATGCCCTCTGAAGTTTCACAAAATATATATAAAAGTAAAAAAAATAAATACATTACACAGTGTTTACTCTTAAACAATTTATAAAAAGGATCTGAAAAAATAAATAACACTAACATCATTCCCAAATCCAAAATCTTGTAAAAGATATGGAATATCACAAGTGTTAAGATAATACTAAATAAACTTAACATTTAAATAACAGTGAGGATAATTTTATGGATGTGTATTTTTATATCTTGTATACACATTACATAAGATAAGTTGATATGATTGTGAACATGTCGATGGTCATTCATCATGATGATCAATTTGATACACATTCCTCTATGAAGCATGATTAACATTGCATGATGAAAACTTGACACAAAGTACTGTGGTGTCATAGGAAAACATGTTTTTTTAATTTAACCTAACCTTATATACAACCTTATAGTGTTGATTATTATGAATATAGTAATTTAATTATGAATGTTTGACATTATTTATGCTTATCCCTGAACTGTACTGTGATTATACAGAGGTGGGGGTATTCTAAAGACTAGAGAGGAAATATTTATCATTCATACACTACCTTAAAACAAACATACGTCTGTGGCTAGATGGTCAAAGTTTAACAGTCCAACATGGAAGATGAGTATCACGAAAATCACAAAGGGCCATAATGATGTTTCTCAAAAATATTACAAATTGAGGAAGGTGTTGTACCTCTTGTAACTTGGCATCCTCGCCAGTTTTAGTAAATGCGATGCAATATAGATACTGTAGTAACTATTACCAAAGCAATGCTACAGTCTGTAGAGGATGTTCAGTTTGCAAATAGCCACTTCTTGTTATTTGGTGTTGATAGCTTGGATTATTTTTTTGGGGGGGGGGGGGGGGGAGGGGAGGGGTTGAAAAGAAGTTTAATTCTACATCATGTGCTTTTGTCTCGTAAATTTACATGATAACTCATGTATAGTTTTGAAAACAAAGCATTGTTCTTATAACTCGGAACAGAGAAGTGTTCCAAGATACAAGAAATATGTGTAAAAATAATAGATATATTCATTTAGTTTTAACTCGTATTTTGAGGTTAGTGAGAGTGACTGAAAAATGTGTCCTATTCACTCCTCATACAATATCGATGAGACAGGGCTCTCAACTGTTTATATGCCACCAAAAGGCATTGTGTTATCATATAACATGGCATCCTGAGAAAAGGAACACAATGTGACATTGATTGCATTCATTAACGGTGTGGGAAATCACCTTTCAAAAATGTTTGTTTTCCCAAGAATTAATTTTGAGGACTTCATTCTAAAAGGTGCGCTGGTTTGTAACAGAGGTGTAAATATATCCAAATGGTTTAAACTTTAATGAGAGGCTTTTTTTTTTAGTTCTTAGATAATTTAATTTATCAACCAATTCTTATGTTTTTCGGTAATTATGAAAACCCCGTGATTGTGCCTGTGAATGAGAAGACCTGTATTAAAGGCATAATTATGGTCACTGTTTCTCTCTGCTCGTCCCCAGACCAAGCCATTTGTGGTTCTTTCAAGTAACAAGTCAGTGAACGATTGGATATTTTCCAACCCAGGAAAAACTTGGCTGGTCTATGAAGTTTCTCAGATGCTGAGCAGATAATTTCCTCTTTGTTTTTACAAGCAGTAACATTTTGAATAGTTTTTCTGTAACTGTAATTTCTCCTCTGAATCAGGACTCTTTTATTTAAAGATGATGATTTTCTCTCCTATGTGTCGGACAGACCAGACCCAACAAATAATGAAAAATAATCTACTTTAGAAGTTCCTGCACCTGTGCAGTCTCTCGATGAGTCTTCACTTTCAACAATTTGCAATAACGGAATTTTAGTTTCCCTGAGGATATTCAAGCCGTTTCCTTAGGTTCCACTAAGAAAACCAGCAGCTAAAGGAAGGAGAGAAAGTGCAGAATACAAACAAATACACTGAACTAAGAGGAAACAGCAACACTTAAACCTAGACAAAAAAAAAAAAAATTCTAAGTGAAAATTAATTATACTGTATCAAATAGTGAAAATGAGGGTATAATTATATCTAGGAAAGATTCTTCTGATGAGGACATCAAAATGCAGGAACATTTTTAAAAAAGAGGGCAGAAGAAAACCTTACTACTTTCAGTAACAGGATTTTCAATTTTGATTGCCAAAACTTTTTATTTTATTTCATTCCTTGTTTTGATTCTAGGCGTGTTCACTAGCCTCAAAATACGAGATAAAACCAAATGAATACATCTAATTTTTTTTTACCCAGATGGCACATATTTATTGTATTTTGGAATACTTCTTTAATCTGAGTTATAAGAACAATGCCTTGTTTTCAAAATTAAATATGATTTATTATGTAAATTTACGAGACAAAAGCACATGATGTAAAATTAAACTTCTTTTCAACACCCCCAAAAAAAGATAATCGAGATATCAACACTGAAGAACAAGAAGTGGCTCTTTGCAAACTGAACATCCTCTACAGATAGTAGCATTGCTTTGGTAATAGTAAGTACAGTATCTATATTGCACCGCATTTACTAAAGTAATGGAAGAAGTCTTTCAGAGATTTTCTTTCAGTGAAAAACACTGCTCCTAACATGTAATAATGAAGGGTTTTCAGGGTAAAGTAAGAGTTTTAATGATGGTGGTGCACGAGATTCTTCTATGAAGAGATCAAAGAGTTCATGGAAATGGCCATCCATATACCCACCTACTTAAGATCATTTTGGGAATTATTTGTCTTCCAAAACCACTAACTAGTAGGTTTTTTCGAACAAAATGGAATTAAATTTGAACAATTAGAATCTTTCTTAGACGAATAATATATTTCACCCCTTCACTATGTGTGAAAAAGTAGCGGAAGTTAGTTCTGACTTCTGTATGTATGTATGTATGTTGTATGTATGTATGTACAAGTAGTTACAAATAATTTATGTTAATTAATTTTCCAAAGTACAATTTGAGTTGTTTCTCAAATTTATCTAGAATAATGGAATAATGACACTAAAGGTAAAAAAAAGTACTAGAGATCTCCAGAGCCAAATACTAGAACTGTAAGAAATAAAACCTTGTTTTGGGGTACAACACCTTCCCACTACTGATTTTATATGTTTTGAGGTTGGTATTGATCTACCTGTAGGCTTGGTAGATTTTTTTTTTTAAGTACCGCCTCTTACCACCTGTTCAGTTTATACACTTTGGTAGAATTGAATGCATTGCTATTTTAAATTTGACTTAATGAATGAAAGTAAGCATTCAAAATCTAATTGGTAGTATGTTTTGATACTAACAATTTTTTTTTAGAATTGTCACAATTTATAAATAAAGCATTCAAATTTAATTTGTTGATGTCCTTGATTCTTACTGGTATAAAACAAACCGAGAATAAGGCTTATTTTATCAATGAGGAAAAATATCAAATTGTATTCAAGAACTTAATTATTTTTAGACAAAATGAAACTCCTTTCAACAAATGAAACATTTAAAAATTAATCCAGATTTGTTGATTTTATTTAAGAAAGAGGAAATTTGTTTTTGAAGTGACCGAATGTTATGATCCCTACAATAAGCCGGTTCCATGGTATAATGGTCAGCGCTCCTTGCTACCAACCTAGGGGTCCTGGGTTTGATTCTCGGCTAATAAAATGGGTATTTTACTTGAAAGGGGAATGATTCTAAAGGTCACCAGGATCTGGTTAGACCAAATACATTCAGGCATCCCCTGGGCACACATTACATTAGTACTGGCTAATATTTCCAAAAACTGGTCTACAAGTGATGTAGTCCAAACATGCGCATACATACATAATATGTATATTAACACACATTTTCAACTACATCACCATATAATTACATCCCTACTATAAAGAGTTTAAGGTGTAAATAATATAGACTTAAAATAAAATATTCTTTAGCTGCAGCTATAACTATAGTAAAAACAAATATAAAAGCTTGGCTATTTAATCTACCATTAAAAAGAGTAAACCTTAAAAGAATCAAAGTTAAGGTTTAAATTAGGAATGGAACCAGCAAAGACATGAATCTACTTTTTCACAAATGATAGCGAGTAAGAGGTTTTTTAGTTGAAGAGGAAAGAGGAAGAGTAATAATATCATTTAAATTTAACAAAAATATTTTTTTAGATTGATGGGGAAAGTTTTTTTAAAACAACAACTAATATATTTTTATTTTGCAATCGAATCATTGCCCCCAAGCCTACAAGTCACATCTCAGAATGAAAGTATGATAACAACGTTCACAGACTGGATTTTGGTTGCCCTTTTATCTAAGAGCATATTGTTATTATGTTATTATTTGTCCAACTTAAACTTGAGCCCTGGCCTTTGAGATGATATAAACAGTTTGTGAGTACAAGTAAGAACTATGCATATAATTGCAGTTGTAAAGTTAAACACATATTCACTCGTTATATCTATGGATACAATAATTTTTGGTAAATAAAATTAACAATTTTGATAAATAAATAATAAATAAAATATCTCTTGGGATAAAAGTGGTAACAAATTAACCCTAATTAAAGTAGTGTAGTACTATGAATACTGGTCACATGATCTAAGGTGTCATTCTCTCAATAGACTTGACTGTTGATTATGGGGAGATTGTAGTGTGAGTCTCCCTGTAGGAAAACTAAAGGTGGTTTTCCTAAATGCGAATGAGAGAGAGGTATAAAACATTTAGTAAAAACCAGAGATGGGATGTTCAAATCCTCCATTCCTCAAAATATGATGGTATTTGAGAGATTAAAGATTAGTAAATTTTTCAAAAAAAGTAGTCATCATCATCATCTCATCATTCAATGTTTCCACCTCTGTGGGTTGACTGGCACATCCTCTTCGATACCTATTGATCTTTCCAAACTTCTCCCTTGGCCGAAAGACCTTAAACTTGATATAACAATTCTGAGTGAATATTGCTAAAAGGAATTATATATAGACATGTGTAGTTGGGAGAGTAACAAAATCACAAAAAAAGACAAAAAATAGTATTAATATAATTAATACTAAAAGAAAGTGATTTTTTTATATTTATGACAAAATATTATTTGTACCAAGCCTAAAACAACTTTTTTTAAAATTAAATTTTAAATATTCTCACTTTAACTAAAACTGTATATTTTTAAAGATTCAAGGACTCACATTTGGATTTGGATCCAAGAAATATAAAATTCGGCCCATCTCTAGTAAAAACAGTAAAGTACTGTAAACTCAACTGAGATTTAAACCCATTCTCTCAGACACTGGAAGTCCAGTCTGTTGTTGAGAGTGATGTCTTGGACAATGTAACCACTGATACTCTGATACTTATTGAATATTAAAAAAAAATTAGAACTTGCAGTTGCAACATTGTAGAAACACTCTATTTGCATGGAATTGTAATAAAACCAAGAAATTGACATCTAATTATATAGATAGCTTGAAAGAAATATATATTAAGTGTTTCACATGAGGTATATTCCAAGTTTACATTATTAATTAAGGACACAAAATGAGGAAGGCAAATTTTAAGGAAATACACCAATATTCACCTGTTAAAATTATTGAAAAATTACAACGTAGAACACAATCCTCAGGGCACCTAGTCGAAATTTCCAAATGATGTTTTAAAAATTAATTATTATTATTATCATCCAGGGGTAGCCCGAAGTAAATTTTGTGCCCAAGCGGATTTCTTTTTGGCGTCACCTAAGTAACCGGTGGATAATATAATCCATTCATCATAGGAGATGTTATAGCTGACAGCTAGTAAAAGCTACCAGATCTACTCTCATGTATCCATTTGACAAACAAAATTATCTGCAAGACCATATATTGATTTGTTGTCACTTTTGGCAGTTAAAATGTTGACAAAAATAAATTTTTAATTTTGTTTTTCTTTTGACCATTCTTTAAATCTTCTGCTAACTGTCAGCTACCACATTTCCCATGGTGATTGGACTCTGGAAAAATATGAAAATAATTCCCAAACCTAATATAATTTTGTAGACAATGCTATCTTCTATTTTTTATTATAAGTTTAACAAACCCTTTGACAATATAAACAGTTTAAGTTATAACTGCAAAAACAAACAGTTTTAGGGTTGCCATTTTTCAAGATGGCAAATGTAAAATGACCTTTTGAGAATAGCACTAAATTCTAATTTACTCCCCATAAAATTATACTAATATGTAAAATTTCATGTTATTATCAAAACGTGAACAATTGTAACTTCACTATTATGCCTAGGTTATGTTAGGTTTGGAGATTATTTTCATATCATGCCCAGGCTAGGTTAGGTTAGGTTTAGCTCTGTTTGGCGCCCCCTCCAGCCAGGCAGCTGTGCAGTTCGCACAGCCCTTAAGCCGCACCTGTTTTTATCAAGATTATTTAAAAATAATCACTAGGGGATTTATTAAGATATAGCAAATTAAAATGAAGAGTCGAAAGTTATGGTTATGATCATTAGAGCACTTATTAAAATTGTTGATCTTGTTTAGTAAAATTTGCCTCATGCCTCAAGTCGAATGGATTCATTGATAATTATTGTGAGTGTGAAAAAGATCAATATCTATATTTTGACGACTGTATATATAAGTTATATGTATGTATCCTTAATTCTTAAAAGGTGGCTTGTGGTGTGCTGTCTTTATGTATACCTATATGTCCGTACACACCTAAATAGCCTAATTAATTGAGTTAATTTACTTTCTCAAATTCGGCATCAAAGAATATGGGAAGAGTTTGAATGCAACAACATAACAATTTAAGATAATTTATCTGAAGCAACAAACACACACGATTTGTTTGAAAGCTATCTTAACAATTTTGATTAAATTTCACTTATGTTGTGTAAGTGTTTATAAATGGTGTGGCAAGGTCATAGCCAGGTTTAAATTTCAGGGGTATTGGAGCAAACAGACCCCTAACCGCCAAGAACAATTATTGATAATGAAAGTCTCTATAAGATATTAAGTTTTTTTTTATGGAGAACAAGGAAGGGAAGAGGATTAAATAATGTGCTATAAATTATATATTTTTGATTGCATAGCAGATATTTAAAATCCCTCAAATGTGATATATTTATACACTTCTCTTTGGTTATGAATAGCTTGAAAGTGTATTAAATGTTCCAAAGGCAGGTTTATTTAAATAACTAGAGCTAATAAGATTTGCTGGTTATAAGTAAGATAATTGTAATTTTCAGTTGTATTTTGGACTATTAAATTTATCAGAAATTAATATTTTGTACAAAAATTTTAATTCTATTAGTAGACATTAATTATAACTGTCTGAAATATATATAGTATATATAAAAGTTTTAAGAATAAAATAGCATGTATGATTTAGTGTATGGATGTTGTTGAAGAGAAGGAAGTATGCAGGATAGGGAAGTGTGGAGAAAGTTAGTGAGGATGGATTAAGTACAAAGTTGTTGTTTTTTGAGCTACATACATAGTTTCTTGCCTACCCTGTAAGGGAACTATGTGATTAGGTATGTCTATGTATGTATGTGTGTGTGTAATATATTTTGTTTCATCATTGGTTCCATGCCATGGTCCAGACCAGCTCTGATAGCCTTGCAAGTTTGAGTTTTAGTCAGGTCAAAGGTTGTCCTCGCGTGATGCGAAACCAGACGTGCTAAGAGGGATTCTAATATTTTTAAAAAAGATTTAAAAATAAAATTTCCTTTTCATCAATGAGATCATATTAATAGCAGAAGTGGAGTAATTTTACATTCATATTTCTGAAAGGAGGATAGAAGGGCAAGCCCTACAAACCAGAAAACTATAGTCCTCAAAGTTCACAATTAAAACATACAATCATGTAATTCTCAGGGTACCAGTTCCCTTCTTCAGCAGAAGAGAGTTAAACATAGACTGGACTATAGTCAGCATGGCTAGAGGTTGATCATGGTCACTTAAATTCTGTTGTTGCCCTTTTCTTGATTAAAAAAAAGGTTTAGGCTTAGATTCTGTAGTTGCCTGTTCAAACTTGAGTCTTTACTCTTGGTAGATAGATAGAATGTAGTATTTATATAATATTTAATTAGATTATCTGTTATTATCGTTTGTATGTTCCAGGTAAATCAGGTTTAATAACCATAGAACCCAAAATTCACCTGGAACATTTCACAACACTATGCCATTTTCTTGGATCTGGAATTGAACCTTCATGAGGCTGAAGAAGGGGACTGATGTACTCCGAAAATTATATAGTTATGTGTTTTGTTTTGTTAATTGTTAACTTTGAGGTGTTTATGCCTTGCCCTCCTATCCTCCTTTCAATGTTTAATTTAATACAGCTGTTTAATGTCATTTTTCATTTGTTCACTTATAATTTTGAAATAGTCCGAGTGGCTATGGGACTGATTTTTTTTAAGAGACATTATATAATTTTATAAATATTTTTTGTATAGAAACTTTTAAGTGTTCTCCAAGACAATTGAAAACAAATTATATACTAAGTAAAAATACACTATACATTTGAAGAAATCAAATTAACGTTGCATTCAGGTTTTATAAACTGCCACCTCGTCCTCAATCTTATCTTGGACTATAAAACTTAATCTAACACACCTGTTTAAAGGTCTATCAAAAGCTAGGGTTCCAGTTTACTGACTAGCACAACTACATTTAGAGATCCTTTGCTTCACAGCCTATTCACGATCCAACTGTTCTTAAATGGCAGTGCTTTTTGTTGGAATCGTTTTTAAAACATACCACTTATTCTCCCAAGTAGTCATCATCTAAGCATAGCCTCTAGCAATAACGTCTATATAGATCAAGTGGAGAAAGAAACGACGACCATACAAGCTGATACTTCATGACATACTATCATTTTCCCACCAAAAAATGTTTTATAACAATTCATTAATAACTATTTAAAGCTGTAGAAAGGACAAATTACTTTGGAAATTAGGGTAACTTTTTAACAATTACCTTTCAGTGTGTCACTTAATAATGAACATCTACGAAGTAAAATCTTGCTTACACATTTTCATGGCCTGTAAAATGCACGTCCAAGAAACATATGACTCAAAATAATTTATTTTCAACTTTAAAGTTTAAACTAATAAATTATCAAAATAATTACAAAAGTGGCTAGATTTTATATTTTTTTTTTGCTGTCACTAATTTTGGGTCATGAAAAAAAATCCCCAAGAATTTTATAAATCCATGAAATGTGTTTCATACAATCATTATCTTATAGTGTAAATTATTGTTTTGCATTTTCATCAGACATTTCAAACAAAGTCCCCATTCCCTCACCCTCCAAATCAATAGTAGCATTTTATCCTGTACCTGCAGAGCACTCCTCAAATACTTACAATATTTTGTTCCATGCATTTACTTAGCAATTAAGAGAACACCGTAAATTTGTTTAAAGCTTATTCACTTGTCACAGTTCAAGTAAAAGGAATGTTAAGTTATGTTAACTGGTGAGAAACAAACGTCTTTCCAAACAACTATTCTCATTTTGAAAGATGAGTGAAATGTTTACAAGCAAACTGCATCCAACTTTGGTGAAATAATCAGCCGCCACTGTTTGTGTAGCGTTTGGCTTTTGTAAACTGTTGAATGAGGGAACTCTTCTGTATAACACTGTACCTCAAGGTAGCGGTGGCAAGGAGCATGTCTTTCACGGCAGCAATGATCGTAATGGCGGCGGTAAGGCTGCTGCCAGCAGCCAGCGATCAATCCATCTCATTAGAGTCCATGAAGTGTCCTCGCACTTCCAAATGAGATGCCAAGTCCAGAACTAAATGTTGAAGTGCGGGGTGGTCCAGCAAGTCTCCATCAGGCAGAGCTGGCTGGCACCTCGGTCGAAACTGCCGACCCTGAACACATACAAACACTAAATGATACTACTCACTATGTTAAATATGAACGAACATCCCATGTAAGACCTCATTTTTCAACATATTTTTAATACATTCCCTGGCGTTTGTGTAGCACAGCTATCTGCATAGGCCTGGCAGACATTTTTCTACTCGTATACTCTTATCCAACAAATATTTTTGCTACTCATTTATTGCTTTATTCATGGTTATAGTATTGCATTGAACTGGTAGCCCCATCTATCAGCTTCAATAAGAAATATTTGGATTGGCTAAAAGTACAGTGGTTCATTGATAGATGGCACTATAATAACTCATTGCAATGAAACGTTGATTCATGTCCACATTAAGGAACGTTCAGGCAAACAAAGATGTTCACTGCCTGCACCAGGGAAAATATTAGCAGTTAATCAACTTTAAGTAGCACTGGCATATTAAATCCCTTTTTTTTGTGTAGAGATGTGAGTAGAGTAGAGTGTGTGTTCTCCTCAATTTGTTTAACACAGTTTTTTTTGTTTGTATGTATAAATCCCTTCAATCCTCTTTTCAATATTTATTATTTATAAATAATACAGATAGGCTGATGTAACTTTTCTTTTTTTTCTCTGCTTATCATGTTTAGAAATAGGACATGACCTCTATGCACAGTAAGTTGAAACCTCCAATAAAAATCATTAATTACAAACAGGAATGACCTACTTTGGTGGCAGCAGAATCTAGGGCGTCACACTTGCAATAGACTAGACTGACCAATGACAGGGAGATCGGGGTTAAATCCCGGTCAGGTGTACTGAGGGTGTTTAAAAAAAATTTGTTTTCCCACTTTACCTCAATGCAAATGCAGGTACACTTCCTTTAAATTAAACCTTTCTCATCACTAGCACAAGAGTGTTAAATTAGCACATGTGTATTATCCGAACAGGTAGACGCGGTGCCAAAATAAAATAAAAAAATAATGAAGACAGTGAAAGAAATGATGGTAGTGACAAGGAAGAGGATAAGGCCTAGAAAAACTTAAAGTTGGATAAGTAGAGCTGAGAAATATTAAGTGTTAGGTACCTTGGATGTGTGATTGAAGTGAAGGGTGTGAGTAGAGAAGATCTAATAAGAAGAAAGCAACAAAGAGAAATTTTCTACAGGTGAGTAATAGACCTGCTATCTAAGATAAGTGCCCTTGAAGTGTAAGGAAGTGCTATATAGGGGTTACTTTATAGCCATAGTTACATATGTAGCAGAAACTGGACCTTGGATGTATGAGAAACTATGAAAGTGGAGGTCATAGGAATGAAGTTTTTGAGGAGCATGTTAGCGGTCACAAGGAGAAATACGATTAGGAATTAAGTTATCCGAGCAAGAGTGGGGGTATAAGAAGTACATGCGATAATAGAGGAAGTAGGAAAAGGAGACCAAGAAAGATATGTGTGACAGCGAGAGAAGAAGGAAAGTATAATAAATGAGTAAGAATGGTTGACTCAAAGAGGAAGATTGAGGCATTTTACTAAACTGACCCAGCCACAGGTTGAAAACAGATGATGCTGACTTATAAACATTCACAAATACACCGTAATATTCTAAAACATACATTAAATTTATGTATATTTTATTTTTCAGATTCACCCATTTTAAAAGTGGCCCCTGAAGATTTAATACCTTTTGTTGAACTATATTTCAAATACAACAGTTTTACTGTGGCAGATAAGTTGCTTCTATTGACAAAACCATACAAATATAGTTTACTTTTATAACATTATCTAAGCGAGACCTCTTTTCCATTTTTGAGGTAGCCTAAATATTATTATTACTGTCCAAACTCAAAGAATCATATAATGGTTTAGTTTGGAGAGATAGCCTAGCTTTAGTGATACTGGAGTAGAAATTGTTTAGATAAATGTAAACAATTTTAAGGACATGCTTTCACTGTCACAACAGCTTTGTCAGGTCAGTCTACTCTCGTAACATTAAGAAGCTGTCTGTGAAAGTGAAAGCTGCCTTAAAATGTTTTGTGTGTTTTATCTAAACCATTTATACTCCAGTATCACTAAGGTAAGTGTGCTGGCCATCCCTATTAATTTGAACCATGATTTAGCCTTGTGTTCCATTGTAAATAATTATACAAGGAACTCCTTACCATTAAAGACTTTTTTTAAATTATGTTCTACATCAAAATATTTTTAAATAATTTTCTTTTATATCTATCATTTCCATATTTATCGATTGTAATCACTATACTTCACTGTGCCACCTTAGTGTCTCCATTTACTAGTTAACCATTTTTGTTTAGTTATAATACTTGTTTTCCTTCTACCCGTATTTATTCTATACGTTGTTGTCTTATATACGGTATTTTTCAAGTACTGGCCTATTTTATAGGTCTTGTGACAAATTTGGTCAGCACTATAATAAAGGCAATTATAATTAAAACATTATTATTCTGTACATTCTTTCATATATAATAATATTATTTACATCAAGCGAGAATAGAAGTTTTCCTTAAATAATTGATTGACATACTTTGCTAAATATTTTGCTATGAAATTTTTTTTGTGTTAGTCCTTTCTATTAAATATTCCTTTAATATAATCTTTTCAATGTTTTTATCCTTTACAAATTTCTACTGTCTCCCAGTGGTTGTATCTTTTAGGAAGTTTTGTTGCATAGTTCCAAGAGTTACAATAGAATTATGATAAGAAATTAAGGAATTTAACAGTAACAAATAACTAAGAGGCAGCCATGATCTCTTTACCCAATGGCAGCAAAGTAAGGTGTAACCCTGGTTTATCTTTTTTATCGCAAATATCATATTTTGTTTGTTCCTATTATTGGTTTCTACCTCTTTATTGTACCTTCTTCCATGCGTAATACTACATCCAACAAATAATTTAATCAGTCTGTGTACCTTAAAAGAACGGTGTAAGTGAAGGACGACATCACAGAAGATGTAGCGTAAAAGCAGTAGCCTCAAGAAGTCATCACCAAAGAACTGGAGGTATGCCGAGTCTAATTGAACAAAACAAAACATATTTAAAAGTTGGTTTTGCTTACACATGGTACTAATCAAAGGAATATAAAAATAAAATAATTAGAACATGAGAAGGAAATAGAGTGAAATAGAACTTTGAACACAAATACAAAGGTGTTTATTTTAGGTAGATTAAGCATGTCACTAATTAAATATGATATAAATGTATAAAATGAAGAACAAATAAATAAAAACAAAAACACACATATTTACAAACACTTCAATATTTTGATGACACATGGCATGAGGTAGTAAATTTATTGTTGGGTTTGTGAATTGCGTTAGTAAATCACTGAAAGGATAAAAAATAATGTAGACCTCAAAGTTCAAAATTAAAACATATTGTGCTTCTTTTTCTATAGTTTTATCATATCTATTTGATAACATATTAAAACATATTATTTTAAGTTAGCAAAATTACAAACAAATATAAAAAGTTGATTTTTTGTTATGTTTTTCTCAAACTTAATTGAAATTATAAAAGCTATTAATATTAACAATAAAAAAGTAAATGCATTAATCTCTTGTAATGTGGTACAGTGGAAAACTAGAACTTTGTTTTGAGCTCACCAATGCGACATCGTGTGAAGAGTCTACTAGCTTCGGTTGACGAAGCGGTCAATGTAAGATTGGCATCTCTCCCAGTGGTGGATAGGAACATTGAGGATGTTACATATGAAGCAGAAGGCTGTTAAAGGACTATGTAGAAACAATGTGAACAAACTACCGTTGTGTTGCTGATCTGAAAATATTTAACAAGGTTAAAATATCATTTACCCCTAGAATGTAACTGGGGTCTAACCAGATCCCCAACTAGTATCTATGGGAATATTTTTTAGGTAGGTTGACTACATTGTTCTCGCGCTCAGTACCTTCCTTCAAGACTCTCCCCTCTATTTATTTTTGGTATAACCAAGGTGTTTGAAACGTTCATTGTCCGTTTATATTAGTTTGAAGACACTGGGGTGCTGCCAGATCCCCACGTTACTATTTTTGTAACAGTTTTCTACCAAATTGTTTCTTAAGTTTAAATCACAAATTACAATAAATACTGTACCATAGTTTAGAAATTATGTTATTTAATCAAATAGTTTTGAGTTACAGTAGTTTATGCTGTTTTTTGACTATGTTCAATGCATTTTGTATGTGATAAATAATCTTGAATGAATTGTATGTTTATCTAATGGGCACTACTACAATGATGATTTTTTTGTAGAGTTGAATAGCATCATCAGGTAGTTGATAAAAAACAGACATATTTTATTTTCACAGTGCAATGTAACATTGACTGAAAACTGTGATGCCCGAGTACTGATCATATTAGCTTAGTGACAATAAATAATTAATATAATAATAATAATAATAATAATAATATAATATAATAATATATGATAAAATAAGATGATGAAAGATGAAGATGATGAAATGATGATGAGATGGTGATGATGAAAATGAAATGATAATGATGCAATAATGATAATATGCAGATATATAATATAATATAATATAATATAATATATAATAATAATATAATGTTAATAATAATGATAATATAATAATAATAATAATGATAATGATAATAATAATAAATTAAATTAAAGTCACACCTTAGTGGTTTTTTTATCTATATCATACATGCAATCTATAATAAAATCTTTTGGATATACAAAGCCATGTAAGGAATAAAATAAAAGGAAATTAGCCAATAGGAGTTAAACTATATAATACCAACCTTGAAAGGTTGAAGGTACATCTTGAGGCGACATGAGAACTATCAATGGTTGTCCAAAGTATCGAGGAATATGTTGGAACACAAAACTGTTGTCAGAGTCAACAATTATGAACAATGGTTTCCGTGTAAATGGATACAAGTCACCAGGGTATAAACTGAAAAAGAGATGTGTACTTATGATTTTTTTTGTCAAAGTTTTAAATGTTATGTAAGAAGGAATTTTACAATCTAAGTGATTCTATATTATTGTAAGAACAAATTTTAGTGAAAAAATGTGTATTATACCAATGTTTTATTAATCGTGAAATATATATTTTATGGGGACAGTAAGTCTGATAAAAAGAACTAACACAGATTTTGACATGATGTTACAGACTTAAGAATATCCTAGTCTCATAATTTGTGCCGTCATAGTTTTTGTGAAAAAACCAAAAAACTTTGGGTGCTGCCAACTTCACGTAGCAGCACCCATAACAGCACAAATTATGAATATTTAGTGCTGAATTTGTGTCACAAGAATATCCTATCCACATAATATGTGCCACTGTGGTTTTCCTGAAAAAACCAAAAAACAGTGGGTGCTGGTGGATATGTATCAACATACATTTGGAAATCAGACATTAAGAATCAAGAGTATTAAATTTAAGTTTTAATACAAAGTAAGAGCAATAAAATTACCATAAAATACACAAATGTGTTCAAAATAAGAAAAAAAAAAATCTTACCAATGCATTTCCTTCATTTGTACCGTTTTCTTGTTTAGGTGATCTATTTCCTTTTTACTACTTGTGAGCAAACCTCCCAAGTCATACCCCACTGTTGAAGAAACAAATTAAATCATTCAGTGGAATTTATTGCGATTTATAAATTCAAATTGTGTCTAGTCCCCTCTTAGATTTTTCAGGAGGGAATTAAGGTGGGGATGTAAGGGACATGAGAAAAGTTCAGTGTTTTTGCAATTTTTATATATAAACTTTTTTGACCAAAATAAATCAAACATTTTCCCAGTAGAAACATAAAGAGTTTAATTTTCTTCCCATGGCAACCTCAACATTTTTTAAATGTCTGTCAAGGATGTTCTGGAATTTAATGACATTTTCTCTTCATTTATAAATTTGTCTCTAATGCCGCAATTCTCATGACAGATATTTGAGAACAGTTGTTATCACCATGTGAAGAGAATTATATTTCTACTGGAGCAATAGTTTATTTATTTTGGCCAAAAAAAGTTTTGCTATAAAAAGTACAAAATCACTGGCAATTTCTTGCATCCCCTACATCCTCACCTTTAAAACCGAAGCCTTAGTTCAATCCCTGGAGAGGTAAGTGTGTAGTCTTGATGTGGGTGTGAGATGGTGCAAGTGATTGAGAGTTCACTTAAACACAAAACTTAGTGTTAATAGCTCCCCTTATAAAAAGAGCCTGCAACATACATTTATTCATTGATACTAATTAACCCAGAGTATTTAAATATAGCTTTTTATTCTAAATTTGAAACTTTTGGCAAAGTTTTGAGGTATTTGTGTGCAAGGCCGTAGCCAGCCAATAATTTCAGGGGGGGTTTGGTGGGCCCATCCCCCAATTGACGGAGGCTAGAAAAAATTATAAATAAAAAACTGCTCTAGAAGCAATCTGAATGTGTTTTTTATGGCAACATGACCCCCTAATTTGTACTTGTACCTTAATTTTGATATTGTTTGAACAATAAATAAAGCCATATATATTTTGTTCATAAAATTTCGGGGGGGGTTTGAACCCCGAAAACCCCCCCCCCCCTGACTACGGCCATGTTTGTGTGTGTTATTTTTGAGAGTGTGAACATGATACATTATAGCTTTTTAAAATGTTGAGAACACTTGTCTTGATCTGTAATAAACATAAAGGAACAAGATGTGTATAGTGAAATTACTATCTAAAATAATTATTATAATCATTTATATTAAGTTTGGTTGAAATTAATCTTTTTCTTAAAATTTTAAGACAGCTTTTGGGCATCCTTTTATAGTATTTTAAACCTATTTTCATCCAGTTATATAAATGCTTTTATATATTTGCATAGAGGTTATAAATACCATAATTTCAAAGGACAGGATGAGGAAGGTGATTACAATGAATTAATTAACATTCGCATGGGAATATCAAGGAGTTACCTGTTACTGTCAGGATTCAAATTTGAGTCTTAAACTTTTGGGGAAGAGTAATGTAAATTAAATGTTCAGGCTATGAGCTACTGCCACAAAAGTTTTCAAAGCATGCCGAATAGAAAATTGCAAAATTTGATAATTCATGGTTTGTTATATACTATAAGAAATTTTTGAGTATTTACAAATATTATGTAGATTCCCGCCCCTAATTTGTATTCATTGTACACTGAAAATAAAAATCTATAAATGACTATGAGAGAGTTTCAAAGAGTGTATTTACTGTCTTCTGGATGTTTGACTGGAGAAAAGCAGCCATCTGCAGAGAGGTAAAGCAACAATGCTCCAGCAGGTGGGAGCTCTTTAAACCCTGTAACACACAATTTGCACAATCACTTAAGTGTCCAACAAAATATTTCATTATTATTTTAATATAATCAAATAAAGTATTAATTCTATCTGTTAATTTAATTACATAATAAAAATCTTCAAATATATTATGGAGATAACATACAATTGTAGTGTACAATAAAGGATGTTTAGTGTATTAATTACAATTCATATTTGTTTTTCAAGATAGCTGTTCATATTATTTATTAATATGGTTTGTTGAAATCTGATTGATGATCTAGCTAACAAATACATCATGAAACCAATTATTGTTGGCAATTACATATAATTATTACACTATAAATAAAATGTTACCTTTCAATTATATAATGGATAAATTAATTACTACTTATTTAATGATTTATTTAGCATTTGTAATTAGTTTCTTTCATACTTCAAAAGAATTAAGATTCCTAAAATAAAGGATATCATTATTTAATAATGTATTTAGTTAAAATGGTAATTTTTATAAGTTCATTGAAGTTCACAGTTGTTTATTAACTTTAGTTATAAGGATTTGAGTAAGGATAGATATGATTTATTTATTAAGTTAATACCAAAAACAAGTTTTGCCTTAACAATAATATCCAAATATTTTATACACCACAAACATCATCTGAAATAGAGGGAGCTGCAAGCTAAAGGTTTTTATTTTAAGTCAAGCTTTAGTTATCTTCTCAAAAAACTCTTTAACTATCATGTTGAGTCGAGCTTGAATTTGATAAATATATATACTTTTAAAAAATAGCTATCTAAATAAATATAGCATTCTTTATATTATACTATTTACTATACATCCATTACTGTTTCCAGCTTGGGTTAGTATTCAAGTCATATATTTTCCCACTACCGGCTTGCTAGGCTTATCGTAGCTTCATATGCCTTATAATCTAACTCACGACTATGGCAGCCACACCATCCAGTCCCCAACCATTAATTTATCAATGTGAACGGGTCAACCCATATCTCACCATTTTCAGCCATGCCGAGAATCAAACCCGGGACCCTTAGATCAGTAGGCAGACACACTTCCTACTGAGCTATGGTGTCAGATTAAACTTGGCATTATTATTAAGAATAAAAAAAGTTTTAAAATTAAGTTCGAGCCCGCGCTTATATTAAAGGATTCCTCAAAACTTGAGTACTCACAAACCACTAAAGAAAACACACTAAGCTCAAGTACACACAAGGCCTCGATTTCTAAACTAAGATAAAAATGGGACACTAACCTGATGCTAAGAAGACTAGAACCTGGCTCAAGGTCGGCTTGTACAATAAATATTTGTGAGGATTCTCTCTTTTCAAAGGACGGTCACCATTCTCTTGACATGCCGATACTAGTGGATACGAGGTTTTACTACCAGGCATAGTGTACCCCTTATCCTGCAAGCAGCACAATAATATACCTCACATACAGCTGGGCTTTCATTTGAAAATAACATCAGGATCATCATGACTGATAGTCAGTTTAGCAAAGGTAATCAATCATCAGTGAAGTAATTTCATCTCTTAGGAGTAGAAACATGCAGGATGCAAATTACCCTGCACTCTATTTTTAAATACACTTTTATCTTTAGTATTAGTCTATCTTTCTCTTAGGAAAAACTATTTTCTTTCCTGCACGATTGGCACAATTTACCTCATCCAAATGAAAATGGGGCCCATTTTTTTTAGGGGTGAGAAGAGGTGGGGTGGGGTGTTTGAGTTCACTTAAAAAATGGCACCAAGACCTCTCAAAAACACTTGTGACCATGGATGTGCCTTTACAGCTTGGGGCGGGGGACATACATAATATTAATTTGCTTTTCATTAATGTAAAATAAACTAAGCCTAATATAATTTCATTCATTAATTACTAAGATTCATTTTTAAAATACCATTTCAGCTGAACATTAATATTAATTAAATAATATTTTAATTGCAGCCCAGATTCAAATAAGTCCAACCATTTTCTCAATCATTTAAGTGGCCAATGACTTCACCAAAAGCCTGCTCTATTCTTTCATTAACTGCACATATAAACATGTTTAAATAATAAAATAAATTATGATCTAGTCCAAAACATATTTATGCATGTGTGGCAAAGACATGAGATCAATTATATTTGAGACACTGTTTCTCAAGTATGTTTTAAGGTGACAATGTGTTCTCTTCAATCATACGTTAATCCAAGACATAACATTTGTATGAATAGGTAAGATTCATGTTTGTGATACCTACTATAGGCTATCCTGTTTCATCAGTTACAATAGCAATAGCATAGCCTACTAATAATGTTAGAGATAAGAGAGTCAGTGTCTTACAATGGGCAATCGACCAGGTGCAGGAGAAGAGTCGTAGATGTGGTTGAAGTCCTCTTGGGGCTCTCTTTCCAGAGTCTGCAGCATCCTAAACATGTCCATTGTCAGCTCGCTAAACTTTACCTGAGACATTCAAGAATACATAACTCAAATGCAAAAGTTTTAACAATTTATTTCCATCACAGCAAATACTATTAATAGTTAAGAATGAATGTAGTAAACATCTTACACTTTGTAGTAAAGATGTACAACTAAGCCAAACCCTTTTTGTTTATAACTGTGTCCTACTAGTTAGTAGTCAGACTTATAGTTTTGTAAAGAAAATATATTGTATTTTGGGATTGTTTTACATGATGAATAAGAATGTATTTTTATTTTTACATAGGGCTTGAACAATTTTGGTCAAAATGTATATATGAAGAGTGTTTCTTATGACAAACATAATATAGTGTTGTTTTTCTGAGGAAAGCTTATTTAAGGCCAGTTTACTGAAAGAATATTTTTGAAAATTTTGTTCAAAACTATGATATACTATGAGAGAGTTTGTTAAGATTGTTTCACATTTATTTTTAAATGTGGGAGGCTGCTCTTTTATCTATTACGACTATATTCTATTAAAAGGATTGTTTTCATATCTATAATTGTTTCTCCAATCTTTGAAGTCATCGCATGCCACTAGACATCAAGGAATAATAATCAAGGAATTCAAGGAATTATCGTTAGGTATATGAAATTAAAAGAAACTTGAAATTTGTATAATATTTCTTTGAAGAAATATTCCTTAGTTATTAAGTTTTTCATTATTGGCAGATGAATGCATATTTGGTCCTTATCAAGAAGCTTGATAAAATAAAATGGAAACACCATCATTGGTGTTTGGACTAATACTTAACATTGAATGCTTAATCAGCTAACATTTAATTACAAAACTATTTAAGTTATATAAAAGGGAGTACATGAGATAGTGGAGAAAGCAAGGCTAAGATGATACAGGCATGTAATGAGGATGGAAAGGAGAGGATGCCAAAGAGAATGATGGAGATGAAGTTTGTAGGGAAAAGACCACATGGGCGACCATGAAAGAGATTAAAGGAGCCTATAACAAGTTTGCAAGTAAGAGGAGAAGAATGGAATGATTCAGTGGCGACTCCTCCTTAAGTGCGCAGGTGCAAGTGCACTCCTTATAATTTCACACAAAATAGTATTTAACATTATTTTATTTAAATAATAACATTTAATAATGAATAGATTTTTTTAGAATATATTTCTTAAAATTAGCTATGCTCTTGCGTGTTTCATTCTATTTACTATTCCACTTGTTTTCCTGACTGCTAGCGCTGTCCTAGTACTTCTACTAAACTCCAGGGGCATGCAACAATCTGAGCATGCGCATTGCGAATAAAAGAGGTTATTGACCTTGCAAGTTAGTTTTAAAGCGGACCTTTAACACATGGCCTGGTGCGCAGCTTGATAGCGAACTTGCCGATATGTTTTGATCAACTAAAGCGTTACTACCAGTAATAATGTTTTTTAAAGTGTGATCTTTCTTTTTCAATCTGTACACAATTAATTAAGTAAAATAATTATGTAAATAGTAGTTAATTAGTTCATAATAATTGACTGTTTTAGTGTTTATTTGAAATATCAAAATGAATTTTGTGCAAAACATTAATAATTAAAAAAAAAACTTGGTTTATGTAAATAGTTGTTATTTGTTAACGAGTTCGATTTAGTGTTTTTTTTTAATATCGAAATGAATTCTGTGCAAAACATTTTGCAAAAAAAATTTTCTTTGTGTACTCAAGAAGAAAAATTAGAAATTAAAAAACTTGGTAGACCGACACCAAATATTGTTCTAGAAAAACTAACAAAAACTAAAAATCGAGAGTTTACTAGAAAATTCAACGTAGAAACTTACAAAAAGCATCCATGGCTATGTGGTTGTAATGTAAAAAATGCATTGTTCTGCTTTCCGTGTTTACTCTTTGGTGGTGACTTATCTTGGACAAATGTAGGTATGACTGATTTGAACCATTTAAGTGAGCGAATTAAAAAGCATGAAATGTCATTGTTACACAAGAACAATTCTTTAGATTTGGCTGTACTTGGCAAGACCAACATACGAGCACAGTTAGATTCTGGCTACAGAAGAGCTATTGAGCTTCACAATAAAAAAGTGACTAACAACAGGTATGTTTTAAATATCATCCTAAACTGTATTCGATTCTGTGGCGCTTTCGAACTGGCCCTTAGAGGTCATGACGAAACTGATTCATCTTCTAACCCTGGAATATTTCGTGGACTTGTCAATTTCAGTGCGGAGTTGGATGATGCTTTGAAAGGGCATTTAGAAAAGTCTACAGTTTTTAAAGGCACCTCTAGTTCAATTCAGAATGAAATACTTCAATGCATGCTGGATATTTGCCATGAAGAAATTTCAAAAGAAATTAATAATGCCAGTTTTTTGGCTGTTATAGCTGACGAAACAACTGATGTCTCAGCTACTTTTCAAATGGTTATAATTTACCGGTATATAGTAAACGGAAAACCAGTGGAAAGATTTTGGAACAATGTAAACCCCCCATTTCATGATGCTGCATCTTTGTCAAATTGTCTCAAAGAGGAAATAGATCAACATGTAGAGAAAGAGCCTCATAAGTTAATAGCACAAGCATATGATGGTGCTTCAGTTATGAGTGGATCTCTCAATGGTGTTCAGGCTAAAATAAAGCAGAGCTATCCTAACGCTGCTTATGTTCACTGTCATGCACATCAACTAAATTTAATAATGTCAAATGCAGCTTCAATTAATCGTAATGTCCGTATATTTTTCGCCAGTTTAGGAGGATTTTGTACATTTTTTTCTCATTCCCCTCAGAGAACAGCAATTTTAGATGAAGTTGTGGGTAAACGTTTACCACGATCAGCACCTACAAGATGGAACTTTCATTCTCGAACAGTAAACACAGTTTGCGAATACAGAGAAGAACTTATCGAGTGCATGGATACAATAGAAACGAGAGATGACATTAAACATATAGCTACAATTGAACAAGCGTCTGGTCTGAAGAGAACATTAGAGGATGAAGTTTTTATATTTTGGTTAACTTTTTTTCATAAAATAATGCCTCATGTGGATATATTGTATAACCAGTTGCAAAAAAGGGAAACTGATCCAGCCTTTGTAAAAAACAAAATAGATTGTTTCATAGAGGAAATTTCCAAAATTAGAAATGAAAATTATATAACTGATGATCTTGACGAAAATAAAATAAAGCGGAGACGAAATGAGAGTCACACTCGTAATAGAGAGGCTAAAGAGGTTTGTGACGTCATCATCTGTCAAGCAAAAGACAGATTCAGCTTTACTGGTCATCTTGTTGCTGCAAATTTGTTTTTGCCAGAAAAGTTTTCTGATTATTGTAAGTTGTTTCCTGATAAATATTTAGAACTCACAATAAGTTCATACCCATTTTTAGATGCAAAAAAACTCCGCACAGAGCTAAGTATCATTTATGTCAGGGATGAATTTCGAAATATGACTGGCGCTTTAACTCTGTTCTCATTTATAAATGAAAACAATTTGAGTGAAATTTTTGAAGAATGCTTAAAACTTTTAAATATTATTATAACAATCCCTATGACAACGGCAGAAGCAGAAAGATGTTTTTCTACACTAAAACGTGTCAAAACATTTTTAAGAAATAGTATGCACCAGGAAAGGTTGTCAGCTCTTGCCATGCTGTCTGTCGAGAGAAACTTTATTATGAACATTTCAGACTTTAACTCTAGAGTCATTGAGAAATTCGCAAAATCTAAAGAAAGAAGAATGGACTTTTTATTTAAAGTAGCTTGAGGCGTTTAAGATTAGATTGTTGAGTGTTTTGTAAATAATGTTTTAATTTATTATGTGAGTGTTTTATTCTAAGGTGTTTAATTATTAATGATTGCGCCAGCAAAGTAAAAGATTGTAATAATGTGGATGTGTTCAATTATTTTTTATTTTTTCCAAATTAATGTTGATTTGTAATGTACTTTAAATAATAGCTCAGAATGTCAGTAATTGACTAAAAATGTTTTTTTTAGCTGTCAATATTTTTACCATCAAAACTTCGTAATTGTATGTATGGATTTTTCTTTTAAAAGTCGAATCCTATATTTGTTTCGAAGCTTCACACCCCCCCGTACTGCTGTGAAATATTAGCCTAAATAAAACAATATGTAAATATAGATAGGTACGATATATTAAAAGTGTATATACCATATTTTAGAATATTTAAATTGTGCATCACCTATATTTTTGGTCACGAGCCGCCACTGGAATGATTAAAGGAGAAAGTGTAGTGGAAAGAAAGTGGAAGATGGAGGCATTTTACTAAACTGACCCAACCACAGGCTGAAAACTGTTGATGAATACAAGACTACCTGAGGACATGTGAAAGTAAAAAATTCCACAACCAACACTCAAAAGATTGAGTCCTTATTATAACCTTGTTTAGAAAGGATTTGTTCATTGGAATTTTAGTCGTTTGATAGTTTAAAAAAATTCAACGAATTTGGACAAAACTGAACAAAATATAATATTCTTAACTTGGCCAATATGTTAGGATTTAAGAAACCTGTTTATTTTTTTAGTGGCAAATTTTGGTAATTTAAATAAAATGACAAAACAAATATTTTATTCAATATTACTAAACACAGTAAGTAACATTTTTATCAAAGTAATTAAGTATATCAAACTCGATTTTTAGATTAACGGTTTATAGAGAAACAAGAATTAATCTTAACTCAAATGTTAGCTCTCATATCCCAGTAAATGATGTTCCTGGTATTCAAACCAAAACGGCAAAATTAGTTGATTGGGTATTTTTTTACTGTGCCTAATGTAAGTTTAACTGTCGTTTCATTTTAGTGCCAAAAAATATAATTTTATTTAGAATAATTATTTAATTGTTAATTAATTGTTACGGGAAAAAAAATTATATATATATATATTCACTATGGAGAGAAAAATAACATTAAATGTTGAAGTGGAATTATGTGCATATGAATCTTGATAGTCTATATGGTAACTATATACGTGTGATTGTGATTATATATTAGGATGTATGTATTATTGTATTTGTACATAATATACATACTCACAAATGTGACACATACACATACACACACACACACATTTAATTCCACTAACATTTAATGTATTTGGTAAACTTAGAACTAAAGTCTATAATAACTATGGCCCTAGTCTTAACACAAACAATAAATTGTTAAGCATAGTTTTATTAAATACTAGCTAAATAACCCGTTCTTCACACAGGATTGTTTTATAATACGTTTCATCTTTCCTGTTCAAGCGGATTGGAATATTTGGAAAAATCACCCCCACCCTGCTTCACTCCATTAAGGGTTGAATTTTGAAAGATAAAAAATTAACTATCGACCTTTACCTAAAAATGAACCTCCCTGCCAAGTTTCATCTTTCCAGCTCAAGTGGTTTGGAGGATACATAAAAACCACCCCATCCCACTTCAGCCACCTAGAAGTTGAATTTCGAAAAATCCCTAAATCCTGTGGCTCATTACTAGAACCTCTCTGTTAAGTTCCATCCTTCCAGCTAAAGTGGTTTTAAAGATATGTAAAAACCACAACCTCCCTACTTCACTCCCTTAAGTAATGAATTTAAAATTTTTTTAAATGATAACGCTCGCCCTTTACATAAAAAGAATTTCCCTTCCAAAATTCATCTTTCCAGCTCAAGTGGTTGTTCGGGTTATATGTATAGTTTATAATTGCTCTAATGGGGTAGGGATGAGGAAGAAAACATTTTAGAGATAATCTTCCCACATTTGCTTGGAAGGAGAGTGGGAAAGCCCTTTAGGGAAAACCACCCTCAGTAGACCCAATATTAGTTTAACATATTGCATGTTGATAGTCATATATTATATTTTCGGTTCAAACCGTGTTGTCTTCAACAGCACAAAATATGCACTTAAGTACGAGCCAAGAAGATTTCTAAAAGTTGGCTAGAAAAAGTACTGCGTGACATGACATGACTCTCGAAATTGTATTGACTTCAAATAATCATACCACGTTGGGAAAAGTTTCATACAATGTTTAATTTTGTACATGTCCGAGTACCACCCAAATCGTGTTCGCGTGCCATATATTTGCCATTCCTGGCCTACACTGCCATCACGATTCATGAGCCCTCACAGGTAAAACCATTACACTCATACAACACTAACGTAGTTAGTACAAGCAAGAATAACTGAACCAGTTTGGGGGAGTAAATCTAATAAAAAAAATCTCACCTCTCTTGGCGCCTCTGCTGGTGGTTCTTTTGCAAGCCAGGTGTCAAGCATATATTTATGTTTTTTAAGGCTTAACATTTTTATATTTATCTAACCAACACTAATATTTATTTCAATATCATCAACCAACAAGACACTAGTATTATAATACTGAATTCTTTCTCCAAAACCACATGCCGACACAACACACAGCTTTGCACTATACTCAACACTGTACTAACTAGTAATGAGGTGCAGTTCAAATTTTTTAAATGGTTTCAAAATGTTCATAGTTACAAAATAGTACTTTGCGAAGGTAGGTGTGTTGAAAGAAAGGATGGGGGGAAATCCAGGTATTCAGCCTACATAAGTTGATGACTTCACTTCTGGCAATTGTCCTTTTATTTAAGCTGCTCTTTTCGCTTGTTGATTCATTAAGTAAGATCTTACAATTGAAAGCAAAAGTTTTTGCCTACTTTTTTTGGACCCCTCAACTTGACTTATACAAAGAAATGTCCTTTGTTTCCCAATACATGTTTGAATGAAGACAGAAAAAAAAAAAAAAATTCAAATGTTGGCAGAGATAATTTTACAATCGGAAGTTCTACAAGCTGCATCTAGAAGGTGAATTTTAAAATAATAATTAACTAGTATTTGGTTAAAGGCATTACATTCAACTTTAGTAAAAGTAAAAAGCTCTACCTTGTTAAAGGTTTTATACATATACGTAGACCCCCCCTTAGGGGTGTCCAGACCCCCACGATTTCTACACCCTTGCTTAGGGCCTATAAAGGACTTAATCCGACCCTGAGTGTACTGAGGGAGGTTTTTCAAAATATAGTTTTCTACTCTACCTACATGCATGCCTCAACCTTAATCCATTAGCATAATTATTAGGGTTCTGCGAATACTTAGATTTCAAGCTCGAGCAGAGCTCATCATTAAAGCTTGTTATCAAGATTGAAATAATTTTAAGTTAAGTCAAGCTTCCTTTTGATATATGTACAAATCTATTTTTAAAACGCAATTGAGGCTGGTAGCTAAAAGAAGGGCACATAGCCGGAAACAAAGTTCTTCAGAAATGAAGTTTAAAGTTTTCAAAGCAGTTTTAAATTGCCAAAGTTCTTTTAAATGGTAATGTAATGCTAAAAGACTGAAAGTTAGATAATTTATGTACAATATTTAATATATAAAACATTAATGGAATTGATAATCATAGTGATAATATATTTAAAAAAAAGTGTGTTATGTGCCCTTCTTTCACCTAATGGTGATTTTGTTAAGGGTAAAATAATTTATAATGTATTTAAAAACTATATTTTAATTAAAAAACACAGGATGTCATTAGTATTCAACTAAAACAGTACTTTGTTCATGTGGAAAATAAAATGTTTACCAAAACATTTAACAGATTGTCAAGTTAATTTTTATCTTAATCATTCTACACATTTCAGGCTCTTCATCGCTAACCTCCTCCAAGATTCCAACAGATGGTTCTTCATCAGAATAGTGTTCAAAAAGTAGTTCTATCCAATGCACACTGTCTTCATCAATAAACTTGTAAAGGGATCTGACATCTCTGATCATGGGAAGGAGGTGGTAAAGTGTGTTTTGAACATTTCGCAGTGTGGCATTGTCGACATTACTTTTCCATATTTTAAATGGAATGAAAGTAGGGGTATATGTTATTGACCCATAATGTACCATTTGCCATGTATTTCATTTTGAACATACGACTGGATCTTGAAAGATGTGCCTCGGGAAACAGGTGGTGTTAGGAAAAATGTTTCTGGTGCCCTCTTCCAGTCCTTGATCAGATTTTTGTCATGTGTACAACAAAGGAATCATCTTTCCGGGCGAGAAAACCATAGATTCCAAGTATGGTTTTGCTGTTGCAATCACTGCAATCTTCTTCAGGCCTGTTTTAAATAGTATGAAGTTTCTGTCACAATAGGAAAAACAGTGGCCACGAACAGGAAATAGATGCCAAATAATTTACATTGGATGTCTTTGAAAACAGGAACAAAATGCACCATTGTTTTATTCTTGTTTTGGCCCCTGCAGCATCAGGAAAAAAATAAACTTCTTTTAGTTCAGGGTATTCTGGAAGCTTCTTTAATAAGCAGTCACACATGAATGAGGCCATTGAATCAGGATCTTTCTTGCTTTCAGTTTCCATGAATGTATGTAAAGAGGAGGTATTGTCATTGTGAATGTGCACATTAAAATGTATAGCCAAAGAGTCTTTTGTAGAATAAGCTTGTGACATTTAGCTTAGGGATGGGTAGGTTCTGAGCGTAGTCAAATTCAATTACTAAAGCAGTAGGATCAGTTTTAGATCTTTCCAGTATTTCATTTTTCATTTCCTCGTAGAGCTTAACTTTCCTTTCGTGTATCAATTATTCCAACTTACAGCCGTCTTCAGGATTTGCATTTAACTTTGTTAGGCTTTCTGTGCAAAAATTGCATACATCTGTTTTAGGACGAAGAAAGCTAAAGTTGCAGTGTTGTTTGAAAAATTTAAAGTATGTTTTATATCTCAATGTTAGATTTTTTACAGTTTTATTTTTGAAGTACTCTGAAAACATATCAGAGAAAATCTTTACATTTAAAGCTGGATCATCAAACTAGTTCAAATTTGATTTTCCCTGACAATGTCTGGTGACATTTTAAATATACTATTTTATTTTTAGCATGAGAAAAAATATTAAATCATATTTTGAATACAAGTAGAAATTTATAAAATAAAACAATACCTGGTCATTGCAGTTTCCAACTATGAGTATTTCTTGAAGGGTCAAATTCATGATCGGCGACTTTTCGACAGGCGGGGTTGTCAATGGACTTAACCTGTAAATGTTACATGAATATATTTGCACAAGTTCATAGCTCATAGCAATCAATCTTGTATAATATGACTAAACTCTTGGTATAAGTGAGTAAAGCATTAAGGTACTTATAATATAAGACTGCTAATTTAAAGCATACATTATACCAAAACATAAAAATCAGCAGTTTGTTAAAAATATCTTATCTAAATAAGTAACACATTGAGATTGCATACCTCACCAACCTAGGAGATGTCGGCTCAATTCTAGCAGGGTGCATTGAGGGTGGATTTTGAACATATTTTGTTAATGCAAATCTTATTGCCCACTAAGGCTATCCACATACTTGCACTAATGGGGGATGATGCTTATGATTCAAAAGAACTGTATCCATATTTGTATGGAGGAAAAGTGGGAAACCTTTTAAAAAATTGTTCTCAGTACACCCAACCAGGATTCAAACCCCAACTTAACATCACTGGAAAACAAGACCAAATGTGAGTGACACTTTGGTTTATCTACCAGAGCTAAATTGCCAAGAATATAAATAAATAAATATATATCTACATATAGTTTTCATTTAGTTTAGGTACGGTATTTAATGTACAATTTTTGAACTGAATGATTATATCTGCAAACAACTTATAAATTAGCTTATTTAAAAAAGAGACACCAAATCCAGCCCCCTGCCGTTAATTCATCCATGATAATGGGGGAAACCCACATTTAAATAATGATAAATTTTTCGGCCATGCTAGGAATCAAACTCGGGAATCTAAGCTCAATATAAAGTAATGTTATTGACCGAGCTAAGTTTTTAGACTGCCATCAATCGTTTCCCATTCTTTCACAAAATTAATTCTAGTACATTTTCTTAAAATTAACCTTTTCATTCATAATAATTCCTATTTGCTAGCAGTTGAGGATAGCTCGAATGGTGAGTATGAAGTTAAAACAAAAAACAAGCAAACCCTTCTTAGTTACAACTGATTAAAAAAAAGTTTAATTTATTCTATAAATAAATTGCATATTGTAATGAAATTCTTTGAAAACCATACAACAAGCAAGAGTATTCATGTACAGTAAATGCATATTATACGCCATTCACGACCTAAGTTTACTTGGATGACAGCTCAAAAAGTAACTAAAAAATAGTCCCTAAAATATCACTACGCCAACAGCTGATATCTGCCACTGTCACTTGGGACAGCTGTTATGAAAACATATGGTTATGTAGAGTAATGTGATAGTTAACCACAGTATTTAGGCCAATATTATGCCTCAAAGAATTTTGAAATTGAAATTTTTGAATGACTTGGTGATCTGTAACTTCTCTTCTTTTTTTCTCCTGGGAACTCATTATCAAAAAAACACACACAAATCTATCCACAAATAAAAAGAACCCCTTATAAAATTTCGTGAGATTAAAG
The DNA here is from genome assembly GCA_033556935.1 of Timema podura. Classification (NCBI taxonomy): domain Eukaryota; kingdom Metazoa; phylum Arthropoda; class Insecta; order Phasmatodea; family Timematidae; genus Timema; species Timema podura. The sequence continues at coordinate 28,684,645 of JAVRXN010000012.1, forward strand.
TTAGATTAAAGTTAGATTAAAATTAACCAAATTAGGCCTAATATGTATTTGAACTAAAGAGAAAATATCTGTATACATAAAGTTATTCTTAAAATAGTTAGTAATATGATCTAGGATTAATTTTTTTTACGTTAATACAGAAGCCCAATAATTAAAATAAAAGGTAATTTAACTTAGTTATAAATTATTATAAGTTAGAGTAAGGCGTGGACCTAACAAACTAGAGACTTAATTTAAAGTTAAAAATATAATAAACGCGCACAGTAATAAATTCTATGAAATATATTTAAATTAAACAAAGTCTTAATATTTATTTGAGGTCATTCACAAAGCTTATTTATCCTTCTATTCAAGTTAAAATAATTATTATTCCGAGCACTTTCACAAAAGGTCTAACAAATATGGCTTTAAAATGGCGACCAACGAATATTAGCCATGTGGTTGATGATGACGCGGACAAGTTGTTTAAAATGGTGTATCCTCGCAGCATACGATTATATTTTATTCAGTTAAATATTTCTAAAAACAATAAACTAATAATAAAATAGTTAATCATATATAAAATAAATTACAAATATTTTATCTTTACCAAGTAAATACGATGCCTTTATTAAGAGGTATTAATGCATGCACTATACTACATATCATAGATAACATTCCAAAACAAAGAATAGGTACTTTTAATATATGTTTAAAATATTGTTTCGGATTGGGTTAAAAGAAATTGTTAAAAGTAATGAAATAATCTGAGAAAACTTAAGTTTACGTTATTTTAAATGTAAAATATAACATGTAATTAAAAAACTTAACATTCATAACAAAACAGTGTTCTTTTACAAATGTTGGTAACCTAAAACCTAAACATATGATTTTTGAACTGTCATCCAGGTAAAGACCTATCGTGAATGAATTATATATCTATTGATAGTTATTTTCCAAAAAATCTCTTTCTTTGACTATGAGTTTTAATAGGCATTTTCAAATAATTTATTGTGTAGTAATTAGTTGATTACATTTACCTACATTATCTAGATGGTTGATTTGTTATTAAAAAATGTGAGACGGATAATTTTCACTAAATAAATGGTTACCTTAGTTTCAAGAAAAGTTTATTCCTGCTGCTTGGATTTAAGTTACATTTGTTTTTTTAACAGAAAGTGTGAGTCACTTTTAAAAAAAAATCATACTTTACTATAAAAAGTTTCTTAAAGTGTTATAATGTTCCTTGGTTACACTACAAAGTATTGAAAAAATAATTATATTTTCATAGCTCAAAATGTAAATAGTTTCACCTGTGAGATAGAACTATAGTATTGGAGTCAGCATGCAGAACGCTGACCACACCATCGGCTTTGATAAACGATTTTATTTCTTCCAGCACTAATGACCATTCCAATTGGTCATCAGGTTCATATGTGCTGGTGTAGTCTGCTATTTGGTTGTCCAATTCCTGAACATATCACACTATAGAGTTTAGTAGAACCTTAATTGATCATGGTTCACCTGAGTTTTTCAGGAACAAAAGGTTTTAAACAAAAATAAACAATGATACTGTGGCAACCTCCTTTTACCCTTCTGTCCCTACTTGTCAGGATAGTGTGGGAATCTGCGGGGTGGTCATCAAGTGGGAAGGAGCTATGCGACTGGTTAAAGCCGGTTGGTTTATTGTCAGTACTAGGTTGAGAGAACACCAAAGAGAATGATGAAGCTGAAGTATGAAAGGAAAAGATTGTTAAGGAGACCAAGAAAGGGGTGGAAGGAGCAGATAACAGAAAGTGTGCAAGTGAGAGGAGAAGAATGTAAGCGATTAAAAGAGGAAGAATGATGGAAGGATAAACAATGACTGAGGCATTTTACTAAAGTGAACCAGCCACAGCCTGGGAACAGTTGTTAATGAGGACTAGGTTAAGATGACATTAGCAAACAAGTTAAACTAGAGGTTAAGGTGAGAGTAGTCGTCGGAAGGTTAAGTGCGTCTAAAGTCCAGGGTTGAGTCCCGAGCTGCTCCTGAACATGATCTAGAGCCTGAACACTATGGAACAGCTCCAATTCATGCCTAGATATACGTGCTCATCACGAGTCTCCTAGAAAGAGCCTAATTGTTCTTCGTTCATCACCATTTTGGGGTCCATGTCCTCCTGTAGTTAGACCAATCACAACAAAAGTTCCACAGCTCACAAGAGGAGTCAAAACTGTCAAAGAGTTGGTTCTCATAAACATATAGCAGGCATGAGGCGGCTACAGCGTGATTTCATGGTCATCAGGCTGCTGGTTCCTCAGAATAGTCTCATTACACCACTATCAAGCTTCCACCTGACTATAATGATGGACACAACATATATTGAAACCATAAGACACTAAAGTGAGGGTATTACAATGCATATGAATAGATTCGATTGTGTGTACATCACTCACTATTCTTTGTCATGTGACAAAAATTAAGCATGGAGCATATTAGAGTAAAGTGAGTGGTGGGTGAATTATAATGCTCTATCTGATGAATAACCAGCAATACTGCAACTACAAAATAAATGACAAATATCACAAGTTTATAATTAAAAACTATGAATTTTGTAAGAATTTTATAATAAGTGTTTGTATATTAAAAAAGTTATAAAGTAAAAATTACAGGTTTGAATGTGCTATTCAGTTTAAAGAAATTGCAAAATTTTTAAATTTAGAAGTGAAAATTTAATAACAAGTTTTAAATAGAGAAATTATTAAAAAGTTCCTAACAACCCTGCCAAACAATGTAACATAAATAAGAATAGGCCCTGTTCTAGATTTGAGGATTCGAGACTAAAATCGCTAAAAAAAAAAATAATTTCCCCCAATTTTTCAAGTGAGAATTGTTTTAGAGCTCTAATACTGCTTATAGATGGTTCAGAACAAGTTATATATTATAGGATGAGTTTAACAACCAGGCCCCAGACCAGTAATTTGACACTTAACTGAATGTATGAATATTATTATGATTTTATATCACTCTATTCTATTTATATTTCATGTTATATTCATAATTTTTTTCCAAGATCTGGATTCGAATGTAAATTAGAGATTCGAGTTTGTAAAATAGTGGATTCGAGTTTCAACTCAACTCTATTTAAAAAAATCACAACATAAACTAATAATTTAGACCATAAGCATTCCCAACCTACCGAGAATCAAAAGTCTGGATCTATAATCAATTCAATTGTTAACAAATGAAAGTATGTCATGCTCAGAATAGATGCCTATTGTATTTTAAAGTTCCTACCTTTTTAAATATATTTGATAAAAAGATGGTCACCACTTATTTATTATGTTTAGAGATGTCACTATTGATTCCTCAACCCACCAATTCCTAAGAGGTATTTAAAGAATATGAAATTAAACTATTCAATTTAAAAACAAATTAAAATTGAAAGAGTGGAATATATATTAATTATGTGTGTAAATTTGTGCTGGAGTAAAACATATCATTTAGGATTCATGAAATGAACCTGACTTGATGCATTAGTGAAGAGTTTTTAAATATTTTACTGTAGTTATGATACAGATTATGCACAATATCGCTTATTTAAATAAAAATCGAAAGCAATGCTTGTGGTTATGATTAATGAAGCATTTGATTAAGCGAGTATAGCCTAACAACAGTGAGCTGGTCATGAAAATAAGTAACTTTTGATCAGCCATTTGGTTAACGTGGCTTTATATACCGGCATCCTGGTTTCAGGATCCATGTTGCACATATTACCATATTCTAAAAAAATAAATCAAAATTATATTTCTGAAACTTGTTATTATGTGAGTTATGCTATTTATTCCTCCATATTAAAAAAAATTGTATTTAATTTCACTTTAAAGATTGTCATAAATAGCAAAAATTGTAAATAAAATCATTGGGTTAAAACATATTTTTTATCACCTTGTTTTATTAACCGTTTAGGTTATATGCGTAGGTACTAATCATGCTAGTGTGTTAGATTTTTCTTACCACCTGTTCAGGTTATACGCATATTTACTAATTAAGCTAATGTACTATGGATGAGAAAGGTTGAATTTAGAGGAAGTGTACCCATATTTGTGTGGAAGAAGAATGTAAACCAATTTAGTAAAGAAAAAAAACCCACTAGAATACCCGACTGGGATTAGATTCGTGATCTCGTCATCAGGGTCCGTTGAGAGTATGATTCCTTAGACCATTTGACAACCAAAGCGGGAGAGTAGAGATGAAATTCCTGTTCATAAACAGTCATCTAGATTGATATCAGTATGTTGAGATGTCTTTTGTTCATGCTTAAAAATGAAATGCAATAATATATGGATCTCACAGCCATCACTAAAACCAAACTTATGGGCAAGTGGTATGCTATGTACAGCCATTGCTTGGATAAATCTGTAAAATAGTCAGTTGTGGATGTACACAAATGGCTTGACAGTGACATAAGGCCTGCTGACACCCTATTGTAGACCACGTTTTTAATAGAAAAAAAAAGTTAAGAATATAAAACCTAAATAATCATGTACTATATAAGATTAATTTATATTTGATATTATAATCTATTTTATAGAAGTACACACATAAATTTAGAAACATGTTAATAAATAAAGTAATTGTTTTAACGAGTGGAGGGGCAATATGGTCCCAGAAACAATGTTGTGTTAGGGGAAAAGTAGTCCTAGTGGCATCACTGGTGAAGGCTATAATCTTAAAATAAGAAATATAAAGAAAACGTTAGAAAAAAATTTATTTATGAGCTTTGATCAACACGCAAGTGTCTGTATGCAATAACTAGTTCTGAAAGCGCAGAAAATAAGATGACCGGAGCATTTGTCACTTTAAATGGTTAGCGAATCAGATGCAAAACCTTACCATGACTAAATCTCTGACTAGTTTCATCTTCTTAAGAAGCAAGCACACTACGATAAACCTTGCATAATATCTTAGTTTCTTCACCATCAGATCTGACCTGTAACAGTAATTAATCCTTTTTAAGACCAATAAGACACCCCTCAATATAACTTGCTTAGAGATATTGACAAAAACAAAAGCCAAAATAGAAAAAATAATAGTCTACTACTACAAAAATTTAAAAAAAGAAATTTACTACAATCTTTATTCATTAAAATTGGGAATGAAACAATTTCTATATTTTTCAAATAGGCCCTTATAATGATGCTAAATTTCAAATTTTAATTTAAAAAAAAAGAATAAAACAAATTAGGAATAAGTATTTCACTGGGTGAAGTAAAATTAAGGCTACTTGCTTGAATTATTTAAAAAAATACATAAAAGAAAATCATTAAATATTAATTTGAATGATTTCATAAAATATTAATTAACTTCTTGTAATTAATTAATATTTTACAAGCAATTAGACGCATGTGTGGTCATCAGCAGTTGAGATCAAAATAATTAAATTACCAGTTTTAACACAGCATAATACAACGTGACTCAACTGGGATTCGAACCAGGCTCTCAATGGTGGTTGTTCAAGAGCTGATATAAATACACAATATACAAGGCTTCAATATTTTAAATTACAACTAAGCCCAAATTATTATAATTTTAATAGATAGTGTATGTATTACATTTAGAATAGCACTTTCATAATTACATTTTGGTACTTACAGATCAATTTTGGTTTCCTGTTTTTTTACACAGATTATATTGGAAAATAAATGTATGACTTTCTAACTAGCTGAGACATTCAACATTGATAATGAGAAAATATTGGGTTCTTGGTGTATGGGAGGAAAGTGAAAAGTTAAGTGGGAGGTAGTTTATTAAATGTCTAACTATAAATTTGAAGGGCTTGCGGCAATCATATTTTGCTATGCCACAAAATAGTAACTATGAGATATTGATATTTAAGGTGTGAAAAAGCAATAACTCATAAGCCAAAATAATTCTTAATTCGCCCTAAAATTTGAACTTCCAGAAAACATTACAGACAAACTTAGCTGCTATATTTAAGGAAATATTGGAACACAATTAAATATTAACTACAACTGTTATAGTAGCTGTGGCATAACACATTAGGGGTTATCCATACTCCATGCTACACTTTTTTCTTACCTTTTTTTTGACCCACCACCCCATGTTAGAACTAATTAGACATTTAGCCAGACTCCTTCCAAACCATGTTACATAACTTTTCACATCAAGAGTATATTTAATTATTTTATAGGGAAGTCTTTGTGACATTAAAGAGGGACTTAGATTTAAAACTATTCATAATTGGAAGTTATCTATAAGTATTCATGATGCTTGACAATAATTAGAATTAAAATTACATGTCATAATAAAATGAATGGACCAGATTAATAAATATATTCAGTATTAAATCAACAGAAGAATTCATAGTTAAAATAGTAAACACAAAGTTGTCAATCAATACTATAGAAATTAAATAGTCAAATCTTGATTATAAAGTTTAAAAAGTTACTAAAACATGTAACATTCAAAATAAAAACGATTAGTTTTTAAATATTTCAAAGTTAAATAAATGAAATATTTTTGTGAGTTATTTTGTCTACTGTACCTTCATATACATTTAATTGATGGGAGATTTATTGACATTTCATGCCATCATCAACCCTGAAAAGTGGAGTGGTGTGACTTGGTCAAGTTATAAAACACAACTCTAATACTATCTAATTATTGTCAAACATCATGAATTGAACAGTGAATGACCCAGGACAGTAACCAAATTGTTTTCTTACATTTATAAGTATGTTTTCTAAGTGAACATGTGAAAAATAATATTAGTTTTTCAACATTATAATTTAAGTATAAGATCTAGGTTATCTAACATTGTGATGTACCCACCCTCCCCCCATGTTGACATTAAAGCTCTCCCCTGGATGGCCCCTTACTGCCCCAGCCTTCGTTACTATCTTCCTCAAGAAAAATGTTGTGACTGACTAAAACATGAATGTGGAATTTTACCTTGAGAGCAAGTAAAAATATGTAGACACAGTCATACAAATATATTAGTTATTTAAGATTTGAATTTCTTAAAGATGAACTGTTTGAATCATGATTTGAGTCTTATCTATACAGGCCCTAGTGTGAAGAAAAAAGGTTGACAATTGATTACAAAATCATAAAGGTGTTAATAAATTAGTTAGCCAGATGGTAGGGTTTGTACTAAATTTACTGCACCAGAACAGCTCTGCTTACCTGTCCTCTTTGGCCGCTCTTGAATAATAAGCTCTGCCTCTAATTGCCGCATAGAATGAGTAGGCTTCATTTAAGTAGTTTGTTTCACTTGTGCGCAGACTGAAAGAAACATGGGAATAGCTAAGGACAGGCAGGAGCACGCAATCACATCTGAGTACATTCAAATAAAGACAGAGATCTCAAGATAATCCATAAGGCATGTAAATTACTAGAGTGCAAGATTAGGTGTTAGGCTCCTTGCACACAGCATGGTTTTTTCTCGTGGCTATACACGGCACAGTCCCGTGTGTCCAGTCGACCATTAGCTGGAATGGATCTGTACACACATCACAGTAGTGATTATTTCCCATACATGGCTGCTGTTGCACTCACAGCGCCCCAATGGACTAGTCTGATGCCGTGGTCGTGTCTCGTTGCAGTAGGGCATGCAAGTTTATAGTGCTCTTCACACGGCACAGGATTTCTCCATACGTTCATCCGGCATCATCATCACTTTTCAGTCCTGTGTTAAGCACCAAACTGCAAGTCCAGTGAAATTGTGTCCCTCTTTTTTAGTTACGCCAAACTAAGCTGCCACTTTGACATTGTAATAGTATTTCAAACAACGATTTGGACATCCAAAAAATAATTAAAGAATTTTTTATCGTCCTCTCGTAATTCTGTGAACAATGTCACAAATGCTCCCACTCTGTTCCAAGTTATATTCAAAGGATGAACCAACCACATTATAAATTGTAGTTTTTTTACTCGTAAATATAATAAATACAAAGTAATTGCCTTCTGTGATCCATCGTAATGACTGTCTGGAGTTAAATGATGTCATTTGGTGACTTGAAATCTTGCCGTGCCGTTACCACGCTGTGTGTACCACGACAACCTGGCGTGCTGTTTACGGCCACGGGAAAAAACTGTTCTGTGTGCAATGATCCTGAGGGTCTTATTTGTCATCAATGGTTATTATTTACTCCAGAGTGTACCTTTTAATTTTTTTATAATTTAATTTTGCTGCCAGCTCCTAGTGCAAGCTACTGTGGCAGTATTTGGTTTGTGTTTATGAAAAACCAGTGATATGCAATCTTAATATTATTGGTTTGGTAAAATAAATTCACTATAAAAGTGACAATGACAGTATGATTTTGTTGTTAATTTTAAAGTTTAAAAACTTAACCACTAACATAAATCCTTTATAATTAGCCTTTACAATAATAATCAGAGTAAAAACAATTAGTATAACATAAATTCAAGCTGTAAGGAAATTCAATGCCTCGTCGTCGTAATAGCAACTATTGGTTAAACTGCGGTATCTATCTAATATAATGGGTTGGGTGTGTATTTCCTCGTTCCATGTTGCAATATTCTTACATAGGGCATAGCCCATATACATAAGAGTGGTGGTAAGTGACAGCAAAAGTTAACAGATCTAGTCTCATATTATCCATTTGCCAAAAAATATGATCTGCATGACTATGTTGGGTTACTTTTGGCAGTCAAATCTTTCACTACAAACAATTTGTCTTTAATTATGTTTTTCTTTTTAACATCTTTTGCTAGCTGTCAGATCACATGGTGTGATATATGAATATGTGAAAGTACATCTAGTAGCTTTTCAAGCTGTGAGAAATGTCCATTTGTAAGAAAATTGGGGGTGTACGTTTACCATTAGGGCTCTATATTATTATTATACAAGTCTAATTTAAATTTTGAACCACTCAGCAATATCACATACATTGATTACACATACAATATTCCATTTACTATTATTTATTTAAATTATAGTACTGTAACTAATTTAACTTTTAGTACATTAATTTACAATTGCATTCAAAGTAAAATCTCTTATAGATTCTATAGAGTAATTCAATTGAGGAACATTAGGCCTGAATAGGTGCATGCAATTTTCAATATTTTCCCATACCTTACACACTATTGGATGCATTTTCTCTAAGCTATTCTCCTTTTTTATCCCATACCTTAGATTAACTCATTGACCCCCCCCCCCCCCCCCCTTTTTTTTGTATTAATACACTAAGATACTATTTAAAATATAGGACTTAGTATAGATTATTTCTATAAATTTGAAATACACTTTGGTATTTTACTTAAAGGTTGACAAAATACTTACTAGTAATGGTAGTATAATTGGCCAATTTTAGATGCAATTTCTCCAATTTGCCACCTTTTCAGACCATATTTGGTATCTAAAATTTGTCTGAAAAAAAACCATAATAAATGAGTTTTTAAAGTAATAGAAGGTTAGTTTTTAATGAAAGTTGGTCAAAGATGTAAAAAATAATAATACAATTAATATCTCACATTAAGCTATTTTAAATCAACTTAAATACTAGTATTTAAAAAAAAGCTGATGCAAATTTTGTTATCAAATTTAATGATGATAGGATGGTTATTGATAAAACCATACTATAAAAATCATTTTGGTTGTTAGTTTGCCGAATTTTTATTTAAATTCAGTCAACACGCCTGATCTAAAACCACATTTTAAAGAAAGTATAAGTAAAAAAAGATATTCTTATATTATAACTAATTATAACATCATTGAGATGTTTATCAAAATGGTTTCACAAAAAGTAGGCTTACATATAAACACACTTAAATTAACTTTTTAATATAAATGTAACCCATTTAGGTGGCTGAAAGCTCCAAGGAACATCTCAAGACTGGAATGTGAATGATAAGGAGGCCGGGTTTGAATCCAGGTTAGGTGTAGCGAGGTGTTTTTTTTCCACTCTTTCTCTTCACAAAAGTGTGGGTACATTACCCTAAATTCTACACTTTCCTGATGTCTAACATGTTAGTGTGAATTTGTACATATATATGTGTATAACTGATGGTAGTAGGCCACAGTACTTTAAAAAAAAAGCAAAAAAGCCCCCCAAAATAAATGTAGCTCACATAGAGGTAGGCTACTATCTATAACACATGTACAATGTTGTCTCAGCTAGAAAATGTTCACATGATTTTTGTTTTTTTGTTTATTGAAACAAAGCAGAGAACCAATTTGTATTATTATATGTATATGCTTTATGCTGCAAACCCAAACTTATTAATAAAATAGGGCCATACATAACGGGGTGGGGGTTGGTATGATGGGAGGAAGAGTTATAACCCCTCCTAGTTAGTATTAATAAAAATATATATTTTTGTGCTCCTCCTCATTGACAAGGCTGGTAGCTTTATGGAGACTTTATAATTCCTTTCCCCTATGACTCAGATTTTTCTTCTTTTTTTTTTTTTTAACTTTCTAACTATTTAGAGAGGAATTGAATGCTGAAAGCATCCTTTCTTCTGTGAGGGGACTTTACCATGAGACATCATTTTGTAGAGTCCTTGCCAAATTAGATTTCTGAGTACAGCCCTATAGTGCAAATAAAATATTTGGCCGATTATGTTACACATTAAAACAGGGTGTAATGCATGGCTTATTTTATTAACCTTGAGGCATTCCAATGGTAGATGTTCTCATGCTTGACAATGTTTAATAGGAAGTTTCTCATCTTAAGTAGCCTAATCATTCTTTTTTTTGGTTAAGATTTTCTCTCACTTTATATATATATATATTTATTTTTTGTATGATAATATATAATCACCATTTTTAATTATCTTGTCTTTCCATAAATTATATACATAATCATTACCTTAATATATTTTTACTTTTGATCTCTTATCTTTCTTTCTACTTACTGTGCAATCAATTTTTGACTTTCATTAAATTTTAATTTTATCCTGATTTATTTAAGTACAATGCTTTTTGACTCTCAATTTATCAATTCTTTACTAATCATAACTCATATTTAAAACTATTTTTACACTAAAATTATTGTACAAGTCATATCCTAAGTAAGATTTAAACACTCCTTAAAACCAATTTCTTGGAACGTTTCATAAATTAATAGGAAGAATGGAGTTTGATATCAAAGCTGCTAGTTTTATTTCCAGTGTGGTTTATAATCTTTTCTCAAGAATAATACTGTTACATTTACTTTCCTTTTTTAATGTCCATGACCAATATTAAAAAACTGCTGCACTTACTATTGGCAGAAAATTAAACCAAATCTACATATCTACTGAATCAATATTTTATTTATTTTAGACAAAAAGTTTGTAATAAAACCTGCAAACATACCAACATTAATTGAATAAATGGAAAAATGACACCCGGACACGGGAATCGAGCCCAAGACCTTTGGCTTAGCGTGCCAATGCCTTATCACAGAGATAATTGACCCTGAGCACATACCTATCTGGGCTAAAATGTAGAGGTAATAATGCAAAATATTATAAAGATATTATGCTGGAACAAATGAAACAAAAGCTAATTATTTGTATCAAAAGTTTTATATTGTTTAAGCTTGAGTTTGGCTTCATTTAGTTCGTGCACTACCGTTCTTTTACCATGGCACAGCATCAACAAAGAAGCCTACATGAACATGAAACAGTTATGGTGAGGTCAGAGTTTGAATCCTGGTTTCCCACTTACCTACAACCAAATTAAGATACATTTCCTATGAATTCTACTTTCTTCATTTCTAGCATAGAAAGGTGGTAAGACACGGCCAAACAAAAATTAAATAATGCGAGGGGGGTAAAATATAAGGAACTGCATGAGCCCTCACCTGTACAATGAAAAAGGATTTATGGAAGTACACTCGATTGGGACCATATCACTCAGGTGAACCAACAAGTGGAGAAAATTGGAAGAAAAGAAGTGAAAAATATTAAAGCTACCCTGCCAACAGCTTACCTACCTATTTCTTTAACCACCGACTTTAAAACCTGTCGACTCAAAAATCCATATATACAGTCCAATTTTTTATAAGAAGCTAAAAAAAGTTACTACCTTATATATGCACATACAAAATCATGCATCATGTAATGTGATCTGCAAATTTCAGATAGATATTATCAATAGCTATAAAATAACACATTGTTTAGTATTATCAATGTTAACCACAAAAAGAAAATTATATTTTTAAAAAGGTTCTTCCTGAGAAAATTGGACTGTAGCTGGATTCACCCTAACTTCAGTAGGTATAGGTTCTAAATACTTATGGTAGTTCATTGGAAAATAGAGAAACATGAGTGAACATACTGGAATTATGTGATTGAATGAATCTGCTTCTTGATGTGAACTTTCTTTGTAGATTTTGACAAACCTATTAGAAAGACATTTTTAGTAAGTAAATATTTCATTCCTTCATTTTTTGCTTTGTTTGGCACAATCATCGCTAACAGTGGTAGCACTTAGTCTAGCTCGCTTGTGGGCTATCCTCGTTGAGTTTTTTAAAATTTTATTAAATAAGTTAAACTAGTAGGTCTAATTTTTATAATCCAATAACTTAGCTCAGTCGGTAGTGTGTCTGTCTACTGAGCCAATGGGGCCTGGGTTTGATTACCAGCATGGCAAAAAATTACTATTATTGGTGAAATGTGGGTTTACCCTTTCACAGTGATGAATTAACAGCCGGGGACTGGATGTTGTGCCTGTCCTAGTCTTAAGTTGAATAAATAATTGACCCAGGCCACAGGCTGGAAATAGGAATGGATGTAAAAAGTAATATTTACAGTTTAGCAGAGCGGTCTTAAACCAAGTCTTCCAGAATTTTAAAACTCAATTTTGCTATGGTAACAATTCTTATCAGACACTTTGCCGCAAAAGGATTTGCATCCTTTTGGTAAAAAATAAAACCCATTAATTTGAGAGAGGTTATTAGGTTTTCGAACAAAACTTTTGAATTCTACTTAAAAAGTACCTACCTCACCTGCTTTGAACATAAGGATACACTTTGACCTCACTGGGAATCAAACCATCGTCAAATATAGTTGGCAGACCAATGTTATAAGCCCTAGACTTCAATAATATTGACCATAACCATGGCCAATATTGCTTATTGATTCTTAACTAACCTATGTAACAGTAATTGGGTAAATCCAGCCTTAAATGAATTTATTTAGTTTAACATTTGCTTTATTTCACTCAGACTCATGGCTGAATGGATTAAAGGGGTTGATAATAGGAGCCTTATTGAGTCACAGTACTGGATCCTTACAATATAACTAGACTATGTGTGAATATATATGGATTCATTTTTAAACTATATGTGGACTGCTGGTAGTTTAATTCCTGGTAGTAGTTGAGTGGATTGTATTCAATGTCCAGCTCTAGGTTAAGTTAGTTTGCAAGTTGTGTACATGTTTTCAGAAAATATATGTTAAAACCTTTATTGTTATTAGTTTATTATTTGTATTTCTCAGAGTGCTAAGTTTTGTTATTTATTTATGTGTGGACTAAAGAGGCTAACTCATTAAAAAAAATATATTGTATACTGGTAACATAAATATTTAAAAAATATTTAAGCATAATATTTTGCACCAAGGAGATTCATCAAACATGTGTTATTTTATTATTATTGTGATTTAAAGCCATGTCAACATGTATGTCATTAGTATGGTAGCATACAAAATAATAATTAAAAACATAAGTTAGGGTAAATGTAAATATAAGCCCTTCACTTGTTGCAAAGATTGATGAAATACTAAAGAAATGTTTAAAGTATTTAAAAAGGTACTAAAATTAATTGTGTGATTTTCATACATTTTATAGAATATATTTAATGCTATTGGCTTTTTTTCGAATAATATTTGTATTTGAGTGTAAAGAAACAAATTTTAATCAAAGAAGCCTACAATTTAAGGTGGAAGATGAGTCTTACCTATGTTGTTGTTGAAATTTCCATAGCTTGGTGTAAATGTCAAAGGTTCTTCCAAAATATGCTTGCCACTGTTTATGGCCATACTGAGGCAAGTCTCTGAAATAGAATGAGAAATAAAGCAATGTAGGCTTATTAACAAGTGATGGAAAGTAAATATTCTATTTAACAATGCTTTAAATTGATCCAAGTTAATTTTAACACAACTAGGGGGTGGGGCTGGTTGAAAATTCTAACACAACTATATTAATAATACTGTAACAACACCCTTTTTAATGCTTTTAAAATATATAAAATCACATTTAGTAATTTTTTTAATTGAATAGGAGCTATATAAAATAAACTTGGCCCATAAAGATGTTGAAAAATAAATATAATCATCTATTTTGCTTTCAATATTTTTTATTCTTTGAGTGCTTTGCTTAAAAACTATTATGTAAATAAGAATATAAGATAGAAATTTTATTAAATATTATATTATAAACAATAGTGATAGCTAAACACACAAAATACAATATTTCAAGAACATTTTGACAGATAGCACATGCACTACAGGTGCACAAATATATGCAATTGAAGTACAATGGCATCAAATCCACAAAATATAAGATCACACCCATGCACAACACACTATGAATTACCTAAGGCCATTGAATAGTTGTTTTGATTTCTCTAATAAATGACAAAATTCAATTACTATCTTCCTTTCATGCTCTGCCATGCCTGCCATAATGACCATTTCTTGGTAGTGATTCCCGACGACATAAGAGGATATATACATCACAATGATGCCAGGTTTACTGTGTGAAGCGATTACAGATGAAATCCGATGTATAGAAGGAGTCAATTTTAGATTGAATAGTTACTTATTTAATTTATAAATTAAGTTTCAATAGAAACTTTCTTTGAGCGCGGTTACTAAATTACGAATATAAAATAATACTGTAAGATCTGGCATATGAGCACAAATACGCATAGTGAATCATTCACGCGCCTAGAGAAAAATTGAACAAATTGGAAGTAATGTAAGTTTAGAAAACGACCTAGCGATTAAGATTACGCCAATATTCCTTAGTAATATGGTACAATAAAATATAGAGTCGTTGAGACATAATAGAGAAAATATTGATTGCCGCACGTCATTTTAGCAGACAGCACCGTGTTTGTATCAAAACGACTACTTAGTTTCTAGTGTTAGTTCATAGATGGCATGAGCTTCCCGATGCCTAGAAAGTGCTCACAGATAATATATAACATAGATAAATCTACATGCTTAGTATGCTGAACAAAAATTAGAGCAATATTCTAATCATTTCATAATATTTTAAAAACCTCAGGTATTACTTATTTATTTTCTCCGACTTATTTAAATAATTCATTTTTATCTAACCTGTAGACAGCAAAGACAGCGTCTTCGTTACATTTGTTAAGACCAGGTGCCAGTAGCCCTATTAATAAAATACCTAGAATATTGATAAATATAATCTTTTATAAATGGTATAAATACAAAACTATTGCATTAATTAAATTTTGGTTTTATGGTTGGAAATATAATGTTATTATTATATTGAATATTATGATATACTTATTTATCAATAATAAAAGAAACTAAAATGTTATTTTTAATTTTCAATCATATTTACCATCGTAGTTTAGTTATTGATGCTAAAACAAAGAAAATGCGCTGATAACCATTTACCTCTATAATATAACTGGATGGACATCTGTATCTAAAATTTTTGAGCTGTTGCGTTGTTGACATGCCATTGTGTAAGGCGGGATTCACACCAGAACGATATGATACATTACGTAAGGTCGTAAGCCATACGCGATAATTTTCTTATAAAATAGGTATCGCTTGTACGCGTTCAAACTGTACGAAAGTAACAAAACAGGTACACACCAGTACGACAGCGACATCCATCGTAAGATATGTGTATTAAAGCGACACGTTCTGCTAGTCTCTTCACTCAGTATCGTACGATATTTCAAGGTGACGATATGTTTATGGAACTATACACTTAAAGAATATAGTAAAACTGATGTGTGACAGGCTTGGTCTGAAAGACCATTGCAGCTGAATTAAAAGCCACAATTAAGGAATAATTTTATTTACAACCCAACAATACCTTTATTTAAAACACAATACTTTTATTTGCAACACAAAAATAATTTTATTTACAACAAAACAATACTTTTATTTACAACTGATAAACTTACTCTAAAATATGTATCCAGCCTAAAGATCGTCTCACTTCGTTGTGCAACAAAATTATCTTGAGATAAAAGTCGCGTATCACTTGCGACCTTACTATATATTGTATCGTATCATCCTGGTGTGCATCCTGCCTAAGAGAGAAGGAAAGCTTCAAGTATCTCCTTCTCTCCTACACACATACAAGGCAATGTGGCAGTTTGAAATCGTTTGCTAATTTGATTGAATATATGAGATACATCAATGTGTGATCAGTTAAATGAAATAAATGTGTTAATAAAAGGTTCAAAGTGCATAACAGAGTTCGAAACTCGTGCCTTGTTTCTTTAAATAAGTCGATCTAACAAATATAGTAGTACTTCGGCTCAAGGCCGTAGTTGGGGGGGGGGGGGGTTCGGGGTTCAAACCCCCCCCAAATTTTTTGAACAAAATATATATGGCTTTATTTATGGTTCAAATAATATCAAAATTAAGGTACAAGTACAAATTATGGGGCTGTGTTACCTTTAAAAGCACTTCAGAGAGCTTCCACAGGTGTTTATTATTTAGAATTTTTCCTAGCCTTCGGCAGTTATGGTGTTATGTTGCCATAATTTTTTTTCAGATAGCTTCTAGAGATGTTTAATATTTAGAATTGTTCCTATTTTTCAGTGGTTAGGGGGTTATGTTGCCATAAAGAAACACTTTAGAGAACTTATAGAGCTGTTTAATATCTGGAATTTGTCCTAGCCTTCGGAAGTTAATGGGTTATGTTACCATAAAAAACACTTTAGAGAGCTTCTAAGAGCCGTTTAATAACTAGAATTTGTCCTAGCCTCCTATAGTTAGGGGGTAGTATTGCCATAAGAAACACTTCAGATAGCTTCTAGAACAGTTTTTTTATTTATAACTTTTTCTAGCCTCTGTCAATCGGGGGATGGGCCCACCAACCCCCCTGAAATTATTGGCTGGCTACGGCCTTGCTTCGGCTACTTCCTACCATTGAGCTATATAATATAACTGAATGGACAGCTGTAGCTGAAATTTTCAAGCTGTCGTCTGCATACCATTGTATAAGAGAGAAGGAAACTTTCGGGTATCTCTTTCTCTCTTACACCCATACAAGGCAAAGTGGCATTTTGACATAGTTCATCAATTTGATTGAACATATGAGATATATGTCAATGTGTGCTTAGTTAAATGAAATAAATGTGTTAGTAAACGCTTTGAAAAGCATAACAAAGTTCAAAGCTGGTGAGTTTTTTTTAACTAAGTTGATGTAGGCTAATATATACGAAGATTTTTTAAGGAAGCTCGTTTGGATGGCTTTATCTCGTACCAGAATCCTACCCTATGGTAGTGTTTAGGTAGGATAAAAGACCTTCCAGAAGGGAATTTCTACTTCCATTCCAAACGGCCGTCCATCCTAAGAAAATACTAATATATGATAATATTCTGGTACGAAATAAAGCCTTACAGATTGGGATTATTACTAAAATCAGGGTTTAGTAGATACCGTACTTCCTACAAGCCTATAACCTAAATTATAGTTTGAAAATAAGACTTTTACACAAAGTGTGTCATTCAAACAAATGTAATATAGTTTTTAGCTAACTTGTTTCATTATAGTAATCGAACTTTCCACATAATATGATTTCTGAAAGCAATATACAAGATATGAACCAACTTTTTAAAAAAATATGGTAATATATTACTTTCTACAAGCCTATAACCTAAGTGATCATTTGAACGTATGGCAACTACACAAATTCAAACAAATGTAATCAAGTTTTAAGATACCTTATTCTTTATATTTATCGAACTTTCAATATAATATAGTTTCTGAAATCAATATACAAGCTAATAGCCAACTTCAAATATAAGGTTACTGTAGTCTTGGCAGACTGTAAACAACATGGATGATAACTACATATTTAAATATATTAAAGATTTTATTCAAATTTAAACAGTATTACTTGTTAAATTGAATTGTATATCTTTGAATGTAAACGATTCTTCAGGCAAGTGTGGTAGAATATTTTCAAACAATAACACTTTTATTCAACAAAGACACGTTTTCGCATAATAACATTGAAAGAAACCGTTAAATCTTTCTCCCCACAATGAATCAGACGATAAATTCGAGCATTACGTTTTGATCCTTGGCAATGCGTATGTTTATGTCCCTCCAGTATAATATAGAAATCCCTGCTTTCTACACGCCTATAACCTAAATGATCATTTGAACGTATGACTTCTTCACATAATTTGTCATTCGAACAAATGTAATTAGGTTTTAAATCACCCTATTTCATTATAATTACCTTACCAAAATTTCAATATACTGTAAGTTCTGAAACCATTTACAAGTTAATAGCCCCCATCTAAATATATTGTAATACAGTAATATTTACTACAATAACCAAACCCTTCCTTCACCTCTGACAAGATGTGTATTAATCACAACTTGTGAATGTGAGGAATGCCAGGCCTCCACCGTGGTTCGGATTCCACGTTAAACTGTAGGTCCTCCATTTCATCTCACAATCACCCTATCATTACACATTAGCGTAAGTGCGTATAACCCGAACGGGTAGTAAGACGCGGTGCTAATATAATAATAATAATAAAATAATAATAATAATATAATAATAATATAATAATAATAATAATAATAATAATAATAATAATAATAATAATAATAATAATAATAATAATAATAATAATAATAAATATAATAATAATAATAAATAATAATAATAATAATAATAATAATAATAATAATAATAATAATAATACATAATAATAATAATAATACAATAACCTTAAGTCGTTCATAACAAATGTATTAAAGTTGTTTAGATATCTTGTTATATTATAGCTAACGAAATTTTAGTATAATATGGTTCCCGAAAGCAAAATTCAAGCTAAGAACCAACTTTAAATACATTGTAAAATAATAATACGTCCTACAAGCTTATAACTTTAATGATCGTCTGAACGTAAGAAAACCACACAAAGTTTGTCATTCAAATAAATGTGACCAAGTTTTAAGATAACTTATTTAATTATCAGTAGCGGAGGAAAGTGGGGTGGGGGTGGGGGATTTTACCCCCCAAAAATTGAGGGGTAAAAGTATCATTTTCACTCCCCCCCCCCCCCCCCCAAATAATATAGTAAAACTTTTAGATACTGTAAAGATCTGGTTGAGGTAGATACAAAGTTCACACTAAGGTAACATAATAAAAATAAAATGGGCTTGAAGCACACAATGATGACATTTTGAAAACTCTGTTAGTGATACAAGCTACATCAGCTACTGCAGAAAGAAGTTTTTCAATACTTATACGAATAAAAAACTATCTTCGCTCCACGATGAGGCAACATAGACTAAATCACCTGTGTCTGTTGAATGCATACCATGAGAGGCTCAACAAACTTGAAATTTGAAAAACTAGTTAGTTGTTTTATAGCTAGTCACGCATATAAGGCAAAGGTGTATGGAAACCTACTTTAATTTTCAGTGTTTCAAAATTGTTTGCTGACCCACATCAGTTATAATAATTCTTGATTAGTTTTGTGTGTATTAATTCAAATGATTGATATGACTAAAATAAATGAGAAAAATTCACGATGAGACCGTTAAAATAAAGGTATCCCTAGCTATACGCGATCTCACTTTACGCCTTTTTGTTATAGCGCGATTGAAAATAAAATAAAATAATACATGGCTAGCTGTAATTTCGCAGTCACCCTGTGCGGTGGTGGTGTGACCTTATGCACCCTGTGTGGTGGTGGTGTGACCTTATGCACGCACATTCCAGTGAGGACAAGGATCTTTACTGTACAGTTTAGTGTTAAGGGGGTGGTATTGACCACATTGTAGATTCATGGTCCGAAGTTAAACAGTACTGTATGAAGGGAGTTTGGAAAAATATTTGGTCTGAAGTTTCTGATTCCCATGATTTTGATCCTGAACACGAGCTTTCCAATTCAAGACATGACATCGTTGACAGAGAAAGATGTTGGATTTGAGGACGCAGACCAGGAAAATGTGGATGAATTGCTCCAATCCCACTCAACAAAACTCATCAATGAAGATCTTATAGAAATGGAGAGCGGCATAAAGGATGAAGAGCCCTGTGTTGTTGGGCTTATCAAACAACTTCAACAAAAAGCTGATTTTTAAAGAAAGGGGATTGAAATACCTGAGACTCAAGCTCCTTTGGATATGGTCATGTATTGTTGATCGTTTACATATCGACTTGCCGGTTTAATGACCAATCAGCACGTGACCCCTTGATCAGCCATCATGGTTTGCTTAATACTTCAGAGAGAAAAGATTCGTTTCTTCCATGCCAATAATAGTTCTTTGATTGAAGGTTGATTTCTAAATTTTACCTGAATTACTTTTCTTCAGATTAGGTAGTTATTCTTTTTCAAAAGTGAAGCACGCGTATCCATTCAAACAATGGCGGATCTAAAAATTTAGCGCCCCCAGGCACGATTATATTATGCGCCCCCCTCCCAAATTATTTTTGTCAAGGGCTTTAGGAAGTTTTGGAGGAAAGAGGTTTTGATTGGGGGGGAGGTAGGGTAGGGGACGAAAGTTATTATTCGAAAATAGATTTCTGCAAAAAATAATCAGGCCTGTACAGTAGCTTAAATCAACATTATGAAGAAGGGGAGACTGATGTCAGCTATAAAGCGATTGCAAAGTACAGTTATTTAAAAAGAAATATTGTCATTCTGACTTTAACTTTAACTATTTCGATAAGGTTAGTAAATCATTTTTTAACGTAATTATTAAAATCAAAATATTATAGTTTAAAAAATGTAATTCGAAATGTACCGCCGCCTCCTAGGCCCGTGCCTTATTAATTAACATAATTAGTTTAAGATTTCACCAAACGTTTCAATGTTATCCTCGATTGCATCATTCTGTAGCTTTTTTTTAAAGAGTCGAATGACCAGCGTAATGAAATATGATACCAACCTCTTACCTATATTGTCCAAATATATCTTATGATGCGTCCGTCTGTACAAATTTTACCAGGTAGAATATACTTCATCTTCAATTAATCAGTGGAGTATCAGGGAAATTCTAATATACCACAGGTGGTTTGTCTGAGAGCCTCTTGTGTATACTTTGAAAATTCACTTGTTGAATAATTTTTTTAGTTACATAGAGAATAAAAAATATACTTTTGTTTTGTAAGATTCACTTTAGGTAAAGGGATTATGCACTCGTTTATTTAAGGAATACTTGTGTGGGGCTTTGACATTCAATGTATCCCACTACACACAAATAATTGAAATGAAAGTAGGTGTGTTAAAATACTGTGAAATGTAATAAATGGATCCAAGTTCAGGACCTTTTATCACAAAATCATGTAAAAACAATCTCAGTACTAGTTTGATATTCTACTTCTCTATATTTGAAGGATAAAGGAATTTTGGAGAGGCCATAAGCATACGTCAAAATAAAGTTACTTTCAACTTGGTGAAATTTCACTAAAAGAAAACTGAAGGCTTTATGCAGTCCTATTAAAGGCCTCCCAATTCAGGATAGTACATGCATTTATCACTATCATTTTGATTCAACCAATTACTACCGACATTTTAAAGTAGGGTTTCTAATAAACAGGATGATGTTGTTACACAAATTAGGCTTAGCAAATAAGCTAAATGCGCTTATATTAATGTATTTATTATCAGTAAAAATACAAATCAAAAGAAAACAATTTTTTTTTCTAAACTTGTTACTATCTTTTGGATCCGAGTATGCAAAGTCTTAAAATTAATTAACTTGACTACAACAATATGAAATATCTCACTGAAGCTGGAAACAATTTGAGGTCTATAACCCCAAAGGCTGCATTGTTTGAGTCAAATGCTACTCCAGCTTTGTCAAAATAGGGCTCTAGTTGCACTTTGTCAACTACAAGATTGAATAGTTTTCTCTTGATTATTTCAAGTATGCAGTTCTAGGTAACAAAAACCAACGTTGTGTGGTGAAAATGGAAAGTCGTTTATGATTACACTAGTAATTTCAATTGTTTCTGTATGCGTTTAATATAATTTTCTTATTCATCTTCACCGATTGACTGAAACATATGATTTTTCATTGTTATTATTATTAGCTCTTTTAATAACTTTTGTCATCTAATTAAAAATACCATTAGTTTCAATAAAATTTGTTATTTTAAATTAACTTTTATAAATATAATCTAATGGGCTAATTTTCCTTTCTTGTATAAAAAAAGACATCAAATTTTCATGACATTTTAAAGACATACATGTTTTCATCAATTATTAGCCTACAAATAATTTTATGTGGGGTGCAGGATCTCTTTCAATATGCACTAAACAAATTGTAGCCGACTGTTCCAAAATACACATGACAAAAATCTGAATTACTAAAGGTTTTAATAATTTTATGACATCATACATTAAAATGTGGCTAGAGCCGCCATTTTCTTCCAATATGGCTGCCATACTTAATGTATGTCTAGAAACCATTCAAAGTCGGTCCAATGACAATCTGATTAGCATAAGGCCAAAAGGCGTTTTTTAGCTGCCAACTAGAAACAAAATTATGAAAATGAATTTAAATTAGCCTATAATTATGTTAAGCTTATATGTCTGATTGTGTCCATACAAAATTTCAACACGGTAGGTTAATTGCTTTTTGCGTGGAACAGTAACAGACACCAACTTTTCTTTATATATATATATATATATATATATATATTAATAAATGATAAACCTTTTTGAAAATATATAGTTAAAGCGTTCTAAGACCATTCCCTTTCCAGAAGAGAAAACAATATCTGACTATAATTGCTGTGAATTGTGAATAAAACCCATCATAATGTGCAGAGACAAGGTGATTGACCTCCACTGATGAAGTCAGACATTTATAGAGAGTAACTAGGCAGTAATGAACCCGTGACAAAACTTTCATGCTGGGGCACCCCAAGAAAAGAAAGCCCCCATCTCCCATTTTTTTTGTGTGTAATGGTTTATTATGATAAATTACATCGGCATTTATTAATGGAATTCTTTTATAAGTTCTGTGAAAAGTTCTGAATTTAAAATTGTCAAGTAAATTGTTTACTGGAAAAAAAAGTTTATTTTTTATTTGCATATATCTGGTTAAATATTAATTTTACAAACAAATATTTTTTGTAGAGCATGTAATCATGTACAAAAAGTGACTATTGAATAATTTTTTTATTGAATAATGAGTTCTTTACTAAACAAAACAGGCTTAAAACTTAAAAGACTTCACCTTAATCCCTTACCAAATTAATTTTAGGTGGCCTGGTGGGCCCTATTTTCGGCTTGCGCCTGTATCATTTGGCCACCTACGCCAACCTATGGTTACGACACTGGACATATCGCCCCCGACGCGGCGCTGTGTCTTGAGAGAGAGAATCAAGTCTACTCACCTGAATACCCCTCTCTCTCTCTCTCTCTCTCTTTATAAGAGATTGTTTCTACCCCCCGAGTTGACTCACCTTGTCTGTCGTAACGAGCCTAAACACGTGTATCCACACACGTGGCTTGCAGTAAGCAAAGGTCACGTGGCTAAAGTGACCGCCGCTCGTGGGAAAAAAAAAGAGCGTCACTTCTTTAAATTGACTTGATGACACGACACGCGAGCCGCCACCAGCCTTTTAACATCTGATCCGGCAGCCTCCCTTAATTCAACAGCGAGGGTGTGTGTTCACTCTGTACCTGGCGGACATGTGAACGTATTGGTTTTTACAAGAGGGTGGTTTTTAAGGAGGGGTGGGGTTGCAGTTAACATTCTAGCAAAATAAAAAAAATAAGGGTGAATTTAGATTGAAACGAACACTCATCTGGGATAAGGCTTGACACCGCATTGTAGAATTAACTCTCTTTTCCTCCTTTTTCAGAGCATCCGACCTTTTGGTCCAGAAGTAAGGTTGGTGTAGTGGTTTTCAATCCTTTATCTGATTCCAGAGGTCAGGAATAGATTCAGTTTGAGTCCCGGTTGGGTGCAGGCTAGCTAGTTTCCCACCTTTCACTTTTAACTTTAAAAAACAAGCTAACAACGACACTTCAAGTGAAAATGTGGATTTTTTCACATTTTTGTTGTAATATAACCAAAAGAGAAAGACAAAATAAATCTTGCTTCTTATTTTAGACATGAAACAACATATTTTGGTACGCTCTAGAGCACGCGTCGGCAAACCATTAGGGCCCCAATCAACTTACAAACTTATCAAAGTTCCCGCGATTACTCATCGTTTCTCCACTCTACTTTTGCTTTTTTTGTCTATACATCTTATTCCTTAGTAAAAGTTTAATTCTGCGATGATCCGCTTCGGTGGCCGAATGGTCTAAGGCGTCAATCTCGCAGTGGTCTGGACTGCCGATGACGGGAGATCGGGGTTCAAATATAGATCGGGTGTACTGAGTTTTTTTCCTAATATGGTTTCCCCCTTTCCCTCAATGAAATTGTTGGTACACATAGTCTAAATTTAACCTTCCTCATCCATATTACCTTGGATGGTAGAAGTCCTAGCTTGATGGATTATACTATGATGTAGCTTATAAGATAGGGCCATAGTTTAATCCGTCAAGGTAAGACTAATATGTTTCAGTGTAAATGGATGTATACAATGGTTCAACACCCGGTAAAAGACATGAACTCATGATTGGTTTGTCTTGCTCTCAGTGGAGTAACAGATTAAGCGCTTGCACCCCATCCCCCCCCCCCCCGCAAGATTTATTTTCGGGCCTCCTTTTACAAGTCATCTAACACCTTAATAAATATTATCAGAAATAATTAATAGTCCTAAATAGTTACTAATTTAGTAATCACTGTCAGTATTATGATGGTTTTAGCCTCGGTTTTGTGTTCGGAACGTCATCAGTCAGTCAGCTTGACTGCATGAAGATAAAAACAATTCTGTGCTATTTAAAACCGAATGAAATAATTAAAATAATGCTATAGCTTAGTTATAATTGACAACACTTTATGATACAAAATATTTAAATATCAAAATTGTCAGTAATCAGGACATAAGTTATTTGATTACAATTATTTCCACCAAATTTATAGCAATTTAAATTTTCCTTTTGCGGGCCCCCCTTATACCACTGCATACCTCCCTCCCCCACATTGCAGGCCCTGCGAGCCTGGGTGTTACGTCACTGTTTGCTCTAAAAGAAGAAAGACTGTTGGTAAGAATGATTGGCGCAATGGGCTATAAATTTTCCCCACAGTGTCGCCACTAGCTTTTGCACAAACCATAAGAGTGAAAATTCATTAAATTCAGAAATATTTATGTGACGATTAAAAATGATTTCTCTGCTATATAATAATGTAAAAATATCTACAATACATCCCACCATCTTTCAAAATAAATAATTATTAAATTTAATACCTATAATTTAAAATTTACTCCTGGACATGGCTAGGATCTTCCTGTAATCTTTCATATAGTCAATTAAGATATTTCGATTTAATTTCGTTTTAGAGACTTAAATTATTGTTTAATTTGCTAACATAAGCCTGATTATATTTCTTCTGCGCATGCGTTTGTACCTAGGCCTTGTAGAACGCTAGGAACTACTTTATTATCAAACTACGCACAAGCTTTACTGATAATCACCTTATTTTGCCTATAGTTGCCGTTTAAGTTATTAGTTAACTTGTATCTAATTTAGTAACTAATTAAGTAAGGAAAATTTAGTACTGAATTAAGTACGGAAGAATCCCTCATTCGCACGGGGCATAGAGGTAGATAGTGTGAGAAAAAGCCACGGCCACATGTCAAGGGGCGCGCCAACTGTTGACAGGTTGTTTGTCGAAAAGAGCTGCCACACGCAGCATTGATGAGACCACAGGGTGTTGAATAGGGTGGCTATTGGCGTGAGGGAGAGGTGGGGATAAGGGGGCAAAAGTTCTGTCAGCAATGTAAACGTCCATTACCCGTCCCTGCGAGTCTACTAATGGACCTACACCTTGGAGGGAGCGTGGGAGAGTCCTCGGTGGCAGGTGGGAAAGAGGTCGACCAACTAGAGAGAAAACGTCTTGTCCAATTTGATTGACATCAGAAGATGTGGCTAAAGGTGGTAATTTTTTTTATCGATATATTTATCTTTTGATATATCGCAAGGCATGTATCAAAAGCTTCGATACAACCTAAGTTCGATTGCATTAGCTTATGCGAACTGGAACGGTGATATTAAGATGGCTGCTGTTTTTAATGCTATTTTCCGT
Source organism: Timema podura (assembly GCA_033556935.1). Lineage (NCBI taxonomy): Eukaryota > Metazoa > Arthropoda > Insecta > Phasmatodea > Timematidae > Timema > Timema podura. The sequence continues at coordinate 28,710,993 of JAVRXN010000012.1, forward strand.
AGCTTTTCAATTTTCATTTTGTTTTATTTATTTGTTGAAAATAGCAGACAAGTTTTATTAAAAAGAAAGGAAAAATTTGACTTATCAAACAAAATTAGAAAAAAAATGTTCAATTTAGTTTTAATCCCAATATTCAGAGCGTAGTCCGATACATACAATACACCGATACATTTATCAATAATATATATATATATATATATATATATATAAAATTACATCGATGTTTTTGTAAGTAAGTCTATATATTAATTTTTATAACAATATATCTGTGCCATTCCTAGATATGGATGGCTGAGCCTTCTAAGATGTTAAATTAGGCATCGTTCTTTGTTGACTATGACAAGGGAGGTCGTCATTTCGACTCTTGTGAAAATGTTTAGCATATTATGATTTTAAGCGAAGCCTACTCAATACTCATCCTTTCTTCAGACATAGTCTGACGCCTTTAAAAATATTCAACCTTCTTATCTTGTGACCATAGATTAGTGTATGTTGGGGATAATCTGCATGGGAAATAAGATATTTTTACAAATTATTAATTATAGGGTCTGTATTCCCTAAAGTAGCTAATTAATGTGGGATGGTAGGGTTTGCGAGTTGAGGGCAGTTTCTTTGCAGTTTTTATAGCAAACATTTTTTGTCAGTACAATAAACCAAATATTTCTTCAGTGGACGCATAGATTTTAATTTTATTCACATAGTAATTTCAATAGTTCTTGAGTATATTATGTCAATAGTGTCCAGGAATTTGATAATTTTTTCTCCATTAAAATTGTCTCATCTATGCCGCTATGCACATGACAGACATTCAAGAACTGTTGATACCACCATGTGAAACAACTTAAACTCTACGTTTCTATGGGATAAATATTTTATTTATTTCACAAAAATAAGTTTTTTATGAAAACTGCAAAAACACTGACCTTAACTAGCGCCCCCTTCCATACCCTCTTGAGCAAGAGAACATTACCCAGTAAAGTGGTCAACAACTTTATAGACAAAGAAGATAAGAGAAGGAAAGAGGTGTGAAAATATGCAACGTCGTTTTCAGTTCTCACGTTCTTTTAAATAAACTCCGAAACGTTAATTGTTTTAGTAAAATCTATGTTTTAACATAAAAGTGTAGTGGTAGGCCCACTTGAAATAGACACATGATTCCTAGAGATTTTTTTCAGGGAAGCCAGAAGAACTGGGGGCAAGTCTTCAAAAGGGGAATTAATAAAATATATTTACTATTGAAGAAGAAAGTAGTGAACGACTTTTTAAAATACTGCAGTAACATTACTTGGTAACACTTTTAGGATTATTTTACGAGAGTTCCCCAAGTTTTATTATCGAGTCGGACTATCCGCTTATTTAATATAATGGGGTATGAATAAATAAGGCAGAAATTGGAGTAAATGTAGCCACATTTGCTTTACAAATTATGTAGGTAAAATCACCTCAAGACACCCAGCCGGTTTACGAACACCAACCTCCCGTCACCAGCAAACCAAACAAGACTAAACTGACGCCTCTGTCCACGTGTTCATAAGTACAGGTTTTAATAATGTAATGAAGCTAAATTTTAGAAAATTCAGTCATGGACCAACGGGATAAATGGGATAATCTTTATTAAACCTCTATATTTTAATTTTTTTTGTTAACGTGTCTCACAATGAGTTCGGGTTGTACACATACATATTAATTAATCTCACGTGTTATGGATGATGCAGGTTGTATTTTGAAGAAGTGTAACCCCATTTGCTTGGACGATGAGGAGGAAACACTCTAGAAAACCACAGTATCGGAATTCGAACCCTGATCTCCCGTTATTGGTGTAAGGCTCGTGTCTCTCTTTGTATGTTTTGTGTCTGCCATCTAATATTTTGAACTATTATATGTTTTCAATTCCATTTGACAAAAAATGACATAACTTAAATACCTTAAAACTTAATTTTTTCAATTCAATAATCTTATATTTTACTTATTTCTTTCATATTTAATATTTTCTAACATTGTGATTTTACGTAACTTTGATGAGTTGCATGTTAATTTTAATGTTATAATACTTTAAAAAAAATTTTTTTTTAACTTTATCATTTTACCAATTTCAATTTATTTCTATAATTTAGAGATTACTGCGAACAACACATAATTTGACAGGGTTAATGAGTTTAAATATGTAGGAACAATTTTAATCAGCAGTAACGATTTAGATTGTAAATTAGGAAAATAATACAGCCGAGAAATTAATTCTATTACTAGGTCAGTAAGTTTTCGGGTGACCTGGTGGACTAGGGTTAAGGTGTCAAACTTCTGTGCTGGGGTTTGGGGTTCAATTCTCGGTCCCGGCACAAATTTATCTGATTGCTGAACGCTTCCTTCACCTCTGACAAGACGTGTATTAATCACAACTTGTGAATGTGAGGAATGCCAGGCCTCCACCGTGGTTCGGATTCCACGTTAGACTGTAGGTCCTCCATTTCATCTCACAATCACCCTACCATTGCACATTATATATGCGTATAATCCGAACGGTGCTAATAATAATAATAATAATAATAATAATAATAATAATAATAATAATAATAATAATAATAATAATAATAATAATAATAATAATAATAATAATAAGTTTTCATTTCACCTAATTTCAAGGAATGTAAAACTAAGAATATACAAAACAATAGTTTACCGGTTGTTCTCTATGAATGTGAAACGTGGTCTGTTACCTTACATGACGAGAACAAATTAAGGGTGTTCAAAAACAGGGTGTTTAGGAAGATATTTAGTCCAAAAAAGGGTGAGGATACTGGTGAGTGGAGAAAGTCCCATGATGATTAGTTTAATACCCTGTACTCAGAATAAGACATTGTTAGGATAGTAAAACTCTCGTAGATTACGGTGGGTAGGACATGCAGTGTGAATGGGAGATTCTAGAACCTTGTTCAGGAAACCCAACGGGAAGAGACGCAGATGGGAGGATAACATTAGAATGGACCTGAAAGAGATAGGGTGTAATGAGGTGGACTGGATAGAATTAGCTCAAGATAGGGATAGGTGGTGTACATTTGTAAGCGCGGCAATGAATTTTCGAGTTCCTAATGTCATAGTATAGGTAAGTTGTTATTAATTAATAATAATTATAGCAAACATATAAATAATACACTTATAATTTTTTTAAATCTTATCTTATCCTAATACATGAAACTAAACCAAACTTGGAACAACCATAAACATCCACCAGAACAACTACGGGTCTGGTTTTCGATCTCCGTTAGGCCCACCATTTCGGGACCAATGATGTACTGTACAAATAAAAACACAGAGTGACGATGTATGTTGTAGAATGTGAAGCGTGGGTTTGTCAGGATAAACACAAGAGCAAGTTTAATGCAGCTAGAAAGAGATATCAAAGAAATGTACTGTACGTTGAAAAACTCGTATGGACCGTCAGTAATGAATGGGTGTTGAAGGAGTGAGGGTTGAAAGGGAATATTATTATTATTATTATTATTAGCACCGCGTCTTACTACCCGTTCGGGTTATACGCACTTACGTTAATGTGTAATGGTAGGGTGATTGTGAGATGAAATTGAGGACCTACAGTTTAACGTGGAATCCGAACCACGGTGGAGGCCTGGCATTCCTCACATTCACAAGTTGTGATTAATACACATCTTGTCAGAGGTGAAGGAAGGGTTTAGCTATCAGATAAATCTGAGCCGGGACCGAGGATTGAACCCCGGACCCTTATCACAGAAGTCTGACACCTTACCCCTAGACCTCCAGGTCACCGAAAGGGAACACAATAGTTCAATGTGAAAGAAGCGTTTTACGATGGTTTTGGTATATTGGAAGGATGAGTGGGAATCTAGTGACGAAGCAAATATAATATTTAGGTAGAGTGTTTGGATCAAAAGGAAGAGGTAGGTCATATAGAACGTGGTTAAATCTTGTAGTTGAATGTGTGATAAAGTGAAACATTAAGAGTTTTAAGAATCAAAGTCATGTATGACTTGGTGTATGAATGTTTAGTATGTAAGGATAGGGAAGTGTGGAGAAAGTTAGTAGGCCTATGGATAAAGTTTTTTGAGTTATATGCACAGTTTCTTGCCTACCCCATAAGGAAACGGTGTGATTACATATGTATATATGTATATATGTATGTATGTATATATGTATATAATATGTATATATGTATAATTTGTATATATGTATATATGTATATATGTATATATGTATATATGTATATATTATGTATATATGTATATATATGTATATATATGTATATAGTTATATATGTATATATGTAATTATATGTATATAATGTATATATGTATATATGTATATATGTATATATATGTATATATGTATATATGTTATATATGTATATATGTATATAATGTATATATGTAATATATGTATATATATGTATTGATGTATATGTATGATTATATGGATGTATGTATTGATGTATGTATTGATGTATGGTATGATATATGTATGGTATGTATATATGTATGGTATGTATATATTGTATGGTAATGTATATTATGTATGGTATGTAGTATATGTATGTATGTATATATGTTATTGTATGTATATATGTATTGTATGTATTATGTTTGTATGTATGTATGTATGTATATGTATATTGTATGTATTGTATGTATGTATTGTATGATGTATGTATGTGTTTGTGTATGGTATTGTATGTGTAGTATTGTATGGTATTGTATGTATTAGTATGGTATGTAGTAATTAGTATGTATTGTATGTATTGTATGTATGTATTGATGATGTATTGTATGTATGATTGTATGTATTGTATGTATTGTATGTATTATGTATGTATGTGTATGTATGTATGTATGTATGTATGTATGTATTGTATGTATGTATTGTAGTATGTATTGTATGTATGTATTGTATGTATGTATGTATGTATGTAGTATGTATTATGTATGTATTGTATGTATGTATTGTATGTATGTATTGTATGTATGTATTGTATGTATGTATGTATGTATGTATTGTATGTATGTATTGTATGTAGTATGTATGTATGTATGTATGTATGTATGTATGTATGTATTGTATGTATGTATTGTATGTATGTATTTGTATGTATGTATGTATGTATTGTATGTATTGTATGTATGTATGTATGTAATGTATGTATGTATGTATGTATGTATGTATGTATTATGTATGTATGTATTAAGTATGTATGTATGTAATGTATGTATGTAATGTATGTATGTAATGTATGTATGTATGTATGTATAGTATGTTGTATGTATGTAATGTATGTAATATGTATTATGTATGTAGTATAATGTAAGTATGTTATGAATTAAGTATATAGTACATGTATATGTAATGAAGAATGTACAGTAGACTGTACTGATGAGATGCTGTACTGTACGATTATGTCAGACTTAATACATAAGTACAGTCATGACAGTCATACTGTACATGTACTGACAGACAGACTACATGAGTTGAAATACTTAAGTACATGACGATAAGAAGTACATACAGTACATAATGACATGACATGACATAAGACATACAGACAGTCAGTCATGTACACTACACTACAACATACAGACATACATGACATACATACAGACATGACATGACATACAGTACATACATACACATCTACATGACAGACATACAGACATGACAGATACATGACATTACAACATACATACATACATACATACAATGACATACAGACAACTACATACATACATACAGACATACAGTACATACACAACATGACATACATAACAGTACATACATACATACATACATACATACAGACATACATACATACAGTACATACAGACATACAGTACAGCTACATACATACATACATTACATACATGACAACAGACATACATACAACATACATATACATATACATACATACATACATACATACATACATACATACATACAACATACATACAGACATACAGACATACATACATACATACATACAGACATACAACATACATACATACAATACATACATACAGACATGAACATACATACATACATACATACATACATCAACATTACATACATGACATACATACAGACATACACATACATACAGACATACATACATACACAACATACATACATACATACATACATACATACAGTACATGACATACAACATACATACATACAACATACAACATACATACATACATACAACATACATACATGACATACATACATACAGTACATACATACATAACATACATACAGACTATACAACATGACATACATACATACATACATACATACAGACATACATACATACATACATACACATACATACATACACATACATACAACATACATACATACATACATGACATACAGACATACAGACATACATACATACTAACAAATACATACATACAACATACATACATACATACATACATACATACATACATACACATACATACATACCATACATACATACATACATGACATACCCTACATACAGACATACATACATACATACATACAGACATACATACATACATACATACATACATACATACATACATACATACATACATACATACATACATACATACATACAGACATACATACATGACATACATACATACATACATACATACATACATACATACAATACATACATACAACATACATACATACAACATACATACATACAACATACAGACATAACATGACATACATACATACATACATACATACATACATACATACATACATACATCAAACATACATACATGACATACATACAACATACAACATACATACAACATACATGACAACAACAGACATACATACATACATACAACATACATACATACAAACAGACATGACATACATACATACATACAACATCACAGTACATACAGACTACACGACATACATACATACATACAACAGACATACTAAATCATACAGACATACATACAACTGACACATAAACAACTACAACATGTACATACATACATACACATACATACATACATGACATACGTACATACAGACATACATACATGACAACAGTCAGACATACATACATACATACAGACATACATACCATACCATCAACACAATACAACATACATACAGACATACATACATACACATACATACATACATTACATGACATACATACTACTACAGACACAACAGACATACATACAGTACAACATACATACAACAACTTTACATACATAACCATACAACATACAGACAACAGATACAGTACATACAGTACATACATGCTAACAGACATACATACTACATGACATACAATACATACATACAGTACATAAAATACAACTGACATACAACAGACTACAATACATGACATACATCAGTACAGACAACATACAGACATACAACATTACAGACATACGCATGACATACAGACATGACCAACAGACATACATACATACATACGACTGACAGACATAAACAACAGACAACACGTACATACAGACTCATACTACATACCATCGACATACATACATCTACATACATACATACATGACCATACATACATTACAAGACAACATACATCAGACAATCAGACATACATACATACATACATACATCACAGACATTACATACATACATACAGCAATCAGCACATACAATACATACATACATCATACTATGACATACGACAGACATAAACAGTACAACAGTACATACTGATACATACAGTACAGACATGACATACATTCATACACTACATAACATACATACACATACAACAGTACAGACTACAGACATACATCTACATACAGTACATCATACAGACATCATACATACATACAGAGCTTCATACAGTACATACAGACTACATATACAACAATCTGGCTACATACATCACAACATACGACATACATCACAACATACATGACAGACATACAGACAACATGAACAGACAACATACATGTAATCACCAACCTCCACTACTACGCAGAATCCATAAGCTCAACATCCAACACGAGACCTACATCAACATTATACCCTCAGCCCATACATCACCCACCCACGCATAACATCAGATCGCCTCAATACATCCCAAATACCCTACAAATACACAACACTAGTCAGCACGCTCACGCCGACACATTGAAACATACAAACCATCAAACTTAAATACAATTTATGAACACATAAATTATCTTTGCCATTTAAAGAACGCTTAATCAATGTAAAGAAGCACAAACACATAATGCATAAACAGACAGATGAATTACATTTTTTCAACGTCATTAGCCATAAAACAAAGGTCATAGGACTGTTCAACTTGAAAGCTACAGTACGTTGGAAAACTTTCAGGCCAGGACTCTAATTAGTAGGGATTAGGGAAGGGGATTCACTAATCACCGCTCATGGAAAAAAGTTAAAAAAAAAGCTCTCTCTCAAAAAAGTGCTTATTGCAAGATTCTAGATGCATCATAGCATTTTTAAGCTTTATTTTATGAATGTTCACTTAACCAGCTCATCCCCCCTTTTAAACTCCCTCAAGTTTTATTGTTGGGGAAAGTTTTGTTTGTAGGACTACATTTTATCACACTCATAAAACAGTAGATGATATTACATCAGATACAAATCTCCTGCTTTATAATAAAATGATGTTTTGCAGAAAACAAGGGGAGGGTTTGGGCTTAATCCGTAATTACCAGGTCCAATTTTGACAAAATGAAAATTTTCCGCCTAAGATATGGAAAAATACTAACTCTTTCATCTATCTTCACCATTTACCCCTTTAGGTAACATTGGTGTTACCCCTAAATGCCCCAATAAAAATAGTGGAGTTGGGTTTTGTTCGACCTTGAAACAAACAAGATATTCAAAATATTAGGTTTGAAAAAAGTTTTGAAAAAGGTTTATTTTGGCTTATCATTTCTTTTTAGGGTGGGTATGTGAAAGACGCGAGTGAAGGACAGTGTTTTTGCAATTCTTATAGCTACACTTTTTTTTGTCAAAATAAATAAAATATTGCTCCAGTAGGAACATAGAGTTTCATTTTCTTTACACGGTGATATCAACAGTTGTTGAATATCTGTCAAGGGTGTGATTACAACTTTTTATCTTCATTTAAAATTTTCTCATCTAATGCCCCTATGCTCATGACCGATATTCAACAACTGTTGATATCTCTAGGTGAATAAAATTAAACTCTTGGTTTCTAATGGAGCAATATTTTATCCACGCAAAAGAAAAAAAGTTTGTTAAATAAACTGTGTAAACACTGACCTTTTCTCTCGTCCTCTACATCCCCACTTTAAGTCAACAACCCGAACGTTGTTTTAATTTCCATCCATCTGGAGATGGGCACGCCCTCAGCCCTTTGGCTGGTTAGTGCTGCCTGCACCGTCTGGTAGAAATCCTATGTATTAGGGGAGTTCAGGGAGTGTGGTGGTTCCCCGTTGCCTTCCACAGTGAATGTCTATGACTAAGCTCGAAAGAGTCTACCAATTTTGCCAGAAAGGTATTTTCAAATACCTTCCAGGGTATTTTCACATACCTTTCAGGGTTTTTTCACATGCCACAATTGACATGGAAATGACGGCTTTACTTCCCCTCATAAGGAAGTTGTGCTATGGATTTTTATCGCTCAAGAAAAATCCATCGACCTCAGCTGGGCTTGAACTCACTATCAATGGGTCCTGAGGTGAGAAATTTACCCCACGACCACCGAGATCAACACATTTTCACCAATCACTATATAAATTAAGGATAAGCCCTGTTAATCTTAAAACTTGGAACCTTTGAGAATATTTGAGCTTAGAGAATTTAAAAAAAATATTTCAAATCAAAATAATTACAGGAAAATTTAATGGCCAGACCTCAGACCGTTATTTTATCACTTAGATCAATGTAAACTCATATTTTATTTAAAAAAATCATCATTAGTTTTGATTTATATTTTCTATAGCAACTAAAGAATTAATATTTAAAAAAATCAAAACTGAAGATAAACTATCATACCGTTGTAACAAAATTAACCACCTATACTTATCAAGATTTTTAATATTTTATTCAAGATATACATCATGTAATACGCAGGTAAAATGAAGGTTTGGATTTGATATTCTTATTTTAGAAAAAAACGGATGTGCCATCATCTCTAATATTAATAATAGATAGAAGTTTATCTCACTAAGTTATTTAAATAAAAAGTAAATTCATAGCAAGTTAGTAACATTTTAGTTTAAAATGTAAACTTCTATCTGGACAACGAATATTTTTGTTTATTATTAAAAAAACACAAATCAACAGCCGCAACTCCAGTTTAGAGAGTATAAATGTTGTAACTCCTTTAAATATTTAAAATATACTCATTTAATAGTTGATGTATGACTACATTATTTCTTAATAATCCATTGTTTTATATTTCATGTTGAAAATAAACATTAACTATTAAACTGGTTTATACATAATTTAAAAAAAATTCTCTTTCACCTCCACTTTCTGTTTGACAAACGTGAGCTAATAATAATATTTGTGGACGCCCAAGTATTTTAAATATATTTACTGACGTTACTTAGGATTTTGCATTTAATATTTATATAACACCTATTTATGATCTAGATTTGGTGGATTAAGTCAACTATTTTGATAACAAATACGTTTATATATAATATAACTTTAGGCATAAAGGTGCATTCAGATACTGGAATATAGAATGTAGCATATTTAGAATAAAATACTTGTGCACTTCCTCAAACTTAACATTTAAAAGGTAAAGATTATACATACATAATTTAATCACGCCTATCACTAATGGGGTGAACAAGAAACTGTGCATAAAGCAAAAAAAACACACAAAAAACTATGTACTTAATAAATCTCCATTAACTTTATTCACATTTCCTTATCTTTTCATACTCCCTTCGCTTCAACAACATCCATACATCGAGTCATGCATGCTCTCTTATTTTCAAAACTCTTAATGTTTCTCTTTTTCACACATTAATATACAATATTTATTCATGTCTTACATGCTCTACCCCTTCCTTGTGATCCACACACTCTACTTTCATATATTTGCTGCATCAATCGTTCCACACTCATCCTCTCAACACGCCCAAACCAAAGTAACACGCTTAAGATTATATATAAACCATAACTCACTAGCGACATTTAAATTGTAATATATTATGTATATCTATATAGTAAGTTGAACACAGAACGTATACTTGTGATTCCATTCTTGACCGAGTCAATCTTCAAAAATGAAAAACTGAGTGCTACATAATATCCTCTCCTTCAAGTTCCCCGGACGGGAAATAGAAAGGGCTCGACCACAAAGGAGATTGCGAAATAAACCATGCCTGCTTAGACAGTGGTCAGTGAAGGTTGCATTCTGCCGCGTGAATAAATCACGAGGTTGCCACGTTTAGGAGTTTCCTGTTAGGGTTCATCCATTGACCGGATCTTTGAGAGGGTGTAAAATAGCATCAGGGGATTTAGAGACACTCTAAACTATGTCAATGGTTAACATTTTATCATTTATAATCAGGGCCAGCCTAAGAGTTTAGTGCGCCCATTTTAGAATGAACGTAAATATCATAGGAAAGTATCTAAAAATAATAATAATAATAATAATAATATAATAATAATAATAATAATAATAATAATAATAATAATAATAATAATAATAATAATAATAATAATAATAATAATAATAATAATAATAATAATAATAATAATAATAATAATAATAATAATAATAATAATAATAGGAAGTGTTTGTTTGTTTGTGTGACCAGCCAAATCTACGGCACGCAGAGATCTGAAATGTTTAACATAGGTGGATGGAAGGGTGCATTCCCTTCGTCCTGGTTGGTCACGTCTCAACATTTATTTTGTTCAGACTCCGGGTAAAACATTATGTTAGCTGGTAATGTTGGTATACCTGTCTGATGAGGCGAAGCAGACCTAGGGAGAGGCTTTCCTCGCTGAGACAATTTGGACGTGCTCTTTGATTGTGTTTCGAGCAGGGATGGAGAAGCAATGCACCTCAAAGCTGGATTTTAAAATTTTTAATTAGCTTTTTAACTAAGGTATTTTTAACAAATTTTTTGATGGGGACACAGGCAATGCCGTGCGGGATTGTTAGTAGGTTATAAAGAGGCAATCATTATCATCACTTTAAAAATTCAACATCCCATGAATGTATATTAAACATTTTATTTATTTATTAAGTTTACTTTAAAAATAATTAAGCCCTATTTTTAAGTCTTGTTACTATATCTACCCTCTTTTAAGAATGTGCTTTCATTTGAATAGAAAATGCAAGTGACATTTTATAAATAAATATTAGTCAATGTGCACTTTTGTTTTAAACTCTATTTGTAACTATTTCAATTTTACTTGTTAGCTATTTAAAAACCTATTTTATTTTCCTATCATTTGAGCAAAGTGTCAAATTTTATATACTGTATTTGTAGCTTGTTAGAATAGTATACGTAATACAATGTTTTAGTGATTATTACTACATATTGTTAGGATAAACAAGTCTGATAGATTTCTGTGGGCACGACATGCAGCGCGAATGGAAGAATCTTGAACCATGTTCAGGGTATTGACTGGTAAACCCATTGGGAAGAACTAGAAGCAGATGGGAGGATAGCATTAGAATGGACCTGAAAGAGATAGGGTGTAATGAGGTGGACTGAATATAACCAGCTCAAGATAGGGATAAGGTGTAATGAGTTGTACTGGATAGAACTAGCTCAAGATAGGAATAGGGTGTAATGAGGTGGACTGGATCGAACTAGATCAAGATAGGGATAGGGTGTAATGTGGTGGACTGAATATAACTAGCTCAAGATAGGGATAGGGTGTAATGAGTTGGACTGGATAGAACTAGTTAAAGATAGGGATAGGGTGTAATGAGGTGGACTGTAAAGAACTAGCTTAAGATAGGGATAGGGTATATTATATAGTTCAAAAATATGTCTTGAGAGATATTTGTTTAAGTTAAGCCTCTACTAAATATTTATTACAGAATGTAACATCATGATGATTTCTTTGCCGGGAAAATGGAGGCTCCAAAATATCCCAAAGTAAAGAATATTGCACAATAGACTGCCGCACAACCATTCCAATAACGAACTAAAGAGATTCAAAACATTTTCCCCCACCCATTCCAGCCTGCTCGGAGATAAACGAAACAGAAACAGTAATGAATGTTTCGTGGTAAATTCTTGGAAAGAAAGAAAAATGATGTGACTCTTTGTTCAGAGAATTTTTCAAGAGCAAAGTAAAACTTTTTTTCTAGTATTTTAAAATGACTTAATTAAAAATACATGTAAATAGGATTCTAGTAGGATGGACATTAATAACGCTTTACTTTAGGTATACTATTATATATATTATTTTATTGGTATTGATAATATCTATCAATAGTGGCAGTTCAGGATCAAATGACTGCGTATAAATATATTACAGTTTTTTTGATGTTTAAAAAAATCCCTTGTACTTAAATCGAACTATTACTATCCTTAACGGGTGACCTGGTGGTCTAGGGGTAAGGTGTCAGACTTATGTGCTGGGGGTCCGGGGTTCAATCCTCGGTCCCGGCACAGATTTATCTGATTGCCAAACCCTTCCTTCACCTCTGACAAGACGTGTATTAATCACAACTTGTGAATGTGAGGAATACCAGGCCTCCACCGTGGTTCGGATCCCACGTTAAACTGTAGGTCCTCCATTTCATCTCACAATCACCCTACCATTACACATTAACGTAAGTGCGTATAACCCGAACGGGTAGTAAGACGCGGTGCTAATAATTAATAATAATAATAATACTATCCTTAACGTAGTGCAACGTAATAATCCATTCGCTTTCATAATGAGCTAGTTCGACACCTTAGTTCAGTCGGTAGTGTGTCTGTTTACTGAGCTAAGGGTTTCGGGTTAGATTCCTGTCATTGCCAAAAATCTACCATTGAGGAAATGCGAGTTTTCCAATTCATAGTGGTGAATTACCGGCTGGGGGCTGGATGTTGTGTCAGTTATAAATTTAAGCTAGTTTATAAGTCGTGTGCTGATACAATCAGTCGGTTCAGAAAATGCACATAATATTCCACAAATAAATAAGTGAAAGGAAAAATGAACAAGGAACTAGCGCAGGATCAAAACAATAATGGTAATCAAACCAAACAAAATATAAAATGTTCATCCCTGCACGTGCAAGGGCCAAATGGGGGTGAAGGCACCTCTGATTTTAGTTAACATCCACTTTTGACTCATTATTTAAATCAATGTTAATCCAATTTATTTTTACACCACGTCTTACTGCAATTACGGGATATTTGAATATAGTTAAACTATAATAGGGTAAGGATGAGGATGATATAGTTTTAAACGAAATGTACCCACATTTTCATGGAAGGAGTGTAAGAAACCACTTAGGTAAACCACCCTCAGTACACCCAAACAAGATTATAGCTCCAACTTACCATTCCCAACAAACTAGACTAAATTAGCTCAACGTTTAGTCCGCGTACCCTGTTTAACCTTTAGAAAATCAGAATTGGTTCAAATGATCTTTTCCTTGGTTGAACCAATACGTTTGAGGGGGAGGGGACATTTTACTGAGTTCTTAGTAAAATAAATATTTATTATTAGAAGATAATATTTTGAACCAAAACAGCAATCGTTGTTTGAACGTTAAATTCTATATTATTTATTTTGTCATAGTGTTTCATTACCCTGGGTTCACCCGACCGAGATTCGAGCTCAGATCTCCCCGTCACTGGCAATACACCATCGTAAGAAAGTCACAGCTTATACCAGCGTTCCGCAAATAGTGTGCCACGGTAAACTGGTGTAACACGGCAGCTAATTAGGTGTAGCCTACAATGTGGCCACAGCCCAGAGCCCAGAACCCAGCGTATCGCTGTTCAATAGGAACGCGAATGAAATTGGTACGAGTGGCAGCCGTGCGTCGTCCGTATTTATTACTTACTCGTACTTACTTATATTTTTAATACATCTGAACAAATCAAAAGCATTCATGCGAAATTATAGATGTGGTTTACCCAAATTACTAGCCCAATGGTTTGAACTAAATGTTTCCAAATGTTAAAAAGAAGCTATAGCAAAACAAGAACTTCAAACTTTAATCTCTGAACATTTGAAGTTACTTCAGAAAAAAAATAGTCTATACTTTCCTAATTTTGATTCATCGTACAACCATTGGACTAAATGCGTACCCAAAACAAAACATTGTGCCGCAAAAATACGTAGGCTTGTAAAGTATACCGTGAGTTTAAAAAGTTTGCGAAACACTGTCTTAGATCATTCAACCACCGAAGCATATCACATCAAAACGATTCGGGAAATAAACCGGATGAAATGCTCAGAGGTCTATCATGGATTGTTTCTAGATTAACTGTGGATTCACACGTTCGACCAAAAGTAAGTGCAGAACAGAAACGTGGTCACGTGACGGTCTCTAAGCCAATCATAAGATTTCCACCTCACCGTCGCGAGCTGTTTCGCTAAAGTTCAACTCATCTCTACTTCGTCCGCTTTGCCTGAGATCTTCAGCACGGGAGGAATAATAACTCAAAAGTGAAAACCAACCATCTCAAATCAGTACGGATGCGCATTTGAAAGTGCATGCGCTATAGAGCTAGAAGCAAACAGATAGCTTCATTGGTCTTGTAAGGGGATTTGAAATAGCCCGTTAATGGAAAGCGTGTGTATCAACTATGTAGGCCTACTTTTAGATAGTACTACGTCATAGCTTAATAATTAGAAAACATCCATCTTGAAAATTATCTAAAATATATCATTATCCACCAGAAATTAAAATATTTTGATAATCAACTGTTTTAAGTTGGCGTTGCACGGTTGCAGTGCATCATGGATCAACCTACAGCGTGTGCATTTCTGCGCTACTCAAGCAGATTCTGTTCTCTATTTTCGGCGAACACGTCAATCAAGCTTATATTAATCAGAGTTTGTTAAATGTACAATAACTATGATAAGTTCTTAGCCCCTCAGTGTCCGACCAATCATACATAGGTTCTGCACTACACACCTCATTGGTGTTGATACCCGATCGATGAATGTCTTACTGAGTGAGGAAAATTTATCACAGGTACAGTTTAAAATACCTCTTCTTACTATGGAAACATTCTACACCACGGTCCTGGAAATTATATCTTTATTTAGGATGATTAAGGTGGGAGTGTAGGGGACGTGAGATTAAACCAGCGTTTTTGCAGTTTTTATGGCAAAACATTTTTTTTGGCCAAAATAAATAAAATATTGCTCCAGTACAAACCTAAAATTTTATTTTCTTCACATTTTGATACCAACAGTTCCTGAATATCTGTCAAGTGTGTTCTTTAATTTAATGACAACTTTTTCTCTTCATTTAAAAAGTTTGTTAGATAATGCTAACATGCTCCTGACAGATATTCAGGAATTGTTGATATCAACATGTGAAGGAAATTATGCTCTGTGTTTGTACTGGAGCAATATCTTTTTTCGCCATAAAAGCTGAAAAAAAAAACCACTGGCCTTTTCTCACGTCCTCTTCCATCCCACCTTAAGTCCGACCCCTTAGACGAGTCAGTAGCGTGTCTGTCTACTAAACTGGTGTTACCGGGTTCAATTACCGATTTCCGATTTATGGGTTTTTCTTTTCAGGTCGATGAATTAACGACCGGGGACCGGGGGTTGTTTCTAGATGTAAGTTAATTTATAAGTCGTGTGCGGATATAATAATCAGTCGGTTCAGAAAGTGCAAGTTAAATACCTCAAATATTAATAATAGAATGATAAAAACTTGCTGAACTCACCGCACACTTCCACTTAACAAGGATACTTTATGATTCAAAGAGGTTGAGAGAGGATATCAGGGGGGAGGATAGGAGTGTGAGGGAGGAAGGTGGTGGTGGGGGAGGGGGGAGATAGTTGGACGGCGTAATCTATATTTATATTACTAAATGTATGCAATGCATTGAATTTAATCGCGTACTACTGGGCCTTTGCTGTATAATGATGCAATATTCCAATCCTCCCTTCCCTCGTAGTGTAACGTAGATGTGAAGTTAATTGAGTCGTATGTATATTATGGCGATGGCCAGCGTTCAATCGTGTACTCGTAAATCACTGGGTATTGCCGCCTCTGTTTCATTGTTGCTTGCTGTTGTACGTACGATTTATTACGTGATGCTTTCTATGTTACTGTTAACATTTCAGTTCTGTTTGATTCAATCACAGATAATAACTAGAGCCCTTGTACCTCTCCTCACATTTCATATCTAGGGACACATACATATACACAAACTATTTTTTTTGGGGGGGGAAGAGGGGGGAATGAAAAAAAAAAGTTGACTTGTACTATCATTAGTGGATGTTTTATAAAACAGGAAACATAAAAATTTTATTCTCTTTTTGCACACACACAGAAAAAAAAACACCTATTCATACAAAAAGAAAAAAAATATTATATTTTTAGATTCTAATCTTTATTCATAAAGCATCACAAATTGTTGTAGACAGTGCCACACAGAAGTGATATTCATGTCGTATCCGGAGGGAATAAACCACAGTCCAATTTTCATAGCCAGGGCACATAAGAAAATACAAACATATCTTTGGACTCGAAAATTGATACCATTTTTCTGTATTATTATTATTATTGTTATTTTATAGATATTTATGATATCTATTAAAATTGACAATTGAAGATCCCGTGGCTTGACACATAAATACCTTAACGTAGATCTAATATCTTTTCTAGCTGTTAGATAAGAACCTTACTATGAAAATTGGACCATAGCCACACTAAAACACAATAGTACTTTGAAATAGGGCATATATGATAAGGTTATTCAAACTAAGTGAAAAATTCCGAAAAAAATCTAATGAAAATATATTTAAACTAATTTCTACTGAACCAAATACACACATCATTAAAATATTTGTTTAGTAAAATGAGTTGTGCTGCTCGTTTGGGCTATACTTAACAACCCCTTTAGTCCTGAGACATGAACCACAGCCTCCCGATGTCAGCTACACTTTCATTGGACTAATTATATCGGTCCTAAAGTATTCTTGATGTGTTATTGTGTTTTTTTGAAAATCATCATTAGACGGGCAAGGGACGCCCAGTTAAAAAAAAAAGTGCAATCCTGGTTGAAACATAAGAAAAATACATAACTAAGATTTGAAATATTTATAATTATCAAAGAAATAGTAGATTGGAAGTTTTATAAATTACATAGGTCCTATATTGTTTGAAAAGTCTGTTCAAACGATATTATTCCCCATATCTTGTTTAATCTTTACGCAAATAATACTATTAATAACCACTACCTGCTTCAGTGGCTGAATGTTATGAGGCGCCACTCTTGTGTTGGACTGTCCTGCTGATGGCGGGGAGATTGAACTGTGGCTCTAGATCGGGTGTACTGATTGTTTTTTCCTAAATTGTTTTACACTCTCTTTCTAAACAAATGTGTATGTGTAAATTCTCATAGCATTGACGGGTAGTAATACATGTTATAAAAATAGTAGGATTCTTGCAAGAAGAAATATAAACAGAAACAAAAATTTATAAAACTATTTATTTGATATATTCATAGGTCAAGTCATGTGAATATAGAATATATATAATATCAATACTTATATAATAATACTACAGTAGGTTGAAGCTATTTAGTCCGGCACTCTGTAGTCCAGAAATTCCCATGGTCCTGCACGTTTTGAATCTGCCGCCATTAGTTTGAAGGGCGGCCACCAGGACGGTGCTATTAGCAGTACGAAGGTGCCAAAGTTGTTTACCTCTGCAACCAAATGATTTGGCTATACATTCTTGTCTTGGCTTCTCTTCTGGCTGTATTTTAGCCCTTAATTATATTTTCCAAGATACCAAGAGTTGTGAAAGGTGGTGTATAATTTCCTGTTAAGTTTATTCTTCAGTGGCCGCATGGTCTAAGGCATAACTCTCGTGTTAGACTAGACTGACAATGACAAAGAGATCGGGGCTCGAATCCCAGTCCGGTGTACTGAGGGTGTTTTTTCCAAAATGGTTTTCCACTATCTCTCCACGCAAATTAGGTTACACTTCTCCTAAATTCAACTTTCTTCCTCCCGAACGTGGTGCTTGTATTGGATAGTAATCAGTATGTAGAGTGATATGACAAGTCTAAATATAAGGGGTATATAAATAGTTCTTAGGTTGTCGAATTTTGTGGTCCGATACTTGTCAGTTCCCAAGGGCTCTGGAATAAAGAGTTTAAACCTTAATAACAATATAATAAAAAGTTTAACTATGATGAATGGAAAAATATATTTTTTGTATTTTTAAACCTTTCTTCCCATTATAAAATTATCACATACCTAATGTGTTTACAGTTTTACGTTGTATGTACGTACAGTACATGCATGACGTCGTTTACTCGGGGTCATCATTGTTCTCTAATGTTTCGTGATTTAATTAATATTAACCTCCCTTCTCCCTCCTGTTTCCTCTCCCATCCCACTGTTCGATACTTGCAGCCCCTAACGTAGGGCGGTCCTGTTTTTTTTTTTTTTTACTTCACTCACCGCATAAATCACCGGGTACGGATTGGATCAGTTAATGTGACATGGTGATGGCCACTTGGATCGATATCGCACATCACGCTAACAGACTTGACTGGCTGCCTTGCTACCTTGCTTTCAGGTCGGAGTTTACCTCCTTTCTGTGCACGGCTATTCAAACAAACTCGTTATATTCAAACAGACTCACAGCTAGATAAAACCATATATACAGGATGTACCAGAGGGTTCTGCTTATTCTGGTGAAATAGGTTGAGTTTCAACATTTTAATAAGATGATCATATGCGCAATCCAATTTTAATAGGAAAAACCTTATTTGACAGCTAGAAATTTACTATATCTATTTTCACATATTTATATTCAAGTAATGTGATCTGCAGCTGTCAGTTTTGATATTTATTATCAATAACAATAACATTATTATAATAATATAGTATATTTTTATTAATTTTGACAAAAAAAGTGTATTTTATTAAAGGCCTTTTTTTATAAAAATTGGACGCACGTTTTTTTATACAAAATATAGTATTGATCGAAAAAAATACACACCAAAAGTTAATTATTAGAGTGGGGAAACCCTTTTTTAAAAAACACTTAATTCCAGAGAGATTCGACCACCAATCTTTCCATCACCGAAAAGCCAGACTAGAAAAGCCTGAAATTTAGTTGACGTAGTGTACGGATTAGATGAAATCAAATAAGTTTTGAGAAATAATTCTACAAATTGAAACACTGTCTTCAAACATAATAAAATAATAAAATCAAATAGGCCTATCTATTTTGAATTTTGATTGTAATATGTTCCAAAATATAGTCGGAAACTATTTGTAAAAAAAAACCTTAAGAAAAATATATTTTTCGATCGTCATTGATAACGTTTTACTATACTGTTAGTGTTATTTTATAGGTATTAATTCTATGTATGAATATTGGTGGCCACAGATTTCATAGCTTGACTTATGAATGCATGACAAAAAATCTTATTAGCTTTTGTAGCTGCAATTAGTGTCCTTCCTTCCAGAATCCATCACATAATAACATGAATGAATCTCTGTGAATTTAATTTATTTAAGAATTTATTTAGGTTAAACCATCGCCGAAAGATACCTGAAAAATGAAACACAGGTAAACGAACATATCTGGAAATTAAAAGAATTGAGATAAAAAATGTCTATAAAAATATAAAAAAATATTGACTTTATATAATTTATCTAAGCTTTAGAATAGTTTTTATAGTATGTATTTAAATAACCCATTTTTTTATTGTCATGTTGTTTTATAAAAAGGTGTCTTTTGTGCTTCTTGTAAATTTAGTTTTTGGTCTTTACCTAGTTTTCATTTTCAGGTCTTCTAAAAAAAATTATAAATGTCATCTATTTGCTTACAAAGCTTACAATCTAAATAACTATTAGGTTTCCTTTCTTTTGTGAACATATTTTTATATACACTCCCTGCAGTGTTCTACATATTTGTCACAACATATTTTCTCGACGAAACAATAAAAGCTAACTTATAGAGTTGCGTGAGATGCTGCGCCTGATCTAATTACTGATATGAATGGATGATTAAAAAACACCGAACCTTAATACTTCAAGAATAATGCGAGAGCAAAAAATTAACTAGCACCAGTGGTGACATTAGCTGTGGATGTAAATCAATACGTTTATAGACTGGTCCTTGGTATGGTGGTCAGCCCTCCTGGCTAATAATCTAGAAAATGCGGGTTGATGCAACTGTATTCATTCCTAATACATTATGCGTAATTAGTAGTACATAAGCGTATAACCCGAACGAGTAGTAAGTCGTGGTGTTAAAAATAATAAATATAATGTTCTAAGCAATCGGCAAAACAGTCATTGGTCAAGTATCAACGAAAATACATTCCAATTGGAGGTGTGTAGAGCAGAACCTGTGAATGATTGGCCAAATGGTAACCGAGGGGGTTATAATTTACCACAGGTACAGACAGTCTTAAACTAGTCCTGGCAGCACTCCATGGTTTGCCAATGAGTATTTTAAATACTCAAGGCTTGGATCACACATATAACGATTGTGGTGTCTATGAACGAGACTCAGAGGAGGATAGATATTTGTGAAATCCTCCCCCCCCCCCAACAGAACCACTCAGTCCCCTACAAACCAAAAAGTTCCGTTGTGTGGGCCCGTGTGTGTCCTGTTCTGTTTCCTGTGTTACAAAAATTCCCTCTGGTCCCAATGAACAAAGTGAAGATTGTGCGGTAAGATTATTGTGGGGTTGGTAACAATGTACATTACAATGATGTGCCTCCCCTTCGCAAGCTGTCAATCAAATCTACTCGAAAAGCTTTTGTCAAATGTCACTATAGCCAAGCTTACAATATTCTCTCTAGGGGTAGATTATACCAGTGGCATTCAATTTGTTGCCTCTAGGTGGATTCATATTCTGGAGGTAGATTAGACCAGCGGCAATCAACTTGTGTCCACCAGCTTGATTCGTATTCTTGAGGTAATTATACCAGTGGTATAAAATTGTACCTCTAGTTGATTCATATTCTGGAGATTAGCAGGCAATCAATTGGTACCAAGCTTGATCGTATTCTAGAGTAGATTATACCCGGTATCACTTGTACCACCAGCTTGATTCATATTCTGAGGTAGATTATACCAGCGGCAATCAACTTGGTACCATCAGCTTGATTCATATTCTGGAGGTAGATTATACCAGCGCAATAAACTTGGTACCATCAGCTTGATTCATATTCTGGAGGTAGATTATACCAGCGATCATGTACATCATTGATTCTATTTATAGATTCTTAGGCAATAACTTTACTAGTTGGATTCGTATTCTGAGGTAGATTTACAGTGAATAACTGTACACCTTAATTCGTATTATAGTTACAGCATTTAACTTAATTATTATTATTAGTTAATTATTATATTATTACTATTATTAGCACCACTTCTTACTACCCGTTCGGGCTGTATGCCATGCTTCGAATTGGGAAATTTTAACAAGGAACGGTAACAACTATCAACCAATAATTCCTTAATCTATTTTACAGCATGAAACTATTACATTGTTAGAACCTATTGTATTGTCTATACACACTTCAATAAGTTGCATGCCAAGCCATGACAGTTTAATTGAATTGCAGTAAAATGAATATCACATTGCAGTTTACTATACTAATCTAATTAATTTATGATTACATTAATTAATATTGATTTATATTGAAAGGAAAAATACACTGCCACAGTAAAACCTATCCAATATTTAACTATGTAGGTAGACATCTATCTCAGTTTTTAATGACACTTATTTTCTTAAAAGTATTTTGTAAACCGATATGTTTGGTTAGGAATTTTAGGGTTTGTATGCATTTTGTAAATCAATGTGTTGGATAGGAATGTTAGTATTTGTCTGCATTTTTTGAATGAGCTATTGATACCAATCCAAACCTATTATTTTAACATTTCATACAAAAAAAGATCCATATGTAGAACATTTGTTTCTGCATATTTGAAGTATTTTACATATTTTATGAATATTACTACATTACAAGTTGTTTTATTTTATTTACAATAAATAATAACATACATTTTATATCTGTAATATTTATTTTATTTTTTCCCTTTTTTTCATAATTTAGCATTGTTCTTTCACATCTCTTTCATTCTTGTAAAAAATACGACACTTGAAACATCGAAATATATTAAGGATATCTATCATTTGTGGGGAAAATACTAGACTGAAATTAAATAAATTATTACAATGAAGGAAACTTGCATGCTAAAACATTCCCCAATCACTTTTTGTGAGGTAAAAAGGAGTTTTATCCTAAAAAAATTTTGTTACAAAAGAGAAAAAATATAGCACAAGAAAATTTGAAAAATTATTTTGTTTTACATTGTTGTGAAAAATTATGATAATGTTAAGAATGTATTACTATTATTTAATTCATATAATTTTTTTTGTTTCAATGTAAAATATTTTGTAGCAAAAACTATTCATTAAATTGGCAGAGAGAGCCAGATATTCTACTCTTTATGTAAATCCTTTTCAATTACGTGCAAACTTTAATTTATTTAAACATTATTTTGGAGCACAACAGGGCAGTGTTTTCTTTTAAACAAATACCTGTGTGGTGGAATTTAGTATATATTTGCATATATTTTCAGACATCACATAGGTCTATATTGGGACTTTAATTTGCATTTAAATTAATTCTGACTCTACTGATCAGGCTCAGTTTTTATTAAATACGCTTAAACATTTCTAACGATATATCCACCGACAAAACATCATTTGTCATTTTTCATTTCATTCACTACAGTAAATAGTTTGTAGAAAGTGTGTTTAGTTATAAAACTTACGAGGCAAGGAAATATTGTAACTAAATTGAGTATATAAATAAAATTGTACGCGAAAAATAATTTATAAAAAAGAATAGGTTCTTATGAAATGTGTGTCTTTTTTTTTCTTTGCTGGTTCACTTGTGGCACAGATTTGACAACTTAAAATATGTACGTACGGTATCTACACTATGAAATACAATGTGGAAATGAAGGATTCTTCTTTCTACCTACGAACAGAATCAGTAAATACCCCTTTCCAAAAATAATCCCCACGGACCACATTAGAGGCTTCAAAAAGGGGAGGTTCAGCTGTAAAATATTTGTGTCGAAGTCATTGTCTTTTATAGGAATCGTCGTCTCTGTTGTAGAGCAAATGCTTGGGAAATTCAGTGTAATACAAAATGCAACACCCTATACAGAAGCATTGTAGCATCTAGTTCCATTCAAAGTCCAATACACTATACAGACACTAGTAGGATCCGAGTTCGTTTGTACTAGAATAGGGATCCTTTTGGAAAACGATAGGAAGAACGAAGAGGTAGCGTTCTAGTGTGCAGGCATAAACGCTTTAAACTTGTGTTGTATCAACCGGAACGCTCGTAATACTTTTTCGTATCAACCGGAACGGTGTTCCAGTGCGTTCCGGCCCAATTCAAGCACTGGACTTATAAGCTCTTACGCTAATGTGTAATGGTAGGGTGATTGTGAGATGAAATGGAGGACCTACAGTTTACGTGGAATCCGAACCAGGGTGGAGGCCTGGCATTCCTCACATTCACAAATTGTGATTAATACACGTCTTGTCAGAGGTCAAGGAAGGGTTTGTCAATCAGATAAATCTGTGCCGGGACCAAGGATTGAACCCCGGACCCTCAGTACAGAAGTCTGACACCTTACCCCCTAGATCGGCAGGTCACCAGGTTCTATAAAGATGGACGCACACTGTGATGTATCTCATCAGCATGAAAAATA
This sequence comes from Timema podura, assembly GCA_033556935.1. Classification (NCBI taxonomy): domain Eukaryota; kingdom Metazoa; phylum Arthropoda; class Insecta; order Phasmatodea; family Timematidae; genus Timema; species Timema podura. The sequence goes on from JAVRXN010000012.1 coordinate 28,735,918, forward strand.
TTCCCAAACTAAATTTTCCCTTATTTTCATATACAATAATGTAAAAATGAGCCGAATTAATGTGATACGGACTACTTTGTACCAAAATCAAAATTAAATCTATAAATCTAATTTACATGAGACTAACTTGTTTGTTACTAAAACTATAAGGCACATATACCAATTACTTGTTGCCAATGTTATAATTCTGAAAATTTCATTCTTTTAAAATAGCTTAAAGATATCTTGACCAATGATATACCTAAAAATTTCCAATAAAGTTTTCGAATGTGGAGTTTTAGAAAAATTAACACTTCAATGGCTCAACTTTTTACTAAATTAAATTAAATTTAAGAACTTAAGTCTTTCAAAATCCACAACAGTGGTCTAAGATGTTACTCTCGCTATAGGCTGAAATACTGATAACGAGTAAATTGAGGTTTAAATCCCTGTCAGATAGTTTTTATTAAATTGATTCCCACTCTTCATCTACGCAAATGTGTGTATATTTCCTCTAAATTATGCCTTCCTCAGTCATACCCCACTAGTTTAAATATACGTGTAACCCGAACGAGAAGTAATATGAAGTGTACAGTTAAAAAAACATATTTTGGAAGCTCTTGCATAAATAAACAACAACATAGGTTTATTTAATTAAAATAACGTCTTTGAGTAGTGCACAGATATTTAGTAATATTATATAATCACATACAACATGTGTGTGAATTGAATAGTCGACAGCGCATCAAATGTTCAGCAAATGACGTCATTGATAGATAAACACTACTCACGTATGAGTATTCATACGTCAAGTCATGTTACCTGAAGATATCTTTCTTGATAATTATTATCAATACCTATATGATATAACTAATAGAATAATAACACATAATTAATGTTGGCTGAAAAAATGTGTATATTTTATAAGTTTTTTCTCCCAAAATCCTACAATTTGAACACGTTGTCTACGAGTAATAAATACATCTATTTTTAGTTCCGCCTATCTTACCTTCTTACATTTATTATTATTTCCAGTCTGTGGTCTAGGTCAATTTCTTTATTCAAATGATATATGTTGCACAACTGGCTGGCCTGGCATAGCTTCATTTACATTATAATCTATCTTAAGACTTTTTTTTATTATTTATTCAGTGTTTACACTTAATACTAGGACAGGAACAGCATCCAGTTTATCAATTTTAAAGTGTATACCCATAATTTCATCAATGATAGATTTTTGGCCATGCTGGGAATCGAACCCGTGACCCATATCTCAGTAGGCAGACACGCTATTGACTGAGATATGGTGTCGGACTATCTATCTTACCTCCTCCCACACTACATCTCCACTCAAGTATCGAACCAGGGATACCCTCCGATATTATAAGCACTTTCGTTAAATTAACAAATTCGGAACAAATTGTGTGCCTAGATGTTTTCATTGATTGAACTAGCTCGTCCATCATAGGGAATTAAACTAAGAGAAATACTATACTTTCAATTCTTTTAATATTTGTATTTTTTTTAATAATATATTTTTAATACAATAAATTATGAGATACTAATGGAACTCTTAGACAAGGAACGTCACTTTGACCTGCACTGGTGTACACATGGAGTAATACGTCAAACTCATCTTTTCTATATTTCTGGTTACGATGAGCTTGGGATTTGAATCCCGGATGGGTCTACTGAGGCTGTTTATTTTCCCAAATGGTGTTTCACTTTATTTTCACGCAAATGCGTGTACTGTACATTCCGTTCAACCTGAAAGGCAGCAGTCTCTCCTTGACGGACTAAACATTCCCCTATCTTACAAACTAAACCATGGTGGAAACGGATGGCCTGGTGTTCTAGGAGTAAGGTGTCAGACTTCTGTGCTGGGGGTCTGGGGTTCAATCCTTGTCCTGAAACGGATTTATCTGATTGCCAAACCCTTCCTTAACCTCTGAAAAGACATGTATTGAACACAACTTGTGAATGTGTGGAATGCCAGACCTCTGCTGTGGTTCGGATTCCACGTTAAACTATAGGTTCTCCATTTCGTCTCACAATCACCCTACCATTACACATTAGCTTGTGAGTACAACCCAAACGGGTAGTAAGACGTGGTGATAGTAATAATAATATAATAATCATCATAATAATAATTTCAATTTCTTTTATTATAGTGCTGGCCAACAGTCGTAAGACCTATAACAGGCCAGCACTGAAAAGTACACAAGTACCTTACAAATACATATATTTACATGAGAAAATAAGATAAACAAAAATGGCTAAATAATGTTAGATACTGATGAATAGTTACAAAAAAAAAGTAGTAATTAATAATAATAAGAGCTGGATTCGTTCACATAATATTAATTACCTACTCAATGGCATTAGGAACTCGGAAGTTCATTGCCGAACTTACAAAATGTACGCCACCTATCCCTATATTGAGCTGATTAGATCCAGTCCACCTCACTACTCCCTCTCTCTATCAGGTCCATTCTAATGTTATCCTCCCATCTGCTTCGAGGTCTTCCCAATGGTCTCTTAATATTGGGTTTGCCAGTTGGTACCCTGAACAAGGTTCTAGTATCTTTCATTCGCGCTGCATGTCCTGCCAATCGTATTTTATGAGACTTGATTATCCTAATAATGTCTTGTGATAAGTACATGCTATGTAACTCATCTTTATGTAACCTCCTCCACTTCCCAGTATCTTCATCCCGTTTTGTATAAATATCTTCCTAAGCACTTTTTTTTTGAACACCCTAAATTTGTTTTCGTCATGTAAGGTAAGAGACCACGTTTTACATCCATATATAACAACCGATAAAATTGTGTATTTGTATATTCTGAGTTTTATATTCCTTTGCATCAGACAAGATGTCACCAACTTATTGATCGATTAATAGCATGCAATTTGTTAACTGCTAACCAACAGTAGTATTTTTATAACAACATTAATAGACTGTTCCCGTAATATAAATTATAAAAGGTAGTGTATTTTCATAACACAATAAATATTTAACAAACCTAGTTTTAAATATGTCAAAGATTTAAAGAAATAAAAACTTTATTTCTATTTATGTTTTGCGATAAGATTTTCTATGATACTAGTTTACTCTGGTCTCTGATCTATTCAATTCTTAACCGTGGTTACATTCCATCATCCTTGTTAAGGCTTGATTTATGAAATGAGTTCACAGTGTATTGAGATTGGCCCATGTTTGATGATTTATAGTTCCTCCTCTACCGAAACCACCCCGGAGTCCCCTCACCCCTCTAACTATATGTGTTTCGGGGAAAACTCTAACAATAAGCCATTCATTCCGAGCGCGTGCAAAATTCTAACAGCCAATGATAAATGTAAAAAAAAAAAAAAACTCTGGTTCTTTCAATGGGGTGTGTTTGTGCCGATGGAAGGGGGTGTGTATTGAATCTGTTGTATGTAGTACTGTGTGTGTAAGCGCCACGATGCAAATAGGGGCTATAACCAATCCTTCCTCAAAATGAGGCTCATCTCTTTCCATCGCTATCATCATCATCACTACTAGCATCATCATAATCATCATGCCTCCACCGGAAGTTGCTTTGTGCACTACCCTGAACCGGAAACTGTACCAGCTAGCAGCCACCAGCAAGCTAGCGAACCACCGAATTCAAATGCTCCTTTCTTTTTCTTGCTTTTTTTTTTTGTCGCAAAAATATATGGGTTTTTTTTTCGCTTGGTATTTCTTCGTGGGTGGACTGAAGCCTATTTTCTTTTGTAGTGAGTACCAAGGGAGTTTTTTTTTATGGTTTTACTCTCTTCTTTGTAAGATCTTCGTTTCTTTCAACGAAGTAATATTAAGGAAATTCGTCACGAGTTTAAGTAGCTTTTTGTTCATTATTTAAATCAAGACCTGATGATAAGTTTAAATTGTAAGCTAAAAAATTGTTTTACTTAATGCACATTTTAAAGTAAAGAGGACATTTGGAAACTCTAATTGCATTAAATATTATAAGATAAAAAAAATAAAAATAGTGGTTTTATTTTGAATCTTTTTTATCTGCACCACATCCTACTATTCATCGAGGCTATTTGTATATTTACGCTAATGAGGTGAGGAGTGATTAAGGTAAAATTTGGAGGAAATATACTTGAATTAGTATGGAAGAGGGTAAAACACCATTAAAAAAATATTATTGGTTCATGCAACCAGGATTGGAACCCTGACCTCTTGGTCACCCCAAAACCAGTCTATATGTGATTTAAGCCTTAACCCCATTTGCCCACCGTTATAGTTAAATAGGTATTGTATATATTACGTACAATTATTTTATGAAACTTTGTCACAATGTAGGAATATTTTTTTTTGTGCATTTATTTTTTAGTGATTAGGAAGGCTATATTTAGAGGAAGTGTACCCGAATTTTTGTGGAGGGAGAGTGTAAAACCATCTAGGAAAAACTACCCTCGGTATAGCTGACCGAGATTCGAACCTTGATCTCCCTGTCAGCAGTCTAGTATGCTGCGAGAGTGGTGCGTTAGACCATGCGGCCACTGAAGTGGGTTTTTTATTATTTAAGAATGCACTTTTTCGTATCGTGATTTAATGTTTGGACTATTATGTTTAAATCAGGATTATAGAATTTAGTGTTATAAAATCAAAAGTTTATTGTTTTCCTTTGATTACAAAATTATAGTACAAAGTGAAACATCAAATTCCTACCATAAGTTATTATTATTAATCTACAGTAAACATTAAAATTTAATTTTATTCAATTTCCCCCTCAAATGAAGGTACGTTAAGAAAACATCAAAATTTAGAGTATTTCTCATAAACAAACAATTTTAGTTTATAAGTACTTGTACAATACATAATATTATTAATATATAAATATAGAAAGATTTTTAAAGTAATTAGAATACTTGAATGCTATTACAGTAACACTATTTATGGCATCCATGGTGCTAATATAATCATATTAATATATTATAATCGTATAACACAAACGGCCATTAAGATACGGTACTTAAAAATAGTTATAAAATTAGTATTGTTGGCAAGCAGTATAGCTTGAATAACGTTTGATAATGAGGTAATACGTCCGGAAGATGGATTACACTTATTGGTCTGTACGTAGTAGAACTTTAGCTATGCAGAAGCAAAGGTGACTTTACACCGAAAATATAGGTTATATAAAGTTAGTGTAGATTACATTTTTAACTGGACTAAGCTATCGATGAAGGGGAGATCGCAGTTTTAATCCTGGTCAGATGTACTGAGGATGTTTTATCCCCTAAATTGTCTTCCACTCTCCCACTACAAAAATGCTGGTACACTTACTATATATTTAGCCTTACTCACCATCCTTAACACATTAGCGTAATTAGTAAATAACCGTGTAGCCTGAACGAGCAGTAAGGACGAAGGACTTGTAAAAAAAAAAAAATTGATCAGTGAAGTCATTTGACCATATTAAAAAAAAACACAATTAAATTACGAATTGTTCTAAAAAAAAAACTATTTTAACCAATCTCAATTTTTCTGTTGTCTTAGTGAAGAAAGCATAAAACTGGACTTGGATACTATTTCTGAATTTAAAGTAATCGCATATTTGATCTCCAGGTTAATCGGACGTGAAAATCACAACACAAAATCTTGAGTCTACAATCACATTATCATTCTACAAGTCCAAGACAAGACGTGTATTAATCACAACTTGTGAATGTGAGGAATGCCAGGCCTCCACCGTGGTTCGGATTCCACGTTAAACTGTAGGTCCTCCATTTCATCTCACAGTCATCCTACCATTACACATTAGCGTAAGTGCGTATAACCCGAACCGGTAGTAAGACGCGGTGCTAATAATAATAATAATATATAATAATAATAATAATAATAATAATAATAAAAAGTCCAAACCAGATTTATTTTAATAGTCGAAATGATAGCCTTTAATTTTATTCATTAAATTTACCAACACTAGTATTTTATGTCTGTCTGTATGTGTGTCTGTCTACTGAGCTAAGGGTCCCGTGTTCGATTCTCGGCATGGCCGAAAAACTTATCATTGGTGAAATGAGGGTTTACCTTTTCACAATGCTGAATTAACGACCAGGGACTGGATGTTGTGCCTGTCCTAGTCTTAAGTTATATTATAAGGCATATAAAGCTATGATAGGCCTAGTAAGCCGAGAGTGAAAAAAAATATATGGTTGTAATAAAAAACTGACCCCGGAAACAAGCTGGAAACAGTAATGGATGTAAAAAAGATGATTTTATCAATCAAAGAACGAGCAGATCACATGATTATTTATCAAGTACAAATTAAATGATGTTATATGAACAATTGGAGCTGAAGAAAGAGACAGAGGACGGGACGCATTGGTGGTCTAAGTTCACTGACAAAGGGAATGGACCTGTCGTAAGACAGAACACATAATGATTATATATACAAAATAAATAGATTTACCAACAAAGTTAACTACATTAACTTTACTGGGCAATATTAAACATTTTCTAACACATTTTTAACACTAAAGAAAGTTAGTTAGGTACCCTTACCTCCTTTTGTTTTTTTGGTTTGTCAAAACATATAACACAAACAGTTGTGTGTGTGTGTGTGTATAAAGCAAAGGAAGATAATTGACATGAATGAATATGCAACGATTTGCACTCTTGATACGTATCTGCATGTTGCTTGAAATAAATTTAATCAATGCCGTGATACATGTTATAATACAAACACAAGATAAACAATTCATTATGGCTTTGATCTTTTTTTTTTTGACAGTAAAATAATTAATTACTAAATCAATGTTAGGGGTGTATAAAGCTTAGAAATGTCCAAGTCCAAGGTATAATCGCCTTCTCTTAACCTTAGACTTTGATACCAATAATAATAAATAATAATAATATAATAATAATAATAATAATAATATAATAATAATAATAATAATAATAATAATATAATCATTTTTAGAACAGCTATTGGACAGTATCTTAACCACCGATTAGGGATTAAATGATACATATAACGTCAGTGTAGCTAAAGTAAGATATGTCAGTATAAAATAATATAGTGTGCTTTGTTTATCTAGAACCATACCTATTTACTTAGATACAATTCCATCGTTGTTTAAGAATGTTTTCTAAAATGTTAATTCGTGGATCATTTAAAAATTCAAAATAGTGGTATGTCACAATAACATAAACTTTATCTTCAAATTTGATTCCACTTCGCATTTAAAAAGTTACTCGAGCAAACACTTACAAGAAAAAAAGTTTCATTTTCATTCACTCCACAAACAGGATTTGCATAGCCGATGAAATGAAAACGTTTTCGAAGTTGTAACTTTTTAAATTATCAGAAAAACGAAAATATCGTGAATGGGCTCTATGATTGTGGGTTCAAAAATGATTGAAAATAACTATTTTTGATGTTAGCATTGTTCAAATGTAAATACTTTATTATTTTATCGGCAGGGATTGCCATCTGTCAAAAGTTTGCTGTATGAGTATGTAGTGAATTTTATAGCTGTCATTTTCAGAAAAGAAGGGATATTTTTACAGTCTTAAAAGCTAGCAAAACTGTTTAGTATATTTTTCTAAGACAAAGCATGTGATTTAGCACTTTCATTTATCAAAGATCATATTAAAATTTTCTAATAATATATTAAAATTATATCACATAAAAGTAATGCTTGTTTTTTCAAAAACTCCTTCATACTAGAATGCTATAGTAGGATTTTGGAAGCAAGTTCAGTTTAGAAAATACAAGCTATTTTGAGGTCAACAATGATAAAAGTTTACTATATTATTAGTGCTATTTTATAGGTATCAATAAATTCTATAAAATTGATAGTCACAGATCATATAAGATGATGTATGTTAGTAGTTTGGGTAATTTCTATAGCAAATAATTTTCTTTCTATTATAATCCTACAATGAATATACAGATACTTTTTTACTACTGGTGTGGTCAAGTAAGCGTATGCTACTCAAAATAAAAAACAATAGGAGGCTATACCTGTAAGAAGGATACATATTTATTGGGTTCAAAATTTAAGTTTTGCTTATAAGCAGGACTACCCTTACAAGCGTGGGGCCCTGAGAAATATTCGTTTGCGGGGTCCCCTAGTTATTTGCCTTACCACCCACCCCTTTCCAATTAAAAAATCATAGTTAATATTATCACAGTAGTTTTCACCTATATATAAATTTTGAACCGTATAAGTTACCAGAAAATGTCCTAAAAGTTATAAATACGTTTAAAAATTAATGCTTGAAGCCATGTTTTTTTTTATAAATATAAGGGTTGATTTCCCCCCAAATCCTCTTTCTATTTTCTTCCCCAACGAACCTGATCAGTATAAATCTACAGAGAACAACCTGTGTCAAGTTTGAATGAAATCGGTTGATGCGTTCAAAAGTTATCGTAGACATATCCACTACAGGCAGATAAATGTAAATCGTTGAATTAAAAAAACTCGTTTCACTCCTTCAATGAATCAAACCACTTGTTTATGTTTTTGATTTTTGTTTTACTCTCTGACAATATTTGCTAAATTGCCTTTTTCAGTTAGTCTTTTAACGAGTGCTAAGGCAAAAATTTCCCACCCCAAACTTTTTTTTTTCCCCTCTGTCATCCAAGCAAAGCCTGGAGCTCCCCAAATTATAGGGCCCTGTGTGATCGCACCATTTTCACACTCCTAAGGGTGGCACTGCTTACAAGTATCGTAATCATAAATGCAACTGAATGCTCTGATATATTATGCACTAATCATAGCTGCTTTACTAATACATTTTTGTCTGACAAATGCGTTATTTATAAAATCAAAAAATCTTTAATATTGGTGTAAAATTAAGAAAATATATCGACTCGAACTTTGGCAGCTTTTCCTAGTGCGAGTTGAGGATTTTTCTTTGAGTAAATTTGTTACATAGTAACTAAAATATATTAAATATAATTAATAATAATTGAATTATGCTCTCATCCAGGGCTGATGCAAGAATTTCATGACCCTAGGCAATATTAAAATTTGCGATCCGGTTGTATTCTGTATATAAATAAATCCCACTCCCTGCATGACGGATGATATATATGGTGCCAAAATACTGGACAAAAATATCTGATGATTGAAAAAGAGACAAATAGTTCAAAAATAAGTGGAGACCTCTGTCTCCCTTTAATTAATGTGTGGAAAAATAATATCACTTCTTCATTTCCTATTAATATTTCCCGAAGTTTTTATTAAATTTCAAAGTGATTCGCTGACAAAAGACCCCAAATGTTATAAAACATAATAATTGTGATTATGTTTCTAATCAATCTAAAAAACCTATTCTTAATTTTTATAATATTTACTTGTTACTTTTTTTTTTTTAGCGTATAACCCGAACGGGTAGTAAGACGTGGTGCTAAAATTAATTAATTAATTTTATTTTTAACATCGCGTCTTACCACCTGTTTAGGTTATACGTTAATGTACTAATTACGCTCTTGTATTAGGAATGAGGAAGTTCGAATTTAGTGGAAGTATACCCATATTTGCCTGAAGGATGATTGGAAAACTATTTAGTAAAAAATTAACCTGGAAAACCATCTATTAAAAAAACTACTTTCAGTAGACCCGACGGGGATAAGAACTCCGATCTTCCAGTCGTTAGCAGTCTAGTCTCTTACGAAAGTGACGCTCTAGAGCATGCGGCCACCAAAACAGGTAAACAAAATTATTATTATTAGTTTATTATGTTAGATATATATTTTTAAACACACTTATTTTTATTTTGTTTGATTGCATCCTTAGGACTTTTGCACTCTAAGAGACCACCCAATGCTTATAAGTGGTCACATAGTCTAACGTGTCACTCTCGTGTTAGACTGGATCACCAGTTGTGGGAAGATCAAGGTTTGAATCCCGGTCGGGTGTATTGAGGGTGTTTTTTCTAAAGGATATAACGTTCTTACTCCACGTAAATGCGTGTGATATATTTTCTCTAAATTTTACCTAGTTCATTCCTACGTGATAATGTAAATATGTATATACCCCAAACGTGCACAAAAAGTAATAATGATGAAACACTAATTATTTATTTTGCTGCTATAAATCCCCATAGGAACACGAACAAATTCTCCGAAAATGATAGACAACTTACTATAAATTATTATTATTATTATTATTATTATTATTATTATTATTATTATTATTAACACCGCGTCTTACTACCCGTTCGGGTTATACTCACTCACGCTAATGTTTAATAGTAGGGTGATTGTGAGATGAAATGGAGGACCTACATTTTAACGTGGAATCCAAACCACGGTGGAGGCCTGGCATTCCTCACATTCACAAGTTGTGATTAATACACATCTTGTCAGACAAGGTGAAGGAAGGGCTTGACAATCAGATAAATCTGGGCTGGGACCGAGGATTGAACCCCGGACTCTCAGCACAGAAGTCTGACACCTTACCCCTAGACCGCCAGGTCACCTAATTTATTATAAAACAATTTATTTGTATCAGTATATAAACGGGCGCGTCTTATCCCACTGTTGCATGCAGGGGACTATCATGTCGGCAGCGCCCAGCATGAACTGTATGTGGGCTACGGTACTATACATCTCGTGCTATGAATATGTATGTCGTCTTACCGTACATAATACACCGACAGGAAGTAATTGTGTCTGTTTCTGAATACGTCTACCACCAGCACGACCAACTTGCTGGAAAACGACCAGTTTTTCTTACAACTTTTGCTTAGCGTCTAGCGATTTTTTTTTTTTTTTTCATCTCTTGGTTTGTATATAGATAGATGATTTCAAGAATAGGTCGGTAATATGTACAGTTTCAATGCCAAATAAATTGTGATATATTTGATCCTAAAACTATAAGCTAAGCATTTTAGATTATTTTATACGTGTGTTGTGTAAAGAGATGTATCAAAATAAATTTTTGAAGCTATGTTATAGAACCACTATTCCAAAAGCAAAGTATTCGTAAAATCTAAGAATGAATTGAAGGTGTCCGAAAACAAGGTGATTAGGAAAATACAAGGCCCAAAAAAGTAATGAAGATACTGGGGAGTGAAGGAGGTTACAAAGTGATGAATTACATACCTTGTACTCATCAGAAGATTCTATTAGGGTAATCGGAACTCACAGATTATGGTGGCCAGGATAAGCAGCGCGAATAGAAAAATATAAAACCATATTCAGGGTACTGATTGGTCACCCAATGGGAAGAGACCATTGGGAAGTCCTAGACGCAAATGGGAAGATAACATTAGAATAAGTTAGACCTGAAAGAGAAAGGGTTTAATGAGGTGGACTGAATAGAGCTAGCTAATTAAATGAATACACCCCGGACGGGTAGTACGACGCTGCGGAAAAAAACTCAATTGTTTTAAACCTGTGTAAGTTGTATCACCCATTTTGGTGGCCACGTAGTCTAAGGCGTCATTCTCGCAATAGACTAGACTGTCGATGACTGAGGATATCTTGGTTCAAATCTCGGTCGGATACACACAGGGTAGTTTTCCCTGAATTTTTTTTTCACTATCCTTCCACTCAAATGGCGTTCTACTTCCTCTGAATTCGACCTACCCTATCCCTAACACACTAGAATAATTAGTACAGAGGTGTATAATCCGAATGGTTTGTAAAACACATTGACAAAAAAAATAAATAAAAACATAACACCGCAAACGAACGATCATATATTATTTCCTTGCTTGTAGTGTCTGGGGATGTGTTGATGACGTGGGAGTGGCCGTGTTCTTGTCAGCACACACACACATTTGTCACGGGTCCAGCCCATCACATCACATTATTCCATTATCTGCGTCCCCCCTCGTTGCCGTCGCACTTAACATCACGTTCCCTCGCTTGATCCCCTCAGGCTGGAACCAATCGGCCCCCCGCCTTTCACAGACCACCAGTAGGGCTCTCAGCCATCAACGCTCCGTCGCGCCGTTCAAATCGACGAAACTTCAGACATGATTTACCGTGAAATCTAACTGATCATTTCTCACGAACATGTGATTACCAACTGTTGGGAACTGGAGCGAGCTCGCTGTTTATTATCAAATGCTTTGTATTAAATAAAGAAGTTTATTAGCTATAGTCCAATTTTCAAAGGAAGAACCTTCTCCGACAGCTAAAATTGTTTACTGAGGATCTACTCTCACGTATTCGCACGTCAATGTGATCTGCAGCATTCAATTTTGATTGATATTATTATTCTCTTCATTTATTTGAGATATTTAACGTGCACATTCTGAACCAACTGACTAACTTGTCTGTATACTGAGTTAAGAGGTCCCGGGTTCAATTCTTGGCATGGTCGTAAAAATATAATTTAATAAATGTGGTTTTACCCTTTCACAGCGATGAATTGTTATTACTTTCCTTTTTAAATAATACTAACAATAGGCTTGTAGTAAAATGTTATCGATGATGACCACAAAAACTCGCGTCAGCTGTCTCAAATTTTTAGAATTCAAATTGAACAGTGTAACTGAAAAACCTATTGAAATAGTGAAGCTACATGGTGCTATATCTGATTCGTCACGCCTGGACTACAAAATTATAAGAAATAAATATAAAATCAGGGATGAAATTGACGGATCGCTAGGAAAAAAGAGTCCATATTTTATTTGTTTGTTTTTTACCAGAAAAAAATAAAATAATAAAGGCATTTCTTTCTTGCTATCATTATTTTTTTTACGATCCAAAATTAGATGACTTGCTACTCTTCGGCATCGGCTACAATACGGGTGGCGAGCGGTAGAACGGTGCCGCTCAAGTATTTGTCTGTACTGTTTGATACGGAGAACGGAGTTTCCTGGCTATGATATACGAGAGCGGCAGGGCGGCACCGCTCGCCACAGGCTGGAGACATTACATTTTTGGGTGCCCCTCTGGTTTCAATCGAGCTCGAGATGTCGTCAGTGAACGATGTGTACTCAAAAAGGAAATATTGCAAGGCGAGTAAATTGAAGTCTGGTGAATTGCAAGTGTCATCTGGTGAAGTGAAAATGTTAACCGGTGAGGTGCAAATGTGAATAAAAAACAGATAAATTGAGGAAAATGGAGATTGAAGTCTTGATTTCGGAGGTACAGTCGAGGCCATGCTTGTAGAATGATTTCCACAACGATTTTAAGAACATATAACTAGAAATCTGTGGAATGAGGTTGGATTATCAATCAACTTGACTCTATGTTGGCAACTGGACGAGAGTACCGCTTTGAAATGTGGGAAATTACAGCTTTTATTGTAGCCAGCACCGCTTACCGCTTTGCTAAGACTCTACCGCTCTGCCGCTCACCGCTCGTATCGTATCAGGAGACTTAGGGTTCGGCCAAACTGACAAGCGTGTGAGCGAGTGCGTAATTAGCAGATAGCTCTCGATAGTTGTTGACGAGGAAGCTACGAATCTTGGCTCAGTGAAATGAGGGTGGTTTTTGACTGATTTATTGTTGTGGTTTTCTCCTCCTCTCTCCACGCTAATGGTGATTCTTATTTGTAAAGGCCTACTTTGATAATATTGAAGTATTTTAACATATCAGTTATGTATATATACACATATACGTATGGTTTATGATCTTATCAATTAAACCAGGCCGTTAGTAGCAAGTGTACTAAACTTATCGATAATAATAAAAATGTCAAAATGAGAGGTGTTTCTAGCACTCAATGAACCAACATATAATAATATTGCCTAGCGCCTGTAAACTAGGCTCTACCGGGTTAAGCGCGCGCGCTTAAAAAATAGAACCAGTTCTCCTCTTTCAAGCATGCGCGCTCAGTCGCTCGCGCGCTCCAGTCTGGCCACCTCTCATTACAACCAATGTGTTCTATGTTATATTTTAGTCGCTCGCGCGTTCGCTCACTCGCTCAGTTTGGCCGCCCCCTTGTTCGTCGATTAATGCCGCCGAAATTAAGACTTATTTTTCTAATAGCTTTAAATCTCGATGCATTTCTATAAAGGACGAAATGCATTTACAAGCTATGAGCCGCGTACTGACAGCTTCTGTCTATGTGAACGCTTTTGTCACCGCGCCCCCATCACGTCAGCCACCATCACCCTTGTTGGTGTGTGGAGTACGACGGATTTTTCTCCAAGTAGCTTACTTACGATAAAAAGCTTATCGGAGCTACAAATTACATTTTAAGAAGTTCCACTGCCCCCCACCCCTGGAAATGTTTAACACCCCCGTGGTTGGGAACCACTTCCTTGGACCATGCTGCCACTGAAGTGGTTCTACGTAAACTTTTAAGTTGATTTGATCCCGGTATAAAGGTACAGCACGTGCAAATCAATGTTTGGCGATACAACAGTTTGTTAAACATAATGAGGACATCTGAGGGCTCTCTTAACCTCCATTAGTTGAAAAGTGTTCCCTTTCAATGGTACTGCTGGCTTAAAACACCTGCCAACTTATTACAATTGATACTTGACTATAACCTAGCCTCGATTCAAGTTTAAATGTCATAAAAACAAACATGATTCGAGCGAATAGTGACGTACTTGATTTCAATTGCTTTGTATGTGGTTTTATTCCTCTCGAGATTCGTAACACACATTATAACCATCTGTGATCGAGATCTACGCCCGTGAAGGTTCAGGCTAATGACCTGATCTGAATTACACTCTAAGACACAAAACAACTTGACACTCCAAACATATGAATGGAATGAATGTCAGCTTGTATTTTACCTTTTATTAAAAAAATGTACTAAATGTTCATTAAAAATATAGTATACACATTAAAAATATATTAAACGCATTAAAAAATCAACACGTTAGTACAGCAACCTAGTACACATTATTGAATCTCGAATAAATATATATATATACATTATATATAGCTTTAGGTATTTAACTTTTATTTCATGAATCAACTGGTTATATCAGAACACTACTTAAGTTAACTTATATTTATAATATCCACAAAACCAGCCCCACAGCCGTTATTTTATCACTGTGAAAGTGGAAACCCCAATTTCATTGATAGTAAAATTCTCAGATATGACTGGAATTGAACCGGGACCCAAAACTCAAGCTACCGACTGAGCTAAGGTGTCGGACCTAATAATATAAAGGCCTATATGTACAAAAATGTTTAGATTCTTATAAAATTAATATTAGTTTTTTTATTCATTAGAAATTTATTTACGAATATATTTTTTTAATATCCGCCACGGTAGGCACACGGACTAAACGTCAAGATTGTCTGGTCTTGTTTACCAGTGACAGGGAGGTTGGGTTTTGAATTTCATCTTGGTCAAATGATATCTATTTCTTTAATGGTTTGCCATTCTCTTTACACAAATGTTATTATTTTTCATCCAAATTGTATCATTCCTCAGGAAGTCAGACGTGGTACAAAAATAAATAACAAATATACATTTATATTTTGTCTGATTTCTTTTGTATTGTACATTATCTACAGCAAAAATATTTCTAGTTTGCAAACTACAGGCTTTATAATACCTAGCCTATATAAATAAAGTTATCGTTAGGTGTTTGTTTCTCGACAGGTTCGTTGCTTTGCCCAAATTTAGCCCTCCAGCATGTCCTATTAACATTCATTTTTTAGTTCTACTTTTCTTGTTTGAGGGCATCCATAATTTGAATTCTTCATCTTCCTGGTGACCTGGTGGTCTATGGGTAAGGTGTCAGACTTCTGTGCTGAGGGTCCGGGGTTCAATCCTCGGTCCCGGCACAGATTTATCTGATTGCCAAACCCTTCCTTCACCTCTGACAAGACGTGTATTAATCACAACTTGTGAATGTGAGGAATGCCAGGCCTCCACCGTGGTTCGGATTCCACGTTAAACTGTAGGTCCTCCATTTCGTCTCACAATCACCCTACCATTTACACATTAGCGTAAGTGCGTATAACCCGAATGGGTAGTAAGACGCGGTGCTAATATTAATTAATATTAATTTCATCTTCCTGATCCTCTTCCCCCTTGTCTTTTATATAAATAAATACAAATATATGTGTAGACCTATATAATATCTACGAAAGGTCTTATTTAAGATAATAGTTTTTTTTATTAATTCCCTTGTAAATGCGTTTTTTTCTTTTTAAAAATAGTTTCCTCACACATCATTATGTCCTAATTGTAACTTACTCTTGTGTTGACTAAAATATGACTATTGTGTACACTTGTAGCCAATTACTGATCCAGATGAAATGATCGTCCTTTAGAAAACGGGTGGGTGGGATATGAGGGGAAGTGTGAGGGGGAGACAGTAACTGTTTCACATCAAAGAGATACGGCAGGCACACTGGATCAGTGTACTTCACGGAGTTCAATTGTTATCAGGCGCATGCTCCTCGCTTATCACAGGGTAATTATGGGTAATCATCATGTCTGGGGCTAGTACAGAGGGAAGTGTGCTACACAACTTTTAACCTACTCCGCTTTACTTCGCTCTTCGTAACAATCAGTGCTCTTCACTTTTAACGTCATTGTAGTTGAAACGCGTGGGTGGAAGTAGGACGACCGAGATTCAAAGTTTTTTTTATTTTTTATTGTCATCGCTTCTCACTGCGCGTTTGGATGATGCGCATGTGTGATGATTTTAAATGTAGTTTACTATTTATATATATATATATATATATATATATATATATATATATAATATATATAAAATAGTATAGTGAAAATAATTATTTAAGAATAAGAATTTAATATAAGCCGTATAAATTTGGTTTTAAAATATGTAAGATAGTAAATATTTATACATTTATATTACTATACATAGGTTAGGTTAGGTTAGGTTAGGTTATATATTAATATAAATGTATAAATATTTATACATATATATATAGTAATATACATATACACATATTATATATATTAATATAAATGTATAAATATTTACTATCTTACATATTTTAAAACAAATTTATACAGCTTATATTAAATTCTTATTCTTAAATAATTATATTGACTATTACTATTAACTATTACTATGGTTAGTGTATAAAATACATTCAAATTATTATATTAAAAACAATTTCATATAAACTTCATTTTATAAGTTTAAAAAATAAAATTATGTTTTATTACATAAAATATTATTTTATTGATTTTATAAAAGAATGAGATTAATGTATATGCCTATTACTGTATATTAACTATTATAGTTTGTTTTCTTCTTTCAAGCATTGTAAACACAGACAATTCATTAAAAAAAATACACTCCTTTAACATCCGCCCCCCCTCCTTACATCCCCTTCACTTTTCCCCAGGCATTGTATATATAATACATATTTATAATATATAGGTGCATTTGGGGTGGTTTTCCAAACGTGATTTTCATGGTGATTTTTCTTTCCAATCTTCATCATTTTGGCTTATAGGCTATGATTCTTTATTATATATTATAGTATTAAAGGTTAAAATCACATAAACATTACACGGTTTATATTTTCTGCATATATATGTAGAGCACATGTAGCTTATATATAGGCCTATATATGTAAAGCGTATATATATATAGTT
The DNA here is from genome assembly GCA_033556935.1 of Timema podura. Classification (NCBI taxonomy): domain Eukaryota; kingdom Metazoa; phylum Arthropoda; class Insecta; order Phasmatodea; family Timematidae; genus Timema; species Timema podura. Next base: position 28,753,400 of record JAVRXN010000012.1, read on the forward strand.
AGTAATATTATAATATTTAATAAAAAAAATCATAGCTTATAAGCCAAAACTACGTAAGGAGGATAGAAAAACCTGAGCAAAGACCCCCCCCCCCCCCCCCAATTGCATCAAACCGGGATAAAAACCACGACCTCCCGGGTTACGAATAAGGACAATCGTTAGTTTGACCAACCCTCACTTGTGATTAAAAGAAAAAGGATCCATCAACATTCTGATAGTATTGGATATCTTCGGCTGGTTCTTTATACCCTCTCAGAGGATTCTTGTCAAACAAACTTCCTCAAGATCATTAGAGTCTTTCCCTCCCTACCCTCCTTACCCTCCTCCCACAGCCTCCAACATTGTTTGGTCCGAACAATGGCCTTCTGTTTGATGTGGCGGAGCGTGTACTGCAAATTGAGCGAAAATGATAACTGATTCCAAGTGGCCGGCGAGGAATAAAAGGACGAGAGAAGGGAAAAGAAGGGAGGGGGGAGGGTATCTTGCGAGGCATGATGGTTAAAAGAAGAGGGACCGCTCCTACATTCATCTCAACTACACTTCCGGATTATCTGAGCGTGCTTGCTCTGGATTGGTTGGTGATTCTTACGGGTGGGTGGTTGCAGTTGATGGTCTTTCTTGCACGAGAGGAGAGGAATTAAGAAGCTGAGAATATTTGAAGTTGTAGCCTATAGGATTTACAACATGTGTGTGTGTTTATTTGATATTAATAAAAACTTATATTTTATAAAAAAGTAGTCCGCAGTGGTAGTCACATGGTTCGGATCTAAAGGGGAAATGCGAAGGGGGAGGGGCGGTGCACCCCACCCATCAATACGTTTTTTAGTTAGTATTAACAATAATAATTTAAAAAATTTAAAACCGTTAAATCTATGTTATGGTCACTACTAAGTTGTACTGTCACGTAATATGTCACTTGCCAATTGCTTCACGTGTCAATCACTGTCATTAATTGATTTACATTAATTTTTGAACACATAATTTAACAAAACTAACAAAAAACATAAATAAAGGATGAACTTATATGCATTTTTTTCTTTCGAAATTTACTTTATAAATCAGTAGTTTCTTTTTCTTTGTGATAATTAAAGTAATTAATTAAATTATTTGCTGAAAATGTGAATAAACTTGCATAAATCCGTAGAATTAATAAACTTTAACATAAATAATAGCAGAGTGCCACCCCACACCCTTCTTTGTCCCCCTCATGAAATCACCCCTGATCTGTAGTTGCATGGTAATGATATAAGCACCCACTCTCGAGTTAGACTATACTGCCGATGACAGGGAGATTGAGGTTCGAATCCCGGTTGGTTGTACTGAGGGTTTTCAAAATGGTTTTCCACTTCCCTCCACTCAAATGAGGGTACATTTCCTCTAAATTTAACCTTAGGTCTACTCATCCATAAATCATTAGCGTAAGTTAATAAATATGTGTACAGCCTGAACAGCTGGTAGGACTTTGTGATAAAAAATAAATACATGTTTAATTATTTTTAGTATAGTAAAATTATTGCTAAATAATCAACATTAATGCAATAATATATAAATAATAATAATAATATAATAATATATATATTTGTTAAAAATAACAATATTCAAGACAGTAAAGTGATTTCATTAATTTTTTTTTTTGCTCCACGTCTTACAAAATGTCATAAACTGTACTTATTTAACCACACAAACAGGGTACAGATAAGGAAGATATAATGTAGAGGAAATGTATCCGCATTTGGTTGGTGGGAGAGTGAGAAACTTTTAGGAAAAATAACTCACAGTTCACCCGGCCAAGATTCAAAACCCGACCTTCCCCCTAACCAGCAAACAGATTTGATGAGCCTAACATTTAGTCCACGTGCTCACCAGTGCGTGCCTTATTAAATAAATATATGTGTCTAAAAACACAAGCTTTTTAATATGTAGGAAGAAGGGAATACACTAGCCTTGAGAGAGGACAGAAAACCAAATCTTGGGAAACTTACCCTAGTGTAAGCGGATTGATTTGAAACGATCGAGTCCCAACCTCCTGGGGTCAACATCAATCATTATGTACCCTATATTTATTTTACAACGAAAGGTAGCAAGCTTACTTTGACTGATTACACTATGGTCCTATCTTATAAGCTGGACCATAGTGGAACCAAGCAAGGTAAGCATGCAGCCTCTCTCTTCTCTCATACACCCAGAAAAAAAGTCTTAGTTTATTTTATCTTATGCGTACATACATTCCAAAATGTATTATTTGATATAGTACGCATTATTTTTTAGTATCTTAAAGGGTTTTTAATCTACATCCATTACTGTTTCAGCCTATGGATGGTCTGAGTCCGTTTTTTATTCAAGTCATATATTTTCCACTACTGGCTTGCTAGGCTTGTCGTAGCTTTATATATCTTAAGACTAGGACAAGCACAGCATCCAGTCCGATCGTTAATTTATAAATGTGAAAGAGTAAATTCATATTTAACCAATATACATTTTTCATCCATGCGCGAATCAAACCGGGACCCTTGGCTCAGTAGAGAGACACGTTTTCGACGGAGTGAAGGTGTCGGATTTTAAAGGTCTAATCTATTTAGTAGTATATTATAATAAGTGCTAAATTGAGGACCAGGGAATTGAGTTTAAAAAAATACAACGTATTTAGCTGTCGTTTGGTCATATAATCAGTTTGTTGCAGGTTGAATGGTACCTAATAAAATAAAAAAGGTTAAAATAGCAACATGCCTAAAATAAAATTCTCAGCCTCCCTTTATATATCTCTGTTGAACATTATATCAACGTAGACTACTATACCACATCGCTCTCTTTCTAATTGACAGCGTTGAACTGACAAGGAGTGACCCCGCCCATCTCCCGCCAACAAAGAACTTCACTATCTCACAACAACTCGCGGCAAGTCATTATTTCCCTATTCTGTTCCGCTCCCCTCCCCATCACTTATCCATCACATGATCCTCTCAACCCCTCATCATTTTCCACCATTTTATCGCATTTCTCTTCTACGCGAAGCCACCCACAACTTCTTTTTTTTTTTTTGACGCCTTAAGACCTCCCGTACTTCCCCAAGGAAGCCCCCTCCAGTTTCCCGCCTTTTCCATCGAGTTCCCGCCATCTTCCTTTTCTCGTCTCGCGAGCGGTGCTGGCCTCTCTTCTAGCGCTCCATGAGGAAGGAACACCCAACTTAATCTAGGAAATCCTGAATACTTCATATTGGCATAATTCCCCTATAAAAGTCCTATGTAAGCCCTTCCCGGTTTTTTGGCTTTGTAACCCTGCGTTTGAAGTGGAGAAAAGAGAAGAAAAGAAACCGGGGGAGGGGGGGGGTCTTGTTTGGGAAGAGGGGTACCACTTGAAGATATTTTTACATAGTTCGGAAAACGTAAATATTGCCTGGTAAGGAAAAAAACTTGGCGTCAAGTGCCGTTAAAAATGATGAAGGTGAGGGAAGAAATGGATTATTTCAAGAAGAAAGAGAAGAGGAGAAACGAGAAAACAATTTCTATTTTCAAAGTGTGAAGAAAGAATGAGAATGAGTGAACTTTGTGCCGGCCGGTGTGAGAATTTGGCAGCGTTCCACTTTAAGTTGGTAGGGTTTTGTGTAATAGGTGATACTTATTTAGAGCATTTTGGTTTGAAGTCACTTGCTACTACTTTATTTATCTAAGAGAATCTTTTGTGTTATTTAAATGTTAGACCAAAATATATTTCAATACTAGTAATATTTAAAGGAATTGAAGCTATTGCGGATAATGTTTTGATAAACTTGGAGCATAGCTAAGAATATTAATACATTTCTGATTTTTATTTATTTAAATAACAATTAATAATAATTCTATCGTTTCCTCCCATACCCCCCGGAGTAAACGTAGCCATCTTAGCAGGTGTGTAAAATTAATGGGCCTTTCAGTTTATATTTGTATATATTTTTTATGATAAACACTGAATTTTCAGGGCCAGAGTTATGGAGCCACAAGAGACCAGAACGTAACGACATTGCGATCTGGAGCTCCATTTTGTTCTTTATTTCCCTCCCTCCCTTCTTCTCTCTCTCCTTAATATAGATTATGAAATATGTATAGCTTCTATTATGCACTAACAACTCTGAGGGTACGAAGTTGAAGATAAATTATATCTGGGAGTACGCGAGCAAAAAAGTTTGAATATCACTGGTGTCCTCGGCTTAGTTCCAAATGGGGGTGATGGATATATTTGCTATTTTTACAATTAGTTTAACCCAAAGGGTAACAAGTTTATTTTGCATGGTTCCAATATGTCGTAGCCCAGTGTACCGCAAACCTCTTAAGTTCAAGGTACAGTAAACTTAACAGGCTTAATTTGTTTGTGGCAAACTCTTTTGTTTTGGCACCACGGCAGAAGAAAATTGATTACACATCCAGCCCAAAGGTTTCACGCTAAATTATAATTATGAAACAATAGACTAAATTGTTCTGAAATAAATTCAAATGTTCCAAGATTAAAGGTTGAAGTTCGATTTCTGTGGCCGCTTCTTTAACATGGAATCATTTTGATCAAACCCTTTAGTAATTTGGGTAAACCATAGCTCTAACTTTGTGAGAAAGCTTTTGATTTTGTCAGATATATTAGTAGGGACGAGTAAGTAAGAAACGTGTAAGACGCACGGCTGATGATTGTGCCAACTTCATTCGTGCTGAACAGCGATTCGTGGCGTTTGGTCTATGGACCTACGGCACACCTAATTCGCCGCAATGGTACATGAGTGTGACGCGACACACCCTTTGCAGAACAGTGTCGTAGCCATTGAGAAAGGGTCAATGTAAGACCTTACAAGGTTAACGAGGTGTACTGTGCATGGGTTCGTCCCGCTAGCCAGTGAGTAGATAACCGAGCATGAGGTGTAGGTGTGAAATATTAGTTATATTGTCCTAGGTTTAGTTAATGTAAAGTGCGTATGCTTGTTCCAATTTTAATTCATAAAGTGGTTTTTTGATCGTTTTATTATTAGTTAATTCATCATCCTTTTAATATGTACAACCACGGTATATTCGTGCATGAGAAAGCTACTCAAGTAATTACTACATGTTCTCAATTATGACGAATACACTAATTTACTTGCTAGCGTATATCCAAACATACAGTAGCTTGAACAAGTTTAGAGCTTTTTTAAAACACTAAAAAATATGGGTACGTTTAGGCCTATTTGGTCAGCCCCCGCCCCACTTATATCAGTTTCAACAAATATGGCCACCATCCTGGCAAATTCTGAATCTGGTTCTCAAAATAGGAAATTTACCAAAAGAACACTTGTGCGACGAGTAAACTTTCAATACTCTAATTAAAAAGACATGACTATTTTCTGTCACAGACAATGTAACAGTCTACGTCTAAATATTTTAAGGCATCACTCTCGCAATTGTCAGGATGTGGAGATCAGGGTTCTAATCCTGCTCATTGATTTTTTTTTTCCATAAATTATTTTCCAAGCTACCTTTACAAAAATTCGAGTAAACTTCCCTTAAATTCAACATTACTCCTCCTTAACACATTAGTGTAATTAGTTAATTTGCGTGTAACACAAAAGGGGTAGTGAGACGTAGTAAAAAAAGTAAATAAAATATAAAAATGCTCAGTCTTTATTTTAATATTTATATTAACTGGCATTGAAACTTTCGAAATCTAGGTGGTTTATGGCTGACTCATCCCAATTCTTAATAAGACTGGATATAGTAATTAACATTTTTCTAATTATTATAAACTATTCACAAATGTATGCTAAGTTCTATTTTAATTAAAATTTGTAGTAAAATGTATTTTACTCTTTCTAAGAACTTCAAACACGAAATTATTAAATAATTTTGATATAATTTGTATGGGTCTACGAAGGTGACTTTTTAAATGCGAAACGAAGTAAAAGAAATTAGCAAAGCTTGAAACATGCCAAGCAAAGTCGAAGCCAAAATCAAAGATAATTTTTTTTTTGTTTTCACATAGCACTGTCAACCTAAGTGGTCTTGGAATAAAGTGGTTTCTTCGGGACGTGATGTTCGTGGGTTCAAACCCTGCCAGGGTCGACAGATTTTCCTTGTGCGATATAATTTTGTGGCACAATTTCCTTAGGAGTTTAAGTAAAGCCATGTGTTCCATGTCAATTGTGGCATGTAAAAATCCCTCAAAGGTATATGAAAATACCTTTCCAGGCCCTTTCGTTCTCGCTCATAGAAATTCTGTGTTTATATAAACAGTCGGTTCAGAAAGTGCACGTTAAATACCTCAAATAAATAAAATAAAAATAAAAACACATTACACTAATTTTTATGCTTTAAGTTATCCATGATTGAATCTAGTAAATAGTAAGGTGCATAGAATAAAACAAAACACACTAGGTTATTTTACGCGGGTCTGAATTTATTTATATTAATTATCTTCTGTATCAAAAACTATTTGTAAATTTTCAAAGATAATTTCTGCATTATAGAATAGGCTATAATAACTAAATATCTTATACGTGTGCGATAAATTGAATACAAGTAAAGAAGATAACACATTTGTAAGCTTTGTACTCTTGTATTATATTTATTTGATACCAGTGACGATACAACTTGTCGTGTATTTTTATATTGAACAACATAATGACGGGTATTTTTATATTGAACAAAATATGACGGGTATTTTTATATTGAAACAAATATAATGACGGGTATTTTTATATTGAACAAAATAATGTTATTGAATATATTTTTCTTTTACCTGCTTTATTATGCTTAAGTTATAAGTGTAGTGATAGTCAGAGTTAACATACTGTTTACCATGGGGTCTAAAAATTATTACATGTTAAAATAATTTATGTCATATTTAATGAGATATTACAAATCTGTTGGTAATATAGGTATCTTGGTTTTCTTCTTCCTTCGAAATGGATTAAATAATTAAGCTATTATAGTTGATAACAACGGTTGTAGCCGCATCTAGATATCATATTATTTACATTGAAAAATGAACCTGGAACACAGGAATTGAGGCCGGGACCTGTGGCTTAGTACGCCAATGCCCAACAACTGAGTTACCAGGAATATTCCCGTGGCCCAAGGCCATTCTTCACTCATATTTTAAGGTAGCGACTGTGATGACGTGCGGAAATTTGTATAAGAATATTGCCACACGTCCATCACAGACTTGCCTTAAATATGAGTGAAGAATGGGCCTGGACATGGGAAGATTCCTGAATAAGGGTACGGCCAGACTGGCGAGCGAGCGACTAAAAAATAAAATAGAGAACACATTGGTTGTAATGAGAGGTGGCCAGACTGGAGCGAGCGAGCATCGACCGAGCGCGCGCGCTTGAAAGTTAGAACTTGATCTACATTTAAGCGCGTGAGCTCGAAGTCGGTACAGTCTAGTTTACAGGCGCTAGGCAATATTATTGTATGTAGGTTCATTGAGTGCTAGGAAAACTTCTCATTTTGACATTTTTATTATTATCGATAGGTTTAGGACACTTGCTACTAACGGCCTAATTTAATTGGTAAGACCATTAAACATATACTATATATATACGTAACAGTTATATGTTATAAACTTCCAATATTATAATCAAAGTAGGCCTTTACAAATAAGAATCACCATTAGCACGGGTATAGGATGGGAAAATCACAATGATAAATTCACTTGTCATAAACCACCCTCAGTTCACTGAGCCAAGATTCGAACCTTTGCCTCCTCGTCAACAAATATCAAGAACTATCTTATCTGCTAACACGCGCTCGCTCACTCGCCAGTTTGGCCACGCTCGCTCGCTCACACGCTTGTCAGTCTGGCCGAACCCTAGTCGTTAGAGCATTGGCGTACTAAGCTATAGGTCTCGGTTCTATTCCCGTGTTCAGGTGTCATTTTTAAATTTAAAGAATTCCTTCAAAATGTTTAGAAGATGCGCAGATTATTTTGGTGTCAAAGCCAAAGCGAAATAAATCTGACTTCATATTTTGAATTTGATATTTCAACGATTCGCACACTCTTTAAGACTGCATGTTTAGAAAGCGCACATTAAAAATCATAATAAAAATACATATTGCATAATTTTATTCCGTTTATAAGGAAAGTTGTAGCCAAGACCGGACCTTATTGGATCAGGTAATGATAATAACCCTTGTAATCTTGCAAAGTTTTGAAGTCGTTAACAGCGATCGCTCGATAGTTTCCGGCGCTCGCCTCCAACTTAAAACTAGATAGCGAACTCTCCTAGCGGGTTAATATTGTAATTATTGAGTTGGGAACTAATAACCAAGGTAGATATAACAATAACAACTAACTTTACAGTTCTGTTCCCGTGGTATCTGGTTACAAGGGATGTGATATCCGGAGAATTTGTAGATACGGTCCCTCAACATTGCAAGTAGATACAGCTCTCTGAACAAACTGTATTATGTGCTTAATTATTTATTTATGACATCCTCTCACTGATACGTTAGTTTGTAAGTCATTGATGCTTATCTAATGCTCACTAATACATAATTATAGAATGGGACTTGCACTACTCTAGTAACTATAATTACTTTCGGATAAAAATAAAAGGAATGACCGTTTCGGTTGCCAAATAGTCAAAGGAATCACTCTCGCAATAAACTGGACTGCCGATGACAGGAAAATTATGAATCAAATCCCGGTCGAGTGTGTAGTTGGAAAACCAAATTAAATATGATTTATATTAAACTGCATGACTACCGATGTGGATCCTTGTATATTAATCAGCCACAATAATCTTTATACATTAATTTTATTTTAAGTCACACTTAGCACAAGGGTATGATTTTATTAATTACTAAAACATTTAATTGTTTTAGCATTTAAATAAACATGAGTTCTGTTTGAAAAAAAAATTGGACATACTGTCATACTTAAACTTAATTTTTTCTAACAACCTCTTCTTATAATATTTAGATTATGGTAACAGTTTTTATTTTATTTTATTCAATACTAGCAGAAGTACCCGCCGTTTTCCGGGGTAGCCACGCAATGGATTGCGTGGTTACCCCTGGCGACGCTTTTATTTGCTCCAAACAGACAGAAAAAATCTCTTCATTTTATTTATTTCAACCCAGTTCTTAATTAATTAAAAAAATCAAATCCAAAATTTAAAATTCTGGCATTGATGTTCACATTTTCGTGCACAGGTGCTACTAATATTAAAATTTCAACGCTCACGACATACATACATACAGATATACAAACACCTCATTTCATTTCATTTTTTGTTTATAAACCTGCGGTTGAGATACAATTACAAGGTGCCATTTATGACAGTAAAAATTAACATGAATATTATAAAAATTATTATTTATTATATTGGTGTCACACGATGCGTATGTAGGCCTACGGAACATACATTGGCACACACACTAGATATATTCATTCAATTTTTGTCTCCTTAATGAAATTAATTTGTTTGTTTTAAAAAGAATGATGAAAAACCATAATATATTTATTTTTGTCTTAACCTTACTAATTATAAATACTTTAAACTACTGTAGATAAAAAATTTAGAAGTCAAACTAATTTCAAACTTACCTAGATATGTATTAGATTCATTGATTTTTCATAATTTATCAATTTCAACTGATTTTAACTAAACTTTGCCCTTCACACATAATTGTTACTTTAAGGTTTACATTAATAGGGGGGGTGTAATTATAGTTTTATTTATGTTTGGAGTTAAAAATATTATTAAATAAGTCCTACATTATTGAGATTTTTTAAATTAACAATGAATCAGGCCCCTCAAAATGTCTTAAAATTTCCCCTAGTAGATAAGCTTATTTGGTATTTTAAATTCACATATTTTAACGACGATAAAACTATTAATTTATATTATTAAATAAAATAGCAACATTAAAACTTATCTACTTAAAGATAGTTAACTGTATGTAAAGACTGCCTTTAGCAAAGGCAAACTCAATTTTAAACGCATATTTATTAGCACCAGATCTTATCACCCATCCGGCTATACGCTTATGTACTAATTACATTGATGGTTTAAGGGATTAGGAATGTTAACTTTAGAGGAAGTGCACCCGCATTTGTACGGATAGAGAGTGGGGGAAAAAACCCTCAGTACACCCAACCGAGATTCGAGCCTCAATCTCCCCGTCATCGGCAGTCTAGTCTACTTCTAGAGGGACGAGTTAGACTACGCGGATATTGAAGCGGGTGTAATTTTTGTCTTCCTAAATACTTTTTCACTCTCCTATACGCAAATGCTGGGATATTTCTTATACTGTTACCTTACTCGTGCTTACCCCATTAGTAAAATAAAATTTGAATAGCCTGGATGAGACGCAAAAATTTTTTTAGTAAAAATATTCATCAACATTATACATAATTCTATGTCTAAGTAATCTTAAGAAAACATAATTTTAAACTCTTAACTTCTATTGCTTTATTAAATTGAACCTTGAATTCAACGAAATTGTGGAGAATGAAAGATAAAAAAAAGGGTGGCATAAAAATGTTCTACCAGTAAAACGTGATGGCGTGACGTCTTAGAGAGGGGTAAAATGAGTAAATTACTCAGTTTTCAAAATGAGATTGGAGATTTGATGACGGAGGAAAGAATTCAGGAAGAACCTTTGTTAAAACATGTTCTTTTATATTTTGATGGATTTAAACAAATTGAATCCTTTTTCTTTTCTGTTCCTTTCTTTTTTCAACCTAACATTAGGGCAAGATTTTAGATAAAAGTTTTTTATTTTAATGAAAGAATTTCTTCTTACAGTCTATTTAATTTTGGTTGGTAGAAGCTATATATTTTAATTAACTAAGTGATTTAATACTTAATAATAATAGTTTTACTTGCATAATTTTTTTACTGTGTCTTTCTAGTTAGATTTGTAGATATTTAACAGTGAGAAAAGCTTCTAAAGAAACATTTATACCTTCATATGTCAAATAATATTATGTTCTTTAACTATAGCTTTTACAAAAGTGTTAATCCCAATAAAATAATAAAACCAATTAGCTATAATTCGTCAATATTAGGATAGTACATATTTTTTTAAGTGTTCTGAACAAACCTTTCTCCATCGATCCCACTGAACAGATATATCGGTAATATAAAAATAATTATAGCCACACATTCTATTAGGCCTACACCAAGGGTGGGAGATTTTTTGGGAGTATATAGAGAAGGGGTGCTGGAGGGGACACTTTATAAATAATGTGGTTCCTTACAACAGCTGTAATGAAAATTCAAAGAAATCTTATATATAGGTACTGCAAGATCCATTATATAGTAGCTTATCTATAATAGGAACTCTGATGGTTACAAATGTTAATAAAACGGCCTTAATATAAAATTATTCATACACTACGTCATGAGATATTCAGCTGTCACTTTTGTTACATATTATCATTATATATAAAATAACAATAATAATTTATGTCATAAATGTTAACTGCAAAAAATAAAATGTTGTTTTTACCAGAATTCTAGGCTTACTACCACTGGAATAAAACGGTAACATTTCTGAAAACAGTTAATTTTGTATTTCAGTTCTATGAGTTAATAATCTTCAGTGGTATGTATAAGTAAATATTAATTTGTTATTCGATTAAATGGAAAATGACAACATAGATACGGGAATCAAAGCCGTGTCTAAGTGGTGATTTTAAATTTAATTTAATTGTATGCGTATGAACTGAACAGGTAGTAAGACACGGTGTGAATAAAAAAGAATTATATCCAGCTATCAGGTATGATCCTTTGTACAATCATCGTGTATCAGTTTGCGATAAACATACATTAAAAATAATTAGTTAGTTGCCATCGGGCGACAAATAACACACTCATAAGCCGGAGTTTCCCTGCCTTACACTATTGAAGTACTGTACACATTGAAGAAATCGTTGCTGATTTTCCTATTTTATAAATGCTTACTTACATTATATCCCGAACGGATTGTAAGATATGGTGAAAAAATATACATGTTATTTATATAAAATACATTAAATCGTTTTAAAATAAATTCATTGCTTGTAATATTTAATTTGCAGTGCGTATGTTAATTTTTCAAAAACCATTTTGAGAAATCTGAAATGTTGGTGTGATTTCTGTTGCTCTAGTTGTGTTAGACCCTATCTATGATTTAATTAAGTTATGTCAATAAATTGCGTATCTATGCTATCACGCCATCCGACACCTTAGCTCAGCCGGTAACGTGTCCGCATACTGAACTAAGGGTCCCGGGTTCCATTCCCGGCATGGTCGAAAAGTTTGTCTTTTGGCGAAATGTGGGTTTACCGTTTCACAGTGATGAATAACTGCCGGGAACCGGATTTGTGTCTGTTCTAGTCTCAAGTTAGACTATAGGACATATGAAACTACGACAGGTCTAGAAAGATGGTAGTGGAAAATATACGGCTTGAATAAAATAGTGACCAAGGCCACAGGATTGAAAAATTAATGGATGTAAATGTTATCAGGCACAAATGTATCATTTATACATGATATCTAGATAAAACCTAGCACCTTTTAAAAACCAGTAGCTTTATTTTATTTTTTAATTAATTAGTCGAAAAGGTTTAAAACCTAATTTTATAGAATAGTAACATACATACAATTCCATAATCTACTGTAAATTTGGATTTAATTAGAGCTTTAATATTGAAATAAGTATATCATAAAACTCAAAATACTCAATTATTCTTAAAATGCAAATGGTTTTATTTTAAATTAACACTCACTTATGAAAATGTACTGTACATATGTCCGATGTACAACGGGATCCAAAAGAATTTACAAAAAAGTAAAATATATATATATATATATAATTTTTAGAGTAACAACTATGAAAAATAAATAAACAATGAAAATATATATGTTTCTAAAATCCTGATGAAGAATATAAACTCTAAAAATCATATATATAATATATATTAATATATATATATATTATATATATTTTTAGAGTAACAACTATGAAAAATAAATAAACAATGAAAATATATATGTTTCTAAAATCCTGATGAAGAATACAAACACAGATTTAATGATTAAACATCCTAGTAGGGACCCAACCGTTTTTCGAACCCTGACCTCCCCCTTCACCGGCAAGCTATACCAGACCAGACTGACGCCTTCATCTACATACCAAACTCTTTCAGATAATATATTTAATAGCTATTTTTAAAAATCAAATGAATCTAATTTATATTAAAAGTTAAAATTTAAAACATCTATAGATACATTTAATTTGTACCCATTTCATTTTATTATCAGAATAGGGACCATCTCAATAAAATTCATCTTTAAAAATTCCCCTTTTTTTATTTGATCTCATATTTTCTTTTATTACTTCATTTTTCAGTTCCTTTTTACGAGTTAGAAAATGCTTCTTGACACTCCACGAGCATTATTTATTTTGTGTCCTCCCAAACTTTTAAAACCCCGACTCCCCATTCTTATGCAGATATTAATTCAGTTCAAAGTTGTTTTTCTTACGTTAAGCACCATTATTCATTTCGGCGAGAAAAGTGGGACTGTGTTATTCAACAGCAAACTATGAGCCTGTGAGATTTAATTTAATTTGTGTTTTCTCTTAGAACGAAGCTATCAAAGCTCAGACTCTTTATATTTATATGAGTTTTGAGTCCTAGAATAACTTGTGCCTTGCATTCATTTTAAGTTTTAAAATGGGATTCAAACAGGAAACTTTCAAAGGTGGAGCCATGTTCAGAGTTTCTTTTCAGTTAAGGGAGAAAAGAATTTTAAATATTATTACTATAAGCACAACCTCTTAATACCCATTTGGGCTATACGCACTTATGCTAATGTGTACTGGTAGGGTAATTGTGAGATGAAATGGAGGACCTACAGTTTAACGTGGGATCCGAACCACGGTGGAGGCCTGGCATTCCACAAATTCACAAGTTGTAATTGATACACGTCTTGTCAGATGTGAAGGAAGGTTTTGTCAATCACATAAATTTATGCTGGGACCGAGGATTGAACCCGGACCGCCAGCACAGGAGTCCGACACCTTACCCCTAAACTGCCTAGATATTTTTGTTTCATTAGTTGGGGAAAAAATATACTGGTTTTGAACTCATTAAAGGTTTTAGTATAAAAGAAAAATTCATCAGGGATTTCCTTAGACTCTCACACGATATTACGGGGTTCGATACCTAACAGGCTGCACGGTGGGGTGGTTGTAAATTAATGTACTCTTAGTTCACATATCTCTTTCCAGGCTATTGTTGGTATAGTTAAATGTCTATAGGAAAGGCTTATCTGACAGAAAAGTTAATAGATCTACTTTAACGTATTCATACATCATGTAACATTCAACTGTCACTTTTTATACAATTAATATCTATAAATAGTACTGATAAAATATTATCAATGTTGGCCAAATATATATATATATATACACTTTTTGTATTTTCTCAAATTTTGTTTCTACAAAAATTCTTCTACACTCTATAGATATTCTCACTCCTCATCATGTCCTCAATTTAGCCAAATATCTAAATTCCCCGATAATAACTAACTAGAGAAGTGACTCCCAACCTTTCCCGAATCATGGGCCCCCTGAAGCCAATGATAATTAACCACGTCCTCCCTAATTTCCCCTCCCAGACAAGGTGAAGTTAAAAACCTACGCACATATTTATTTTACTCAACGACCCCATTTCATAATAATTAAAGGAAAAAGATATTTAGACGGACAGTAATGTAAAAAAAAACCCACCATAAGTTCAAGCAAATTGTGAATAATGAATATTTCTATATGGTGTGAAAATACAAATAAAAAACTTAAAAATCTAGATTTATTTTGAGGACTACCACAGAACTATTCGTGCACCCCGTGTTAGGAGCCTCTGTACTAGAGCGTACTAAACTAACTGTGATGGATAGCTTTAAGTTACAAATATCAAAATGATCTTTGTACAATTTGTCCCCAACTTACTCATGAATACACTTTTACTGTGTATGATTTTAGTAAAGTTGGTAACATAAAGCACAAGAAAGGGCTAGCTTAGTAAGCTTTACGAAATCATTGTGAAATAGGCCTTTCCTTTAATAATGAATAAGTACAATCTCAACTACAAAGTTCCTGTGAACACACTTTTATTTTAGCTCCGCATCTTACTACCCGTTCGGGTTATATACTAATGTACTAATTACACTAATATTTTTTATAGATTAGGAAGGCTAAATTAATAGGAAAGGCACCCGAATTTTCATGTAGGAAGAGTGGAAAACCATCCTCAGTGCACTCGACCGAGATTTTAACCTCAATCTCCCCGTAATCGGCAGTCTAGTCTACTGCGAGAGTAGCGCGCTAGACCATGCAGCCATGGAAGCGAGTAGAATGTCATTTGTAATATCTAGGGTTTTACTGGTTCATATTATTGATTATTCAACAGTCAGCCTTTTTTGGTTTGAGCATGATCGAAATAGAACTTAAGCTTCTAATTATTTTAAGGCCTCTTTATTCAACTCATCTTAATTCAAGCTTAGGACTAAAAGTACAGTTTTTTAATTAATTCAAATTTTTACCAATCAAAGCACAAAAAAATCAACTTATATTATTATTAATTATTATTAGCACCGCGTGTTACTAACCGTTCGGGTTATGCTAATGTGTAATGGAAGGGTGATTGTGAGGTGAAATGGAGGACCTACAGTTTAACGTGGAATCCGAACCACGGTGGAGGCCTGGCATTCCTCACATTCACAAGTTGTGATTAATACACATCTTGTCGGAGGTGAAGGAAGGATTTGGTAATCAGATAAATCTGTGCCGAGACCGAGGATTGAACCCCGGACGCCAGCTCAGAAGTCCGACACCTTACCCCTAGACCACCAGGTCACCTGTATCAACTTATAAATTTATAATAAATGTTTCAGTAGATCAACAACCGATATAAATGCAATCGTCTTGGAACAGATGTGTTGTACACAAAGTACTCAAGAAAATATTTTTTTCAAAAGCTTATATAGGCCTAATGTTAAAAAAAATTCGTCAACATCTGAAAATTTCTGTACCGATGTTTAATATTCATTAATGAAGAAAAAAGTTCAAGTTCCAAAAGTTTTAAAATTAAGTTTTCCATTATATTACACTTATTTGTATGGATATATACAAGAATTTAAGAAATAATAGAAAAAAGTTTAAAAGTTAAAAATATGATTTTTCCTATATGATTTTCCACTCTCCCTCCACGCAAATGCCGGTATACTTCCTCTAATTCAAGATTTACTATACTCAATCATTAACATGATAAAAAATGTACTGTACATGCGTTTGCACTTGTAATGGTTTTAGACATAAGGCTTTATTATTTAGGTTAAGTTTTATTTCTCAACGCATCTTTCTTACTGTTCTGGCTATACGCATATGATAATTACTTTAATGGGGTCGGGATGAGGGAGTAAACATTTTAGAGGTGATCTGCTGGCATTTGCGTAGGGAACCATTTAGGAAAAATCCCCCTCGGTAGACTCAACTGGGATTCGAGCCCTGATCTCCCCGTCATCAGCAGGCCAGTCCAACACGAGTGTGTGATGCATTAGACCAGGGGTCTCCAAACTTTTTACTATGTGGGTCACATAATATATTTTACACATTTTTGCGGGCTAAAGTAACGTTCACCTGTTCTTCAAGTAGCATTATTTCTGCCCTGAATTCCTTGACATGCGCAAATAGATCATAAATAAAATTTGTTTCTACATGCAAATTTAGATTCAAGTCATAATATGGCCAGTTACGTCTGTAAAAAATGCCACTTTCCAAGGTCAGTCAGTGTTTGATAAATGTGATTGACGTTAATTCCTCTCTTTGAGAAATGAATCAATTTATATGTAATAAATCATATCTATAATAATTAGTCAATATAATTACTTGTTTTTAAATTAGGTAAATCTTTCGGAACTTTCCTTTGATAACCCTCTGCCGGGAGACTTTGGAACTACCTAAAAATTGTCACAGTCAAGCCGTTCTGTTGTCGTATAAATGAATGGCGCCTGCGACTGAAAATGAGGGTTTGCAATTCCGACAGCACTCTGCTTGGTGTCATGGGGGGAAGCACTCTGACTTGGTGTCATGGGGGGAAGCACGGTGTGGACAGAAACTGGACTTGTCAAATAAACTGCGTGGTTAAGAAATAACGAAGGGAAACCATTAATTTGTTTTTTTGATACAATTTTAGAACGGGCCGGATATAATCTTGTGGTAGGCAGGATGTGGCCCGCGGGCCGTAGTTTGGAGACCCCTGCATTAGTTCATTCGGAAACTGATTCTTTTTTAGGTTAAGTGTTTTCTTATATTAACTTGTTTATTAATATTTGGAATGAAACAAACCTATTTAAACGCACAGTAGAAATTAAAAAAAAAAAGTATCGTGAAGAGAATATTATATTCTCAGCAAATGCTTCATAGTCCGGTGTTGCACATCACTATCCAATAGCGTCACCCTTCGACTTGACGCAAAATTTCCCAAAAGAAAGTTTCTTACAATTCATCCTTGGAAATAAAAGAGAAGGAGGATGGATGGTTTTCATAACAAAGTTCACCTTTACCATCTCAACAAGAAGTGACTAAAGCGGATGGCGGTAGAATGCAAAATAGTGAAATGAGTTATGTTACGATCGGCTACAATGATTAATCTTTGGGAAGGGTTGCAGTTTAATATTCATAACGTTGTTAAAAGGGAGGGCTTATCTAATTTCTTCAACATTGTGTGTAACTATATTGAACTTTATAATGAAGATCATGGGGTGTTTCCTTGTTAACAAGTGCTGAAGTATGCCTTTTATAGAATCCATATTAAATCCATATTGGCCTACTATTATCCATTAATTCACGAGCCAAAATAGGATATTATGATTGAATTTAGTGTTAATATGTGTGATATGTTTTCATACAACGCGTCTTACAATACGTTCTGGCTGTTCCAGCCTTTACACTTTGGTTTCCAGCATCGCGTCTTACTACCAGTTTGGGCTATACACTTATGTTATAATCATACGCTAATGGTTTTAGAGATTAGAAAGGTTTTTATTTAGAAGAAAAGTACCCAAATTTGCGTGGAGGGAGAGTGAAATACCATTTTAGAAAAATTACCCTCACTACACCCGACCAAGTTTCGAACCTCGATCTCCCCATCATCAGCAGTCTGGTCTGTTGTACTTGTATGTTCATATTCACTAAAAAGGTAAAATAACCTGAAGATGGTTTACTAATTGACTGATATTTGAAAATTTATAATCTTTTATAAATGACTTGAGTAGTTTTGTTCAAAATTTATATCTGAAAAGTTTTCATATGAGTACCAAAATATAAAATATATTGTGTTTTTATCCAAGGAAAAATTATCAAAAGTATTCAACTGTTAACTATTTTTTTTAAACTTTTGTCACAAAATATGATGAATATGAGAAAGTATACCCTGATTTTTTATAGGAAGCCCACTTTTCACAACTAACTAAAATTTTACATTCTATAAATATGTCTAATTTGCTTTAGTAATAATTATAATGTTCATCTAAAAAGTTAACAAAAGCTTCTAAAAATTCTTCCTTACTGTGTGAGCTATCTTTGCACTACTGATACGGAATAAAAATGCAAACACAATTGTAATTTTTTTTCCCTCCACTGTGGCAACATTAGTTTCCAGTTTTCAAATAACAGGCTTCCTATGAAAATCCGACTTTATGTAAAATTGTGTCGTATCATTTATTTCTTATGAATACATCACGCTGAACAACAGTTCAGCATGCAGGGAAACCGGTAATATAAAAGGCAGAAGGATAACGCAGCCTAGCTACTAAATATGATTTAAGTTTTAATGACATGTGACAGCTGTCCAAACCTTCTAGTTTAACGGCGCCGCTGTATCATATCAAGAGTTAATTGACAGACAGTGGGAGGTTTGAATCATCGCTCCCCCCCCCCCACACACACACACATGCACGCAACACGGTCATAAGCAGGGGTGATGCAATTATTCGCTTAACTACCTGGATCGGTGGTGGTCACGAGGGATAAACTTCACGCTCATCTATCCTAATTTGTTGGTGATGGGGAGTTCAGGGCTCGAGTCCCCGCCTGATGCATTGAGGAATGCTTTTCTTGGTTTCCCATTCTTCCTTCACCAAATCGTGGATATATTTTCTATAAATTATACCTTATACCATGTGCCCATTAGCTTAAATCGATGATTCCTAAACTTTTCAACTACACAATTTTTTGAACAAAAACTTTCGCTTATGTGAACATAAAAATTAAGGGCTAATTTTGTTTAATATTTAAAAAATTATATTTATTGAACTAATATATTTCTCATAGCAAGGTGTGTAAGAGGGGTAGGCTTGTTTTCGGTTCAGGTTGATGACGTTATTGACTTCCAAGCCACAGGTACGAAAATAAAACCCAATTTACATATACTTATTTTTCCCCTTTTTAATTCTTTTTCACTTTATAAACTAATACAAAACTCTCACATTTTAAAAACTTTTCATAACTCATTCAAAAATCTGCCTATGACGCTCCTGTTGGTTGCAACCCACAGTTTGGGAATTATTGGTATAAATTAATATGGGCAGCCCGAATGAGTAGTAAGATTAATTGCAAAATATGATTTATCGTAGTTTAAATATTTAATTTGATACATTAATTATCATACAAGTAAGCTTATAACAGGTCTATATTTTGCTTAGGAAAATAACTGTTCATAAATTATCAAGCCATATAAAATCTAATTTTATAACTGGGCGAAAATTTCTATGTGTTAAATATATAGTTAATTTACTTCAAAATAATGAAACTATTTAGTCTGGAAATTATAAAATAATATTTTTGAAAGCCTAATACTTTTTGGTCAGATTTCGCATATAAAAATATCTATATTTTTACTCTGGCCTATCCACAGGACGTTTAATGCCCTAGCCCACGCACCCACCGATGCGGAAATTATAAATACCATTTGAGAACGCAACATTAATATCACTACTTTCAACTAAAATGTTAATTTGACAATAATATTAAAATTACATTTAATTACAGGTGATGAAAAATTAGTAAAACTATATTTATTTCCACCAGTGTCATTGACACCGACCGAGTAACTTTCCATATCTTGTTTGGAAAATATTTACTATAGATTGTACATTAAAAAAAAATATGTTTTTCCTAAGAATAACAAAAAACTATAACTTTTAATATCATATCTTTCTTTTGATATAAAACAGTTCATAGTGCCGGGAGAAACAATTACTGTATTCCACAATCACACCTAAATTCCATGTTCTTAATCTTTTGGTGATCACAAACAATAATACTACTAGACTATAATTTAAAATGTTTTCACGTTGCTCTTACCAGGGAATTTCTCAGTGTGGTCCCTTACACCCCTGAATGTTAAAAGGCAGGTGTGTTCTAACAACAAAATTAGTGGCTCACTCATGGTCCTAAGCTCAGCTGTTCTCTGTTTTTTCCCCTCCGTGTAGGTGGCAAATCAAAACAATTAGCCCCATATTAAAAAAAAAGACCTCCATGTTAGAAGTGGATAAGCTCCTCCAGCTTTCAAGTTTTTTGATAATAAAACATGTAAACATGTAAACAAGTAAACAAATAAACAAACAATCACAGGCCTTCCCACTCACGCTTGTACATGGTTTATGATCATGTGAAGGATCTTGTAAATCTTAATAAAGCTTTGACTAATAATAATTTTTCTCCCAAATATTTTCTCCGCTTAGGTCCATATATCCTCTACTCACACATGGAGGTGAAAGAGGGACGGGTGTCATAACGCGTGTTATCTCCGCTAGGGGTGGTAGGTGCGTTCCTAGCCACGCATGTTAATGATGAGCTATTGTCTCCCAGATATCGTTAGCAAACAAATAACGCGCCTCTGGTGATTAGGAATAAAATATGACGCGAGGATTGATGATACCGCGTCGTTTGAATGGGATGGTAATTTGCACACACACACACACACACACACAACACACACACACACACACACACACACACACACACACACACACACACACACACACACACACACATACACACAGCCTTTATCCCCTTTTCTCTCTTCTAAAACTTTGTCTGGGGGTTTTTATAGCTAAGTTTCAATGAAGTTTGTGATAGGGAATATATTAACCTGGTCATCAAATTTAGAGACCATTGACCATTATATAAACTTAATAAAAGTATCCACACAACTTATAACTCTACAAGATTTATAGATTAAAAAAAACTACATGGTGTGACCCGCCTCGGTGGCGTAGTTGGCTAACGCGCTAGTCGTGTTTAGCTCGACGCCGAGGACGGGAGATCAAGGTTCGAATCTCGGTCGGGTGAACTGAGGGTGGTTTTTCCTAAATGGTTTTCCACTCCCCTCCACGCAAATGTGGGTTCACTTCCACTAAATTCAACCTCCCAATTCCTAATCCATAAGCGTAATTAGTACTTAAGCGTATAACCCGAACGGGTAGTAAGACGTGGTGCTAAATAATAAAATACATGGTGTGAGCCACCGTTAGAGATGATAGTGCCAACATTTTGCGGATAAAGGGTGTCAAACGGTCAGCACAATGATCCTTCCGGCCGTTTATTTTAGTTTTATAAACCGGAACAGCTAATACCTTACTATCTGTGGGTCACCTTTAAGACCCACCGCGGAAGGAAAGCTGATCAAGAGGTACCACCAATTCCATCTTGTTCATCCATGGCTGAACGGTTGTGTACGTGAGTCCTGACATAGGGGGCCGTTATGCTAATTCCCCACCTATACACGGAGTTCCAGCAGTGTGTGACCGGCGCTAGTGAATTTATCCATGGGCATAAGGAATCTCCTGAGGCTCTGGGTGAAACGTTGGTAAGCCCAGTGTCCTGCATCGACCGACAGCCGTGACTCCGTCGACTTTAAACCAGGTGAGGAAGTAGCAGCTTGCTGCTAGAACATAGCTCTCTTCATTGGTCCTCACAAGGCTAAGTCTGACCCCATTTCAGACTCAATGCTTCGCAGATAAATTATAGCATCACCTGAGATCGAACCCTATACCTCTGACTCTGTAGCCAGGAGATCTGACTACTAGACCAATGAGGCTCTCTAAGGAGTTGTATAAGCAAACATTAAATCTGATAACTAAGAAAAACAGTTGACTATTTTTGTATAGCTCTCTTCTAAGGCTATATAACTAGGCTAAAATTTGGGGGTCACAGACCCTCAATCTCCAGAAACAAAGAAAATGTATGAATATTTAATGTTTTTCAAAATTATTTGGAGTTTTTTTTATGGAAAATAAGACCAGAGCTTAAAATAAATGTAGGTACTATAAATTATATAGTTTGTTTTGGATTTTTGTCAAATAAGACCAAAGGTTAAAAAAATTTACTATAAATTACATATTTTGTTTTGGCGTGTTAAAATTAAAAAAACCAAAACAAATGTAATTGTTAAATATGTAAGTTGTTCTTTTGCTCATGAATAAATACTGAAGAAAGAATATTAAAAGTTTAAAATCACTTTTATCTCTAAATTTACAATTATTTTGAGGAAGTTTACTGTTTATAAGTAAGCTAATTACATTTTTCAAACGTACAGTACATAAAAAATCAAAGTTTGTAGAGTCCTAACTTGGTGCGAAATGTCATATGAGTCATTCTCAACTCTCAATAAGTGTGGTTGACGGCCTCGGAGGTCTTGGGGTTAAGTGCTCACATCAGGATCCGGTGTTCGTGGGTTCAAACCCCGCCGGGGTCGACGGATTTTCTCGAGCGATAAAATCAGTAGCACAACTTTCGGAGAGAAAGTAAAGCCGTCGATCCCTGTCAATTGTGACATGTAAAGAACCTAAAAGGTATGTGATAATACCTTTCCCTGTCAAAATTGGTAGGTCCTTTCGCACTCTTTCAGAGAAATTCTCGTGTTTGATATAATCAGTCAGTTCAGATAGTGAACGTTAAATACCTCAAAAAGTGTGACTCTACATGTTATTAATCATTAGTTTGTGTTATCTTTATGTAAAACAATTATACTTAAATAACAGAATGGTGGTTATTAGTTAAATAACTTTTTATGTACCTTTATTTTAATTTTATTTAAACAGTAAATAGTAGATGTTAATTTAGAGAAATCAAGTTTCAGGTTGATGGATGGTATACCAAGTAAATATTATATTAGGGGGAGGTGAGGTTTGTAACAACTACCCCAAAATTATGTATAAAGCCCTGCCTTGGCTTATAAAATAATATTTGGCAATTTATTTTGAAATGTATTTTAGTGAAGTATTGTAATATTTCATCTATGATGTATATTATTTTGTGAATAATAAATTGCGCCTTAACACCTAGGCTTATATGAATTTGTGACCTGATATCACCGTGCAAGATGGGAAGCTGCCCTGGACACATAATTTGTATTCTACCCCAGGTAATCTATGTTCATTATAAGCTGGCTACATTTTTTTTAAACGGGACTATAAAGTGGTTACCTTTCCATTAGTGCAATTTGTTTTATATTACATTGATACTAATGTTTAAAATCAATAAATATAAATATCAGCGATCTAGACTGATACCTACCAAATATTTTTTTACATAACAAACATTATAAGTTTTAATCACGTTTTAAATTTGTTTTTTAACTCACCATAAGTAAATGGTTTAAAGTTTCCTTTTCAAGGTCTAAGGGCATTGGTTCTTTTAAAACACACTAATATCTGATTTAAATATTGAAAATAGATTTGATTAAAATATAGACAACGCTTAAGGTAGGAGTTTGTTGAGCGCGAGTAAAGGGCAATGATTTCTGAAGTTTTTATATAAAAACTTTTTTTGGTGAAATAAATCAAATATTGCTTCTATAAAAACATAGAGTTTAATTTTCCTTACATGAAGATATCAACAGTTATCCATCATGAGCATGGCACCATTTTATGAGAAGCTTTTTAAATTAAGATAAAAACTTGTCATTACATTCTAAGACACCTTTGACATAAATTCAAAAACAGTTGAGATTACCACCTGAAGAAAATTAAACTTTATGTCTCTTCTGAGAAAATATTTGATTTATTTTGACCACAAAAATATTTTGGTACTAAAACTGTAAAAACACTGCGCATAGCTCTGATTCCTTACATCCCTACCTAAAGAAGTGTTGGGTGTATATTTAGAAACAAATAAAGATTGTATGGTGTGCAGTTACATAATTAAATGTTCTTTAATTTCATATCTAACCTGTTTACCAGATCTACCAAACTTAGCCGGGTGATTTTGCCACCCTTTTTCTCTTACAATTCAGCGAGACTCGTACCATGGATGGGGAAAGGGGGGAGGCTACGTGAGGTTTGGGAGTGGAATATAGAGTTTGGTGAGAGGTATATTTAACTAGTCTAGATTGGAGGGCGTGCCGCGATGAAAAACTTCCCCTAATGATAGGGAAACACCCCATAGTTTTTTCTATGTATGCATATAACACATGAGTTATGTAGAAGAGAGTAGCAGCTTTATTTATTGGTAAGGTATTTAAGAGAAGGTAAATGCTACTTGTGTAACATTTCCTTAAATAATGCGTCTACAATAAGGATCTCTAAAGGGCCAATAAGGAAGGAACAAAACACTATGCTATCTCTGAAATCACATTTAATAAGAAATAATGGGAATTCACATTTATAATATGTTATATTGTCTAAATATTTCATTTTAACGCAGTTTTGTTTCTTTTCAAGATATATTTAGGGTACAATAGATTAATGTAGTTTGCAACAAGCAAATATATGTATTTTTTTATTTTACCAATATAAATACTATCAACCTTTTTAGTTTAGTGTTTATAAACACGTTTATATCATATATTTGATCCATTTTACGAAATAAATGTTGTAACCCATTGTTTTGTAAATGTATATGTAATTTTTATTGTAGAAGTATTCATGATATTGACCATTTTCAATTTAGTGTCTATAAACGCGTTTAAATCTGTTTTATGAATGTAACCAAATACATTTCTTATGTAAATATGTTTTGTATTTACTAAATTTTTAACACATTGTTTTTGTATATTATTTATATTTTAATTATACTTATTGATATCCTCTTTTTATATTCTATTTCAATCTAACCCATAACAGTGGGCACCCAGTAAAATTATAAGCCCATTTTTTCTGGCTTGTTGGTAACAGGGATGTTCAATATAACTTGCATTTATTTAGCTTGAAAAATACTTTTGTTAAGATAAAATAACACATTTGAGAAATATTTCCATCCATGGATTCAAACTACGTATATCTAAATCATAGGACCGATATCCTAATCTATTCCCGAGAAATTTTTTAAAACATATCACAAATATATATATATATATATATACACCTGTTTCGGTGGCCGCATGGTCTAAGGCATCCCTCTCGTATTAGACTAGACTGCTGATAGCAGGGATATCGGGCTTCGAATACCAGTCGGGTGTACTGAGGTTTTTCCCCCAAAATAGGTTTCCACTATTCCTCCACGCAAATAATGGTACACTTCCTCTAAATTCAACCTTACTCATCTCTAACTCATTAGCGTAATTAATAAATATGCGTACAACCTGAACAGGTAGTAAGACGTGGTGATAGAATGTATCACAAATAATACATAACTTGTGTTTGTGTCTTAATATGTGTTAAGTTAATTCCTACGACTTTACATAAATATCTTCCAAAATTACTCGGATTTATCCTAAGCGCGTCCAACGTGAGGTTCAAACTGATACACTGTACCAAAGGGTAGAAATTCATTGAGGATGTTTGAACAGATTCCGCAGCTTATGTTGTTGTTCTACCACATACACACAAAATACAAACTAACACATACATACACACACACACACATACATGAAAATCATTCCGGTAGATACATCACATGAATGATGTGAGCTCACTTCCGACTCTACAAAATGTAGTTGTGTTTGTTGATGTTTGATCTATGTTTACGGTAAGCCCAAAACACAGCCCGGTTACCGACAATATGTGCGCCCGCCACCGTGCTGGAATGGTGTGTCAAGCCCCTCATCCCCTTTCCCTCCTTACGGCTTCTGTTTCCCCCCCTTCACCCCCGTCTGGTCAACCCTTTTCCAACCCATCCCTTTTCCGCCTATCCCCCCCTTTCCCCTTAACACTGCTCGGCATTCTGTGAAAATGAATTAACATTAACATCATTACACAACCTGTTTATCATGATAATTGAAGTTTCGGGGAGGAAAAGGGAAACTTAGGACACATGTTTCGGTACTTGACAATGAAGGGGGCAGTAGCTCTTCTCAATTTAGTCACGGGAGGCTTAGCGTAAAGTCAACTTTGGAATGGAAGAATAGGATGCTTTTTTTTTTGTTTTAACAGTAAACTAAGTAGAATCCTATTCTAAATATGAATGTTACGAGGGGGAATGTTACAATGTTGAGGGAAGATGAACACATTTGATGTAATAAAATAACTACATTCAACTAACGTCATTTTTAATACATTTTAAATGTAAAGGTTGTTTTGATGTGATCTGGCACTGGGCATGCACTCAACCCTTTGGCTGGTTAGTGATGCCCCCACCAACTGGTAGAAATCCCATTTACTAGGGGAGTTTAGAATGTGTGTTGTTTGGTTCCCCGTTGTCTTCAACACTCAATTTATATGAGTGAGCGTGAAAGGGCCTACTAATTTTGCTGGTAAAGGTATTTTTTATATATCTTACAGTTTTTTTATATACTACAACGGCTTTACTTTCTCTCCGAAGGTAGTTGTGCTACGGAATTTTATCGCTCAAGAAAAATCCGTTGACCCCGGCTGGGTTTGAACCCACAAACATAGGGTATTGTGGTGACCACTTTGCCCAAAGATAGCCGAGGTTGGCCTATTGTATATACTTAATATATTTAAATCTTTTTTAACGGTGTTTTTAGCATTAATTCCCTGTATGTGTCATCTATATATGCATGGTTTATTTAAGTCGGTTTATGTATGGGCGATATTATAACATAATTCACAAAGAAATAAAGAAGTGGTTGAGGTCTTTAAGAGAGGCTTTAAGCTGCAGATTTGTACAAAAAACATCAAACGTCTACACTGTTGCTGAGTTTTACTACAGACCCTAGGATATATATTTATACAGTACGTACAAGCAAAAACGTTGACTTAGTCGATTTTTCATCTGTGTATTACTAAAGGTTAATTATTATTTGAGTATTAATTTGTCATTTCACTGTAAATAATACAACTATTAACTTTCATTTATATTAAACTTAACTAGGATTATAAATAGTTAATACATATGTTTGGTTAAAAAACGGCTATATATATATTTGTTTATATTAAAAAAATATTCGAATTTAATATCTACTCTCATATATTGCTGTATACTATTCCAACTTTTAGTTACCAAAATACAAATTAATCAACTTGATTAAAACGTACTTCCTAAAATGATACTAACAAGTTTTTTTATATTTTTCCCTGTTATTTTAAATGACTAGAATTTTTTTGCGACGTTTCATTAGTGGCCGAATCGATTGAGCTATAATTTACGAGTGCTCCTAAAATGTGTTGCATAGGCTATGTGCTTAGCTTTCTCCACCTCCGGTTTGCTTCCTTCAAGCTGTGTAGGCGCAGTGCAGGGGCTATTGATTTATAGAAAAAAGAATTTCTTTCAAAAGGAAACAAAGGAAAAATATAAAATTTTAGATATATTCTTAATATATTTTATACATTTAACACGGGAGCTATTCACGTTTGACTGTCAGGGTCAAGGGTGAAGAAGGTAGATGGAAATAAATGCACCCACATTAGCGTGGAGAGATAATAGAAAACATCATCTTTCTAAACACCTTCTGTTATACCACATCAGTATCAGAGCCCCAACGTCTATTAAACGGGGAACAAGTGTAATATGAAATAACACTTCATATCGTACGACCCCCCCCCCCTCTACAGTTATAAATATCCATTTTTATCTTTTTTTATCGTGAGTTGAAGCTTCTACATCATACACTAGTACCTGCACAGTGGTCACATTGTTTAAGGCAGGCGTGTCAAATTCTTTTGACCATAATTTTCTAACTCAATTCAACATTCACTTTCTGAACCGACTTATCATTACCGACACAACATCCATTCCCCCGAATGTTGATTCATCACTGTTAAAGTGAAAACCTCAATTTCCATACACAATACATTTCTCGGCCTTGGAAACAAATACGGAATACTTAGTTCATTAGTCAGATGTGCTACCGACTGAGCTAGGGTATCGGACTCACTAAAAAGCTAACTTGAAGTAAAAAAAACAACAAGATTATGACCTTTGATCGATTCTAATATTTGAATGCCACATGATAAAATGTCTTCTATTTTAATTCTACCAACAAATGAGTGACGGATAGAAAAAAAAAAGCATGAGAAGTAAGGTAAAAGGAACAGAACAAAATATTGTCAGAAGTTATGCGTGACCACTATTCAAATTTCAAATCATACTCCACAACATTACTCAACAACTCCCCCTCCCTCCCCTCCAATCTTTCTTGGTTAGTTTTTTTATATTCTCAATTCAACGTGAAGGTTTTTTTTGTCTACAAATCTGAAGCCTTTCTTTTCCCTGCACCGTTTTTCTCTCCTTTAATACATTGTTTCCCTTCATTGCGTGCTTTCAAAAAAGTGCACTATACGCTGTTGTTCTTCTTATTCTTTGAACTGTAGCTCACCTTTACTTGTATTGTTTTTTTTTTATAACACGTCATTATACAATGTGACGTCACACGTGGCTGGAAAGAGGAAGTGTCAAGACGTCGAGTCATAGCGTGATGTGTGTTTTATTACCATATTTTGTAATTCGTTAGTGAGTTGGGTCGAGAGAAAGGGGGAAGGGAGATAGGTTGAGGGGGGGTTGTTAAGGTTAGGGAGAGAGGGGGAGTCTTTGCGTGTGCTAGGGTCGTCTGATCTAGGATTGTCGTGTCTTACGAAGTGCCTGCCCTCGACTATCGATTGTTCCTGGTCGAGATTGTAATCGGACAAGTTCTTCCCTTACGTTACGTCTTGTCTGAAGACCTATGCACAGGTGTGTTTTTTTTTTTCGTTTCTCGTCGCCGAAGCGATCACGCTCATACCTGTTGAGCTGAATAGTCTTCATTGAGCTTTCACCTTATTAACCTACTTTTGCTTTCATATGTTGGTATCAAGGCTTGAGAAATGAAAGGTTTTTTTTTTTTTACGTTTTTCAAAACTATTGTCACAATTTGGCTCGTGATATGTTTCAATCTCACAGCAGTCATTTACAATATTTGATATTTGAACTAGCCTTACTACTCGTCCGGGCTATCCGCATATTTTACTAAAGGATAAGGATAAGAAAGATAGAATTTATAGGAAGTGTAGCCGAATTTGTTTGGGGGAGGGGATTGGAGCGTCTGGGATGGAATTAATAAAACACGAGGGAAAAAACCCTTAGTACATTCAGCTGGGATTCAAACTTGAACCTCACGTCACCGACATAATCTTGGTGCATTTAGCTAGGGTACGAACTCCGGATTCTAGAATCAGATAAAGAACTCTCGTAAAGAAACTGAAAATGAATAAAATGAGAAACTATAGTTCAATAAAGTTTTGTTTGAAATAACTCTTTACTTATCACTCACAGTTGGAATTATTTTTTTATATAAAATTATTAAAATTACATAAAGCAATACCCACGTTTTAAATTAAAATAATTCTTTTTCAATAATCAGAAACAATCTAATTTTTTTTGGTACAACTATCTGCCTTTCATTAATTTAAAATTACACATGACTATTAAGACTTGTTTACGGTTTCAACTGAAATATGAATTAAATGATATCTAAAACCTACAATTTCGGAAGGCATATACACCTATCATAAATACATTCTTTTCAGATGTCCAACTTTTCTGACTACATAAGTATAAGTAGATAGATTAATCTTTATATTAACTATGGTTAAAACTTATATTGTATTAAAATGTATACAATTTGATTAGCTAAATTTAAATAAATAATTTTTTTTCTAAATAAAACTTGGCTCACTTCTTCTAAATATTTATAGTTAGTTATTCACATCACCTCCTAATTATTTTTCAAATTAAAGTTTAACAAGAACGTTTTATTTAAGTCTATAAATTGTATTATAATATTAATTGACACAACTTTTATTATATTTTGAAATCATACTTGTCTACTAAAGGACAACTCAAGTAAAAAATTAAAATTAAACAATTATCATGCATATTCTACATTTATTTACGGTTCATAAATATGGGAACATATTAGAATCTATGAAAGAATACAATAGGCATGATTTTTAATTTTAATAGCATTTAAATAATTTAGTTAAAATATTACTAGCCCTAAACTCCGAACCCCAAATGTATATTTAGTAATGTAAGATTAATAAGGGGATGTCCTTAAATTACGTAAGGGTTTTTTCCATGATTTTAAACACCATAGTCCTACACTTTATAAGGGATAGTAAGATTTTCCATCATTCCTCCTCCCCCTTTTCTTACATACAATTTTATGATTTTAGTAAATAATATTATATCAATGGTTTAGTTATTTTTAGACATAAGGATTGGTAACAAAGCGAATGACATGAAACTTTAGAATACTTTAGATGTAGTAAATAAATGAAATATAAGTGAAATTTTATAGTTAATATATTTATCTTCCGAGAAATTTTATTTTATTTTGTCTCACCATAAACATTAATAAAAAGATAAAATAGAAGCTTACTTAAGATGGATTCTGACCCCAGATTACGTAATAAAATACTGAAACCCCACCCCCAAACCTTCACTAAAATGGAGCCTACGTATAATAAAACGAATATGATAATATTTTGCTACATATATTAATTTTATTGGAGTAAAATTGCCAGTTCATAAAATGAGAAGAAAGCGCCGTTAATCCACATCTCTTTTAACAACAGTAACGGATATTTATCACATATAGTAAGTTTCATTTCTCTGTTCTACCATAAAGAAAGTCCTTTAACCTGATATGGTATCGTGTGTACAATTATATTGCTTATCGTTAGTACGAACAACAGATTCCGTGATTAATAGGTGCAATGAAACCTCCTGCAATACAGCAGTCTCGATGTTGGTTAGGGGCTGGGGCGAAGTACCAGTTTATAATCACTGCTCATCGGAAGGATGGGAAGAAGTACCTTGGTCTAATGGCGCATCAAGAGTGACGGGCCTTCACACAAGGACGCCCGCCACCCAGCGCCGCGACACTCCCCTAGTGGCTCACCACGCATGCGCCGACCAGCGCCGGCCAATCCCGGCGCCAGGGTGGGTTACCGAGCGCGGGCGAGCCGAACCCTTCCCGCCAACATCCCAATATCGACTTTACCGCATCTCTTCCGTAGGGGACAGTATCGCTTGACATAAGGGTGGGGGGATATATTTAATTATCTCGTCATTAGTAAGCCCTATTGGTTTACCGTTTTAAGGGATACGTTGTTTTTCCACCAGCGAGGAAATGCTGTGCGTTCTGTTGTTAGTGGCCCATGCCCGGTGGTTATCCTAAATCCACACATCCAACCCCCTCACCCCTATCCCCAAGTACCTTCCTTCCCCCGGAGGGAACCCTATCCTCACACTTGCCGCACTTGGCCACCAGTAATGGGGCTCTCCCGTCGTACAACAACGTCCTGCCAAAGGAACGAAACCCACTTGCACGATGATATCCGTCTGTGAGTCAGCAGCAACCGTCACCACCACCTCCGTTTATCGTCTCGTACGACGTCGTTCACGGGGGCTCTTCTGAATCGCGTGCCTAACTCACTTCTTTTCGGTGAGGGAGGAGGGTGGAGGGGTTAGAATTCCGGGTGACGTCGATCTTATCTCCGGTAGTGAGATTTTTTTTTAGAAAAAAAAAGTCGATGTAGAAGTAATTGAAGGACTTCAAAAAGTGGACGAAAAGGAACAACTTATGTATCTCTCTCTTTTCTTTTCTGTTTGTTAACTCTTTTATCGTGTATGTGTAAGAGAGGCGAGGTGAAGAAGGGTGGAAGGTGTAATTACGCGTGTGATTGTTGGAAAGTGTGGAAGTGTCGGTGGTGGGTCTCAAAGTCAGGACGGAAGCGGCCAGGAAGCCAGTGCGCTATGAGGACTGCTGTGTGAATGGGGCCCTGAGCTTGCCGAGAATAAAGGGTTTCCTGCCTTATCTCCCATTTCTTCAACAAGGTAAACCCATTTATCTACCTGGAGGGAGTTTGTCGTGGAGATGTTTCCTGCGTCTTAACCGTGATAATTATGTTATAGGGGACCCAACATTCGTAGCCCTACATCCTCAAATGAAATATAAATTATAAGGGCGAATCTGATAAATAACAAATATTGATCAGTTATCAATTCTAGCACTAATTTAAGACTAATATAAAGTTATTACGTTTAATTATAAAAAAGTATATTAATTATTAATAGTTAGGAGATATTCTTTCATCAATCCATAGTCTTACATTAATATTTCAGATATATGTTTTATTTACAATATTTTATTCGAACCTAATTATTTCAAATACTGTGTTATTTAACTTTCTAAGGTATAATATTTTTGCTATTTAACAAAGGAAAAATTAAATTAGATTCTTTGTTCAAAATATATCATGATACAATTATTATTTATTTAGTTTTTATAAATTATAGCTGGATCTAATTAATAGCAAACTAATTTTCCTCTCAAGTGCTGGAACACTTTTACCTTCAAAATATTAATATACAACATTTGAAAAAAATTTCAAAGTTTTCAGAGGGAGCTTCAAAACATCTTAGTTGAACATTAATTAATAAAATTAAGTCAATGATAATATAATGATAATATAATAATAATAATAATAATAATTTGACATTGTAATTAGGTATTATAGTATAATGCTTCGTAAGTAAAAATTAATAAATCACGTCATTAAAATAGTTTTCATACGTTCTATATTCTGTAGATTTTCTAATGAAAGAGGCAAGTGTAATGTTTAACACCTAACATTAATGTTTAATTGTCTACGTAGAGCTAATAGTAGAACTAGAATTCAAACATATATAATGAAAGGTAATACTGTACTACCTGTACAACAGTGTTCTCAATACTGTAATACAGGCATGTACAGGCGGTATTATGGAAATACAGATTTTTAATTATTCAATAATTATAAAGATATATTACCATTCTTAAATTACAGTTATCAGTTTATAAAAATAATATTATCTGTCGCAATGAATAAGCTTTTCTTCAGTTTTGTGTTATGCCAACCTTAATATTTTAATGGCAATAGATTACGACAAATAGGGCCCCAATCAGTATACTTAATCAGTTATAAAACACTTTCCATTGAAAGCACTTTTATGAATTTTTGTTTTTTATCATTTGAGTATACGTTTAAAGTAAATTTCTATTGAAAACAAAATAAGTAGACGATTAAATTGACTTTTTTACCCGCCGTGGTGGCGTAGTTGGCTAACGCGCCAGTCGTGTTGAGTCAGACCACCGAGGACGGGGAGATCGAGGTTCGAATCTCGGTCGGGTGAACTGGGGGTGGTTTTTCCTAAATGGTTTTCCACTCTCCCTCCACGCAAATGCGGGTTCACTTCCTCTAAATTCAACCTTCCCAATTCCTAATCCATTAGTGTAATTAGTACTTAGGCGTATAACCCGAACGGGTAGTAAGACGCGGTGCTAAAAAAAAAAAAAAAAAAAAAAAATTGACTTTTTGAAAAATTTAAATAAAATTATTTAAGATATATATTTTCTAAGAGCAATAATTATACCATACTTCAAGCGTATATAGAATATATATGTATAGGCCTACTATTTAATATTTTTATGCCGAGAGGACTTAGTAAACCCATGCTATTTTTGGATATAGAACAAATTAATACTTTGCCCTGACTCAAAAACTTACTTACTGTACGGTAGAGATGTATAAGTGTTTGATTTAAGATGACCTAAGGGGGGAAGTTTGGTATATAAAATGTAGTCTCTTTAATATTTTTAAACTTAGAGTATTCGTTTTAGTAAACTGGTAGATACATGCGGTGTTGATAAAGTATGTTTTTTCAAAGATAATACGAAATAAATTAATATTCATTTAGTTTCTAGCCACGTCAAGCGAAGAACATTGACGCAACTAGATCAGAGTTTGGGATTAAAGGACTTTATAAACAGAACAAATTTAAATAAAAACGGTTGTGTTGAATTGATTAGTCTTAAAACTAACTACCAAAAAAAATGAAAACTTTATTCATATACAAAAGCTACAAAGTCTTAATACCATATGAATCGTTAAGATAAAATAGGTTTAAGATTCTTTAAAATATTCCTCGTAAGCTACAACTATATATTAAAATAATTCAGTGGTTCAAACTCTATTGTGAAGTGATTTTTATCCTTCAGCTCGGTGAATGAATGACAACTTAATATCCGTCAAAGGATACATACAACACAGAAAAGAAAACAGTTCCACGTTTATATCACCATATAGCTGCAAAGAATAGCAAATTAGGTGTAATTAATAATATAATGTGATAGACGGCTTGGATTCAATCAAAAGTAGTTTCTTAATGAAGTAAATTTATTCCAATCGTTTGATTTTACACCTTAATTTTTCTTTGTTTTATTGGTTTAACTTTCTTTAGCAAAATAAATGATAAATGAATTAGTTACTGCTAAAATCCATTTCGGGGGCCCACATAGTCCAAGGAGTTACTCTCGTGGTGTATTAGACTGCTGATGACGGGGAGATCGAGGTTCGAATTTCGGTCGGATGTACTGAGGGTGTTTTTTCTAAAATAGTTTTCCACTTCCTCTAAATATAACCTTCTTCATTCTCTAAGTACGATTAGCGTAATTAGTACATAAGTATATAACCTAAAGGGGTAGTAAGACACGTGTTAAAAAAAGTTACTGGTAAAATGTTGGCATTTAAAAAGCTTAAAATTCCAAAGAAGGTATGGTCCTTAAGTGACAAACAATGAATTGGGATGTCATTGGTCTAGTACAGGAGTCTCCAATTATTTTTGATGGAGCTCCGTTTTAAAAACTCGAGATAATTCCGCGGTCCGGCAAAACTTTAACAATGACTCAATTTCAAGCCCTATAAAATTATAATAATCACAAACGTGATTTTCTTTCCTTTTAGTTTATTTTACTTATTTATTTTTTCTGGCCTTCCATGCTACTACCCACCCATTACCGAAATAGCATAATTTATTCTGTTTATCGCTATCTAGTCAAGGTCCTTAAAAAATATATCTGCGGTCCGGATGCGGATCGCGGTTCGCATTTAGTGACAACTGGTCTAGTAGATAACTAGCTAGAACCTAGATTCACAATTTTAAGAATAATATTCACGTCCATTTAATCTTACATCCTTCATGCACTTTCAAATTTTCTTTGTCAGATTGGCCAACCAAGCTGGTATTTCTGTGTTCTATGAACAGTAGATTTCACTCCCTAGATATTCTTGACTTAGAATTTAACGATTGACTCGTAAAGCTGCCTACTTTAAAGAGACGTCCAAGGTCAGAATGGCAGAAGGTTGAATCACTTGTGGAATTTAAGATGGTATAAAATAAATAAATCAGATTTGAATTTTTAAGCCTCACAAGCCATATAACACATAGGTATTCTATTTTATTTATATGACTAGCGTGGATTAAAGCAATCACGTATTAAAAGGTGTGTTTATACTATGATAAATTCCACAATTTTAAAATACAAAGTTAATAACATAAAAAAAATCTAATTACATTTATGTAAGAAGTATCTCATGTTCTTATTGTTTTTACAACTTAAGACGTCTCTTTGTATTTAAAGTTAAATATTTCCTATAATTGTTATTTATCTTTGTATTTAAAGCTGGTATTTTCCCTTGATGTTCAAGTTAGAGATAAAACAAATTGATATCATATACAATAATGCATAGAGAATAAAATTGTTGTTTACGTGGTTTAAAACGTCAAACTCATAAAATGTAAAATAAAATGCCCTGTGGTCTCGATCGAGTGCCTAAATTTTAAATTCAAATCAATTTGGTATGAGCTTTTAAACTAAACAATTTTTTAGATACATCATTCTTGAAACGTATTACCTGATCATAACACCATATACGTACTTGTATAGTCGTTTGATCTAGGTTCAAATAATATCCCTGCCAAATGTCTTTAAAAATAGGTCCAAACATTTTGTAGTAAAAGCGGAACAAACTTCAGGACAACAGACTGACGATATGCCAAACGGTCAAGTTAAAACATGATCTCTCTCAGATCAGTCAATAGTACCGTTTCATTAAAAATATAAAGCTATCTATGTTTATAAAAGGTGAAAGAAACCACTTGAGATGTGTTATCTCTTTAAATTTATTTTTTATAAAACATAACTATAATACCAAGTCGAAAACAATTTGTGTTAAATAATTTATAAACTGTATCAAGGTTAGTAACAAGTATATTTACCAATTTTTTCATGTTCTAATTAAGTTTTAGCATACATTCCATTGTTACTAAACAGCTAGCAGGAGTAAAATGTGCTACCCCGGGGCAACGCATTTTCCTTGCTTCAAATAAACAGAAAAAAAACTCTAATTTTATTCTTTCGTCTCAATTTTTAAATAATTTAATAAAACTAGCCAAAAAGTTAGAATTACCAGCTTCAAGGTGCACATGTTCGTGCACAGGGGTTAATAAAATTACAATTTCAACCTCTCTCTATATGCGGTAGATGTTCATGACAAACAGACAACTAAGAAAACTCTTAGTTTTATTAATATAGAAGATTAAAACAAAGTGAGGCCAGTAAAATAAATTTATATCCCTATAAATGCTATTGATTTATAATTTGAGTTTATTAATTAAACTGTTTAGCAACCTACAGCGTCCGTATACGTTTAATTTTGATGACGCATTGGCCTACCTTCAATTTCTTCGATTTCTAGAACCAATTTTACACCATACAAAGGGGTTATTCAAGGTATCATTCACCTCATACACTTTTAAAAAGATTTTTTAATGTTGTATGAGTAATAAACAATTTATATATTTAATATTTATAATTTTATATATTATTACTTTCTCAAACTTTATCTTGAAACATCAAAACATTTTACACACTCTTTACTATTAATATAATACTCGTGGCACCGCTTCCGTGCACCACCATATAGGGGTAGGGATTAGAAAGGTAGTTTAGATGAAATGTACCCGCGTTCATATATAGAGAGAATGATATACGATATATGAAAACCACCTCAGTATAGTCATCAACCGCAAACTCTCTTCCAACGGCAAATCAGAAAATACTAAATTGATGCGTATGTCCACGTAACCGTTGTTACGGGTATTATTAGAATTTTCAAGAGTTATTCCTCACTATTTCACCAATAGTTTGACTTCTACAATCTCTAACAAAACGCTGTAATAACTTAATAGTAGTAATTGGTGTCGTAAGTTTCAATTACTGTTGATAACGGCACTACCAGTTGAAAGTTGACTCGAGATGTTTGTGTTGATAAGTTGTGTTAAGTTGTTAGCCCTGTTGTATCGCGTGCACGAGCCCGGGGCTAATTGGAAAGGCGTGAGCATGGGTATGAGAAGGCATGCATTGCTGTACTCACGGTTTTATTAAAGTTAAATTTAAGACGTGGCTAAATGTTGTGGATGAATGTGTGAAAAAGAGAAACATTAAAAAGTTTTAAGAATAAAATGGCATGTATGACTTGGTGTGTGGATGTTGTTGAAGTGAAGAGGGTATCAAGAATAGGAAAGTGAGGATGTATTAAGTACGAAGTTGCTTTTTGAGATATATGCACAGTTTATTGCCTACCCATAAGGGAACTGTGAGACTAATTATGTATGTGTATTAATTTTCCTTGACCTTGAGACAGGATTTTCCAAAATTTATTTTCTCCTTGGAAGAACAATGGAATATTGGTGTATGGGAAGGTTTGAAGTAAATTTAGTCCATTAATGAGGGAGTGTAGTGAACGCGAGTTAAGGGCAGTGCTTTTGCAGTTTTTATGTCAATACATTTTTAGGTTAAAATAAATTTAATAATTCTTCAGTATAAAAATAGAGTTTAATTTTCTTTACATGGTGATATCAACAGTTGTTGAATATCTGTCATGAATATAGTGGCATTAGATGACAAAATTTTAAATGAAGAGAAAAAGTTGTCATTAAATTCCAGGACACCCTTGACAGATATTCAAGAACTTTCGATATCACCATATGAAAAAAAAATAAACTCTTTATTTCTACTGAAACAATATTTGATTTAGTTTGGCGAACATTGTTATTATATAAAAACTGCAAAAACAATGATCTTTTCTCGCGTCCCTTAAATCCCCACTTTAAAGGTTCATATGTAGTTTTAATTCAGACGTCAGCCAGTCCCCATTTGACCTGAACTGCTTGTTATTTGGATATTGGAAATCAGTTTACCTCTGAACTAGACTATAAATACGGCTCTTATAATAAAACGTAATATTTATACCTCCATATTAGTAAAATTTCACTCGCATCGGTAGGTATGGTTTAATGCAAAGGCCACCGAACTTATTGAGTCTGGGAGCTATTTTCGAAATGCCAAATTCTCTCATTAGCTACCACGTTAAAAATTTAAAGTATCGCATATTTGACTCTTATTGTAACCTGCACAAAGGGGCTGCCATCACACCTTTTTTCAATTGAAGGAGCTTTGTGGACTAGGTATGTAATTGTGATGGACATCGTGCTACAATTTTAGTAAATTTACTGTACTGTAAATGTACTTTTAACACTAGAAAATACTAGGTAGGCCTATATTATTGTAAAAAATTCAAAATGAAAGTAAAAAAATTGAAAAGAACAAACAATACAACATGGTGTGTAATTTACTGAGAAGAATGGCGTTAATTTGCATACGTTTTTTTAAAAATTGTCTCTTGTCTCTTAAATTCTAATTCCGTTATCAAAATTTTCATTTCTGAGGCTATTTCTGTATTTGTTGTTTGACCCCCTTCAGCTGAAACTTAATGCACAAAGGTTGGTAGAGTGGAATAACGCTTTCCCTCGGAGTACAATATTAGCCAAAGCTTGATTATTTTTCTTCAAGACAGGAGGCCATTCAAACATATCTTAAACTGGAGGGAACATTCATTCTTCAACGAACGGAAAATTCCACCTTTAGTTACTGGTAGCTTGTGACAGTGGGGGATCCAAGACGAGCGAAATGTTATAAAGAATAACTGATTCTAATATCTCCCTCGGCCTGTTTCCTATATGACCTAACCAATAACTATTTAAACTCTTATGTGCAGAAAAGCAAGTAGCTTAGAACTAAATAATCATATTACTAAGTTACTTAAAACTAAAGAATTATATTACTAAGTTTAGTATGATGATCAATTATTGTATTAAAATGTACATATTTTTATTAATACTAAAACATTTTAGGCCCATGCACATATTTAATATTTTGTTGTGACAGTGACTTATGTTTTTTGTGTTAAAATTATAAATTTGTTAATTAAAATTGTGTTTTTTCTTACAAGTCATCCTTTTTATTATTGTGATTATTAATTCTTATTATTTTTATAAATTAAAAATATTATTGTTAAAATTTTTAATAATTAAAATCTTTATTCATTAAAATTACTAAACTTATGTTTAAAGGAGCCTCATGAAACCCATCCACCCTCACCCCCCAGACAATAGGTCCTGGATCCACGATCGACCGTTTGTAGACCCTTGGTCTAATGTATCAGTCTCGCTATATGCTGTATTCCTGGTGACTGGGAGGTTGGGGTTCAAATACTGGCTGGGTATACTAAGGATGGGTTTTCCTACATTATTTACCACTCTTCCCACGTGTAAATACAAGAACAATTTATCTACATTATATATTCCTCATACCCAATCTAATTACTACTTAGTTAGATTTGAGTAGCCGGGTAGTAAAACGCAATGCAAAAAAAAAGAACCAAGAAAAAAGAAAAATATATAATTTGAAGATAGATAAAACAATCAAGTCATAGCGATTAATTGAAAATTTATTTTAAAAACCAATCGTCTAATGTTTAGACACTAATCCATATTGAGATTACGGCTGCCAGATTTAAAATTTAAATTACCGTATTACAAACTACTAAGGTAAGGTTCGGAGTTCACGAGAGCTAGGATTGATGATCAGAATTTTTATTTAAAATATTTTATGATACTTGTTTCGGTTAGTTAGCTAGGGAGGCTCGATCACATTAAGATACTGAATATATTTTAATAAACTCATTAAAAAATTAAGTTTTTGAAATTCATGTGGTATAAAAATTAATCAATAGAGAGTATACCCAGGTAGGATTACTTCTATTATGTTGAGTATGGGCTAGAAAGCAACTCTTTCTTTAAATATAATCAAGAATGTGCTCTCTTTGATGTGATTTGCTTATCCCTGCGGTAAGTGAACATCAAGATTATGTCCACTCTCAGCACGCAATTTCAACACTGAATAATTTGTGACAAAGCTATGAGATAAATCATCTCTAGCAACGGGTGTTACAATAATTCTTCATTGCCGTTATAGTTAAGAGTTCTGGAAGGTCGTTTTAAGTTAATTTAATTGTGTAAGCTTCAACATAATATAAGCCTATATTAATAAGCAGGGTGGTGATTACTATATTAATACAACAAAGTCTGATAAACATAGACAAGTAGTGACATAAAAATCCAAAAACAATAATTTTAGAGGTAGTATGGAGAATCTCTATTATTGCACTCAGCCTGAAGATGCATCAGTAAGACGGTGGTACTGAACGTCAAGCTCATATAGTTTGGTTTTTCCAGTTCTCAAGAGATTGAGTGCAGGATGGGTGTAATAATTAGATTTTTCCTAAAATAGTTTTACAGCCCTCCTCTGCGCAAATGTGTGTACATTACCTTTATTTTTTATCACTTCTTACTAATTGTTCAGGCTATGCGCATATACGATAATTACTCTAAAGACGCTGGGATGAGGAAGGAAGAATTTTAAAGGCAATCTACCCACATTTACTTGGAAAGAGAGTGGGAAACAATTTAGGAAAAGAATCCTCAGTAGACCCAACCAGGATTCGAACTCCGATATCCTCGTATCAGCATTTTAAGTTTCACTTTCCTAATCTCTACCTCATTAGTGTTTTTAAGTGTTGATAGGTCGGATGGGCATTAAAATACGGTGAATTAAAAAAAAAGTGTTATTCGTGTCTCAATATTTAGATATATTTGTAATAGAGATTAATAGAAAAAGTTGAAATAAATGAACCAACATCTACCTGAGGTAAGAACTGAAAAACACAACATAAAATAAATAACCTCAATGTAGCTGATAAGGTATTGGACCCCTGTTATCACAGATTACGCCCATTAGCGATTTTATAAGCCCCTAATGGTGTTCGTTTAACGAGACAGCACGTATTTCACCACAAAACTTTAAATTTAAATAAAAGTTAAATGCAAAAGCCATCGTGTTCCATCTTTCTTCTTCTTTTTCTTCGTCGAACATCATAACCGGCTTGTAGTGTACGCTCGCATGTTGACTGATAATTAGAACGGGTTTGCGGCAGTAGTTATAGCATGTAAGGGATAATGAATTCCTTCTGGTGGGGCCGCCCTTTCCTCTAATACCCTCCCTCCACCTTCCTCTAATCACTCCCTCTCCCCACCCACCACAGTTCAGCAAACTGCTAAGACACTCAATTCCTTTTTTGTGTCGGCCACAATATCCAAAGAGGAAGTTTCCCCGTTTAATGACTAATTAATGGGATGAGATTTCTGATCGGGATGGTTTTAACTCTATATTATGCCGCAGTTAAATTGTTCTTTAAAACGTTGATCTATGGTTGAACGACTTACAGTAAATTTAACAGTGGATTGACTATCCCCATGTTCTATAAATTGAGAAATGACTCCAGAATACGTGAACCAAACCTTTAAATTGGGGTGGAGAGGGATGTGAGAAATGGCCAGTGTTTTTGCATTTTTTTAACAAAACTTATTTTGGTCTAAACAAATCAAATAATTCTCTAGTACAAATATAAATTTTATTTTCTTCACATGGTGACCTCAACAGTTCTTAAATATCTGTCAAAGGTATTAGGGAATTTAATGAGAATTTTTTTCTCTTCATTTAAAAAGTTTCTTATCAATGCTAATATGCTCATGACAGTTAGTCAAGGTCTTTTGATATCACCACGTGAATAAAATTAAACTCTATGTTTCTACTGGAGCAATATTATATTTATTTTGTCCAAAAAAGTTTTGCTATAAAAATTGCAAAAACACGACATTTTCATACGTCCCCTGTATCCCCCCTTACACCTTAGTACACCTTAGTACACCTTAGTATACCTTAGTATCTGGTTTTGTAAGAATAATACAAACATTTTGAATTCGATTATCATATTCAAATGTAGTGTTTTATAACTTTGAATCCTTTTTTTAGCACTGCGTCTTACTACCCATTCGGGTTATACGCCTATGTACTAGTTACACTATTGGGTTAGGG
Organism: Timema podura; assembly: GCA_033556935.1. Classification (NCBI taxonomy): domain Eukaryota; kingdom Metazoa; phylum Arthropoda; class Insecta; order Phasmatodea; family Timematidae; genus Timema; species Timema podura. The sequence continues at coordinate 28,795,931 of JAVRXN010000012.1, forward strand.
ATTAGGAAGGCTTAATTGAAAGGAAATTTAAACGCATTAGCGTGGAGGGAGAGTGGAAAATCATTAAGGATAAAACTTCCGTGCACCCAGCTTGGATTGAGCCCCGAGTTTCCCTTCTTTGGCAGTTTAGTCTAACACCAGAGAAGTTTGTCAGAATCCCTATTAATGGCACAGGCCATAAACGGTATATGAAAACAAAATGTTAGTAAGTTGTCAAACAAAATATGATTAAATGTAGAGATTTGTAAGTTAATATCTTGAGTTATTCACATTTAAAATTTTTCTGATATAATTATTTATTAAGCTTATGATCACCAATTAATGTGAAGTATTGTGGAGTACAAGTGTCTATAGTAAATTAAAATATTTATAACCAATTAAATAGCTAAGCTATCATATTTGTTGATTACGGTAATAGCCGCATCTAGATATCATATTCATTAAATTGAGAAATGAAACTTGGACACGGGTTCGATTCTCGTGTACAGGTGTAATTTTACAATTTAAAGAATATAAAATATGTATGTTTAGTAAAATATGAGAAAGTTTCACAACTCTCCTTGTTTTAAATTAATATTACATTATATACATTATAAATATGCATCAACTCAGATCCCAGTGTCATACCCTTAGACACACAATCATACATACATGCATACATACATGAATTGAATACATAACCTTTACTCTAGCATTACATTTTCTTGACAACGCATTTATACATTAAACAAAACAAAATTCCTAATAGATTTGTTGGAATTATATGTTGTTTGTTCTAGGGGTGTCCAGATATAGATACAGCCGATGTACTATCTTAGTTGGATTTAGTGCAATTGGGGATTTTATTTCAAGAACCAAACACTATACATTATACATGAAATGTAAATTAACTTTGATTAACACCAATTTTAAAAATACTGTTTTTTTATATTTGGTCTGCCTCTATAGAATCTTGAAATATTTTATATTAATGGTGCCTCATCTTTTTTAGAAGAAAGGTTGTTTTTATTAGTGAATCTTAATATTCTGTGGCTTTTTTCTAGGTGCTTAATATAAATTAAAATTACATTTGGTGAACATTTGAATGTAGCTGGCAAGGATTCAAAACCCTATCAATTGGTGATCTCGAGTAGAGCGATTCACACTTCTAAGACCACCCTACCAACAATGTGATAAATAACCACCAAACGCAACTACTGGTAAATCATATTGTTGAAAACTACCCGACTAATACTGAGGATAAATACTTTCGTTGCTGACTATCCGACAATTTCTGTGGGTAAATAATTTTGTTGGAGACCCCTTAACACAAATACTGGGTAATACTTTTATTTGAAACCATCCTACCACCACTGCAGATAAATACTTTTGTTGTTGACCATCCTACCATCACCGTAAGTAAATACTTTTGTTGGTGACCATCCTACCACCATCGTAGGTAAATACTTTTGTTGGTAACCATACTGCCACTACTGCAGGTAAATACTATTGTAGGATACCATCCGACCATTACTTTGGGTGAATACTTTGGTTGGAGACCACTCAACCATTACCGTGGTTAAATATATTTGTTGTAAAATACCATACTTGTGAACTGTCCATATTTTTATCTGTAATTTCTCAAAATATAACTAGTAGTTTCCTCTAAACATTTTGTTTAAATTTATTGTATCCAAACAAATATAAATATTTGATTTAATGTGCTAATTCGGTTAAAGTTCCCATATTAATTGTTAAACTGGAGACCAAGTACCCCTACCACAATTTAGTTGAGAATATGACTTCATATTTATGTTGATCAGACAATGTTCGCATTCTATCAAAATTAGTTTCCGTGAATTACACTCGCTGCCATTAAGAGGGGAAAAAAATCCAACCACTTCTTAGAATCCGTTCGGGCTTTATTCTATTGGGGTATGGATAAATAAGGTATAATTTCAAAGGAGGTGTACCCCTATTTGCGTGTAGGGAGAGATGGAAGTAATTTAGGTATAATAACTCTAAGTACAGTCAGGCTCACCTCGAACCCTGACCTCCCCGTGAACGGCAAACCATACTAAATGAGCTTGGAATTTAGAGGGTGTGGGATAATTAACGAACGGTTTCATGATATGTGATTTCTCGCGAATAGGTGGCTGCCTATATTGTACGACTCAGATCTTATTACTAGATATTGGAATACTGAGAGCTTAGCTAAGGACTCATTTATAGTTTGTGCCCGTTTGATTGGCCTTGTTTTAATAGCTACGATTGTTATTTACTTTATGGATCACTGTGAAGATGATATCAAATCTGATCAATTGGTCACAAAACAAATATATATTGTTTGACACATTACAAAGCATTGCATTAAATCTTAGAACCTAGTAACATATATGGGATATCCAGAATATAAATATTGTCTTTAGTATTAGCTTACATTTAACTATATATATATATATACTACGGCCTGTGTATTACTACCCGTTAACGTTAACGGATCAGGAAATGATTGTCAGCTTACTATAAGTGGAAAACTTTTAGAACAAGTGAATGATTTTATATATCTGGGCAGAATGTTTTGTAAAAATGGAAGGATTGATGGTGAAATCGACAGACGGGTGAATACATCTCGGAGAGTGGTTGGTTGTATGCAATTAGTGCAAAGAATGAAGTAGTATGGAAAGAGGTCAAGATGGGAGTATATAAAAGTGTGTAACGCCAACATTGTTTTATGGATGTGAAGCGTGGGTTTATCAGGAGAAACACAAGAGCAAGGTGAATGTGGTTGGCATAAGATATCTAGGAAATGTAAGTGGGAAAACTCGTATTGACAGAGTCACTAATGACTAGGTGCTGAAGGAGTGCTGTTTGAAAGGGAATCCAATAGGTCAATGTGAAAGAAGGGTCTTAAGGTGATTTGGGCATATTGAGAGGATGAGTGTGGATTGAGGGACGAAGCAAATATATTAAGCTAGGTTCACAAAGAAGGGGTAGCCTGTGTAAGACGTGGCTAAATGTTGTAGACGAATGTGTGAGAAGAGTAATATTAAGAGTTTTTTGCGATAAGCGAGCGTGTATGACTCGGTGTATGGATGTTTTTGAAGAGAAGGGAGTATACAAGAGAAGGGGAAGTGTGGAGAGAGTTAGTGAGAATGTGAGAATGTATTAAGTACAGAGTTGTTTTTTGAGCTTTTTATACAGTTTCTTGCTTACCCCATAACGTAATGGTGTGATTAGGCATGTATGTATACTAATGTGATAGAAACTAAAATATGTAAATGAGAGGTAGTGTGCCATATTTATGTGGAAGGAGAGTAGAAAATCATTTTGGATTAAAACATTTTAGTGCACTTGAGAAGGAATCGAGCCCCAAACTCATCACTATAAAACCAGACTAAAAAATATTAAGTATTTGTGTGTCCACCAATACGAGCTTTATTTTGTTAATAAATGGTAGCTACCCTTTTCAGTTGACAAAATGATTTAATTAACGTGACACTCTCGTGTTAGGCTGGACTGCTGATGACAGAGGGATCGGGGTTAAAAACTAGGTCAGATCGATTGAGGGTGGTTTTCCTTAAATTCTTTCCCACTCTCCTTCAATGCAAATGCGGGTAGCTTATCTCTAAAATGCTTCTACCTCCTCCCTAACCCATTATAGTAATATATCATACATGCGTACACATTTTCATTTTAAATTATGCACTTCAAAGTTTGGCCGCAGCTTATCGCGCTGTGTTGCCGGCGTGACAAATAATAATATTTACATCCATTCAAAAAAATAAAAGGACGGAAGGAAGAACGTCTAGCACTGTTTTAAATAATTTAAATAAGGAATTTTGACCTAAGGAAGAACACGTACTTACCTGTTACTAAGCATATTAATTATCCTTCTAAGAAGTTTGTTGACTCTTCTATAGATTTTCAATGTCGGCCATGATTTATTTCAAGGCATGCGCACTGCGCGGATTTGATAAAACAAGTGAGTGGTGGGTCTCGCGATTGTAAAAGAAGAAAAAAAAATAAGACGTGATAAAAATGCCTAAAACTAGCGCGCATTTCAATTTTGACAGATAGAAATAAACATTTTAATTCTTTTAGGAAAAAACATTGTTCATATTAATTGTCATATATTTCAATATTCATATTAAATTTGCATTTTATTTTATAATCATAGTCCATAGCCAACATTTTATCTTTGGTTTTAATGTATTAGTTTTCTCTTTGGACTTGGAAGAAAATAGAATGTTTTTAAATTTGATTCATGGAACCCTTTCTGAAGAAGTTTAGTGGTTGTTGCTTCCTAGGTTTTTTTCTTTCTAGCATGGAGCAAAATCTGTGTGGCTCCTAACTAAATTTAATTTTAAAGTGGAACATGGCTTGAAAGTAAAGTTCAAGTACACAAATGGAAAGTTAAGTGTCTGGGGACGAACTAGAGACTGTTCATTTCTTCAAATTGTGGACGAGTTGGAATTAATAAAAGGAAACAAATTTCAGAAATTCGTGCTGTTTCAACATGGACGAATTCATTGATGAGATCCAGCAAAATCTTCAATTTTAAATATATTTGTTTCTCTCTTTTTATCAAGCAACCAGGATTTATGCAAAAAACTTTCAGAAAATACTAAATATATTCAGACTCTTTATCTATTCCAGAGAATTAATTAATATTTTATTTTATGTAAAAATATTAATTCTATTGATTTCTTTTTCTCTTTCCTCAACAATACTATTTTTGTTGTCTTACTCAAAACTATATAATACTATATAAGTTTAGCCTATACATATTTTTTCTTTCACTCTAGTATTATATATTCTAAAACTCCTAAATTTAACCATGTTCGGAGATTGTTATTTTAATTGATTAATTTTGTTTAAGAATTTATGTAATACTATATATTTTATTTTTTATTTTGTCAGATTAGCATTACATTTATTCGGAAATCCATAGGTAGGATTGGAATGTGGTAAAAGGGAAACAATAATAATAATTAATAATAAAAAATAATGATGAATAATAATAATAACCCACAAAAGTTTCAATAATTGTATTTTTTGATTGTAATCTAAATTAGTACATTTGTTTTAATGATCCATTTTATTTAAATTATTCATGTTTTATTTTAAGTATTCTTTCAAATCTTGTAGAGACTTACGGCACACCATTGTTGTAGGTAAGGTAGTGTCATTATAATTAACATTGTAATATCCAGAAAACGTTCCCGAGCAAACCCAGTGGTCTCGAGTATTAAGGTCATCGTGCCTCTGTCTAAGTTTGCCGAGCTAAAGGTATTTAAATATTATTATTATTATTATTATTATTATTATTATTATTATTATATTTTTATTTTCTCCTAGATTCTAGGAGTGGCGTCCAATAAATACATAATTTTATTTATCTCAACGTTACCTTTCGTTGTGTAAAATTGATTTGGAAGACACAAACTTGTATTTTTATTAGAATACTTAAGTTTATCTATTCGGTATTATAAATGATATACAATTCTTTGCATAGTTATTATAAAATAATATACATGCTTGGCATAGTATATAAATAATATACATTGCTTTGCATAATGTTTAACTTTTTTCTTTCTAAATATCATAGTTTTATTTGTGTCAGAGTTATCGATTAGCCTGACTTTTATGAATAAGTTTGGGGTTTAAATTTATGATTAGTGATCTGAAAGTTTTTTTTTGTTGCCATTATTGATTTTACGTCTACTCTCCAGGAAGGTGCTGATTAAATACATTAGTAAATTTACCTTTTTACTCCTTTGTTCATTTTTTGTTACTAGAGTCCAAGTATCCGTTAGGAATATCCACATATTTTTTCTAATAGGACAGAAGTTAGAAGAAAATGTAACCGCAGCTGCGTGGAGGGAGTATAAAAAGTAATTCGTGGAAAACTACCCTCAATGCACCTGGAAAGGATTAAAACCCTATTCTACCCGTCATTGGCAATTCATTATATTGTAAGAATTACGTCTTAGAAGTATCAATCACCAAAGTAGGTCCATGTGTTATTAAATTACTATAAGTCGTGGTTAGCCAGAGGAGAAATTTACATACGAAGCACTAAACTTAAAATAAAATAAAATTTGATGTATTATATAATTTCAAGTTCTAGTTAAATACTATATTTGAAATCACAAGTTATTTGTTTGATCATTTATAAAAATAAAACTAAAAGCACATTTTGTGAAGACCCTTATTTATTTTTTGTTGAATACTTCGGAAATTTTTGTCTTATCTGTTGTTCTCGTAAACGTGAAGGCAGAAATGATCAACCAAAATTTACAGATGACTCTTATTCGATTCCGGGTGGTATTATCGAAGATATTTACTATTCATATAAAAGTTCAAGTTCATCTTGATTTCTAATATATAGGTTTTCTGGCTGGGCATTAATTGAAAGAGTATCGTTATAGGTTAAAACAGTAAATCATGTGTTATTATAATCAGTATATTTAGAAAGTACACGTTAGTTACGGGCTAATATTTCGTTCTAGTTAGTAAATATTTGAGATTTCTGGGTGGGTGTATAATGTAAGCGTGTCGTTCTGGGTTAAAATTAATTTGTAGGCTATATGTTACTATCAGTATGCTTTGAAAGAACACGTTAATTACAGCTATATTTATTTTTAATTAATACAGTTTTAGGTTTTCCTGCTGTGGGTATTTTGTAAGCGAATCGTCTTAGGCCAAAATAATTTGGTTATGTGCTGTTATAATCAGTGTGTTTAGAAAGTACGGTAATCAAATCTAAAACAGAACAGCTAAAGATTAACTTCAAGCCCGATATTTCTGATTATATATCGTGCATGAGAGTGTTATTCTGATGCAGTTATATTAGTTATCGAAATTTAAAGTTATTTGTTCAAATGCACAACACATAAAAACGTTCTGTAGTATCAGTATATGTTGCCTAAGGATTTGCATATAGTGTAGTGTATATTCCGTCACATGAAATATGTTAATTTATTAGAGTGGCTTGTAGTAAAACAGGTTATCTTAATTACCTTAGGACATATATAATTATTGGAAAATTTTAACATTAATATATGCTATATTAATTTAAAGTGTATAATACTACCATTTGCATAATAAATAAAAGGCAAAATAAACAATATTTCTGCACGTCACGTTAGCTTACAATTATATTAATTTAGTTTTAATTTTTTTAACGTTAATTAAATGACGAATACAATTAAAAAATACAATTTACCCGCATCTGTGGGTGCGCGGACCAAACTTCAGTCTTGTCTGATCTAGTTTGATGGAGAGGTTGGGGTTAGAATCCCGATCTGGTGTTTTTTTTAACTTGTTTCCCCCTCTTCATACAAGCAAATTATGGTAAATTTAGTGTTATTTTTTTCCTAACTAGATTGTTTAATTAAATGCATAAAACCCGCATTTGTGGACCCACAGAATAAACACCAAGATTGTCTAGATGGTATTACGGTATTAGGAAGGTGAGAATTTGAACCCAGATCAAGTATACTAAGGGTATTATCTTACTAAATGGCTTCCCAACCATCCTTCACATAAATGCGAATACATTTATTCTGCCTTTTATTATCTTCCTCCCTACCCCATTAGAGTAGTTAAATGGGGATAATTCAGACAGGTTGTAAAATGCGGTATTTTTTAGAATAAATTTATGGGGTATTGATAACCTACTCCAGTGGACGAATGATATAAGGCCTCACTCTCGTGTTAGACTGTCCTGTTGATGATGGGGAGATCAGGACTCGAATCCCGGTCGGGTCTACTAAAAGTTATTTTTCCTAAAATGGTTCCCCAATATCCTTACACGCAAATTCGGGTAGATTATCTATAAAAAATACTTCCTTCATTATTCCTAACCTATTAGAGTAATTATCATATGGACTACGCGTATAACCTGACGCGGTGATTAAAAAACTATTAATGTCTAAACATTTAGATTGATTTGTATTATTAGATATATTTTTTCTCATCAATGTGTGAACTTTGAAATAGCCATGTGACACATGTGAAGTAAATGGTTCCTTTTGATCGTAACGAAGGCCCAACATGACATTTACAAAGTGTCCTAATGCCAACATACAACATTAGTCATTACTCACGAGTACAGATACGAAACAGCACGTTTTCAAACTTGTGACGTGCATTTTCAAACACTTCTACATCCATCATTTCTCACCAGACTCATTTTTTCCCCCCTGAAGGGGGTAGCATTATTTTGTCACGGTAACCCCAAACATGTAGTACAGCTATCCTGAGTGGCTAGACTTGGGCACAAATACTTTTCAATTATAAGAAAGAGAAAAATAACGCAAAGGAAAAGGGGATAATTTTCTAGCACTTTGTTATTGTTAGAAACAGGAACATAAATTAATCCATCATGTTTTGTGACGTTTACTTTTAGTATTTTTATACATAAAGCATGTGGAAACCAAGTTTACTATATTTCATGGTCTCAAAATTTTACTCTATAAAACATTCTGTTATTTATTTGCAAAATAATACATTTTTTATTTATAATGCTAATTTTTGAAATAGATAAATAATTTAGTAAACATTTTCCAAACAACAAAAAGATTAATTTCTTTAAATAATTTTATTAGTTATAGTATCTTTAATTAATTATTATTAGTAATTTCATTTTAGCGATTTGTAAAAATAATATGAAATACATTAGCAATCGATGATGATGTTACAAAAGAAGCAATGCTTTTATCTGTATTCAGTCTTTAACATTTTCCCCCTACCTAGTTACGAAGCACAAACATGACTAAAAGTTAAAGCTAGCTTAATTTTCAGTTACGTCCTCAAGAGATGTTATACTTCTAGAATATGGTTTCTATATCAGAGGTTGCTTCCAACTTTAACTCCATCCAACTTTTTTTTTATAGACATATAAAATAAAAGTAAAGAAACTTCAACTTTCTACTTTATCTCTTGTTTTTTATTGAATTGATACAAACAAAAATTCTTTTTCAACTTTCGAAGAAAGAAAAATATTGTGTTGTTTGATGGTCTTCCTGTTTGAGTGGCGACACTATGAAGTCCGTGTCCCATTTAGCTTGCTAGTTGTGACGTCATTCATTGCTAAAACAAATGCTAAGAGCAACTTTCTATTTTTAGCATCGCGTCTTACTTCCCGTTCAGATTATACACTTATATGCGGATTATGCTGACAAATGAAGAGATACTTGAATGAAAAAGTGATGGCTCCGATCTAGAAAACTGAGATTAATGGCTCGAGGGCTCGTTGTGCTGAACACATTACACCCTCTATCCAAAGAAGTTGGCACTATATCTGCCAACAGATGGCAGCTGCTCTGTTTGTATATCTCGATTGCGGGCTGAAGCCATGGAGTTTTATTATCAATACCAGGAAACCATTATTACTATAGTAAAATATTATCAATGTTGACTGCAAAAAAAATGTTTGTGTTTTATAAACATTCCGTTCCATCAAAATACTACTAAAGCAATTCGCGAGGCTAATCGATGATGTTTCTGTGACAAACTGGAATCACTATAAGGTTTCAATGTTTGGAAACCTTCACACAATAAAACTCATCGTAAAAACTAAATCAGTTTATAATGATTTATTAGTTTTTAAAAAGAGAGATTTGATAGAAAAAAAAGTAAATAGTTTAAAGCTACTAAATAATTGAATTGTTTTCCCCAAAAAAATTTGATAATGTTAAATTTAAAATGGGTCTTCTTTTAAAATAAGCCAAATTTAGTAAAAAATATATTTAGATATTTAAAAATATGCCTATGCTAAGGTGTTTATTGTTTTATTTTCCAATTATCTAACACTAAGTAACTAAGTAAATAAGAAAAATAATATTTATAAAAACGTTACTTACTTACTCTATGGAACTAGGACTTAGAAAGTTCATTGAAGCACTTACAAAAGTACTCCACACATCCCTATCCTGAGCTGGTTCTATCCAGTTCACCTCATTACACCCTAACTCTTTCAGGTACATTTTAATATTATCCTCCAATCAGCTTCTAGGTCTTCTCAATGATCTTTTACCATTGGGTTCGCCAGGCAGTACAATGAACAAGGTTCTAAAATCTCCCATTGGCGCTGCATGCCATGGCCATCGTAATTTACGATACTTGATTATCCTAACAATGTCTTGTAATTAGAGAGGGTATGTGAATCATCATTATGTAACCTCCTCCACTCCCCAGTATCTTAATACCTTTTTTGGCCCAAATATCTACCTAAGCACCTTGTTTTCGATTACTTTTTTTTCATATTAAGTATGAGTACACGTTACACACCCAACCGGTAAAATTATTATTTGGTGTATATTGGGTATTAAACATATTTTAGAAAAATATTAAAAATGTAAAAACAGTAAAATTAAAAACACAGAGGGCATGCTGAAAAATTATTTATAATCAACCCATAAAAGTTAAACCATTATTTTAATTTAATATAATAAGTTACATGCCCAAAGAAAAATTTAAAAATTTAAAAAATCAAAATAATGTGTGAAGCCATTTTCATTAGTTAAAAAAAAAAAAAAGAGGATATGACCCATCATGTTCATTGTCAGTCCCAAGTGTTTGTGACCCTTTTTAATGTTAACAATTTTAAGTAAAATAATGCTTTTTTTTTAATGAGTACATAGCGAGTGAGTTTAGAGAAGCGTGTCCTAAGCGTAGAGATTGTAGCAGTCTGGACGCAGGCTGCCTCTCTACGAAGTAACTTACCTTCTACTGATTTATACACCCCTCTACGGAGGAGGGAGAGGTCGGGCGAAATGGACCAGGTCACGGGCGGCCACCGAGGTCCGCATATTTCAACCTTTTTATCTTTTCCGGAACGTTAGGAAAGAAAGATGTATCTACTGTACATTAACCATAGGGTGATACAAAGAGTTGGAAACAGGGTTGAACTTTTTTTTTATACGGGATTAAAACTTGTTGAACACATCTGGAGTTTTTTTATTTGCCCCCACGTCTTACTACCCATTCGAACTATCGATATTTAATCACATTAATGGGGTAGGTACGTATAAGGTAGAATATAGAGGAAAACTACCCGCATTTACGTGGAGATGGAGTTAATAAAAAAAACACTCTGAAAACATCCAGCCAGAACTCTAGCCCCAATCTCCCCGTAACCACCAAACCAAATTAGATGAGCCTAGCAGTTTTTTAGCACCGCGTCTTACTAACCGTTCGGGTTACACACCTATGTACTAATTACACTAATGTGTTAGGAATTATAAAGGATTAATTAAGAGGAAATGCACCCGCATTTAAGTAGAGTGAGGGTGTAAAACCATTTAGAAAAACCACCCTCAGTGCACCCAACCGGGATCAAACCCCGATCTCCCCGTCTTCAGCAGTCTAGTCCAATACAAGGGTAGCACGTTTGACCACGCGACCACCGAAGAGGGTAACATTTATTCAGCGTAACACCCTCTTTAGTAATCAAACGTTTTAAGGCGTCACTCTCGTCTTAGGCTGCCCTGCCGATGACGGGGAGATCGGGGTTCAAAACCTGGTCGAGCCTACTGAGTTTTTTCCTAAATGGCTTTCCACTCCCTTTCCACGTGAATTTGGGTATATTACATCTAAATGCTTATTTTCTCATCCCTACCTCATTAGAGTAGTGATCATATAGGCGTATAACCTGAACAGGTGGTAAGACACGGTGGTAATAGTTTAAAAAAAACGCGTGACAACCGATGCGAACCCCATGACAGTAAAATAAAAATAAAGTTTATTTTAAATTTTGCTTTTTTGAAAAGTTATAAAATAGTTTCAAGGTTTGTTTATTTTGCACAGTTATTTATGAACACTTTGAATTATTTACTAACAAATTTTTTAAATTAAATTTAAAAAAAAGCTTGGAACTTATTGGTTATGTGAAATAAAAAGCTGATAAAAGCTAATAAAAAAACTATGATGCAGCTTTAATTTAATTTTTAACTACTGTTTTTATAAGAGTTTAGAGAAGAGGATAATTTATAAACTTGAAAGATACTTAAATTTGCAAATCAGCGGCTATTTTTCGCACCATAATAATACTAAATTTCAAGCCCTCTAGGGTTTGAATCAGAGTTTCCAAAGTTATCCGAATTTCTTCTGAAACACAACAGCTTTACCATGTTGACCATAAAGTCCTAGACAATTTTTATAACCCCACTTAGATATAGTTTAGTCTTACTATAAGACAGGTTTTGGTTTGGTTGTATTAAGCGATGTTATATAAACCTATAATATTTTTTTTATGGGGAATAAATTGTTTGAGACACCGTATCCTATATTTACTTAGACAATTCTAATTAGACGTGTTTAATAGATTTATATATCTAATTTATTTTAATAAAGGCGTATAACACGAATGGGTAGTAAGATGCAATGCTAAAAATAATTGAGAAAATTAACCATTGTTAAATTAGTACTACTTTGGGTGACCTGGTGGTCTGGTGGTAAGGTGTCAGATTTCTGTGCTGGAGGTCCGGGGTTCAATCCTCGGTCCCGATACTGATTTATCTGATTGACAAACCCCTCCTTCACCTCTGACATGACGTGTATTAATCACAACTTGTGAATGTGTGGAATGCCAGCCTCCACCGTGGTTCGGATCCCACATTAAACTTTAGTTCCTCCATTTCATCTCACAATCAGCCTACCATTATACATTAGCGTAAGTGCGTATAACCTGAATGGGTAGTAAGAATCAGTACTAATAATAATAATAGTACTAGCTTATTTTACTTTTGTTAAGTACCATATTTTTGGGGTGGCTTAAATTAAATTGCTATGAATTTAAATTTTAGAAAAGTAGAATTCTAAACATGATATATATTCATTTAAAAATATTGTGGTCCTTCCTAGTCAGAGTATTAATGGCATAGAAACGAAAAAGGGATTAAAATAGGAATGTGTCTACTAAGTTTTATCATCTACATTTAACACATATTAATCTACATTAGTTTTGAAACACTATTTGTTAATTAATGCATTTCAATCTTTTTGAATACTCTTACGTTTGATTATCAAAATTAATAATACCTAATAATTTGTGTAGAATTGTTATGTGTAAATCATTCATATGAACCAAATATCAAAAACTAAGCCCAAATAAATGATTTTATTTATAACCTAGTTTGATCGATATCCATTTGTATTGAAACTTGAATGGTTTTATTGCTTCCTTTGATATTTTTAATATTACGTCATATGAGCGTGTGTTGTATGTTTCAGGAAAACCAGTGGTCCACCCTGGAACTCAGCATGTACTAGAGTTCCTGCTACTACCATAGTGACATAGTGACACTATATGAGTGTGTTGTATGTTCCAGGAAAACCAGTGGTCCACCCTGGAACTCAACATGTACTAGAGTTCCTGCTACTACCATAGTGCCATAGTGCCACTACATGAGAGTGTGTTGTATGTTCCAGGAAAACCAGTGGTACACCCTGGAACTCAGCATGTACGAGAGTTCTTGCTCCTACCAGAGCGCCCTGGACCTGAAGCGGGTGACGGCGGCATGTCCGCCCCCCATGGCCTCCATCAAGAGCGAGGATTGTATGAGCGTGGGGGTGGGCGCCGGACTCAGCAGCACGGGTGACTGGGCCGGTTGCGCGTATAGGTTCGCCTGCAACTCGTCCACCTTTGAGCAGCTCAAGCAATCCGTCGAGAAGGCCAAGGCGGCGTTACAAGACAGGGGCGGCTACCTCGCTGCGTCCAGCGCGTTCAGTGACCTCGCCGCCTCCACGACGTCTTCCTTCGCGCCGCCTCCGAGGAGTGTAGCGGGCTCCACGCACGATCCTCTGCAGGACATCCGGAGGGATGACAATATCTCCACTGTCTCGGAAAAAAGGACGCACGGTGAGTATTGCAATACATTGTGAATGTAATGGTATAGGCGTGCTCAGGGTGTTGCTGATGGGGCTGCCAGTTGGAAGACGAAGGGGCGGATCAGCTCACACCCTCAAATTTTTTTATTTTTAAAATCAATATATAATAACCTTAAAAGATGAAGAGTCAAGATTTTACTTTTACAATGTTATTCTTTGGAAAACATACTTTATTAACTACCTACAATGTCATCCCCGACTGAAGGGTACAATTTTTTTTTTAATCGTCAATAATGTCATCCACGTCATATCCAAACCAGCCTTGGTTAGATGAATGAACCATGAGATGTTATAGCAAGTTTCCAAGCCTAAATCAACCATTACCCTTGGAATATCCATCTACGTGGTTTCTAAAGAAGATAGGCACTGCATTTGTTTGTCACTCCAACCTTTCCTGTTTTTTTCTTATTTTTTATTTTATTTTTTGCTAGTGGGGTATCATGGTACCCACGGCACCCATGGACCCACGCTGCGCAGACCTGTGGTTAATGGATAGGATATCAACGACTTGTATTATTGTGTTGCTGACCTCGGTGGTCTTGGAGTAAAGTGTTCGCCTCAGGCCCTAAAGCTCGTGGGTTCAAATCCAGCCGGGGTTACGGATTTCTCTTGAGCGTTAAAGTGCCATAACACAACTTCTAAGGAGGGAAAGCAAAACCGTCGGTCCCATGTCAATTGTGACATGTGAAAGAGTCCTGGGAGGTATGTGAAAATAACTTTCCCGGCAAAATTGGTGGGCTCTTTCGCTCTCGTTAATAGAAATTATCGTGTGCTGATATAATCAGTCGGTTCAGAAAGTGCACGTTAAATACCATTAACAATTATTATGGTGGTACCCTTTCAAGAACGTTATAGAATTCATCTATGCTGAGTTTTCTAAGCTATGGTACTTCTTCCAGGGGTATGTTATTGATGTTATGGTACGTGCACGTTTTAACGCAACACTCAGTTCTATTAATCGTTTGAAATAATCATTAACGCAGATTTCGACGTGATATCGTGGACTTTTATAATAATTTGTCTTACTCTGTCAAGACTTTGTTTATCTTGCCACTAAATCTTTTTTATAATTTGTACCACCGTTATACTTACAAGATGTTTTTTTAACCAAAATTGGAAGGGGTATGTTGGTTTAAACCAGGGGTTGGCAACCTTTTTGATATCGCGAACAATAAGGAGCATTAAAATAAATTTGTGGGCCAGTTTGAAAAAAATAATCAACTTTATATTTCTCATAATAATAACTAGTTACTAACTAGTCTGATTATATATTACATTTAATATGAATAATTTAATAAAGCGACCTATAATAATTTTAAAAAGGGAAACAATTTGTTAACCTTTGAATTAACTTCCTTCTCCCAATCCACCAAAAGACGATTTGACATGATTAATTAGGTCCTAGTTTTATAAGCAACACATCTTGATTCAGCCCTACCTATTCATATATTTACCAAATGTATTGGAATGATGAGGTAGAATTAGAGGAAGTATTCGAATATGTTGAAGGAAGAGAAGGAATTATTTCGCTAGGGAAATTCCCTTGATTCAATTCAGATATGAGTACCTTGAATTTGAAATAACTTCACCTTTGGGGCGCACTTCAAACTCTGTTGACTTCTCCTTCTTAATTTGGTCGGGTACGTTACTTGTTAATCTAAATAGTAATACGTAATATACAGGACACAAATTATATAAACTCCCTTAGTCCGAACTCAACTTAATTCTTGATCAATTTCTATACAATAGAAATACACATGCTTTTTCAGATTGAAACCAATTAAACTGAATTTTTCGGAACTTTAGGTGCAACTAAAAATGACTACATAAAGAGATTGCAAATCCTTTTTTTATTTCCTATCTTTTTCACTTAAAAGTGTGATAAATTCTAACTAAACTTGATCTAAAATAACGAATAATACAGCAAAACACCGTTAAAAGTTGTTTTCATTGTTAAGTTGGTAGTAATGGCGGGAGGGGAGAAGAAGTGACGCTAGTACTTAAATCCTTACTCTTCTTTCCCCTCTCACTCATCCCCCCTCTCCCTTTTCGAAGTTATAACCCTCCATATAAAAGCAACGCTCCATTTGCTCCTATAATGGGAAGCAACGCAGTTAATGCCCATTAAAAAGTTTGATCCTAGCTTGGTCTGGCGGACACACCCTGAGGCAAAGCAGGAGACGGGAAGGGTTATATGGTAAAGTCGTAACCTCGTCTAGCTGATTATACTTCCCTGTGCCAAGAAAACACAGCAACATAAACCTCTTCTCCTGGAAATCTGATAAGGAAGGAAACTTTACTTCTTAGATAAGATTCAGGTTTCTGAAATACTCCTGAACCACCAGCTACTGGCTAATCACATCAAATTAAGCTGTTTTCATCTCTTAGATAGAATCGATATAAAAACAAAATAATAAGCAAGAAACGATTAAGCAAAGCAGCGTTAGGATTATATTAATTATTTATCTTAAATTTTAATGACCCGTCTCGGTGGCATAGTTAGCTAACGCGCTAGTTTAGTGTTGAGATAATTGCCGAGGACGGGGATATCGAGGTTCGAATCTTGGTCGGGTGAATTGGGGTTTGGGGGGGGGGTTTGTTCCTAAACGGTTTTACACTCTCCCTCCATGCAAATGTGGGCTCACTTTCTTTAAATTCAACCTCCCCAATTCCTAACCCACTAGCGTAATTAGTACTTAGGCGTATAACCCGAACATGTAGTAAAACGAGGTGCTAAAAAACTTTTAATGTTTTATTTGTTTTATAATTCAATATTAAAGTATAAATTGGACTATA
This sequence comes from Timema podura, assembly GCA_033556935.1. NCBI lineage: Eukaryota > Metazoa > Arthropoda > Insecta > Phasmatodea > Timematidae > Timema > Timema podura. The sequence continues at coordinate 28,812,605 of JAVRXN010000012.1, forward strand.
ATACTTTTAAAGGCCGCATTACACGTAGCAGGTTGCAGCGCTGCTTTCTGACGTCATTTTGCAGCGCTGCTAGATGATAATGTAATATACCTAAATGATCGGTGCGCGTATCAGAAAGCTGGCAGCGCAAATATCAAACTCGTTTGATATTTTCTGATTGGACGACTGCTTTCTGCGCTTCCAACTTGCTTGCTTGGTTAACCACTGAGAGACTATATACAAGAGATGCTTGTAGGTGTCTTCATTCATACGTAGGTAATTTCGGAAGTCATCAACATCTAATTCAGGTAAAATCGTCACAGTGTGTGACATAGTGTTCCGTTTTAACACTAAATGTCGACTCCACACACGTTTCTTTCTGCGTTTTACAACACTACGATATTTAAAATTTTTGGTAGTACTCCGTACAATATAATAAGCTCTTCATCTTCTTTTTGTTGACGAGACATCTTAGCCCAAACTGAACCAGCAAACCCAAGTGCGGACGATAAAAATAACTCCCCCTCCACTGAGCGGCAAGATGATCATTCGTCATAATGCAGCTTGTGTGTAATGGGTAGCCCAGGTTTGTCAGCTTGCAGCGCTTCAAAACGATGTCAGAAAGCAGCGCTGCGACCTGCTACGTGTAATGCGGCCTTAAAATAAAATTACTTCTTCTCCAATTACTTACAAACTATTTTTGAATGTACTAGAAATGGTTCCGTTCTTTGATTCTTTTGGTCCTTCACTTAAGGTGAGATGGAAGGGGACGCGAGGAAAAGGCAGTGTTTTTAAAGTTTTTATGGCAAAACATTTTTTTTGGACAAAATAAATCAAATATTGCTCCAGTACAAACATACTGTTTAATTTTCTTCACATGGTGGTATCAAAATTTCTTGAATATCTGTCAAGTGTGTTCATGAATTTAATGACAACTTTTTCTCTTCGATTAAAGATTTTAAAAAATGCCACTATGCGCATGACAGATATTCAACAACTGTTTATATCAACATGTGTGGAAAATTAAATTCTATATTTTTGTACTGGAGTAAGATTTGAGTCATTTGGTACAAAAAAAAAGTTTTTGCCATAAAAACTGCAAAAACACTGGCCTTTTCTCGTGTCCCTTTCGATCCCACCTTAAGAACAGAAAAAAGGTTTGGGCTTCTAGAAAAAAAAAGTTTACTCTGTTCAGTTAGACAAGTGTAAAATAAAATTCCTAATAAATACATACACATTAAACGTTTAATTTTTTTTATAAATTCACATCATTGTTAATTATACATTGATGCAATCATTTTCCGAGCGAACGTACTATTAGCAACGATATGCCCAATATAGTAACTAGAATATAAACATTCCATGACTCTCTAAGTCAAAACAATACGTTAGCTTTTGTCTGGGATTTCATATGTATGATTTTAACCCAAATATTATTACTGTTAAAATATCTATCATCCTACTAATTATGTGTGTCGTAATGACAAATTATGGCTGATCAACCTTTTTTCTTGAGTGTGCTTCAGTTATGTAAGCTTCACAAATATCACCCCAGATGGTAAGTAATAATTGGAAAGATTAGATCTTCTAACATAATTTAAATTTAAGAATATTTTCATAATATGATATCTAGATGCGAGTAAATCCTCACTAAAACAAATATAATAGATTTGGATATTTGATTCTTAAATATGTGAATCCCTTACAATTATAATAATTGTACAAGTGGCAGCAATAAGCCAACTACCGAGTGGCTGCGTTATCTGATAGCTCGTGATCTTAATAAAATCACACATTTGTAGCCGATGATTTCCGCACGTCCATCATAGACTCTGCCTTAAAATATGAGTGAAGAATGACCCTGAGCAGGGGGCAATTTCTGGATAGCTCAGTGGTTAGAGTATTGACGTACCAAGTCAAAGGTCCCGGGTTCAATTCCCATGTCCAGGTGTTATTTTTCAATTTTCAGAATATAATTTAGAATGATAAACTCTAATAGTTTTCCCTGAAACCGAGTGTCAAAAGAGGCTGACTACTAGTTAGGGATGCGTCATGTAAGAAGGGGGAGGGGGGGGACATAGACGAATTGGTTTATATGTGTGTTAATCCTGTTACTTAGACATTTACATTCCTGGTGATAGGACTGAATGTTTCAATCTAGGTATTTGATGTCATTTCTTAAGCTAGTTTGTAGGTCATTTGCTGATATAGCTATCTATATGTTTAGAGCACACGTATGAGAATATTATGACATCCCATCCCCTTTATTACGGCAAAATATACTTGCATACTTGAAACACAGTTAATATGTTTAATTTATATCCATAGCTTTATTTAAATAATTTATAAATTAATATCGAGGCTTATTATACGCGTTAATATTTTTGTAGGAGGTCTGCCATAATGGAAGATACTATCACATAGTAAATTTAAATCTAAAGTATAATTTTCATAGGAAGACGCAGCTAGGAAAAATACTTTAGGCTATCTCCTTTCACGTATTCATACGTCAAGTCATGTGATCAGCATATTTCGCTAATGATAGTTTTTTAGGACCGCGTCTTACTACTTGTTCAGGTTATAACGCATATATGATAATATTATCAATCCCTATAAAACACTAATAATAGGCCTATAGTTAAGTGATATCATTATAGACCACAATAAATTTTGTATTTTTTTAAACTGTTATTCTTATTAAAATTGGACTGTAAATACATAGATAGGGGAATACATCTTTGGTTATAAGGCCTAAGTTTTGATGTAACTGCGCCCTATTCTAAAAAACACAATAAAATGATTAGATACTTAGGCATGTAGTGGGATAGAATCGATAAAAATAGAGCACATTAAAATAACTATCTTTCATGGAATATCATGAGTGAAACGGTTTTGAGAAACGATACATTAACTCTGATAATTATTTTAATATTCCCTAAAATATATAATTTATCGCTAGCAGAGTAATAAGAAACGATGAAACCATATAGTAAGACTAGTATTGTTATCCGGTTGCAAATCGTCCTTCCCGTAATGGTCGAATATAAACAAAACGAGGCCAAGATGGCAGCCGTGGTTTGACGAGCAGGGAATTGATTGCTGTTAAAGGAAGGAAGCACACCGTACATCCACCAGAACGTCAGGAATATAGTTCTAATTGATCAGGACGAGATTGATAGCCGCAGGGGATGTTGAGGGGGATGTAACGTAACCCCTAGCATCCCTCATATCATTCCCCCTTTAGTGCCTCCACATAAATGGCCTCGGTAGTTGTCCAGTCGGCCGGAAGTAAACGGCGGCCATTTCCAGTATGGCGTCATTGATACTGGATGAAAACTAGTTTATTATCTCTGTCATTACGAACATTATATAGGAGTCCAAGTGATCCAATGGTAGATTTAAAAAGATTAAAGTAATTATTATATACCACGATCCTGATAAATGTTTTCACACTATTATTAATGATAGTTTTTTGTTTTATTTCCCCCACTTTTTGATACCCATCTGGGCTATACTCATACATCAATTACCCTTGTGGAATAGGGATAAGGAAGGTATAATTTTAGAAAAATGTACCAGGATTTGCATGGAGAAAGAGTGGGAAACCGCATCACATGAGGAAAACCACCTTCAGTACTCCCAACCAGGATTCGAACTCCACAATCCAGTCCAACAGGAGAGTGACACGTTAACCATGCGACTGTCGATGTGATTCTAGTTTATATAATCGTACTATTTTAAGATCTAAGGGAAAAATTGTTTACTGAGAATTCTAATTATAAAAGATTTAACAAATATTTTAATTTTTTCGCATTAAAAAATATTATTATAGATAAGTTACTCATCCCATCCTCAGCACATAATCTTAAAATTATAATTCCTACTTTAAGGTCTGTATTATCTAGTTAAGTGAGCTTAAAGTGAAATTATTACAATTGCTCATATTTGAGGTTTCAAAAGTAATATAAAGTATTACATTAATATTAACAAGATTAGCATAATTTAACATCAGTGGTTTGAAGCAATCACACAAATTTCTCACCTTGTGTTCTTTAGATTGAAAGGAATGTTCAAAAATAGGTTTTCAGTAAACTATAAAGCCATATTTAAAATATTCAACTAAAAAAATTCATCATTAAACTTAAACACAAGTATACTGATTTATTTGGGATATATATTTTAATCAAAATCGTTAGAGCAATTTTCGAAAAAATTTTGAATTCAAAGCATAATTTTTCAGTAATTTATTCTGAATTTGAGGGCTGGGGTCAAACTCAAAAAGGTTCCCAAGGTATTTTCATTTAGATATCAAATTTGAACAAAACCATCAAACCGTTTCAGATTTGTGGCCATGGACAGACAGATATAAATGGGAGAAGACAAAATCTGTAAAGTCAACATTTTGGGTTCAGACACACAAAAAGGTAATCTCATCATAATCTCTAGGTTGAAAATTCTCACGATTACAATACATTCTCTTGATAATAGGACGTAAAAATTGTCAGCTTAACAACAAAGTTTTATTTATTTAAAAATATGTATTTTATATCTTAGGTCAATCATGTTACCAAATTTGGTTCACACATATAAGTTTACTACGCATCAAAGCAAAACATGTATTTTGTTATTATGCTTTATATCAAACTGGTCAAAGATGCTAAACATTTTGAGAAATTAAAAACTTAATGCTCTAAAAAGGAAATTAAATTAAACTTTTCAATATTTAAATGTTTTATGATATGTATTTAAACCATACAAAACAAAGGTTAAAACTTAAACAACAACAAATATATAACAAAATAACAACAAATATATAACAAAATAATCATACTACAAAACAATTTTTTTTTCGAGGTCGTGGCAAAAGTAAATATTATAATAACTTACATGAAATAATTAACTAAAAATTAGTATATTCACATTTGTATTTTGTTATATCTGGCAACCAAAATAAAAACATGTTTTTTATAACTTAGAAAAAGAACCATAATAAATATTAGTTTTAAACAGCGCAAGAACACAACCACGTGGCGGTTGGTATGACGTCACCAACCAGCCTTTTTTCGGCTGGTTCGCCATCTTGATTTCACAAGAGCACGCCGCATTTTAGAAGCTGTCATTTGAAAAGCATTATTTTTAAGTAAACTATGAACGCCGTTTCACACAAAAAAGAAACTTCCAAACGGTTATTTTCAAAAGTTAGTGTTTCAATAGTGTGAAAACGGTTAATAACTAAAAACAAATTGTTTTTTTGCTGTGAATGTTTTGACTGCTAAAATAACAACAAAGCAAAATATGGACTTTCAGCTTATATGGCTTGGCGATGTGATATATGGTAGCTTTTCTTAGCTGTCAGATTCAATCTCTCCTGCCATATTATATACCCTACACTAAATGGTATGGGGGACCATGAGAAATTCGTGGAATACCTAGGTCCCAACTACAATTAAGATTTAAGTCATCCCTGCCATTATTAGGACGCCGGCTACGATTAGTAACTTTAATTTTTACACCAGCTAAGATTAAAGCCCCGGCTGATATCACGTCCCCGGCTACTACTAGGTAAGATGTTGTATCTGATTTGAAGACCTTAAGTCTAAGGTCATGTTAATTTTACTTGATAATAATTTCGAAAGGATAAACATTTTCACAGACATTTACAGTGGGTAATAATTTATTTTAAAGGTAAAAATAAATGTGGTGATCCCTCAAATTTTTATAACGCATAGTATTACTTTATTTCAGTTTTATTATGTTAAAAAGATGAATATAAAAATAGAAAGGGAAGTATATATCCATGTCTAAAAATTATAATTACAGCCTTATGTTATCTAGTATTTCAAGGTTTTTAAATATTTTAAAATAAATTTTAAAGCAATTTTTAAATGTATAATTATAAACCTTGTATTATAATTTAAGTAATATATTCCTTAATGTAAATCAAATATAAAATTGACAAAACGACGTAAAACTACAATAGCAAAAGTTTACTAAAAGTTAACAATTCATGTAAAAATAGCTAATCCTATTTCTTATTTGCTGAGATTAATAAACCAAAACAAACAAGTCCCTAAAAAAATTTGATAGAATAGCTAGTACAATAAAAAAAAAGGCAAAGCAAACTACAGAAGAAATGTTAGCTATAAAAAAAATCTCGTCCATAAAATAAGAAAATTGACATAATTTATTAAACCTTTTTTATAACTTATTTTACTTATTTTTAATGCTATCTTGGGAAGACATTTTTATATCCAAACTTTTATTTAATATATCAGATAAATCTAGCCCAAATGTCATGAACACTAACTTTTAGTCTTCAAAACAACTGAGAATGACAAACTGGCTTTATTCACTTGTGTAAAACTGACAGAGGGCGAGAAACTTAAAGGTTCCTCAAATATATTTTTGGTATCTCTAACAACTTTCTTGGCAACCCAAGTAGATAAGTTGACGATGTGACTATCTAAGAAAGGAAAAACAATATCATGTGAAAATAACTGATGTGTAAATTGTATTCAATGTATAGAAATACATTTCGACTTACTCTAAATATAATTTCCCTTTTGCTTTTCTATGTTAATAAAAAACACAAGCTATGAAATAGCTGTGTTTGTCTGGAAATATGCCTATGATTATGTGCCCCTTATTAAGTTTGTACTGAGTGAAGAATATACTTCAAACTTGGTTTACATTAACGGATATATCTCCAATTTATAATTTATAGATTCCTTAATTCCACCAATTTTGTGTTTAAAATTCCACTAAATGAATACCCCTTTCATGAATGGTGATCAAATTAAGACAAAAAAAAATTATGTTGGTATACACTTACTAAAGAAACCACAGGTTGTAGTTTTTCTTTAAATATTTCAATACATTGCTCATAAAAAATAGAAAAAGGGCTGGACAAATAATAATAATAATAATAATATTAATATTAATAACATTTCAAGTGATTTGATCAAACTTGAAAAGTATGTAGTAAGTATAACTACTGTATACTTTAGCTCTTTGAAAATAGCAGCTACATAATATTTATTGCACATCCCTAACACTACGTTGAAGCGTATTGTTTGTAAGTGTACTCTATTCTCACTTAGTGCATTCTAACCTAAAAGAGTTAAACTGCTCTGATTTATCTTGAAGCCCTCGTATAATTTATATTTTCTTAGTTCTATAGGTCTATACAATTGTAATCAACTTGAAATGTATTTGCTGTCAACAGAGTAAAATAAGTTTCCCCTGGGTGGTTTGTCTGTAGGTCTATATGTAAACACATCAAAGGTCACAGTTCCCATTGAATTGAACCAAATCTTTATGTATTAGTTTCGTCTGGTTCCTGAATAAGAACATGGTGTAATTCATAACTGACATTCCAGTCGTTTCATTGTTGTGATTCTACTAATCACTTCCTGGTTTTGTCATAATATTTGGGTGTTTATACTCCACGTTATAAATACGACCAATCAATTAAAATATATGTTTTTTGTATAATTTTTTTTGCTTGTTGATGGGTTCATCAAAACGCAATTTCTCGTCAAGCTAGAATCTCACCTCATGAAATTTGGAGTTGGTTGAGCAATACCTTTTGTGTCAACATCTCCCCCTACCCCCTCAAATCACTTGTATCTTTATGTCAATTGGGTCTAAAAAAACTTAACTTTTCGTCAAATGAAGCATTCTACTTAAAAATTATTCTACAAGAAATTTATGTTTTGTATTAATATAGTTAATATAAAACAAAGGAACTTTGTATAAATCATAATTCTATTATAAAAATACCAATAATAGGGTGTTTTGGCAATTATTTATGTAAAAAGATTTAGTTAGGAAGTATGTTTCGGAAGGCCTTTTTACTTCCAGAACTCTACTGGTATAAAGATCTTTCAAAACATCCTTCATTCCCAAATTTCACTATATATACGCCCATAATTGCTATGACAGGAATGTACAACATAAACATTTAATTGATTAGAAAATATACTTAACAGGCATTTTCCATTTCTATTTGCATAGTATTTTAGCAGAAGGTATTTTGCTAAGGGACCTAAAAATAACAATAAGATATTAAAATACAAACGTTCCCCAGATTTTACCAAATTTAAAATATAATTCAAAAGATTTTGACCAAAGTTACACACATAGTCCTCCTGTTAACTTTATTTGATAGTAATTTTTGGTCGTGCTATGACACTATTTCGTTAACAAAGCTGTTTGAATTTTTCAAACTTTATTTTTTATAATGGTTATAGGAAAAAATTGACATATATATATTTAAGATATGTGTTTATTTTTTTGTTCTGGTTGCTAATGGTTTTATATTCTTAGGCTACACTGAAAGATTTTTATTTTTCTTCGAAAAAGGAAGCAAGATTTATCTTATCAGTCCAAGTATTGGGAGTCGGTATTGTTCAAGAGAACTCATGCCTTCAACATTCCCAAATTCTTTTTTAAAAGCCAACTACAAAAGGAAATAAATATCAAACCAGCCAGTAAGAAACGAAAGCGATCCTGACTAGAGACGCTGGTGATGTATGGGTAGGGTTGGGCGGCTGCTCACCAGGCGCGCTGCTGGTCTGTGGCACAATGAGACCACACCAGCATCCCCAGTCGGTTGCCATGGTAACTTCCGGAAGTGTGGAGGGAGTGGGGGGGAGAGGGGGGGGCAAGTAAGAAGTTGCCACCGGGAGGCGGTAATAAAGCAATGCGATGCGATCCGTCTTCTCGATCCAGGGATTCCCCAGGATATCTTGCTTGCCTTGATCCTTGATCTACACAACCACTTGGTCGGAACGAACCTCTGAAAATTATGGCGAGCTGCCCACCACGTTTTAAGCCATTTATCTCATTAACATAGACATACTTATAAAAGAATGACGCATACAATGATGTTTCAATTTTAAATAAATCTCAGCTTAGTAGAATTTTAATAAATTTTTAATTTGTACGTTTAAAAAAAAAGGACTGTGAGCTATTTAACTTCCTAATCCATGCGGTAAGAATGACAGCGGTAATTCACTCACACTAGTTTAGAAAGACGAGTGTTAAGTCATATGTGAGGAGCCAACCAACCCCAGTGCGCTTTGACGTGATTCAAACCTTCCACATTCCCGTAATCGGTATTTAATTCTAATGTGAGTCTGACTGCTTAGACCACAGTAACCATCATCTCGGTTTACTTAGGGATATGAGAAAATACACCCAGTGTAAAAAATTGTCAAACATGGTTTACATTATTCCAGCTCCATTTTGTTTTTATCACCGCGTCTTACTAACTGTTCAGGTTATACGCATTTAAGATAATTGCTCTAATGGGGTAGGAATGAGAAAGGAAGCATTTTAAAGGTAATCTACTTGCATTTGCATGGAAGGGGAGTGGGAAAACATTTAGGGGAAACCACCCTCATTAGACACGACCGGGATTGGAAACTAGATCTCCCGGTCTTCAGCAGGCCAAGCTAACACTAGAGTGACGCCTTGGACCAGTCAGCCAGTTAAGCGTTTTTTTATGTGTGGCTAATAAACAAGTGATAAATATGTTTTCAAATAGGTATCTTTTCCATGCTATGGCTTGACCTAAACACTCTAAATCAGGAGCTGGCAATTTTTTTGGGGGGGCCCCAATCGACTTATAAAATTATCAAATGTCCCACGATCTCCCGACTTTTTTAGACTAAACTTTTGAATTTATTTATATACACCTCTTATATTATTTTAATTAAATCAACCTTCCTCCAATACTTATGTCTTCGCCTTTCTAGTAAAAAATAAATAAAATCATTTAATGTCCCCTACGTTTATTCTGCAAGCTTACCTTGCACACACTGATGTGTCACGAAGGGCCAGCAGTTGAACCACAAGAGTTTGGGGTAAGATCAAAAAAGAAGTGAAAAGAAAATGGTGTAGTAAAAATAAATCTTTTTAAATCCATGGTCAACTTTTTTTTTTAAATTATAAAATGAATAAAATTTTAACTATTGAACTTTTAAACACATTATAGATATATATTTTTTATGAAAGAATCTTTCTCCTTAAAAAAACTAATTGTGTGTTTAGAAAATGTTACCACCTTGTTTAATGTGCAGTGATTTGAACAAATTTTGAAAATCGCTTACCTAGAGAATTTAGGGAGATTGCGAAACAATTGATTAAAAACCACATTCAATACACTCAACCGTGATTCGAAGCCCAACCCATCCATCAGCGCTAAGCTAGACTAAGTGAACTTGAAGTTTAGCCTCCTTTCCCACCGTGTGGGTTATTATTTATTGAATACTTATGCAAATTACGCCCTTGTAAAAACACATAGTTAGAACATTTTACCATTTTTATAAAGATTTCAGAATAACTCCTTCGATGGGGAATGAAGAAACAGATTTCCTCGCAAGAAGTATTCCGTTGAACATGGGGATGATAAAGAGCCGTTGTTTTGATAGGGGGTGTGGCAAGTGACTTCTCCAACCCTCTAGGAGATAATCCACTCCGAAATGAAGTTTAAGTGTACAAAGCAGAGTATCATGTACAGTAGCCCCTCCCCGCCTCACACCCCTCTTATCAGATCAAGCCAATCTACCCCTCACCCCCTATGCAGGGAGGATAACTTGTACTGACTATTAATCAAAGGCAGTGAAAAGGCAGGGTGCGGAAAATGCCCTTAGGGTTTGGAAAGTGTCGGGTTTGGGTGGGTGGGTAGATGGTGGGTGGAAGGGCTTTAGTTATTTTAAAGGGGATGGCGACAAAGATTGATATTTAAAAACAGGGATAATTTATTATTGAGTTTCTTAGAATTTGCAACGTTCCAATCGATTTCAGTAAGTTTTGTCCCATCCTTATAAATACGATTATAGCTTATAGGATACTTGTAAGTGTAGTAATATTATAGCTTTTAAAGTTTTCTATAATGTCTTTGCTATTCTTTCTTAAAAAGCTTAATTGTATTTAATAAATGATTAATTCATTTTATTGAATCAATTTAACCTATTAACTGTAGTTGGTTAGTGTTATTAAGGTGCCTTACCTTATTAAAATTGTCTGCTAGTATTTAAAAATGTGTGAAGTGACTTAAGATATCCGTGACGTAGTGTCGGTAGGTTTTAAATTTAAACATTTTAGAATATAAAGCATTTTATTTATTTAAAAATATGGCATTGCTACCCCATTGGTTATTTTATTGTGTGACAAATAGTTGTATTGAAGGTATTATAAAATGAAAATATGACTATGGAATAACTTTATTTTTGTATCTTCTCTTCTAATTAGCCAATGCAATCATCTTATGATAATATAAACCTAGATTGTAATTTATTTTAGTTCAAAATAACTTTTTTTTAAATTTACTCTTTGGGAGCAGTCCAGCTATGTAGCTTATTCCCTTTAGGTCCATACAAATATTATTAACTTTCGCTCTATATATATTTACCTGAATCAGTGGTCACACAGTCTAAATCGTCAGTTCAAAAATAAACTGGATTATTGGTGACGGGGAGGTGGAGGTTTGAATCTCGACTAGGGGCAATAGGAATAATTTTCCGCTTGCGATTTATCTCTGCATTTTCCCCATCCACTCTTCACCCTAATGAAGGTGCATTTTCCTGGTGATTCCTATATGGATTAATCCGTTAAATAATACGTGTGTTAAAATATATTTAATGAGATACCTTATTTAATATTTATCTCTTTTAAGTAGGGACTAATATCTTTTAAATAAATAAATACAGAAGGTAATAATATTGAAACAATGTCATTATTGCATTAACTAATTACCTCTTTTGTTCAAATGTTTTGGGTTTCACAAATTTTTTTTTTTTTTAAGTTCCTCTTGAAATGTTTAATGTCTGCCAGGGTGTAGAGACGGTGCTAATGTTTATTTCTGTTCTCACGGTTGACCTGGGTTAATGGATGCTCCCCACACACTTCCATCCATTTACCCTTGTGATGTCAGCTACTGGTGTGTCTGGTAGCTAGTGGAGCGCGGGCCACCCATTGTCCACCCTATTGCACAACAATGTGGTGCCACCTCCCGACTCATCATTGCAACCCTTGTGCCACGAGGCCCTTCAACTCTAGAGTGGTACAGTCACTTGACAAGTAAACAAACCCTTAAGCTGACATATAATACACAATATTCAACATGTATCCACACTTAGACCTATCGTTTGTTAGCATCGCGTTCACTATCCGTTCGATTTACACGCCTATGTACTAATTACACTAATATGCTAGGGGTTATGAAGGTTGAATTTAGAGGATGTGTACCCGCAATTGCGTGAAAGAAGAGTAGAAAATCATAGAGGGAAAACCACCCTCAGTGCAATCGAACGAGACCGAACCCTGATCTCTCCGTCTTCGGCAGTTTAGTATATTGCGAGAGAAGCGCCTTAGACCATGTGACCAACGAAGCGGGTCTTAGACCTATTGGCTTATTTCTATACTACCTGCCTTCTTCTACCTTCCTCATGTCTAAAGGCCAGTTTCATAGCCAGACTTAATATGCCTCAAGTGTTGTGGTATATTGATACAGGACGACACCTACCTAGACCAGAATGTTATGGGCAAGTTGAATATGCGAAACTGGCCCATTCCATTCGAGTTTAAGAAGGTTGTAGGCAGATCAGGGTTAGAATCCTGATCGGTAGTATTGATTTTTTTTACCGTATTTTCTTGCCCTCCACACAAATGTGGGTTAATTTCCTCTTAAATTTTTACCTTCCTTATTCCTAGACATTAGTGTAAATACGCTGATAGCCCAAACGGATAGTAAGATCCGTTTCACACAGACACACACAAATTCCACCCTCTTGATGGTATAACCTACAAGTGGCCAGCCTTTTTGTCCAGTGGTCAGCAACCCTGGCTAATAATATAGAAGTCCCGGGTTCGATTCCCGATGGTATCATTGGTATTTTCCCCGGAAGGGGAATTGTTTCTATGGTTGTCATGGTCTGGTTAATTAGTCATAAGCTAGGTTTAAGACTTCTACTAGCACCCCATAATAATAATAATAATAACATCATCGCATTGGGATGAAGTAACCACACCTACATGGTTTTCAAAACTCAGAAAACACATATCCGCCACTGGATAGTTGAAGACCAAGAATGTCTAGACGACAAACCCTGATGACACATGTTTAAAAAAAACTTAAAAGTCAAATACTTTTGATATTTTCCCTCCACAATGCCCCAACACGTGATGATGTCATAAAAATAAAACAGCACCCCCTATTTTAAAATATCGTGGCAATATTCAGGTCTTACACCCCCGAAACTATTCAGAAATTTCATAACTCTTGTTTTGTGTGTGTGTGTGTGTGTGTGCACGCGCATGCGCGCCACGCTTTGCTAATAGTCCAGAATATCCACTTACACTTATCACTAATGGATATCATCTCTGAGGTAACTGCATGGCTAATATTGAGAAACATTCTCTTGTTTTGGTGTAATCAACCTCCCCTTAAATATAAGACAAATCTTACAACGCTGGTTGGTTGGTAAAGGTTGACAGTACCTCCATCTTACCGTAGGACACCACCACCTTCTGACGTAACTGAAAGCGAGGATATCTGGCAACAGTTAACCAACAGAGAGCGAAGATAAAACTTTTTCCGTAAGTCCTGTAGTTCCCTTAGCGTCTGATATTGGCTGTAATGGGGTTTAATTGAGATACAATGTACCCGCGTTTACTTGGAGGAAGAGTGTGAAATCATTCAGGAAAAAATACCCTCAGTACATCCCAAGCTTCCCGTAACCGCCGGGTCATACCAGATAAGATTGACAACTTATTCCGCGTGCCCACCGATGCAGACATGACTCCTGGAGTTAAAGGAATAAAGAAAGCACATACGGGGAACCGGCAGTGGTTAAAAAAACCTCCTAATCTCTTTTGTAAAGTTTCAGTACTAACATACCCGCTTCTGTGGCAACATGGTCTAACATGCTACTCTCTCAATAGACTAGACTGGCGATGACGGGAGATCCGGTTTTGAATCTCGGTCGGGTGTACTTAGAATGTTTTTTTCTCCAAAATGGTCTTTCGCGCAAATGCGGGTGCACTTTTTATAAATATAACCTTCATAGTTCCTAAAACCATTAGCGTAATTAGTACATAAGCTTATAGCCCAAACGGGTAGTAAGATTCGGTGCTAAAAAAAAGTAGTAACATGTCCTTGAGTGTACACCCCTCCCCCCCAGTCTCACGTACTCGTGGGAACCTCTCTTTCCCCCCTCCCCCTAATAAACTGGTGAAGGAGGCGCATCCCGCAGCCACCGGCTAGTGATACACTGGAATAGAGAGATCTCTTGCCCGCCACACTTCACACACAATAACATTGTAATGCTAGGATTAGGGCGTAGCGAAAACATATTGTATCATGTGTAGATTTAATGGAGTGTGCGCGCATGCGTGTCGAGACCTTAACTGCTGTAAGTCACGCTGACAATCAACTCTATGGTGTGTGATGATTATCGATACAAAAAAATTTATATAGGACGAAAAAAGATTTATACAACTCGTTTAATAAGTCATGTCGTATTGTTAGGAAGTAGGATGATTGCTTAGCTACTTAATACGCTTGGGTGATCAGCACTTTTATACATTATATCCACGAATTAAAGTCCCAATAATCTATCTTAGGTGAATTCTGGTGCATTTTTCTTGAATTACAACTTTATCATTCCGTCCCATTTGACTAGATAGTGAGTCTCTTATAATCATTACTGGCACGATAACGCACAAAAAATACATTTTTATTGATACATGTATTTAAGTATTTGAGGTAAATCTCTTTACATTGTTTAGTCGCAAAATAATCTCGCCATAAGTAATTTAAGATAAAATTACCATTTTTTTTCCTTTTTTTTTTTTCGTATCTTAGGGAGCAGCAATTTTAAAATCACTGGTAAAAGCCGGATAGGGTGTATCCTGATGGCAGGAAGAACCGTATCTGATAGCTATTAAAACAACTTTAAAGTATTCATACATACAGTCATGTTATGTGCAACGGTCACTTTTGATAGATATTATCAATACCTAGAAAATAATAATAATAGAATAGGACAATTTTATCCATGTTGTTCGCAAATAAAAATGTTTTTATTTTCTAAACTGTTCTTCAAACCAAAATCAAGCTATAGCTGACATTTAAATTGTACATAATACAGCTTATAATTATGTTTTGTATTGCTCGTGTTTTTGGACAATGTCAATAAATTGTATCTAGTGTTTAGTTAGCTAGTTTGTAGAACGCGATCGCCTTGTAAACAGAGCTGTAAATACAGTTAGAGACAATAACGAAAAAAAAGTAATGTGTGAGAAATACTTGTCACTGGCCATGATGATGTGATTTTATTAATTAATATTTTTGTTAATTCGCTCAAATTTCAAATTGCATTAATATATTTAATGACTTGGGAATCAAATTGGAGAGTAAATTAGTCAGAATTATTTTCCAGGTATTAGTTAAATTTAAGAGACTGTATCTTAAAATATAGTCCGGGGTTTAGCTGATATTACCTTGCATTTCATTTTAGAAGCAAACCGATTTCCACAGATGTTCCTTAAAGGTGGTAGATTGATTTGAAAAGTGGAGCCACGACCAATTTACATGTGGGTGGAATTTACAACGGTAAAAACTTGATCATTCATTTTTTTTAAAATAAAAATTACGTGTTTTTAAATCCATATCTCATAAACCAGGAAAAGCAGGACAACTGTTTTGGGTATCAATCAATGCGTATCGTGGGTGCAAACAGGCTTGTTCTACAATTCACTGCAAATGCAAGAAATCCTGCTTGTCCTGTACTGCAATATGCATGTGTAATGGGGAGTGTAATAAACAGGAGTAATGTAAACAATGACATTAAAAAAATTTAAACATAGCTTCAGTCAATACTATAAATGGATTGAATGTACAAAGCACGAGAGACTATGATAATTGGTTAGGGTAGCTATAATCGTATTTCCTCATAATAAAAGCTTGATCATATTATTTTCATATCCTAAAATAAAACAAAAATAATACTATGTTTTATCTATTGTCTGATTCTTACTCTTACACCTGCATACACAAAATGTTATCCTGCAGCTGATAGTATAAAGGTCGGCAAGTAGGTGTACTTACCCAAAGTGTCAGATCAGCTTAGAAGAGGGTTTAATTAATTCATATTGACGAGATGCATTGAGTGATACAAAAACTGTTGTCCTGCGTTGCTTGGTTTAAGAAATATGCAAAAAAAACAACAACACGTAATGTGTATGTTAAAAAACGGATAGTCAATTTTTGACCGCTGTAAATTCCACCCACATGTAAATAGGTCGTGGCTCCGCTTCTTGAATCAATCTTCCACTTTTAAGGAACATCAGTGCCAAGCGGCTAGCTTTTAGAATGAAATGCAAGGTACCGTCCATTTTGTGAACCTAGCCCCCGGTCTAATAGGCGAAAGATAAAGAAAGTAAGAAAGGAAAGTACAGACCTATAAATTTATTAATACATTTTGATTAACCTGGAGCTAATATTAAAAAAACAAATAATACAAATTTAATATACTATATTATAAAATAAGCCCTTTAAATGTTAAATTAAAATTAGTTAAAACTTAACCAACTCTAAATATAACCAGGGGGAAAATGTTTAAAATGATACCCAATTTGTCTCTACAAACAGCTCTTTTTATTTCACTTTATTTCGTTTCATTTTATAATGGGGAGTTTAAAAATTGTTTAAGAAAATAATTTATTGAAACAAATAAAATTGTTCATCTAATTTTGCTATCGTATTTAATTTAATTTAGAGGATTCACCAGGCGGTAGCCATTTCTTTTCCTCTTTTCAAAATGTAGAAAAATTGTGTCGTTAAGATAAGATTCTGTCTACTCTGATTGTGTCACAGTAAATGTAACAAAGTGCCCTTCTTTTCATTCCTTTACAACGAAATAGAAAAGTGTTCACATTCAATTTTACTTTCTTGTTTTTTCTTTCTTTAACCCTTCTCTTCAGAACAAAGATTATTATTGGAGATATGTTTCAAACAATTCTCCGATGCGTCTAGTTGATAATTGCGGGAAAACTATGAAAATATTTAATGAACTTGCCTACTAATTTTTTCGCGCTTGCTCCATTTTGTTCAGACATGATTGAGTGTGCTTCAATAGCTGCCAACCATATGGTTGTAGCTCAAAGTGTATGTTTAGTACACTCTCTTTACTCTGAAAGGCAGCAATCAAATTACCTTGAAGTGCTACACTATGGCCCTATATTATAAGCTACGCCATAGTAGAAACATGCAAGTGAGCTTGATATCTTTCAGGTAAATGAAGCTTAATAAAAGGTTTCCCTTTATGTACTATTCAATGGTGCACTAGAGGGAGAAATTGGGGTTTACCTTCCTATCAACCCCTAAGATCACAATAATTTTAGTAAAAACTTATGAAATAAAACTACAAAATATATAGATATTGAAAAGTCTCGAATGCCTATGATAAATTTTAAGACTAGGCTCATGACATTATATTCTAAAAGAATACAACTACACAAATTAAAAGTTCCCCTTAAATGACAAAATTGGAATACAGTAAATAAATTATAGCTACAAACATATATGTTCCCTCTCCCCCCACCCCCAAAGTAAATTTTTGGGTACACCACTGGAACTATTGGTATTATTAACAAATTCTCTCTCATACTTCCCGGTGGTTACCCGCTCCAAGCTAAAGGTCATTTTCGCAATTGTATTTCCGGCGATGAAGAGATCAAGGTTCAAATCCCAGCCAGCAGTTCTGAGGGAGTTTTTATAAAATTGTTTCTTCACTCTCCATCCTCGCAAATATGGGTATATTTCCTCTAAATTCAAACGTAATTATTCCTATCCCATTACTGTAATTAAATGAGACTATACCAGCTGGATAGTAAGATGTGATGGAGAAATGTTATGCATTTGTGCTCTATATTACGAGTAACGAATAAACATTTGCTTTTATACATTTAATTTAGTCTGTGATTGTACAGGAAATACTTTTAATAAACAATTTAAATGTAAGCACTTTTGTTTTTAACTGAATATCATCAAGAAACTACCGTATGTATCTACTTTCTGTTTATTAAATTAAACAAAGTGCTGGTAAATTTGAAATAACTCTAATGAGTTTCTGACTCTCTCCATTCTCCCCCGCCCCCCCAAAAAAACCCGCTATCAGTTGTTTTTGCTCCAAACGCCTGTGTGATGTAGCAAGGCTCAAGTGGAAGAGAATATTCCAAGTATAAAGAGGAATGATGTGAAAAGGGAAGAGTGGTAAAATGTGACTTCCTCCTCTGGAGGAAGCACCAGTCACTACTGTCTACCCACCTCGGAACTTGAATTTCATATTTAAAAAGAAATAAAGAGGAAAGAAAAAAAAAACACCTCTTCAACGCCATTTTAAATTTTCCTTATTTCCTTTCAGTGTAGTCACCAATCAAAACAACTAAATTATTGTTATGATTTCTTAAACAAACTTAGATAGCACATTTTATTAATAACGTTGCTCAAGATCAAATATTTATATTAGATATGTCACATTTACAGTTTCTACGATTTTGATTCTAATGATTGCGATTGTTAAAGTTTGACGTCAATTTCATTATAAAGGTTTGCTTTGTACTTTGATTTTGTGGTAAATATAAGGGTGCAATCTTTTAGGATAAACTGATATTATATTTCTTAGACCATTTTTATAAGGCCAGGTTCAAGAATATTAATTAGGATTGTGATAGGAAGGACCTTATTCAAAAATACAAACTTTCTGTTGATAAACGTTAATAACACTTTAATGTATTTTTATTTTATAAATATAAATCAAACGTTATAACTGAAGATCACATGACCCGACGTATGTATGAAAATTATTCTACTAACTTTTTAAACTGTCAATGTTATTTGTAACCCACCCTTAAATTATTTTAGTTTGTAAACATAAAAACGCATTCTTTTTATTAATGAAAACCTATTCCCATGTGCCCCTTTTTAACTAAATTTTTGAGGTCAATTTTAAAAAATTTCAAATTATCTATAGTTTTTTGTAAGTAAATTACTATTATATTAATTTATTTTATAATAGTAAACTACTCTTAAACGAACTTTTCTCCAAAAAAATAAGTATACATTCTTATTTGTCATGTCAAAAACTCCCTAAATACAGACCTACATTCCAAACAAAATTACTTAGAACCATTTTCAAAGTATTTCGAATTGTAGCAACTCATTTCTCAGTAAACTACTTCTCTAACAAATTTTTAACCAAAAACCAAGTGTTATTTGGGAGGTCAATCACTCTCTAAACATCCCTTTAAAACAAAATCATTAATCCATTTTCGAAATATTTGTAATTCAAAAAATCACTCATCAGTAAACTATTTTAACTTAAGGGGTAGGGGCAAAATAAAAATAAAATGCCCTAGCTCTTTAACATCTGGATATCGAGTTTGAACAAAATCTATTAAACTATTTTAGTTCTGTGGCCTGGGACAAAGACAGACAGACATACAGACATTGGGACATACAGAGTTTCAAAATACAATTTTTGGGTTCGGACACACATAAAACGTAAGGATTTATTATTATCTTGAGGCCGAGAATTTTCACGATTAAAAAGATGCGAAAGTATAAAAAAAAACTGTATTTTATCTCTCTTCTCCCTTTCCTATCATTTTATTTCATTGCTTCTATACGTTCTCTTAAAAAAAATCAAGATAAAAAGCTCTAGCAAAGAATAATCTGATACTCGCAGATCTCGAGGAAATGAATTTGTCATTTCTTATTAAAATAGAAAATAAAAAGAAAAGATAAATATTCAATTTCATTAGACTTTATGGACTATACATGTTTTGTATTCGTGATTCGCATACTGGGCTATCCATATATTTACGCTAATGGAGTAAGTATGAGTAAGGTAGAATAAATAGATGAAGCATACTCACATTTTCCCAGAGAGAGACCCGCCTTGGTGGCGTAGTTGGCTAACGCGCTAGTCGTGTTGAGCCAGACCACCAAGGACGGGGAGATCGAGGTTCGAATCTCGGTCGGGTGAACTGGGGGAGGTTTTTCCTAAATGGTTTTCCACTCTCCCTCCACGCAAATGCGGGTTCACTTCCTCTAAATTCAACCCTCCCAATTCCTATTTCATTAGCGTAATTAGTACTTAAGCGTATAACCCGAACGGGTAGTAAGACGCGGTGCTAAATATTATTATTATTATTATTATTATTATTATTATTATTATTATTATTATTCCCGGAGAGAGAGTGGTAAACAATTTATAAATAAAAATATCTCAATTCTCTCCCACACCTGTATTATTTTGTTTTTTGAAACACTTCTTACTACTCTTCCGGAATGTACTAATTTATTTACACTAATGGGGTAGGAAGTAGTAAGAAGGTATTTTTGTAAACGATTTAGGAAATAGCATTCTCGGTAAACCCGGCTAGGATCCAAGCCTCGGCCTCCATGCACCCCTCCTCCTCCTCACAATTACCAGCAATCCAGTTTATTGCGGACTTGATGCCTTAAACCAGGGGTTGTTAACCTTTTTAAGATCAGAGACCCCTACAAAGTTTTTTTCCAAATTTGTCCCCATATTTGTACTGGTGCCCCCTTCGCAATACTACCACCAGACCCGCTAGGGTGTCCGCGTGGTCTAACGCGCTGCTCTCGTGTTGGACTAGAATGCCGAAGATGGGGATTTCGGGGATCGATCCCGGTTGGGTGCACTATTCCTCCACGCAAATGCGGGTGCACTTCATCTAAATTAAACCTTCCTAGTCCCTAACCCATATAATTAGTACGTAGGCGTATAGCCCGAATGGGTAGTAAGACGCGGTGCTTAAAAAATATCACCAGTGCTGTTAGACACCAGTATGATTACAAAAGATGTAAATACCTTGGTTTTACTAATATATATATATATATAATGGGATGTGATTCTTCGGTACAAAGCAAACTGGATCGGACACATCCTTAGGAGGAACTGTCTTCTACACGACCTCATAGAAGGAAAGGTTGAGGGAAATAGGAGCTTAGGAAGAAGGGGATTCAAATACTACATGATATGAAGGAAGGAAGGAAAAAAATTCTGGTAGCTCAAGGAGGAGGCAGATGACAGGGCGCATGGGTGGTCTAAGTTCACTGACAAAAGGAATGGACCTGTCGTAGTAAAAAAACACCTAATATTTATATAAAAACGGCAAATCAAAAATAAACAAGCTATCTACTGTATAGCTAGCGATATTTTGGTCTCATTGCCTCAATCCGTATTGATAACAGTGATAGTTTACACTAATGTAAGAACTCCACGGCATCATCCCGCAATCGAGAAATACCGGCCTTCATCTGTTGGTGAAGATAGTGCAAACTTCTGCGGATATGGGGTATAATGTGGTTAGCACAGTGAACCATCCAGCTGTTAATATCAGTTTTTTAGATCGGAACAGCTACATTATCGTTAATTTGTCCTCACGAGGCTGAGTTGATCCGTATGAGACCCACTGCTTCACAGAGAATACTAATGTGACAGTTGTTATTTTAATTGTTCATAGATCGAGTCCTATAGTCCCATTATTTGGTTCCCATACCCCGTAAGACCACCTGCCTTAGACCATGTGACTTCAAATGTTTAACTTTTTGTAGGTATTCATATATTATACATATCTGTATATTTTTAATACTTAAGTATTTTTTACATAACTGAATAATAAAGGGTCTAAGAAGCCCATCGCACCTTAAAAATAGCATATAGATTAATGTAGTTTAAACCTACTTTGGTGGCCGCAGGGTCTAAGCCGTCACTCTCGTGTTAGACTAGACTGCCGATGACAGGGAGATCGGGGTTCAAATCCCTGTTGGCTGTATTGAGGGTGGTTTTTCCAAAATTGTTTTCCATCCTCCATTCACGCAAATGCTTGAACACTTCCTTTGAATTCAACCTTCCTCATCCCTAACTCACTAATGTAATTATTACACACGCGTATGATCTGAACAGAGGGTAAGACGTGATGCTAACAAAAAATGCAGTTCAAACCAGGTGATCCATCGTGGTGTGATTTTCTATATTATAACTCACTTTAGAGAAGAGGGGTATTGAGACCAGTAAAACTATTTTATCATATTTTATAAAATACAACATTTCAAAAATTATTAATTCTAAAATATAAAAACTTTTAAAATAATCCTAATTCCGTTGCTGTCAAGTGAATAATACAAAAAAACGCATTTTGATGTAATTTCTAATTTAGAGTGTAATCTTGAATCTCATTTCCCGGTTAATAGAACGTGAAATATGCTCTCAAATACTGATGGGTCATATAAAAACCAAGTAACGCTTTTTTCTTATATGTTTTTGAAACCTAACTCTCCCATGTAACACCATGTAGACATTAGAGCTCACCCCACCTCTCAACAGCGTCACGTGATTTATGGATAATCTCTAAAATAGTATTCACACCCATAGGACTGTGTACCGGTTGTGCCATGCTGCAAACAATCTCGAGCTGGTCATTCCTATATTATGTGTTACCTTGTAAGCCCGTTGCTTGATTCACACTCACAATACTGGCGCAGACCATGCTGCAACCATTCTCTGAGTACTAACGACACGACACGGTTGACGTACAGTCCTATAAATGTGAATCCATCTTTACTGTTTGCCTTTTGAGTCGTTTGTGACGTAACTGTCGCTGTCCGCAGGTCTGGAGAACCATCCTCAGAGTCGGTCCGACAAGACATCCAGCCACGCCCACCTCTCCTCCAACTCAGGTGAGTATGTTCTCTCTAACCTGCGTCTAGCTTGTTTGATTCTGAATTGAGAGGTAAGGGGTTTGTCCCCAGACCGGACCAGGAGGTGCTTGAGATCATTTTACCTCTTCTCTATTTCTCTCTGTCTTTGTAGACACATGTGAACACGTCCTCATACACCCTCTTAATCCTGTTCTCTTTGCTTAGATAGTTTAAAGTTATAAAGAACAATCGTTTTAAAACATAGCTTACGACTATTACTACAGTCCTATTTTAGTAGGAAGGACTATATTTTAGAAAATACAGACATATTATTTTGCGGCCAAAATTGTGAACATTCTATGATTTTATTGGTTATATTAAATAAATTTAATAATTCCTATTGAAAGTGACAACCACCTATCACATGACTTGACGTATGCTTACGTGTAAATAAATTTAGTAACTTTTATAACGCTCAAACTTTTGGTCAGTAAGTTTTTAATATCTGGCCTGTTGTGAAGGAAGGTAAAAATCAGAATACACAAAACAAGCTTCGCCGGTTGTTCTCATTGGGTGTGAAAACCATTAGAAATGATTTGTGATCACAGTTCAAAAGGAAATAAAATTAGTTTTATTTCAGTCTCCAAGCAACCATAACAAATCGCTAAATTTCTTTTTAAAATCATTATTTGAAGACATTCTATCCATTGGTACTTTACGAGATTCTGTCTAGAATGCTTTTTCTTTTTTTGCGTGCCGAATCTCACGACCCACCCATACTATTAGCGTGTATTCACTAATGAAATGGGTATTAGTGGCTTATAATTTAGAATGAGTGTTCCCACATTTGCGTGGAGGTAGAGCGTTAAACTATTTAGGAAAGAACACATTCTTAGTACACGTGGATGTAGTTCGAAACCAGAACTCTTCACCTATGTAAAATCAGACCATACGAGGTTGATGACTTAGCCCGCGTATCCACAGATTCAAGTTTTGTAATAACCTACTTACCTGTAGAGACCTATATCAATTCTTCATTACATAACTGTAATTGGAGTTAAGACCTGAAGATGGTGCCTTGTCACTGAAAATATTTATCAAGAATTTTGGTTGACCTTTAAAATAAGGAGAAGGGCCTAATTGCTAAGTAGATAAGAAATATTAACTTTTGATATGACTTAATTTATTACATCTTACAACGGCTACACACTTATTTTTAATCATAACCTTAAATTGGCCCCCCTTATCAATCAACTTGTCCACTAACCCAACTTGTTAGTAATGTAAAATTTATTCTTTATTTTATAGTAATACTTTTTTATATATTTTTAAAAAGTTTCAACTTATATTATTTTTTTAAGATATATATTAATTAATTAAAATTGCCATTCTTATATTTTTGTTCTTTTACACGGTATTCCATTTATCAATTTAGTTGAAATACACTTCATCTGTACATTGTTTAAATGCGTTTTTAAATCAATTTTAATATTTCATACATTTATTTATAAAACCTAATTTATTTTACTCACTTTTTGTTATTTCATAAGGACTGTGGATATTATTAAATATATACTTTGTTGATTATTTGATGGGGTGCAATAGTGCAAAGCAACAAATTTTTATTTGTGTTTTAACTTAAAATTAAGTCTTTCTTAACTTCAATATTGCAAAAAATATGAATGTTACCCAAAATAACTGTAATTACTATGATAAGTAAAAATATATTTTACACAAACACGAGAAAATCGTCTTTTGGAACATGGGTTTTAGAAGCAGAGAGAAAATGGATACTGAAGAGAAGAGGAACACTATCTCGACAACGGCACCGAGGAAAAGTTCACGGACGAAAGAGAAGAGAGGTTTGGAGGGAGGCGGGGCCCTAGAGAGATACCACGAGAGTAATGATAACGCCTAACGAGAGGAGAAATTCTCTTCAACGAAACTTTCCCTCGTGGCTCTTGGACGCATTCACTGCTGCATCCAACTCCCTTTTAAGAACGTGGAGCCACAAAGGCTTATTATATACATGTAAACTTATACTTCAGACCGGAAGGGCTGAAATAAAAGAGTTGAGGAAATAACCTTAAACATAGAAAACCATAAACAAATATCATATTTAATCTAAGTAACTTTCACAATGTTGAAATATTTAGAACTGTAAAAAAAAATTCACAACATTTATTTACGGGATTTCTTTCTGAAAAAGATTTTGATCTTTTCTTCTAAAGGCTTCTATTAAGTTGGCACCCCTAATACCAAGGACAAACTAATACAAAATGGTAAACTACTATAAGCATCACTTATGCATTTAATTGAGATTCTCCCTGGATTAATATGCCATATAAATCATCTTCATCTTCTTTCTCTAGCCTTTTGCCTGAATAGCAAGGAGGCAAATATGCAAGTAATATACCAATTTAAATAATATACTGCATATAATGTTCATCTTCTTTCTCTAACCTTTTGCCTGAATAGCAAGGAGGCAAATATGCAAGTAATATACCAATTTAAATAATATACTGCATATAATGTTCATCTTCTTTCTCTAACCTTTTGCCTGAATAGCAAGGAGGCAAATATGCAAGTAATATACCAATTTAAATAATACACTGCATATAATGTTCATCTTCTTTCGCCTGAATAGCAGGAAGGCAGATATTCAAGTAATATGCCAATTTAAATAATATACTGCATATAATGTTCATCTTCTTTCTCTAACCTTTTGGATGAATTTAATTAAAAGAAGATATTCAAGCTGGATGTCAGTTTAAACAGTATACTGTATGAAATGTTCAGCAATTTTTTTTAGACCTTTTAGGCTAACTCGCATGAAGACAATTGTATTGTACAGTACATGTGTCCATATTGTTTCTAAGATGCTATAGCTTAATATAAGGAAGACACACGGTACATCAATAAAATTATGGTTGAAACAATATATTGAATATTACAAGTGGCAACATCGTTAAGTTTTGCCTCAAGAAACACCTTTTAGGAAACACTGTGTAGGCTTACAAGCCTTCTTATTAAATAGGTTTGCTCTTAGAAGATTTGTTAACCGTTTGAAGTACTTGAACAAACACCATTTCTATGTGTTTTCTCAGAATGAAGAATTACAATTTATTATGAGATATTATACTTTGTAAAATCCAGTAAGTTTGGACCAACATTGGAAGAAATTTATTTGTCAACTCTAATAGCAACTAGCTATACAAGTTTTAAATATTTCTACGTCCAAGAGATGTTTCTTATAAACTGTGCCAACATAAATTTAGCAGACTTTTCTTAGTTTTATTTGTTTTGTGTATGCTCTAAAAGATTAGTTCTGACTTTTTGACTAAAGGTTCGTTTTTAAAATAGATTGCTGGTTCAGAGAAGAAGAAGAATATAATATCTATCACCACAAGGACGTTTCAAATGTCTGCTGTTAGTTATTGTTCTGAATCTAGAATTATTTTCTCAGATACAAGGGTTGGGTTAAGGTAGGTGGTGTTGTCTCCTCCTCTCTCCCAGAATTCTGTGCGCCCGGTCACCATGGCAACGCTAACTCCAGCCAGCCATCCTGCGAGAGTCGGAGTAGGCTGTTCCGCACTACAGGGTCTCCGATCTTTTCTTTGTGCTCGGGCGAGATAGCAGAGTCTAACGAGACACGTATAATAACAAGGCAGGGTTGACGAGCAATGGCGGACTTTGTTTCCATTGTTGGCGATCTCACATGGGAACTCTACTTGCGCTACTGTCCAATTTTCATAGAAAGGGCCTTTTAGAAAAAAATAACTTTTTTCGCGGTCAAAATTTAGGTCATTTTTTTCTATAGACTAGTGTTATTTTATAAGTATTGATAATATATATCAAAAGTGACAGCTGAAAATCCCGTGTTTTGACATATGAATACGTGAAAATATACTAAAACCCGTTTCGGTGGTCGACTGGCTTAAGACGTCACTCTCGTAATATACTGGATTGTCGATGACGGGGAGATTGGAGTTCGAATCCCGGACGGATATATTGAGGGTATTTTTAAAGTGGTTTTTCAAATCACCCTTTACCCAAATACGAGTCTACTTAATTTAAATTCAACCTTTTCCCATGCCTAGCGCATCAGCGTAATTCGTACATATGCATATAACCTGAATGGGTAGTGATTGGTGGTGTTAAAAGAAAAGGTTATAGCTGTCAGATAAGACCCTTCCTATGAAAATGAGATTATAGCTAGCCTCTAGAATAAAATAGTTATCTAGTTCAAACTACACACCCACTATCCAATCACATGGTCACATTTTAAATTTATATATTTCTAACCACCATTTGTAAGCTATTGCCATAGACTTAAAACTTTATCAGGAATCACTAGGTTAAGTTAGGTAGGATTAAATAATTAAATGTTAATTTAAGTTTAGTTATATTCGGTTCAGTTGGATGAGTGAATATTTGGTTTAATAAAAGTAATTGAAATATGTATGGTCTGACTAATTTGGGTTAAACTATGGTTATTATAGTTTGTTACATTATGTAGGTCCCAAATATGGTCAACTACAAATATAACTAATCAAATTAATTGTTGAAATTTATCTATGTTAGCTTATAGTCTACTTACTTATACAAACATTTCGTAGGTTATGTGAGCAAGTATAAGTTAATTAGTATTTAGAACCAGTTTATAACCTCTGGCTAAACAATCTTACACATGCGGACAGTCAAACATTATCAAAATAATATACATTTTTAATTATCTTTAAGATAAAAGTTATTGATGAGCCATAAATGGTAAAACAGGACATAAGTAGTAGAACTGTGCTGTTTGTATAGTGGTTGTAGTGGTTATAACAACAAATAAAATTACGAGAGATAATTGGCTTGTTCATGTTATAAATAAATATCGCTTTAACTAATTATTCAAAATATAAAACTTTGGTCCAAAAATGAATGAAGCTACTGGGGATGGAAGGAGGTTACATAATCATGAGCTACATATCCTGTACTCATCATTAGACATTGTTAGGATCATCGAATCTCGTAGTTTACGGTGGGCAGGACATGCAGCGCAAATGGGAGAACCTAGAACCATATTTAGGGTATTAACTGGCAAACCCAATAGGAAGAGATAAACTGAGAATACCCAGACACAGATGGGAGGATGACATTAGAATATAACTGAAAGAGATAGGGTGTAATGAGGGGGACTGGATGGAACTAGCTCAAGGTAGCGTAAATATGTTAGTGCGGCAATAAATTTTAGAGTTCCTAATTTCATATAGTTAGTAAATAAGCCTATAACCCACTATATAATGTTATTCCCTATTAAAACTGAAAGTGAGAATTGTAGAAGAAATATATTTAGAACTGTGGGGAAAATTGGTCAATATTTCCAAAGTATTTAAATCATTTAAAAAATTGTAAACCACTCAAGTTGTGCAATTATCTTTGATCAAGGAAATTGAATAAATAGGAATAAATTATATATATTTTTAAAAGTGAAACAATATTTTAAAATGTGTCGATGGTTTCCCTCGAAGAAAAAATAGCCCACTTTCTTTGAAATTTGATTTTAAAATGTTTGTCTGCCATTTGAACAAAATATTTACTTTTCTCTTATTTCCTCCCTCCACTCTCTATTTAAAATGTTTATTATCTATTTAAGATCGCGTCACACTACTCTTTGGAATATAGGCATATACGAGTATTGTAATTTCGCGTTTGTTGAAGGTATAAGGTATCACTAAGGTGTTGTATAAATCAGGACAGAATAATTTTTGAGCAAGTGTACCCCGTGTTTGAGTGGAAGGAGAGTGTGAAACCATATAGGAAACAACATCCTCATAGACCCAACCGGGATTCGACCCCCGATCTCCCCGTATTCAGCAGTAAGAAAGACTAAATGAGCTTGACATTTAGACCAGATGAAACTACTGAGTTCACTCGTTCCTTCTAGTGAGCTATCATCATAAACTTCTTAGGGTGGATAAATAACTCGGCCTATGAGTAGAGTAACATAACTATGTAAATAAATCCACATTTCCTTTTTAAGTTCACCCTAAAACAGTAATAAATATTTTAGAGGTTTCAAACACATCCAAAATATTTTATTAAAAATTATATTTCCCTCTTTTCCTACTAATTCAATAACAATTTTTTTTAAATATCTCAATATTTAGAAATATATAAGAACATTATTTTTCACTTTAGAGTTGTTTCAGATTGTATCTTTGGAGTAGCTTATATATTTGATAAAATAATATTGAAATAAACTAAATATGAACAGATAAAAAGTCCCTCCATTTTGTTAAACCTTTATATATTTATTTACTAAAAGCATTCAGAAAAGGCAGATGGCGTCCATTTGAAATGATTGTTTCATCGTGAACAAAGACAAACTTCACGTCAGTTGTAATTGCAACATTTATTTAACAAATGATTGTGTATATTGCTGGTCATTCGCATCGCCCATTTATCTGTGAATTCATTTGGTATGTCATGAGGTTCATGTGGAGGCCGATAATTCCTGCTTGGACAGGAAGGCCGCTTGTCGTCGAAGCGAGATAAAAACAATAAAATAAAAACCAGG
Source organism: Timema podura (assembly GCA_033556935.1). Taxonomy (NCBI): domain Eukaryota; kingdom Metazoa; phylum Arthropoda; class Insecta; order Phasmatodea; family Timematidae; genus Timema; species Timema podura. Next base: position 28,841,893 of record JAVRXN010000012.1, read on the forward strand.
AATGTGTGGGCGTTCTCTCTTCCGTGCATGAGTTGACCATGCGCCCGAGGAGCTCTTGGGTTGGGAAACCAAAACATCCGACAGCGCTAGCCCAAATTTTGGTCAAATTTTCTAACTCTTCATTAAAACGAACCTAAGGGTACAAGCTTTTCATAATCAGACTTACACTTTTATTTTTTTAACTTCCCTGACCGACTATACTTATAATTGTTTGTATTTTAAACAAAATATGGACATAGTTCGAGTTTAACCATCGAAACTAGAATTACACAGAATAACCAGGAAAAAATTAAAATTATTACATGTTTAAAAAAAGTATTTCACTATTCACTTTCGGTGGACACGTGGTCTATGGCCTTACTTTCTCAATAGACTAGACTGCTGATGACGGGGAGATCGAGGTTCGACCCCCATCGGGTGTAGTGAGGGTGGTTTTTCCTAAATACTTTTTTACTCTCCTCTCCTCAAATGCGGGTATACTTATTCTAAAGTTAACCTTCCTCATTCTTAGAAACATTATAGTAATTAGTGCATAGGTGTATAACCCAAAGGAGTAATAAAAAGAGTATTTCCTTCTTAAATTTTCTCTTCATTTTTGAATTTGCTGTTTGTTACAGGATATTCCTCACATCCAAAAAAAAAAACCCGTTTGTTTGTCTTGCGGCTGTGGATTGTCCTAGTCATTATTTTGAGGGGAACTGAATCTGAATTGTATCCACTCGGAATGGTATCCATTCATACAGTTTTAAAATATACACCTTTAAGAGAAAACCTGAATCATATCCACAAATGGCTGACTTGAGGTTTAACAGAAGGACCGTTTAACGTAAAAGCTTTGTCACACTTCTGGTAGAGGGCAGCAGGATGGAATCTTCTTAACTTACTACTTATATACTAGAGTACAGCCAAATAAGTATGTTAATTCAATCAAATTATTTAAATAAGTTTAAGTAATTATTTGAAATTCGTAAACCCCTATAAGGCTGTCAACATTACATAGAATATTACAAAGCATAGCGTTCTCAATTATTTCTGATTTCAATTAAACACATTGATGTATTTAGTTTTTATTTGACTTAACATGTATTGTAGGGTAAGGGATGTGCTGCAGAGGATATTCGATCCTATATCAGCCAGTCCTTCTCGATTATACACTTTAGGCCAGGGGAACAGAAGTTAAACGTATGACATTAGAGCACCTTTTAGAAAATATTGACTAAACAACACATCTTACTATGCATGCTACTTGATCTGAAACTATAAACATCAAGAATGAACTAAAGTAACCTAAAACTAAAATTGAAATTGATTTGTTTTTAGGCCTGAATTCTTCTAAAGGCTACCACTCGACTTCTATACCTGATTCCTTAAGAGGAACTACCAAATCGGGTGAGTACAAATATTCGAAAACGTCTACATTCATTCATTTATTCTTTATGGTTTGTAGTAATACATTTTAATTTTGAACTTTTCATTTTATAGTACTGGGTATAATAGAGTGAGATTAAAAAAAATCATTGAAACTTAAATAGTTTAGTAAATGGCAATGAATAATATTTTTATCAAATATCTGCTTTTAACGAAATCTCTCTTATCTACTCATGTATTTAGTAGGACAAAATTTATTCTTATTTTAACAATTTCTATCTTAATTTTAATGGATTTTCCTTTAGGAAAATTTCAGTTTTGTTGTATTACATTGATTATAAATTTTTGTAGAAAATCAGCTATCAGAAAAATAATATAAAATAAATTTTCCAAGCAAAACCAATATTATATAAAATTGTGTATATTGTAAAAAATTTACCAGGTACCCATTTAGAACCAAATAGTTCTAGTCATTTTTAAAATATTTAGAATAAAATAACATCACTGGTAAAATAACTTGAAACAATTTTTTCACGAAAAACAACAATACAGTTTTATTTGGCATGCCAAACACTACCCAGACATACATTTTAAACAAAATCGTAAGATCCATCTTCAAAATAATTTGAGTTTTCAAAAATTACTCCTCATTAAATTACTCTTAAATGAACTTTTACCTTAAACCCAAGAATATAATGTCATTTTCGAGGTAAATAAATCCCTATATATAAATTTTTAATCAAAATCGTTATGACGATTTTAGAAAAACTGTAATTCAAAAAACTCATTCACTAGTAAACTACCAATTAATTTAAGGGTTAGGCTTGAAAAAATATCCCGAGGTATAGCCGAATAATATCTACATATCAAGTTTGTATGAAATCTATCAAAGAGGTTCATATCTTTAGCTAGGGATAGATAGACAGACAAAATGTTAAAATACAATTTTTGGTTTGGGGGTATATAAAACGTAAAAAATCATCATGATATCGAGTTCAAACAATGTTCAGGATTACAACGATTTCTCTCTAGATGTGAAGCTAAAAATGGGGTTAAAGTGCCCTTTCTGATCATATCACCATATGAACTACAAAATAATTTAATTCTAAAATATACACAACACTCAGTCCCCGGCCGTAGATTCATCACTATGGAAGAGAGAACTCTAATTTTACTCATAATAAAATTCTCGGTCATGCCGGGAATCAAATCCGCGACCCTTTGCTCAGTAGGTAGTATCAATTTAGATACGGTGTCAAACTTGACCAGATTCGGTACAACCGCTGTAGGAGAAGATTTATAACTGAATAGAATAGTGCTTTAATTGAAGCAGCTAGCACAAGTTTGAGTTGTTCGAAAACGGATTTAATAATTAGTACACAATTTTATTTGATTTTAACTGTCAAAAAGATAAATTTAGTCACATGAAAAAAATTACAATGTAAAAAATATATGATAAAAATTTCAAGCGTACAAGTCTACCAGAAAATAGATTGAAATAAAATAGTCATCAAATCATAAAAAGAAATATCCAAAAGAAAAAAAAATTAAAATATAAATAATATTAACTATGAAATCGTATTCACTTTTAGAAATACCGGGAATTTTTGCTAACCTTTAATAATATTTCAACTTTCTGGATCTCAAACAATAAATCATGGAAATATTTCTCATCCTTGGAAATAATTCTCATCCTTCCCTTGTACGAACATTGATTGCGCCAGAGAAAACGTTGTCTAGCAGCCCGCTTATCATAAATGTAGCACTTGTTACCCATCAATACATTTCACGGCGTTTTCTTGGACGAAATCAAAGAATGTTGAAGCTGCTACATAGAGGAAGAAAATAAAAGTTAGGTTAACTCAGACCGTATTGTGAGATACCTTAATCGTTTTGAGCCTATTAAAACTCTTTCTTTTTAAAACAGAACAAACTTTAAACAGCAGGACAGACACAAAACTTTATAAACAACAAATTACTCATATTGGCTTAGTTTTAATATAAATGGTTATGTTTTATTATTATTATTATTATTATTATTATTATTATTATTAGCGCCGCGTCTTACTACCAGTTCGGGTTATACGCACTTACGATAATGTGTAATGGTAGGGTGATTGTGAGATGAAATGTAGGACCTACAGTTTAACGTGGAATTCGAACCACGGTGGAGGCCTGGCATTCCTCACATTAACAAGTTGTGATTAATACACATCTTGTCAGAGGTGAAGGAAGGGTTTGGCAATCAGGGTTATGTTAGTGTTTCTAGTGTTTGTCACTATTTAATAACCATTAATAGTTCCATAAAACCATAATGTTATGGGGATTTTTAACAAAATTTAAATTATAACATAAAAAAACAGGTTGACGTAATATAATGTAATGATATGTACTGGACGGAACTACTATAGCTCAAGATAGCCTACTTTTGTTAAGCGCAGCAATAAACTTTCGAGCTCCTACCGCCATAGAGTTATTAAGTAACTAAGTAGGCCTATTAACAAGCTTTCAATAAACATGTTCAAGTTAAAATACAATGAAAGATCTTCAACAATGTTTGTTTTATCTATGAACTAATCTAATTATATGATAATAAAATAATGGTTTTCCAATTAAATAACTAAATACTAAAAGGAATTAAAAAATTGTTGGCGTTGCCTTAATACTGGAGATAACAGTTGAGTTACATAATTATGTGTTGCTTTTATACAAAGTTTTATAGCTTAGTAGATTGTAATCTCGTTTTAATTATATGTATGCGTATAAATTAGAATTGAGGTTTATTTTGGAATAACGTTGGCAATAAAATACAATATCAACCATTATGAGTACGTAATGAAAGCTCACTACTTAAAACTAAATTTAATTATTTCTCTTACATGTAAAAAAAAAAATGCTTACTCATGAGAACCTATAGCATTATTTACTACCGTATCCAAGATAATATATTCCCAACTAGTTTTATGCTCCTCTATTAAAAATTGCCCACGAGTTTTAAGTGCGTTGTTTTGTATTCGATTGGCTGGTTCTACTTGTTACGACCAGCATAAGAATAGCTTTTTTTTCCCCACCCCTCACCCCAACCCCTCTTTCCCCTCCTATATCAAGTCTATGTAGCTATATTGATTAATGGTGCAGCGCTCTTCCTCTTATTTTTTTTTTTTTGCCCCAAGAAAGCTAGTCGGTGCTGCAACGGCAGCAAGTATCAGCACCAGGCAATAAATAAATATTATGTTACGGCGCGAGGCCACGACGGTTCCACCCACAAACCACCCTTGGCGACCCCTACTGGGCCGTAATGATGCATTGGTTGGGGGGGTTTCGAGGGGGAGGGGAGAGTTGACGCCACCGTGGCAAAAGTGGAGTCCATTAGCTCATTATCCTCGCTTTTCTTATTTTTATTTTATTCAATCTCTTCCCTTTATATTATTATTCTTACATCCGAGCTCTTTCTTGTCTGTGTTTTGGTTCTTTATATAAGTAAGTTTTTTATATAAACTTTGAAATAAGTGATGGGGTCATTTAAAAGGGGGAGTGCAATTAACACTTTCTTTTTTTAATATCCAAGGATAATTAACCTTTCTATGCAACACAATGGAGTGACTTATGTGAAAAATGTAGGAGTGTGGTGATAAAAAGTTTTTCTTTTCAATGCTTCTTACTAACTGTTCGGGTTACACGCATACATTAAGGTGGGCGTGTAGGGAACGCGAGAAAAGGGCAGAGTTTTTACAGTTTTTATATCAAAACATTTCTTTGACCAAAATAAACTTTAGTAAAAACTTAAAATTTAATTTCCTTTACATGGTGATTCTAACAGTTCTTTAATATCTTTCAAGGTTGTCGTGAAATAATTTATGACAACTTTTTCTCTTCATTTAAAAGGTTTTTCATATAATTCCGATATGCCCATGACAGATATTCAACAACTGTTGACATCACCATGTGAATAAAATTAAACTCTATATTTATACTGGATAAATATTTCATTAATTTGATTTGATTGATTTTATATTGGCTATTCGGAGTGGTCCTTCTAAATTCATGGCAAATTTCAACTTTAAGGGTCACCTAAAAGTGTTTTTTTTACTTATATCCTTTACTTGAGTTCCATTTAATTTTTTTTTATATTCAGCATTTTATAGCTATTTATAGAAGCCCCTATACCTGCTTGCCAAATTTCAGTTTTTTAACATACAGGGAAGTAGTTGTTTTTATTAGTTTTGGAAATTTTATCTCCTCTTCCCTCTTTCTCTAACACCACTTAAAAATTAGAATTTTTAAGAATTATTTGGTTATCTGGAGCACTCCAACTTTCCTACCAAATTTCAATTTTCCACCACACATAAAAAGTCTATGTTTTATATATATATATATATATATATATATATATATATATACTCCCCTCTCTCATTTCCTGAAGTCCCATTTAGATATTTAAAAATTTCAGACTTTTATTGTTATTTAAATTATTGGTCTCTTTACCTACCCACCCGCCTCGGTGGCGTAGTTGGCTAACGTGCTTGTCGTGTTGAGCTCTACCGCCGAGGACGGGGAGATTGAGGTTCGAATCTCGGTCGGGTGAACTGGTGGTGGTTTTTCCTAAATGGTTTTCCACTCTCCCTCCACGCAAATGCGGGTTCACTTCCTCTAAATTCAACCCTCCCAATTCCTAATTCATTAGCGTAATTAGTACTTAAGCGTATAACCCGAACGGGTAGTAAGACGCGGTGCTAAATATTATTATTATTATTATTATTATTTACCTACCCACTGAATTTCACTATTTTTCATTACATTGAGAAGTAACTTATTCTATTGATTTGGAAATATCGAGACCCATACCCACATTTCCCCCACTCACCTTGAGAAATTTCAAATTTTGTGATTTTTTTGGCTATCTAGAGTTGTCTTGTCTGCAAATTTTTGTTTTATACCTCAGCTAAAAATATTGGTCTAGTTATATCCCCCATTTTTAAATTTACATTTTTAGATTTTTCTGGTTGTTTCTGGTTCTACCTTAATGTTAAATTTCAGCTTTCCAGATAATCTAGAAGTGGCTTATCTTTTCTGAACAATTCATAGTAAAATTCCTCATCTATAAACTTTCAATTAGTTTTTTAAAAATTTCAACTCTCGCTAATATGCTATAATATGTAAACTCTCTATCTCTAAATTTAAGGACTTGTTGTAAAATATTTTTAAAACTAAGAAATAAAATATTCCAAATAATAAGTGTCAAAAAAATCAGTTTTAAAAGGTTGTAAAAAGGGATTCTCGAGAAAAAATAATTAGGGAAGACAAAAAAAACTGAGCTACAAACATTTCACTTTTGTTTAATTCACTAATATAAGGGCCAAAATTAATATTAAGATTTTATAAGTAATTCAAAAATGTAGCCCCTTTGGCAAAAACATATATTTATTTTGTTTTCATTGTATTTTTCTGTTAATTAGCTTTAAAATACTTACTTAAACTAAAAATATTACTAGAACAAAATCATAATATTACTAAACATACAAAGTAGGCCTTATCGACAAATTAATTAATTCCCTTGAAAAATATTTACCTGTTTACAAAGCAATGTGACTGTTCCCCCAAAAAAAAAAGTAAAAAAGGTTCTGCTAACAACTTAAAGGAACCGAAAAATCCCTAATCTAAGAAACACCCCACAGTTTCTCAAAATTTCCTTGATTTTACTCATCTCTCAACATTGCATCTAGGACTTTTTGCGCGCTACTGCACTCGCACAAACTATTTCAAGAGGACGTCCTATGACTAATCTAGAAATTTCCGTTCTGGAATGAGGGATACACACGTCAGCCATTTCCTTTCTAGGCGGGGAGAGTAGGGTGTGTGGGTGTGTTGTGTGTTACTATACTGTACTGTACTACACTCCCTATTGTTCAACTTGGCAACAAAGCACCTTCTTTCTAGTTCCGGTTGTACAAAGTCACGTGCCACGTTGATGATCGAGGCTTGCTTGCTCCCTTTTCTCTAACCCACTGAACAGTCAGTCACCGTATCAAACAGGCACTTCGCTCACAATGTAACTTATACCAGTCTTATTGTATTATTTACATCTTCAGAATCTAGGAGGTCGTGCCTAAAGGTTAAACAATAGTGTTAATTAAACCAATTTCAAACTCGCGATGTATCGTCATTGTTAATTCAACACTTAGTTTTTGTTTGGAAGTCATTGTTATCTCAAGTTTTGGTTGTACTGTACTTCTTAACAATAATTATATCAGTGATTGCAAACTTTGGGGCGTTTTAATTAAGAACTCGTAAGTTCATTGCCGCACTTTCAAAAGCACGACCTCTATCCCTATCTTGAGTTAGTTCTATCCAGTCCACCTCATTACACCTATATCTTTCAGGTACATTCTAATCAATGTTATCCTCCCAACTGCGTCTAGATCTTCCCAATGAGTTTACCAGTCGATATCCTGAATACGGTTCTAGATACTCCCATTCGCGCCGAATGTCCTACCAACCGTAATCTAAGAGACTTTAATATCCTAACAATGTCTCGCTATTTAGTTTAAGAAATATTATATTATAGTATAGGCTAATTTGATTAGTTGAGCACTACATTTTACCCAAATCCGTTTAAACTAGTTTTTCATGCAAACAGTTTTGGCTTATAATGTAAATATCTTGGAACATTGAGTGCTTATTACATTTCAACAATTTGTTGTTTGTTTGAAATGTAGATGCCCTTGAAAGTATTTATATAGTAGATCTGGCCTGGATATTTTTTTAAAATTAAATACCTACAGAAACTATTTAGAGCGGACCTTCGCTGGTGAAAATTTAGAAAATCGGATACCTCTAGAAGCTATTTGAAGATTTATTCAAGGCAGTTCTTCATTTTCATACTCGAGAACATATTTGAATAAATAAAAGTGACTCAAGATAAGAAACCAAAAATTGTCTTAAGAAATAAATTAAATAAATCAAATTTAAAGAGAAAGGACGTTTCGATATCTATTTTGGTTATTAGGTTTTACAAGTCAAGAAGCAGGGTATTCATTTTAATATTTCGCGATTGTTGGTCATCTAAGGGCAATACGATGGCGTAATTCATCTGTCGAAAGGTCGGTTTTAAACATCTTTATTCGTTTTTTGTCAATTTTGTCAAAACACTTAATTCTCTTCTGGCCTATGTTTGTTTGGTTATTTACTCTATGAAGTGAAAAAAGTACCAAAAATCTAGACAAATTCACATATTTTATAGTTGTGGTCATCCCTCAAAGATAAATCGTACTATCCTACTTTTGGCATAATCGATTTTGCTGTGGTCATAAAGAAATATAGTTTCACTCGTGAACCAAAGGAACTAATTGCCTTTAAACAGTATATTTGAGATTTTTATTGATCCTATTTGAGTTTTAAAACATTTAGACGTGGGATATGGACAGGGAACGAAGTGTAATTATAAACATGAAGCAATAAATGGCGCATTGTATTGAGTGAAACAAAGTGATTTGTTTCATGCGTCAGTTTATCGAATACAAATTATATGTAATTAGTTCATTTTCTACTTGTTTACTTAGTCCCATGAAATTGGTCACTTTTCTTAAAATTATTGTTTAACTGCTATCCACCCGCCTCGTTGGTGTAGTAAGCAAAAGCACTAGATTCGTGTGGAGCTAGACTACCGAGTACGGGGAGATCAAGGTTCGAATCTCGGTCGAGTGAATTGGGGGTGGTTTTTCCTAAATAGCTTTCCACTTTCCCTCCACGAAAACTCGGGTTTACTTCCTTTAAATTCAACCTTGCCAATTCATAATCCATTATCGTAATTCGTATTTAAGCGTATAGCCCAAACGGGTAGTAAGATGCGGTACTAAATTATTTATTAATTAACTGCTACACAAATGGATCGTGTTTTATTTAAAAAATAAGACTTTTTTCGCTCCCGTTTCATTAAGTTTAGATCATGCACAACAAATATGATATAATTGTTCAATCTATTTCCTGCATGGGAAACTGTAGTATTTAATGAAAATGCTTTTTGTGTGCGAATCGATTTGAAGAATGACCCAACAAATAGTATCTCACAATAGCAAGTAAAACATTATTTGGATTGAAATTGTACTTTATATTTGGTAAATTTGATGAATCAAAACACTCCACTTTTTGAAAATATTTGAACAAATGTGTTTATCACAATTTAATGATATTAAAAAATCATCATCACATATTTATTTTAAATCTTAGATTAGTTGATGAATGTGTTCGATTTTTTTCTAATTGTAATATACAAAAAGTGAGGTATCACAATAAAATATCAATATAATTATATTGGAGCAGGTATATTTGATTCTTGATAGTCATACGATGAGTGTCAGTGTGCGTTTATTTAAAAAATAATAGGATAATTCTTAAATCGTATATAAAATGAACGGCTATGCATTAATTAGCCCAGTTCGATGGACTAAATTACATTTTTTATCATTTAATAATAGGCCATACACCTGGATGTTGATAGCTATGAAAGGAAAAGGATCTTCAAATACGAATAGGAAACCCTACCAAGTTATGGAAATATTAAAATGTTTGTTTTTGAAAAATTAAAAACCTTTATGTCCTGAGTTAATTAAACATTCAATTAAAAAACACACTTTCGGTAGTGAATACGGGGCTACAAGCTATCCTAACAACCTTTCCCAGATAAAGAGACATTACAGTTTTGGTGATTTTACCAATATAAACCCGGCGCGGCTGTTTATCATTGATTTTATTTTCCTTTGCAAATTTATATTCTATTAGTTCTATTCATCTCTGGTAGATTGCACTGACCAAAGCATCATTGATTACGTAATCGACTTTTGACTTCCCTTCTAACCATAGCTCGAGTCTTCATTTAGTTACAGGATACTCCCTCGAGAGAGCAGCAAAAGCCGAACACATATTGGTCTGTGCAATCAATGAACTGCTTGTTTCTCCTTTTAGCCGCAAGATGGCATGAGTTATGCTGTTACCGAACAAGAATCTATTTGCGTATGCGGAAAATGTTTGAATACGCAATTCTAACGTAACTATTATAAATAGTCTTGTTCAGTGGCGTCCGCTTTCTAATGACGTCATTGTGTGTTTATATTCTTGACACACAGAGATAAATAAACACTTAAACCTACGTAGGTATCTGCAACGTGTCGAGGTAGTTGACCCCAAAATATATTTTCTGCTGTGTTCATACATTTAATGAAGCAATAATTTAGTATATCTAGATAATATTAAACATTTTCCTTTATTTAATGGCAAAGAAATTAAAATCTAGGTACCTATTTAATTTAAAACAAAGCTTAAAATATTGTTTGTGAATAGGCCTACTTTAATTTCTACTTTTATAAATATGGCCACTATAATGTAGCCTATTCTATCTTAATTTTTAATATTTAATCCGTGTGCTGAGAACTTTGCATCCAAGTCCCAAAAACCATATCTTAAAAGCCATTTACATCTTCAAATCCAATATAAATACATTATTTATTATGTCCAACTTGCCTAATTTATATTATTTGAGTTGGATACTATTATACATTATTAATACTGTCGTTACGACAGCTTTTGTTAATCGTCACAAAATTAATGTAAACATATTCGTATCATTAAGTCAAATCAATAGTGTTCCACTCTCTCCAAATTATAAAAAATTAGAACAAAAACGTAGGCTCATAAGTTTTATTTGGGCATAACATTTAAATACTAACATAACGGGTTTAAATTAGAGTTAAAGGCCTTATAAATAAATTGCATGACTACTCTGTGGTCTGGTGGTCATAGTTCTGAATACGGATCCAGAGGTTCCGGGCTCGATCCCCGGTGCTTCCATAATTCTCTGCGAAGCAGTGTATCTGGAACGGGGTCAGACTCAGCCTGGTGCCGACAAATGAGGAGTTACTTCAATGAAAATATAGCAGCTTCGGTCTAGAAAACTGAGATCAACTGCCGGATGGTTTGTTGGGCTGACCACATGACACCCTCTTTCCGCAGAAGTTGGCACTATCTTCGCCAACGTGCAGCGGCCGCTCGGTCGGAATAATTCGATTGTGGAGTAAGGGGTATATAGAGAAATTGCACTAGCATCTGCCTGAGAAGTGGATAAAAAAAATCACGTTTAAAAATTAACTCAATTGAATCCGGTCAGAATCGAATCTCGCCCTTCAGAATCAAGTACACAATTTAAGCTGCCAACGTTTTCCAGTGTTATACAAGAGATTCGCATGTGGAATTAAAAAGGGATTACAAAATATGGATCTTTTACTGATCCAGGTCGAACCAAAACATGGGACGGAACATATATAGCAGTGAACCTATCTGTTGTAAGCTTAGCGCACTATCTAAACCAATAATTCAATCATTTCAATTTCAATTTCATTTATTATAGTGCTGACCAACAGTCGTGAGACCTATGACAGGCCAGCACTGAAAAGTACACAAGTACGATACAAGCATATATAATAAAATAATAAAAAAACTTATTAGCTAAATAATGATCCATACTGATGAATAATTACAAAAAATAGGACATAATTATGATAAAATAAATGATAATTACGATAAAAATAATAAAGAAATAGTAGCTGAAGAGTAGTAAAAGCGTAAGTATTTAAACATGATAATAAAATAATAGGTTCTATATTTGGTGTTTAGCTCAAAATTCATTAGCTACCGCTCCTGTTGAATACTATTATATTGACCCCAATGGCGACGGAACTTTTTGTTTGTAGAAGGGTGGGGGTACATTTGAGGATAAGGCCAGCACAAATCTAGCTAAAAAAAAGGCAGGGACTAAAAATGTTGAATATTTCAAAAGCTATTTGGAGGTTATGTTGATGCTAATAAGTAGGTTGATGTGTTCTCCAACACAACCCTAAAATAGTATGAACTTTTTTTTATGCTACACGTCTTTATGACCAATCGGGTCGTTTGCAACTTATACTAAATTTTAGGACACAGGAAAGGGAGGGTGTGAAATAACTAAGAGGAAGATGCTTTGACAAGTATGCAGTTAATTAAATATGCATGTTAAATATACATTACATCTTACACAAATCACGAAGGGGAAAAACATTAAATTTAAAAGAATTCAAATAGGGCTATAACAACATTTTAACTAAGGATAAAATCAATAAATATAAGTTAAGACTTAGATATTATTATTTATAAATTATAAAGATATGAGTTCAGATTAAATAATTTCAAAAAATATTAATGATGATACAATTTCTTTATAAAATAAGGACATTAAATATTATTTATACTCTTGGAAAAACAATTTCCTTAAACAAAGTTATCATAACATACTATTCCATTAACTCAATAACTAGACATTAACATGAGTAAAATGGTCAAATAAACATTCATATCATATCATATCAAAATTTGAGTGCAATAATAGTTATATAAAAGTAAAAAATGAAAAAGTTTTAAAAACTTTTTTAAAATGACAAGTTAAAACACAGATAACACCATCAGTCAAAAGTTTTGTTTACAATGCGTATGAATTGAAAGTTAATTATATTTATGAAAAAGTTTAATCGTATCTAATTCTTATCTGCATTAACGTCCCATTACTCCTTTAGGTATTCCAGATTAGGTGGAGAAATTTGGAGGCTTAATTGTCCATATATTTAGGTTATCATTCTGTATGGCTATGTCCACGAACACATAATGCATTGAAACGCGATAGATTACACAAGATAGCGACGTAACCCGTATGCTGACCCATGTCACAAGCTCGAATAACTGTAAAATGCGAGATTTTTTTAATAGAATAAGTACGTATATTAATGAAAAATCATTTAGAAGGGTAATTTTCATTATATTAGTGTAGTAGGGCGTAAAATAAGGAGAATCCTATTTCCTAATATTTTTTATGTTGGGTTTCTTCTTCCCGACTTTTCTATGGTATATTGATTATATTAGGCCCAGCAATACTTGAAGTCTTCTATAAAAAATATTTTAAAACTCGTGCTTAATTGCGGATAGCCCGGACAGGTATTTGGACACCAAGCATACCAGGTCAGTACCGAGGATGTTGTTTCCTAAATGTTTTCTCAATCTACCTCCACGTAAAGGCGGTTATATATAGTTTCTTTAAATTTGACCTTCACCATCCTTACTCTATTAGTATAGACAATTACGAGTATCAGAATGCAAATCAAACATATTGACGTTAATACCGCCGATACGGGTATAAAATAATCAAAGATATACGTGTATATTCCCTTTAATTTCCCTAAAAGGTAGCAATTTTACACCCACTTCATTGGCAAATGGTTTAAGGCAGGGGTCTTCAACCCAAGGGCCTAAGTTTCTGTCTCTTGTTGGGTGACGGGCTTACAACACTGTACCGATAATATTAGGATTGAATACATATTAAAATATTCGTATCAGCACATTCTTATACACGTATATTCACTCAAACTAAGGATTAGGCATGTCTCCAACAAGTGAAATTTCAGATTTCTCGTGAAGTAGGCCTATGCTCTCCACTGTTTTAAAGCAGGAAGTAGCGCAATTTGTCTTGTCTACTAGAGTTCATTTTACCGGTGCCGGTTAAAAGTACATTTGTATAAAAACTTAATACTTTTCATCACGTAAAAAGCAAAAATCCTTTGTAAAATAACGTAAAATACGCAAATCAAATAAGTTTTTTCATTAATTGATTGAGTAAAATATATTTGTATTTGTCATTTTTTTCTCTTGAAATCATTTTAGCTTATATATTCCATGAGCCAGCGGGCTGTAAAAAATGTGACCACGGGACGCAAGTGGCCTGCGGACCGGGGTTGAATACCCCTGGTCTAAGGCGTCACGCTTGTGTTAGACTGGACTGCTGAAGATGGGGAGATCGGTGTTCGAGACACACTCGGGTCAAATTAAGACGGTTTTTTCCTAAATGGTTTCCCCCTCTTCTTCCGCGTGAATCCAGGAAGATTACCTCTTAAATGCTTCCTTTTCATCCCTACTCCATTAAAATAATTAATATATATAATGCATATAACCTGAAAAAAGTAGTAGGACGTGGTTATATAAAAAAAATACAAAAATTTACCTTGAAAGTTTCTACTATAAGCAAGAGTCATATGTTAATCTGTCCAAGGTAAGACTGCTTCCTTTCAAGGTAAATGGAGCGTCTAAATACGCGTGAATATTCCTGGAGAATGAAGCAGACAGTAAACACTTGCTCTTCCACGCGATTTCTGTCCTACGAGTTTTTGTCGTGTGGCTACTATTACATTAAGTGGTATGGCGTATTTCACACGATCCAACTGTTTAGTCGCCCGACTCGTTCAGCAGTCGGATGTCCTCAATGTTATATCCGACTGTCGTGTCCTGCGGTTTGGCCGGATGGCTTGTAGAGGACTGTTGGGAGGGGGGGGGGGGGGTATAACACGGTTCACACGATACAACTAAACAGTGATCCAGTAGCCTTTGTTCTTGTCTTATTATCATAATAACTCAGTGATAGATAGTCAAAGTAATAATGTCGAGTGAAGTTGAAACTGATTTATTGATCTAGTTAGTGGAGTAATATAACTTAACAACTAAATACTTTATTGGCCCGAATACAGTCCCACAAATGATACGACCCTAAATATTTGAAGGTGCTCTACATGAAAATAAAATAAAAAGTTCTCGAGTAGAACTCAAGCTAAAAACTTAACAAATATGATTAATCATTTTAGAAAACATTGAGATTAGGGAGTGATATTTATTATAAGATATAAATAAGACTGAAATTTTTGTAAAATATATTGGTTCAAATTACAATATTGATACAAATGATGAAAACTAGTATGACACAAACAGTATCGTATGAAAGAACTCGACCGATCGCACTCGTACGACAGTTACTCTTACGACAGAAACCGTATCGTTTGAAAGCTCTCTTTCAATCGCACTTGTACGATAAAAAAACTCGTACGACATAAACAGTATCGTATAAAAGACCTCGTCTGATCGTGCTAGTACGACAAAATTTCGTACGACAGAAACCGTATCGACCTCGTCCGATCGCACTTGTACGATAAAAACTCGTACGACATAAACCGTATCGTATAAAAGACCTCGTCTGATCGTACTAGTACGACAAAATTTCGTACGACAGAAACCGTATCGACCTCGTCCGATCGCACTTGTACGATAAAAACTCGTACGACATAAACCGTATCGTATAAAAGACCTCGTCTGATCGTGCTAGTACGATAAAAACTCGTACGACAGAAACCGTATCGTGTAAAAGACCTCGTCCGATCGCACTTATACGATAAAAACTCGTACGACAGAAACCGTATCGTGTAAAAGAGGCCTAGGCACATATTCTGGACAGAGTTTGAATGACGCTCTTGTGAACGTTTTCCCGGTATTGAAGATGAGTACTCGTAATCCCCCCCCCTCACCATCCGCGCGATGAGTCTTGTCCTAGTTTGACTATTGTGTGCGCGCGCGGTGACATTTGTCAGCCATTGTGCGGTAAGAATGTTCCTTAATGCACGCCTTGTATGAAACATTGCTAATTAGTGGTAATTGCAGCGAGAGCGCTCTCGGAAACAATGGAGCTCAGTTTGAGAGCAGCCAGCGCTCAATTGGAATCTATGAGTGCTAGGGGATGGAACGGGTGGCGGGGTACAAAACAATCTTTTACAGGGATGTACAAAGTAACACCGATAGTAGAAATATATATTTTTTGTTAGTTTGTGTTGAGTTTAGACACCAAGTTCAAGATAAAGGGCAATATTTTAGTCAATTGTTTAGTAGATTTAAAAAAAAAATTGTTAAATATCTAATTAGTGCTAGTTAAAGGTGGGGGAATGGAACGTGAGCTAAAATTGGCATTTTTGAAATTTTTATCAAAAAACACTTATTGATTAATAAATTAAAATGTTGCCTTAGTAGACTCGTTTGGTTTAATTTTCTGCAAATAGTGATCTCAATCTTTCTTGAATACTGATCATGAGCATCACATAATGTAAACAAGACTTTTCTCTTAATTTACAAAAAAATCTTACTGAACTAAACTATGTTCAAGTCATGACAAATATTCAAGATATGTTGACATTACCATCTAGAAAATTAAACCAAACGTATCTAATAACACAATATTTTATTTTGATCATGAAAATTGGTGTGAGTGTAATTACTTTCTTAATAAATGAAGTGAGGAAGGATTTTGTTTTGTATTTTTTTAAATCACTGATTCGTTCTAACCACTCGGCTTAGAGGCCTGTATACTAACTATACGCTAATGGTTATAGGTATAAGGACGACCATATTTAAAGAAAGCGTACCCACGTTTGCGTGGAGGTAGAGTGGTAAACCCTTTCGGAAAAACTACCCTCAATGCACCTGACAGAGACTCGAACCTCAATCTCCCCGTCATCGCCAATCTAGTCCATCGTGAGAGTAGCGCGTTAGACCACGCGGCTGCCGAAGCGGGTTTTTGTAAATCAATTATTCTTCAAAGTTAGACACCAACTTGTCGATGGATTAACTTTGCCTAATTACTTAGCTCAGTTTATCGATATATTGCATGTCTTCTGAGCTATGGGTCCCAAGTTTGATTTCTACTGTGTCCGAAATATTTATCGTTGTTGATATTGAAATTTTACCTTTCATAATATAAATTAGTCAATCTCGGTGGTCTTTGAGTAAAGTTCTTGCCTCAGGACCCGATGTTCGTGGGTTCAAGCCCAGCTGAGGTTGACAGATTTGTCTTGAGCGTTAAAATTCCGTGGCACAGCTTCTTTTGGAGGTGAAGTAAAGTCATCGGTAACATCTCGATTGTGGCATGTGAAAGAACCATGGAAGGAACGTTAAATACCTTTACCGGCAAAAATGGTGGGCCCTTTCGAGCTCACTCAAATAAATTCAGTGTGGAAGACAACGGGGAACTACCACGCATTCTGAACTCCCTTACTACATGGGATTTCTACCAGATGGTGCAGGCAGCACTAACCAGATGAAAATCTGAGTGAATGTCCAGCTTTGGATGGATATAAACCACATCAAACCAGCCTTTGGGTTGTTGACTTATGGAGAGTAGAAATTAGTGCCTATGGGGCTGGGTACGGGGGCTGCTATAGAATCAAGCCAGTTTTTAATTCACGTATTGTTATAAACAGTTAGTTCAGAAAGTGCACGTTAAATAGACCTACTTGTAATTTAATAGAATGACTACGTTTCACCCGCGTGATCTAACGCTCTACTCTTGTAGTAGACTAGACTACCGATGATGAGGAAATCAAGGCTCGAATCTCAGTTGGGTGTACTACAGGTGGTTTTTCCAAAATAGTTTTCCACTCTCCCTCCACGCAAAAGCGGGTACACTTCCTGTTAATATAATCTTCATATTCCCTAAAACCATTAGCGTAGCTAGTACATAAAGCCTATAACCCGAACGGGTAGTAAGATGCGGTGCTTAAAAAAAATATTTTCCATGTAGAATGAATGAGAGGGACCATTATGTTCCATGAATTACTCAGTGTGGTTGCACCTAATACAAGTGCTATTAAGTGCAGTGACACCATTCGTACCGGTGGACACTAAGTTTAAAGCGTAAGACCCCTTTGCACTTATCCTCCCTTGACAGTGCAATGAGAGTGGAATTTCAAACGTGATTTATCACCGTACTTCTTAAATTAGGCTGCGAGTTAGGCGTAGAGATTTAAAAAATAAAGAAAAATATTCTAAAAATAAAAAATAAATGGAGTGAGCACCGTCTGCTTTTTTTACCGCCCGAATATAGTCTCCAAGCCTCTCTGGGGTTCGAACTAAAGTCCATTAGTTGTTGTTAAACATCGTTTGAGGTGCGATGTTTCCCGTGAACCACCTCCGCGCACTGCTACACCGTGTAACACTCACACTGCGTACACGATCCGACCTCGTAGTGTAGTGGACAGTGAACCTGGCTACGAACTTAGAGGTCCCGGATCCGATTCCCGGCTGGTACCTTGGGTATTTTTCTCTTAAGGGAAATTATCACAATGGCCATCCAGGAATTAGTAAATTAGGCCTAGGTTAGTTTTAAGACTCCCACTGGCTTAACACCTCCATATTTAATATCATAACTTCTACGTGTAGACAACCTCCATAGCTGTTCCCTCGCCAACGCACTGTGCCACCAGAGTGGCAAATAGTCTACATACAGGCGACCAAAAGGAATGACATGTTGTACCTCCTGGTTGGTAATGCCATACGATTTAAAAAAAATCGCATGCACACATTCAACCATATATCTCTCGGTTAACAATATGCCCAGTTAACACATTTATGTTAGATGAGGAAAGCGTTATGTATCTTTATTGTTTGACGAAGCTGAAAAACAAAATAGTTGACGTTTATTGATATCGTGTAACTATGGGCGCACTCTAATTGCGGAATAATGTATACCTGTCAGTAAACATTCAATTAGAGCCCACTCAAATTGCGGAATAACCCGTAATCCCATTCAACCCCAAACCTAACCTATCCTAGCCTAGCCTAATCTAACCTAATTTAACCTAACAAACCTAACCTAACCTTCATGTTCCATTTTGAACAAAGTCATTACGAATTTAATTTTTACCCCTCAGTTCATGTAAGGGATGAGTTGTTCCGCAATTCGTGTGCACCGTTAATTAATTATGTGTAGGACTAGATCAAGGAAATGTGAATTTCCATCTTTGTTCAAACATTTATCAGGTGATGATACAAAATTAAAGACATACTTCAGAATGAACCAAGAAAGGTTTTATGATTTATCAAGAATAATTATAGCCCCACTCTTAAAATAAATGCACAAAACATCTAAAACACATTTCTCCATAAAAGACGACACAAACATCCTATCCTTAATACTCGTATTGTGTAACTCACAGTAAATACACATATTTTGTAAATGTTATGAATTCAAAGCATGGTTATAATTCAGAACCTAACCCAGTTTGTTCACCAGTTTTGCTATTTCTTTCCAACAGTTATAAGTCATAGCGCACTGGTATGCTGTCATTACATTTACCTTCCTTGTCTTGTATTGAATAAATTAGTATGCATACATATTTATAATATATTAATTGATAAAATAGTAATCGCAGGGATAGCAGATGAGACAGTGAAACAGGGACAAAGCGTTCCGCGGCTCTGCACACTTCTGCACTGTTTATTTCCCCCGCCGAATCCTTGGCGCCGTTTTGTGCGAAGGCGCCGTATACTGTTGTTAGTGGTAGGTAAATATAACGTGTGGCAGTGCGCTGTAGAAGGAATCCACTTTTAGTCTTAATTTTCCTTGCTGAGCTTGGTTAACCGGGTAACTTAAAAGCACACTTAAGCTTTAATCAAACATTGCAATAAAATTCTGTGTTCTGTATTAATTAACTAAATAAAATCCAAATAGAAATAACTGGAATGTTTGATTTATATTTGGTGTAGTTTTAATATCGTAAAACTATTCATTCCATCTCAATCGTTTCTCTTTTCTCTAGTGAAGGAAACTGCTCTACACTACTGGATAATCTAACCAATGAACATGATATTCCACACTTTTAAGCATATATGATGATCCTTATGGGACTCAACATAAAGTGCGAGTGTTCAAAGGATTCAACTTTTAGTGAGGGCCTCCAGAGGATTCGACTTAGAATCAGCAATGGTATTATTTTTAAATTACTTTGTAATACTTCAAAGTTATTTGAATTTGTGCATTTATACTTCTATGTCTAAACCAATGTGCACGATCAGTTCTTAAACTCCGTTTCAACTTAATCAAGCATTATAATTATAAATTAACCTTAAGCTCATCTGTTGAAACTTGCCTGAAAATAGGTCCATAATAGCCTCTGTTCTTGTCTTATTATCATAATAACTCATTGTTAGATAGTTAAAGTAATAATGGTGAGTGAAGTTGAAACTGATTTATTGATTTAGTAAGTGGAATAATACAACTTAACAACTAAATACTGTATTGGCCCGAATATAGTACGGTCTCACACATGATACGACCCTAAAAATTTTATGGTGCTCTACATGAAAATAAAATAAAAAGTTCTCAAGTAGAACTCAAGCTAAAGACTTAACAAATTTGAATAATCATTTTAGAAAACATTCGAAAGTTGAGAGTAAGTAGCGATAGTATTACAGAATTATTTAGTTCAAGCTAAATGGCAACAAATTCCGGAACACCTTTACTTTATTACGTTGCATATATGTATATATGTATATATATATATATATATATATATATATATATATATATATATATATATATATATATATATAAGAGCTCAGTTTGAAAATACGGATAGTTTTGATAAATAAATCCCATTAAAGTTAATTTTGATGACCTATCGTTTGAATTTTATCAAGGGCTTTACGACAAAAACTGTCCAAAGTTGGTTATATATTTATCCACCTTTTAACCAGTTAGATACACGACACAAATAAAGCAAATCAGCATGATTGCTAACTTGAATGTAAAAGAGGTTCACCCTTTAACTATTATCAAATTAATATAAACTTCTACTTCTATTTTTACTACCAGCACATTTACTAATAATTTTAACAATTAAATTAAAATAATATATACTATTACATAACACTATTGCTTAATTTTATATCTAAATAGTGCAATCCCAACAGTGAAAATAAATCAGCTGTTGACTGCCAACCTTACAGTCCAACCAAGAGCAATAGTTTACTCTCTGATAATGAAGTAGCTGCTTGTTGCAGTGAAAGCTCATTTTATATGTTTTGTGTTTAAGATTGTTTCATCTAAGC
This sequence comes from Timema podura, assembly GCA_033556935.1. Lineage (NCBI taxonomy): Eukaryota > Metazoa > Arthropoda > Insecta > Phasmatodea > Timematidae > Timema > Timema podura. The sequence continues at coordinate 28,863,031 of JAVRXN010000012.1, forward strand.
AATTACTACTCCAGTATCACTCAGATAAGTGTTATGGCTATTCCTCCTAATTTAAATCCAAATTTACCATTTATATGAGTACATTTTTAAACATTATTTACTAAAAACACATATTCTATTAACATTGGAACTTCCTATCTATGGCCTGAAAAGTTATATTCATGAAACGTAACCAATTCTAGTCAATCATAATACAACGATATTGAATAAAGCGTAATCTGCTTTACCATTGTCCGGAGAATTATCTAATTTTATCGCTGTGGGAACCACGTCCCCAAAATGAACTCATGCCTGTGTCCGCTTCTTTTAACCGCCCCCTTCCCCTTCCCCCCCCCCCCCCCCCCCGATACAGAAATAAATATCTCAACAGACAATCATCAACATTTTGTATGAAGCTTTCTCGCTTGTGTGTCGTCAAGATCCATTCTTTGGGCAATATGTATGGGCTCTTGCGGTTGACTTCACCCCCAACAGAGGGATGATACTGTGCGCCTAATTCATGAGCGAAGGGAGGGAGTGTCTGTCAACTAGACCTCCCCTAAACTGACGGTGCCAGGTTTCAAGGGAGGCTGTTTTAGTGTTGGCTCAATTCCGATCGTTCTTAGACAAACCATTTCCTACGCAGAAATCGATCATATATAGGGTCGAGTGCGAGTGGTTTGCTTTTTTTGACCTTGATCAGGTGGGAAAGGATGTGGTTTACAACCCGAACGGCTGCATTTTGGGTGGTTTTTCCCCCAATCTAGTTTATCATTATATTAAAAGACGAGTGTTTTTGCTATTTCTTAAAATATTATCTCAATTTCCAACCCTCCAGAAATATTTAGTTCAAGCTACTGGCAGAAAATACCGGAACAACTTAACTTTATTACGTTGCATATATATATATATATATATATATATATATATATATATATATATATATATATATATATAATAAGATAATATAGACATATAATAAGATTTATTGGATATTGGGTGTATACATATTCAAGAAATATTATTACAGAACTCAATTTACTAACAATAACAGAATCTTATTTATCAGTAGGTATGTTATTCGTCTCTTTCTTCTGAATCAATATCAATTTAGTTCTTCTGAGGGCTTGATATCTGCACCTAAATCAATATCAGAGTCTACTTCACATTCAGAGTCTGATTCTTCTGAGCCGTCTTTATCTTTACTATCTCATCGAGAGCGTTGGTCAAAAAAGAACTGCGATTCTAAGACATCATCGATTCTAAGACGCTCCCCGTTTTATAGACATTTAAATGGGGGAAAAATTGTGTCTTAGATTTGAAAATATATAGGGATATATATATATATATATAATTACATATACATTTATATATGCCAAATATTAGGTAGATGGTAGGCCTACAACCCGTGCTACCCGTCTTATCACTCGCCCGGGCTATCCGCATATTTACGTTAGTGAGGGAGGGACGAGGAAAACAGAATTTAAAGGAAATGTACAAACAATTTTTTGGAGGTAGAATGTGAAATCATTATTAAAATACACCTCATTACGGCGTTTTTTCGTGCCCCACCTCTAGAAAACCAGACTAGACTAGACTTACGCCTTTGTTCTTGTGGCTACTCATGAAGGTGCCAAGGGGAAGGTTTTCTTATCAGTTTTTAATTCCTATTTTCAGACGATGACGATGTCCCACCACCTCCAAGACACTTTGGAATGTCCGTAAAATATGGATTAAGACTCATTCTAAGATAACCCCTAAAGATAAGTGACCCAGTTCGGTGACCGCATGCTCTAAGGCGCTACACACGTTTTAAACTAGACTACTGAAGATGAGGAGATCAGGGTTTGATCCTATTAGGGTTTAATGTAGGGGTGTTTTTCCTCAATGATTTTTCATTATATATATATATATATATAGAGAGAGAGAGAGAGAGAGAGAGAGAGAGAGAAAGAGATAGAATGGTGTCTTACAACCGTGCGGGCTGACACCTGGCATAGATTCGAAACTAGTACTCAACGCCACTGGCTAACCAACACAACTAGAGCTACTCTTTTGTTTGCTTGTCCATTGTCCATTTCTCACGAATATGAATCAAGTATAGCATGTCCTATTGAGCTAGTAAAAGTACAGTTCTCAATATTTGAGCAAAAATATGTATCTATGTGAATCCGATCTCAATATATATTAATTTTGTTACATTAAGTTTGTTTATGTACTGTACTTCTCTGGATCCTAAATGATCCGACCAATTTTCTTCAAACTTGACGTTCATACAAATTTAGACCTGTTTAAATATATACATGAAATTATGAAATACATAAATAGGTAAAGAAGTTTTTAGGACCTGAAACAAAGAACATTAAAAGAAGATATGTTATAGGAAATATTAATAACAACGTTGATGATACAGATCCAGAGTTCCCAGATTCGATCCCCGGTGCTTCCAGATTTATCTGTGAAGCAGTGGGCCTGGAGTTAGTTCGTCTCAGCTTCGTGTGGACAAATAGGGAATGAATTTAAAAGTAGAGACCCAGGTCTAAATAGATTAATGGCTAGACTGTTCATTAAACTGACCACATGATACCCTATTTCCGCAAAAGCTGGCAATATCTTCACCAACACACAACGTATACTCTCGATGTACACGCTCAACTGTGGGCTGACACTATGGAATTTTTTTAGACCACACTTTTTTTTTAACACCGTGCCTTACTACCCGTTAGGGTTACACACATATATACTAATTACACTAATGTGTTTGGGATGAGGAAGGTTTAATTTAGAGGAAGTGCACCCGAATTTGAGTGGAGGGAGAGTGGAAAACCATTGAGGAAAATCACCCTCATTGCACCCTACTGGGATCGAACCCCGAACTTCTCATCTTCAGCAGTCTAGTTTAAAACGATTGTAGCGTCTTAGAGCATGCGGCCACCGAAATGGGTCACTTATCTTAGGGGTTATCTTAGAATGACTCTTACTCCTTATTTCACGGAAATTCCAAAGTGTCTTGGAGGTGGTGGGACATCGTCATCGTCTGAGAATAGAAATGAAAAACTGATAAGAAAACCTTTCCCTTTGCACCTTCATCAGTAGCCACAAGAACAAAGGCGTAAGTCTAGTCTAGTCTAGTTTTCTAGTGGTGGGGATCGAAAACACGCCGTAATGAGGTGTATTTTATTAAATTGTTTCACATTCTACCTCCAAAAAATTGTTTGTACATTTCCTTTAAATTCTATTTTCCTCGTCCCTACCCCACTAACGTAAATATGCGGATAGCCCGGGCTAGTGATAAGATGGGTAGCACGGGTTGTACCATCTACCTAATATTTGCCATAAATAAATGTTTTGTATTATAAAGCTTATATATGAATAGGAAAGGATGAACTAAAAAATGAGGGCATCTTATATTTCATGAAAAGGAAATATAAAACCATTTAAGAACAATTACTTTTAGTATAACTGGATAGAATTTGAATCTTATCCACTCCGTCACCTGCACCAGATCAGATTATTCGAGGCTCACGCCTAAACCCGCGTGTTCACCGATGCAGTTAATCAACTTTTGTTTTTCATCGTGTATTACCATTCGTTCGGGCTACACGCATACATTAGTTACGATATTGTAATAAGAAGGAGGAACAGCTAATTTTAGAGGAAATGTTCCCACATTTGTGTGGAGGGACAGTGACAAATCATTTAGTAGAATAAACCTCAGCACATCCAACCGGTATTCCAACCCCAACCTCTCCGTGCTAACAATCAAGTCTAACACGATGGATACGCGTTAATCTATGTGACCTACGATGTAATATTTTTTAACGTCCATATCGTGTATAGGTTTGACGTGCTGCTTCCCTTGAAACACCCTTCAGTGACCTTCACGTTCCCCCTCCCCTCCAGACTTGATCTAAAAGTTTTCCCTCTAGATCGAGTCCACGAACAAAAACTTCTTACACCTATTTAATTGGGAATCTTTTATATCGCGCGTGCGTATCGGATGACAACAAGCATTATGGATGATAATACTCTTCATGTGACACTTGAGCGGGGACGTATGTCTCTTTGTAAGAGGGGACTCTTTGTTGTTTAAACCAATTTTTTAGTGAAGATGATACTTTATCATGACACGGTTGATTAGAGACGTACTTGAGTAACCTATTTGAAAAAAGTATCCTTAGTATTTTTATTTTTCTATTTTGATCAATTTAGGTTAGTTCATTAGTCATCTAATTTTTTAAGTTTGTATTTTCTAAGTGAACCTTAGTTGTTGATTAAAATAAATATATAGAATTATCTGAGGTTTGTTTTCTTTTCCTCGATTAATAATAATAAAAAATAATGGAGTGTTTAAATTACATCCGTCTGTAGCTCAGTTTGCGGAAAGATTACCCAGTACTAATGTACTGTTGCCAAGGGGACACCCGAATGTACTAATCGTACATCCTTTCCGTGGAGGCTCTTTCCATGTCCCGATGAGGTTATGATCATAGTGAAAATGATAGGGAGGAGTTAATGAAAGAATTAACCTAATTTAGGACTAATTAACCAAACCCTAGTGACGATGGGAGAAATCTTCCGGTACCAGCCGGGAATCGAACCCAGGACCTTTGGGTCAGCAGTCAGGGCCTCTAACCACTTTATAACAAGGCCGGTTGTTCTTTGATGAATACAAATAATGTTCATTATAATTGAAATACTTACTCTATTCTCTTTCTCCCTCTCGTTCCCCCTTCATTAAACCACATATACGGTCTTGGGCCAATGGACCCCTAACTCCTGTTTGCACAATCAGACTCTAATGGACTGTTCTGCTTTAAACAAACATTATTTAGTAATTTATTTAGATTTCATACATTGCTAGTAAAACTAATGTCCCCTTTAGTTAATGCACTAGAAGAATGTGAATATAATTGCTCATTAAGAAACATAAAACCGTAAACAAAAAAAACACATTAATTTTATTCAGTAGGTGACGCTCATTGATTATACAATCGATCGGTGACTTAAGGTGCTGCATTATATCAATTAGTGGCTGGTGGAGTCTCATTATTATTATTTATTATTGACAAAACGTGGTCTTAAAACTACCGAGAAATGGATACTATAAAATACTTTTAGTGAAAGTAGGAAATGCCAACATGAAAACAATGCAAATATAAAAATGAATCAATTATCAACTAATATACAGGACTTATTAAAACAATTTGTGTAAATCTAAAAGGGTCCACTAAACACCCTGTAGCTCACATTGATGGGCACGCGTACTAAGGTAACCAAGCTCGTATAGTCTAATTTACCAGTGTGGGGAGGTAAGGGTTTGAATTCCGGCCGTGTTTACTGAGGGTAGTTTTTACTAAATGTTTTTCCACTCTCCTCCACATCAATGTGATAACGTTTCCTCTAAACTCTAACTTATTCATCTTTGGCCCATATGATTAATTAAATGGGGATAGCCAGAATGCAATACAAAAGGTAAAAAAAATATTAAATTTGTTATCATGTATTCATACGCCTATCCATGTGTTTAATAGCTGTCACTCTGTAGATCAACTACTTAGAACTGCAACAGGTTAAATTTTGTATCTGATATTTATATATTTTTGTTGTCATTGACCAAACGTGGTTTTATATATGAATATAAATACATAAGATGGTGCTGGAAAATATACCATAAATCTCGTTGAAAGAATGTGGAGCTTGGGGGGGGGGGGGCAACACAAGATCTAGCAATTTGGGACAATCTACACATATTTTAGACTAGCAGAAGTACCCAGAGTTGTCTGTGGGAGCCCCCGGGAGACGCTTTTCTTTGCTTCAAACCGACAGAAAAAAAAACTAATTTTATTTTTTATGACCCAGTTTTTAGTTAATTTAAAAAAAATAGACCCAAATTTTAAAATGTCGTTTTCAAGGTGCATATGTTCGTGCACAGGGTCTACCAATTTTAAAATCTCAGACCTATTCATGCGGTAGATATTGCGCATCGCTCATGAAATACAAACAAACTCTTCATTATATTAACGTACCTAAACGAGATTACCTACGTCCTAATAAAGGTTCTTCCAACAGCGATGCGACTATAATGTACCACTACGGTGGTCTCTAAATCGGCCGCCAGACCCATCGCCTCGCCAAAACAGTAAGTATAATGTAACCAGGGAGAAGGGGGAGGAGGATGATCGAGGGATTCGGAGAGGGGTGGGGAGGGTGTAGACAACAATATGTGATCAGTCCGCGCTGCGCCGTCATATAAAGTGTCCCTGGGTGGGGACACGCGTGTCAGGTCACGTGGCACGACCACTCGACTGGAACACGTGTGTTACGGGTAGTAGGGAGGGTTAGCTAGCTAGCAGCTGTGACGTAATGACACGGCACGGCAGTATCTCGACACTTCTACTCTACTTGCATTCAAATGAGGTGCATACTCACAAGTTTGTTCTCAGCACTTGTATTGAGATATAGGATGTATGTTCACGAATTCTATTGAGGAACTGCCGAGAGTCTTCTGATGCGTCATGAATATACTTGTTATTATGACTTACTTAGCAATTTGTTCGATCATTTACTTTCAAAGCACACAAAAACAATAATAACCAGGTTGTTCGTATATATATATAATTTTAGGGTCGCGTTTTACTACCCGTGCGGGTTATACGCCTATGTGCTAACTACCCTGATGGTTTTATGCATTAGGAAGGTTATATTTAAAAGAAGTGTACCCGCATTTGCATGGAGGAAGAGTGGAAATACGTTTTGGAACACACACCTTCAGTACAACCGACTGAGATTCGAACTTCGATCTCTCCATCATCGGCAGTCTAGTCTACTGCGAGAGTAGCGTGTTATACCATGTGGCCATCGAAGTAGATCCCAAGGTCTATATTAGATTTATTATTACCTATTTAGGCTCAGCGTGGTAAGAATGAGAAAGATAGTAGCTTACCAATTTCGCCGGGAAAGGTATTTTCACATAACTTTCAAGGTTCTTTTACATGCCAAAATCGACATGGGACCGACGGCTTTACTTTCCCTCCGAAGGAAGTTGTGATATACATTTTTATCGTTCAAGAAAAATCTATCGACCCTGTCTAGGTTTGAACCCACGTTCATCGGGTCCTGAAGTGAACACTTTAGCCCAAGACAACCGAGGTCAACTATTATTATCTTGTTTAGTCAAAGAATGATGCGTAGCTTGCAAGTAAACTTGTTTCCACTCCAGCTGGTGCTATTTTTTTTTATATGGTAGGAATAACAGTTTAGGATTTTTTTGTTTTTACGATGACATAGATAACTTTTTTTTTACTTTATTATTAAAATTATTTTATTTATGGTTGATATTATCTATAGATGGTTACTGCTTCAGATTATATGACTTGAAGTATGCATGAACAAAAGTGGATTTATTAAGCTTTGTAACTGTCGGTTACTGACTGTTCTCCCTAGCAAGTAAAAAGTGTTAGTGCTGGTAATAACTATCCAAACGCACCTTGAGATTGAATCCATGATGCCTTCAAGTCAAAGCAGATAGACTCTTCATCCTGTCAGTCCCACATATGTCAAGTGTCAACATATGGCTAGGTGTGTTGAGACCCATTCCAAGCCAACAAGACTGAGTTTAGATAAACCACTTGGTTCCCAAGGATGGTAAACAGGTTGTGGCGTCATGAATAACTTTAATTATTTTGTAAGAAGAGTGGGTGAGAAGAGCAACCATTTTGGATGTGATTCTTAGGTGCGAAGCAAACTGGATCGGACACATCCTTAGGAGGTTATGTCCTCTACACGACGTCATAGAAGGAAAGGTTGAGGAAAGAGGAGCTTAGGAAGTAGGATTCAAATATTGATAGGATACTTGAAGGAAATAAGACAGTTCTGGTAAGCTGAAGGAGGAGACAGAGGACTGGGTGCTTGGGGTCTAAGTTCACTGACAAAAAGAATGGACCTGTAAGTAAAACAGAACAATAATAATAAATAATAATAATAAAATAATATAACATATATGAGCATCAAGGAAGGAAACGAATACATGTTTTAAAAGAGTTTCGATCGCAGCGCCACTAGACGCTGGGTCTAGAAGGTGTAAAGTTAAGCTACGTTGGAAATGGTGTCAAGTTAATAACAAATTTGACCAATTAATTAATTCGCTCTGGTTTGTGAAATAGTCGAGAAAATATGACCCAACCAATTTCTTTGTGGTTTATTTGGTTAGGAATGTCCTACTTAACCGCTTCTAATACAATATTATCACGACAAAAAGTTGATTAACATTGTGGCCTTGTCACCAAAACTTATGTATTGATTCCATAATGGGTAAATAAGCTATCATAATAATATTATTTTAGTTTATTTTCTTGATTTTCTATTACATGCAGGTAGGTCAAATACCAATAAAATATGGAATATGTATGTGCAAAATGTCATTAAAAAAAAGCACACACCCTCTTTAAAAGAAGACTCTTAGCTAAGTGCCAAGTGAGGATGATAGAATTGAGAGGAATTGAGCCCGAATTTGTATCAAGGCAGCGTGGGAAAACAAGACTAGACGATACTGACGTCTTTATCCACGTGCCCACCTGTGCGGGTTCGATAGTATCAAAAATGCTGTATCATGTAATGTGAAACCAGGCCAAGCATGATTGATTAGAAGTTCACTGTGAAAGTAATTATTAAAAACCCGCTTTTGTAGACATGTGGACTAAAAATCAGGCTCGTCCCATCTGGTTTGCCGATGTCAGGGAGGTTGGTGTTAGAATCTCGGGTGGGTGCCTTGATGGTGGCTTTTCCTAAACGGTTTCTCATTCTTCCTCATGAAAGTGCGGGTGCATTTTCTATAAATTCTACTTTCCATATTTTATCTCATCGGTGTAGTTAAATGTAGAATTCTGAACGTGGATCAAAACACGGGGAAAAATAACGTTAATAAAATCATGCTAACAAAGAAACTAACCCGTATCGGTGGCCATATGGTCTAAGGCGTCACTCTCAAAATAAACTGGACTGTCTATGATGAGAATATCAGGGCTCAAAGCTCTCGGTCAGGTGTATTGAGAGAGTTAAAAAAGAAAAGTTTTCCTATCTACCTCCACGCAAATGTGGGTACATATCCTCTAAATTAAACCTTCCCTATCCTTTGAACACTACGCAATCAGTACTGTACATCTGCATTCAACCTAAACGGATAGTAAGACGTGGTGCTAAGAAAACATAAAAATTGTAAGATAAACAAATTGAATGTGACGCACCATTTAATGAATTCAATATCTTGTCACCTTACGTCAACGAATGTGAAACCCTGGCTCTGTGTGCGTGTGTGTGCTGGTATGAATGGCGCATCATCTCATGAGCTCCTTAAGGGCCGTATTGATTGCAGCAAGCAACTAGGCGGGGTCTCGGTGTAATCCCGGGCAATTGAAACGTTCGGGGCAGGAACAGCCAATCCTACCGCTCACCCGCGTTTAAGAAACAACAAGAACCGTCGACAGTTCTTAGAAGGAATAATGATTTCAATAATTCGCCGCTACACAAGGATTTGAAAAGTCAGAATATTTTAATAGTAAATAGTTTTCTCACTATTAAAGTAATTAAAATCAACATATACTATTAATTATGTTAATTGATGGCCAATAATTGATCATAGCATGATCTTAACGCCTGCACCATTAGGCAAAGTCTAGTCTGGTTTGCTGGCCAATTGTTTGAAGATGGTTTTTGGTCATTGGTTTCCCACATACTTCCATGTAAATGCCTAAAACACAGTGCTAGAAAAATAATGCAAATGCGGGTATATTTACTGAGTTCTTATTTTCTCATCACAAAACCCAAGAGTAAATAGGTCTATAATGATAGCCCAGACGAGTAGGGAGATGAGCTGTTCACAAAACAAGAAACCTAGGCACAAACAAATAATTTGATGATCGCATTTTTCAATTGTTCACGTAATATGTTTTATATTCTAATATCCTCGGGAATGAAAAATAATATATATAAGTTATAGGCTTAAATAAATAGAAAATTATATACACATATTTATATACATATAGGCTTTGGTATATATAAATGCTCACATAAAAATTGATTTATATATATATAAAATCTCTCTCTCTCTCTCTCTCTCTCTCTATATATATATATATATATATATATATATATATTTTTGGTTTTCTAAGTTGTGTTTTTATTCAAGTAGGTTATGTGCTTACGTGGATATTTCGTTTGAAATTTATTGTCACTAAACTACTAACCTGTTGGCAAAAATAAACGTTTTCAAAGATGGAGTAATTTTCCACTAGATTATATTAACAAAAAATATAAATAGAACTGTTTAGAACTGTATTTTGTTTAGATTATTTTATTAATTTTAAAACGTAGCAATAACTTTAAAATTCTCTATTTAAAATTAAAATTTTAGATATTTTTCTGTCGAAATATATTTTGTTTGATTTTGATGGCATAATAATGCTACTATTTGTACCTACCCAATCAATAAAAAAACAATTATTTAAAACTTACCAAAGGAGATCTCGCTCAGGTAAACTAGGGTGCTATTTAATAAATGGTTGTCCACTTTCCCTCCACGCAAATGTGCTTTCACTTTCTCTATATTCAACCTTCCCAAATCCTAACCCATTAGCGTGGTTAGTACTTAAGCGTATAATCCGAACGGGTAGTAGCCTAAGACGTGTTGTTGTTGTTTATTATTATTATTATTATTATTATTATTATTATTATTATTATTATTATTACTAGAAAAATACATTTTTCAGTGTTCAAAAATAATCCCTTAAGTTCTCGAATCGAATCACGTGACCTGGGAGTGGATTTATGGTATATAAATGTTCACTTACATAACTTTATTTATATATCATATTATTAGTAGATAAATAATGCCGAGTGTATAAACGAATATCTGACGCAAGCTATGTGGATCATTGGTTGTTATTGCACCTACCCAATCGAACGTCATCACCCTCTACCCCATCTTCTCTGACGCCGACACTTTACCCATCATCGCCACCACCATCACCCGCGTCTACGACGCACTTAAACCAGAAAATGAGGTAAAAGGCATCTGAAGGGGCCGTGGAAGGGGGAGGGACGGGGGAATAAAGGTAATGAATAGAAACCTGATTGATGCAATTTTCTCTGAAAATTGTCTCTCTCTTTTCTCCCTGTTGGATCTTTCTATCTAACCTTCATATCCCTACGTGACCAGATAATGACAGGCAATCATTTTGTTGAAAAGGATTTTGCAGGAAATTTTCTCTTTCCTCGGTTGGTATTGTGAGTGTGGGGTGTTAGGCGCCAGAAGGGTTGGAGGGGAGGGTTGGGTGGTGTTTGCGAGGGTGGGTGAGAGGGAGTAGGTGTGGGTGGGAGGGGGTTTCATGGTTAGCAAAAGGGGGGAGAGGATGGAGGGGTTGAAAGGAAGTGAAGGAAGATGGTCCGGAGACAGCGGTATCCGCCGGAGAGCAAAGTCCGGACCTTTCTATATACAGCGCTTTCCCGTGAGGAGTAGTGTGTGACCTTCCGTTTCCAAACACCAGCCGCTGTACATGCACTAAAACCTGCCACCCCCTTTCTCTTCCTCTGCAGAACCTCCTCTTTTCCTTTTGGGTGCTCTGAAGAGGTTAGGGAGGGAGGAACCGGAGATGTCTTTTACCGGCGAAATAAACCACCCACTCTCGCTACTAACACGGGGTCAAATTCGGTTAATTGTTCGTTACACGAGAGAAATCGCATTTGTTGCTTCCAAATACCAGTTTACACGCGTAAGAAGATTGTTTTGCTTCTGACAACTAAAATTAATTTAGATTTTAATCTAGTAATTTTTTTTTCCAAAGGAAATGCTTATGACATATTTTTTTATTTTAAGTTAAATAATTAAATACTATTTTGATTCAAAATATAAAACAGTTGATTATACTTCCCTATGTAAATGAATAAAAGTAGGTCTATGCACAAAACAGCTCAATTAAACACCTTCAAAGAATTAAAAGTATTGTTTTTGTTTTGTTTTTGAGCAGCGTGCAATACTGCCAATTCGAACTTGGAGATTTACACAAATTCACACTGAGGGGATAGGGATATAATGTACAGGGAAAGTGTTAAAACATTTAAAAAAACGCACTTTGTAAATCCGACCGGAATTCAAACTCTGACCTTCCCGTCACAGACAACCTAATCTACTGCGAAAGTGGCGCCTTGGAGTTAGACAATGCGACCACCGAAACGCATATTAAAGTGATTACAACAGTTAACACCTGCGTAGAAAAACACAATTTCACCAAATTTACACTTTACTACATTGGTCGAGTTTAAATAATAAAATGCTACAGTGAAATTTTAAAAATATATTTTGGAATTAAAAAAAGTAATGAATACAATTTAAATCAGATAACAAGTAGATGCAAAATATATTGAAGATTATATTTATTTATATAGCACCGCCTCTTACTACCCTTTCGGGCTATACGCTTAAGTACTAATTACACTAATGGTTTAGGAATTGGGAAGGTCGAATTTTAGAGGAAGTGAACCAGCATTTGTGTTGAGGTAGAGTGAAAAACCATTTAGGGAAAACCACCTCCAGTTCACCCGACCGAGATTCGAACCTTGATCTCCCCGTCCTTGCCAGTCTAGCTCAACAGGAAACTAACGCGTTAGCTAACCACGCGACCGAGGAGGGTGAAGAATATATTAATTCTCATCTACAAAGCTTCATTTTACATCCGAATCCCGAGCTCGAATCCTAGTCTTGGAAAAAGTAATAAACATAAAAGGAAATATAATATAATAATAGAAAATAAATATACCCTAGTTGTTAAATGTGTCTTTTTAATGTTAATTAAAAATACTTTAAATTATTTTTTCGATTGTTTTTTATTTTCTGAGCTAAAATAAAATTATTCTACTTGAAAAAGTATAACTCAATGTTTGAGCCTACAATTAAATACCAAACATGTGTCACTAAAAATATGGATTTGGTAAATCCTGCTTCAAGTATCATAAATATCAAACACACATGATAAATATTGCAAATCTCTAAAAGCCTTTTAACAATTGAAGACCTGAGAATTATAAGTGGACAATCTACCATTTTCTTGTTTTTCAGGAGAGCAAAAACAAACTTTAGTTTTGCAGTATATTTTTATTTAATGTAGTTATCTACTCTATGACATAATTGATATGTTTTTTGAGGTTTCATACATTGCTTAATTAAACCATATACACATTAAGAATACAAATACATAATGAAAAAATAATTTAATTGGTCCTGTCAAAAGTTGACTGCACAGGATTATAAGTGGACCTATAAAAAAATAAAGTGAGCTTTGTAGAACGGTGTACTTATCTAATGCACTTGATTATATATTAAAACAATATTAATCTTCTATCGTGTCATATTCATAAAAAAAATAATATACTTACTAACCTTTAAAAAAATAGCATGTTATTACAATGATGTTAAGTGCTAGATGTGTTTTTGTTTTGTATGTCATGTGATTGGGAGCAGCAACCCTATTGGCTGCTTAATTCTAAGCCCACTTATAATTCTAACTGATAGCAGCGCCCTTATTGGCTGCTTGGCGTAAGCCCACTTATAATTCTTACAAAGTAGCTGAGTTTAAAATTTTAAGTGAACATTTACAGTATTTTAAATTGGGTTTATAGCCATTCCAATGGCAGATTTGAATTCCCCGCACAAAAATACACAAAATGGCGGGGAAAATTTTTTTTTTTGTCAAAATGATTGATAGCCCCCTTATCTCAGGTCTTCAATTTAGTAATTTTGGTCAAAATCCGTTGAAACTCAACCTTTTCCCAGATATTTCACCTAACCGATGCACACATTTTGTATAGTGCTTTACAATTCTTACAGTATTTTTTGTAGCGTGGGACATGATACATTCTTGAGACTATCCTAATGTTTAAAATCACCTTTTCATTGGGTAATATTGACCTAATGCACAGAATTATATTTAAATTACTTGATTTATATTTTTACAAAATGGTTGGCCACTCTTAAACACTCATTAAAACATTTTGGATTTGGTTTTTAAATTGTATTCTACTATTTATTTTGAAAGTTTATATTTCATAAGTTTAACCCAGTGGTTCTCACAATATATATAAATATATATAAATAAATATATATATATATGTTTATATATATAAATATATATATAAATAAATATATATAATATATATATTTGTTCGCGACGCACTCTTCTTTGTGTTGAGTGTACCTTGCGGCACACTGAACGTGCGGGTTGTTTTGAAACAGTACGGGAGACTCGGACATGCTCATATACATTTCTCTCAGTTGAACATAAAATGCGTGTGTTTGTCCTCTATTCGACCTTGAGTTGTGTAAGAAACAATCAGATTCTGATTACTTAGTCAACTCTTTGATTGTAAGTCATTAAATTCTCTGGAAAATAAGTACAGGATGAGGCCGAAACAATTAGACAGTTAGCAACTTGAAAGCTAACACTTTAATTGAAAAAGTAAATATATCACTAACTAAATAAAAGTAAACTACGTACTATACTTTATCACTTTTTGAAGATAATATCACTCATGTGAGCTCCACCAGACGTTATTCAAACCTCAGCACGTTGCCCATCACTTTCCTCAACATAGATCAGCTAATTGTTTTTGCCCCACTCCGTATATTAACATTTTTTTTCTTATTTCTTTAAAAATAAATAATTGAAAGATAAATTACATTTAATTTCTTATATTTCGTGGTACAGCCTCACTGGCTAATTTATGTTTAGTATTATTTAATTATAAATTATAATTATATTAGTTATTACTATTTAAGCATGCCTGGTTTCGATAGTCAAGTTCCTAGGAACGAAATAAATATATAACTGTGATTTTCAATTTAAATCCAAATTCACATTGGTAGGTGCGTGGACTTAATGTCAGAAACGTCTAGTTTGGTTTGACGGTAGCAGTGAGTTCTTGGTTTCAAACCCCAGAAGGATGTACTGAGGGTGGTATTTCCTTAAATTAATGGCTTTCCACTCTCCCTAAACAAGAATGTGGATATATTTCTTTACCTTTTTCTTTTAGCGTAATTAAAAAGGTGTATCGCCCAAATAGTAAAAACACGTTGAAATAAATTGTAGGGTGCACCACAAATATTTTCTTTATCTGTTTTATTAAAATAAACATTTATTTTTAAAAAAATCGTAAGATGTGTGAAACAAAATAAAACACACTGTTGCAAAAATACTCCACCAAAGAGCATAAATTAAATATTGTACGATTACAGAAACATTGGAAAAAAAGGAAAGAGCATAACAATAACATACCAAAATAATTTCAAATTTCAAAAACCTGAATAATATAAATGTTCTTATATCTCATTTGTAACCGGCCCCGTGGTATAGTGGTCACTGCATCTAGCTACAAACCTATGGGCCCTGGTTTGATTCCCGGCTACTACCACGTGTAGTTTTCCCTATAGAGGAATCATCCCAACAATCACCAGGGTTTGGTTAGTTAGGCTCAAGTTAGGTTTTGAATTTCACTGGTTCCACACCCTCATACTAAGTATCACCATCACCTCATCTCATCGGCACATGGAAAGAGCCTCCACGGAAAGGATGTACGATTAGTAGGCCTACATTCGGGCGTCCCCTGAACAACGGTACATTAGTAATGGCTAATCATCCCCGAAACTGGATTACGAGTGATCTAGCCCAGACATGTATATTAATATTAATAATAATAACAATAATAGGGTCTAACTGTGAATATTATTTTTAATCACACTTTATTTTCAATCAATCATAGTCGTGGTTGTCTAGTTTATCTTGTTGAAGTCCATAAAATAAATGTTTAATATTTTTTTTTTTGTAATTAACTGAGTGGCAATTACATCTGGCTTTTTTTCAGGCCTTTATTTTGTGATATTAAATAGACAGAAATGTTAAGATAGATGAACCAATGGATTTTAATTAAGAATATCTTGTTTATTTATCTCGCATTATGTGCGTGGTATTTTAATTTAAAATTTAAATTAAAAAATGCTGCTACAAGTGAAAAAAAAAAAGAAAAGTTAGCTATAACGTTTGAGTGTTAGAAGGGTTGAAATGAGTGGGCAATTGATTAAGTTCTTTAGTACCTTTAGGAGGGAGGGTGTGTCTGTATATAGAGCGCTCTCTTTAGAAACTACCGTGAGCAAAGAGGGGGAAAGAGAAGTGAGTAAACGCATCAAGATAAGTCTCTTCATGTTTTTGTACAGAGGAGAAACTCGACAAGAGAGAGGGGAATATCACTCACGCAAGTGCAGGACAGAAAGAGAGCGAGTTGGAAATTCGAGAGAGAAACACGAAAGAGAGATCGACAGATAAAGATAGAATGAGTAAAAAAGAGAAGGAGATGAATTGGAAGAGAGAGAATAAGAACGAAGGGAGGGATGGGGAGAGAAAGAGAGATTGTAAATTTCTGGGTTCCGCTTTTCTCCCTCTAAATCGATGTGAGGTTGCCATGACTACATTTCCGGCCTTCGGGGCCTCCCCATAATCGCCCTTCCCCCCCCCCCCCCCCTTCTCCTTCACCGCGATGTTGGCGCAGTTTGCGCGCGGAGGGCATATACGGAGGAAAGAAAGACAGCGAACAAGAAAGACGCTCGGCGTTCCGACGATTGTCTCATTATGGGATCAGTCCTGCCAATACCTTAACTTTAAAAAGTTGGGAGCACACCGATTATAGCTTGTGAACTTAACTTAAAAAAGTATTGATACCTATTTTATTTGTTAACTTTTAAAGTTTTAAACTACATTCTTTTTACGTTTCCTAAAATATTAATATAATTCCAGGTACATCGATTATTCAAACCAACTATTGTACATTTTATCAGTTTCCTTAAAACCATTAAAATAATTTGAGCCACACGAATAATTGAAATAAACTATTGTACCCTTCGCTAACTCTAAAAGGTAGCTTACTTTGTATGATTGATTACACTATGGTGCAGCTTATAAGATAGGGACATATTGTAATAGGTCAAGATCAGACTGCTAGTTTTCAGGGGAAACGAAGTGTACATTGCATGAGGTTAAATTTATAACTATACCTCAGTTTTATCTTCTGTGGTGCTGACAGACAGTTCACAGCTGACTTCAAACAGTCAACAGTTAGGTATATACCTAAATTTTGACTGTCAGAAGTGACAGCTGCTAAAGACATGTTTTTTGCAGATCATATGGTTCGGCGTAGGGATACATAATTTGGTCTGGTAGCTTTTCAAAGCCGTCAGAAGTCAGCTGTGAGCTGTCAGTCAGCACCACAGAAGCTAAAACTGAGGTATAGCTTGTATTTGTAGAATTGCTCAAATTATTACTAGTATACATTAACTGTACACATTAATCACTTACAATTTAATAAAATTAAATTAAATTTCCATTTAGATGTAGAATTAAACATTAGACAACTCTCGTAGCTTTTACAAAATATAAGTATAATTAATACTATTTAAAAAACCAAAACTAACACTACTAACTTTGAAATATTTTGATTTTAAAGCTAAAAGGAATGAGTTAGCTAGGCCCACCTAATGTGTCTTTTTTTAGCACCACGTCTTACTACAAATTCGGGATATACGCTTATGTATTAATATTGCGCTAATGGGTTAGGGATGAGTGAGGTTGAGTTGAAATTATGTGTGCCCACATTTGCGTGGAGAGAAAGAGACTGATAAACCATTTAGGCAAAACCACCCTCAGTAGCTACACCTGACCGGGATCAAATCACGATCTCCCTATCATCGGCATGCTAGTTTATTGCAAGCTTAGTGCCTTAGACCATGCGGCCACCGAACTGGGTTTACCTAAGTTATTAATTTGAAATAAACTCATCGTTCATGTATCTTACCATCAGAAAGTTCATTACTTCGGTAGACACGTGGACTGTTTTCCAGTCACATTTATTTTGTTTTGCTGGTGTCAGTGAGGCCGGGATTCAAATCCAGGCCAGCTCTACTGAGGGTGGTGTTTACTAAATGAATTCTCACTCTCTCTTCAGGAAAATATGGGCTAAACTCCTCCGAATTCTATCTTTATCATCCCTGCCCATTAACGTAATTAATATATATATATATATATATGGACATTTTCAGTGGTTTTGGGGTAAAGTGTTCGCTTCAAGGTTCGAGGGTTCAAACCCAGCTGGGGTCGACGGATTTTTCTTGAGCGATAAAAATCTGTAGCACAACCTCCTTAGGAGGGGAAGTAAATATGTCTGCCTCATGACGATTGTGGCATGTTAAAGAAACCTGGAGGGTATGTGAAAATACCTTTCCCAGAAAAATTGGTAAGCCCTTTCACTCTCATTCATAGAAATTCTCGTGTGCTGATATAATTAGTCAGTTCAGAATGTGCGCGTTAAATACCTCAAACATATATACAAACCATTCAAACCAAAAGCTTATGGAACAATAGGTCTACTTCAATTTTAATATTCAAACTTTATCTGTGAATCAATTTTACATTTAAATATTTATATTCCTTGACTTGGAAAGAAAGCATGTATATACCGGTCAAGATAAGGCCCCTTGATTCCCAAGGTAAAGTATGGAGTGCTAACAGCTCGGTCAACCCGACTGGTAGCCTGACATCATTTAAAATAAATCATTTTCACTGACCGCTTTGTTTAAAATTAGCAACTACGATTGAAAACATCCGTATTAGTCGAGTTGTTAGTACGCAAATTTTGTATTGAAAATCCCGGTTTTATCTCTATCAGAATTCTGTTTTTACGCCGTGGTTTCTCATCTTTTCTCCAAGCAAATGTTGGTGCAATTTCTTAAAACCTGAAGTAATATAGAAACAATAAACAGGAGCTGTTCTTAGGGGCGATGCGATTAAAAAGTTTGGTTTACATCCGCTAATCAGTTGTAAAGTATTCACAGAGACACGGATCATCAAGCAGAATACCTGAATCAAGTAAGCTACACATTACCCTATGAAATATTAAAAAAAATTGTATAAACGTTGAATTTAATAACATTTATTGACTCCTAACCAAAATCACTTCAATGAAATGTTCATCACAAATTTAAGATGTTTGTTTTGAAGGCTTTCGTGGCCATTGTTTGAATTAAAACTAATGTTTGGTTTCGTTACTCATCTCAGAGTATGTCTGTTGCAGCTACAGCCGAAATGTCGGAAGTTATTCCTTCAACGTGGCTCCCTTCCAAATACATTAGTTTTGATGAAGTTGGTGAAGTTTCTAGAATATTCATGGTACAACAAGTGCATGCGTGTACCGGTATTAAGACTTTTTGATTAAATATGACCCGTATCGTTGTGAGTACGGTCCATAGAGTCTATATCTTCTTGTGTATTTGCCTGATGAGGAGAAGGTCGGGATTCGAATCTAGGTTGGGTGTACTGAGCTTATGTTTTTAGCTAAATGATGTCCAACTTTATCTTCACTCAAATGCGAGTGTATTTGATCTAAATTCTACCTTTCTCCCCGTATCCTCTTTTGTGTAATTATATGGATAACCCGTAAGAAGTAAATCTGGGAACCTAAACAAATTTTCAGAAGTCGAAGGGAAAAATGTCTAGCAAGCTCGTGGAAATATTGTTATTGGTATAACACTGGTGAATATACGTGTTTGTAAGGTTCAGATTCAGTTACAAATAAGTAATAGTACATCTGTTAAATTTATTTTAACACCCTTTCTGGAAGTGTATGTGAAGAAGAGAGATCGTCATAAAAGGAAAAATAAAGAAAGAGAGATATGATTCTGAAATGGAGAGCTGGAGAAACAGGGAGAATGAAGATGGTATCCCATGGCAGAACAGTTTCCGATCCGGTAACCACGGGCACACCAACCAGAAAACAGACAACTTGCGAGACTATATTGGTTGTGGAAAAGGGTGGAGGGGGGGGGAGGGAGATTGGATGGAAGGGAACGAGAAGTGGACTCTGTCATGAATACAACCGTACAACACCTTGCAAATATCTGCCTGACATTATCAGCGTGTGAGATGTCTGCTACAGGTACTGTTTTATATTATAGCAACATGCGAGTCGTTTGAGACACGTGCTAGTGTATTTAATATCACCAAGAAAGTTGGGTGAGACACATGCTAGTTTATATAATATCACCAAGAAAGTTGTGTAAGACAAATGGTAGTTTATATAATATCACCAAGAAAGTTGTGTAAGACAAATGGTAGTTTATATAATATCACCAAGAAAGTTGTGTAAGACAAATGGTAGTTTGTATAATATCACCAAGAAAGTTGTGTAAGACAAATGGTAGTTTATATAATATCACCAAGAAGTTGTGTGAGACAATGGTAGTTTATAAATATCACCAAGAAAGTTGTGTAAGACAAATGGTAGTTTATATATATCACCCAAAAAAGTTGTGTAAGACAAATGGTAGTTTGTATAATATCACCAAGAAAGTTGTGTAAGACAAATGGTAGTTTATATAATATCACCAAGAAAGTTGTGTAAGACAAATGGTAGTTTATATAATATCACCAAGAAAGTTGTGTAAGACAAATGGTAGTTTATATAATATCACAAGAAAGTTGTGTGAGACAAATGGTAGTTTATATAATATCACCAAGAAAGTTGTGTAAGACAAATGGTAGTTTGTATAATTCACCCAAGAAAGTTGTGTAAGACAAATGGTAGTTTATATAATATCACCAAGAAAGTTGTGTAAGACAAATGGTAGTTTATATATATATCACCAATAAAGTTGTGTGAGACAAATGGTGGTTTATATAATATCACCAAGAAAGTTGTGTAAGACAAATGGTAGTTTGTATAATATCACCAAGAAAGTTGTGTGAGACAAATGGTAGTTTATATAATATCACCAAGAGAGTTGTGTGAGACAAATGGTAGTTTATATAATATCACCAAGAAAGTTGTGTGAGACAAATGGTAGTTTATATAATATCACAAGAGAGTTGTGTGAGACAAATGGTAGTTTATATAATATCACCAAGAAAGTTGTGTGAGACAAATGGTAGTTTATATAATATCACAAGAGAGTTGTGTGAGACAAATGGTAGTTTATATAATATCACCAAGAGAGTTGTGTGAGACAAATGGTAGTTTATATAATATCACCAAGAAAGTTGTGTGAGACAAATGGTAGTTTTATATATATCACCAAGAGAGTTGTGTGAGACAAATGGTAGTTTATATAATATCACCAGAAGTTGTGTG
Organism: Timema podura; assembly: GCA_033556935.1. NCBI lineage: Eukaryota > Metazoa > Arthropoda > Insecta > Phasmatodea > Timematidae > Timema > Timema podura. The sequence continues at coordinate 28,884,226 of JAVRXN010000012.1, forward strand.
AGACAAATGGTAGTTTATATAATATCACCAGAGAGTTGTGTGAGACAAATGGTAGTTTATATAATATCACCAAGAGAGTTGTGTGAGACAAATGGTAGTTTATATAATATCACCAAGAAAGTTGTGTGAGACAAATGGTAGTTTATATAATATCACCAAGAAAGTTGTGTGAGACAAATGGTAGTTTATATAATATCACCAGAGAGTTGTTTTGAGACAAATGGTAGTTTATATAATATCACCAAGAAAGTTGTGTGAGACAAATGGTAGTTTATATAATATCACCAAGAGAGTTGTGTGAGACAAATGGGGAGTTATATAATATCACCAGAGAGTTGTGTGAGACAAATGGTATATTATATATCTATCACCAAGAAAGTTGTGTGAGACAAATGGTAGTTATATAATATCACCAAGAGAGTTGTGTGAGACAAATGGTAGTTTATATAATATCACCAAGAAAGTTGTGTGAGACAAATGGTAGTTTATATAATATCACCAAGAGAGTTGTGTGAGACAAATGGTAGTTTATATAATATCACCAAGAAAGTTGTGTGAGACAAATGGTAGTTTATATAATATCACCAAGAAAGTTGTGTGAGACAAATGGTAGTTTGTATAATATCACCAAGAAAGTTGTGTGAGACAAATGGTAGTTTATATAATATCACCAAGAAAGTTGTGTGATACAAATGGTAGTTTATAAAATATCAACAAGAAAGTTGTGTGAGACAAATGGTAGTTTATATAATATCACCAAGAAAGTTGTGTGATACAAATGGTAGTTTGTATAATATCACCAAGAAAGTTGTGTGAGACAAATGGTAGTTTATATAATATCACCAAGAAAGTTGTGTGATACAAATGGTAGTTTATAAAATATCAACAAGAAAGTTGTGTGACACAAACGCTAGTTTATATAATATTAACATGAACGTTTATCGGTACAGATGTCTATATTAACATGAAAGTTGAGTGAAACAAAATATGTTTTTTGATATAATATTAACATGAAAGTTGTTCGGTACAGATGCTATTTTATACAATATATAAATATGAATGTCATCGGAGGCAAATATTATTTTATATAATATCAGCATGAAAGTGGTTCGAGACTTATGCTATTTTGTACAATATCAACATAAAAATAACGAGTTATTTTCCAGCAACGTTTTCTAGCATTTATAAAAAATATTCCAAGGCCATGATGCCAGTGACTGACACTAGCATATAACAACATTACAATAGCTTTAACAGGACTAAGTGTACACTATTGAGTTTTACTCTGACCCAATATACCCGGTACTCGACTCCCAACATAACACGAAGGGCTGAAGGGACAAGTTGGGCTGGTTACAATGCTCTTTATATACTCCCTCCAAGAGGATACTGGTGCATTTTAGTTAGACTATAAGCCTACTCTGCCTATTTTTTATTTATACTTGGTGGTTTTAGTCTCTAAGTGCATTAGCATTAGAACACAAAAATGATATTGTATCTTACACTAATGATCTAATAACCCTAAGCTCTAGTACTAGCTCTCTCCCGGGAGTAGTATGTATGGTAAACCACATAATAAAATACCCATCCCCAGTATATCCCACTAGAATCGAAATCATGATATCTTGAATTAAAGCCAAATATGCCGAGAACACTTAAATTCATCGGTTACTTCTATGCTTTAAGTTATGTTAGTAATAACTGGCTTGGATTTGGGAATAACGTACTGTATATGTTATTTTAGTTAATAAGAGTTTAAATTATTATTTTAAATATATATTATTGTTTTCTTTTCCCCATGTTTGAATATTTAAAAGTGGTTGATTAAAAGTAAAGAGAACACTGGTTCGATTCCAAGTGGTGTTCACGAGGATATTTTATATACTATTCTGTATATGGATCCAACATACCTTATTTAAAAAAGTTCCATAGCTAGATGTATAATATAGGTCACACAATCCTAGATTAAGCTAGTTTGTAAGTAATGTATTTATATATTATTGTTTAGCGCGTCTAGCTACTTGCATGGAGTATAAGCATGCTTACACTAATAAATTAGAGATAGAGGAGGTGATATTTAAAGTAAATGTACCAGCATTTTTATTGAAAGAAGATGAAAACACATTTTGGAAAAAACAACCACAGTACATCCAATAATTCATGTCCCAACCTCACCATCACCTGCATATCAGATCAGAGATGGTCGCTGTCTTAACCCCCGTGCCCATCAATGTGAGTCTGCGCTGATTTCATTTGTTTAGTAAGAAAATTATCCGTGACGCTGAGCACGTGGTCTGAATGTCAAGCTCATTTATTATGGTTTACCGGTGATGTCAGTGTTCGAATCTAAGCTTGGTGTACTGAGGCTGATTTTTCTTCAATAATTCCCTTCCCCTCACGAAAATGACGGTACATTTCCCAAAAAATTGTAGCTTCCTCATCCCTACTTCACTATCGAAAAATCTGTCCGAGAATTCATGATAAAATATCTATGGAAATCATTTAATAATACATGATAAAATGAAATGATTGAATTGGTCGTAATTGAAGAAAACCCCAAGAGGTTTACTTGTCAAAATTATACAGATATATTACAAATTACGTGACTTAGTAGAATATTTCTGCTGATATTTAATAATTATGAGATCCCTTATACCCTTTTCAAGGATCCTGTATTTGTGTACAAACCAAACGGGTAGGATGACAAAGTGGCACTTTAAGAAAGTGCACTTTAATATAAAGTACCTTCACCACTCGAGTTTACTTATATGACAACTCAAAAAGCTACTAGAAATATTACCTAATATATCCCTACGCCAACAGCTGACATGTGTCACTTTGGATAGCCGTAATTAAAACATATGGTAATGTATTAATGTGATAGTTAAGCACAGTAATTTAGGCCAATATTATTTATATTTATTTAAGGTTGGTCACAAAGCTTATTTATTGTTTTATTTCTCTTAAAAAAATTATTATTCACAGCACTTTCACAAAAGGTCTACAAATATAGCTTCAAAATGGCAAACGACAATTAAAACCATGTGATTGATCATGACACAAAAACGTTCTTTACAATGGTGCACCCACGCAGTGTATTACATATTTTATTCAGTTAAATATTTCGAAATAAAATAAAATAATTTATTGTATATATATAAATATGTATAAAAACAAGTATATTATCTTTTTCAATTAAATACTATGCATGTATTAAAAGGTATTAATGTATACACTATATAACACATTATAGATAACATTCCAAAACAAAGAATAAGTATGTTTAGTTATGTTTAAAATATTGTTTCGGATTGGATAGAAAGGAATTATTAAAACTAATGAAATAGTGTGAGAAAACTTAAGTTTACGTTATTTCAAATGTAAAAAAATATAGCATGTGATTAAAAAACTTATTATTTAGAACAAAACAGTCATCTTTTACAAGTATTGGCAACCCAATACCCAAACATGTGATTTTTCAACTGTCATTCAGGTAAAAAGTTATGGTGAATCTACTATACATATCAAAACCAATCAAATTTTTTTTTTTTATAATTTGTTATAAGTTTCAAAACAAAGGAATGATTGCCTTGAAGCTCCAATAAGAATTTGCTTAGGCCATATTATGTTCATTAAGATAAGCATAGTCTCACTTCAAATAATTTTTGTTTTTTTTACATGTTGGAAAATCCGACGTACGCCAAACTTTTATTGTCTTTCTCTTTTCCCTCTCCGATCCACCATTTGTATTTTAATTTAAAAGTTTTGAAACACCGTCGCCATGGCAACGGACGGCCCCGAGAGCGGCTTAGGTTCGGTAAGCGAGCGTAATGAACAGTTGAGGCGTCGTCGTTAGACGTACCGGCGTCTCACGCTGTAGGAAGACGTCTCCTTCACCCACCACCCCACAGCGCTGCCATCGTACACCTTATCCTTTAATTTAAAATTAATATCGAAGCTTTTCGGGAAGGGGGTGAGGGTCTGACGTGCAGACATCAGCAGACGGTGCCTTGGAGGAAATGAGACGAAGGGTAGGACATTGAAGGGATTCCAACTTTTTTTTTTAAACAGGGTTGTAGCAGTGGCAGCCAATAAATATGTTTCAAGGGAAGCAATGAATGAGAATATGTCACGAATTCACAATACTAGAATTCGATAACTTTTAAAAGTTTGTTTTATTAGGCCTTACCTTTAAGTGTATGGTTCTGTCTTTAATCACTTGTACTATATTAATTACTGTTCAAACGCTGCAATTATTCTCCAAACCATCGAGTCATCACTTAGTTAATGGCATCAAACTTTATTTTAAATATATTCATTTTCAGGTTAGCATTCAATCAAACCAGAGGACAAACACATAAGACACCAATATAAACTTATTGACCGTTAATAATTGAAAGCTACACAAAAAATAATTATTCTGGCTTACTAAGATTTTTTTTCAACTTAGCATTTAAAGTAACTATTTATACTAGACAGTTACTATCTACAATCTCACAAGAAATAAAGAAAAACAAAATGAGTTGAAACGCGATCCAGCAAAAATAATAATCCTACAATGGAGACTCATTAATTTTCCTATATGAATTAAATTAGATAATTAGCTTATTCAGTAAAAAGATTTGTTTGAAAAAGTTAGATATAGTTTTAATGGAATTAAATAAATAAATATAAATTTCAAATATTAATCTACTTGTGATAGTGTAAATAGTTAGTAAATTTATTTATGCTTTTTAAATAAAAACAAATTATTTAGTATTAAATTGTGCTACTTCTTTATTTTGAATACTGAATGTTGAGCCTATTTATTTAGTAATCACATGTTTTTAAATTCCACAAAAAAATGTAATCTAGAGAGCATGCTTTGTTTTTCTTTTTTAGTGCTGCTTTTCACTACCTGTTCAGGTTACAGACATATGTACTGATTACGCTAATGAGTTAAGGAACGAGGAAGATTAAATTTAAAACCAGTGTACCCGCATTTTCGTGGAGGGATAATGGAAAACCATCCAGGAAAAACCACCATCAGTACACCCGACCGGGATTCAACCCTGACCACCCTGTCGTTAACAGTCTAGTCTATTGTGAGAGTGATGCCTTAGACCATGCGGCCACCAGAAAAGATTAATGATGCTAAAGTACATTGAATATAAAAAATTATAATATTTAAATGAATATAAATTATGATTAAGTCCAGTAACTTTGAAATACTTACAAACTAATCATATGAGTGCACAGTTAAAAGTCAATCGTGCGACCATAAACTCAATAACATCAATATTTTGGTAATTACGACAAACCCATAGGCTGATTAGAGTTACTCACATTGATTTTTACGTAAGTATCTAGTTCGTTTATCCAGTTTGCCCAGATTCGGAGGTCAGAGCTCAAATTTCAGTCAGGATGCAGAGAGGATAATTTTTATTTTCAAAAGGTTTATAGCATCCAACTTACAAAAACGTTAAAACATTTAATCTAAATTATACCTTCCCCATCCATACTCCATTTAGCGTAGTTAAATATGGATAGCCTGGACGGGTAGTAAGGCATGGTGCAAACATATAAAATATTATATTATATTAAACGTCCCTTGGAATCAAACGAGGAGCTGCTGATTTTAAGTGGATCTCTTTCTTCCCATGCCACTGAAGGGCGTATTATTTTTACAAACACTCCATACTCGCCCAAACTAAGATTTGGCTCCGAGCTCTTTCAAATTGCTCTTCCACATGTGACGTCATATCAACATGGACTCCAATGATTGGTGTTTTCTTTAGACTTGGCCAATATTGATCTACGTATTGAGAATAATACTCCATGGAGTGAAGGAGCAGATTGACAACTTTATTGGTTTAGAAAGATTATATTTCACTCCATGTCACATTTTATTAAAAGCATATTATTTATAAAGTTATGTATATATATTTATTTAAAAAATATTTCATTCCATGTTATATTGTATTTAAAACATATTGATTATCAAATGGCAATTTTGTTTTTGCTTTGCGTGTTACAACCCGTACAGGCTATGCATTTAATTACTTTAATGGGGTAGGGATGAGTAAGGTATTTTATAATAAATGTACCAGCTGTTTCATAAAGGGAGAATGGTAAACAATTTGGAAAAAATTAACCTCCAATGCGCCTGGGCAAGATTAAAACCCCGTTACCGACAAACCAGACCAAAGCCTTCCCGAATCGAAAGTGGTTGCTTTATCAGGAAACGCATGCTTTTAATTTTTTTTAGAGCTGCTTCTTACTAACCGTTTGAGCTATACGCTTATGCACTAATTACGCTATTGGTATTAGGGATTAGGAAGGCTATATTTAAGGAAATATACTCGCATATGCGTGGAGGTAGATTGGAAAACCACTTTGGGAAAAAACACTCTCAGTACGTCCCGACCGAGATTCGAACCTCGAGCCTCCGTCATCGGCAGTCTAGTCTACTGCGAGAGTAGCGCGTTAGACCAAGTGGCCACCGAAGTGAGTGTGATCTAAATTGATCACTCATAATTTAAATTACGATTCTCGCACGTCCATCACAGACGCTGCCTTAAAATATGAGTGAAGAATGACCCTGGGTACGGAATGACACGTGGATAGCTCAGTGGTAAGAATATTGGCGTACTAGGTCAAAGGTGCTGGGTTCTATTCTTGTCCAGGTGTTATTTATAAATTTAAAGTTAATGATATTTAGATGTGGCTATAGCCATAATTATCAAATATAATAGCTTTTCTATAAAAACTATCAGACTAAAGGAACCCACCTGTTCACAGGTGCGAGTAATATAATAATAGATGTCTTAAAATGATTACGGAATAGTGGTGGAGCCTATAACGATTTTGCTGCACTATAGTCTACTGCCGCTATTAACCACTAGACTAACTTTTCAACCTAAGATTACTAATATGCTTAATTCATGTGTATCATAAATGATACGTGGTGATTAATTATGCACAGGGCCAATCCTAATAACTGAATCAAATTCCATTGAGTAAAAAATTACAACCTGGACACGGTAATCGAAACAGTAAACCTTTGACTTTGCACTCAAATGCTCTACCATTGAGTCATCCTGATACATATTGTATCCGAGGCCATTTTCCCCTGGTTGTTGGTGTATTGAGTCTAAAGGCCACTTTCATAGTTTGAACTTAGCACGCCTAAAGTGCGATGTTATACAGGGGTCTCGTCGCTATTGGCACCTGAGTTTACTTTATAGCTTTCAATTGGGTGTATGAGAAGCAATCAGGGGTCGAGAGCGAGTGAAACAACCTGTACTATTAGTCTATTTACTGTAAGAATGTAGGTTAGTGGTCATTAGCTGAAGTTCTTTATTATTAATATTTAGAATCGTTTGATTAAATTTTTCATTGGTAATATAGTTTAAAAAATATATTTAAGAATGGGTTGACATTAGTGTAGGGGGGTATTTCCTACTCACTCTAACCCGGGACAATCAAGTTAAAAAAAAAGTAGTGTAGAGGAAAATCATTTAACATGTTTTCTTTTATTGAGATTTTAAAACTGAAGTTGAAATATTTTCTGTTGTTTCAAGGAATTGGTTTGAGTCCCCTACTCACAATTAATGTATCTGATGAGAGTTAAGGGAAATAAACACCTTTATGATTTGAAGCATTGGAATTTAAGGCAACAAATGTTGTGTTTTCTAATTGTGTTTTAATCAAAAAGTGTATAAAGTTGAATGATATTTTTCACCGTTGCTTCTATTTTGGTATATTTGAAATAAGAGGATTTTTAAACGCCGCGACGTTTTCCCAAACTTTTATAAATGTTGGATCTCTACGCAGATAGTGGTATACGAGACGACACCTATACTCCATTCACGGTAGGAATTACTCTCTGAAAGGTCTTTTTTCCTACCAATATCCTACTATATAATAGCTTTCTGGTAGGGAAAAAGGCCTTTCAGAAAACAATTCCTACGCTGAACAGACTTTACCTAGACTCAATACACCAATAACTAGTGGAAAAATAGCCCTGGCTACAAGACGAAACAAGGATGGCTCAGTAATGTAGCATTGGCATGCAAGGCCAAAGGTCCCGGGTTCTGTTTTCTTGTTCAGGTTGTGATTTTTCACTTAAATGAAGAGGCCTACTAGTATTCGTTGGAGGGAGGAAGTAGAGCCACTTGTGTAATTAGTTGTTCATCAAACCCTGGCCTTCAAAGTTAGAATCCGGGACAATATCCATGGATAAAACCCTATCCATATTTATAATGTGTATTTATATGAGAAGAGAACCATTTTGGATGTGGTTTTTTTGAGTGTAAAGCTAACTGGATCGGACACATCCTTAGAAGAACTGTCTTCTGCATGACGTCACAGAAGGAAAGGTTGAGGGGGAAAGGAGCTTAGGAAGAAGGAGGATTTAAATATTGGAGGTTTGAAGGAAAGAAGAACATTCTAGCAGCTAAAGAGGAGGAAGAGGCAGAGCACATCGGTGGTATAAGTTCACGGACAAAAGAATGGACTTGTCGTAAGACAAAACACTTGATAATAACAATAATTTATATAATATCAATGAGAGTAATAATGTACTGTACAAGTTTCCCACATACACACAGTGGCAAAGGAGCCTTAAACTAACAATGGGAACTACGGTCCGTATTAAAATAAATAAACAATAAATGTCCTCTTTCGTATCCACTTTTAACCATTCAACATATTTTCTGCTCACGTTTTTTTTAGACCACATGTCGTTTTATGGTCCAAACTCTCCATATAACAAACAAGGACTGGAAGTTTCCCAACAAACCAATAGACATGCTACTCGAGGAACAAAAGACTTGAGAGGTTGGTGGGCCTGTTGCTAAATGTATCAGGGGTTCACCGGGTGATCCACGTGACTTGTTACAATAAGCTGGAGCCATTTCACTGTACGATTCACACGCTGCTCTTTTAACCAGCTCAAGAGCTGCACCCTCAACAACACATCCTGGGTGGAGGAACAACTACGTAACAGCCACAGCTAGATTTATACACTCTGACTCCAGAGGACAGGGTTCGATCTCTAACAGGGTTATCAGAGGTGAGTTTTCTCCCTACATTGAAGTTTTAGATGACATATTCACGCAAATATTGGTAGAGTTTAATTTTTTTAAATCACCTTAATTACGAACTTATTTTATTGCTAAGTTTTTAACAGTCCACAAGTTATTTCAAATTATCATTATTTTATTAATTATTATTATTATTTTTTCGCCGCGTCTTACTACCTGTTCAGGTCATACTCATATATGACAATTAATCTAATAGTTTAGGGATGGGGAAAGAAGCATTTTGAGGTAATCTCTCCGCATTTGCGTGGAATGAGAGAGGGAGATTATTTAAGGAAAAACAACCCTCAGTAGATTTGACTGGGTTTAAAACCCCGGTCTCCTCGTCTTTAGTAGGTCAGTTTAATACGAGAGTAACATCAGACCATACGGCAACTGAGGCAGGTAATAAATTAATTTAAAGACACGGAATTGTTTTTTTAATTTTAATTTTGTCAACTGACATTTGTTCACGTTGGCAGTTTGTTGCTTTATCGATATTTTGCCCCAGTCACCGCTCTTTACTATAGCAAAGTAATGTGTTGAACCGTAGATAGAAACACAGGGTTGCCAACTTTCCAGTCTCTAGAAATTAATAAATAACAGGTTTATTTTTGTTAAACTGAAAAATATTCAAGTTGGGAATCAACGGACTAAGAACAGAGACTAAATTTGAGGAATATTACTATACAATATTGCTTTATAAAATGTAAGTTATTATGTTTATTAATCTCAACTATACCTGCTGTATAGTCTTAATATTATGTTTGTGTTAGAAAAGTAAATTTGAGAAACATCCAACATGTTATTGTAATTGAAAAGTTTAAAGAGATAGAGTCCGCCACCACAGAGTAATTAAGTGGAGGCACTTTTTCAAAGATATTTATTGAAACATAAGAATTAAGGACATAGACAGCTACTGCCCTCACCTGTGGGTCACCATATCGCCAGACTGCCAACCGATAATTTTGTCAAATCACGGTCGTAGCTTTCATACTGTAATGCTCAGCTTTCGCCGTCCTTTGAGAGTATCGCTAAAACCGATCACCGATATCTCAATCACTGATACTTTTGAGATCCAGTCACTGGGAGTGACGGTGATCAAGGAGTAACGGTGAAAAAAATCACCGTCAGTGAAATATCGCCTATCTCTACTGTACAGTATATAAACGCGAGTAGCATGGAAGAAAGCTAACGCCTCTACAGTTAATAGTTCATGAATATCAACACTTCTAAGCATACTCATTAGACCTAATAATCAAGAAAAACAATTAGCACGGACATAAATTAAATTTGGTCTTAGAATTATATCCTTTCAAGGTCATAAGACAATGTTTGTAACTAAACTATTATGATATGGGAGGGGATGTTAAAATAAAAGTTCTTCTGCGCACAAAATTATGCTTGAGGCGGTCCCTGCCCATAGGAAACGTGTTTTTGGATTAGAAATTACTAACGCAGAGATTTTAAAATCATAAAATTTACAAAACTTCAAAACTAAAAGCTGAGAAAATATAATTCAGGAACAAAGGGGCTAGGGAAACCAAATATTTTACCAATGCATTTTAAACCAAAAATTACTACTCATTCACCGTTGAGTGAGATACTAGGTTATATTAAAACATTAATTAACTGTATACCATTTGTAAAATTAGTACGTTTAACAAAGGTGTTCTTAACGGTTTAATCTAAGTTTTAGGGATCAAAAACTTGTCGTGGAGTGTTGCCAGGGTAAACCATTGCTTTTAACTGTATCTGTGATATGTTCTCATCAATTAGTATACCATTTATTGGCCAGGTATTAATGGAAATATACTTCCATAAATGGTGTGTAGAGAAGATCCCATGTATTATTTGTAAAATGAAGAACAAAGGTTGTATAACACATCACAAGTACAGATTTAATACGCTTTGAGCGTATATCCTGAACAGGTAGTAAGACGCGGCGATAAAAAAAGAAAAAAATCTCTGTACCCCGGCAACGCTCCATGACACGCCATTGATTGGGATGAAGAATATAGTTTATAATAAGTACGTATGCGGCATCAAGATGAAAAAAGAATAAGAAGACTACAGGGATCCATCCCTTGGAAACCCCCCTCTCCCCAGAACACCCGGCCGGAATTCGAACACCCCATCACATCCTCTGTGCAATGAAATATGCGAGTCTAGTGCCATGGATCATGCGGCCACAAGTGTGACTCCTTATTAAAATATAAATAAATATTTAGCACCACGTCTTACTACCCGTTCGGGCTATACGCTTATGAGTTAGGAATTGGGAAGGTTGAATATAGAGGAAGTGAACGCGCATTTGCGTGAAGGAAGAGTGGAAAACCATTTAGGAACCCCATCCCAGTTCACCCGAACGAGATTCGGACCTCGATCTTCCCGTCCTCGGCAGTCTAGCTTAACACAAAACCAGCGCGTTAGCTTGCTAACCACGCCACCAAAGGGGTGATTCGTTATTAGATGAACTAAAAAAAAAAATCTTACAAAACTCGCACGAATTCAGTTTTAAATACATAAATCGAACAAGTGAAACATAATCGTTGATCGACAGATATTATTGTTGCATGCAGTCAAATGAATGTACTCTGGTCGCCATTGATTTTGTAGAGTAGCGGCACGAGACACTATGGGGTGTGTGGGACCCCCTGCCGCTGGGAGCGCTGGGGTCGCTTACCCGGACACACGACACCGGCTGAATGGGTTGTTGGGTAGGTCAAGCGCCAACCAGCCAGGGCTTACGTCAAGCAGATTGCCTGTCCTTCAAGGCGCTGTGGATGGCTGGGAGGGTGTTTATAGCGTTACTTGAGGAACGTGGAGGTGATTGTAACATTTCATCTTATTCGTCCTATAAGTGACGTAGATGCAGAGTTAGGTGTGGCCCCCCCATTGCTAAATACAACATAAGGTACAGTCCAATTTTCATAGGAAGAGTTTTTACAGACACCTAGAAAAACTACTAAATCTACTTACACTTGCCAAACCCTTCCTTAACCTCTGACAAAACGTGAATTAATCACAACTTGAGAATGTGAGGAATGCCAGGCCTTCACCGTGGTTCGGATTCCACGTTAAACTGTAGGTTCTCCATTTAATTTCGCAATCACCCTACCATTACACATTAGCGTAAGTGCGTATAACCCGTAAAGGGTAGTAAGACGCGGTGCTAATAATAATAATACTTACACTTATTCACACGTCAAGTGATATCATCTGCAGTTGCAACATTTTATAAATAATATCAATATAGTCAAATGTTGACCGTAGCAAAAACTCATGTTTTTGTTTTCTAAAAGACTCTTCTTAGAATTATAATGTTTTTCGTTGGGTTGTCAAATAAAACAGCTCTTGTCTCATACACTGGTGTACACATATGGTAACTTTTGGTTCACGTGACAATTTTATTTATAACGTTCCACTGGCTTTGGCGATTCCATTTTGAGAAAAGGACGTCTCTGATTGGTTGAATACGTATGGTACGACGCATAAGGGAACAAAAAGAGTTTTGTAATTGGAAGTGACGCACAAAAAGTAACGGGCGTTGCTCTTCCACTTGGTTGAAATCTTTGAAGAAGACTAGACTCTCCTTGTGTAGGTAGTCAAAATCTTTCATCTGATCTAGCTTGGACGCCGTGCATATGAGTACAGATCTAATGTGAGGGACTAGATACAAAGTGCTGGTGCTATCACATCGGCCTTAAGAAGTGGAAAAGTGGGAGGTTAGGGTTTAAATCCTGGCCAAGTGTACCAAGGGAGATTTTTTCTTAGTTCTTTACCACTCTACCGCCATACGAAAGCGGGCACCTTTCTTCTATACTGCACCTCCCTTATCCCTATTTCATTAATATGGCTAAATGCGGATATGCTGGAGAGGGGGGTGGTAAGACGCAGTGAAAAGTTTTTAATCAAGGTTGAGCTTAAGAAAATGACCGACGTCCATAGAAAAGAAAAACTGTTTTAAAATTGTAACTGGATGAAAATGTAATCTTATTATTACTATTATTATTGTCTTACTACTCGTTCGGGTTATACGCTCTTACGCTAATGTGTAATGGTAGGGTGATTGTGAGATGAAATGGAGGACCTACAGTTTAACGTGGAATCCGAACCACGGTGGAGGCCTGGTATTCCACACTTTCACAAGTTGCAATTAATACACGTCTTGTCAGAAGTGAAGGAAGGGTTTGGCAATCAGATAAATCTGTGCCGGGACCGTGGATTGAACCCCGGACCCTAGTAGGCCTACAAAAGTCTTACAACTTACCCTTAGACCACCAGATCAACAAAATATAATCTTCATGTGGGGATAAAGCAGTTAATGTGTAGTCTCGAGGAAGTTGGAGATCACTCTAAGAGTGGTCTTAAACTCTAATAGCCCAACTTTCGTTAAAGCACCTGTAAAAATAATAATAATGATAATAATAATAATAATAATAACCAAAATAACTTAAATAAAACAAATATAATCTGTAATTAGTAGATGACCTGACGGTCTAGGGGTAAGGTGTTGGACCTCTGTGCTGAGGGTCCAGCGTTCAATCCTCGGTCCCGGCACAGATTTAGGCCTATCTGATTGCCAAACCCTTTCTTCCCCTCTGACAAGACGTGTATTAATTGCAACATGTGAGTGTTTAGAATGCCCGGCCTCCACCGTGGTTCGGATCCCACGTTAAACAGTAGGCCCTCTATTTCATCTCGCAATCACCCTACCATTACACATTAGCGTAAGAGCGTATAACCCGAACGGGTAGTAAGACGCGGTGATAATAATAATGTAATTAGTAGAAAAAAGACTGCACCCACATCAGCAAGCATGCGAGCAAAGCGTCAAACTCATCTTGTCTTATTGGCTGCTGACATTAAGGTATGGGTTCATATCCTGACCAGATTCAATGAGTGTACTTTTTAATTTGATTTACCACCATCCATACACGTAAATGGGGGTGCATTTACTCTATATTATACATTCCTCGTCTCTATCCTATTAATGTGTAAATACATGGATAACCCGGACGGGTAGCAAGCTGTGGTGCACCAAGAAATATATCTGGTAGTGGAGAATGTTAACCATTACTTGTCAAATTCCCACATTTCCCTTGTGTTCTATTCGCTCTAAGGTGTTCGTGCAGTGCCCGTTGACGACCCGTTGATCCCCTCCACCCTCCAACCATAGTCACCCCTCGCGCGACCCTTCAAGAGGTAGGTGTAATGTGGGTAAAGCTGATCGATGTTGCCATGAGGGAGGAGACACACTATTGTTGTTTCCTATCTTGTGAGAAAACCCTCCCTCCCCACCCGAAAAATACCCTCAAAAAAAGGAAGTAAAAAAAATGACGTCCTCTCCTCTACATCTTCTGAGAACATCTACGCGTGTTTGTCGGCCCGTCACACTTACTTCCCCTTCTTAAAAAAAAAACACATTCCCTTTACCCCTTTACGACCCGAAAGGGGAGGTAGATTTGGGATTTTCGTCTCCCTGTGACGCAGTATGGTAGCCCTGTCCCCCTCCCTTAGCTACAGTTCTCGCTCTCTGATTGGTCGGCATCGATCCAAAACTCCGCCTTCGTGTCTCGTGCTGAAAACCCACCCCCTAGAGTTTCTCTCTGGAAGAACACCCAAAACACTGCGACTGCGGCGGCGATCCATCAGAATATATCCATCTACCATCCGAACTTTCACAAGGAGACAAAGGGGACCGCTTTGCCCACGCTTCCGACAAAGGAGGGACAAAAAAAAAATGTTTTGCGTTGACACTGGGGAGAGATTGTTAGGGTGTAAAGTGTCGTCACGTTGGAAAACTAGTTTAAACTACTAACAGATTGTAATATAAAGATGGCTCGTGAACAGTGATGTATAACGGATAGCATCTGATATTTTGGTGACACGTTATAAGATTCTTAGTTTTACTCCATGTTTTATAAACACATTTATAAAGAAACAACAACATTCAAGTTGAATTATTCTAGATAGAAGATCAGTTGTGTTGTGTTGTCTTATTTCCCCACGTGGGTAGAATATTTACAATTCACCATGAGCATTATAGCCCCTCCTTCATGAAAAAATTGCAACACCGGTTCCTTCATTAAGACAGTTTGTATCTAAACCGCCAGTTATTTCAGTGCTAAGTGACGGACGAGTTGTGCGAAATGTGTGATCATAAAACTAACTCAATAAGTAATACTTTTCACTTGGCATAATGTTTTCACCTGAATGAGAGAAATAATTATCAAGTCGTAATTTGGTCACTTTATCGAAAAGTCAACTAGTAGGCTGAAGAATCATGCTGGACATCAAAACATCAGCTGATTATCTCAGCAGAACCGGCACGTTCACAAACTTCTCCATGCTGTTTGCTGGTAAATATATTTTATTTATGTCTATAAAAAAAGTTCATTTGCCTGGTAATTTGTTTTGTGCAATTAGTGTGCTAGTCATTAGTGACTTAATATAATTAATATTAAGATACCCACAGTGACTAGATCTCATACAGTTTATTCAGCACTGGGAGACTTAACCTAGTGTAAGGGAAGCAAAATATAATCTTTTTGCAGTTAATGTTTTATATATTCTAACCAAACCTGAAGTAGAAGGGTGGCTATGTGGTATATGATATTCACTGTCTAACTTAGATTTGAGGAATCGTGTTTAAACCAGGCCGTTTTACATTTAATTCACAATAAATATTTTGGATGGTGATGGAAATAATCCTTGCCTGAGGTGGAGACCAGTACAGCTTTTGTTGAACACTTTAACTACTGATTAATTGTTGTTTAGTGATAATCGAGTGAACACCTAACGCAGTGTTAAAAAGTGTAGGTAAAATTTAACTATGGTTGTGATAAATCATACATATTAGTAATAATTTTAACGTACTGGCCATGTCATTGAAAAAATTAATTCTGAGTCCAAAATATTTAGACATTCCTCCAGGTGTTTCCAAGGAATACTTTCCATGTACACTTTGCTGACCCTGAAAGGTAGCTTACCTTGTATAGACTATAGTGTAAAACGTCAAAGTAAGCTTGCTACCTTACAGGGTAGACGAGGTGTACACTCTGTTACCGGGGTTCAATCCTCGGTCCCGGCACAGATTTATCTGATTACCAAACCCTTCCTTCACCTCTGACAAGATGTGTATTAATCACAACTTGTGAATGTGAGGAATGCCAGGCCTCCACCGTGGTTCGGATTCCACGTTAAACTGTAGGTCCTCCATTTCATCTCACAATCACCCTACCATTACACATTAGCGTAAGTGCGTATAACCCGAACGGGTAGTAAGACGCGGTGCTAATAATAATAATAATAATAATACACTCTGTTTTTATAAAACTATACCACTCTAAACAATAACATACGTTTAAGATGAGTGTTATTAATTTAAAATTTAGGGAGGAAATGGGTTGTTTTTAGGAAATGAACCCGAATATCGCGGAGAAATGATGAGAGAATCATTGTTAAAATTCACGGTGAAACCCGATGCACCGTTTTAGAAGTTGAGCCCTAACATCTCCATCAACGACACTTTTCATGTGAAGCTGATGTCTCAGACCACTTGGGCATTGGTGTGGGTCTCTGTATCTGGTTCCCCTTTATATACATTTGCTTATTGAAAAGCGTCAAACTACATGCGTGTGTGATAGCCTATATTCTCAATTAATCTAAATACACAGGATGTGAACATTTGCCATTTAGGGGGGAGAGAGTATACGGGACGCGAGCTAAGGGCAGTGTTTTTGCAGTTTTTTTCAAGCAAAACCTTTTTGGCCAAAATAAGTAAAACATTGCTTCAGTAGAAACACAAGAGTCTAATTTTCTTCACATGGTGATATCAACAGTTCTTGAATATCTGTCATGAGCATAAAGGCATTAGACAACAAACTTTTTAAATGAATAGAAAAAGTTGTCATTAAATTCCAAGACACCCTTGACAAATATATAAGAACTGTTTAAGTCTCCGTGTGAAGAAAATTAAACTCTATGCTTATACTGGAGAGTTATTTGATTTATGTTGACCAAAACATTTTTTTAAATAAAAACTACAAAAACACTACCCTTTTATCGCGACCCTCACACTCCCAACTTAATGGAAACAACCTCTTCCCCCCTCACTTCCACAGTACACCAGGCTGGGATCAAACTCCAAGCTTTCGACTCGAAGTTGGCCTAATAAACCAATACACATTTTTGAAAAATATTTAAGGCTAGGGAAAAACTTCAATCAAATCTTATATTTTAATAAATATTATTTCTATTTAAAGGGACTAGTTCTTAAACCAGAATAGATATTTTAATTTTAAGTAAAATCAGTACTTTGTCAACTTTATAGGTAGGTCTAAAGATGCAGAAGATTAATTAGGCGTTTTGAAATATATTTAATTTTTGCGCAAGAAGATACATTTTAGAATGTATTCCTTCGAGCACATCTCTAAGTCCAATGAATCTATCACATATCCCCCTTTGGATAAAAAGTGATCCCTATCATGAATTTAATTTCATTGGTAATTTCAGAAGATAAGCCAAGTAACTTTAATTTATATTGTATAAGACAAACATATATTATTTTTATGTAATTTATTGAACCATACCTTAAGGAAGTGTTTTAGGGGCTAACCCATACCCTCTTAAATTATAACTATAATAATTAATCATGTGTGTTTGTATTGTTCCTAAATCCCCAGGCTAGCCTAGTAATTAATTAGTCACATACAATCCATTAAACCTAAGGCCCCAATTATTATGATTACAAAAATTCAAATCACTTCAAGAGGAAAGTGATGTATAAAAAAAAGTTTGCATCTCATATGGAGGGAGTTTGGTCATGAGTCTCCAAAATATATTTCTTGAGTGAGTTGTCCTTGACCAACTTCAAGAAACACCTGGCATGGAACAAAATTTGTTTAAGCTGCATATTAATATTTTTCAATTAAATTAAATATAGTTGAAAGATTACACATGGATCTGGGACTTGGGCCAGAATATTTGTCTTAACGTTCTAATGCTCTTCCAACGAGCCAAAGTTCCCTGGTTCGATTTCCGTGTCTGTCATTTTTCAACTATACCGATTTAATTTAGTTGAAAGATGTTTTCAGAAACGACTGTACCCATAAACAAAGCTAATTTACAGCTTATCCATTTTGGTGGCCGCATGGTTTAAGGAGTCACTCTCGCAATATATTAGTCTGTTGATGACGGGGATATCAGGGTTTGAATCCCGGTCGGGTGTACTGAGGTTTTTATTTAATTAAATGGTTTTCTACTTTTCTTGCAGTAAAATGCGGCTACATTTACTCAAAATTCGACCATCCTCTTTCCTAACATATTAGTGAAATCGGTGCGTTTAGCCCAAACGAGTATTAAGACGTGGTGCTATAAAAAAATTTACAACTTCAAATATACAAATAGTTAACAATCTGGGTGCAAAAAATCTATCCAGGGGGTTCAAACCCTTTTTACCCCTTGTAGTTAACTTTTTTTTAAAATAATTGCCTTGTTTACATTTTGGGCACATGAATTTCAAGGTATAAATTAAGGAAGGTGAAATTTAAGGTAGGCTTGTAGCCCCAGTATTCATATAGCCTATATAGAAAGAGACAGTGAATCTCACAAAATTGAAAAATCTTTTCCAGTGCACCTGTTCAGGATTCAAACAGACTCCCCATTTCTCACGTCAGAGTCGATTATGCCAGTATGGTTCGCCAGCACCGTACCAATCCTGCCACTTTATCCTCTTGTTGCCAGTGGCATTCAAGAACTAGTAATTAATTGTATTTTTCCAAAACTTCTACTATTTTCATGTCACATTAATTGTTTGACATTTGTAGGAAAAATGACTTGGTAGCTATATTAAAGGGGCTCTCAGTGGTACCAACTTCTGAAAACTGATTTTTACTAGGGTACAAAAGGTCGCGTTAATTTAATAAGTAGACTAGTTTTTTCCACTACGTACCTATTTTTGCAGTAAATCATTTTGCTTTGATTTACAACCAAATATAATCTTAATGTATTAGAATATATTAAGCTAACATTTAAAATTTTGTATGTAGTGTGTCCGTAGTTAAGGTCTATCATAATTTATGTTACAGCTTTGGGTGAAAATAGGAAATATATCACAATGCTCTTTCTATTTCAAACAATTCTGGATATAGATGTTTTTAAATTCGAACAACACTGATTATGGAACTCAAATTAAATGACTAAAATATTAACGATGTCTGGAGACAAATCAGGACCATTAAGGTTTGATGAAAAGCCATTTAAATATATATTATTATGTTTTCACTCTCATTTAAACCTTTTAGTTCTATAGTAAAGAAGCTATAGCTGAGCTAGGTCTGAAATTGTTGATTTTAAAATTTTGAATCTTTTAGCACTACAACTATGGCCTTTAAATATAAACATATAAACTGGAAAAATTGTCGTGAGACAATAATTGTGTGCAATACTAGAACAAAATCCACTTATTAGCTCCAAATATTTATGGGCACACATACTATTCCATGCCTACATAGTATATTCGACAGGGGCTTTGCACAAAATACATTTTGGGGGAGAGTGAATCAGTGTTTTTCCCATCTCTAAGCATTTCGAAATTAAAAAAATTCCCAAGTAGTAAAGGAGACTACAAGAAGGGCAATGTTGAGAACGTGTGGGGGTGGGGGTAGGGAGTATTGGGGCCAGGAGGAGGTTCCCAATTTTTTTTTTAATTTGGGGTGATAATCAAGCCTTGAACCGAGCTTTTAGGCAACTGTATTTTTAATTTTATTTATTTATTTGCAAGGCCGTAGCCAGCCAATAATTTTAGGGGGGGGTTTGGTGGGCACATCCCCCAATTGCCGGAAGCTAGACATAATTCTAATTGATAAACAGTTCTAGAAGTTATCTGAAGTGTTTTATATGGCAACATCACCCCCTAACTGCTGAAGGCTAGGAAAAATTCTAAATATTAAACACCTCTAAAAGCTGTCTGAAGTGTGGTTTGAGCCCCCAAACCCCCCCCCCCCCACCTCCCCGGTGACAGCCTTGTTTATTTGTTCATACTGGATTTTTAAAGCTACAAGGCTTTTTCATTGCAACTTGAATTATTATTTATTTCAGTTTACCTACAGCTGAGCTAAATATCCAATTGAACTTAAATACATTTATTTAGATTTGCAGATATTGTTCAAATCGTGTATCTTAGATTAAACAATTTAACTGACATTATTACAGTGGTTTCCAAAATTTTGTAGTTTATGACCATAACTTTTATCTCTGCGGCCATCGCGACCCTTTGATAACTTAAAAGCGTTCAAATATTAGTTTTTAAGTTTTTTCACTGTGTATTACTACCAGCCTGGACTATCTACAGTTAACTACACAAGTGGGATAGGTAACATTTAGAGGAAATGTACACTTGTTTGCTTGGACTACCCCTGGCCAGAATTAAAATCCTTGCTTCACCTTCACCAACAAACCAAACCATAAGAGCGTGACATTAAGCCCGCATGTCCACTAATGCTTGTTTTAATTACTATAAATTGCTTATAGTAATGATCATACGCGACTAATATGTAATAAAATAGAATCAAAAAGCCCGGGGTTGGGGGATGATTTTATATTATGCTAGCAGCATCACAAGGCTGTCAGAGTAAACAAGTCAGCAAGAAAATATCAGAATGGAATATTCAAAAGGAATCTAATCAGTAACTAGGTCGTTTTTAGCACTTGAACAACTTACGTTTCTATTAGAATTTTGCATCTTATTATAATCATTAAAATCCATGAAAAAGTAAATATAAAGTTAAAACCTCTATATTTTGACCCCAACCTAAACACGCTGCGACCCCCAGGTTGGAAACCGCTGCTTTATTATAACACAGTTGGGAGCAATATTTAACTAGTAAGCTCCCTGAGATGTAGAACTCGCTCGTCACTTTATCAAAAAGTTAGTAATTTGGCCATGTTTATTTAAAAATATTTTCAACTGTAAAATAAAGCAATAAAAAATGGAATTTTTTGATATACCTACAGTATTTTGATACCTGTCTACCAATGTCCTGCTTCATAACCTCATGGAAGTTGCCCTAAAATGTTAATACTGGTACGTCAATAAACTATTCAAAACATATTGTAATTTAGCGCGTGACATTTTATTAAATAACTTATGGCAAATTCGAAATCAGCACGCTAAACAACATGGTTATACAAAATTTCATGCAAATCGAACACTAAATAACGATTTAAAAATGTATCCCAAAATTGAAAATGTTCAAGGGTGAAAAAAAACTTTATTTTTTGTTTAATGTATTATACTCAATCAAATGAAAAATTATAAGAGTTGTAACAATGTAACACAGCCCTATTACTCCTCTTCCTTCATTGTTGCTTTGAGCCTATTTACATTGTTTTCATGAAAGCCTATTTTAATAAACAAATAAGATACATCAGTTCAATTCAAACTAGTATGGATACTTGCTAGAAAAATTAATGTGTATTTCATAAGTCAAACATTAACACTAACCTCAATGTCCTCATTTCATCAGTCAGAGCTTTCAATAGGAAAACAATACAATGTTGCGTAACATTCCCTGCATTTATCCAATCAAAATTTAATAAAGCCCTAATTAAGGCATTGGCTGTACAATATATGATAAATTGAATCATAAAACTGCGACAATCTAGCAGCCACAAAAGTCACAACTAAAACCAATAAACCATAAACAAAACATTGGCTGACAATGCTGCCACTTAAAGTTTTGTTGGCTGAGTGAAATTTGGCTACTGTGCAGCTCATGTTCCCTTATGATTCGTTTCCATACCGCATTTGGCATACACTCACCGGCCGTTGTCTCTGCCTACTGACAACGGCGCTACTAGACTACTTGATTAACTAACATTTCTACAATCTACTAAACAAAGAATCTATTTTAAATGTTTGACGATTTTTGAAGTTGGGACTTTTTGTAGAGTATAGATCAACATTTGGGAAATTTTAAATTTGTCTGTACAAGTCTGTGGTTAAGGACTTTCATAATAGAAAGTAATGGGGTACAGAATAAGCCTAGAATTTCCCAACTCCAGATCTCAAGTCTCACAAAATTCCCAATTTTCAAGCTTTTAACCAACATTGGGGGGTGACACCCCCAACCCCCCGGCGTGACGCCCCTGATATTCGATTGCATTTGTTTATTTCTAAAGCTAAACATTTTTCTTTCTGAACTATGCCAACACCAATGTTAAAATTTACCTATGAATTAGTATGATAATTGTGTACAGTGCTTACAATTTAAAATAATCACTGGTGGTCATGCGATGTAAAGCGCCAGGCTCACAATATACTGAGTTCATGGTTAGGAGAAGTTAAAAGTTTAAATTTCGGCTGAGTGATTTTCAAGGTGTTTCCCACATGAGATATATAATTATGGTTTACTAAATTCTCTCTACGTTTATGAGAGGGAACTTCTTATAAAAAAACACCCTCCTCATACTTATCCCATAGATTAAGACGTTCAGAGTTTTTGAGTTTTTGTGATAAACGTTCTAATAGTGGCCCAATGGAAGAAGAGACCGTTGAGTAGATCCATACGCAGGTGGGAGGACAACATTAGAATGTACCTGAAAGAGATAGGGTGTAATAAGGTGAACTGGATAGAACTAGCTCAAGATAGGGATAGGGTGTAATGAGGTGGACTGGATAGAACTAGCTCAAGATAGGGACGGGTGGCGTACCTTCGTAAGTGTGGCAACAACCTTTCAAGCTCCTAATGCCATAGAATAAGTAAGTAAATAATTGTATTAGATATAAGGCTGTTCCTATTAAATTTATAGAATTTTTGAATGATGTTCATAATTCTTATTATTTTCACCTAAAGGAAGAGAAAGAAATCATTTAAGGAAAAAACCCTCACTTCACCGCTGTCTCCTGGTCACCAGAAATTAAGTATATTGCGAGTGTGACACCTTATACCGAACGGCCACCGATGAGCTTGCTTAATTACTAGTTTTGGGCTAATATATCGGCTTAGATCATTCTCAACAAAGAATTAATTAAGTTCACATTATTATCTTTATGTTAGACATTATTTCATTGCCACAGGTGTCTAAAAATAAAATAATATCATTCAAGTATTTAATTGGTATGAAAATGGTTAAATAACGAACGCATTAAACTAGATTTAGACCAACAAATTATGCCAAACCTCAGCTAATAATAACTGAACCTCAAAATAAACAAGTACAACCAGACATAGTGTGTGGTGGTTCTTAAAACCACACAATATTTTAACACAAAAATTTCCCTGTATTAGTATAAATGATATATTTTTTTAATTTCCAATTTAAAGGAGTCTTAGAAGCTTTCAGATACTGTGCTTAGCGGTAAAAACATTTATTAATTGCGTTAAGAACATTATAAAATGAAAAAAAGTAAAACATATTTTTAAAAGTGATATGAAATTGAGTTGATCTGCCGAATAAAGTAAAATATCCAGCTCAAAAGTGATCAATTTCAATAAAATGGAATGTGTCATTTCTACAATAGACCTTTACATAACTCATTAACACTCGCAGTAAACAAAAGGCTTCAACATTTCACTCACCATTCTACTTATTAGTTTAATTGTTAATTTTGTCTTTGGTATATTTAACCAATATTTGAAAAATATTATACCATTATTATTCGTGTCAAAACAAATAACTAAAATATTACTGAATTAACATTTGAAAATAGAGAGAAACAGGCTAACACCGCAGTAGTATATAATTCTGTTTTTATGGTATCAATTTAACTGTTTTAAGAAACACATCTGAATTATATTTTTAAAATGAAGTGATGTATATTTAAAATAGTTTGTAGGTAAGAAAGCACTTGATTTTAATATATATCTCCAAAGCTTTGTCTTCAAATATGTTTAGTTATTATAACATTATACTGGTACAATAATGTATTGCTACGCGAGACCTACGTTACATATTAATTTTAATGGTATATTTATTTGTTCTTTGTTCACAGATACGTCTTACAAGGGATCATGGAGCTCACACGCATCATCCCAGGCACAAGGTAAGAGAACACATCCTTGACTAGAGTAGTTAATTGCTATAGCCTATTTAGGTTGGAAGAACAGTTTAGAAAATTCAAACTTTTTTTTTTGAACCGCGTCTTACTAACTGTTCAAGTTACACGCTTATGTACTAACTACACTAATGTGTTAGGAATTAGGAAGGTTTATTTAAAAGGAGGTAAACCCGCATTTGCTTGGAGGGAGAGTGAAAAACCATTTGGAAAAAACCCTCAATGTACCCGACCGGGATCAAACCCCGATCTTCCCTTCTTTATCAGTCTAATATATTGCAAGAGTAGCGCCTTAGACCATGCGGACACCAAAGTGGGTACATCTATATTATTTGGTTTTTTTTATAGGAATTAATAATATCTTTCAAAATTGATAGCTGCAGATAACAAGCCTTGATGTATGAATATATTAAAATTGTTTTAGTAATTTATTTTTGTTTTAGTACCATATATTGTTCTTCCTACCAAAATTAGGATATATTTTCAATGCTATGCGTCTTATTAGCTGTTTAAGCTATCAGAAACTTAACAAGGATGTAACCCCCTTCCCCCAGGAATTTGATATATATAAGTAGAATATATACAATATTTTACTGGCCAAAGGTATACTAAAATTTTCTAGCGAGCCCACCCTAGAAAAATTAGATTTCTATGCCCTTGAGGACCTAGCATGCATGAAAAAAAGCTAGATTTGAAATAAATCTATCATTCTATTAGAGAGAAGTTGGGAAACCCGTCCATATTGTACCCGGCCAAAATTATAACGGAATACCAACCCCCAAAATCAGTTTAGTTAAATACATGTGTTTACATTTATTATATCTATGTTTAAATCAGGGGCATGTATTGGGCTGTTTCCAGATTACGCAGAGCTTATTAAAACTGTACATTTAATATGTTCTTCCCTGCTTTATTTTTATTTGAACAATCAATATTTTCAACTGTTAGAAAGGGTCACATTCGCCGAGAACGATCAATAACATACTTTAGTAAAACTTTTTTATTCTCTTTATCATACTACCTTTGATTATTTATTTTTTAAACTGACAGTTTTCATGATTATCTCTAAAACCAAGAAAATATTAATTTAGGTTTACAGTCTGAAATAACTTTGACACAAAAAGTGGTATCGAATAAAATATTTGGTGTATGAGAAAAACGTAGGAATCTAAAGTTTTATTGGAAGGATTTTTTTTAATCCAATATATTCCCATTCGATATTTAATTATGAGGATTACACATTTTTTAATGATCATTCATTCTTAATTTAGAAATGTTTCATAAGGGAGATTTAACTTATGTAAAACAATGTACTAGATTATTTTGTCCTGTGAAAACATTTGCTACTGTTGTTAAAATGTGATCTCCCTTTTCTTATAGGTCCTTTTCATTATGTGTGTGTGTGTGTGTGGTGTGTGTTTTGTGTGTGTTGGTTGGGGTGGTTCTTTGTACGAGGGTGGAAATGGGCGTGGTAACGAAGTTACGTGTAAAAACACAGAACAGGGAGAAGGGATTGAGGGGTTGCATTCACCCTTCTTGATTGACTACCGGAAATCACCTCGCAATCGAAGCCTCAACTTGGGGATAATCCAATACAAATCATAGCTTTTATATCTCATGTGGCTGGCATATGTTGGTGAAATCTATTACTCTGTAAGATTCAACGGGTACCCGTCATTTGGCCTAAAGGCATTTGGCCTAAAGTGTAGGCTAAATGCCTTTAGGCCAAATGCCTTTAGGCCAAATGCCTTTTAGGCCAAATGCCTTTAGGCCAAATGACTTTAGGCCAAATGCCTTTAGGCCAAACGCCTTTAGGCCAAACGACTTTAGGCCAAATGACTTTTTGTAAAGTTAATTTTTAGACCATTTATTAAAATGTGTTTTGCTGTCTCCGGAAACATTCGTTTTGATTTGTAGTGATGCTAATAGATGGCGAGGTGTGTAGTGTTTAGTTAACTAGTATATACTACCGTTTCAAAATACGTAAGTCTTTTCTCAATTTACTACTTCCCAAGGTATAGCAGCACGTCCATTAACCTGTAGTACCACTTTTGTATATGTTGAACTTTTTACATTGCCAAGGTTTTATACTAGTTTTTGTACCGTTTTGTACCAGAAATAAAAAGTTTTGTACACGTACCGTTTTCTATTAATTAGCACATAAATGTGGTCACACCATTTTAATAATTTTGTTTTATTTTGAATTTTGAATTTTTTTTAAGTGCCAAAGTATATTTTATTAGTCTTTCTAAGTAGTCTATATTTGTTTATTTATTTTGCTAAGTGAATTAATCAATCATTCTTTTTTATAATCATATTAACTTACTCGAGTTTGCCCACGGCTTCGCTCACATTTAAGTTGGGTAAATTATCTTATTTCTAGCAAATCATCTAAACCAGGTTTTCTCAAACTCTATGCTCTGGAGCCTTACATGAACATTAAAAGTAATTGTTAAGACTCTCTTTCTTAGAATAAAATAACTTTTTTATGTTAAAATACAAAAATGAGACATTTATTATTTAATTTATTTCTTTATTTTCTGATAAGAGCTTTGTAGAAGTTTATTAAGAATAGTAAAGATTTGTAAGATATTAATTAATTTTATTGCTTCATAAGCCAAACAGAATATTAATTTTTTAGTCAATCATAATTTAGCAAGTCGAAGGAAGTGAAAAATTGGTTCACACCTCATTTGAAATCCCCTCACGCCTCGCAGTTTGAGAAACCCTGATCTAAACTATCAAAAATACAATTTTAGACACTTGTGAGGCGAGAATTTTGTATGTTGATGAAGCCACAAATTAACTACTACCTATAAGAAGTAAAATCAATTATATATATATGCAGTCTTTGCATAAATATTTGCTCGCTTACGCGGAGACATTGTTGAAATGAACACCAAAAGAAATAGTTTAAATTTACTAATTAAACTTGAATTAATTTGAAAGAATCACTCTAGTAAGCACCTCAGCTTATCAAATAAATTGTTCTGTTAGTAATTGTTTCTATTGGTTTTTGAAAATTTTCCCTTCTCCTCCCCAATCATAATTTCTCTATTCTCTAATATTCACACATAGGCCCTCTATGTGTATCATACCGGCCTGTAAAAATCATTGATCTCTATGATATAACTGGATGGACATACACATGCACATTCCAAGCACAAAAGCGTGACGCTCAAGTGTATCGTCTGCTACACAGGGGGGGGGACAGATTTAACGGTTTCTTTAAATGTTCTTATGGGAAAACATGTCTCTGATGAATAAAAGTGTTATTGTTTGAAAATAGTGAAGTATTATACCACACTTTCCTGAAGAAACATTTACATTAAAGAATATACAATCCAGTTTTACATGTAATACTGTACATATATGAATAAAACCTTAAATATTCCCATTTCTATGTATTTATCATCAATGTTGTTTACAGCCTGGCACGACTACACTTATATTTAAAGTTGATTATTAGCTTGTATATTGGTTTCAGAAACCATATTATATTGAAAGTTCTATAAATATAATGAACAAGGTATCTTAAAACTTGATTACATTTGTTTGAATGACAAAATTTGAATAGTTGCCATGCATTCAAACTATCACTTAGGTTATAGGCTTTTTTAAGTTGGCTCATATCTTTCAGAAACCATATTATGTTGAAATTTCGATAACTATAATGAAACAAGTCAGCTAAAAACTGTATTACATTTGTTTGAATGACACACTTTGTGTAGAAGTCTTACGTTCAAATGATAATTTAGGTTATAGGTTTGTAGGAAGTACATTATCTACTGAACCCTGATTTTAGTAATAATCCCAATCTGTAAGGCTTTATTTCGTACCAAAATAATATCATATATATAATATTTTGGTAGGATGAACGGCAATTTAGAACAGAAGTAGAAATTTCCTTCTATAAGGTCTTTTATCCTAACTAAACACAACTATAGGGTAGGATTCTGGTACGAGATAAAGCCTTACAAGTAAGCTTCCTTCAAAAATCATCTTACATATTAGGCTACATCAACTTATTTAAAGAAAAAAACTAACAAGTTTTGAACTTTTATATGCTCTTAAAAGCTTTAACCAACATATTTATTTAATTTAACCACTCACACATTGATGTTTCTCATATATTCAATCAGATTAATGAACTATGTCAAAATGACACATTGCCTTGTATGGGTAAAAGAAAGAAAGAGATACCCGAAAGTTTCTTTCTCTCTTACACAATGGTATGTAGACGACAACTCGAAAATTTCAGCCACAGATGTCCATCCAGTTATACTATAGAGATCAATGGTAAAAATATCATTTACTAACTTGTCCTGCTTATACACGGACCAAAATCTTTTACGAAAGTTTATCTTTATTGCTTCATAGGATGTATAGTCAGCCTCGTGACTATTCATCCACACTTCAGCTTCACTTACTAACTTTGAATTAAAAAATGCTATTTTTTGTGCTTCGGTGAGTTTACTATTTTCAAAAAGTCTATACATCTTTTTCAAAAATTGTACAGCATGCACCCTATCATTATTTCCACTGAAGGTGGGTACATAGTCCATTAATTGATTCTGGATGCTTGTACTAGGTAATACCAAGGCACCAGCAGTAATTAGCGTCCCTTTTTACACTACTTCGTCATATTTTGACTTCCTGTTCTAGTTGTTGTCGCATTTGTTTGACTGTTTGTGACGTCTTGTCCACAATTTCAGTCAAGATGTCCTTAAATTTGTCCAATTGCTGGTCAACTATTTCCTGTAAGTAAACATCTTGTACTGTGTGTCCATCAAAGAAATCATTTTGGAATTTAAGGTTATCACTACATTTTTGTTGTTCTTTTTCAACAGTCGCAAATCGTTCTGTTAAATGGTGTACCTGTTCTAGAATTTCATTTTTATTTTTATCGCAACTTTCCTGAGTAGTTTTTACTTTGGAATTTAAAGCGTCCTGTCTAAGCTTAAAGTTTTCCTTTGCATTTTTAAGTTTTTTTTATCTGCTCATTCGTCTGTTTTTCTGACTTACTACAGTCTTCCCTGAGCGTCTGTAGTTCGTCCCTTACCTGCATTTGGTCACTTTCAGTCAGTTGTATTTTCTGTAATTTTTTGTCAAAGTCGTTTTGTACTTCTTTAAATTTACCCTGCAATTCTTGTTCTAACCTGTTGAATTGTTCATTTACACCCTTAAATTTTTCATAAAACTTTGTATTTAATTTCTGATTATTTTCTTTGATATTTTTTAACTCCTGGCTATTTTTTTTGTAGCTCCTGTCTAGTTTTTTGTAGCTCCTGGCTAGTTTTATCGAACCTTTCATTTATTTTCTGATTTAACTTTTCACTCTTTTCACTACTCTCTTTAATTTGCTGACTTAACTTTTCACTCTTTTCACTACCCTCTTTCATTTGCTGCACTAACTGCATTAATATTGCATTTAGGTCATTTGCTGATGTTTGTAGAGCAACACCTCCTACCTTTGAAACATTTTCCACCCCCCTTAAGTCTTCTTCTTTATGAACTATTGGTTCAACTGATTTCTCATGTTGTTCACTTTGTTCCTGATCAGATAGTTCTAAACAAGAATGTTCTTCTACCATTGGTTGGGAATATTGCGTTAGGGGAGGATTATCCTCACTGCTACTACTGTCTGTCTCTTCCATATTTAATGAAGTTTTGTTATTAATGACTTACGTGAGATTTTCCTTGCGTACCTCACCTGAAGTCTAGAAGCTTTGGACCTTATTCTGAATCTACCTGGTTTCGAACTCTTCCCTCTGAAGTCACCTGGTTTGGAGCTTCTTCTTCCAAAATCACCTGGTTTGGAGCTTCTTCTTCTTCTTAAGTAACTTTTTTTTTGTTTTTTTTTTTGCGTAATAAAGCACTTAAGTTGTTTGCGGCACTTTCACTGTTCTTTGAGCACTCACTTTCTCGGGTTGTGAACTGGATTTAATTTTATTATTTCAGTTTATCAGGCCCTACACGTTGGGAAGCCATTATTGTAACGTATAAAAGTTAGCCTGATATATTAATGTTCGCTCGCCACCATTAGGGTGATATTTGATATAATGATTGAATTGGGTCCAAGTTTGCTATCCTGTATTATGGTAATCAAAAGGGGATAATGTCTTATTTTATAAATTAAAAGTTCTGGTCTTTTATAATTGTTTTTATTTTAAGTAGATAAACAGTTTTTGCTAGATATTTCACACGTTGTAAATATTAATTTAAAAACCCGACTATTGAATTATGTGTATGTTAATTCCCGGCACGTGAAATTTATCATAGACCCAACCCACACGGCTCCTCGTCAGGATTGCAAGTGAAGAGATGCGTACTTTGAAGTAGGTATATTTAGTGACATCTCCTTCTCGAAACTTCCCAAAAGAAAGAAAGGTGTGGTCATCCAGGTGCGTCTCTGTCTACAAAACTTAGTTCGCCTTTCAAACAGAGACGTAGAAAGATGTCGCCATACCTTGCAACTTAACACAAATAAATCTTACTACCCGCTCGTATTTATAATATCGTAATTTTGAATATAGATGTGAATAACAAATTATTTAGATGTATAATTCCATATCATTACAACATATATATACAAACACGTGTATATACGGGCGCATTACAATTGGGCCACGTAAACAAGTTATTATCTCCGTTTGACGTCTACATATTTACTGGCAAAATTTATTTAATGCGTCACTATTATATATATTAATTATTAATATTGGCTTCCACTTTCATTTTGCCTTTCGAAATAAGTTGTCAAAAGTCCCCGAAAATGGTGTTTTCTTATTGTTTTTCGTTAACTTTATAACCGTGAGATATATTAACAAGGAAATAATATCGGAAATCTATATATAAAAATGGTGATATAGTGTTTTGTGAACTGATCTAGTTGTATGTAGGATAGTGTCAATGTTTTTAGAAATATTGTAACTACCTTTCATCAGTTGTGCTATCTATATTCAGATGAAACAACTAACAGTACTCTTTACTTTCCGAAGATAGCCGAAGGTTTTAAATTTACATTTTAGGCCAAATGCCTTTAGGCCAAATGCCTTTTAGGCCAAATGCCTTTAGGCCAAACGCCTTTAGGCCAAACGCCTTTAGGCTAAACGCCTTTAGGCCAAACGCCTTTAGGCCAAATGCCTTTTAGGCCAAATGACTTTAGGCCAAATGACTTTTGGTTTCATTTTTAGGCCAAATGCCTTTAGGCCAAATGATTTTAGGCCAACTGCCGCGTCCCCGATTCAACAACGGGTTTGCATCGGTAATACTATTGAAAATTTAATTTTAGTCTGACTGATTCGGTCGTTTACTAGTAGTTTGAATGTTGTTTCATTTAAGGATTAAAGTGACATAGCGTAAGTGTATATAAAAATATTCGGTGACCAAATGGTCTAAGGCGTCTCTCTCGTGTTGGGCTGGTCTGATGATGACGGACAAAACAGGGTTCGAACCCCGGTTGGGTTAACTGAGGGTGGTTTTCCCTAAATAATTTCCCACTTGTCTTCCACGCAAATTCGGGTGTATTACCTCTAAAATGCTTCCTTCCTCGTCCCTATCTCATTAGAGTAATGATCATATATGCGTATAACTTGAACAGGTAGTAAGACGCGGTGATAAATAACAATAGTTTAATTAACTTATTATAGATACATCACCAAACATAAGTAATCAAAACATCACTTAGGTTCTTTTATTTCCCATCAATGTTTTTGATAACTTTGTTGTTAAGTGATATTACCAAATGGTACTCTATCGTTTATAGGACCTATTGAAGTGTTTTTAAAATGATTTACATTATTTCGAAAACATTATGTTTAATCAAATCACTTTCCTTTTAACCCTTCCCTGCAGCTAAACATGAGCAGCTTACATTAATGCATCATAAGTGTTTGTGTTACTTAATATTGTTATATTCTGCACATTGAGCTTAAAATAATATTTTGCTTTGTACTTATATTTATTTGTCAATTTGGGATTTATCAGACTATTTCTATGAAGTTTGAATCCATTCGTTTAGATTAATAATTTAGATTTAACCAAATTATTTAAATTAGTTGGAACTATTTCTATAAATGTGGCTATAGATTTATTTATCAATCTATCCATATCTCTCCCTCTTTATAAATATATAATATATGTATAAATATTGGCTATAAGGTGTTCTCGGATTAAACAGTTTCACATTATTTTCGAGCAAACAACGAAAAAACAAACCTAATCAAAATATAGGTATTAAATAAATATTTTATTAATTGTTTTGTTCACGATGATGGTCTCCAGCTCGGAGACAAGGATTGCACCTATCAATGACAGAACAAGTTCCTGACCGAAATTGATCGTTAGTCGATATTTGACTGTGAATAACTACAACAACAACAAAACTTTCGCATATTTGATTGAATATTTTAAACCGGATTCCTTCTAAACTTAGCAAAAGATAGGAACAAATGAACAGTTATCTTAGTGATAATTTACTATAGCTCAACTCTAACATTAAGTTTTTTTTTTTTTTTTTTTTTTTTTTTTTTAGGTGACCTGGTGGTCTAGGGTAAGGTGTCAGACTTCTGTGCTAGGGGTCCGGGGTTCAATCCTCGGTCCCGGCACATATTTATCTGATTGCCAAACCCTTCCTTCACCTCTGACAAGATGTGTACTAATCACAACT
This sequence comes from Timema podura, assembly GCA_033556935.1. Lineage (NCBI taxonomy): Eukaryota > Metazoa > Arthropoda > Insecta > Phasmatodea > Timematidae > Timema > Timema podura. Next base: position 28,917,023 of record JAVRXN010000012.1, read on the forward strand.
TGTGAATGTGAGGAATGCCAGGCCTCCACCGTGGTTCGGATTCCACGTTAAACTGTAGGTCCTCCATTTCATCTCACAATCACCCTACCATTGCACATTAGCGTAAGTGCGTATAACCCGAACGGGTAGTAAGACGCGGTGCTAATAATAATAAAGTATTTTTTTGTTAGATATAAAATTGTTGGTGTTATTTCACTTTTTATACAGAAAAATGTGTTTATAATTAGGTTTTTATTCTGTTTGCTTTAAAGGGGAGCGAAAACGAGCTAATATCCCAAGGACCTTTTGAATTAGTTTTTCGATTCCCTACCATTTCCCAAAGTTTTATTTTGTGTGTGTGTGTATATATGTATATTTTTCAATATATTATTTAAATATAGCCTATACACCTATACATCCGTCTATCTTTCTATGTATCAATCCATATATCTATAAATATAAACGTAGCAAGTGGAACTTGAGTCCATTAGAAGAATCTTATTCATCTGATTATTTCTTTAGTTTAGAAATATCGCTAGTGGCCTATTTCAGTAAATTATAAGATAGAAAGGTCAAACCCCAATTCTAGGTGACATTGGTTCAAGTACGAGTATTGTTTACCAATATATTTAATATAATATATATAAATACTGCTATTAAGTTTAAAAAAAATACTTATGCATCGGGGCTAGCCTAAGTGTGTGGTATATCAGTCGTAATTTCCTAATTTTGGCTAGTTTGTAAGTCGTGTACTGATATAATCTTTACATAAATAACGGGCACATTAATTCCCTAAACACTCAATTTAATAGAATGATCGATCTAATCCCCCTCGTCCCTCAGAACTAAGTTACGGCATCGCTTAGTCCCCCCTCCATTCCAAGTTCATATAATATTCGATTTGTAAATTTAACCGTAAGGTCGGCCGTGACGTGATTTCGCTGAACGCTAACCTCGAGTTCAACCTGAATTTCCTTTTATTTTTCCTCCCTCCTCGTTACCCCTCTACCACCCCCATCCCCCCTCACTCAATATTTCATCTTTCATCCGGAGACTGCCGCGCTGCGCCAGGAAACGCGATTTTCCTCCTCTCACGGAGAGGCTAATGCAAGCGACGGATGAGCAATTACCACCATATTACCGCATTCGATATTGCTCCAGCCCATTCAATCCACTTTCGTTACTTCGCGCGATGTCTATCTACCCGCCCCGACGTCGAGATTAGTTCAGGATGAGAAAGAAAATTGTATTGCCCATAAACTTGACTGCTAAGACCGAGTTACGTCCGTCTGTCTGTCTCTCTCTCAGTCGATAGATCTACCCGCCCTTTTTTTTTACGGTATATGTGATGATGTTATAATAAATCATTACGAAAAGCCCGATTATACAGAAAGAATTCAAATATATAGGATTAATTACTGTTACTTGTGTTGGTGAGCACGCGGAATAAACACCAAGCTCATTTGGTTTGATTTGTTGGGGAAGGGGAGAGTGGGGCTTAAGTGCCAGGTTGGTGCACTGAGGGTGTTTTTTTTTCCTAAATTGTTTCCTACTCTCCCTTAGTGCAAATACAAATAGGCTATATTTTTTACTTTCTCTCTATCTTACAGGTAGAGAAAGTATTGTGATCGTCAAAAAAATCGAACTCGAGATTTTGATGAATTTTGACGTTTCATGACTTCCTGAATCCGAAAAAGTTGTTTTTGAATTTCCGTCTGTCTGTCTGTCTGTCTGTCTGTACCTCCAACTAGAGCCTAAACTATTTTACCGATTGAGCTGAAACTTGATATCTAGGGTTTTCATAGGGTTGCCCCGAGGGGTTTTTGGAATTGGATATCTACCCCTAAAATTAAGGGTAGTTTACTGAAGGGCAAAAAGAGAAAAAGTCGATTTTCTCAAAATCGGCTCTAACGATTTTGATTAAATTTCATTTATGAACATTAATTAATATTCCAAACAAAATGGCTACTCTCAATATTTCGGCAAAATCGTTTTAAGGGCTCCGGTCTGATGCGTAAATTAACATTTTTTATAATAGCTCCGAAACTATTTGAGATATGAAATTACTTAGCATTACAAATATGTATATATATTTATAATACAAATATTTTATTCGAAACATATTTTTATAAAATCAATAACTTTCAATATATACGCAATTATATATATATTTTTAACTTTTTGGGCATTAAAGCTCAAGTATTGCGACCGTAAGAAAAACTAACCTGAAATGTTGATGGATGTCGACGTCTCATGACCCCCCGAACCCTTAAAAATAGTCTTTGCAATGCCGTCTGTCTGTGTGTCTATTAAAACTTAAAATTAAGGGTAGTTTACTGAATGGCAAAAAGAGAAAAAGTCAATTTTCTCAAAATCGGCTCCAACGATTTTGATTAAATTTCATTTATGAACATTAATAAATATTACAAACAAAATGGCTACCCTCAATATTTCGGCAAAATGGCTTTAAGGGCTCCGGTCTGATGCGTAAATTAACATTTTTTTTAATAGCTCCGAAACTATTTGAGATATGAAATTACTTAGCATTACAAATATGTATATATATTTATAATACAGATATTTTATCCGAAATATATTTTTATAAAATCAATAACTTTCAATATATACGTAATTATATGAATTTTTTTTAACTTTTTGGACATTAAAGTTTAAGTATTGCGACCGTAAAAAAAAAAAACTAACCTGAAATGTTGATGGATGTCGACGTCTCATGACCCCCCGAACCCTAAAAAATAGTCTTTGCAATGCCGTCTCTCTGTGTGTCTATAAAAACTTAAAATTAAGGGTAGTTTACTGAAGGACGAAAAGAGAAAAATTTGGTTTTCTCAAAATCTGCTTAAACGATTTTGATTAAAATTCGTATCTAGGCGTTGATTAAGATTATAAATAAACTGGCTATTTTCATTTTCCTATGAAAATGATTTTTAGGGTACATTACAGAAGCGTTAATTTCCGTATCTCCACAACTTTTGGAGAAACTAAACAACTTATCATTGCAAAATTGTAGGACTATTAGAAATAAAAAACTTTTATTTGACATATATTTTTATAAAAACAGCAGTTTCTGAGATATTTGCAAATATATTAATACAATTTTGTGAGCTTTAGTTGTAAACATATACTACTTAAGTCTTAACGCAATAATACTCCAATGCCATAGAGTAATTAAATATAAGTAAGTATCTAAAAAAAGTATGTTATTTTTCCTTAAATCTCTTAGGAGAAATGTTTGCATAGCAATGATCTATCTCCATTTTAGACTCAATAGTCAATATTTACATTTTTTATTGGTCAAAATGTATAAATGAATAATTAAATATCAATGCGATGACTTGAAGATCTGCAACACCTTTTAAAATGTTAAAATTTTAACCAGAAATCGAAATTTTAAAACGAAGTGTTGACCCTTGTGGAAGACATTAAACTGTTTGAAATGTTCTAAGGTGGACAAAGATGCGCCTCTTTTCTCATTGATTCTATATCATTGTATATTATTTTATGCGTGTTCTTATGTGGAGTGGTGATGATACAATGTACATTATTCCGTTCAGAAATCTTACGAGTTTATAGAAAGAGAGAGAAAGTCTGTGCGGTGTGCCGTACCATTTATTATTAATTCTACCTTTATCACCTCTTCCTCATTAGTGTAATTAAATACGGCTGGCCAGAATAAATTGTAAGATGTAAGGCAATATTAAAAGACACACAGCGTCTACTAGTTCAACAAGAGGAGCCTAAAACCACACTTTTAAATAAAATCGACCTCAGGGGTCTTGGGGTAAAGTCCTCACCTCAGGAACTGGTGTTTGTGGGTTCAAACCCAGCCGGGGTTGACGGATATTTCTTGATCGATAAAACACCGTAGAACGGATTCCTTGGGAGGGGAAGTAAAACCGTCGGTACCATGTCAATTGTGGTATGTAGAAGTACCCTGGGGGGTATGTTAAAGTACCTTTCCCGAGAAAATTGGTAAACCCTTTCGCTCTCGTTCATAGAAATTCTCGTGTGCTGGTATAATCATTGGGTTCAGTAAGTGCACGTTAAATACATCAAATAATATTTTTTTTGTAAATTAGGTGAACTCCAAATCAGTCTCAATGTGGCACTATACATCGTGATTTCATCGGAAGTCATGTGTTTTGTTTAGGTCATTACCGGGTTAATATATTATCTTAAGGCCCTTGGCCCTGACGAGTGCAAGTCTAAAACCTATTTTGTGGGATGGTAGGTTGGAGGGGGAAAGGCGTGGCGTGGCTTCACAACTGACTTAAGTATCCTTCCGCACCAACAAGAAAAGATGGATCATGGAAACCGTGGATGGCGCAAGTTACCGGGCAGGTCTTGTGGAAAAATCATACGTTTGGAAATATCTGTTTTCTTTAGAAGGAGTGAATTTTTTATAGTAATATTTTCAACACCTCTTCTAGGATAATGTTATTATTATTAGCAACGATTATTACTACCCGTTCGGGTTGTACGCACTTACACTAATGTGCAATGCTAGGGTGATTGTGAGATGAAATGGAGGACCTACAGTTTAACGTGGAATCCGAACCACGGTGGAGGCCTGACATTCCTCACATTCACAAGTTGTGATGAATACACGTCTTGTCAGAGGTGAAGGAAAGGTTTGACAATCAGATAAATCTGTGCTGGGACCAAGGATTGAACCCTGGGCCCCCAGCACAAAGTTCGACACCTTACCCCTAGACTATTCTAGAATAATGTATAAATGTTTATTAATCGCTACTTTGTTTTTTGTTATGAAGATGGCAATTTTCTATTGAAAAATATCAAAATTATTGATATTTGATCAATGTTAAAATTATAGAGAAGGTTTGTATATAAAAAGTATAACTTAATCAACATGCTTCTATTCTTGAACAAACTGTTTCCTAAAATAAAATTGCAAAACAATAAAGAATTCTTGAATATAACCGTTTGTTCCCATGGCTCTGCATTTCCGCACCATATGAAAAGGGCCAATCGCCTTAATCACTCTTGATATTCACGCGTCCCTAAGTGGTAAGTGGTTGTTGCTGATTCATTTTATATTGTGTTCGAATGCCAGGAATAAGTTATTTTATCAATAAGATAAATCACTTACTAGCGGATCATAATATAAAAGTAAAACTAAACGATCATGACAGTCGATATTATTGTTGCACCTCCCAACCCGTTGATAGGTAAAAACACAGGTGGAGTGTATATTGTCCCTTTATATCAATCACCAATCAGAATTCAACCTAGCACAGTTTATCTTTGGAATACCTAAAAAAACAGTTCCAAGGCTATATTAGTTTTCTTCTACTTTCACTTGGCTAAAAACCGGGTTTAATACACAAAGTAACTATATATCCAAAGATACTTCTAAAGATTACATGTCTTGACGTTTATTAAGAAAAAGTAACAATATTAGGGTCTGATTGAGGGGCTGGTGCACTTGCCATTTGTTTGCCCTCTCTCTCTTATCTCTCTCTCCATCTATTTTTTTATCAGATAGTCAGGCCAGCTTCACTGCTAGGAGGCTTAGAGGGTTTAAGGGGGATCTTACTTGAAAGGAAAGTGACACATATAGAAGAAGCTGGGTCAATTTTATTCGAACCCAGTATTCTGGAAATAGAGACTTCCAAACGCAGCTAGTGGTAATCAAGTAGCCTCAGTACGAGTTCAGACTAGTGTAGTGAGTGGACCAGCGTATCCGGTGAGTGCATTGGCATGTTCGGAAGTGGACCAGCGTGTCCGGTGAGCTATCAGCGGGCCCGGTGAGTGATCAGCGTGTTCGAGAGGGGGCTAGCGTGTTCGGTGAGTGGGCCAGCGTGTCCAGGACTTGTGTAGCGTTGGTCAACGTCGTGTGTCATGCACAGGAACCAGTTAAGGACTTACGTGAATGGTATAAGTGCTGTAGATATTGATTGACGGTTGACTTATAAACTGTTTTGATAACAAAGATTATTAGTGACTACTTTAAATATTTAAATAATTATTATTTCTATAGTTATTAATTTGTTTATTTTATTTAATTTAGCTTTATTTTAAGTGTGTGTTTATCAACTTATTTAATAACGTATTTGTTTATGATATTCTTAAATATTTCAATTACAGTTTGGATTGTAACTAATTCAGTGTATTTGTGCTTTCTTGTTAGTATTCAAAACCTTTATTATTCCGTGTGCGTTTACAATCTTGTTTAGTCAGCAACGCACCCCAATATCATGAAAAGAGCTCATGGTTCCCACAGTGAGGTGTGAACAGCCCAGAACCCACAAGGTCATGCGCTACATTATTATTATTATTATTATTATTATTATTATTATTATATGAGTAGTTTTAGTAAATTTTGTCGCTATCAGGAGAGCATTTTGGTAGAAAGGACCTGGTTGTATCTTCTTTATCAGTATAAAACATGTTTCTTTAAAGCACCAAGTCTTAATGACCCTTCGATTAATAAATTAAAATCTTTGTTAATTTGGTTACCGACATATTAAGCAAAACAATCAAACCAACCCCTAAATATATTTCCCCACCAAAACTATATGTATTATTTTATAAAATAAAGCCGGATATGATAATTAAAAAATAAAATAAAATAAAAACTGTTGGGTATTTGCAAATTTAATTATTTCATCATCTTACAAAATATGTTGACGTATTTTATACTAAGTTAAAAGAGCTTATGCTGAATAATTCATGTGTGGTGTTTTCTCATACTAAGCCTTGTTTAAATGCTTATAGCTTCCATAAAAATATATTAAATTAAATTTTAAAATTTTTATCAATTTTATAATCAATAATATTTATCAAAATTACAATTTAGAAATAAAAAATTTCATCCCCATACCCCTCAAACACCGATGTACTAATTTCTCTAATGCGTTAGGGATGAGGAAGGTTGAATTTAGAGAAAGTTTACCCATATTTGCGTAGAAGTAGAGTAAAAAATAATTTAGGGAAAACCACCTTCACTAGACCCTACCAGGATCGAACCTCAAACTCCTTGTCATAGGCAGTCTAGTCTATTGTGAGAGTGACGCCTTGGACCAGACAGCCACCGAAGTGAGTTTTATTTCTGCTCTTAGGTTCCTCTATTCCTCCTCATGTAGGGAGTTTTAAACCAGTGTAAATCGCGCCTGTACTTAGCGCACATCTTGTTTTATTCCTCCGGACAAATTGAGTGATGAGGTTCACATTCCCGAGAGATTGCGCTCGGAGGAGGGCAGAGCAGAGCAGAGCGAGACGGCAGCGCTTGGGACTTGTGTAACGACAGGAAATTTGACATGGCGCGCGGTTCCTGTGCTACTCGGGACGATGGTGGTGAGGTTTCCGTTCCAACCCCTGTTCCCTCGTTCCGCTCTCGTCGACCGGTTACCGGTTCCAATACGAGCCTTGAGCCCCCTTCACCCCTTCTTTTCCAACCCTCAATACATCCGTGTTTCTTTGTACCATCTATAACGTCTTCCTTGACATGGACGAATCAGACTGCAATCTTGTTAATCCAAACGGAAGCGACCTTAGAAAGGAGCTGGACCCATAAATTAATTTAAAACCATTATAAACGTTATATTTCTCCCTATTACAATTAAAACAAGTGAGCTAATACTTTTTTTTTCTCGATTTAGTGCTATTTTGTAGGTTGTTAGTGATTTTGCTAAACTTATTAGAGATACTATGAGTATCATTAGCACTATAATGTCAACTATTAAGGATATTATTAGTGATATTGTACATACTATCAGTGTTATTATTTTATTGCCTATTAGTGATATATTTCTGGTGGTTACTGTTATTTTGTTTGATAGTAATGCTGCTCTACAAGCTCTAAACAGTATTGTGCAGAATATTATTGATCTTGTGCGCACTATTTGTGCTGTTGTGTTGTATATTAGTTCTATTTTGCCGAATATTATTAATATTGTGCACACTCTTTGTGCTATTGTGCTGTATATTAGTACCACTGTACAGGGTATTATTAATAATGTGAACATTATTTTTGCTCTATATTAGCACTATTGGGCAGGGTATTATTAATATTGTACACACTATTTATGCTATCGTGTTGTATATTAGTACTATTGTGCATGATATTAATATTGTGCAAACTATTTATGCTATTGTTCTGTATACAGTATATTAATATTATTGTGCAAGATATTATTAATATTCTGCACACTATTTATGATATCATGTTGTATATTAGTACTATTGTGCAGGATATTATTAATATTCTGCACACTATTTTTGATATCATGTTGTATATTATTACTATTGTGCAAGATATTATTAATATTCTGCACACTATTTATGATATCATGTTGTATATTAGTACTATTGTGCAGGATATTATTAATATTCTGCACACTATTTTTGATATCATGTTGTATATTATTACTATTGTGCAGGATATTATTAATATTGTGTACACTATTTATGCTATCGTGGGGTATATTAGTACTACTGTGCTGAATATTAATGTTATTTTATTGGCTATTTTACAGGTTATTAGTAATAATTTTCTGACTACAAATTAATGTTATTTTACAGGATATTTTATTGATGCTGTGAAGCATGTTCTAAGTTCTGAATGCTATTTTTTCGGGTTATGGCCTATATTAATTTAACATCAGAGCAAACAAAACGACAAGACCACAAACCATCAACACACACTTTTGAGTATGGGAACAACAACCAGATTCCATGCTGTTAATATACACCATAGTGATAGGAAAATAGCCTCATTTCAAAATTATAAATTTTAGACTTTGCTAGGGCTATAATTATTTATTTAATAGAAGTATTCAACGGGAACTTTCTGAACAAACAAGCACGCTTTACAAGCTAACTTGACTCAAAAAGAGTCACAGCACACATTAGTCCGGCCATAAGGAATTTAGCTTAATACAGGCAAACGCGTTATTCAAGGACCTGGACTCGTTGTAATAAGATCTATAGTTTTTTTTAAACAGGATTATTAAAGAAAATTAAAATCTTTGTTTTAATATTCTTCTTAAGTTGTACACGGTAGATCACTAAATTTGTTTCATGTAGCTTAACACTTTATTAGAAGACGTATAATGATCGTTTAGTCACACGTGTTTAAATATTTAACTCACCTAAAATTATAGTATCCTAGAAAATATTGAAAGGGAGGCTAAGAAAATAAATCGTCCAAAATAATAATTACTTTCATGACTTTTTCTCAGAAAAAAAAATCCTTTTTGTCGTGGAAAAATTAAATAATACGTAAATGTCCAGTTCCATATCAAAACCTAAAGGTTATGAAAAAATAAAAGTTACTTTATTCTCCATTTCGTTTTGGTTTGTATGGATAGCCTTTACTATCTGTTCAGGCTATACGCTTATATACTAATTTCGTTAGTGGTTTTATGGATGAGAAAGGCTATATTTAGAGTAAGTGTACCCACATATGTTTAGAGAAAGAGTGGAAAACAATGTTGAAAACCCCTACCTACTCAATACACCAAACCAAAATTCTAACCTTGATCTCGCTGTCATCGGCAGTCTAGCAACTTATACTGTGAGATTGACGCCTTAAACCATGCGACAACCAAATTGAATTAAATAACTCTTGTAGGTCCCTTTAAAACAATCATGTCCTACCTTTCCATGACTGAGAGCCGCATAAAAGTTATTTGGGAATTGGCCACGGTTGGTGACCTGGCGGTCTAGGGGTAAGGTGTGAGACTTCTGTGTTGAGGGTCTGGGGTTGAATCCTCGGTCCCGGCACAGATCAAGCTCCTTTAGCCCCCTATTTAACCCACCTATCCCTCAACACGTGATATCCAAGGATATTGTTGAACCTTCACCTCTACTCCATAAAACATGCTAATTATTATCTAACCTCAACCCCCCCCCCCCATTCTCCCCAATCTACCCTTTGCCCTCACTTCTCGAGATAGTAGTTCCCATAGGCTCATTACAATTGCTAAACTAATTGTAACCCTGCCACATGCTGGTCCATGATTTATCGTATCATCACGGCCTATCTTGATTTATTTTATATGTACAGTACTGTAGCCTACTTTATAGATTTATGATATAGTAGTACATTCAGTATCAAAACTTGGTGACCTGGTGGTCTAGGTGTAAGGTGTCGGACTTCTGTGCTGGGGATCCAGGGTTCAATCCTCGGTCACGGCGCAGATTTATCTGATTGCCAAACCCTTCCTTCACCTCTGACAAGACGTGTATTAATCACAACTTGTGAATGTGTGGAATGCCAGGCCTCCACCGTGGTTCGGATTCCACGTTAAACTGTAGGTCCTCCATTTCGTCTCACAATCACCCTACCATTGCACATTAGCGTAAGTGCGTATAACCCGAACGGGTAGTAAGACGCGGTGCTAATAATAATAATATAATAATAATATCAAAACTTAATGGAAAAAATATTTTACCATGATCACCCTCTTCAGTGGTAGCATGGACTATATCGGGGTTTGAATCCAGGTCGGATTTTCCTAAATAGTTTTTCACTCTTCCTCCACGCACATGCAAGTATACTTATACTAAATTCGACCTTCATCATCCTTAACCCATTAGTGCAACTAGTACATATGCTTATAACCTGATCAGGTAATACGTGGTGCTATAATAAAATACATTATCAAATTCGTCTCCTAATTTAACTCGTAATAAATGGCAAAACATAAAATGTAAAAAAAAATTATGCTTATTATTTAACTAAAAATCATTTACTTGAATTATTTGTTCATCCTCCTGTGTATTAAAATCAATTTATTTGTGGTTTTATCCAAGCCAGAATAATAAGAAACACGAATTAGTAAATCACACACTATAGTTGCAAGGAAGTAACTATATTTAAAGGCCACATCACTGGTCATACATTTTTTTTATCCCTGCGTCTTAACCTCTGTTCAGGCTACACGCATATGTGACAATTACTCTAGTAGTGTAGGAATGAGGTAGGAAGCATTTTAAAGGTTATCTCCCTGCATTTGCGTGGAAGGAGAGTGGGGAATTATTTAGAAAAAAACACTTTCAGTAGACCCAACTGGGATTCAAGCCCATATCTCCCAGACTTCAGTAGAGTGACACCTTAGACTATTTGGACAATGAAGCTGTATAAATGTCAAGTGCATCCTCCTATTAAATTAACATAATTAAAATGTATCTTTGTGAACAGCTGTAATCTTCACTAAACATAAATTCCACCAATAATCTAATATGGATTGCCAGGGATCGAAACCCAGTTGGGTGTATTTAGGGTATTTTTTCTTAAATGAGCTACCATACTCTCTCCACACGAATTCAGATACATTTCTTATAAATCTGATCCTCCTTATCCCTCCCCCAATAGAATTGTTAAATTAAATTATACAAGGTAGGTGGTAAGATGCAACTGGTAAAAATGGGCCTGGGTGTTAACCATTAATTATTTCTTAAATATTCAGGATAACTTTAAAATATATCTACGTAAAAGGATTTCAACTTTACAGTCTAGCTAGCGCAAAATAATTAAATCAATTAATATATAATTTTTTAAATTGCAAAATGCTACCAATGACAAAACGTTGAACATAACATCATCTTACATAGTTAACCAGTATTTTAGAAATGATTTCTAAGATATTTCATTTAAAGTCGGTCGCTGAAACAAAATAATAGTTACATTTCAATCTTGGGAAGTCTTAAGAGATCGTAATTTGGCAAACACCATAAGTTTGAGCTACAATGTAAACTACATTTTATCTTGACCTTTTCAACATATTTATTTTTCAAATGCGTTTTTAAAATACCATTTTACGGCAAATTAATCCAGAAATACAAAATCACGCTTCAACCAGAAAAAGGAATCAAAGTGCGGTTTTTAAATTCATTTGACAATAACAAAATGGGGATAAGTGAAATGAATTTTTTTTAATAATCAAATTTTGATTTTATTATAATTTTTAAACATGATAAACCCGTTTGACAGTTCTCAATTCCACTATTTATTAAAGTATAATACATATAAAACAACACCACAATGGCTTAGTTGGAGATGTATTACCTATCCAAGTTAAGTGTAATCGGTGGAATGAGATGGACTTACTCTGTAGCATTAGCAAGGGCGTGGAAAGCTAATCATCCTATGGAGGAGAGTAGTGTGGCCATTAGAAAATGTTACTATACCTTTAGCCAATAAAAACTTTTTTTATACGTATACATGGCCCATTCTGCCCGCTTCTACCATACTTTATGTGGCCTTGAGTATTAGCTATGTAAATAAATGTCTAAATTATAAACGAATGTTTTTTCGGGTTGATCAAGCAAGTTAAAAAACCAAGGAATATTTTTAATTTAAATCAAGAGAGGTCAAGCTTGGCTCACTTAACTCTAAATCTAGGGTGCATTGCGCGTGCAAGCGTTGCAACGTTCGTTATCATTTTCATAACTGCTTAAATTACTGAATTAATGATCGTCAATAACATGTTTCAGACAAAGTACGTAGGGCGTGTGTAAGTTTGTAAGATTAATAGATCGCTTTGAAATATGATCAAGGGTGGGAGAAGGTTAGGGGTAGAAACACATATCGCCCTAAACATCAACTTTACTAGGTCCCGCTTCAGTGGCCGTATGGTCTAACGCGCTACTCTCGTGTTAAACTATACTGCTGAAGACGGATGGGTGCGCCGAGGATGATTTTTTCTAAATGGTTTTTCACTCTCCCTCCACGCAAAATGCCGGTGTAATTCCTCTAAATTATACTTTCCTAATCCCTAACCCATTAGTGTAATAAGTAATTAGGCGTATAGCCCGGACGGGTAGTAAGATGCGGTGCTAAAGAAAAAAAATCTTCACATGGTGACCTCAACACTTCTTTAATATCCATAAAAGGTGTCCGGGAATTTAATGACCACTTTTTATCTTCATTTAAAATATTTGTCATCTAATGCCGCTATGCTCATGGTAGATACTCAAGATTTGTTGATATCACCATGTGAAGAAAATTAAACTCTATGTCTATACTGAACAAATATTTTATTTATTTAGGCAAAAAAAAAGTTTTGCTATAAAAATTGTAAAAAAATACTGACCCTAGCTCGCGTCCCCTACAACTCCCACCTTAAGTAACCAATATTATTATAACAAATTTACTAATTCATTAAAAGGGTAAACACTATTAATCTAAACCGCCTCGGTGGCGTAATTGGTTAACGCGCTAGTCGTGTTGAGCCCAACTGCCGAGGACGGGGAGATCGAGGTTCGAATCTCGGTCGGGTGAACTGGGGGTGGTTTTTCCTAAATGGTTTTCTACTCTCCCTCCACGCAAATACGGGTTCACTTCCTCTATTCAACCCTCCCAATTCCTAATCCATTAGCGTAATTAGTACTTAGGCGTATAACCCGAACTGGTAGTAAGACGCGATGCTAAATAATAATAATAAAAACTATTAGTCTAATACCCACGCTATTTAGGCACGCGCGGAGGATGTCAATCTCACCTCTTCTTGTCTGCCAGTGACGAGGAGCTCCGAGTTTTAATCCTGGCTGGATGAACACATGGTGGCTTTCCGAAATATTTTGATACTCTCCCTCCACGAAAATATGAGTACACTTCTTATACATTCTCTACCTTTCTCCCCCTTATCCCTTATAGTAATTATATACATATAACCCTCAGGGGTATTAAGAAGCAAAGAAAATACCCGATACCAAAATACTACCACTATTACAATGAAGTTTCTACACTAAAATTAAGATATTATTAGATCTAAGAAATCTAATAGAGTTCGAGAGTAGAGGGCTTTATTCAAGTAAACACTCTAATATGCAACATTCAGTGCACCCACATGGTCAGTATTGTGCCCTGATAAATAAACTTGTTTAAAATAATAATATTTAAATATTACATAGGCTTAGTAATAAATCTTGAAGTGAATGTGAGGAATGCCAGGCCTCCACCGTGGTTCGGATTCCACGTAAAACTGTAGGTCCTCCATTTCATATCACAATCACCCTACCATTACACATTAGCGTAAGTGCGTATAACCCAAACGGGTAGTAAGACGCGGTGCTAATAATAATAATAATAATAATAATAATAAATCTTGAACATGAAATACATAAAATGTTGAATAGGTATATCTATTAAGTGAAATGTTGGAGGCCAGAGTAGATTATTTTCTATTAGTCCAGGTAAAATATTTTAAATATCAATTTTATTTAGTAATTTATCAAAATACAGTAAAATACACTGTAGGGGTTTCCGAACTTTACCTTGAAGAGTCTCGTTGATCTGAATTTATATGATCGCATGCCTGCCCTCCAAAACATATTGTCTGAAAAAATGTACAGTAGGCCTACATATTGTTTTTATAACAATAATAAATTCAGTTATTTTTAACATTAATTCCTAGGATATATCATTTAAAGCTCTGGTTTTTTATACAAAATATATTAATACGAATCACTATTAAGTAACTAATATTTTTTCAACACTAATTATAGCTAGCCAAAATATACAGTACATGCATAATTGGCACAAAACCAAAGAAAAAAGAAAAAAAAAGTTTTAACTCTTGGATTAAAAATAGCTCAAGCATTTCAATAAATATTATAAAAGAAACACAGAAACCAAATTTGTCAATGAGTAGGCTCCCTACCCTGATATTACTGTAGAACACAAAATAATTTTACTGACATAAACTCAACATAATTTATAGTAAACACAATATAATTGTTTTTGTTATAAATTTAACGTGTAATCTTGAACACGTAAATATTAATTTGTGAAATTATAGGTTTACCTATTGGAACACCATTAAGATAAATGGAAAAATCTAAAATTACTTCCTTGAGTTTAATATGGTATTTTTGTATGTAAATATCGATATATGTATTAGTTTATTTCTTTCATATTAAAGGGTTTACCATTATTTATTTACAAGCCTCCAATACTTTCCATATTTCCAGGTCAATTTATTATATTTAAAAAGAAAAATATATTTTACACACACCAAAGTATAAGTTCTTATTTATTTATATGCAATAGATCAATTTTTTTCATACAAAACCATATTTTACATGATTTTAGTTTTGAAAACTTTCCCCCCTGTTGGAAATGTAAGGGTGCGCGCCAGCTATGTTCAGCGTCACTCAAGTGTAACTATGAAACCTGCCCAAGGGGTGAAACGAAAACAACGAGGGGGGGAAGGAAGGGGACAGGGGGTGTGTGTATCGTGTCAAGTGTGCACCCTAGCGACACGATTACACCAGAATAATACTCCTTCAAGGATGCACGCGGCAGACTTTATCTTTTAAAACTTCTCTTTGATTGCATAGAAAACTTGTTATTCACTGATGCAATGCAGAGGGTTGCCATGCTTTGCTGCCTCCGAATAATGTAAACGTTTTGAGGGTGTGAACATTTTCGAAAAATTTTAGAAATTCAGTCAATGCTGTATTAAAATTGTTGATGTTTTAATTTGCTCACTTAAATACACTACTCATTAGTCTATCTTTGGATTTAATATTTTTGGAAAACTTGTGGGATCAGGCATAGATACAGAAAATACTTCCTCCATCTACCATTAGTTTGTAAGAATCTAAGTTAGAAACAAATTCAACTTTCTTAAATATATAGAAATATAAATACACTGGTCATAGTTTTTGTGGTCTCTTATGTGCAGTGTATTTTACGGCTTACTTATCATTTCTAAATTATATGTAGGGTTAATGCGCACTGCGAAGGTATAGGTAGGTATCTTAGGATCAATGTGAAGGGATCGAGGTTTAGGAATCAATGTGAAGGGACATATTTTCATAAACGATGTGCAAGGATTAATATGAAGGTCTCAATGTATAGGAATCAATGTGAAGGGATGTATTTTCATAAACGATGTGCAAGGATTAATATGAAGGTCTCAATGTATAGGAATCAATGTGAAGGGATGTATTTTCAGAAATTATGTGCAGGGATCAATGATAAGAGATATATTTTTTATAAACTATAGGCAAGGATTAATATGAAGGGCTCAATGTATAGGAATCAATGTGAAGGGATGTATTTTCAGAAACTATGTAAAGGAATATATATGAATGGATTGATGTGTAGGACTTGATGCATAGTGATTGATGTTAAAATGAGTGGAATTCACAGAAATATTATTCCTGTGTTTTGTTTTTGTTTTCGGGAACATCGTTCAAATTATTTTATCCTTGATTACTTTGTTATTATGTTTTTAACAGGTTACTAATCTCAGTGAAAGCTGTTAGCGTATGGAGCCACGTATAGAGGGAAACTCAAATTAATGATGACAGGTTTCTGTCACGCGGAAGTACTAGGCCTTTTTACTCAAAACAGACTCGAAGTCAATTTTGTAAACATCTGAAACTCTGAAATTAAATTCACCTTCTGAAGTGACTGATTATATCAGCATAATACTTACAAACTAGCTTAACTCTAGATCAGACACAGCACCCAGTGCCCTGGCCGTAAATTTATCACCGCGAAAGAGGAAGTGTAAATTTCACAAAACCCGACACAGGAATTTACAGCGGCTTACTTCTAATGCGGGATATCTTGGGATAAAAATAAGAAATATAGAATTAATAGAAAAATCTCTGCACATGTATGGAAACCATTTAGGAAAAAATCACCAAAGTACTCACCATAGGAAAACCAGACCAGACCAAATCTACGCATTAGTCCGCGTACACATAGACTTGTGTAGTGCCTAGGTTATTAATGGTGTATGGAAAAAAGAATTTTGAATTATATTAATTTAAACACTTTTTATTTAAAAAAGTTCGTAATTTTATAGCCTTTTAGTAGGTATAAAATTAAATAGGCTGATATATAATTGACTTTTTTATTCAAATAATAGAATCCTAAGCCTTTAATATAACCTTATCTTTTTCTATCCATCTAATTCAACACCTTAGCTCAGTTGGTTGCCTGTCTGTCTACTGAGTTAAAGATCTAGAGTTCGATTCCTGGTATGGCCGAAAAATGTATAAATGTTGAAATGCAGGTTTAACCTTTCACGGTGATGAATTAACGTTCGGGGACTGGGTGTTGTGTCTGTACTAGTCTTAAGTTATTTTATAAGCTGTGTACTGATGTATTCAGTCGGTTCCGAAAGTGCACCTTAAAAATCATGAATAAATGTAAAGAAAAATGAAAAACTATTCATATATTTATCTATCTATAGGCCCATGTATATAAACAAACACATACCTACGTGTCTTATTGGTGGTTGAATTGTTTAAGACAACACTCTTGCAATAAGCTGTACTAAAGCCGTTGAGAACGAGGTTAGATTCCCGGTTGGGTGTACTTAATTTGGTTTTACTAGATATTTCTTCACTTTCCCTCCACGCAAATGCGGGTATTCTTTCTCTAAATGCAAACCCTTTCTCGTCTATAACACATTAGAACAATTATTTCATATACGTTTAAGCTTAACAAGCCTGAAATGGGTGGCCTAATATGTATGAAACTTTGTAAATGAAAAAATATTTCTTTTGTAAGTTAACATACTTGAAATTATTCTGTTTTCGATCACTTGTAGTAACTTTAAGACGTTGTTAATAAGCTAAAAAATATAGTTTATATATTAATAACGGGCGTTTTACATATATTATAGATACAATATTTTTATAAAAATAATTAGTACAGCTCCAAAAATAATAGTTTTACCTACTAAATTTCAAGATCAAAGATCAAAACAAACCAAAAGATTCTCCACGCGTTTGGCCCGTTAATAATTGAAATGTCAAGACTGTCGGTTGGTGCAGTAGCAACCATGCCTTGAAACCCAGCGAACCTCCCTCCCTAGACGCCGAAACAACACAATTCAAATTAGTACCAGACCAAACGAGACAACATTTCCATAACCTGCAAATAAAAACAAAACAAGCAAACTACAAGGATCAAAGCTTCATACAGTAGAGGACATCCTTCCTTTCAACTATGCCGCGTCTCTCCGGTGCCCAAACAATTCACGGTAGCTTGCGATTCGTCGTTTGAAACCGAGAGAGTAGATTCGTTTTTTGTGTGATGTCGACCATCGTCTGTTCTGGGGAGACGGGGGAGGGGGAGTTTTGGAAAGCCACAGGCGTTTCCTTTTCCAACACATCACAAACACTAGTTCAGTGCACACAAAGTGAGAGAAGTTAGCTTATCAGTCTCTTCGTAGTTTGCATGGTGGAAGGTCCCTTCTGGCGATTCATACCAACCTCATCCACCTCCCTAAAACTCCCCCGACACAAAAACCTCCCTCCTTCTCTCTCTCTCTCTCTCACTAGCTCTTTATATCAAAGCAACGAGCTGATGACGCTTCAGGCGTCGTAGCTTGCTGTTAGCTTATAACACAAGGCACCGTCGTCGTCATCCACAAAGTGGCAAAACGCGCACATAGAGGAGCAGGCGACGACGAAAACGACAACCACGAACAGACAAAAGGGACACACACACACACACATACACACACACATATATACATACAAAAAAAATCCCTTCTCCTGTCATCAGCAGCGAAAGTGAGATTGAATTTACTCAGTGTAACAGAAGGAGGGATATAATAAATGTTCTGTTTCTGTAAATGAGGTAAAATCCAGGACGTGCAGATTAGAAGAATATGAAAGAGGGCCGCGGAGATGGGAAATTTACTCGGAACATGTTAAATAATTTCTTTAGGAAAGCGTTTATAGACACAGCTTACACGTATTGACTTACACGTTAACTTTCGAAACTCTAAAGATAAATTCTTAAAATTCAAACCCGCCTCGGTGGCGTAGTTGGCTAACGCGCTAGTCGTGTTGAGCTCGACCGCAGAGGACGGGGAGATCGAGATTCGAATCTCGGTCGGGTGAACTGGGGGTGGTTTTTCCTAAATGTTTTCCACTCTCCCTCCACGTAAATGCGGGTTCACTTCCTCTAAATTAACCCTCCAAATTCCTAATCCATTAGCGTAATTAGTACTTAAGCGTATAAACCGAACGGGTAGTAAGACGCGGTGCTAAATATTATTATTATATTATTTATTAAATTCAAAAACACAGATACACTAAAATGAACACATTAATTATTTCTAGCTTTATGACCTTTTAATTTTTTTTAAATATGACTACAAACTTATTAAAACGCCTGTGCGTGCCTGTGACCAAAATACTTAATAATATTTATAAAAGAATACACTTCTTTGGATACCCTCGCTTTACTACCCGTTGCAGCTATCTTAATATAATATACACTAATGAGGTAGAGATGACAGAAGAAGTATAAAATAAATGTGCACGCAATGATGTAGAGGAAGAGTGGACAAACATTTAGCCAAAAACACTATCAGTACTGCCGACTTGGATTCAAAGTCTGACCTCCCAACAGCCAGCAAAGCCAAATCAGAAAAGTTTGACGCTTGAACTAATATAAAATCAATGCCTTTCCCATTTTATTTTTAAATGCTGAATTCTTCAGTAGTAGCATTCAATTTATGAAGTATTTCTTTAATGATAAATATAGATAATATATATGTATATAATATATTATATTTTATATAACATTATATTTATATAATGTACATATAAATATATGTATAAATATATAATATTAATGTGTATTCTATATAATATATGTCATATACATAATAATTATTATGTAATTTATAATCTATGTAATGTGTATTGAATATATAAATATTATATCATAAAATATATTATGTAGGCATATAGTATGTGTTATATAATATAAATTATAATTTTTACTATACATAATATATAACATATATATGTGCTATGCATAATGTAATGTTATTATATATATATTTAATATACAGTATATAATAATAATTACATTTATATAGCACGCCTAATATATACTAAAATATTCTAAAAAATGTATAAAAATTGTAAAGAACGATGACTTATAACACCTATATAGAATATACATATAGTAAGGTGATGTGTTGAGGTTTATTTATATTTGGTGGACGCCACTCCAAGGGATAAAACTTTGGAGAAATAAAAAAAGAACTTTTCCTCGGCTAACTCTGACGTTGGCACGATGACCTTAAAAACTTGAGACCACTAGGTGTGCTCGGGAACGCTTTATGGACGATTCTATAAATATATTTTTTTAAATGATGATACCACCTACAACAATGGGCACGATTGAAATCCCTACAAGAGTTGGAGAAAATCCATAGGAAACAATATGGGACAATCTAAATAAATTGAATCAGTGAATGAATTAGACTAGGTGAAACTACAATAAAAACATGATTATTGCATCTTTGTGTGTCATTATTATTATATCAATGTTTTCACATCCCAATCCTATCTATGGACGTCCGGGTGAATGCATTACTAACAGTCTAAATGAGATAATAATAGTAATAAATATATATATGTCTTTGATCTATATTTCATAAATATATAATATAATACTGTACAGGAAAAATTAAAATCAAAGCTACAATTTTTTATTTTTATATCCATTATGAGTCAAACGATAAGTATTGTTTGACCAGTTTAAAATAGTTAACAATGCCTATTAGATGAGTTATTTCTTAAAATATAGGTGACCTGGTGGTCTAGGGTAAGGTGTCAACTTCTGTGCTGGGGTCCGGGGTTCAATCCTCGTTCCGGCACAGATTTATCTGATTGCCAAACCCTTCCTTCACCTCTGACAAGATGTGTATTAATCACAACTTGTGAATGTGAGGAATGCCAGGCCTCCACCGTGGTTCGGATTCCACGTTAAACTGTAGGTCCTCCATTTATCTCACAATCACCCTACCATTGCACATTAGCGTAAGTGCGTATAACCGGAACGGGTAGTAAGACGCGGTGCTAATAATAATAATAATAATAATCTTAAAATATGAATTATCTAGAGAATATTAAAATATATAATAAATTTAGTAGATGTTACTTATAAAAGTTTTAATAGCTTCTGATGTTGTATTATGGAGATACATTTATATGAAAATATAAATTCATCATATCTCCCCAGGAAAATAAATAATACTCATGTTGAATCCCTATAAGGTGTTGGTTGAATATTAGTTTCTACTTTCCAATCTAAATATTTCATTTCACTCAACAAAAACACACAGTTTTAGGGCCAGTTTCATAGATTTAGTATGCCTAAAGTGCGAGTCGATACTAAATACAGGACGACACCTACCTAGACCAAAATGGAATGGGCCAGTTTCGCATATGAAACTGGCCCATTCCATTCAATTTCAGGTAGTGACGTCTTGTATTTAGTATAGCGCCGCACTTGAGGCGTACTAAATCTGACTATGAAATTGGCCCTTAGTCCCAGGCTTCTAGCTCACTTAAGTTATATTTTAAATTCATTTTACCATACAATTAAATAATTTTTAATATTTTGGCGAGGACGAACACATAATTTCCTCTTGAAAGTTTTTTAGAGCCAAGAAGAAGACCCTAATTTTATCCAAACAACTTCCAGGTAACTTCTTCTAGAATCAAAATTTTAAAAAGAACCGTTCTTTTATCCAAGTCCATGGAGAATATTAATACATCATTCAAAGGTAAAAGGGCTGGCAATGAACTAGGGATAAATATAACATAACATTTAATATGACATCAAAGTTGGAAAGTTTTAGAAATTAATATGAAAAATATTAAAGAAAGAGTTAAAATCTTCACTTCCATATGTTGAAATCGAAACTCGCACCAGCTTAGAAGTAAATAATTTTCCCCACTCAAGAATCTATGCGCAGGCTTCCTCTCTGTATGTGAGATTAGCCTTGTTTACCCTTTTCAGGCTGTTGGAACGTTTAACCCTTTTCATCCCTTTTGTTCTGTTGTCACTTTCACCCTTTTTACCCCTTTTTACTTATAGCCCCTTTAAGCCCATTTTACTTTTTTTTTTACACTGTTCAACCTTTTTTGTAACCCTTTTTCTCTATATTAAATAAAAATATTAGTTTCATCTTTTATCCTTTTTGAACTTTTACACCCTATAATATGTAGTACCCAGTTTTCCCTGGAGAAATATTTTAAGGTAAGAGATCAAAGAGTAACAAATAAGGTAAATATGTAGTTTAATCAAAAATAATTTTTCGAAGGAAAATAAGGGAAAAAGGAATAAATTGTAAAAAGGGCTAAAAATAGTTCTAATATAAATTAAAAAGGATATAAAGGTTAAAAGGAGCACAAAACCACAAAGAAGATGAAATTTTTATAATAGTTGTTTCAAATTCAAGCTCTTCCATTTCCCGGGCTTAAGTTTGAAAATTCGATATGTTCAGACATCCAGTTCTCCGGGATTGACTATTTACTTAGCGAACTTCTATTTTATATCACACCAAAAGTGTATTTTATATTAATTTTAGGATTCTTATTGTTGTTATTATTATTACTATCACTATTATTATTATTATTATTTTATTATTATTATATTATTATTATTATTATTATTATTATTATTATTATTATTATTATATTATTATTATTATTATTATTATTATTATTATTATTATTATTATTATTATTATTATTATTATTATTATTATTATTATTATTATATTATTATTATTAGCACCACGTCTTACTATCCGTCGGGTTTTACGCATTTACGCTAATGTATAATGGTAGGGTGATTGTGAGATGAAATGGAGGACCTACAGTTTAACGTGGGATCCGAGCCACGGTGGAGGCCTGGCATTCCACACAATCACAAGTTGTGATTAATACAAGTCTTGCCAGAGGTGAAGGAAAGGTTTGGTAATCAGATAAATCTGTGGTGGAACCAATGATTGAACCCGGACCCTCAGCACAGAAGTCCAACACCTTACCCCTAGACCCCAGACAATCACCCTACCCATTACACATTAACGCGTAAGTGCGTATGAGCCGAACGGGTAGTAAGACGCAGTGCTAATAATAATAATAATAATAATAATAATAATAATAATAAAAATAATAATAATAATAATCTTTTAAAAACAGGCTGAAAGTAAAACAACGAACATTAAGGTTCCTTTTCCAAGAGAACATCAAAATCTTGTTTACTTTGACCTTTTCCCGTTCTTTCCTTCCGTCCTTCCTTTTTCCTTTCCCTCTCGGAAGGAGGTATTCGAGGAGAATAAAAATGTGTGGTGTGATTTTGCGTGTTTCCGAGTCACAAGTTCGTTTTTTTTTTTCTCTTTATTTTCAACACAGTTCAATTCTCACCAACCTTTGAGAGGGGGGAAGGGGGTCGGATAAAAAAGTAAAGAGGGAGAAAAACAAAAGGGCCATCAAAGTGTAACTCTCTCTTTTTTTTTTTACTTTTACTATTTTACCTCACCCCACGGTAACCGGGCATTTTCTGACAAGAGCCCCCCATTTTACTCCACTCAGAGGCAGCACTTTAAATCCAAGTTGCTCGCCTTTTATCTCTTTCTCTTTTTATTTTCCGTCCTGTTTTCTCCCCCTTTATCCCTCCCCCCATTTCCCTAGTAAACACAGAGCCACTTCTGGGCGCAAATTTGGCCTTCGCCTTCCATGTGCTGTTTAGCTTGTTCAGTGGAGCGACGGAGGGACAAGGGATTCCTTTCCTCCGGGATAAAATGGGGCACAGAAGAGCGAGGGGAGTTGACAGGCACCACAATTTGGGCGTTGCAAGGTCACTGTCGGAATTAACAACTAGAGGTCTTTCCACTCTTGTATTGCAATACAGGTCTCTTGGAGCACCCAGTTGACAGATTTTATCCGCTTGAGACAGTTTGACATTATTTTCAAATTAGGCCTACAAACTTTTCATCAAGTTATACAAAGTGACTCGGTTCTGTGGCCGCATGGTCTAACGCACTACTCTCGCTGTAGACTAGACTTCCGATGACGGGGAGATCGAGGTTCGATTCTCGGTCGGGTGTACTGAGGAGGGAGGGGGTGTCTTTCCAAAATGGTTTTTCACTCTCCCTCCACGCAAAATAGGAGTACACTTCCTAGTCCCTAAAACCATTAGCGTGATTATTACATAAGCGTTTCGTACAAATGGGTAGTAAAACACGGTGCTAAAAATAAAATATAAAATATACAAAATAAAAACAATTTATTGTAATATTTTTTCTCTCTTTTTTTTTAGCACCACGACTTACTACTCTTCAGGGTTGTACGCATAACTTATGAACTAATAACGCCAATGCGTTAGGAATAAGAAATCTTGAATACAGAATAAGTGTACCCGCATTTGTGTGGAGGTAGAGTAAGAAACCATTTAGGGAAAAAAACATCCTCAGTACACCAAACCAGGATTCGAACTCCTATATCCCCACCATTAACAGTCTATTGCGTGAGTGACACAGTACAATATGACACTATTTAGCTATACTTAATATACAGAGGCGCACAAAGTACAATGCAACATTACTTATTTGGACTTCGAATTAAACTAATAATGGAACAAAGTGTCAAACAAACAATAACCTACTGTATTTTAATCTCTACTAGCATCTTCTTTTGTAAATGGATGAAAGATCAGCTAAGAATTGCTATTTTGTGTACGTAGTGTAACTTTATTTTTATATACTATTTTATACAGACACTTAAAAATATTATGTTGAAAATTTAAAAACTACTTGAATAAATTTCTAATCGAAATACGTACATTTTTTCAGAGTTTTGAAAACAGAGATTTAACACAACTATATAAGAAAACAATTAGAGAATTGAAAATCACAATACTTATAATAAGTAGATTTTTGCAGTCATCAGTAAGGTTTGTATAGTTTTGATTATAGCATTATAGGTATGGTTGGGGTTTGAATCCAGGCCGAATGTACTTAAAGGGTGGGTGTTTTTTCCTAAAGTGTTTACCACTCTCTCTCTAGAGAAATGAGGGTAATTTTTACCTTAATCATCCCCACTATGTTAGTGTATTTAAATTTGGATAGCCCATATATGTAGTAAAATAACACCCGAAAAAAAAATTACTCTATCTTAATTTTATCAATTTTGCCTTGATTTTTATTCAAAATGTATGTTCCGATACAACACGAACGGTCTTTGAGAAGCGGTGGAAAAAACTCGATGTATTAGTAAAACTTGTCCTCAGCTTTTGGTTAAGATCATTAAAGTGGAATTAATTTAAATTTAGTCCAATCACCTCTTCTAGCTTTTTATTTTTCTGGTTCATATTACTTTATGGTCCAAGGTTATTCGTGTTCATCTATCTAGAAACCAGATGGAGCACCATTGATTCTAGGTACCTGATCATAGCAACACTTAAATGTAGAGCCCAAATTAGCTCAGTAATTGATTTAACAAAACATTAAACTCGAACAAGTTGAAAAATGACACCTGAACACGGGAATCAAACCCAGAACCTTTGGATTAGTTTGCTAATTCTCTACCAAGCTATCCAGGGATCGTCTCGTGTTAAGGGTCATTCTTCTCACTCATAACAACATTAGTAATTTACTTGCCCGTGAAATATATCTGTAGCTTTCAATCACCTAAAAATACTAGAAATAAAAGGTTTTACTTAGTTTTAAAATTCATTTAAAATTTCCTCTCAACAAAGTAATTTATTGTATCGTGGTGTCAATATTAACATAGCTACTCTCTGATAAGAAGTATATGATGTCAGTTTTCAGTGCTACTAAAATTCTTGTTAGATAAGTTGGGGTATTCTCAAGAATGCTTGGTGTGCCTAATAAAATTATACTTTTTCCAATCTTCGTTAAAAATATAAGACTACACTTGGGATCATGTTTCAATACGGTACTTATAATATAAATAATTACAGACAATTACTTCTTGGCCATAAGTACAAAATCATACACACCATTTTAGTAAAAAAGTGTCGGGTTTTTATAAGATCATATTAAATAATAGGATCAAATTATTTATGATGTTTCGTTGATATACTAAACGTTTCATGTTATTATCATAATAACAATATGAATAATCTTCACAGTAAAGGTAAAGGTTGGTTTTACCTACACAGTGCTATATTTATGGGGAAAATGTTATAATTATATAAGATTACCATCAGTAGTTTAATTTATATTTTCGTATTTCTATTCCAGGTTATGCCTCCAACACTTTGAGTGGAATGTCCAAGTCATCGTTGGACCCTCACAGCCACTTAAGGCAACCAGGTAAGATAAACATATGCTATTCGACATTTTACAGTCTCGCCGTGATCGTAAGAGGGTATTTAAAATAATACATATTTCCATTTATTCATTTATTAGAGGTATTTAACGTGCACTTTCTAAACCGACTGATTGTATCAACACGCGAGAATTTATGTAACGAGAGTGAAAGGGCCAATCAATTTTCGCAAGAAAGGTATTTTAACGAAACTTCCAGGGTTCTTTAACATGCCACAATTGACATGGAACCGATGGCTTTACTTTCTTTCCGAAAGGAAGTTGTGCTACGGATTTTATTGCAGAAGAAAAATCCGTCAACCCCGGCTGGGTTTGAACCAACGAACATCGGGTCTTGAGACGAACACTTTACCCCAAGAATACCGAGGTCGATTAAAACCATTGAAACCATGTGAATGTTCGTGAAGCGTTATTAAGGAATCCGCAGCGTTGACTAAATGGTATAAAAAGCTTTATTAAAACGTTCGTTTAGGAATTCCGCCAGCAAAAATGTATGTTGACCTAATAATACTTTGCAATGCAAACTTAAAACAGCTTGCTATCGATATATATATTTATTTTCCTAGTGAATATACAAATCCTCAAGGCTATTTTATCAAAAATATATATTTTCTCATTTATTGTGTTGTGTAGTAAAAACAAATCAATACAGAACGAGAACGACACAATCATTTTTCATTTAACAAGTTATTTCAAATTATTTCACAACACTAGATGTAGTTATCTGCTTGTATTGAGTCCTTTGATTTTTTTAGTTATTTTATTGGATCTTCCAAGCAGATTTTATGGAGATGTGCGGATAGAGCTGAGAATATTTCTACTCGTGCAGAGTGAACAACGCAGTTCGTGGTTATTTCTTGTGACCACATTTCAGCTCTGATCTCGTTCTTCGGCGAACGCGTAAATCCATGTAATGGATGTAAATGTAGATGTAAATGTCGACTCACATTGCGCTTGGTATTAGTTGTATAAATAATTGGAGTTCGAATCCCGTCCGGACACATTGAGAGGGGCTTGCCGCATACGATTTTTTAATATGATTTCACCCAAACTTTCTCAACTCAAGTGCGAGTGAATTTCCTCAAATATCCACATCGGTTATCGAAATGGTCTAACGTGTCACTCTCGTGTTAGACTGGATTGCCAGTGACGGGAAGATCAGGGTTCGAATCCCGGCCAAGGGTGTTCATTTCCTAAATAGTTTCCTACCATCCCTCACTAAAAAGCGGCTACATTTAATCTAAAATTCCACCTTACTCGTTCTTATCCAAATAGCGTAATTATATATATATATAAACCCGAACGGGTACTAGGACGTGGTGAAAAAATAGTCATATAATCCACTCTACTGTGGTTTTTTTTTAGCACCGTGTCTTACTAACCGCTTGGGGATGTATTCACCATTTTAATGCATATAAAGTTCTGAAATTTAGCTATAAAAAACTCGTGGATACTAGCTAGCTATTCTCAAGGCCTGGACTGACTGTAAAAACAGCTTGTAGTTCGAGTGGTAGGCTACCAGAAATCACTGCTAGCATACATTTTCATAAACTGAGGGCTATCATGTTTTATTTTCCCCGATACCTTTAAGGTGGGATCGAAGGGGACGCGAGCTAAGGGAAGTAGTTTTTAAGTTTTGATGGTAAAACTTTTTTTGGCTAAAATAAATAAATATTGCTCCAGTACAAAAACAGAATTTAACTTTCTTCACATACTGATAACAACAGTTGTTGAATATCTGTTATGAGCATAGCAGCATTAGATTAAAAAAACTTTTTAAACGAAAAGAAAAAGTTGTCATTAAATTCCAGGACAACCTTGACGGATATTCAAGAAATTTTAAGGTCATCATGTGAAGAAATTAAATTCTATGATTGTACTGGAGTAATATTTTATTTATTTTGGCCAACAAATGTTTTTCCATAAAAACTGTGCTGAAACACTGGTTCTTTTTCAAATCAACTTCATCCCACTTTAATTATGTCCTCGTGCTCCTAACAAATACATTTCATGTCCTCCAGGGTACGCGCACCTCTAGGTTGAAAACCCCACTGATATAGAGAGAAAGTTTAATAACTTGTGTGTTAATATTAATATTGCACGTCTGAGCTACATCATTCGTAAGTTAGTAGTGGAAAGATTAGCCAGTACTAATTTTATGTTGCTCAGGGGACACCCCGAATGTACTAATCGTACATGCGTTCTGTAAAGGCTCTTTCCGTGTCCCGATGAGATGAGATGATGTTGATAGGGAATATGAAGGTGTGGAACCAATAGAACGACTTAAACCTAACCAACCAGACCCTGGTGAACGGTGGGGAAAATACCCAACGTACCAGTCAGGAATCGAACCCGGGACCTCTAGGCTCGTAGCCAGGTGCATTGACCACTACATCACGGGGCCAGTTACCTGTATGTTGAACGTCACACTAATGTATCTATTATAATAAGAATTTAAGAATAGTTTTATATTGTTATTTTAAAGCTCCCTAGCATCGGAGGGTTATTGGCACCTTGGAGCTGTTAGCAACACAGTATATTTGATTCCTCCCCTTAAAGTCTCCAGTCGGAACTCGAACTTAATACTCTCCAAGGTGGGAAGCCCTGGTGAAACTTGTTGCCCCCCCGGGTCAGTAAGCCTGTCTGAAAGTTGGTACGCCTGTGGAAGGTGGGGGACACTACTACCCCGATTATTTGATCAGAAGGCGGCCGATGTTTGCTCATCAGACAGCTTGTCCCTTCCCCCCCCCCCCCCCCCCCCCCCGCTCACAATGATAGATGTGAGTGCGAGTGTGTGTTCAAGGATCCGCTACTGTAAATACAATAACAGTGCGGGAGGGTCAGAGTTGTCGACTTCTTGAGAGAAAGTGTCACTGCCTTTCTTACACTGCTTTACATGACGGCCTTTGTCTTTTAAGAAGGCTCAAAGTAATACCTCTATATTTTGGGTCTCGATATTTTGGGTCTTAGCATCTTGATTCTCGATATTTTGAGTCTCATTCTATATATTATTGATATGACGTGTCTCAACATCTTGATTCTCGCTCGATATTTCGTGTCTCAACATCTTGAGTCTCTATATTCTGAGTCTCATACTACAGATTCTTGATATGTCGTGTCTCAACATCTTGAGTCTCTATATTCTGAGTCTCATTCTATAGATTCTCGATATGTCGTGTCTCAACATCTTGAGTCTCTATATTCTGAGTCTCATCCTATAGATTCTCGATATGTCGTGTCTCAACATCTTTATTCTCGATATTCTAAGTCTCATTCTACAGATTCTCGATATTCTGAGTCTCATCTTATAGATTCTCGATATGTCGTGTCTCAACATCTTGATTCTCGATATTCTGAGTCTCATCTTACAGATTCTCGATATGTTGTGTCTCAACATTTTGAATCTCGATATTCCAAGTCTTAATAGTTTGAGTTATAATAGTTCAGTTTTCGATATTTTAAATCTTTGAGGGCATCGTTGGAGCCTAGGGTCCTAGTATCGAGTTCTGTAGAGGCACCACGCGGTAACAGTCAAATTGGTCGGTCTAAGTATTCACAAGTTAAGCCAGTTCTTACAAGAGCGCGGGTGTCCATTCTTCTTATTCTTCATCTTACGACCAACACACATTTGGTATCATCCTTTAGTAGCCTATCTACTATTAAAGCAAAGTTCACAAACCTGCATATTATTCTGAACCCACACAACTATCTTGCCTGTAACCTTACCCCTCCCGTAAACTATCTGACATAACGAGCCCACGGGGGTGGGGGGTGGGGGGTCGCGACACAGTCATTCATTAAAAAGTATTAATGGAAGTTTTTGATAACTCTTTAGATGAACTTATAATTAATAAATCAAATAAGACAAATTGATAGAATGCCAATTGTTAGTAGTTTTCAAGCAATGTCGATGGTCAAAAGTGGAATTCTTATAAAAATCAGGGTTTACCTTTTAGAGCCTCCCTCATTGATTTTAGAATTGCAATCCCCGATAATGACAAGAAATAAAATCATCACATTATCATGCGGGCGATGTTGTAGGCCTATAAGACTACTTTAACGTACATATTAGCTTACTGCTCGTCCGGGCGATGAAGGAGATAAACTTTAGAGAGAAAGTACCCACCTTTACATGGAAGGAGGGTGGGAAATTATATAGGAACTGCACCCTGAACCTAGCTTTCACATTACTAGCTGATTAAAGCTGTATATAGTCCCCACGGTGTGGATGGTACAACATTTAATGCTCAGTGTTAGATCAAGGGTTAGCACGCTGGACTCATGTCCAGTATATCAGATATCTATGTAATAAAAGTGAATGCTTGAGATAGTATCAAGATAAGTTATTTTAAGATATCAAGAGAAATCGATTGAATATAATAGCAAGATAAATCACTTAAAGTACTAACAAAATGAACTATTCAAAGATAGTAGCAAGATAAGTTATTTTTAAGATATAACGAGAGAACCGATTGAATATAATAGCAAGATAAATCACCTAAAGATACTAACAAATAAACTATCAAAGATAGTACAAGATAAATTACTATAGATAGTAACAATAGAAATACTTGAATATAATAGCAAGATAAATCACTTAAATGTCTACAATGACTATTCGAGATAGTAGCAAGATAAGTTATTTTAGATATAACAAGAGAAACCGATTGAATATAATAGCAAGATAAATCACTTAAATGTACTAACAAAATGAACTATTCGAAGATAGTAGCAAGATAAGTTATTTTTAAGTTATATCAAGAGAAACCGATTGAATATAATAGCAAGATAAATCACTTAAATGTACTAACAAAATGAAACTATTCGAAGATAGTAGCAAGATAAGTTATTTTTAAGATATAACAAGAGAAACCGATTGAATATAATAGCAAAATAAATCACTTAAAGGTACTAACAAAATGAACTATTCGAAGATAGTAGCAAGATAAGTTATTTTTAAGATATATCAAGAGAAACTGATTGAATATAATAGCAAGATAAATCACTTAAATGTACTAACAAAATGAACTATTCGAAGATAGTAGCAAGATAAGTTATTTTTAAGTTATATCAAGAGAAACCGATTGAATATAATAGCAAGATAAATCACTTAAAGATACTAACAAAATGAACTATTCGAAGATAGTAGCAAGATAAGTTATTTTTAAATATATCAAAGAAACCGATTGAATATATTGCAAGATAAATCACTTAAGATACTAACAAAATGAACTATTCGAAGATAGTAGCAAGATAAGTATTTTTAAGATATAACAAGAGAAACCGATTGAATATAATAGCAAGATAAATCACTTAAAGGTACTAACAAAATGAACTATTCAAAGATAGTAGCAAATAAATTACTATAGATAGTAACAATAGAAACTACTTGAATATAATAGCAGATAAATCACTTAAATGTACTAACAAAATGAACTATTCGAAGATAGAGCAAGATAATACTATAGAGTAACAATAAACACTTGAAGATAACAAAGAAACAAAATTTTCATAGAGTAGCCAGTGAGCTGCTGCAGAACTACTAAATATAGAGGAGAACCGCACTGAATGCCACTGTTCAAGGCGTAAGATCGCGATACTCTGGATCACCATTGTTTAGCAAATCATGCTCGAATCTCGTTGAAGCACTAGAGCTATTGCCCACACTTAGCTTACAGCTGTGGTTTTCCAAGTCCATCTCCACGCTATTGC
The DNA here is from genome assembly GCA_033556935.1 of Timema podura. Lineage (NCBI taxonomy): Eukaryota > Metazoa > Arthropoda > Insecta > Phasmatodea > Timematidae > Timema > Timema podura. The sequence goes on from JAVRXN010000012.1 coordinate 28,948,837, forward strand.
GGCTTGCACATCGGCAGGCACGTGGATTAAATATAAGGCTCGTATAGTCTGGTTCACCGGTGATGGGGAGGTCAAGTTCTAATCCGAATGAATATATTGATATGTTTTATTCCTAAATAATTTCCCTGTTTGCATCCACGCAAATGCGGGTTTAATTCCATTCAATTCTACCTTTATAATAACTACCCAATTATCATAATAAATAGGCCTATACATTACGTTTGAGTGGCTGAACGGTCTAAGGCGTCACGCTCGTGTTTGACATACTGTTTATGTGGGGAGATCGGGGTTCGAATCTCAATTGGGTCTACTGAGGGTGATTTTTAATAATATATGGTAAGTAAAAAAACCATGTGTGTAGCCTCTATGGCTAGTGGAACTCAGAGGAAAAATGAATACATGTGGGTGCATTACCTCTAAATAATTTTCCTCACACTTAACCCTTAAGATGAGAGTATGGGGTAAAGGTAAGCGTTTTTGCAGTTTTTATAAAAAAACAATTTTTTTGGACAAATTAAATAAAATATTTTTCTAGTAGAAACAAAGAATTTAATTTTTGTTACATAGTGAAATCAACAGTTCTTAAATAGCTATCATAATCATATAAGCATTTGATGGGGTACGTTTTAAATGAAGAAAAAAAAGTAATTAAATTCCAGGACAACCTTGAGAGATATTCAAGAACTGTTAATACCACCATTTGTATAAAATGAAACCCTATGTTTCTGCTGAAGAAGTGTTTAATTTATTTTGATCGAACAAATATTTGTATATCAAAACTGCAACAAAAAAACTGCCCTTTTTTTGACACGGCCCCTTCACTCCCACCTTAAATTAAGACATTGATAATCATGGTGTTAAACTTAAAAACTAATAATAAGCGTTGATTTGAAGTAAAGTGAAGTGAAGTGTAATGAAATAAAGTCCACTAAACGTCATCGAACGGATACTGAATACCCTATCTCAATTGAACGAAACCCCCCCCCCCAAGAGTCCTGAGACTGTTATACCGTAGCGTCTCTTCCATAAAGAAGGTTCACATGTTGCTTGGTAGGATCCCCTTTGGTTATATCTGTGTTCGGGATCAGATCACGTGACACGGAGTCTCGTCTTCCCGCCATTATTATTCCCACTCTCCTCGCGAATAAAGTATGGCTACCTCACATCGCGTGACCTAGGGCCCCTCCAAGTGCACGTTGGGTATTGTAATGGTGTGTCTTGACAACCTCCACAACATCATTTCTATAATCCTGTCCAACCTCACACTGCGGAACATACATTTTACTTTCACAAGCGATGAAATTATAAGCTATAAGGCATTAAATAAAAAAAAATTAGTAGTGGTTTTGAGGCAAAGAGTATATTGGGGAACGCCATTTTATTATATATCATGGTGTTTAAGTTATCCGTTGTAGCTAGAAATTTATCCGCCGCAAAAACGAGACACGCATGAAAATGATGTTCTAAAAAAGGAATAGGCCTATATATTTACCAATTATAATTTTTATTTTTTGTAGATAAAACAAACCTCCATAACGTAAACCCGCCATAAGCTATACCGACCGAGAGGCCACCGTTGTTAGTGATGATAGTGCCAACATTTGCGGATAGAGAGTGTCATGTTGTCGGCCTTAAAAAAAACGGCCAGCCTCAGAAATATGTTTCTCTTTCTAGTCGACACAACCGTACATACATTTATAAAATAGTAGGCCTGTATTGTATTTTGTAATGAAATATTAAAAAATATCAGTTATCTGAACATTTTTGGAAAAATTAAAATTATTTCTTATTAAGACTGTAAAACCGTCCCAAAATACCCATTTTAAGTAAAAAATTAAAGAAATTTTCTAAAAACTTTAAATTTTCTTTAATTATTCACAATGCAACTATAAATAATATTTACCCTAAAGACAATTAGTTATACAGTGTCTTATTTGTAAGCTCAAATACTCCTTAGATCTGTGTATTAAACTAAATTGTTTGGATAATTTTGAAAAATTTCAAACTTATAAAAATCATTCAACATAAAGCTACCTTAATTTTGTATGACTAAACACCTAAACAACACATTTGAACCATTTAAGCTGTTTCCCCAAGTGAAATAGACAGATATACATACATGGGGGCATACGGAATTTGCAAGACATAATTTTGGGTTCGGGGGCATATACAACGTCAAGCTTTATCATAATACTGAAGTAGAAATTTGTCACAATTACAATTATTTATCTATAAGAGAAAGTAAATGAACGGTAAAGTTTTCATAATAAATTGTATTACTATAAAAACTTTTTGTTTTACGGTTTGGCAGTTTTTCTTGAAGTGCGAGTAATATTTTGTGTTTATAAGCTCCAACCTATACTTATTTGATTAAAAAGCGATATCGTTACTTAAATACTTTTATTTATCTTGATCATATTAATTTATCAAATTTTTACAACACACCTAACACGGCCTTTGATTGGAATGTTGTTGAAAATCAATATTATAATATAAAAGAGAAACATAAAAAAATTACACTTAAATCGATCGTAAAAAGAAAAATATTCACTGTATAAATAACAAATTCTTACTTTCTTGAAGATTATACAAATAAATGTGTATAATTTATTTCACTATTATTATAATAAAATTATTAACTTATCCTTAGAAGATCAAATTCTCAATATCATAGATCAATATGCTTTTATAGTTAATATCATATTTAATTTCCCAAATTAAGCTATACTATAATTATGGACTTCTTCCGAATTCATATAAACACTTTAATTTATTAACTTATTTGAACCAAATTTGGTTTGATTGTAATATACATAATCTGGAAAGGTTTCCATTATTAAAAAATCATCAATGCAAGGAATTAAAATAAAAGATAAAATTAATGAAATTATATAAATATATTTTCATCGCAAGCAGCGCTGAAAATTCCAACGTCTCATTCTAATTTCTAGGAAAATAATAATTAATTTTAGCTTAGAATATTATCATAGCCATAAGCTGCTGGTCTATTTTTTCCCCTTTATTTGAATGTGTAAATTATTCTTGAAATATAATTAATATGAATTTTAATTCTCTATGATTTTATATTTGCTGCGATTATTTCATAACTAAACGTTGAGGTAGTTCTACATATTTATAATACAGACAAATTATTCATCAAAACAGTCCCTACTTGATAATCTGTTAAATATTAGTTTTGGTATACTTGCTTTCCCTATAATAAGTTCAGATAAAATCAGATTTTTCATTTTCATTTATTTGAGGTATTTAACGTGTACTTTCTGAACCGACAGATTTTATCAGCACTTATAAACTAGCTTAAATCTAGAACAGACACAGCATCCAGCCCCACCCACCGTTAATTCATCTCTGTGAAAGGGGAACCGGAAACTTACATTTCACCAATGATAAATGCTTCAGCCATGACGGTAATCGTACCCGGGACCTTTAGATCAATAGACAGACACGCTACCAACTGAGATAAGGTGTAGGGCAATGGAATTAGAGCATACCTAAGACCCACATCAGCTATCACGTGATATAAAGCTTCAAACTCCTAATATGTTGAATTGCCTCTACATTGATGGTGGATTTTCAATATTTTATGTACCATCGTGTTTTCCCTATTTACTTTCCAAGCTCATGTGAATAAATTTCCTTATATTCTCTTATAATTCCTACCCATTATGTAAATTCGTTAAGGCGGAAGTATAGGGAACGCAAGAAAAGGTCAGTTTTTTATTCTTTTTTAGCAAAACTTTTTTTGGCATAAATAAATAAAATCTCACTCCAAATTTTCTTCGCGTGGTGATATTAACCATTCTTGAATATTAGTCATTAGCATATTAACATTCGATGAGAAACTTTATAAATGAATAGAAAAAGTTATCACTAGATTTCAGGACACCATTGAAAGATATTCAATAACTACAATAACTAATCCATGTGAAAATAAATAGTACGGCGCACCGCACAGACTTTCTCTCTCTTTCTATAAACTCGTAAGATTTCTGAACGGAATAATGTACATTGTATCATCACCACTCCACATAAGAACACGCATAAAATAATATACAATGATATATAATCAATGAGAAAAGAGGCGCATCTTTGTCCACCTAAGAGCATTTCAAACAGTTTAATGTCTTCCACAAGGGTCAACACTTCGTATTAAAATTTTGATTTCTGGTTAAAATTTTAACATTTTATAAGGTGTTGCAGATCTTCAAGTCATCGCATTGATATTTAATTATTCATTTATACATTTTGACCAATAAAAAATGTAAATATTGACTATTGAGTCTAAAATGGAGATAGATCATTGCTGTGCAAACATTTCTCCTAAGAGCTTTAAGGAAAAATAACATACTTTTTTTAGATACTTATATTTAATTACTCTATGACATTGTAGAATTATTGCGTTAAGACTTAAGTAGTATATGTTTACAACTAAAGCTCACAAAATTGTATTAATATATTTGCAAATATCTCAGAAACTGTTACTTTAAAAAAAATATATGTCAAATAAAAGTTTTTTATTTCTAATAGTCCTACAATTTTGCAATGATAAGTTGTTTAGTTTCTCAAATAGTTGTGGAGATACGGAAATTAACGCTTCTGTAAAGTACCCTAAAACTCATTTTCATAGGAAAATGAAAATAGACAGTTTATTTATAATCTTAATCAACGTCTAGATACGAATTTTAATCAAAATCGTTTGAGCAGATTTTGAGAAAACCAATTTTTTCTCTTTTCGCCCTTCAGTAAACTACCCTTAATTTTAAGTTTTTATAGATACACAGACAGACGGCATTGCAAAGACTATTTTTTAGGGTTGTGGGGGTCATGAGACGTTGACATCCATCAACATTTCAGGTTAGTTTTTTTTACGGTCGCAATACTTAAACTTTAATGTCCAAAAAGTTAAAAAAAAATCATATAATTGCGTATAGATTGAAAGTTATTGATTTTATAAAAATATGTTTCGGATAAAATATTTGTATTATAAATATATATACATATTTGTAATGCTAAGTAATTTCATATCTCAAATAGTTTCGGAGCTATTATAAAAAATGTTAATTTACGCGTCAGACCGGAGCCCTTAAAGCCATTTTGCCAAAATATTGAGGGTAGCCATTTTGTTTGTAATATTTATTAATGTTTATAAATGAAATTTAATCAAAATCGTTAGAGCCGATTTTGAGAAAATCGACTTTTTCTCTTTTTGCCCTTCAGTAAACTACCCTTAATTTTAGGGGTAGATATCCAATTCCAAAAACCCCTCGGGGCAACCCTATGAAAACCCTATATATCAAGTTTCAGCTCAATCGGTAAATAGTTTAGGCTCTAGTTGGAGGTACAGAGAGACAGACAGACAGACAGACAGACAGACGGAAATTCAAAAACCACTTTTTCGGATTCAGGGAGTCATGAAACGTCAAGATTCATCAAAATCTCGAGTTCGATTTTTTTGACGATCACCATACTTTCTCTACCTGTAAGATGGAGAGAAAGTAAAAATAATTGAAACATGTGGCTACTGGATAAATATTTTATTTATTTTAATGAAATAAAATGTTTTACTATAAAAACTGCAAAAATGCTGACCTTTTCTCCCATTTCCTACACTCCCAACTTAATAAACATTGTGTTTAACGTATTAATTGAGGTAAAAATAATTATTCTAAATCTAAAGTTGAGATTCAGTGCATGTACAAAAACGTAGATCAAGCATCTAGAGTGAGGCTAAGAGTCTATAAATTGTTTTTATCTTAACTGAAAAATAGAAGGACTTTTGAATTTTAATCCTTGAAAAATAATTAATTGAATTTGTGCGTGCAGAAAGGAAATATGTCAAAATATTATGTTTATTTTATGCCAACCTATATTTTTGGTGGTGATACATTGATTAATGATAACATGATATTGGTCACGCTCTACCTTATGGTAACAATGTTGATTGAATTTGTTTTGGCAGCTTGTGTTTGAATTAATTTTAGTGGTGATTGAGTTAAGAACAAATTGTACATAAATGCAAAAGGCCTATTTATTAATGTCCTATCACCGCCACTTTGTCCAATAGCTTGTTGGCCTGGCCAACAACAAAGATATTGATGATGAAAGTCTAAAATATAGTAAAATTATTATAATGAAAACATTTAGTTTTATAAATTTTTATTATTTTTTCCAAGTACACAAATTATTGCATAATCTGTATCCGAATTAGTGTAGAAAGGATCCAATTTTTAAAAAATAATCAAAATTATGTTTAAAGAAACAAGGATTCAGGAAATTAAATTATTCCTACATTAGATCAATCATTTAATCCTAACCCCTCTTTAAATATTAAGGAATACAAGCACATAATAGAGCAATAAAATTGTGTGTTTTTCCTTTCTCCATATAAGTTACTAAAATTCACTTAGTTCCTTCTTGAACGCATTGATTCAATTGTGTGAATGCAAGAAAAAATAGTATGACATGTAAAGAATTTACAGTTCTGTGGAACCAGTTCCATTCCCTGATCCAGTAAGAAACAGAAGAATCCTCGTCAGGTCAAGCCGAGCTCTCGACTATAGCCCTTGACCCCCTCAACCCCTCAGCTCCCTTCCTCCAGGGCACATCAGGCTCCATCTGATCGATCCCTGCCGAACTCGTTATCCTCCATTTCACCGCAATTTTCCCAATCAGAGCCCGCCGGTCGAACAAATAGAATCCCGGACAATCAGGTCTTCTGCTATCCCCTTGTCCCCTGAGTAGGGAGGAGACCCGACGACCAAGTGGATGTTGCCGAAAAATTGAAACCTTCCTTCAGATGTCCTTCCCGTCTTCTTTTGTGAAAACCTTTGTCATGTTCCGTGCTGGAAATATGTAAACAGAGAGAGACAACTAAAAGAATGAGACGCTATAAATCAGTGGTTCTCAAACTTTTTTTTTTCGTAATACTCATGTGTATTATAGATCAGTCGCGTACCATTAAACTATTTAAAAAAATCATTTGGATAGAGCTATATCACAGAATAGTAAAGAAATAAAAAATTACAACTGTTTTAAAAGTATCTGTTATTTATTTATAAAAAACAAGTTAAGATATTCTAGTTTAAAAATTCAGTCAGAAGGATAGTGCTGCATGCTTGAAACAAGCGAGGAGATGTTGGGTTCAGTTGTACTTAATTTTAAGCGCAAATTTAGTTCAAGGTTCAGTTTATTACGAAATTTAATTTTTACTGTCACCACCACAATGGTATAAGGACTAGCTATGGTTAGTTTGTTATTTAGGATCATTATTTTAAAGCAGCGCCATCTATTATTAGATGTCTGGTATATTTATTATTTTATTCAGTGGTTAATCTGTCTTAATTCCTATTGGTTGAGATTATGTCTTACGATTTTTCACTGTAGACAGGCTATTTTGTATAAGGTGAAAGCGTAATTACGAGTATCCTTGTGATTGCGTAGTTACAAGTCTGACTAGCGGTTGTGTTGGTTGTAGACGAGCCATTAATGTTGCCATACACAAATAAGTTCTTCAAATTGAGGGGAAAATGTTAGTATTGTCGTGTCTACTTGCGTACCACCTTGAGAAGCTCTGCGTACCAACAGTGGTACGCGCACCACAGTTTGAGAACCCCTGCTATAGCTGATCGGTCATACATTGGGTCGTAGGAGACTTTTAACCCGCTTCTGTGACCGCGTGGTTTGACGCACTACACTCGCAGTAGACAAGACTGCCGATGACGGGGAGCTTGAGGTTCGAATCTCGGTTGAGTGGTTTTCCACTCTTCCTCCAACCCAAATTTGGGTACACTTCCTCTAAATATAACCTATCTAATCCCTAAGACTACTAGCATAATTAGTACATAAGAGTATAACCCGAATGGGTAGTAAGACGTGGGGCTAAGAAAAACACTTTAAAAAAATACAAACTTTATTCTCATTTTGTGTCCGTGGTTAGCTTAAGTTGCGTGGAGCTAGAAAGAGACGTAGAGCTAACAGCATTAGATTATTATAAATTTGGATAAAAAATGTTAATAGGAATACATTTTTGAGCTATGAGGAATGTATGATATATTTACATGATTTTAAGATTTTAAAAAATCTTTTATATATTTGAAAAAAATAGTTTGTGTAGTAATATTTGAATTAAATTTAATGAAGCATAAATTTTCTAGCTATTCTACATATCTCTAATGTAGTTTGTTGTTATAGCATTATGTCAATTTGGATCAAAGTCATAGCTTGTAGTTCTTAGAAGTTCATTGTTTTATGCAAACTGCACTACAGCTGTGTGTTGTGGAGAGGTATAGTGTGCCCGGATCAGCATAAGATCGTATTAGGTTGGTAATACAGCTCGAACAAAACGTCTCATTGTGATGCAGTTTTATATATTATACTCTATATTAGTTATTATTATTATTATTATTATTATTATTATTATTATTATTATTATTATTATTATTATTATTATTATTATTATTAGCAGCACCGCGTCTTACTACCCGTTCGGGTTATACGCACTTGCGCTAATGTGTAATGGTATGGTGATTGTGAGATGAAATGTAGGACCTACAGTTTAACGTGGAATCCGAACCACGGTGAAGGCCTGGCATTCCTCACATTCACAAGTTGTGATTAATACATGTATAGTCAGAGGTGAAGGAAGCGTTTGGCAATTAGATAAATCTGTGCCGAGACCGAGGATTAAACCCTGGACCCCCAGCACAGAAGTCCGACACCTTACCCCTAGACCACCAGGTCACCTTATACTCTAGAAAATATTAGAGTTTAGACCAATGAAATGGTTGTATCTTTTTTTAAATCAACAATATTTAAAAACAATTATTCTAAAATAAAGTAGACCTACTAAACTGATCCCAAGTGAAAAATGTAAAATACCGCACGTCAATGAAAGTTATGGTTTGAGTGTAATATTGTATTTAATATCTCTGTTATAGAAAGGGTCGTGAGACTGGTTATTAAGTATTTTTTCTATTTAATAAAGAAAGTTTGTTCAGAATACCTTATATAAAAGGACAATATCTTTATTTGTGACGTATTTTACATTAAAATACTTTCCAATGTTATAGAAATAAATTGTACGGAGCTCCGCACGGACTTTTTCACTCCATTGTTTAAAAATTGAGATATTTACTCAAAGCTCGTAATATATGGGAAATGAAATAATATTAACTAGCAAACCCGAGCAAAAATTGCGTTATACTTACGTTAAGCATTTTATAACTCCCGGATTTAAATTTTATTAATCTCTTTTTAAAGAATAAAAGTCCTCACTAGTATATTTGGACCAAAAAAGAGATCGATATTGGGTCCACAAGGGTCAATACTTCGTATTAAAACTACGAATTTGACATTTTATTAGGGGTTGCACATATTATGATTATCGCATTTTTATTAAACTCCTCATTTATAAATTTAGACCAATAAAAAAGGTAAATATTTACTATTTAGTTTAAAATGATAAAGATAGATGATAGCTTTACAAACATTTTCCCTAAGAGGTTAAGGAAAATATAAACCTTTTTGAGAAACTTAATTATCTACTTACTCTATGGAATTGAGAATTATTAAGTTAAAACTTAAGTAGTATATCTGTACAACTAAAAATCACAAAAATGTATTAATATATTTGCTAATATCTCGAAAACTATTGGTTTTATAAAGATATATTCTAAATAAAGGTTTTTTATTTTGAATAGTACTACAATTTTGAAATGATAAAATTATTTAGTATATTAAATAGTTGCGGAGATAAGGACATTTACGCTTCTGTAAAGAACCTAAAAGTCATTTTCATAGGAAAATATCAGTTTTGTTTATAATCTTAATCAACGCATATATACGAGTTTAAATCAAAATCGTTAGGGCTGATTTTGAGAAAATCGTTTTTTCTCTTTTCACCCTTCAGTAAACTACCATTAATTTTAGGGTTAGATAACCAATTCCAAAAACTACTCGGGGTAACCCTATGCAAACCTAAGATACCAAGTTATAGCCCGATAAGTAAAATAGTCCGAGATACAGACAAACAGACAAAAGGAAATTTAAAAACAAAATTTTCGGATTCGGGGGGTATTTAAACGTCGAAATTCATCAAAATTTCGAGTTCAATATTCTTGGCGATCACAATACTTTCTCAATCTGTAAGATAGCGAGAAAGTAAAAAGTATAGGTTTATGAAATTAAAATAAGTTTGTAATTTAGGTTAGGACCATTTACTTTGACATGCTCAATTTCGACCCATTATACGCGTAATCGACTAAAATTTGCAACACTATTACAATTAATGAAAGATTTATCAGATATTATGTAATAAACATTACATAATAATATATTGCATAATAAACTGGAACAATATCAACATTTCTCTTATAAAGTAAAACTTTGCACACAATAAACATAAAAAGATTTATAAAATTATATTAATATGTTTTTATTTTTTATAGCCGCGTCTTACTAACCGTTCGGGTTTTACACCATGTAATAGTTACACTAATGGTTTTAGTGATAAGGAGGTTATATTTATAGGAAGTGTACCCACATTTGCATATAGGAAGAGTGTAAAACCATTTTGGAAAAACCACCCTCAGTACAAGTTGTTTTTGCAATTCCGTCTGTGTCTCTCTTTGTCTAGAGCACAAACCATTTTACCGATCCTGCTAAAAATTGATAGCTAGGGTTTTCATAAGGCTCCCCCGAGGAGTTTTTGGAATAAGTTAAGGGTAGTTAACCGAAGGACAAAAAGAGAAAATTGATATTTTTTTAAGAATATGTTCTAACGATTTTGATTAAAATTCTGTTTTGGGCACTGTCAAACATTACAAACAAAATAGATGTTCTCATTTCACCATGGAAATGACTTTCAGGATCTTAAATATACACTAACGTAAATTTCCCATTTTGATCATATCTCCACAGATAATATTTGAGATACGAAGTAACTTACCTTGTAAAGTTGTAGTAATATTAAAAATTAAAAAGTTTTCATCTGAAATGTGTTTGTATAAAACCAATAGTTTCCTAGCTATTTGCAAATATATTTTTAAACTGAGGCCTCGGAAATCAGAAGTTAATTGTTATGCTCTTTGGTGAAGACTGTTACTTTTTTCTCAATACGTTTCTAATGCTCTTTGGTGGAATGTTTCTGCAACAACGTCTATTATTTCATTTCACAAACCTCAATAGTTTAAATTGTACATTCTTAGATAACGGAAAGAGAAAGTCTGTGTGGTGTACCGTACCACTTATTTTAATTATCCTTAGTGTCATTGTGGTAGCTATTACTTTACTCAGTATATATGGTCTCAGAGGACACGGTGAGGAGATGGAAGTTGAAAGTGATTCACCAAAAAATTAACTGTACGTTAACATTGCAAGAGAAAATCCTCCCCTGTCGATATTTTAGACCGAATCAAGAGTCAAGCATTCTAATGCCGAGTTAATTGTCTTAGTAATTATATCTAAGCTATAACCCAACTTTCATATGAATAGACATATATTAACATCCGGAAAACGTTACGAGTTCTACTTTTACATATTCATATGTCAGTTCATGTTATCTGAAGCTGTAGATTTTGATATACCTATATTCTCAATACATACACTAATATAGTAAGATATTATCTATGTTGGCCTCCAAAAATATGTAATTTAATTAAAGTTTCCAAATGTCCATTCGTAAGAAAATCAGGGTTTAAATTGTAATATTGTGTTAGTAAAATTGTGTTTTTACTGAGAAAACTAATTAGATAAGCAAATTAAACATTAAGATCGTCAAGTGTGGTTTTCCGGTAGCGAGAAATTAAGATTAGTCTCTATTTAAAAAAAAAACACTCTCCCTCAAGTCAAATGAGGGTACATTTCCTCCAGATTATTCCCTCCGCATCCCTACTTGATTAGTGCAACTAAACTAGCTTTGGTGGTTGCATTGTCAAAGACATAACTCTCACAATAGGCTTGATTGCCGAAGACTGGGAGATCGGGGTTCAACTCCCGGTCGGGAATACTGAGTACTGGTATTTCTTAAATATTTTTTCACTCTCCCTCCACGAATATGCCTCTACCTTATTAATCTCTACAACGTTAACGTTATTAATATTCTTATATGGCTCACTTCAGTGACCGAATGGTCTAAGGCGTGACCCTTGTGCTGGACTGGCCTGTTAATGATGGGGAGATCGGGTCTCAAACTACGGTCGGGTCTACTGACAGTGGTTTTCTCACATGATTTTCCACTCTCCTTCCACGAAAATGCTAGTAAATTACCTCTAAAATGCTTCCTTCCTCATCCCTACCCCATTATAGCAGTTATGCGTATAACCTGAACGGGTAGTAAAATGCGGTGATAAAAGTGTGCGGTTAGATGCGAATAGCTGAGACTATATTCAATGCAAATATGTATGGTAAGATTCTGGTATAATAACAGTAAATGATAGTCACGAATTTTAGTAAAACTACTTTCATATATTCCATACCTCAAGTAATGTTATTAAAATCCTTAATTTTTGATATATATTATTAATAGATATAAAATATCATTAAATAAATTAAGTCAAATGCCATCATTGTTGACCCCAATAAGTTATGTTTCTATTTTCTTAAACAGTTCTTCATACCATAATCCTACTATATGTAGGCTATATAACTATTTTTAGGAACACAATAAGCTGCATTTTCACTCCACAGTGCACATTGCGTAAAATCCAAATCAAAGCCATCCAAACGATGCAGTCAGAGTTTGTGATTACACATTCGTAAATGATTGAACCTGCCACTGAGGCGTGCACAGCCATATCCCTAGGGATCAATTTAAAACTCACCCTGCCATCAACACACATATTAAGTGACATTTGTTTATACTGTGCGATGCGCGCGCGCGCGCACACACACAGTTGCGGTGTTGACAGATTGTGCCCGCAGTGTTGCTAATAAGGGCGGGAGGCTCCGAGGTCACCCTAAAGCCTCGCGGGGGCTGTTCTACTCATTAAAACTCGTTTTAGCGCCACGGTTTACACATACAGGTCAGGGACCTACTAGTGCACGCTTCTGTTATACGGGGACGATGGATGTACAGAAAGCCTTAACTCCAACAGTATTTACAGTAATGTTTAGAAAAAAACTCTCTCCCCACTACCCCTTTTTCTCTCTACATAAAATAAATATATTTATATAAATATATATTTATACAAATTTATGTATGTATAAATATATATATTTATATTTATTAATAAACAAACATGGTTATTTACTTATATTTATATATATAATTTTATACATATATTTATGTGTATAAATATATATAAATATATTTATTCATATATTTGTATATATTAATATATACAAATATATTTATTCATATATTTGTATATATTAATATATTTATTTATATATTTGGACCTATGTATTATATAGGTATATATATTTATATATGAATTAATATTTATTTATTTATATATGTATATATTTTTATATAAATATATAAACATATATATCTACTTATATATAAATAAATGTATTTAGGGATTCTTAGAAAATATAATCGAGAACTGGAGAGTATCAAAATTATATAAAATATTAATATAAATTTAGTAAATGTGTTAATCAATTGATAAATGCCTGTAATATATTTATAATATATATAATTATATATAAAATCAACTTTACCCACTATAATCGCCGCAGAACAATAATAATTATTTTCCTTAAATTGACTATTTTCTACGTGCCCCATGCTAAGGTGTCAATCTAGTCTGGTTAGTATGTGTACCCACTGATGCGGGTTCTATATTCATACAATATTTATAGTATGCATTTTACACAATATGTTATTACATTATTGATTTGTTATTTAATGTTTTTAAAACGGGGTAGTAAGTTGCTAATTTATCTAAAGATATGAACTATTTTTAAATTGTACTTAGTTTAGATTAAATAGACATAACCGACGTTGCTAAAATGTATTTAACATATTTTCAAAATAACTTAAAGATGGAAATTATCTTAATTTGCGGATACAGCCGTAACTGGATGCATCTTTCTATTAAACTATATTTGATTTAATCGAAAAAAATCAACACTTTCTAAACTATATTCTAAGGGGGGGGGGGAGGGGAATGAATACTATTTAATACTTTTCAATACTTTTTCAAAATATAATCAGCTTACCCTTACTAAATTTATAACATGGGAAGAAGAATTTTTTTTAGATAGGTTCAACAGATTGCATTTGAAGAGATAGTAGAAAACAATGTTATCAAAAACTCAAATACACCTTCTCTTCTCGCTTTCTGGAACGAGAGTTAGTAATACGAACCACTTTTCCAATCTTTATGATATAGAATATGTTAAATTCACCGTAGAGCTTAAATTTCTGATTATTTTTAGAGTTAAATTGTTGTTTTAAATAAATATTTTTATTGGCTTTAATATAAACAAATGTTTCCAAGAATCATTTTTATAATAGCATTTTAAATTGTGGACTATAAGATATTACTTGAATAAATACCTTGTAACGTAAACCAAATTGCCATATCCTTCGCTTGTTGAATCAAGAGAGTTTTTTTAATAAAAAAAAATATAATTTGACTCAAGAGAAGATAAGGTGTTTTCAGTATTGAGATTATATAGTGTGGTGTAAGTCAATCTGAGGGTGAGTCAGGGGGTGGGGGGAAGTGAAAGGGAGGATTATAGTCATCAATGCTCATGATTCTCGGGTTTTGCTTTTACTGTCCTCCCCTTTCTTCGCTTGAAGGGGTGGGGAAACTAGATGGATGGGGGCAATTATATACACTTCTACCCTCAAACAGAAGGGAGGAAGGTCTTCACTGAGTCCATGTTGCACGGACCCCGAGGAACTAGCCTCAAGAGACCCATAACAAAGTGAACATTCGCTAGCGATTCATTGAGAGGGAAGGTGATGCAGTGATTGTAAGAAATCTGTCAGTGATACTATTGTCAAGGCCTTCTTAAGTAGGGTATCAGACTGGATGCCCAAAGAACCAATGTTTTACTGCAAGAAATCTGCCTGTGATACTATTGTCAAGGCCTTCTCAAGTATGGTCTCAGGCTAGATGCTCAAAGAACCAATGTTTTACTGCAAGAAATCTGTCAGTGATACTATTGTCAAGGCCTTCTTAAGTAGGGTATCAGACTGGGTGCCCGAAGAACCAATGTTTTACTGCAAGAAATCTGTCAGTGATACTATTGTCAAGGCCTTCTTAAGTAGGGTATCAGACTGGGTGCCCGAAGAACCAATGTTTTACTGCAAGAAATCTGTCAGTGATACTATTGTCAAGGCCTTCTTAAGTAGGGTATCAGACTGGGTGCCCGAAGAACCAATGTTTTACTGCAAGAAATCTGTCAGTGATACTATTGTCAAGGCCTTCTTAAGTAGGGTATCAGACTGGATGCCCAAAGAACCAATGTTTTACTGCAAGAAATCTGCCTGTGATACTATTGTTAAGGCCTTCTCAAGTAGAGTATCAGACTGGATGCCCAAAGAACCAATGTTTTACTGCAAGAAATCTGCCTGTGATACTATTGTCAAGGCCTTCTCAAGTAGGGTATCAGACTGGATGCCCGAAGAACCAATGTTTTACTGCAAGAAATCTGCCAGCAATACTATTGTCAAGGCCTTCTCAAGTATGATCTCAGGCTAGATGCCCAAAGAGACCCATGTTTTAATTGCAAGAAATCTACCAGTGATACTATTGTCAAGGCCTTCTCAAGTAGGGTATCAGACTGGATGCCCAAATAACCAATGTTCTATTGTAATAAATCTGCCAGCAATACTATTGTCAAGGCCATTTCGAGTAGGGTATCAGACTGGATGCCCGAAGAACCAATGTTTTACTGCAAGAAATCTGCCAGCAATACTATTGTCAAGGCCTTCTCAAGTATGATCTCAGGCTAGATGCCCAAAGAGACCCATGTTTTAATTGTAAGAAATCTACCAGTGATACTACTGTAGAATTTTTTCAAACAAGATATCGGGCACATATGCTAGGGCTGTACACTTAAATTAATTAGATTTTTTAATTATTGGGGGCTAGACAATGGCTATTAACAGCTTAATTATTAATAAATAGCAATGAAGAAGGTTGTTTGGATAGATTACAACGGCAATAGAGTGTAGAAAGAAATTAGAAATCACAGTAAAAAAATATTGCATGTGTAAAATTGCTCTCAATGTACCCTCCGTTTACCCTGAAAGGTATCCGTCTTACCTTTATATGTTATATTATTGCCCTATATTAGAAGCTACACCATAGTTTAATCCATCAAGAAGATTGCTGCTTTCAGGGTGGATGAATGTACAAGATCAAGATTGAAACTTTTTTTTTATCACAGCGTCTTTCTCTCCGTTTGGGCTATACGCATATTTGAATCTTGATAATAATATGTTTTGAGACCAATGGTCTGTATGCCATTACTATCATCACAACATAGCAGGCTCAATTATTTTTGTTCGATGATTTTTTATAGATTTTTTTATCTACACGGATCGTAAATTAATTAAAATAGGAGGATGTTTCCTAAAAAATGTAGATAGAATGTAGGTCTGTAGCAATATTTTGTTATTTTAATAGTAGAAGAATTCAATTTTAGGTAAAGTTGATAACTATGTCAATCTAGCATAAGTAAACAAGGATATATATGATGCAATATAACAACCGTACAGGCATCAAAATTTAGGTTTATGAAAACGTTTGGTAATACAATCACAAGTCAAAATCGTTTGAAGAAATACATAATACAATGATTTAACCAACATCTAAAAAGCTTTAGACTTTTTAAAAAAATTATTAAAAATTGTGAACTTTTGATTTAAATTGCTTTTAACCAGTAATATGACAAGATAGTCCAAACATGTATATGTTAATTGCTCCGCGTTGAAATGGGAATAAAACAAAACATCTATAAATAAAGAATTTTTAACAGAAATGAAAAAAGGTTAGTGTAAAATTGAATTAATTCCTTAGCTTGCAATCCCTTGTTCCTTTGAATGCTGCAATCCCTGCAACGTATTGAGCTTCTACATGTTTAAATGCACCACTAGCATCATCAGGACTAATAAAAAAAGAACAACACCAAAATAAAATATGGCTCAACCACACCCTACCAGCCAATGTGATATAGCCTGAAAGTTTAATGGAGGTTTGAAAGTGTAATATCAAAAATTAATGATGATGAATTAGCATATTTACCAGAGTTAAAAGATGTAGGTTGAGTATTCCAAGTGTTGTTCACAATTTAATCAATTTAATTCAAAAGTTCACAATTTTTAATAATTTTTTAAAATGTGTAAAACTTTTTAGATGTTGGTTAGGGCTTAAGTCATTGTATTATGTATGTCTTCAAATGATATTGATTTGTGATTGTATTACTAAACTTTTTCATAAAATTAAATTTTGATGCCTATATGGTTGTTATATTGCATCATATATATATCCATGTTTATTTATGCTAGATTGACATAGTTATCAATTTTACCTAAAATTAAATTTTTCTACTATTAATATAGCTCGTTCCTCATTAACTATTAAAATGTTTTTCAAAAATATTTTGTTATATACGTACAAATATATGATATACCTTAAATTTATATATCTTAAAAACATGACAAAATTAAATAATATTATTAAATTATGTAAAACCTATGATCACCTCTGTAAAATTTACTAATTTGAAATACGCAGATACCTTATTAATAGATATAATATGATTTGTGAAATAGATTATGTTGAAATTTTCATGTAAGTATATGTAAGTATATATGTTTAAAATTAAATTATAGGTATAGAGGAATAATATTAATTTCTGCTTCACAATGCGAATATAAAATATAATGTGTTTATTTAAAACAAATTCAGAAACGCAGACCTGTTTGCAGACTATTTTTTCAGAGTCACAAATCAATTCAAGTATCCATTAAACATAGCACACAAACAGTCGTAGACTGGAAAAAACAGACAAATGAGAATTTGCGTGCGCACACAGTTGATTTTCTGATGATGTTAACTGAACTATTGTAACGCACATTTCATACCGATCGAATATAAAGTGTTCGTTTCACGTCATATTGACATCCGAACACAAAGGTCGTTTCAAATTATTTGGTAACACCAACTTTTTAGATTAGTGATTAGAACAGAAAATCACAGGTTCACAGATGGTTTGGGTTCGAGCTGGGGCGATTTCTAAAGAATATTAGAGTATTCAAAATTATTACTCTTACCTAACTACTATTTCCTGAGAGTTAGTATTCTATTTTGGTTGTTTTGACCTGTATTTAAGAAAGCCTGTAAAATATAAGAATAAATAAATATTTTTGTTTGGAAAATTAACGTTAAATTTACCAAATAGAATTTTTTAAATATATATTTATAATTTTGTGTTAACCAGTATATTAATTTATCAATGATGAAAATGTATCATTTACGAGTATGTAGACTTATAGTTATTATTACAAGGTCTTCCTTTACTCACTCATTCCCTCTCACATAAAAAAAATTAAATTGACTGACCACTTCCTAAAGTATTTAATTATTTGATACCTACTTCGGTGGCCGCATGGTCTAAGGCACTACTCTCACAGTAAACTAGACTTTCGATGACGGGAAGATCGATGTTTGAATCTCGGTTGGGTGTACCAAGAATTTTCTTCCAAAATGGTTTTCCACTCTCCCTCCACGCAAATGCACACCTGACCAAGATTTGAACCTAGATCTCCCCGTCATCGGCAGTCTAGACCAGAGGTTCCCAATTTTTTTTGGCCACGGAACCCTAATTGATCATACTTTTTTTTGGCGGAACCCCATTTTGATAATAACAAAAGTGATTGTACCTTGTAGTGTAGTTTGAATATTTTCATGTTTGACATGAAAAGAAAGAATAATTAAATAAAAAATTATTATTGTAAGTATTATAAAACATTTATCGTACAAAAAAAAAAGTAACTATATAATGTGAAGAATGAAATTTTTTCACATATTTACTTATAATAGCACTAAAATTAGGCTGTCTCGACAGGTGCACCGCCCCGCCACCCCGCTCCGCCCGCGCTGTTTGATACTAGATATACTTACAGCGGCGCGGCTATGTTATGACTGTTTTCTACGAACGTTTTAGTTAATTCTCAGACAGAACTCGGAACCCCTTTGACCCTTCCACGGAACCCCAGGGTTCCGCGGAACACCTTTTGGGAAACGCTGGTCTAGACTACTGAGAGTGTAGTGCGTTAGACCACGCGGCCACTGAAGCGGGTAACTTTATTAAGGACTGTAGTTATTGAAGTCTAAGGAGATCCAATCATAGTTAGACAAGTAAATTAACATCGATATACGAATCGAAATGAAAGCATATAATATGTTGGTAAGAGAAATGGTCACCATTTTCTGAAAAATATAGTAATTTAATTTATCTATCTTTAACAGAAAAATAAAACATAAATATGAAATGTTGGTTGTGTCTATAGAATTTTCTAAAGTTGGTTTAGTTTGATTAGTTTGATACGGCAAAGTATTAAACTTTTCCATTAGTTGACACGATACCACATGATTAAGAAACGTATTATGTGAACAAAATTAAAAATTATAAGGATGCAAATCTTACGAATTATATAGAAGAAGTTTAATCAGTACAAGTGGTTTTTAGTGCTAGTGGTTGCGAACTTTATTAATTCTAGTTCATTCGCTGGCTATTGGAGAATTAAAACAACTATTCAAAGGAAACTGAATGCAAGGTATGGGTTTTTAAGGAAATACACTATAGATTTATTTATAAAGATGATAGAAAATTGAAAAAATGTATGCTTATAAAAGAAAACTCAGAAAGAAATGAGCTTGAACTTAGACAACAACAACAATTCCAGTAGGTTTTCAATTGTGAAATTTTTCACTAAAAATTTCAAATAATTGAATCGCATGGGAATTTGATGTATTCGTAAAGGCTTAGTTTAGTTGGGCCTGTTGAAGAGCGTGTAATCATTAATTGGAATCGCTATTATTGCTCTATTGTAAAAAAAAATTGCTAATAACTCTGGTGTTAATGTTTTTAGGGTGGATTAAACTGAAGTTTAGAATTTAAAACCTGGATATCTCGAGTGCATTCGTTCTATTTAAGAAGTTTGAAAATTTTCTGGAAAGAATTGAAAGAAAATATTTCATCGAACATTTTTTCTCTCACATCTTTAACTCTGGTCTGACAAGGTCAGTGGTGTAAACCTTTAAAACTAATTTTATACACAGCGAAAAAGCGACAAATATCTAATTATGAATAGATAATATATCAGTTAAAACGTTATACTCTTCGGTCCCTATTCATGAATCAACTATAAGGGGAGGTACAATCCAATCTTCGTTTGAAGGACCTTTTATAAAACACGAAAATATTGTTTACGGTACATCAATGATAACATTTTACTATATTATTAGTGCTATTTTATAGGTATTAATAATATCTAACAAAAATGACAGCTGCAAGTCACATTACCTGACTTATGAATACGTGAAAGTATAGTAAGATTCCGCTAGGAAAGAAAATATTTGACAGTCACAAAATTAATTACTAAAACAATTTTAATATAATCATATGTCAAATCATGTGATCTGCAGTTGTCGCTTTGAAATATTCTGAAGAACCGTAGCTTTTCTAGCTGTTAGATAATGAATGCACTTGCCATGAAAAATGAACTGTAGCCAGAATCACCCAAGGCTGGTTGGAAAACGTATGACAATACTTGTTGATGACGACTTGACTAGTTTTTTTTTTTTCCAAGGCCGTGATTGCTGACTGCAGCACAGATAACTGCTAGGTGATGTATGAGCCATCCTGTCTTACAAGTTGCCATTATATGCAGCTAATAACTGCATGAACCATGACGATATGTGAGGGGAGACCGAACAGAGGGGTTGCCGGGTCATATGGGTAGCGGGGAGAGGGGGGGAGACGTGACTGGGTGATAGGAGGGACGGGTGACGTCTACAATCTTGTTGGAACGGGCACATATATAGGATTACGCATCATATAACAGAGAAGTCTTCAAGTATGATTGATTTTTAGCATTTTTACTCTGAAATAGGAAACATTCTTAAGGGATGTGTGTAGAGTGTCCCACATTATAGCTTTTGAACTAATTGGCCTATTTTAATTGAACTTGGTGATTATATAAGCCCCCAAAGGGACATAGTCGCTTTGTATTATTTTTATCTTTGGTTACTTGTACTAAATCAAGGTTAAACAAATTCAAAAGTGAGCAATTTCGAGAATATTTGGGCCTCATAAAAATTCATTTGCTTTACGCATAAAACTTTATATACCTATGTTAGGTAATTCTTTTTATTATTGGGTCTAAAGGTTCTTAAACAACTAGGCTGACAAAACTAAAAACATTCTTTTAAAACTAGGCTTGTATGTTTCAAAGTATGTGGAAAATGAGTTCAAATGCTTCCAACAAATTAAAAGCATATAGCCCTATTTAAACAGACTTTGACCAAAACTAGAATACATTTACTTCTTACTTAAAATATAATTTGCATACGCTTGTTTTGTTTCATAATCCTCCAGGCCGATATTATATAATATTTCAGGAATGATAACTAAAACCTTCATGTTTGAAGAGCAAACAGGTACCATGGAACATTGAATCACAATCAGTACTAGCGATACCAGCCCCGTGGTATAGTGGCTACGAACCTAGGGTTTCTGGGTTCAATTTTCGGTTGGTACCGTGGGTATTTGCCCCGAAAGGGAAATTATCCCAACGGTCACCAGGGTTTGATTGGTTAGACTAAAATAAAGTTAGATTTAAGATCACTCCTGGCTCAGCACCTTCATAATTACCATCATCACATCATCTCATTGCGGGCATGACGTGTAGACAGCCTCCACTGGTGTACCCTGGGCAACGTTCTGTGCCACCAAGGCGGCTATTAGTCTACACTAGTAGTTCTCAAACTTTTCTTTCTCACGGCACAGTATTTTATCTCCTCGATATAAAGCGCGGCACACCGATCGCTTAGGTTGCCAGTACCTCGAACTGACGTCAGATACGAATGCGCTGCTAGCCAAATAACATAACCATTCTCTTCAACTGTATTGTGAGAGTTGTCTGTTGGATGTTTGATGGGTTTTGAAATTAGTGAATATGTGTTGTATTTATATTTTGTGTTTTTTTCTGGTAGGGTTTTAATGTCAGAAATTAATAAGTTTTTGGTAAAACTGAAAAAATTAATAATGAATCTGTGGAATATCAAAGAGTAAATGAACGTGAAAACGAACAAGTTTCAAGTGTGAGTTCCATGCAATCTGCTCCGCAGGAAGTACCGTTACTTGCTACAACTCGCAAGTACAACGACGGTTACCTGAACTTTGGATTCACGTATGCTGTCCATGAAAACTGTCCTATTCCTGAATGTGTGGTTTGTGTGGGAAAACTTAGTAATGAGAGCATGGTTCCGAGTAAATTAAAAATACATTTAAATACAAAACACAGTCATTTGAATGGAAAATACAAGAACTATTTTAGCCGTTTATTATCATCTAGTGTTTACACTATTCTATTGAAAAAAAGAACTATAGCTGAAAAAGCCCAATAAGCCAGCTATAAAGTGATTGAGATAGTAGCAATGAAGATGCAACCTCACACCATTGCTGAGGATTTGATTTCGCCTGCATGCAAACAAATTGTTAAATACATTTTAGGAGACGCAGCTGAGAAAGAAGTATCTTTAGTACCATTGCCAAATGATACAATTTCTCGTCGTATTGATGACATGTCTTCAGATATTGTGAAAAATGTAGCTGAAAAATTGAACGACGGGCGAATATTAGCCCTGCAGCTGGATGAGTCAAAGGACATCGGCCAAAAATGTCGTGTATTGAGCTACATCAGACTTGTTGACAATAATGAAATCATTTAACATTTTTTGTCGTGCACAAAATGACTTAACACGTCAACAAGTTTAAATATATTCAACTTCATATCTAATACCTTAGAAAGCAATGGACTATTTTGGAAAAAATGTGTTTCTGTCCGAACAGATGATGCACCGGCAATGACTGGAAGATTCAAAGGTTTCATTGTAAGACTAAAACATGGATTTCCGAACGTAGACTCCACTCATTGCTTCATATATCGTGAGGCTCTAGTGGCGAAAACTCTCCCAGCCGAACTTTTGACTCCGTTATTAAGATGTTGAACTAAGTTATGTTAAATCACGAGCTTTAAAAACACGACTTCTCAAACAAATGTGTCTCTAAGCTGGCTTTCGCCGCGATACATTAGTTATACACACCGATATTCGTTGGCTGTCAAGGGGAAAAGTTTTCCCAAGATTTAATGAACTTAAAAACCAGTTATTAACCTCTTTACTCATGAAGATCCGGAATTTATTTCCCAATTAAATGACGAGGAGTGGTGTGCCAAGTTAGCTTACTTGGCTGATATTTTCAGCCATTTAAATATTCTGAATGCAAGTATGCAAGGCAAAGAAGAAAATGTGTTAACCTCAAGTGACTAACTTAATGGTTTCTTAAATAAGCTTATACTGTGGAAACTACAAATGGAAAAGAAGCAGCTTGAAAGGTTAGTTCTTGAAGATAAAATGAAGCAGTATTTCCCATCTCTCCCCGTACTGGGTAAGCAATCCGTATGCAGTATTGCTAGAAGCAACAACACAACTCACTCTGAAAAATTCAAAGAACTTGTTGAACTGAAGGCAGATCGCACCCTACAGCTGAAATATGGAGAACTACCACTTGGTAAGTTTTGGATTTTGGAAAAGAAGGAGTACCCAGCATTATCCGAAGTAGCAGTAAGAACGATGTTGCCATTTTCTACTACATACCTCTGTGAACTGGGGTTTTCGGCACTTACAAACATAAAAAATAAGAAACGAAAATGACTTATTTCCATTGAATAGGAAATGCGGGTTTGTTTATCATATATACGTCCAATAGAGATTTTGTGCAAGAAAAGACAAGCCCATGTGTCACATTAACTCGAACTATTAGTGTTTATTATTTCAACTATTTTAAATTAGACCCGCCTCGGTGGCGTAGTTGGCAAACGCGCCAGTCGTGTTGAGCCAGACCGCCGAGGACGGGGAGATCGAGGTTCGAATCTCGGTCGGGTGAACTGGGGGTGGTTTTTCCTAAATGGTTTTCCACTCTCCCTCCACGCAAATGCGGGTTCACTTCCTCTAAATTCAACCTTCCCAATTCCTAATCCATTAGTGTAATTAGTACTTAAGCGTATAACCCGAACGGGTAGTAAGACGCGGTGCTAAATATTTTAAATTATAAATATATTTCAATTGCTCATATTTTTTCCTTTTTTATTTTTCCTACTAATATATTTTTATTTAAAATATACTTTTTTTAACTATCAGTAAAATAACGACCAAAATTTCGCGGCACACCTAGCCAATCTCATGGCACACCCTTTAAGAACCACTGGTCTACACACATTGGGGATTGAACTAAATACTATATATCTCTCTGTCAAAGTTGCTATTCGCTTAGGGAATAAAAAGCGGGCACGTGGTCCAAGATATGTCTCACAGAATCCTTTGATTTCCCACCGTTTGTTAGTACCCGTTTGGGTTATACGAATGGATAAATTACGTTAGTGAGGTGGAGATTAGGAAGGAAGCGTTTAAAAATTAAAATATACACGCATCTGCGTGGAGAGAGAGTGGCAAACCATTTAGGTAAAAAAAACCTTGGTACACCAGACGGGGGACGCTAACCGCGATCTTTCCGTCACCGGCAATTCAGAGTGACTATGTGAATACTGGTGAGGGTCATGAATTACTGGATGGCTAGTGGCGGGAAGTTCAATTTTATGATTTCTGTCGGTCTTTTCATAAGGTCTTCCCAACTCATTGAAAACCCTGAAGTTAAACGTAATATATAATATTTTTGAATACTTATATTCCTATCGTTCGTTCATATACTAGGTGTTTAGCGTTAAGACCTCACTCTCTTCAAGCATGGATTTTGTGTTTAAGTTACATAAGACAGCACATGGAATAGGAATGGAAACAAATACAAAGACAAACACATTATTTTCACGATGTAAAGAGGAATGTTATTCACACTTTTCACCACAATCATTGGGGAAAGGAGTAAGAGTTACCTATTAAAGTTTTCAATATATTTAGCAACCATTATGTCTATCTGAAAAATATTTAAACTTACTTAAACTAGCATCCTAATATTATAAAACATAACCTATCTTTATTTAACTTAAACGTATGTAGTTTACTTAACCATAACAATTCATTAAGAATATATAGTTTATGTCCTTGTTGAAAAGTGCTTCTCCTAAGGCATGCACATAAAACCAATTCAGTGATTAAAATAAAGACAAAGTAAAAGAGAAATATTTGATATCTCGTTTCCTTTTAAACTATTTCGTGTAAACTTACATAAAACATGTTTGTGTATTTTGAGTATATGTAAATGTTTAATTTTTTCCTTTTTTTATATATTTACAGATCCTTATCAGATGTTTGGACCAACCAGCAGTCGTCTGGCGAGTTCAGGTAAGAACTAATTATAAATTTGTTAACACTAAAGTTGCAACATTATTTTAGGAATATTAGCAGTTTAATTTAAATATAAAAAATATTTTACCTATTACGAAGACATGAAAACCACGTTAGAATTTTTTTTAAATATTTTTGCAAAGAACTTTAGTTGATAGAGCAGTGGTCTGTTTTGTTACAAGTTGAAGATTTAAATTTCTGGTAAATATACATTTATTTTTTAAGTATAAAAATAAATCATTTGTTACATATTTTGCCATAGCATTTTATTTGTTATTTGTACTTTTTATAGAATCAATATTAATGACTTAATGTGAAGGGCAGGATTTAGGGTGGTTTAGAGGAGATTCACCCCCCACTGGCGTGGAGAAGGGGCGGGAAAACTACAGGGAAGATCCCTTATGATTAAATCCTCCCCAATGCACCTCACTGGGACTCGAACATCTACCTCCTCATTAACGATGATTAATTGTAATGATAGTTTGAAAATGTATATAGCTAGACGTGAGTTTAACAAAGTAATATGAGATTTTAGATCAAATTTTGATAATAGTTTTTAAATAGCGCATGCGTAAACCAATCAAAAAGTAATTAACACTAATGTTAAAAGAACCATTATTATCACGATTCCATCTTTAGTGAATGTGTGATAATATTTTGTTGATTATTTGAACAATTAGAGTATTATTCAATATTGTAGATTATAATGCTACTCCGAGAGAGGGTCTAAGGCTTCACTCTCACAATAGACTGGCCTGCCGATGACAGAAAGATCGGGGCTCGATCCCGGTTGGGTCTACTAAGGGTGGTTGTTTTTCCTAAATTGTTTTCCACTCTCCCTCTACGCAAATGTGGGTACCAACGAGTACCTTCTACAACACTCAGCCCATAGGTAAAATACTTTATAAGTGCCATTTTAATGGGATATTTTTACAAAATTAGTCAATTTTACTGCTATAATATGTTTGCTTTATAACTGAGTTGGAGTAAGTTGTTAGCAGCAAGAAAGCTATCCTTATTACTGGTCACGCGGTATAAGGCGCCACTCTCTCAATAGATGGGACTGTCAGAGAAAGGTAGTTTGGGTTCAAACCCCGGTCGAGAGTACTGAGGATGTTTTTACCCAAATGGTTTCTCACTCTCCAATGCAGGTACATTTTCTCTAAATTATGCCTTACTCATATAAACTTCATGTGGATAGTCGTGGAGAATAAAATATAGCACTAAATCAACTATTGCGGATTTTTTTAAATAAAGTTAATGCTTATAAAATTAAAACAATTTTTTTTTTGAATAAATTCTATCGCATCATCGGTGTATTCATAACTAGGTCTACTTACTTTTGAAGGGAAATTAGTCACGTACGTGAGCGTGACTTTTGGTGACGCAATATGTCACGTGTCACCACCGCGACACATAGTGGGCAATTAACCTTCAGCCCGCCTGTTAAATTACTGTTGGCCCTTTGCGCACCTAAACCCCCATAACCTCCCCCCTTCCCCCTCCCAGGCGCACACACGACCCTCATACTCCTCCTACCTACCAGAACCGTCACGTGGGAACAAAACAATCTACCCACGCTTTTTTTTACACACTCATTACCTGCCAACCCACCCACCACCCATTAACAAATCTCAGCTCTGCAAACACACACACACACACGCACTGGGGTGGGGGGTGGCGGGATATTGCCTGCATGCTTTAGGGGAGCACGATACGGCCTTTTTCAAATTATCGAACTTGCGCTTTTAGTCAAACATTCAGATATATATTTTTTATAACTGTTTCTTCACATTGCTAGATTTTTTTCCAACGCACATCAGTATCTGTTCGGACTATACACATATATATTAAGTAAGCTAATGTGGTAGGGCTGAGGAAGATAGAAATTAGAGGAAATATACCCACATTTGCATGTATGTTTTATTTAGCACCAAGTCTTACTACCCTTTTTTTGTTATACGCCTACGTACTAAATACGCTAATGGGATAGGGATGGAGAGTGTTAAATTTAGAGGAAGTAAGTTCACATTTTATAGGGGGGGGGGGTAAATAGAGTGGAAAATCATTTAGGACAAACCACCCTTAGCACATCCGACTGGGATCAAGCCCCGATCATCGGCGATCTGGTCTATTGCGAGAGTGACGCCTTAGCCTCTGCGCCCACGGATGTGGGTATTTGCGTGTAGGTAGACCAGGGAACCATTTAGGAAAAACCGTAATCACCATACATCCGGCCGTGATTCATTTCATCCCCGGTAAGCAAAACTAAAAGAGCTTTATAATTTATACCACTTTCCCAACGATGTGGGTCCCATTGCGAATGCGTTTTTATATATACTGTGTCTTAATACCGTCAACATAGTTTCGCTAAAGGTTCCTAGAAATGTACCCGCATTTTCTTGAGGTATAGTAAAATCACTTAGGAGGGAAAAAACCCTCAATACACCCGAATTGTATTCGAACCCACCCTCACCCTCACCAGTAAACTTGACCGGACACCCACTTCGGTGGCCGCATGGTCTGAGGTGCTACTCTTGATGTATACTAGACTACCTATGACGGGGAGCTCGAGGTTCGAATATTGGTTGGGTTTACTGAAGGTAGTTTTCCTAAAAGGGTTTCCACTCTTTCTCCACGCAAATGCGGGTACACTGCCTATAAATATAACCTTCCTAACCCCTCAAACCATTAGTATAATTAGTATATAGGCGTATAACCCTAATGGGTATTAAGATGCGGTGCTAAAAAAACTTGACCAGTTGAGGTCGACCCCTTAGTTTACTTACCCAAATTTGAGGTTCATTTTACTACCTTGTGTTATTATAACTCTATTATTATCACTATTATTATTGTATTCACCCACACAGGTGAGCATGCACACTAATTAAACTCGTGAACTAAGTATACTGATTAGTAGACGTATTGTCTGCAAGGTCTTGTATATCATCTTTCCCGAGATAGTTGAAGCACTAATAATATCAAGAACTGTGCAATGAATCCAAAACAAGGAGCCCCGCAGACATCAAATATATATCCTGGGTGAGATTTGTTTTCATTTAGTCAGGTTATTTTGTGTGAACCGCGTATAGCTTCCCGTTAGGTTTATCCGCAGATCCACACTATTGAGGTAGATATGAGTAAGATATATTTTAGTGTAAATGTAACCAAATTTGCGTAGAGGAAGCGTGGAAAGCCATTTAATGGAGCTCAACACCCTTAGTACACCCAACCGGGATTCAAACTTTAATCTCCACGTTATCGACAGTCCAATCTATTACTAGAGTAACACTTAAGACCACGTGATCAATGAAGAGAATTGTACACTTTAGTGTTAGTGTGATTTTTTTAAATTTTAAATATAGGAAACTTTTTTTTAAGTTTCGTGGTTTCTTATAAACCACAGCACAGCACGTCCTCAGGTTGCGGATAGAAGATACGGCCTTCAGATATGAAGGCTAGCTGCGATTATATTGAATAAGGAGTCACGGACAGCCGATAAGGATGGTCCTCCAGCTTAGGGGATGGGCGTTAGTGTGATTAGCTCTCACCGTCAAAAATAATAATCAAGAAACACTAAAAAATGTGCAATGGTTGTTCCTGGAATAACATATTCTGAAGATAAAATAGTCCCCTGTTTGGATCTCCGGGTG
Source organism: Timema podura (assembly GCA_033556935.1). Lineage (NCBI taxonomy): Eukaryota > Metazoa > Arthropoda > Insecta > Phasmatodea > Timematidae > Timema > Timema podura. The sequence continues at coordinate 28,978,061 of JAVRXN010000012.1, forward strand.
GGGACTACTCCGAGGCAGTCTTGGGATATTAAAACAATGAAAAATAATAAGGTTGAGACGTAAAATGCTAGGAGCTTATATGGGCCGGGGGAACTACAATCAATGATGGCTGGAGTAAGAAGGCTTAGTTTAGATATAGTAGCTCTACAATAGGTTAGGTGGTCAGGAGATTGTAAGGTAGAATCAGGGGAATACTTTATTCTTATAAAGAAACGGACACATATAGTTTAGGCACAAGCTTTCTAGTCCCCAAAAAGAGTATGCCAGCAGAAGGAGATAAAATTCACTAACAAAAGAATATCAACTATAGCAGGGAGATGGCCTAATACGGGCATCTTCAATATTAGTTGTCCTACAGAAGACAAAGATGACCTAGTAAAGGATAGTTTGTATGAGGAGCTAGAACACCTGTATGGCCAGTTCGCAACCTATTACATGAAGATTGTATAGGTGACTTTAATGCAAAGATAGAGAAGGAAGAATTCTTTAGACCTACAGTAGGAAACGAGAGCTTGCATAGTGCCAGTATTGATAATGGAATAGGGTTGAATTTTGCCACATGAAAGAACCTTATTGTGAAAAGTACAAGCTTCATTCATAAGGATATTAATTTAATATACTTTGACCTCCCCAGATGGGAGTACACATAGTCAAATAGATCACTTTCTAATAGATAAAATACGTCATACAAGCTTACTAGATGGCAGGTCATATAGGGGTTCAGATTGTGAAAAAGATCACAACAAAAGTCTGTCGGTAGCAAAAAAAAAAAAAAAAGGGAAATTAGGTGGAGTAGTTAAAAATATATGATGTAGAAAAACTGACAGATGGAGCATGTAGAAATATTTTATATCAAATTTAAATTTTAAATAGGTTTGCTGCCTTGAGTACTCACAGGATAGGGAGAAGAACGCACATTCAGAGAAACGGTGGGATATTGTCAGGAATAATATTATAAATGCACCGAAGATTATTAGTGTCTCTGTAAAAATAGTAGAAGAGAGTCCATGGTTTGATAACGAATGTTTAAAATTAATGGAGTAAAGAAAAAAAAAATTACATTGGTTAGAAAGACCTAGGGAATTGAGCTTAAAACTTATATAGCAAATCAAAAAGTAAGGCCAGTTCTTTGTTCAGAAACAAAAAGAGAGAGTATTTAAAGTGTACATTTAGTGGGTTTGAACAAAATATCAAAATAAGGAATCTCAGGGAACTTTATTTAGGTATTAATGGATGCATAAACGTTATCAGGCTAGGGCCAATTTAGTGAGAGATGAGAATGGTAATCTGATGGCAGATACGAGCAAAGTTTTGTGTAGATGGAACAATCAATTCAGGCATAATTTGAATGTTTATGAAGGATCCGAATTTGGCGAGGGCTTCTAAATCCATACTGCTGAACCACTACCTCCAGAGACAAGTATTAGTAAAGTCAAAGAAGCTATTAAGAAGTTAAATAAACATAAAGCCTCAAGTATAGATTCAATTACAGCAAAGTTAATTAAGGGAGGCGGTGAAATATTAGTAATAGAAATTCATAAACCGATATTCTCAATGGGAACCGTGATGTAAGCTTATTACCACAGGAATGGAAGGTATTGTAAAACAAATTCTTAAAAAGTGAAATAAACCAGATTGTAATAACTATAGAGGTATCTTGCTACTACCAACATGCTACAATATGTTATCTAACATAATTGTAATGAGATTAACGCCATATGCAGAGGAAATAATTTGACACCAGCAATGTGGATTTTGACGAAATGATTAACAATGGATTCTATTTCTACTGCTAGGTATATATCAGGAAAATAAGTGGGAATATAATATGACATTACATTAATAGACATAGATTCTTAAAAGGACTATGATAAGGCTGAAATAAATAAATTATGAAATTTTAGTTAAGTATGAGATACCCAAAAATCTTGTCAGGTAGTTGAGGTATGTTTTACAGATACACGTGGTAGGGTAAGGGTTGGATGTCACTTATCACATAACACCAACAAACATGCCCAATCACTTTTTGGTACCGTTCGATGGGGTCTGTCAATGGATCGATTGACCAGTATTACTACACAGGAAGAAGATTAGTAGAAAAGTTTTAAATAAACTTACCCACTCTGTGGTTTAGTGGTCAGAGTCTCTGGCAACCGATCCAGAGGTACCAGCTTCAATCCACGGCGCGTCCAGAATTGTTCTGTGAGGCAGTGGGTCTGGAACGGGATCAAACTCTGCCTCGTGAGGACAAGTGAGGCGCTATTTGAATAAACACGTAGTAGTTGTGGTCTAGAAAACTGAGATATACGGTTGGCGAGTTTTTTGTGCTAACAACATTACACCCCTGCGTATAGCCCGAACGGTTAGTAAGGCGCGGTGCTAATAATAGTAGTAGTAATAAAAATAATAATAATAACATCCCTCTATCCGCAAATATTAGCACTGTCTTCACTAACGGCGGTGGCCGCTTGGTCGGTATACCTCACTTGCGGACTCACACCGTAGAGTTTTAAAAATAAAATAAATTAGACAATTTTCGACAAATGGTGTTAAAAGTCGGTTATAAGTGTAGAACAAGCAATGCGATTTTAAGCAATTTTGAATAATTTAAGTCAAAATTGTTAAAAATCAACAAAAAAGTAAAAATAACTTTCAATATTTCTTGTCACCACATTATTTTGCTATTGATCTTGTTGTGTCAGTGGTTAGTTGATTGGCTGTTGATCAAACGGTCATAATATCTACCCACTCACGTTCTCCCACATATTATAGCTGTCAAATAAAATTAATATACGAATTTTGACAAAACTTTGTACATTTATTGTATTGGAAAATCTATTTAGGTGTAGCCTCGGTGGTGTAGTTAGCTAACGTGGTAGTTTCGTGTTGTACCAGACTGCCGAGGACGTGGAGATCGAGGTTTGAATCTCACTTGGGTAAACTAGGGAGGGGGAGAGTTCCTAAATGGTTTTCCACTCTCCCTCCATGAAAATGTGGGTTCACTTCATTTATACTCAACCTTCCCAATTCCTAGCCCATTAGCGAAATTAGTACTTAAGCATGTAACCCAAATGGGTAGTAAGACGCGGTGCTAAGTATAGGCTAATATTTAGGTGTAAGGCCAGCTTTGTGTTTTATATTCGAGAATATCAAAGGGGGTTGTAATAAAATAAAAGGGCAAATCTACTCCGGGGGTAGAGGGGACGCATCCCCACGGGTTCGATCACCGCTTCATGAAAAATAAACCTACAAATCAACGAATGAAAATAAATATCCTTGTTGACTTGCGTGTTCGTTCGACGTTGATACCGCCACTGGTGTCACCTTTTGTTGCGCACACACCTGGCCAATCAGAGCCCACCTGTTTATCCACCCCCACCGTGCGGCGTCATGTTGGCATGCCTGTGGTTGTTTCCGCCCCGGTATCTCTTTCTCACACCCTCACGCGCACCCTGGTGGCGCTGCAAGCTGCATTCAGAAATGCAAATGAGCCGTGTAACGGCCCTTTTACCTCCACTGTTTGACTTCTGGCTTGTCTGCATTCCCACCCTTACCCGCGCCACGACCCCTTTCTCTCGATAAGCACCACGTACATTCCCTCAACCCTCCCCACCACTCATACTCGTGTGTATATCACGGCAAGCTGCGTGCGTGCCATGTGTGTGTGTGTGTGTGTGGGAAAGTTGTGAAAACACGGAATATATTGTGGGTGGGTTGAATAGGTTCACTGATACGTACAGGTTAGTTGAAAAACAGAGGCTCCATAATTTATCGGGGTTAGAATCTTCCCGTGAGAGAGATTTCAAATAGTGCAACGAACATTCAATAAATTGTGAACTTTAATAATTATTTTACTACCTGTTTCGGTGACTGCATGGTCTAACGTGCAACTCTCACAGTAGACTTTGACTGCCGATAACGGGGAGATTGAGGGTTTCTAATCTCGTCGAGTGTACGGAGGGTGTTTTTTTCCCAAAGTGGTTTTTCCATTCTCCTGCCACGCAAATGCGGGAACACTTTTCCTTATAAAATAATATGCCTTCCACACACTCTTAAAAACCAATAGCGAAATTTGTGACCCCTTAAAGCATTTATGACTCGAACGGGGTGAGTAAGACGCACTTGTATACAAAATAAATTATTTTACCCGTTTCAGTGGCCATATGAGCTAAAGCTTCCTATCGCAATAGACTAACTACCGGTTTACGGGGAGAACGGGTATTAAATCGGTCGGGTGTACAAAAGTTTTTTTCAAATGGTTTTACACTCTCCCTCCAAGCAAATGTGGGTATACTCCTAATAAATTTAACTTGCTCATCCAGAACCCATTATTTTAGTTAGTATATAGGCGTACCACATCGAACGGGTATTAAAGACGCATGCTAAAAGAATTATTAAAATAAAAATTATTTGTTTATCAAAATTGTTGTCGTTTCTCAAATAATGACGACACGAGACCCCACCATTTTAACCTAAAACGACATTGAAAAAATATATTAAAAGTGTATTTATAAAAACAGTATATTTAATATTTACAATATGTGGAATAAATTAATAGAAAAATTCCACATCGATGGGTTTTTTTTTGCGACGTTAAGAATTTTTTTAAATCAAATATGTGATAAACCTAATGTTTATTGTGAAAATTAGCATACTATTATTGTGTGAAAAGGAATTACTTTTTAGTTTTTATATTAATTATGTAAATAGCTAATCAGTTGAACTCCTCTTTTGTTCACTGATTGAATGAAGTCAATGTATTAAATTCATTAGGTAGGTGCTTTTTTTTAAAAAAAAAGTCCTAAGATTCTCGGTAGGACCATCATCAAAGAAAATAACTTAAATCCAACTTATCGATCTTTCATAGCCTTCAAATTCACAAACTGAAATTCAAGAAGAAAAGTTTAATTTAGCATTAAGACTGTTTCTACCATTTTAATGAAAAGCGTAGGTCAATAAAAATTTGTCAATATCAATAGTTTCAAATAACTGTTAGTTTACCTAAAATTTTTAATCTTCCAAATTTAAAACGGATTTAGTTAAAAGGTAGGTCAAGTCTCGATAATTTACCCAGAGATCTGATTCATTCAATAAAATTTGGAAAAATAAAGCGATTATGTCATTTATTTATAATGCTACCCGTTTGGATAGGAATAGTCCAACAGAAAATGTTCTTAACTCATTCAACGCTGACTATGCAACTATCGGCAAGACTCGCACCAGTGGACTCATGAACAAAGGCTTCAGTCTCGTATCATTTTATTTACCTTTGACAAGAAGGTCGGGGTTTGAATCTCGACACAGGTACAACGAGGTAGGTTTTCCCTAAATGATTTTAGAATACATTTTGATATTTTCCCGAGGCACTTAAAATTCTTTATGTTGGACAATAAATGGAATTAAAAAACAAAAACGTTATAAAAAATGAACGGAGTAAATTAAAATATATATTTTGAAACAATAGAATAATTTACAGTTAAAATCGTAAACACAAATTTGTCGTCTATAATTTTTTATTATCACCGCGTCTTACTACGTGTTCAGGTTAAACGCACATATGATAATTACTCTACTGGGGTAGGGATGAGGAAGGAAACATTTTAGAGGTAACCTACTCACCATTTTGGGATAAACCACCTTCAGTAGACCCAACCAGGATTTGAACCTAGATCTCCCCGTCATCAGCGGGACAGTATAACACGACCATTTGCCACTGAAGTGGGTCAATAGCTAAAAGAGGGAACTATTCAAAACATGATTTAAAATTTAATTTATAGCATTTAATTCTCTGGATATATCTCTAGAACAACATATCTAAGTCCTAGCTTTTAATTTTAACCACTCCTTACTCTTAATTTTTTTAGAATGTTTTCTAAAATGTTGATTTAAATTGTGTCCCCCTTTTTAATCCTATTGATGACAAATCGTGTTTACGATTTTAACTGTAAATTATTTTATTGTTTCAAAATAATTATTTGTATTAATCAATTCTACTAATTTTAACTCTAACATTTGTTTTTAAGGTGACCTGGCGGTCTAGGAGTAAGGTTTCAGACTTCTGTGCTGGGGGTCCGGGGCTCAATCTTCGGTCCCGACACATGTATCTGATTGCCAAACCCTTCCTTCACCTCTGTCAAGACGTGTATTAATCACAACTTGTAAACGTGTGGAATGCCAGGCCTCCACCGTGGTTCGGATCCCACGTTAATACTGTGGTACCTCCATTTCATCTCACAATCACCCTACCATTACACATAAGCGTAAGAGCGTATAGCCCAAACTGGTAGTAAGACGTGGTGCAAATAATAATAATAATAATAATTTGTTTTTAAATTACATTTATTGTCAAACATCAAGAATTTGTCTAAATTGTTTCCCACTCTCCCTCCACGCAGATACTAGTACCTTTCCTCTAGATTCTACCTTGCTAATTCCTACCTGATTAAAACAAATATATAAATAGTTCGGACGGATAGAAATACACAAAACAAGCAAACATAAAAAAAAAGGTGGGACATGTTTTTTCTTTCAATTTTAGGGATATAGTAGGAAACTGGCTGCAAGGATCTTTTATAAAGTAAAAGCATATATTATTTTTGGCCAACATTGATGACAATTTATTTTATAACGATCATATTTACTTAATTACTGTAGGACATAATGAACTCGAAAGTTCATTATTACCTTTACAAAAGTACGCTACCTATCTATATCTTGAGCCAGCTCTATCCAGTTCCCCTCTTTTTCAGGTTCATTCCAATGTTATCCTCCCATCTCCGTTTATTAGGTCTTCACATTGGGTTTGCCAGTTAATACTCCAAACACAATTCTACATTCTTCCGTTCACTCTGCGCGTTCCATCCACCGTAATCTGCGAGATATTATTAGCATAAGAATGTCTGATGACGAGTACAGCGTATTATTATTATTATTTCGTTGGTATGTATATTATTGATTTAATGTGACATTTTCAGATCACACGACTTTACACAAACATATATTAAAATAGTTTTAGTAGCTTTTGTAAATGTCAACCAAATTTCTTGCTATCTAAATCGGGCTGTGTATATTTTCTGCTACCATGCTGCTGTGTCCTATAATTAATCAACACCAACAATGTGTGATAAGTTTTATAAGTTGTAGGAGCTGACACCAGTGTTGCCAACGACCATATAAGTGTTATAGCTAGATTAGTACCAGAAAGTCGCTAGATTGTCGCCAAGCGAAAAACTAAGTTGTCAGATTTGTCGCCAAACCAAAAATGCACACATTAATCTGAACTGAATGTAAGATACATCAGTAATACTCTATTATCTATTCATCGGTGGACTGAAGTGATCTCCTGATCCGGAACGATGTCATTGTGATTTGTGAATGGCAGATAGATAGTTTAAAGCTCTTCTGTAGTCCGAAGCTATGTATTTCAGTATGGTAGTTCAAAATTCAAAATTCTAAAGCATTAAAATTTAAAATAATGAACATAAACTTGACAGAAAAATTAAGGAAAGTCGCAGTACCCAGATTAGTCACTAGGCGCCAAAAATGAAAACTAGTCTTTCAAACCGTAAAAGTCGCTACATTGGCAACACTGTCTGACACGGATGGCTGGAGTGGTCTCAACTATTAAAAAAAACTAGTAGCTTGTTTGATTACGAATGTGCTATTGACGGAGCGCTCTTCTTTTCTTCACGCAGGTTCAGGTCAAATCCAGCTATGGCAGTTCCTCCTGGAACTACTGTCAGACTCATCTAACGCCAACTGCATCACGTGGGAAGGAACTAACGGCGAGTTCAAGTTGACGGATCCGGATGAAGTGGCACGAAGGTGGGGGGAGAGGAAATCCAAGCCCAACATGAACTACGATAAACTGAGCAGAGCACTCAGGTAAGTGTGTGCATCGTGGTGTGATTTCCTGTATTCTACCTCAAATAAATGGTTTGGTGCACTGCACAGACTTTCTCTTTCTTTTATCTTTTAATAGAGACATTAAATAAAAACTCGTAAGATTTGTGAAAAGAAACAATTATGTAATATATTACCCGCCTCGGTTGCGTAATTAGCTAAGGTGCTAGTTTCGTGTTGAGCTAGACTGTCGAGGAAGGGGAGATAAAGGTTCGAATCTCGCTCGTGTTGTGAAATGGGGTTGATTTTCCCTAAATGGTTTACTCACTCTCCCTCCACGCAAATGCGGGTTCACTTCCTCTATATTCAACCTTCCAAATTCCTAACCCATTAGCGTAATCAGTACTTAAGCGTATAACCCGAACGGGTAATACGTGGTGCTAAGTATTATTATTGTAGTACATTGATGCAAAAACACTCCACCAAAGAGTATAAACGCAATAAAAACTTTGAGAAAAAAGGAATATCTCTCTCAAACAAATAGCATAATAATCAATTTCATTTGACAAAGGGCTCCATAAAAATATATATGTTTGTTTATAGCTCAGAAACTATTGGTTTTATAAAAATACATTCCAAATTAAAATATTTTTTATTTTTAATAGAACTACAACTTTACAATGATAAGGTACCTCAAATAGTTGCTGAGATATGAACAAAATTGGATATTTCCGCATTTCTAAAGTAGCCTTAAAGTCATTTTCATAAGAAAACGATAATTTTGTTTGTAATGTTAATTAATGCCAGATACAAATTTTAATCAAAATCTTTTGAGCGGATTTTGAGATAAATTATAATTTTCTTTTTGTCCTTCAGTAAACTACCCTTAATTTTAGGGTTGGATATATAATTCTAAAATTTTATCAGGAGAGTCTTATGAAAACCCTAGATAGTACCAAATTTAAGCCCAATTAGTAAAATGGTTTAAACTCTAGGCCGAGATATAAACAGATAGATGGTATCCCTAAAACTAATTATTAGGCTTCAGGGGGTCATGAAACTACCATATTCCCCACTACAAACACAGGAACACTGTCACATTATCATATTCCCCACTACAAACATAGGAACACTGTCACACTATCATATTCCAAACACAGGTAAACTATTCCACCATCATATTCCCCATTAGAAACACAGGTGCACTGTCACAATTTCATATTCACCACTACAAACACAAACACCATATTATATCTTACAAACACAGGTACACCGTCACACAATCATATTCCCCACGAAAAACACAGGTACATTATCACACTATCATATTCCCCAATACAAACACAGGTACATTTTCACATTATCATATCCCCCACAATGTCGGTGACCTGGTGGTCTAGGGGTAAGGTGTCGGACTTCTGTGCTGAGGGTCCGGGGTTCAATCCTCGGTCCCGGCACAGATTTATCTGATTGCCAAACCCTTCCTTCACCTCTGACAAGACGTGTATTAATCACAACTTGTGAATGTGAGGAATGCCAGGCCTCCACCGTGGTTCGGATTCCACGTTAAACTGTAGGTCCTCCATTTCATCTCACAATCACCCTACCATCACACATTAGCGTAAGTGCGTATAACCCGAACGGGTAGTAAGACGCGGTGCTAATAATAATAATAATAACATATCCCCCACTACAAAAACAGGTACACTGTCCCACTATCATATTGACCATTACAAACACAGGTACACTGTCCCACTATCATATTAACCATTACAAACACAGGTACACTGTCCTACTATCATATTAACCATTACAAACACAGGTACACTGTCCTACTATCATATTAACCATTACAAACACAGGTACACTGTCCTATTATCATATTAACCATTATAAACACAGGTACACTGTCCTACTATCATATTAACCATTACAAACACAGGTACACTGTCCTACTATCATATTAACCATTACAAACACAGTCACACTGTCCTACTATTATATTCCCCATTACAAACACAGGTATATTTTCACACTATCATATTCCCCACTACAAACACAGGCACACTGCCCCACTATCATATTCCCCACTACAAACCTAGTGTTATAATCCTCACAACCCTCTAAATAAGGAAAGCAGGTAGGCTCCCAGTGAGACGAGTGCAGTCTAAATGGCTCGGTGAACATGTTAGGGAAGTGGATGTTGGTGGCTTGTGAGGGCGGACGGGTCGATAACCGGCGCGGCGGGCGGAATCTATTAGGGCAGCGGCCAGGAAAGGCGCTGTCTCCGGACTGCAAACCGCCACATGCAGGAAATACACATTTCCAAACACTTGAAGAGCACATACATTGTTTTATTTTATACGGGGTAGCACCAGCTGAAAATGTTTTATTTATCTTCATGCTCTAGTGCCAGCACTGACTATCAGAAATATAAATGCCCACTACTAGCGATTCTAAGGCCAGCGTTGGCTTTCAGAAACCTTTAAGCCTGCTATAAACGACTCTAATATAGTGCAGGGACTGGATTTCAGAAATAGTAGGGCTTACTATAAGTGACTCTAGTGCTAACACTAGTTATATGATACAAGTGCTTGATATATATGTGACTTTTTGCTATAGACATAAATAAAATAATTCTCGTTTTAATAATGTTATGAAAGCACAACATAATATTTAACACAGATGTACACCATTGGGACCTTTTCTGTGATTTTGTGGTCAGACAGATACAGAGGTACTGGGTTTCGATCCTCAGCGCTTCCAGAATTTATCTGTTATGGAGTGTGTGTGGAACAGGATCAAACTCAATCTCGTGAGGACAAGTGAGGATCTACTTGAATAAATAAGTAGCAGCTACATCTGGAAAACTAAGATTAATTGCCAAAGTGTTCGTTCTGCTGACCACATGACACTTCTGTCCGCAAATGTTGGCACTCTCATAGCTAACGGAATGCGGCCGATAGGTCGATATAGCTCGATTGCTTGCTCATGCCATGAGTTTTAAACATCACTATCATTAAGTGCTTATTTTTATTTAATTTTAATACAATTTAACTTTCTCAATAAATTAATAATTTATTTGATTATCAAACACCTTCCATTTTATATCATATAAGTCCACGAATCGATGGCCCCGTGGCTAAGTCGTCTCATCTGGTCTGATTCGCCGGTGATGGAATATCGGAGGTTTACTCCCTGTCGAGTACACTGAGGTTTTTCTCCTAAATGCCCTCGCACTTTCCCTGCACGCAAATGTGGGGTATTTCCTCTAAATATTACTTTTCTCAGCCCTATTTTATCAGTAAATATGTTAGATATCTCAGAAGAGTATTAAGTCGTGGTTCAAAGAAATATGCTAGTCCTACGAATAGGACATAGGCTATCTAAAATAGCAACTACTTGATCTACTTTCATAGTCATACGTCAAGTCCACTTTTTAGACACTATCAATACTTATAAAACAACACTAATAACATATAAAATGTTATCAACGTTGACCACAGAAAATATGTTTATGTTTTCTAAAATGTGCTTCAAATGTCCATTCGTAAGAAAATCAAGGTATATCTATTCGGCCATATCTGCATTGCAGAAGAACTAGAGCTTTGTCTACATACTCTAAATCCACAGTGTATTTTGTTCGTAGTCCGCAAAAGATCATCTCTGCACCAACAGATTGTTCTGCCCACATAGGCCCCATCCGTAAGGACCATATTCCATAGAAATTTCTTTTGGACTATTGCTACGGATGAATAAGGAGAACCAACCACAATAGACGAACATCGATACAGAATATAAATTAACAGTTGCCATTTTTAAATTTACCGTATTTTCCTTAATCTACTTTAAAAGAACTTTTTACTCTATGCATTGAGAGCTCAAAAGTACAAATTGCCACACTACAAAAGTACGCCACCTATCCCTATCTTGAGCCAGCTCTATCAGTCTCACCTCATCAACCCTATCTCTATTTTAAAGCTAGTTCTATAAATCTACCTGATTACACCCTATTCCTATCTTAAGCTAGTTCTATCCAGTCCACCTCATTACACTATTTCTTTCATGTTCATTCTAATGTTATTCTCCCATCTCCGTCTAGGTCTTCCCAGTAGTCTCTCCCCATTTGGTTAGCCAGTCAAAATCCTGAAATCGTTCTAGATTCTCCATTCTCACTGCATGATAAAATTCTAGAAAATTCAATTATATTAAAGCTATCGTTATTTTAAATAAAAGATTAGACAAAAAAATTAAAATTACGAAACTGTCGGTGAGTTTTTTTTTAATTTGCTGATATTGTTTTATTTTGATGAGTTTGTTTGGACATATTATTATTTTTCTCATTAGAAACACGATATTACGAGATTATGAACATGGATTGTGTGTCTATGTGTTTAAAACAATCCAAATAAGGAATCATAAGGATACGGAGTTTACGGAGTATGTAGACGAAGCTTAAGGCGCATTCTCCTCGTCTAACCTCTAAGAGTCAGTGCGGTCGAAGCAAGTACTGGGAAGCGTGTTCAGGAAGAGAAGCACGCTATGGTGCAATCAGCCAAGCTCGAGATTATTTCGAGCTGGCACTAGAGTGCGATACACTTGAAGTGTAAGAATAGGGGCTGATTGGAGGGGCCAGGCATAAAGCAGATCAATATTTGCTTGTCACTTTCCACGATCATGGCCAAGCGACCGAAACAAAAAGTAAATACAAGCTTGATTTATTTTTCCTTTTGTGAAAGATCAAAAGTATTTGTTTTTTGTTTGTCATTGGGGGGAATTTATTATTACTATCTTTTCACAGTAAGTACAATATTCTTTGATAGCTCTGAAAGGAAATAAATAACAGTTAGAACCTAAGTTATATTTTGTATATTATATATTCGGGTTTTTTTCAAACACATTTTCAAAAATTGCCATAATTTTTTACAATAACTATCATCTAAATAGAATTAAAAAAAATACTGATATTGTAAATCATTATCATACAAATTATAGATCCAAATTCCTTCTAGACACAATCCTGACTAATCACATTTTCTTATTAAGTTGAGGTGAAGGGGGACGCGGAATAGGTCAGTGTAGTTTTTGTATAAAAACATGTTTTGGGCCAAAATAAATAAAATATTGTACAGTATAAACATAAAGTTTCATAAGTCTTCACAAGTTGTATAACAATTATTGAATATCTGCCATGAGCATAACGGTATTAGTAGACAAACATTTTAAATGAAGAGAAAAAGTTGTCATTAAATCCCAGGACAACCTTGACAGATATTTCACAAACTGTGGAGGTATCCGCATATGTAAACTACCATTCAAGCCATTTTACCGGAACATTGTTGTTCCATTTTGTATTTATTACTAAACAGTCTCTAGATACGAATTTAAATCAACATTTTAAAGAAGATTTCAATAAAATATCTTTTTATTAAAAATCTTTTCGCCTTTAAGTAAACTACCACTAATTGTTCAGCATCTCAAATTCAATTTTTGACAATCACAATATTTGACTTTATCTTTCTCGGGGATGATGAGAAAGTAAAAATAGAATAATTTTTATTAGGGTCAAAACAGAAACTAGTAAGATAATTGAGGATTGTTTTTCTGCTTTGAAGCTTCAGAACTGTTTATGTCCATAAGAAATTTAACATTGTGGGGAAATTTCACTTAAGTCAGGGTACTCTTAATAATACATTCCTTATTTCTTCTTTATAAGTCTTTGGCCTGTTCCATTCCAGCGGCTGTCCTTCCATCTTTGCCTCGGTATTCAGTCTTCTCTTGATATCTTGACAATTTTGTCAGCAAACGCCCCAAGAGCTCTTAACAAATTTAATCAACAAATCATGACGGAAGTGATTAGTTGCATCAATAGTAGTAATACTAGTATGTTTCCGTGTTGTATGTCAGTATTTGTTTGTTGTTATTGTTAGTTTTAAGGCGAGGCGGTGTGCATCACAAACAAGGCTCGCCACAAGCTATTAGTGATGCAGCGCGAGTCTGTCTGGACTATCAGCACACAGAGGAAGTGGAAGGCAGCCGAGCTCCGAGGCATGTTGGACCCCGTTGATTGGCGCCTCAGTAGATTGTCTATTAGCACTGATGAGCACCCCTTCCTCTTTTTCTCACCACCCTCTTGCTGATCTAATTCACGGCACAATCGGTATTACCTACCAATCAGCACACAAAACACAATGGGTCGCGAGACAATAGTTTGTACCGGAAAGGCAAGCGGGGTTAACACTGTTTGTGAGGAGTTTGGGGTATATAAAGATATAGTTAAAACTATTATTCCTGTGAGCAGTATGTCTCGCTACCTCCATTCAAAAAATGGCTAATTACATCATGCTTTATCATGTTTGTATCAATACTACAGAGTGCTCTTTGGATTTAAAGTTGAAATATCTCCTATAATTTCTTCTTAGATTTTAAGTTGATATTTTTCCTGTGTGGTCAAGCTAGACAGTAAACAAATGAATATTATTTTAATTATATTCATATATATTAACCATTTTTCACGTGTTTTACGATGTCAGTTTCATAATACTTGTATATGCCAACATTAAAAATACATATATAAGCCTACCCTATTGTGCGTTGCAATGCCCTGGGGCGTCCCCGGTCTTGATCCTGGGCGTTTCAACTACAAGGAAAAACTAAAACTTACAATTTATAGGGAAATTCAACATGCAAATTTCCAAAACGTGGACTCATATGTACTGTAAATATTTTAAATAATGGAATAATTCACACAAAAAAACAGATATTTTTTTTCCTTTAATGCATTTGTTGATGTTTGTATGAAGAGTCACATATCAAGTCCAATGTGTTTGTTCTCCCAAAACAGGTTTCATCTAAAAATATGTCTCTATTTTAAAAGTTTGTGAAAAAGTGAAAGTGAATTCGTAAAATACAAGAAGGGATGTTTCGCCATAGGAACAAACTTTACACATGAGATCATGTACAGTACAAAAAAAAGTCTACTCTAATTCCTTCTTATTCATTTCTGTAATTTTGTTATAATTTTCTCTTATTACATTTAAAATAATACAAGCTAGTAATGTAAATGCCATTTTTTTTAAATGCCACCAAATAAATTTGGGCATTTAAAAAAAATATTGAGTACATGGGCGTCTCATGGAAAATATTACATTTGAAGGGCGGCGTGGCCTCAAAAGTTTTGGGAGACCCTGCCCTAGCTACTCGATTGGTTGCTTAAAATTTAAAATGCATGTCATTTGATAAATGCTACTAAACGAAAAACTTCGTGAGTGGCTACTATTTTGAAATAAATTGACAGTTTTGGGAAGCTATTTGCATACAACGTTTGGACTAGAATCAAAAAATGTCCCGGTAAATATGTTTGTAATTGATCCACACATTTACAGTTATCGTGGCATTTATCCAATTCATTCTGAAAATTGAAAAATGACACCTGGACACGGGAATCGAACCCGTGTCCAGGTGTCATTTTTCAATTTTCAGAATGATATCTAACTGAACCAACTACCATTAATATAGCTTCGGCTATTTACACTTAATAAATTTATCCAATTGTTACAGTTTTCGGGCACCATTTTTTCAAGCTGGTGGATGTAAAATAACTGTTTCAAAGTGGCACTATAAGCTATCATATTTTATTCACCACAAAAAAACTGTACCAATATGCCAAATTTCATGTTAGTATCAAAAAGTGAAGTATTGTTTTGCTTAGAAACTCCACTATTTAGCCTATGTTTCTTGTACATTTAAAATTCAATTTAAATATTTTTACCACAATATGTTCACAAAAAGGCCTTCACAGTAATATCTCAGCATTTTGTTTTTATGAGAAAGTGTATTAAATTTTAGAACTTAAAAATGACTGATCAAATTAAACAAACTACTATAAAACGTCTTGAAGGGCCTTATTTACACAGGATGGCATTTTCAAAGCTTGAAAACCACTAAAAAATCCTTATTTATTTAAAAAAAATTAGTTGTAACTCAGCTATAAACTAATTTATTTGTTTAAGACTATAACTTCGTGTGGGACACCGTTGAGAATAAGCTCTTTATTTAACACTGAGTCTTACTACCCGTTCGGGTTATACGCTTATGTACTAATTACGTTAAGGGTTTTAGGTATTAGGAAGGCTATATTTAGAAGAAGTATACCCACATTTGCGTGGAGGGAGACTAGAAAATCATTTTGAAATAACCACCCTCAGTACACCCAACCAAGATTCTAACCTCGATCCCTCTGTCATCGGCAATCTATTCTATACCGAGATTACCACCTTAGACTATGCGGCCACCCAAGTGGGTAATAAATAAGCTCATTTAACCTATTAATATATATATATTTTTAATTACAGTAAAACTTTATGTTTTTAATGCTCTAGGAAAACCTCTCGACAGTTTTCACTTTCATTTTTTTCGGGAGCTATATTTTAAGATAACAAACCACTGTTTAAATAATGCAGGATTTATGGACGTCTGCAACGCATCCCACTGCTCTGGTAGACGGCACCCTTAGTGTTGGGACCACAAAAATACTGCTTAGCAATTAGTTTCACTTGCTAATTATGATTTTACTCTACTTCGAACAACACAAAAATAAATATAAAATGTGTCCAAATTTGGACAAAATATAAAAAGTTATTTCGAATACAGTTGGTACCTTTATTGTTGCTTTGAATAATAATATAATAATAATAATAATATAATAATAATAATAATAATAATAAAGTAATAATAATAATAATAATAATAATAATAATGATGGTAATATAATAATTATAATAATAATAATAATAATAATAAAAACTTTTCGTGATCTTGATTATATCAGCAAAATTTTGATATTTTAAAATAAATTCCATAAAATTCCATAATTTAAAGATACAGCAAATTATAAGAGCTCAACATTTAGCAATAGTCGAACTACTTATTGTGTTTTGTAACCGTGAGAGGGATGTATGTAAGCCCACAATGTGAAGATTCACTCCCAGTACATAAAGATGAGATTCGAAACATTCAAATTTCAATCTTCCGGGTAAGAATCAATCCACTTGCCCCTATGCTATAGTAATAAGTAAGGTAATAAGAAAGATATCTGACAGTTACACAATTTACTAAAACTACGTTCCTGTATTAATACGTTTATGATCATCAGCTGTCACTTTGAAAGGTGATATCAATACCAATAAATAATAATTTAAAATAAATTAATTAATTCAAGGCGTTTCTGGGCTACATCATTCTGTATCTCAGTTTGTGGAAATATTAGTTAGTACTAATGTACCGGTGTCCAGGTGACGCCCGAATGTACTAATCGTACATCCATTCCATGGAGGCTCTTTCCATGTCCCGATGAGGTGATGGGAGTGAATATGACGTGGTGAAGCCAATTTAAGATTTTAAACCTGACTTAAGTCTAGCTAACGTAACCCTGATGACCGTAAGAAGTATTCACCTTTAGATAAAAATTCTCCAGTACCAGCCACGAATCGAACCCAGGACCACTAGTTCAGAAGCCAGGTTATTTGACCACTATACCATGAGATTGGTGTAATATAGTAGAGTGATATAATTATTGACTAAAAAAATAAATTATAATTTTTAAACATTTATTCCTACCAGAATCCGACCATATCTTTTCTGGCAAGTGGCAAGTACCTTTTTTTCCACTAAGTCCTAGTACCCGTTCGGGTTATAGGCATACATTATTTAAGCTAGTGGAGTAAGGACGAGGAAGGTAGAATTTCAGAGGAAATATACCCGCATTTACGTGAAGGGATAAATAGAAACAATTTAGGGGGAAAAAAACACCTTCAGTACATTCGACTGAGATTCAAATCCCGATTTCCACATCACCGCCAATTCAGTGACGCTTTAGACCATGCGACTACAGATGGGGGCTGCAGCTACCTTGTTTTAAAATTAATTTCGAAATATTTTGCTCTTGTACTTAGCTCTTGCTATATTTGTGACCATCACAAAATGTGACATGGACATTTCCTGATATCTGACCACTCCCAAACAGGAACAACAATCAAGGCTAAAAAAAAAATATTAAAAAAAATTAGCTCCCGAGCAAGTGGGTAGTGTACACAACCCCCATCCCATGTAATTTCCATCACGTGAAAAAATAGAATCGTGTATTTCGTTTACTTGATTGTGTTTCCTCATCCTGGCATCATCATTAGAAACAACCCCCCCCCTCCCCACCCTGGTGCTATCTCAGCCCTCCATCGCTCTGGAGTGGGTGTCGGTGACGAAATCGCTGAAAACTCCCCTTGTCAATTGATTTGTGCTATTTAGCTCTTGATTTGACATCATTCCCCCTTCCTTTCATTCTCTATCTTTTTTTTTTCCTCCCCATCTGTGGGTCTACGCCGCATACTTCACAGACGAACACAAACAAAAATCGATTATTGTATGCCCTACAGGGGTAGAAGGAAAAGGGGGAAGAGAGAAATATAGCTAATGGAATTTCAATGCGTATTGATTCGAAAGCTATCAACGATATCAAACGACGGATACTGTTTTCAAAATTTGATAATGAGTGAGAGAAGAAAATAAAAAAGTTATTTTCCTATAGTAATGGAATGTACGCTTTGGTTTTCCGCGCAATGATGAACAACAACGGATGTTGCATTTATCACATGCACATATTTTCGACACATCACATATTGGTTTGAACAATTTTTTATTAAAAAAAACACACGAAAATTAATGGTTATTTTGCTTTCGCTGCTGGAATTTAATTACCTTGTTTTTATTATATTACTAGAGATAGTGACACTCCCATTAATTGCATGACGTCAAATCATAGCGATATCTAGAAATTCAAACTAAAGCGTGATCTGACTAAATATATACAACTCACATCCTATTGTTATTTAATATTATGTTATGATATTATCAATCATTTTACTTTTATAAGAAACTTGTAATACAGTTTGGAGTCATGACTTTGACACTGAGAGCTAGGGTTAATCCCTGGTTAACTAAAATGGGTTTCTCTTCCATAAAGTAGTAATTTATCCTCACTCCATATTGATGTTGTTAATTTCCGAAAAAAAAAATTCTCCTCCTCCTGTTATAAGATTAGATAGTTTGAGTGGCTTATTGGCTAATTACCTCAATAGTGACAGAATAATTTGAAGAGGATTTGGGAATGCTTGCTATCACATTACATATGTATAAAATATTTGTAGCATCAAACAGCATGTGTATCAAAGAAACTTGCACATAGCCAGTAAGCTATGTTTAATAAAAAGCACATAAATAAAAGCCTAATATAAATGTATTTCAAATTGACGTAATAAGTACAGTTTAAAGCTATGTTTAAACTATTTAACAGGTATTTAATTAAAATTAGTATTGAAATTAAATTTATCTATTTAGATTATATATTAAATAAACATAGTTTAAAAATTACCGCTGTACATTGGAGTCGAACCAAGGTTCTTAGGTTTGACACGCATATCCAAATGTCTTGGGTTTGATTGCCGTTTCCAGGAGTCATTTGTCGACTATTTAATATATAGATTATGAAATGTACTCCTGTGAACAAATAACAAATACTATCCCAACTAATTATAATTATTTTAGTTAAGTATCGCGATTTAATATCTACTATCCAAGGCATAAGTATGTTTCACTTATTTTATTTTATTTTCACACTAACTATGGCAGGTATAAAATCAAATACTTTGTGTGACAGCTGAGGTATGGATGTTCTTATCTTTCCTCCAACAGCAGTAACAACTGGATACACAACTGATGGTATGAGCGTGCAATAATTGGTTACCTTGACCTATTGTTTTATCGCAGGTACTACTACGATAAGAACATTATGACCAAGGTCCACGGGAAGAGGTATGCCTACAAGTTTGACTTCCAAGGTCTAGCCGCGGCTACTCAACCGGCCACAGCTGATCCAGCGGCCTACAAGTACCATCCGACCTTATGTCCATTTCTCACTCACCAACTCACTTCATGAGTCCCAGCGCATTCCTTCCTCTTCAGTCATCCAAATACACGACACATATACAAGTTATCACCCTTCACTTCATGAGTCCTCACCCGCATCGTTCTCTTCAGGCAGTCCAAATACACGGACCTATATTACAAGTTATCACCCTTCACTCATGAGTCCTCACCCAGCATTCTTCTCTCAGTCAGTCCAAATACACGACACTATATACAAGTTACACCTCTTCACTACATGAGCCTCACCAGCATTCCTCCTCTTCAGGTCATCCAAATACACGACACTATATTACAAGTTATCACCCTTCACTTCATAGTCCTCACCCGCATTCGTTCCTCTTCAGGTCAGTCCAAATACACGACCTATTTACAAGTCATCACCCTTCACTACATGAGCCTTCACCCATATTCTTATTTTCAGATCATTATATCACAAATTTAAAAAAAAATACTAGCCGAGTTTTTCAAATTTCTTCTATTAAAACTAAACAAACAATTGGACTATATTGATTGGTAAAATCGTCACTTATTATAATACTAAAATAGTTTGACGTAAACGTTTTTAAATAGAGTCATTTCAGCATTCCACATAAATTAAGTTAACTAAGAACCCAACACCCATTGCAACTTAGTCGATATTAGCTCCAACACTTGAACTATTTGTGTACAGAACTAAATCATATATGAATAATTCATTATATTAAGTAACTTTGCCGGGTATCAGCTCTTGAACCCTTTACACATCTACCTGGCCTCATTAATATCTCTGTCACGGAGATGAAGGGCAGTGTATACCATGATATCCTTACGAATAGACATTTGGAGCACCTTTTAAAAAGTACAAACAAATTCTTTGCTGTCAACATTGATAGTATTTTTCAATGTCATTAGTGTATTAGGTATTGATAATATCTAGCAAAAGTGATAGCTGCATATCATATGAATTAACATATGAATACTTGAAATTAGATCTAGTAATTTTATTTCTGTCAGATACGTCCATTTTTATGACAATTAGGGTATAGCTAGACTCTTGTTGTGTCGCCTCTTAGGATAATCATTCTTAATTTTCCTCAATCTGTTTATCTAGTTGACTGCAGTTTTTTTCTCCTTTCTTATGCATGTTTCATTGCACACTTTTTCCTTGTATTTATAGTTTAGTTTGTGACTTACCTGAAGCTACATTTAGTATGCATCACTGCACTAGGCTTCGGTTTGGCTTGTGAGTGCAAACAATTTTACAAGGCTCACTGAACCTTAACCTAGGATCTAAACATCAACCTATAGATCTACCTTTTTTACAGGCGATTACAATTTTATGATAACCAATCCCAACAGTGAATTTACTACATATTAAAAGTAATGAGAAACAAGTAACAAAAATTAATCGTTATTCATTTCTAGTTTAGGTATTTAAAGGTAGTTTACACAGACAATTTTAAATATTATATGTTAACCGAGTTGGTTTATAAATGTTTAATAAAAAAATCACATTTTTAATGGAAAATATGTTAATTAAGTTGGAGTCCAAGCTATTTGTTTGTTCGTGAAGAGATTAAATCGTAAATTGAATTACATATAATAATTGTATAGTGTTATATATTGTATTATTTTACTAAATAACCATTCTAATATACATATATATATATATAGATATAATCTAGTCAGCCTAATACATATTAGCTAGATGATGTAAATATCAAACCTGTTTTCTTTGTGGAACACGGTAGGATAAACTGACGTAAATAATGTAAGCCTGAATGCATGTACTGTACATATATTCAATATATTTTGCATCAGTATTTTACAATAAAGGAATTAAAATATTTGATAAAGAATTATCAGTCCCAATTGACCAAGCCAGGGATCAGAAACCAACTCGTTAAAGCTGAGCTAAACTCCGCCTGTTTTATTCATGTCCAAATTATCTCGAGTACTATATATTGCAAATTGTCACTTGTCCAGATTTTTTAAACTAGTTTCCTTACTAAGCGTATTACCAAAACACGAGGAAAGTGGTTAGACTGGTCGAAATTAAAGATAGAGAACCCATATTCGATTCCAAGAAGATATTTTGCTTGTCTTATGCGGGATCCCCCTTCTAGAAAGTTGTGTATGTAAAATTAAGCGTGAAATCCTTAAGGGGGCTACATAGGGGAGCCAATACTGTGTCACTCAAGTGTTCAGCTCTATCACGATTTTGATAAAACTATTAGTTGTATTAAAGTTTGGTCTTCACTGGAATGAATACAAAACTCTATTCTATGTTTCTATAGATAAGAGAGATCTGTAAACATGGCTTAAAATAAGAAATTTTGCCCTTAGAAAAGTCAAAATTAGCGATATTTGAGTTGATTGTTAAAGACCTAAATCCAAGCGAAATGAAAGGGCAATATTATAGGAACATAGAATGGAGATTTGTGAATCGAATCATATAATTTATTAGGAGGGTCACAACACAAAATTTATTGGCATTATTATTAACCTGAGAGGTAGCAACTGGTAATATTTTCCCTGTACACTAACGTCATCACTCGGCAAAGGACCGGTCAAACTTTGCTCCGAGCGAAGGAGGGGGGAGGAGAAGTGAAAGAATGGCAGACGAGCAGGTTAATCCTTCTCTCGCTTTCTCTTGCTGTTCGTACTTCCACCCGGCTCATCACCTTCGGTAGAACCTTGCAGGTTGTGGCGCTCTTTATTGAAAAATACATTTTGACCACATTTTAGTAAGTGCAAGCTAAAATAAGCTAGCGTCAGTATGAACCGAGAAAATACAACTGCGGACCATAGAAGAGGGATAAAAATAAGATTATACCTCACAGCCCACCGCAAGAAAAGAAATTGAAATAAGGGGAAGAAACTATGCATTGCTGATTTTAGGTGACTATTTTTTTAGTATATATAGCAACAGTGAATTGCTTAAAAATGACACAGGCCTAATTATATTCATGAATTTAACGTACACTTTTTAAACAGCCAACCTAACTTAGGTAACAATGTGATCTGTACTTCACATTCAGAAATATAGCCTAGATATTCACCATTCAGATAGAAGGACGTATCCATCTACAAATAGAAATTTTATTCTCTAGCACCCCCGGTATCAAATTAGTGTCCTCTAGATGTAAACATTTAAACGTGTGCTACACAACCTGCATTTTTTAATAACTTAGCCACCATATTTATTAAGAGGTGATTTAAGTGCAATGTAGTGATAAGGTAGTTTAGAAAATGTGCACTTGCATCAGCATGGAGTGAGCATGGGTAAACAACAGGGACAGTTTAGATGTTGTGCATCTAGTTAGTATTCGTATCTTTACCTCTTCCTCAAATCAATTCAGTTTCTTGAGAGCTAGAAGCATTAAATTTTATGACCACCAGTGCATGTGCTTAAAGCAACGTTTCCCACCGCCGGGCCGTGGGGCCAAATCCCGAAAAGCTGGTCAAAATATGAAAATATTATTCAATTTGTATGAAATTTAGTATATAGGGGTTTTAAAGGTTGCTGATTGTTAATCAAAAGTCAGAATTGAAAAAACAAAATGGTGGACCCATTATGGCAGTTCTAAATTCATAAAAGCCGGCAAAATATTCAAGTTTTATTCATTTTGTAAGAAACTTGGTACCTAGGGGTTTTAGAGGTCACTGATTACGAAACCAAAGTCAAAATTGCAAAATAATAAAATTACGGATTCAATATAGTGACCATAAATATTTAAACATACACAATTTAGTCAAAATAACATATTATAGGCCCTACACCTTATTAGCCAGGAAAAATTTAAGGTGTAACATAATAAAAGATTTATTAGAAGAACATAAACTTTTATTTATATTGAAACCATAACCTTTAAAGCCTATGTCTCAATAACCGACGATACAGGAAAAAACCTATTGTTTGTTGAAGTTATACACTAGAATTTAAAAAAACCTTTTACTCTAACCCAATAATACAATAATGTACGAAACCAGGTAGAATTATTATTTGTTTTATTTAAATATTTAAATAGTAAAAGTCATAAACCTTTATATTAAATAATTATTTAACCCACGAAACCGAGCGAGATCAATTTAAGGAAAAAAACTTTGTAAATAGGGGAAAGTGGGGCAAAGTTAACATAGTAATAATAATATTAATTTTAACTTTTGATTAATTTTTATTTTCTTACAAAAATTGGCATTTTATTTAAATAGTAAAATAAATTTAGAAATGATTAGGAAACTACTTACATTTTTTTAAACTGTTTACATTTAATCTGTCTTTAAAATTATACTTATGTACTATTTACCTTGAAATTAACTTTAAGAAATTATAAGATATTTGTTTCTAAAAGCATGTGTTTTACACTAAAAAAGAGTTCTTACGCAAGAGATTTATTCCAATTCCTTAGAAACTGTATTCATATAGGGTTATAGGCCCTATTCTTGAAAATATTTAAAATAAAATTACAGCGATTTTAAATTGCATTTGATTTTAAAAATATATTTATTTAAGTTAGAGTATTGTCAGCAAAAACATGATCTTCTTATAGAAAACTGTAAGATTTTAAAGTATAATTTATGTTAATAAGTAAAACATGTATATTTACTATCTCTTTTGAAGCATTTTAAATTACACAATTAGTGATTTTTTCCATATATTGACTCAAATTTAACAACAACTTTCACGCAGAAAGATTTTGCAAAATATTTTATTGTACTATTCAATCAATGAGACTGAAAAAATTAAAACAAATAAAATGAAAAACTTAAGAATTTAAGAATTAAATACAAAGTGAAATGTATAAAATAAATCTGTATTTATCAAGTTTTTTACATAATATGTTAATGAAAATTATTCATTGTCATCAGTTGAGTTACCTGTATCGTAATCAGAGGATTCTGACATCGAAAAAGAAGAAGTGTTGTAGCGCATGACACATATAAATGGTTGGTGAAATTAATAATTCAACTGCTTCTGGTGACATAGATTTTAACTTTTTTTTTTTAGGAATTTTCTCAATCTTGAAATAAAGGAATCAGATGCTACTAAAAGACGTAAAATAAGCTCTTCCATGTGTTTTTGTTCTGCTGCATTTTCGCGCGAAGTCTTCACGATATCTTTTTATATATTTATTACAAGATTCTTGCGCATCTTCAGGCATTTGTCCTATCGGCACTAATGCATTAGCTATAATTTCAGTGCCATGGATCAAAAGTTTATGTAGAGAAGTTGGCATGTAAAACCAGGGATAAAAATCCACAAATTTACGAGCTGTTTCTAATGTGTATTCTTTATATTTAATTATATCAATTTCATGGCTGCTTGAAATGGCTTGCAATATAACAAGAAATCTTTTAATTAGACCTTCATCAACGCCCGTTATAGAAGCGGAAACAGACAAATTTTCAAAAAATTTCCGAGCAGTATTTCCATCATTCGTACTACCAAATCCAGGCTTTGGTTGATCGACAATAAGTTCTAATTTTGACGGAAATCTTTTTGAATATTTTTTTTCTATTCTGTTTTTTCTTTATCTTCTTTTCTTCGCGCTTGCCACTTTTTAATCTCTAGTTTATAGGACAAATGTAAACAGCATTCAAATAATCGACTCCACATGTGTAGTGTAGACAACCCAAACAATAAACTAACTCGATTTATCTTTTTTAATAAAATATCGTCGATATTATTAAAACCTTTGGAAGTTGATCGGCATAAATAGCAACGTTGAGTGGATACAGTATTGGTAATTGCATTATAAACTTTGCCATCTATCATCGTTAACGCAAGTTTATAAGAAACTGATATTTATTTTCCATTTCTTACAATCTCAAAAGGTACAAGTTTTGTCTCTTGTTCTTTAACACACTCAGTTTGTTTTACAGTGTCTTCCGTATGTTCGTGCAAAAATTCAATTTTAATTGGCCGACAAAATCGAGGAGATGAAGGTCTTGGATTTTTGCATTATTAACTTCATCTTCGGTTATGTTTGTAGTGGAACAAGTGAAGTGAAAAAAAATATTTGCATCTGATTTACTTCCGTCATCATCACTGAATTTTGGTTTATACGTACTTTGGCCAGAGCTGCCATCACAACCCCACTTGCAAATAAAATTCAAGTTAAGAAGTTTTTCAGAACTCAAGCTTTTAATAACATCCATTTGAGTCGACAAAATTTGTTCAACTGTATGGTCTAATAAGGCCTGTAGTTTTACTTCAGCACTGCATTCAGTTACAGTGATGCTTGATGTATCAGGATAACATTTACGTTTAGACTTTAAAACTTCTTTATACGAGGGATACAATTTATAATTATTTTCTAAGCTTATATTTCTTAAACCCTGATACTGACTTCGCGATAATTTCTGCTCAATTATAAGTGAAAGAGCGTTATCGCCGGAAATAATGGTTTCTGGAATAAACTTCAAAGATTTTCGATACCTTTGAGCTTTTGATGGGCTGCCCGATGTCACATCTTTCACAACTTCCGCAGTATACAATTTTCCTTAAGTTCGAAAGCTCATTTTGGTTGCATAGAAGAGTTATTCGGTACTTGCCTGGGGAATTTCTTCGGTCCACCTTCGCTTCGTTCTTTCGCTGGAATCTATGAATTTCGAATATTGTAATATAACTAACCTACGTATAGGGAACATAATTCTCCTAAACTTTGTAGTATACGTGTAGTGAACATGATTTTCCTTTATTTTGTGATCTAGGCCTACGTATAGTGAACAGAATTTTCCTAAGCTTTGTGGTATACGTGTAATGTTTCATACCCGACTGTGATTTGAAAACCAATATTCCCGTCATCAGCAGGCCACGACGATGATAACACGAGAATGAAGCCTTTGACCAATGTTTTCCACATTGGGTGATACCGTCCTCCAGGAGGTATTTTTAGTTTTGTGAGATGGTAAATAATTGAAAGGGAGTTGTACGGCAGCGTATGGGTTTTTACTAATATCGCAGGAATAATTTTATGCTAATAAATACAAGCTATAGAATATATAACAACATGTTCTTATATAAAAATACTGTACTTATGTTCTCTAATTTTGACAATACGATCAAGTCCTTATTTTTATAACCATTTGACATACATTATGTTTTAACGCGTGTTTTATTCATAAGAATTATAAATTATGCCACGTAAAATGTGCATTTATTTTGTGATCATGTTTTTTTCAAACGAGGAAATATTGACCTGTTGGCAAGATAGTATTTCTGCAAGGTTATTATCATTGATTTCAGAATGCATATTACATTTAACTTAGGGTGAGGGCTGTAACAGCATCACATTCTCAAAAGGGGGCAGTAGGTTAAAAAAAACGTTGAGAATTACTGCTTTGAACCATGCAGATAGTGAAGTCCCATATAGTTAACATTGCATTCCTTCATCGGATGCGTATACATGTAGTGGACATTGTAACCTTTCATCAGGTGTACACATATAGTGGACATTGTAACCTTTCATCAGGTGTACACATATAGTGGACATTGTTACCTTTCATCAGGTATACACATATAGTGGACATTGTTACCTTTCATTAGGTATACACATATAGTGGACATTGTTACCTTTCATTAGGTATACACATATAGTGGACATTGTTACCTTTCATCAGGTGTACACATATAGTGGACATTGTTACCTTTCATTAGGTATACACATATAGTGGACATTGTTACCTTTCATCAGGTATACACATATAGTGGACATTGTTACCTTTCATTAGGTATACACATATAGTGGACATTGTTACCTTTCATCAGGTGTACACATATAGTGGACATTGTTACCTTTCATTAGGTGTACACATATAGTGGACATTGTAACCTTTCATTAGGTGTACACATATAGTGGACATTGTTACCTTTCATTAGGTATACACATATAGTGGACATTGTTACCTTTCATCAGGTGTACACATATAGTGGACATTGTTACCTTTCATTAGGTGTACACATATAGTGGACATTGTAACCTTTCATTAGGTGTACACATATAGTGGGCACTGCCTCCCTTCATTAAAAGTACAGTGTACACATATAGTGGACATTGTTACCTTTCATTAGGTGTACACATATAGTGGACATTGTAACCTTTCATTAGGTGTACACATATAGTGGGCACTGCCTCCCTTCATTAAAAGTACAGTGTACACATATAGTGGACATTGTTACCTTTCATTAGGTGTACACATATAGTTGACATTGTAACTTTTCATCAGGTGTACACATATAGTGGGCACTGCCTCCCTTCATTAAAAGTACAGTGTACACATATAGTGGACATTGTTACCTTTCATTAGGTGTACACATATAGTGGGTACTGCCTCCATTCATTAAAAGTACAGTGTACACATATAGTGGACATTGTTACCTTTCATTAGGTGTACACATATAGTGGACATTGTAACTTTTCATCAGGTGTACACATATAGTGGGCATTGCCTCCCTTCATTAGGTGTGCACATATAGTGGACATTCCTCGCCTAAATTTATTTCTAGATTTATATTTTATTTCAACTTTATTTGGTTGTAAAAATATATTCAACACTACTTCCCTTGTTTAGGCTCTCCACGTAGAGATTGAAACAAACACATTTTACTCGTTGGTAGATATAAAGTTAAAGCTATTTTAATCACATACCAACAAATTAAACTAATTTTTTTATGACTTATGTAAAAACTATATCCTTACAAGCTTATTGATAGCTATTGTAATATATATTTTTTTTTTGCTTATAAATATTTTGAAACATACAAAATAAGTTATAAATATAAAAATTGAAATAAATCAAAACACAAGCATAATATTTCGTAATTATTTTGTGGTTATAACTAATAAGTAATTTTAAAGGTCACGCTTACCTACACCATCTTATCGAATATTATTGATAAAGACAGGATATAAAGTTGTCACATAATAGTTTTAATTACACCAACTAGAAATCAAAATATTGTACTACAAATATCTAAACGTTCTATACAATTAAAGTTTTCACCACCACTTACTTTAAAATTGGAAAGAAAGATAATTGTTAAGCAACTGTTACACATTTAAATAATTATTGAGTTCCCTAATAATACAATAATCACACTAAAGGGGAAGAAAGTGGAAATTATCAATCAGAGGTCTTATACCCTCATTTGTGTGAAGATAGAGTGAAAAAAAATCTCAGACCCACTACTGGAATTACAATCCCGACCTACCCATCACCTGTAAATTAGATTAGATGAGAGAAATGATTTTTGTTCACGTGCCCACTGGAGAGGGCTATTATTTTTTTTGTCATGATTTTATAAGATGTTTAGACAAAAAATTAGACGAGTTCAAAACTACTCTCCGGCTCGGATTTACCCAAAGGATCGAATGATCTAAGGCGTCACTCTAACAATAGAAATGGTTGTCAATGACGTGGAGGTTAGGGTTTGAAGCCCGGTCTGTTGTATAGAGGGGATTTTGTCCTGAATGGTCGATTTCTATTCATTCTCCACGTTAATGCGGGTACAATTCCTTTAAAATTAAGATTTTCGTTTCCCTAATATATTAGCGGAATAATTAGTGGATATGAAAATAATCCATAACAGGTAGTTTGATTGTTGTGGAAAATTTACCTAAAAAATCAATATTTAGATACAAAGCTAAAAAATAAAGTTATAGGTACCTAATTATTTTATGTCCAGGAATGTAAATCACGATTTAATATACAAGAGCAGCATTACCAGCAACTTGAAATAGTAATGTTCTTATTTCTTTTAAACAATTCGACTACTGTTTAAATTTAGGAGTATATTGGTTGTGTATCAAGCAAGTGGGCTGTTGTGAAATATAAGCCAAAAGAGTTGTAAAGCTGTCGCTTTACTGGTGAATGTATCATCCCGGCCTTGAGTGACAAGTCTTTCGTCCTTCCTCTTTCACTAATCTGTTACGAACTCAGAGGAATAAAGATAGGTAAAGAGAAGAGGTAAATTTTTTTTTACTCCCAAAAGGCGACGAGGTATTTCTACCTGCCCATGTAGCACCCTTAAGTTAAATTAGTTTAAAATTCCTGTGATTTTATGTATGTTTAGAAAGTGAATGGAAGTAGCCTAATAAAAAAAACTGTATTTCTAACATCACAATACTAACTTAAGACATAAATACAAAATAATCCATGTCACCATATCTTCGCTGCAGAGCTCAACTTGTGTGAACATCTAAATCCGTAGACACATGAACTAAATATCAGTCTCGTATAGTCTAGTTTGCTGGGAAGGTGAGATTTAGAGTTCAAATCCCAGCCAGGTGTACTGTTTTTATTCTTAAGTAGTTTCCCACTCTTCCTTTCAATTCAGGTACATCTCTTATCTAAATTCTATCTTCCTCTATACTACCCCTCTACGGTAATTAAAATGTGGAGAAAGAGCCTATTGCTACAGTTCAATGTTCATAGGAAGGCTCTTATCTGACAGCTAGAAAAAGTGTTTTTCCTTAGCACTGCATTTTACTAACTGTTCGGGTTGTACACTTATTTACTCATCCATCCAATACTGTTTCCCGCCTGTGTCCTGGGTCAGTTTATTATTCAAGCCACTACCGTATTGCTAGGTGGGCCGTATCATATGCCTTATACATTATAATCTACATTAAGACTAGGACAGGTACAACATCCAGTCCCCGGACGTTAGTTTATCAATGTGAGAGGATAAACCCATATTTTTATCAATGTTAAATTTTCAGCCCGCCAGGAATCGAAGCCGGGACCCTAGCTTATTAGGCAGACACGCTGCCGACTGAGCTAAGATGTCGGACACGCTTATTTACTAATTACGCTAATGGTTTTAGGTATTAGGAAGGTTAGGTTTAGAGGAAGTGTACCCATATTTTCGTGGAGGGAGCGTGGAAAATTAATTTGGAAAACCAAACTTGGTACACCCATCCAAGATTCGAACCTAGATCTACCCATCATCGGCAGTCTAGTATACTTTGAGAGTAGCGCGTTAGACCACGCGGCCACCAAAGTGGGCCTAAAAAATTTAATAGATCTTATTTCCCGTGTTCATACGTCAAGTAATGTTATCTTAAGCGGTCACTTTTGATATATATTGTTAAAATAAAATAGTAGAGTTTTATACATTTTGGGCTTTAAAATATATGATTGTATTTTTTTAAAGTCCCTTCGTATGAAAATTGGTCTGAAGAAATTTAATGTTGGATGTTTAGCTAATCTGGCCAGATCACATCTCGAGCAATTCGATACAACTCCCAGCCCATAACAACATATATATATATATATATTATATATAGTTTCTGAGCTAAACCTTCTAACACTCGAGTTCTCGAGAGCATCGCTTCAAGAAAAGAAGACTTCGTGATACGGCTCCCCAACCTCAACCGACCTTCTGCTTCTTATCTTGCGAAACACTCTTTAGCATCTTTTCTTTTTTTTATATACCTAGCTCTTTATAATCTCTCTTTCTCTTTCTAACCCCTATGTTAGAGTATATTTCTCTCCTTCTCGAATGTTATGTGTGTGAGCGTCTTTCGAACACACACAACGAGGAGAGCAGAGTTGAAACCGTATCGCTCCCGGTACCGCGGTGCAGAACGAGGGTGTTTTCAGGGCCGGGGGGGAGGGAGGGAAGAGGGAAGAGGAGAGGTTTTCTAAACAGGCAGGAAATTGTCTCTTGGATGGTATCATGGCAAAACTGTGTTGCGATATTCGAAACATGGAAGCAGTGCTTCTTTCAAGACTTTATTTTGAAAAAAAAAAAAAAAACACGATAGAGGATTTTAAACAGGGTTCTTTCCTATTTCCATGAACATTTTTATGAATTTTGTTGTTTATTTTTGAGTATAAAATATCACTTTAATATTATAGGCCTATATTTAAAAAAACATACTGAATATTTTCAAAATATCTTACTACCCCGTCCGGACTATCAACATTTAACTATGCTACTGGTGTAGCGATGAGTAAGGTAGCATTTTAGAGTGATTTTATTCGCATTTGCTTAAAAAGATAGTGGGGATAACTTTTAATAAAAAAACACCCTCAACAAACACGGCCGGGATTCGAGCCCCTACCTCCGCAACACTGGCCAAAAAGACTAAATGAGCCTGATATTTAGTACGCGTGTCCAATGATGTGAGCTTTTGTATGTCCATTTTATCTTAGAAAAAAATCTTATAACATTTTAAAACAATATATATATTTTCGTGATTGATATGGTATTTTACCTGAATATAGAACAAACATAATAATTATCAAAATAAATTAAAATGTTTATTTTTATGATGAGAAATTAAATGTTTCCGGTTTACCCCCATGTTTTATGATACACCACTACAAATAATTTTATTTAATTGTTCTATTAATTAAGTTTAAAGAGTGTCACAAAGATTAACTAAAAAAAGTCCTCAACCAATTAATGTATAATCCGCTGTACTTTCCATCCTAGAAATCTCACTGTCCGTTAACAAAGCCATGTTATGCCGCGTAAACAAGTACGAAATCAATCTCAAACTAGAGATAGGCAGTGAATGAGTGATTTATAACATCATATATTCTCCGGCAAGCTTTTGTTTATCGTCCTAATCTTCTGTATGACCAATAGTTTTACAAAGAATTATTGAAGTACATACACGCACTTCTCTCCCTTGGAATTGAAAGACCGAAACAGAATATCAGTCTCGTCGCTGTGATAAATATCTTTAACAAAACTACCCCTTCATCCCCCTTCCCTCCCCAAAAAAACCCAACACAATAGCCCAGAGAGGCGTATCGGAGCGAAACTTAATGGGTGTACGCGTTTACACAATACTAAGATATAAATCCAAACAATTGCACTTTTAGTGTTGTTATCGTCATTTCTACGCGGAGGCTGGAAGCTTTGTATAGGACCCGACGAGTTTAGTTGCTGGAAAATACGAGGAGCATTCCCAGAGACCATATTTCGAAGGGGGATGGCAAAACAATGGGGCCCTGCGGCCACTATTCCATTAAACGCGACCACATAACTCAGCCTTAGTGCTGCACTCTGGCGGTGTTATGGCTGTCAAACAAGAGGGCACTGTGTTGTGAATTGACGGCGAGAGTTCGAGAGTGGCCGGTTTTACAGTTCTCGAATGTCCCAACGTGAACAAGCTTTAGAAAACCGTAACTCAGCTCATAAATTCATCGGCAAAACTGCGACGATACGCGGCCACAAATTGCCTCAGCTATGGAGCAAGTGTTAGCTTTGTTATTTGTTTGTTTTTGGCTACTTTTTAAAATTACTTTTATTCGAAACAATAGATGTTTGGGTGCAGTTTAAATAATAGTTGACAAGGTTTCCATTATTTCCTTACGATCAAATTTCCTGGGTTGTCAGGTTTTGCGGAAGAAACTCCCAGTTTTTTAGGCAATTAAGATTGAAGAAGAGTAATAAAATTTCATTTTTCATCAATCTGACTAAAGTGTAGTCATGTAGCTTATGGTTAAAACAGGATAATTTAAGATTGATTTGTAATTACTTATCCTCTTGCTCGAAACCCCTTGTTTAAGAGGTAATAAGAAAATCAGCGTGCTTTTTCATTCATCCAAAGACGTACTATTTTAAGCTTTCAGTTATGTCCCAAATTAACCATGTATCCCAGAATTTTTAATAGATTTGCAAAATTCCCGGTGTTTTCCCGGTTTTCTTCAGACACATTAAATATCACGTTTTCCCGGTTCTCCTGGTTTTACAGGTGCATGAATTTAATATATTTTTATTTGTATTGTTTTTGAGTAAATTTAGCTTTTTTTAAAATAAAAAATTGGCAATTTTCTTGTAAAACACAAGAAATAACTGAGCAATCTAACTAAATATTAGGCTTATCTAGCCTGGTTTAATGGTGATGGAGGCTGGGCTCGAATCCCAACCAGATGTACTGAGGGTTTTTTTTCCCACCCCTATAACACTCTCCACTACACAGCATATAAGATGACCTGGTGGTCTGGTGGTAAGGTGTCAGACTTCTGTGTTGGGGGTCCGGGGTGCAATCCTCGATCCCGGCACAGATTTATCTGATTGTCAAACCCTTCCTTCCCCTTTAACAAGATGTGTATTAATCACTACTTGTTAATGTGTGGAATACCAGGCCTCCACCGTGATTCGGATCCCACGTTAAACTGTAGGTCCTTCATTTCATTTCACAATCACCCTACCATTACACATTAGTGTAAGTGCGTATAACCCGAACAGTTAGTAAGATGCAGTGCTAATAAAAAAAATACAGCATATACATGAATATCAGACTTTGGAGATATTTATTTGCATATTTTGCCATAATATGAGCTAGCGCTGTGATCGCTTCATATTTTTGCTATGAATAGGGTATTTGTGACGTATAGCAACAGCTTTTTCTTATTGTTTTGAATAAACACTAGTATAAATCATTCACGTAGCTGAGATAAATAGATATTATATTATTATTTTTAATTAAAATAAAGTATTGTATGTGAAGAACCATTAAAATAAATAACATTATTGCATTAATGTAATTATAATAATAGTTTAACAATGATTTAAATCCTACACAATGTGTAGAGAAGATTCCCACACACACAGTGTACCGAGATAAATATGAAAAAAATAATATGTTTATTGCATAACCAAGAAAATTTGAATCTTTTTAAAATTATGAGAATTAAATTATTATAGTCGATAAGTATTTTACCTATTAACTTATTCTTTGATCATCTCTATTCGTCCACATAAATGCAAGTATCCCTCATTTTTAATTCTACCTTCACCCCTACACTAATAATGCAGTTAAAATGCGTAAAGCCCGAATAAATAGCATTATCATAATATTATTATAATCCATACTCCATTTAACAAAAGTGTTCGTCTGAGTCGCACAACCATCCAAAGTACTGTATGTCGACTGTAGCTGGCTTTTTTCGTGGTCCATGAGGATACAAATCATAGGAAATAGATTGGTTCATCTAAGAATTCACCCTCTTCGGTGGCCGCTTAGTCTAAGGCCCTACTTTCGCGTTATACTAGACTGCCGATGACGGGCAGGTCAGGTGTACTCAGAGTGGTTTCCCCCCTCTCTATCCACGCAAATGCGGGTGCACTTCTTATTAATTTAGCCTTATTAATCTCTAAAACCATAACATAATTAGTACATAACCGTATAACCCGAACGGGTATTAAGACGTGGTGCTAAATAAAAGAATAAATACATTTAAGAACATGAAACCATACCACATTGCTAAAAGTATTAGTGAGATTATAATAAGTACAGTAGGTACCTGTTATGATGTAGGTTTATAACTGGTTATGTCATATGCTTATGACATTTGTTTTATTATTTTATGAACTAATTTAGATGTGAATTCTTTATAACCAGCTAGGTCTACATTCTGAATTCATCACGAATGTGTGTCATACCAATCCAGAAAAAAAAAAAGGAATTGAGAACAACCTTTTTTTTCTTTCCTTTAAGGCTCAAAGAATATTTATTCGGTTCAAGATGCATTAGTTTGGCAAATGTTTGCTAAATATATTATAAGAAAAGAAAACACTTTTTTTGGTGACATGTAAAGGGCAGCAAAGTTTTGGTATTGACAGAAAGGTCTTCAAAACATCAAAAAAATGTCCTTTCCGTTCCTACAAGCGTAAGGGCGTCTTCTACCATGAATAGCAAAGAAGTTGAAGAGTAGGGAGGGTGTCAAAGTGTGTCTGAAGGGATGTTACCCCTTACAATGAGCTCTGAGTTCACGTACACAATTTAGTGATCGATAATTTTGAAATCGATGGGGGAAGAGATTGAGAAATGGGTTGGACTGGGGAAGGGGGATATTAGGGTCATCAAAAGGTCACTAGCCACCCTCTTTTGTGCTGGGTCAGCACAGGTCAGATAAAAAACGCAACATTAGGGGAGGAAAAACATTTATTTTTTGATCAGTTTATATCTAGGGATTACATTTTAAATTTCTATCAAATTCAAGTTCTTTTTATTTTAACCATTTTACTGATATGAAAAAATACTACATTTTTAGTATTATATACAGTTAATTTTATGTTAGAGCTTAGGATATACATGCACGCGCGCGCGCGTACACACACACACACACGCATAAAAAAAAGGAATTGTTTAGGCACGATAACATTTCTTATATACACCTCCTCATTTTTCTCTCTTTCTTTATACATATAAATCAAATAAATTAAATATTATTAACTATATTGAATCATAATTGGGCCATAAAGTAACATACAATTCACAAAAAATAATGTTATAACTATATAATATTTTATCCATCGTAATATAATATTAGAAATGAGTCGAATTATATATTTCTCTAATCCGAATCTTAAATTTTTATTTCGAATCTAGAACCAAAATTAGAATCCTCAAATCTTAAAAAAAAAAAAATTCAATTTTAGTTGAAGTGAAAATATTTCAATTTTTTTTTCAGTTGGTTTAATCTTGGTCCCACTGACAAACAATATTTTATTTGTCATGTATATTACGTCATAAACAAAAAAGAGAACACTTTTATATATATATATATATATATATATATATATATATATATATAAATAAAGTGTTCTCTTTTTTATTTATTTTTAATCTTAGTTCTTGATTCTATAAACTTTAATAAGTACATCCCTCTAGTTTTCCGGGAGTTGAAGGAAGACATTTGGACATTAAATTAGGGAAAAATAAATGAAATGTTATTCACTACATGAAATAATCTCATAATTGGGTCATTAAGTAATATAACAAATTCACCAAAGAATAATTTTATGGCTACATAATATATATATATATATATATATATATATATATATATATATATATATATATAACCGAAGATAAAATATTATGTAGCCATAAAATTATTCTTTGGTGAATTTGTTATATTACTTAATGACCCAATTATGAGATTATTTCATGTAGTGAATAACATTTCATTTATTTTTCCCTAATTTAATGTCCAAATGTCTTCCTTCAACTCCCGGAAAACTAGAGGGATGTACTTATTAAAGTTTATAGAATCAAGAACTAAGATTAAAAAAAAAGTATAAAAACTTGTCTCAATATTACAGAGTAAATGTATTTGATGGGAGTTCTCAAAACTAGGAAATACCTTGAAAAAGTTAGTCCAAACAAAAAAGTAATTACTACTGTCAACTATTTTAAAGGACTATCGTGTGATTAATAAAATTACTAGATAGGTTTTGTAACAACTTTTCAACACAAACTTCGACTCGTCAACTATAATTTATATAATTTAACCGTACCAAGCGGTATGTGCCAGAAAATAAAGTCAACTTCAGACAGAACTAATATTAGACTTGACTAAAAATTATATTTATTTTTGTTGTTTTTTTCCGTCTATTTTTTTTTTCGTAATATAAAATAAAAGTTGAGCGAAGTAACTTTCTGATTGATTCTCTCCACAAATGACAGCAGGAAACTTGAAACTCCAACTTGAGGAATTAACTCAATTCTCGGTCTCGGAACTTGATTATTCTCCGGTCGGGGAAGGGATCGTGGCGGGCAAGAGGGAAGCGGGGTATTAAGAGAGCTTGGCAGGAGCTACGAACATCACGCTAAGAGGGTGAGGCGTCCCGACGCGGAAGACAGACTTCGTTTCCGGTTGTATTTTGGAATTTTAAAATAAAGTTTGATTCAGGTTTTTCTCTATTTCTTATGACTTTAAAAATATGATTGAAATGCTGTGCATTCGATTTAATATAATTTAAATATAAATTATAATTTGTTTGAATTACATTCAGATACAAACATGTATAGGCCTACTTTGTAAGATATTTTAATACATAATATATATTATGCCATAATTGTATTAATTAAAGGGATTTCATATTAATTTACCGTCACTTAGGCCTAGATATTATAGTATTTATGCAATTAATTAGTTAATGAATGATTCTCTTTACAAAGTAACCTATATATAATCAGGACTTACTCTATAAGCTAATGAACAGGTATTGATTGACCTTAAGACACATACAAATATCCTAGGTGACCATCCCTACTTAATGCATTTTGTATCCGTGCTATTTGGAATGCATGATAAAATCCATAAACCTTAATAAATCGTACAACAACCATAACAGAGTCACATTTATAGAAAATAAAATTTTATTGTGAACCATTCTATTCATAATTAGACTTAAACATGCATTGGTGGTCGTAAGTTCTAAGTCATTGATCTAGTAATAGATTTGAATGCCGGATTTGGGTGATTTACAAAACTGCTGTTTTGCCGTCACCTTTTGAAACAAATGCAGACACATTTTCTCTAAAGATTTCTTCCTCGCACCTACCCTTAAATTAAGCCGTTAATAAACCTTACTGTTAAACTTTTTTTTAACTATGATGAACAGTACATTTAGTCTACGCTGAAAGATATCAACCTAACCTTGACTAGATAACTATGGACGTATCTTATAGTCTACGCCGTGAGTCAGCAACCTATTCAACCAATCGACTTATAAACATATCTGAGGCCCGCAATCAGTCATCGAATCTCCATTCTACTTTGGATGAAAAAAAATTCTTCTATTACTCTTATAAGTATTCGTTAGATTCAATTTTTCCTCAAATACTTTTGTTCTTTCTTTTCTACGAGGAAAAAAGAATGAATAAAATGTACATTAATTCATTTTAAAACATTACATTTTCTTATAACATTAAAGATTATAACTCTTCAATTACACGCTTCAGTGGCCGAATGGTATAAGGCGTCACTCTCGTGTTTGACTGGCCTGCTTATGACGGGGAGATTGGGGCTCGAATCCTTGTTGGGTCTACTGAGGGTGGCTTTTCCTAAATGGTTTCCCACTCTCCTTCCACGTAAATGTCGGTATATTACCACTAAAACTATTTCCATATATTTATACGTAACATCTTCAACTGTTACTTTTTATGGATAGTTTCATTGTCTATAAAATAACACTAATAAAACAAAAAAAAATCGTCAATATTTAAGGTCAAAAAGTATTTGTTTATTTTCTAGAATTTCCTTTTTACCACAGTTATACTGGAGCCCCGATTCACGCCTCTTGTCATTTTAAATTGTGATCTGTAGCTTGAACGGTAATCGACTGTTCCTGTTTGTGTTCCAGCGAGCATCTTCCCGTCTCCGACCTCGTACTGGACCAACCCCAGCGCCAACCTGTACTCCAACATCGCCGCTGCGTCCAGTCACTCGATGACGCATCACCCGAGTCACGTGACGTCACACCTGGGGACCTACCCACACATTATGCATGACCCACAGCGGACAGCACTTGGAGCCGCGAGTACCGCCGCCTCGCCATGTAAACGAACTTGTCGTCGTCAGCTCTTGACAACCGGGGAGGAAAACATCGTTACTGCTTCGGGGGTTTTTATCGTTGTGGGGTGTGTGCGAACGAATACAGATAGATAATTTAGCCGTGGCCGGTCCTAAAAGGGTTGGTGTCGTAGCTATGCAAGCAATGGGGTACTGGATACACCCTGGCCAACATATTAATACTCAAATATCTAAGGTTGACGGCAATAAAGTACATTCATCAAGAATACTTAAATTTACAAAAGAAAGGTTTTTTAAATTACTATTTTTATGTTAAAAAATTAATTCTTACACATTATAATAATGGTTTTAAGCCTTTAAATATCATAGCTATACACCCGGTGGCTAATGTGATTTTTCCATATTAAATATAGTTTTTTTTTTTACTTGACTGAAATTTTTTTTGTCTACCCCTTTATATATATATATATTAGGGGTGTGCGAAATCGACTTTTTTGGTTCGAGACGAGATCGGAAACGAAACTCAACCATCGAGACGAGATTGGGAACGGTAATTTTAGAATCCCTTACTTCGAGACGAGAATTGGAATTAAAAATGTGAAACTAATTATTTATAAATTTTCTAATATTACGTACCTTAAAACACTGACAATATTTAATTTGTTAAATGAATACATAGGCCTTTATAGAGGAAATTTAAACAAATTATATATAAAGTTGAAAATTTAAGCAGTTTTTAATACTTTTGCTATAACTTAGGCTACTTAAATTATAAACATTAATGAAACATTAAATCTAAATTTACATCTGAAATAGGTTGACATACATATTTATATTCAGATCATAAAGAAAACATGAAAATCAAGTTTAAAAGTAAATTAAATATAGAAAAAAAAAGCTATTCCCGAAATTTTCGGGATTACAAAATATGTTTCCCGACAATCGGGTCGGACAAGGGAAATATTTTTTCTTGCGGGAATCCAGAAATTGGGGAATTTTGCCCAACCCTAATATACAGTTCAATTTTTTACCACAAATAAAGGAACGACTGGTCATAGTTTTAACTTTAAACAGCCAACATAGTTTACATTGTAATGAATAATTCTCAAGTAAAGTGAAAATAAAACTATTTTAAATAAAATAATATAAAACTGGAATCAAAATTTGGAGATGTCGAATTATATTTTAAAGAAATCTATGCCTTGCGATTAAAATAACATTTTTTTAACCATATTTAATAATTTTGTTTGCCTCGCCTTGAGAAATATAAAATGGGTAGGTGAACATATGAGGTAAGATACCGTGAATTTTGTTTATAAATGTATTTAATAACTAATTTAAAATATATTCAGGTAAAATTAATAAGGCCCACAAGATTTTTTTTAATACGGGAACTACAATATTTAAAGCTTACCTCATATTATAATTTCGCTTTAACGTATAAAATACTTAATTAAAGTCACCTGTCAAAGTATTATCAATAGAATTTATATTTAATACTCTTTATTATTTATTTTCCAAACCTATATTCTTTTTAGGGTGTGTTTAAGGTTTTAATGAATGAACTAACAATACTGTAATTGTACTGTAACAGCTTAGCGTTAAAGAAATCCATGATAAAGTTGATTTTAAGTAATTAATTCCATTTCAAATATTATTTATTATTAGCTAATATATTACTTTAGATTTTAGGTTACCTTAAACTTGGCATTTATAAAATTAGTGTTTCGATAACAAACCCAACAATATAAATGTTTGACTAGTTTTTATTTCACACGTAATGACCAACTATTTGAGTTTTACATTAAACTAGAACATTTGTTAATTATTCAAATAAATATTTTTATTTTTTAGAAGATATTATAAAAAACTTATTATTTTAATTTAATTCAAATAACATACTTACGAAACAGGCTTAGTTTATTTTTGGTGGCAAAATAAAAGAGAAACCACACTAATTATTAGAATAGTAACACTTGATACAAAAAGTGACATGGCTTAAATACTCAAAAACCTGGATGTAAATTGTTGATATTTAGAATTTTGTTCAGGTTTGGATTGATCTAAAATTTACTTGATCATAATATCTAAATATTCAAATATTATTAAACTATCATAATTCCAAAGTGTTAATGGTATATATCGTGGATCATATATGACTAATAATTTCACTATGAATTCTACAGAAGAAAGACAAATTATGGTAAAATATGTTTCATGTCGCCACAACCATAAACATCGTTCCCATATTTTAATGAATTCCTGGAATATGTGGGGAAGTAAAAGATCAAGGTATGTTATCGATTGAATTTGTTACTCACTTATAATTAAATATCGACATAGTAAAAAAAAAACTTGATATATAAATTAGTGCCATCCTCGACCTAAGAAAATGTGAAGAACTTGACTTTACCGTTCTAGCTATTTAAAAAATAAAAAGTACAAAATTGCACATTGCAATTTTATTTTTGCCCAGAACGTCCACATTAAACATACATAATACCTTTGAAATAAACTGTACAAAACTTTAACTGAACTATTCTAGTCACCATAGAAAAAGTGTAAATGCCAAAGTGTTGTAAAAATATATATATATATGTGTCTATGTAAACATTATTGTCTTTTTGTGCAACAATAAAGACTAAACCATTTGTAATAAATACGCACTATTCTAGTCAAGACTATGAACTGTGATGTACCTTGGCCGTTGTAGAAGATACTTATTTGATTAATGAAGGCGACTAATTCACGATGTTTATAATTAAATTAGTCATTTCCAAGTCCAGGATAAGAAATGTTGACGATTGATGTAAACAAACTATTTAATGTCCTATCTCAGTTGAGATTCAAAGTAAACAAGAAATATAGAACGAAAGATCAAACCTATCTGTCTTAGTTGGCTGGTTTACTGCTACTAGCTAGCAGCTTACGGATTATTTTCCTCTTGTGACGCGAGTAGAGTTTTTGCTAATTATTTTAAACTTTGTGTTTCATTTTAAATTGAAATGTTATTATTTATACTATTACGCTTGTCTCTATCCAACTCAAGTATCTAATATCTAAATTAAAAAAATACCAGTCAAAATAAAAGAGGACGTAATTTAGGACATACAGTACCATTAAAAAACAGTTGAATTTGACAGATAAATTTAATGAAAGAGTTGGAATTTTACTTTGAGTCCAAACCAAAATGGGACATCCTATAAGTTTGATTTGTATAATCTGTGAGTTGTTTCTCGTACAGTGTAAAGGAGACGGACAAATGAATAACAAAAAGTGATCAATTAAGTTGACAAAGCGCGAAGATTCGTACAAATCGTTGAGAGTGAGGGACTGTTTGTTTTACACCTACCTTCAATTTAACTTGAATGTATTATATAGTGTAATTTTCCTAGACAGATGCATAGAGTTGTTGTAAGCCATATTCGATGTTGTATTAATTTATTATTTTGTTGTTTCAAACATTAACACTAAAAAATTGGTCCTAAGAAATATTTTTAAAACAAACGCATAAAGTGAAATAAATATCAACAAATTGAAGTGCTTTGTGGGGTAGACAGAATGATTTCCCTTCAGAAATGTATCCCTCCGCTCAAAAAGAATATAAAATTATAAATAAGCATTGGAATGACTGGAATTGTGTCCCTTTATTATAATTAAATATCAATTTTAAAGAAACTTACAAGAATTAGCTTATGGTTTGATTAATATAATAGAATAATATTATCACCCACTCTGGTGGTCACACTGAATAAATAGTCACCTTGCACTATACTGAATTGTTGACACGATGGAGAGGTTGAGGTTCGAATCTCAGCTGGATGCACCTGGGGGATGAGCGTTAAGGGAATGCCCCTGTGGGTTTTTTTCATCCTCTCCAATTGTGGGTGCATTCAATCTAAATTATCATCCTTATTCCTAGCCTTTAAATTATGCCCCAAACAACCATTCAATTGAACGTAATAACCTTTAAAAAAAACTTATCCAACACCTGCCTCAGTGGCAGCATGGTCTAAGGCTTCACTATCGTGTTATACTAGATCACCGATTATAGGGACATCAGGGTTCAAATCCCGGTCGGGTGTACTGGAGGTGGTTTTTACTAAATGGTTTTACACTCTTCCTTAACGCAAATTCGGGTACACTTACTCTAAATTCAACTTTCTCCATCCCTAACTCATGATCGTAATTAGTTAATATGTGTATAGACTGAATAGGTAGTAAGACACGGTGCTAGAAAAATCACCCAATGGCTAAAAAAAAGTACTAAGCCTCTTTTCATGTATTCATACAGCAAATCGTCTGTTCCTCAAATATACCACTTGGCAGGTGTTGTCTGTGGTTAGATTACATTTTATTTTTTGTACATGTTCTAAAAGTTTCTCCTATAACAATCGGACTATAGATAAGATCTATGCTCTAGACGTAATCTTGGCAAAATGCTACAAACATAAATATAACCTAAGTTTATAATCTGAACTTTTTTGGGGGTAAGGAAACTCTTTTCTGAGGGGAAGCATTTCCTTTCTTCTTCAGCGATTATTTAATTTGTATAGAGTTATAATTATATCAAGTAGGAGATTATTAAGTTCCCGGTGATTAGTTTGGCACACTCGTATTTTGCGTAGGACTGGTTATCCGTCCTCCACCATCATTATTATAGTTTGATACTAGCACAGGTCTTGGCTTCTAAGTTTTCTAACAATCATGATCTCAGAACGCACACACATATAAAGTCTTGGTGCTCGACCTAAAATAAAATAAGCTTAATTGATTTGAAACAGAAACTAAATAAATACGCTCCTTTGGTATATGTTTTTCCACAGGTGCTCTCATGTCACTTGATAAAATGAATATTTTCAAAATATCAACGAACGTGATCGTAACACGAAGAACATTTTTTTTATATAAATTTCCAAAGGTTTATAGTATAATTTTAATTGAAACTGTTTATTAAATGTTTATTACCTTAACTTTTTTTAACACATTTTTTATTTGGATATGCCTCAAAACGTTTCACCTTAATTATTCTCCAAATATTCGTAATCTATAGTAAATTTGCTTT
Organism: Timema podura; assembly: GCA_033556935.1. NCBI lineage: Eukaryota > Metazoa > Arthropoda > Insecta > Phasmatodea > Timematidae > Timema > Timema podura. The sequence goes on from JAVRXN010000012.1 coordinate 29,022,219, forward strand.
AACTTTATGAAAATATGTTATGCTATGTTATTGTTATTTATATATTTGCACAATTTATATCGCTACCTGACAAGAATTAAAATACGGATAAGTAAATAAACAGCCCATAATGCTAATAGAACACTCAAAAATATGTTTTATATAATATGTTATGTCAAAATGTATGTATAAGTACTAATATGATTCAAATAAACCATAATCTTTTAAATCCTTTTCCTACTTACAAATGTTTTTATGGGTATATTTTACTCCACATATTTATGATGAGTTAGGTAATTTATTTTTTAAAGTGTATACAACAATATAAAACAATTGATGAACAATAATGTATCCTTTTTGTACTGGATTATATATACAAACATTCAGAAATAATTTGTGAAACAAAAATATTTTAGTGATTAAATTTTGTTTTCTATTTTTTATTAGGGTTGTCATTTTATAGAAAGTTATTATTTTGGGTCTTTAAAAAATTCATTAAGAACGTTATAGTGCTGAAGATATATGATTTTTCTATCAAATTGGTAACTAAATACAATACCTTTTATCAAGTGAATAGATTGGGCATTTTATTTTAATATTATTCAAAGAAAAAGATATCAAGCGTCTTAGGGTTGATAATCCATTTTAATAATTATTATTTTTATTATTAGCACCGCATCTTACTACCCGTTCGGGTTATACGCATATAATTATTATTTATGCGATTTTAAGGATTAGTTGATGCCATTGCTAAATAAAAAGTTTCCTTTAGACAACTATCAGTTTTGGTGATCTTAAGAATTAATTTAAAAGGCAAAAGCAAAATTTAACGATAATCTAACGTCATTCTGTTTTATAATAATAAAATCAAATTTAAATTACTGTGCAAGAGCAGCTAATTTACAATTGTAAAAATATATTATTCTCACAACAAACAAGGCCTGAGTTAAAATTCAAAATAAATATATTGCATATAGTTACATTCATTATTTTATTTCAATAAAAGTTGTCTTTGGATTAAATTGAAAATATCATGAACTTCCGAGCCATTCTAGCTATGTGTTAACGAACTAGTTATTTGTTATACTGATATATTACTGCAACCCCAGAACAATCGCTGTTTCATAATTGTTTTAAAACAAACCAGTTTGTGTTACTTGATGTATTGTTAAAAAAAAACTAAAAAAAAAAGCAAAAGTGATTTTTTGCATAAATTTGTACTCGTAAAAATTGAATTGTATGCTTTTTAGGCCCTATTTCCTGGCAAAACTATAGCAATTAAGTACTGCAATGTTACCCTCATGCCATTTTACTAATAGAACACCAACTTACCAGAATACAAGTTTATGGAAATTAAAGTGTCAGAAACTTTATAAGTGATAAAGAACACGTCTTGAAGATAAATTTATATTTCTCATAAGTATATTTAAATTTTAAATTACTTACAGTGAAACGCTTTTTTGTAGCCTGACATAGGGTTTAATTTTATTTCGAAAGTAGTTGACAGTAGTTTTGACTTATGGCAAATTCATATTATATTTGTACTGTGAATATTGTAATCATTCCAAAAGCTGAAGAAGAACCTCGGAGTTAATGTATTATAATCATAATTTTGGGTAAGAATTTGTAGGGGGGAAAGTAAAAAAACTTTGTGTATACGCTGTCAGCAAAAAATAATAAAAAAAATGTTCGTGGATTTTAATGTATAAATGTTAAGTATTATGTTATTTACCAAAGATACCGCCATATAAGATTATTATAAACCAAATTATCTTGGTTTTGTAACAAATCTAATGTGTTTTATTATACATAAAAGCTTTTGTGGAATGATGAGGTGCAGATTTGTCCTGACAAGTCACAAAATATCTTGTAAATGAACATAAAATTCAAGAATTCAAGAAAAGTTTCATAATAATTATTCATAGCACAGCGATAAAACCAATTAATTCTATAACTATAAATAAAATCATTCCACAAACGTTTACTTACCTAATTTACCTTATAATCTAAGAAAATCACATCATAACACTATAGTTGAAGACATTAATTTAGAGTAGTTTAAGATATATTTTATTAAATATTTATGTAATTTTGAAACACTTAATAATCAAGATTGAATATCTTGTGAGCAATTTTGTTTAACTCAAATATTATTTCCTGCCAGCTAATGTCAACATTGACATTTTTAGACGGAGTTCGAACACAAATAATTCATTCCAGAATTTTAAGAAGGAATCCTGATTTTTCTAGACCCTTTAGAGCAGGGATCAGCAAACCGGGGTAAATTACTTCTTATGGGGTAAAAATGAAGTTATTGGGGATAATGAGGACTCTATAGACATAAATAAAATTATATAAAACGTGCGTTCCTTGTTCCGACAGAAATTTCTCTTCTAGCAACACTGCATCTGGCCATTGTAATATACGTGTTTAGGGGACATCACGCCATGTTGAATTCCAATATTTAACACATTTTTGAGTATGTGAATGCATTTAACAAAGAATTGCAAGGAAAAAACATCGATATAATTTCAGCCAGAGAAAAGATTTCAGCGTTTTGATCAAAGCTTTTATATTGGAAACAAAAAGCTGAACAAAACAAAACAGTTTCCATTTCAAAGTTATCTTTGTTTTTAGAAGATTGTGAAAATATACTTTCGACGACATCAAGAATACAGTTACAAGGCATCTTACTAAACACAAAGAACGGTTCTATGTTTACTTTCCAGATCTTGATTCACATACTGTCATTTGGTTGTAGATCCCTTTAAATGTAAAATTATTGCTGATGTAGCAGGAGAGCCTCAAGGGTTGGCAGAGGCACTTCTTGAACTTCGATCCAATAATGAAGCACATATTTAATTTGAAAACATATTTTTGGATGTCAACAGCTACAAAAGCTTTCAAAATTGCACATTAGGAGGCAGTCAAAAAGTTGCTGCCCTTTGCAACAACCTACCTTTGCGAACAAGGATTTTCCACTCTAATGAACATAAAAACAAAGCAGAGAAATCTATTGGACCCCGAAGACAGTATCCAAATTGCTCTGACATCAAAATGACCCAATTTTGATGTTATTGTATCCAAAATGAAAACCATTTCTCCAAAACCTGAAGTGAAAAAGTTTTTAAAAAATCCTTTTGTTTCATATAATGAGGATATTAATTTATTTTATACTTTTTATATTTTTTATTGTATTATCCGAATAAAAATAAATAGATTCAATAAACCTTTTAATTTTAATAATTTATTCTATGACTTTTTCCGTTTAAAATCAAGGGGGTAACGTCGGCGTTAGTAAATATATTTTGGGGTATTAGGTAAAAAAGTTCCCTGACCCCAGCTTTAGAGAATAATAAAGAGGAATGAAATTTGATATTTCATAAAAGTTTCTAGTGATGTTTTTATCAGGATAATTTGAGATTTAAAGGAAAACATAAGCAGTCGTTAGGCAACCTAGCTGAGAGAAGGGGGTAGCGGGGAAGACACATGATTGAATCAGCTTGTTTATTTATCCATTGTGCTTTTTATTCCATAAGGGCCCGCTATTTAACGCTAGCAGTTAAATGTAATCATCTGATCTAGATAAGACACAACATATAGTCATTCGGTGGTCAATGTACCAGTGTGATGAGATAAAGGCCCAATCTCACCAATGATGATATTATCAGTGATACTAAGAACCAATCCCGGGAACCTTAACCTACATTATTGGGAATTCGTGATAGAGCGTCAAACTTCTCGTTTGGTTTGCTAGTGACGTGGAGCTTCGGGTTCAAACCTTAGCTGAGTGTATTGGTCTGAAGGTGTTTTTTCCCCCAAGGCCGGTCCCACACTATTCACGAATATGGAGGAATGTTCGGGTTTCATATGCATGTCCGAGAAGTGTGGAAGGTACACGAATGGCGAATGGCAAACGTTCAGTCGAATATTCTGGATTCTAGAGGTTTCTCTCTGGGAACAGTTTTTGGGGCACGAACCAAAGGAAGTGAATGTTCGCCACTAGAGTCTCGGTGAACATTCGGTACGCCCCTACACTACACATCAGTCCTTCATGTCGTCTAGTTGATCGAAGTCTTTCCCTTTTTTAAGTGAGTGTGTATACAGCGGGCGCTGTACTCAATGGGTTTATATTTTGACACCCGCTACCCGGCATAAAAACAAAATTCTTATAAGAAGCTTGGTAAGAGCTTAACTAAAAATAAGGCTGCAAAACTAATTATTTAAAAAGGCAGCAAAATAGTGAACTTCAACCTAATATAAGGCAGTTAAAGCAGTGAAATACCAACCTAACGAAAGGCAGCTACAGCAGGGAACTACTAACCTAACGAAAGGCAGTTAAAGCAGGGATTTACTAGTCTAGTGAAAGGCAGCTACATTTTTTATTTATTTTATCCTTACTTTCTGTCCTGAGACCTAGACTGCAACTCAGGACCTATGTTACATTTTTTCTACCTCCACTAGTTGTTAGTTTATCCTAATTACAATCATATTATTTAATTTTATGATGATTATAGCTCCTAATCTAAGTGTCCCTATTTCCCTATCTTCTAATTTCATCCTTCTAGGTGGGCCGCCCCGGGTATTTTACGCCTCACTGGGTGTCCCACCGCTTCCGGATCTAATAGTCACCAGATCGGTGCGAACCCCAGTGGGGGCGAACAGCCCCCTATCCACCACCTGGGGAGGCGCCTACCGGAAATTTCGTTCCACCTACCTCCAGCTAAAACCATTACCTTGTACCTGAAACTAAACATGATACAACATAAGAAAATATAAACTAAAACTAACTTAACCTAATACATTTCTTGCAACTCGGTGGACGCAGAGCATCTTAATATTCTTCCTTGTCTCTTCATCTATTAATACAGTCAATGAAGAAACCTCGACGGACTGGAAGTCCTACCGTTCCAGTTCAGCACCTCACTTGTTGTCAAGTGGGCCAGAACATGCAAGTTGAGGGTTTTCTTCATCCGTCTCTTGATGTGCTTCGATTACTCTAATTACCGGCTTAGTAGCTTGGCTGCCTCAGGTCCCTCAGCAGTTTCCACTTCTGGCATTTTAAGGGGGCCTTCCTCAGATGGGCTCCGGATGACCTTGAGTTCCTCGTCCCATTCCACTCTGCCAGCCAGTAAGATCGACGTTTTGTTTAATCTAAATCTTGGTACCAGTTTCATAGTATATCTTCTGATTTTGACTCTGATGTCAAGTCGTCACCTTCTGTAATGTCACTGTCGTCACTGGTCTCACTACCTTGTCTCTCTTCCGTTTGTTCGTCTTGTCTAACCTGTCTCCTAGTCCTCATTTCTGCTATATATCTGTCCTTTTCTCTCTTTGACACGTCGTTCGCGATTGCATCTAGGAAACCCCACCTATCCACGTCACGCAATATATGATAAATTGCTCCGGTCTTTAATGAAACTTGCATTGTTTCCTTCTCTTTTACCGTTAGTTGACATTCCAGTATGACGTTTTCAGGGTAGCCTCCTTCCGCATTCGCATAGTCTCTTTTTTTGTCAAGCATCTTAGGTAGAGAACAGACCTGTACGGCCCATGACCAATGATATAGTGAACTAGCCCAGGGGAAGGCTGTAAAAATTTTAGCTTTAGGTGATCTCTGACATCAGGAAAGAGTTGGTAAGTTCTCCTTCCAGTTGTGCTTTGGTTCCATTCTGTCTGCCACTCGTCCAGCAATGCTTTCCTCACCTGGATACCGTTTATTACTCCTTCCCTTGTCAGTTTAACAAACTTGTCTAACTCCCTTTTCCGTAGCCAGTAGATAGCCGCTTTCTTCCTTATTTCTAGGTCTAGTAGCCAGATATCTAGACCACACACAATTCATTTGTTACAACTGTTCTATAGGCTCCAGATAGCCTTAAGAGAATGCATCTCTGTAGGCTTCAGATATTACATTTAACCCGTACCAGTCCAAGCCTGTGTGTCCCAAGTGCTGGCCCCATAACCCACGATGGTGACTAATAAGGCTTTATGGTAAATCCGTATATAAAGCCTGGGCAGTCTAAACCGGATCTGACTTATGCTAATAATCTTGTTCATTAATCTTAAGGCTCTTCCACATATATTCTCCACGTGCATCGTGAAGCCACGATTTTCATCCAACGTAACTCCTAGATATCTGGTATTTACACTTCGTCAAATCACTTGTCTGTCAATCCTTATCAAAGGTTTTCTCTTCACCTGGGAGTGCTTCTATTTCCAACAAACCTAGTTCGAGTCCTACGTCCCAAAATATTGGTCCACAGTCCTGGGGGCAGCCTTTCGTAAGTTTCTTACTTATTGATAATCCCGGACATCACAAGGTTGCATATCTGTCCCTACAGTAGTCCATAAAAACTCCGTAGAGACTCCCCGGACATTCTAATTCCCTTAAATTTTTGAACAGTGATGGCCAACACAAATTATCGAATGCTCCTGATATGTCCACGAATATCCCAATAACATATTTCTCACTTGCCCTATAAACATGGTTCATTGCCTCACAGATAGCGTCCTCCATATATCTGCCTCTCCTGAGGCCTTACTGCTGCTGGTGCATGCCAACAATCTCATAATGCTTCCTCAATCTGTTGCACAAGATCTTCTCTTGAAGTTTTCCACATACATTTAATAAACAGATTGACCTGTACGACTTAGGGAGATGTGGATCCTTGCCCTCACCCTTACTAAGAATGACTACCTCACTTTGTTTCCTTACATTAGGCACTCGGCCCTGGTCAATGGATTCATTCATTAAACTAGTTAGGAAGGGCTCTCTCTACCTGTTCGCTGATTTTCTGAAGGACTTCAACTCTGATTCCATCAGGTCCAGGTGCCTTTTTACTCTTCATTTCGGCCACTAACCTTATAATCTCTTCCCATATAAATGGATCTGTCTATGCTTTATTGTCGTAGTTCTTCGTCATGTCCATTCTAGCAATTTCTTGTTCGTCGTCGTCTTCCACACTATCGTCTGGAAGCAGCGTTTCAAGCAACAACCTTGCCAATTCTTCCCAGCAAGAAATCATGTCCCCACTCTGTGTCTTCATCGTCAAGATCACAGCTGGGGGATGACCTTCCCGGTCAGTATCTGAAATGGTATGCCCCAAGCATTATTTCTCAGCTCCTCCTGAACGTATCGCTACTAGCTTTCCCTCTTAGCCAGCCTCAGGGCAGATTCATACTCTTCTTTCTTCCTTCTATAGATATCTAGTAACATGCCACGACTCCAAGGATCGTGACAGTTCTGGTATCTCCTCCTCGCTGCCCTCATTTCATTCAGATTTTTCCCGAGTCTCTCATTCCAGGGTTTATTACTTATTCTTAATTTTTCCTTGAATATTGAGATGGCCACTCTCATGCCCTTTATACAGCTCTCTTAAACTCCTTCGCTTTCGCATTTAAGTTTCCTCCTCTTTCTATATCTGTTGGTAGTTTCAGTTCGCTCTTTAATATCTCCCAATTGGCTTTGAAGATGTTGAATTTAGGTCTTATTCCCACTTCAGCCTTCAGCCCCAGGTCTCCTTCAATCTCAAAAGTGATCAAGTTATGGTCACTAATTGTAATCCATCCAGTACTTTCCAGTTCTTAACGATCCCAATCGCTTCCTGGTTGCATAGCGTGACATCTATATTTGAGCTCTCTCCCGCTCTCCCCGCATAGGTGGGTGTATTCCCTATCATATTCAGCACCTCTAGCCTTCTTGCCCTATTATGTCTTCTTACTTCTCTCCTCTTTCATATGACCTATATCCACCTCTCCTTCCATCCGGCCTTCTCAACACATCGCTGAACCACAGGGGTAACTTCGATTTGCATCTGCGAGGAACACCACCAGGATACCTCTATAGACGTCATCTATAACTTCCATCTGCTCCAGGTATTTTTCAATGTCTTCTCTGTACTGGAAGTACATTCTGACTAGGATGAATGCGCCTTTATCTGTTCTTATCTCGATGCAAGTGACCTTCTCGTCGCAGTATTAATCTACTCTTGTAACCGTTATATGTTTATTGAAGATTACTATCGCGCTTGTGGGCGACGAACCACTAGTGATAATTCTCGCCTTTGTTGGCATCTGCAGAATTTTTCCACTTACTCTACTGTACGGCTCCTGCAGGTAAATGATGTCAACACTCAAGTTCTCTGTCACTTTTCTAATCTCTTCCATAACGGTCTTAATTCGCATAGCATTCAACTGCCGAATTTTTATTTTACTATTGCTTTCGTCATTATGGGTTGTGAGTAAACACATAACATCTGGGCCAAGCTTCCTTCGAGTCAAATGCTATCCAACCGTTTGCCTTCACAAAGTGTTGGTAGAGTTCCTAAACGTTGAGCTTCTCCTTCCTTATTTTGAAGACTTTATGGACTTTTTCGAGAAGTGGTTTTACCTCCGTCGGCAGATTCATTGACCTTAGTTGTATCCTATCCAGAGCCTCAGGGGTGGAGAAGGCTATGGACGCTCCCTTCTCATGACCAGGTCTTATTATGTGCCTCATAGCCAGATGTAGAGTCTGTTGCTCCTCCAACTTGATAATTAGAAAGTCTCGTCAAGGTTGTTGTATATCTGGCTCGGACTCACTAATTCATCTTGGTCACTCAAGCTATTTTCTTCTACACAGCTTTTTCTTCTTTATTCTACTCTACACCATCAGCCTCCTTCCTTTCTCCTAATTGTTCAGATAGCTCCTCGGGGTACTTGTTCTTCCTTTCTTCTTACTCTTCTTGTTCCTTTGTATCTCTCCCATGTACAAAGACTGGCCTTTCCTCCAAACCTCCATCTCTGATATCCCACCACTTCCGCTTATCCTTGTATTCCTCCACGGTTGTCTATACCTCTTCCTCCTTTTCTTCCTTTCCCCTAGTTGCCTTCACTCTTCCTACAATTTTTACCTCCTGCTCTACTTCCATCGTCTTAACATCATCTTCCATCTACCTTACCTTTGAACGTTCCCTATGTTCCTCCACCCTCCTCATATTTCTCCTAGCTCGTGATGGTGAATTCCTCTTTTTGCTTCCAGACTTAACTTTACTTCCACTCCGTTGCTTGTCCTTGTCAATACTCTCAAGTCTGTCCAGTATTCGTCTTAGCACCGTCAGTACACGTATATCGTCACTCATAATCGGTATTTTGTATCCGTCCTTTCCAAGAGTTGGTACGTTGGAAATTACCTAGTGTTAGGGTACTTGCACTTTTCTTTTCCTCTACTATTGCAAGGTATGCATTTCTTTAGTTTCTCTGTACAGTCCTTAAGTTCATATCCCACTTTCCCGCACTACCCACAGACAGATTCCTTGTTAGGGTCCCTGCATCTGTTACACCTCATAATGACGAGAAAGTCCATTGACTGAGATAGTTGTGAACCTCAGGTAAACACTTCCACCAATCAATAGGCTCGGACCCTTGGGGAGACCTTAGCAACATGATTTGTTACCCTTCTCTCCCTCTTCCCAGTATTAACCCTGGGCACAAAACCCTCGTCGAAGTCCTTTCTCGTTATTTTGCCTTCTAGGTTCTGTCTGTAAATCGTTTCCTTCAGTTCATCCTCAGTCATGTCCACCAGTACGTCATATAGTGTCACTAATGGTCTTCTCTTTCTTGGTTCCTCGCCCTTGAGACACTCAAGTGCTTGGACTCCCTTCCTTACCTTATCGTGTCGTCAACAGTTTCAGTTTAAACTACCACCACCTAACCGGCTGGCCTAATGTACCGGATACGAATTTTATCCCTTGCCGAATTTAGCTTTGACATTACCATTGTCTGCATCTCCTTCGTGTTCTCTCCCTTGCTAGACGAGATATATACCTTACTTATCTTATTCTATTGCTCTCGCATGATCCTCTGAGCCGGAGCCGTCTGACCCCTGGTCCTCCCGATTGTCCTGCGGCCGTTATCTGCGTGAAAGTTGGTCTTTTTATCGCCTCTTCCTCTTGCCTCTTCTTAACCTCCTCCCTCAGCCTTTCATTCTCGTATTCCAGTTGTTTGATCTGTCCCCCTTGATTTGCAATCACCAGTAGTAGATGGTCCACCACACGTTTGAGTTTCCCTGTCACCCCTGCACTGCCTTCTTGTCCTGAAATAGGCCATCGATGAAGTCGCCTGTGGCAGGAGTGTCCAAATTGAACACAACATGTTCGTGAAGATAGTTGCAATGTTTTCCCCGTGCTCCCGTAGTTTGTAACTTCGTCATTTTCCCCATCTAGCTCAGTTGTACTTTAACATCGGTGGTGTTGTGTGTGATGTGTAAGTGGCAGCAGCTGCAATATATATTAATCACACACACACAAATAGAAATATATTCACCAACAGATATATGTAATAAAAAATAAAAAACAAGTGTTACTCGACTAGTATCCCGACAATCACTGGATGTTTAGGGTAAAGTTCGACGAAAGGTCTCAACTACTCCTGGCCCGAACACGAACTCCTCTGAAGTGACGGGAAAAAAGCCGACAACTGTTTGATCGGTGCCGACCAGAACAAAGAACAAGAAGAATTACAGAAAAACTTTGGGAAACCGTCTAAACTGTTTTGTTCTAGTCTGGACACGGCCTTAAGTCGTCTCTCCTACGAATGAGGAGTGCAGTTTAGTTAAGTTTTTTTTGTTTTTTTTTAGCACCGCGTCTTACTACCCATTCGGGTTATACGCTTAAGTACTAATTACACTAATGAATTAGTAAATGGAAAGGTTGAATTCAAAGGAAGTGAACCCGCATTTGCGTGGAAGGAGATTGGAAAACCATTTAGGAAAAACCACCCCCAGTTCACCCGACCGAGATTCGAACCTCGATCTCCCCGTCCTCGGTGGTCTGACTCAACACGACTGGCACGTCAGCCAACTACGCCACCGAGGCGGGTTGCAGTTTAGTTAAAAGTTGAACTTATCATCTATATCGGCGGACACGAAGACTAAACGTCAATCTTGATTAGTCTGGTTTGCCTGCGGGTAGATCAGGGTTCACATCCCGGGTGGGAGTACTTGGATGGTTTCATTCCTAAATTGTTTTCCACTTCACTGCCACGCAAATACAGGTGCATTTTATCTAAATTCTACTTTCTTCTTTGATTATTGTAAAAAATGCGACAAGCCCAAATGGCGATAATAAGGTGTGTTGTAACCAAGTATTAATATAACACTAGTGTTTTTATTAATTTTTATTTGTGGTATTTAACGTTCACTTTCTAAACTGACAGATAATATAAACAGACTAATAAAATAACCTCAATCTAGAAAAGACACAACACCCAGTCCCACAGCCATCAATATCTCACTGTGAAAGAGGAAGTCCTAATATCACTACTGATATTTTTTCTGCCATGCTGGGAATTGAGCTCGGACCCCTTCACTATGTAATAATCATGTGCAAGTCTATGTTATTATACTTTAACACCACGTCTCACTACTTAATCAGGCTATATGCATATGTACTGTTTACGCTAAAATGAATGAGATTAAGAATTTAGAGGAAGTGTACCCGCATTTTCGGGGAAGAAGAGTGGAAAAATATTTAGGGAAACCCACTCTGAGTTCACCCAAACGGGATACAGTCCCCGATCTCCCTGTCATGGGCCGTCTATTATATTGCAAGAGTGACGTCTTAGACCACGCAGCCACCGAAGCAGGTGTATATGCTATTGATTTTATTTCAGCAAATTATGTTTTTTGTGGTAGCTACCATTAGTGTAGTATTCTTAATTTGGCGGAAGTAAATAAGTTTAACATATTATTTAAATGTATTTTCTTATTTGAATTTCAGTCCTAGTACAAATAGTTCCGATATTACTATAGTAAAAGGGTAATTATTAGTGGAGACATTAAAGTAGTCAAATTTAAATTTATTCAACATGGTAAGCAGCGCCGTACTGCCCATACAGACTGTCTGGCTTATTTACGTCAAGGTTAGTACATGAGAGAAGCGTGGTAGATATTTAGAAATCTCGGATTATTTATGAAGTAGTTTGATATTTTTAAAAATCTTATTTTCACTAAAATTTTAGACGGAAAATTTGACCAGCTAAAAATTTAAATTCTCAGTTTAAATTATTTTAATGTGGTGATATGTAGTACACAAAATACTACAAAACAATCCAATATTGTCGTAGAATGGGGGACGCGGCAGTTGGCCTAAAGTAATTTGCCCTAAAAGTCATTAATCTCAAAAGTACACATTTTCGTGTGGAGATTGGTTAATTTTTATAAACTCTAAACGCTAAATTTAAACTTTTTAACTGGTTATAAACTTGCTGATAATGTTTGTCTAAGTTTGGATAAGATATTTAAAAATATCAAACCACTCTTTAAATAATCCGGGATTTCTAAATGTCTAACACTGCAATGCGTCTTAGTGTTCTAACGTGTAGCATTCCTAATGTAATTGGGATGATGAAGTTAGGATTCAAAGAAGAAAAATTGGGAAACAATTGGGGAAAATTACCTCAGTAGATTCAGCTGGGATTCAAACTCCAACTTCACTGGCAAACCAAGGCAGTTGATACTTGTATACAATGTTCATAAGCTCCGTGTTCTTAATCACGTTATATGTCAAACAATTGGAAAACACAATAATTTGACAATTCAATATCATTTATACAAAATAATTCCAACAAATTTGATAAACTTAATCAACATCTTATATAAAAAGAAGTTTAGGGCCTAATGATTTAGTTAAAAAAAGATAGCCTTAACTTTTTTTTGCAGCGCGTATTACTAACTGTTCAATCATACGCATACGTAGTAATTAATATGTGTGTTAAGGATGTGGAACGTTGAATTTAAAGGAAGTATAACCGCATTTGCATGGAAGAAGAGTGGAAAAACCATTTAGGAAACCCCTCCTAGTTCATCCAACAGGGATTCGAACTTTGATCTCCATGTCATCTTAACTTATTGAAGTAAATAGATAAAAATATCACATGTCTAAAGAATGGGGACAGTTAACTTTTACTATAATTAATATTTTCATCTAGATCCATATAGGCTTTTTAATATTCATTTATTGGCGAACCTGTATTGAGTTCTCCGTAACTGTACGTAGTGCCAGCCTTTATTTTCATTTTAGTTTTTCACCACGCCTTAGTACCTTTTTTATTTATATACATATACTTATTCCGCCAATGAAATAGAAGGGAGTGAGGTAGAATATCTAGAATAAGTGTACTCGCATTGACATGGAGGGAGAATGGGAACTTGTTTAGGAAATAACACCCTCAGTACACCCAACAGAGATTTGAACTGGACCTCCCCGTCACCAGCAATCTAATTAGTCTAACAAGTTAGTGAAGCGTTAGACCATGCGGCCAACGATGTGGATGACAGCATTTAAGAAAGTTAAAGTTGATTCAACTTCCATGGAGTGCTACGGACTACGGACTACGCACTACGAACTTTACGGACTGGAACTTTGTGTGCTAAACAAAACTCTTCCTCTGGAGTCGATCTCATGATTCGGACTACGGATGCCACCGATACTGAGTACATAAACACGGCTTTAGTCTGTTTGCCGACCCTTGTGAGCCTTAAAAAAATACTCCATGGCCTTAACTCACAAGTGAGCTATAACATCCGAGCAACCACTGCATGTTGGTGAAGATAGTGCCAACATTTGCAGATAGAGAGTGTCATGTGGTCAGTACAACAAAACCTCATGCTGTTAATATAGGTTTTCTAGACCGGAGCCGCTACTTCCTTATTAAAGTAGCTCCTCATTTGACCTCCCATGGTTGAATTTGATCCCGTTCTAGGCCTACTGCTTCACATAAATATCTGGAAGCCCCGGGGATCGAACCCGGGGCCTCTGGATCTGTATCCAGGAGCTCTGACCACTAGACCAGAGAGGTGGTCGATCTGAGTCTTATTAATATTATATTTGAAAAGATAATTAAAATTATTCCTTTACAAAACAAAATAATTAGCTTAAATAAAGTTTCCCTAACTTTAAAGTGTACCATGAAATATTTTATACTAATATATCTGGAAAGTTACTATGATGGTTACCTGAGTAATTGATTGCGTGACGTGATTTGTCAGAATTCTCTTTTATTTACGTTCTCGCCTCGAAGCCTTTAAATCTCTTTTTTCCTGATAATTGCCAGCAATAAACACCCCGTGGCTCTATGACTGAAACATGAGCATGATATAATCCCCCACTTGGTCGTGTTATTAGACCAGTTTGGTCAGCTAGCTAGTCAACAAAACCCTGAATAAACATCACTTTGTTTTGTAACGCGATAAGCTTCGAGATTCCCAATCAACATCTCCACACGCTGAATAAACATCATTCTGTTCTGTAACACGATCGACTTCGTGATTCATATACAATGAATAAACATCACTTAGTTTGGTAACACGATCAACTTCGTGATTCCTATAATCATCATTACCAACAATGAATAAATATCACTCTGTTCCGTAACACAATCAACTTCGTGATTCCTATAATCATCATCACCGACAATGAATAAACATCACTTTGGTAACACGATCAACTTCATGATTCCCTTTCATCACTAACACTTAATAATCATAACTTCGTTTTTTAACACGATAAACTTGGTGATTCCCTCTCAACATCAACACGATAAACTCCGTAATTCCTAGTCATCACCACGAACACTGAATATATATCACTTTGTTTTGTAGCACTATCAAGTATCAACGTCATGATTCCTAGTCAATATCAGCCATTACAATAAAGTATCATTTCTTTTTATCAAATGACTGACTCTGTATGTCCTAGTCAATATGATAAACACTGACTTATTTCATCATAAAATACTTTAATAGCACTTTTGTTTTGATCAGAAAATACTTTAATTCGGTTTGCTGGCACATATTATCCTGTTATAAGTGTCACGGGTGATACAAAGTAATTTGATACGTTTCACTGATGAAGTTTGTTTCATTTACCAAAGAAGGAAGGCTCCAATTGATAACGGAGTATGGTTGTTATGTTTGTGCTGAAATCTAAGTTACATTAAGATCCTGATATTTTGTATAACAGCTGACTGTTTAAAAACAAAAAAGCGAACAGATAGACCTATTAAATTACATATTCAGACACTTTTACCCTTGATGATTTATCTTTTCTTTTTGTTCAAATGGTATTTTACCACGAAGCACAGTTATATATGAAAAAAGTATGCAACTAAACAACTAAGATAATCTTAGATGAATAACCGGGAAAATAGAAATAAATATAGAAGCTGTTTTGGGTGCTTTGCGATATAGAACTGGGTTCCCTCCACGTCTTGCATTACGCATTATTGTAGGCTATACTCTAACAAATTAGCTTATCCTCATGAATGACCAAATGAGTTAAGACGTCAGGATTGAAATACTCTAAACTTTCCATGATAATGGAATTAAAGTTCGAATATCGGCTGGTTGTACTGAACTGTTTTATATTTAAAAGGCTAATCGTTCTTCCTTCATGTAAATTAGAGTACATTTATTCTAGATTCTACCTTCCCCAACCCCACCCTATTGGTGTAAATTTGTGAATATTCCGGATGAGTAGAAAGACGCAGTTCATATAGTTTTCTTTAAAACATAAATTAGTCATATTAATTATTGATTTCATGCGTTTGAAATGAACTGAATTGATTTTTTTTTAGAACCGCGTCTTACTAACTTTTAGAGTTATATAGTTATGTACTAATTACGCTAATGGGGTAGGATTGAGGAAGGTTGGATTTAGAGGAAGTGTACCCGCATCTGCGTGGATGGAGAGTGAAAAACTATTAAAAATGTAACACTTTCAAAAACATCTAACCGGAATTCGAACCCTTATCTTCCCATCATCGGCAGTCCAGTATTTTGTAAGAATTATGCCTTCCTTAAACCATGTAGTCGCCGGAGTGGGTATTCGTTGTGTTATCCTCTGTCGGTTCCGGTCTTTAATAAGGCGGTACCAACCTTCATTGAATAAATGTAATTCTAAAATGTGAGTGTTAGCTAGCTTGTCAACGATTCCCTTAACTCTGCTCCTTGAGTCTTTTGACAATGCGATTCCCTGCTCGTTAATGGTTTATTCCCTACGTGTCTCCAGAACGTTAATCACCATGAACACAAGGGCCGCTCAGACATAATGGCTAGGGAGGTTTGCTAGGAAAACAAAAGAAGTTGCACTGGACCTCGACAAAACACTCTTTTTTCAGAGAATACTATCGTTAACTAAGTGTGACGCTATTATTTTATGACACAAGCAATTTAAAAATTTCTTCTTACATATTCATAAGTTGGTTTAATGATTCTTGTGAAGTACACTCTGTTTTGTATATAGCTTATATAAGTTAAGTATTGAATTTTGGGGTAATAATCGTGGAAATGTTGCATTTTAAGAAACTAAAGAACTCAAAACACATTTCAATTATAGGAAATAAAACTTTTACATAATAAATTATAACAATTGAAGAAATTGATAAAAATATAGTTATAAAAGGTAGAGATTGAAAGGGAAATTTACACCATATTATGTTAATTTTATTTTATTTTTAGTTAATGTCTTATTAGATAGGTAGTTAATTGCATTTTATGTAATTATTTTAATCCAAATGCTAACTATATTAAATTCTGAGTAGATCTCAATTGTCTATTTGATAATATTAAGTTTAATAAAGTTGTTTACACGCAATATCGTTCGTGTAGGCACAAGTAAACAAGCGCAGTAATTTACTAAATTAAAATGTTAATATAAATGCAGTTGACCCCGGTGAACCTCAGTGATCTTGGGGTAGAGTAATCGCCTCAGGACCAGGGGTCGACTGTATTTTTCTTGAGGAATAAAAATCCTTAGCACAACCTCCTTCGGAAGGGGAATTAAAGCCGTCCGTAGGTCCTATATCAATTGTGGCATGTAAAAGAACCCTGGCAAGAACGGTATGTGAAAATTTGTAGTGACTTTCGCTCTCACTCATAGAAATTCTCGTGCTGATATAATCAGTCGGTTCATAAAGTGCACGTTACATACCTCAAATAAAATAAACTTAAACGCAAATTACTCATAGACCCGGGAATATAACTCAGGACACTTGCTTCTCGCTTCAAGGGGTCTTATTTTAACTATAGTCATTTGTCATTTGTAATATTGATTATTTGTATCAATTGTGTAAAATTTAATTCTAAACCGGTTCTAGCAATTATCAAATTAATTTTTTATAGCTTATTGAATTAATAAAATCTATGGATTATCTTAAAATATGTTGAATTTACCTTGGCCCATATGTTCTAAACTCGGCTAAGCCTTGTAACAAAATAAAATAATCATACGATGCTCCCTTACTTCAAAGTTTCGACACCGACCGTACAGATCAAATGAATATGAGCCTGTAAACATTAAGTTGGAAAGTTCCTCACATTTCTCCTACATTATCTCGCCTTCCCTCATTTCCCTTTTGCTTGCTTCACTTTCTGGACCATTATTACAACCCTCCAGTAACATTAGTATCCTCCCCAACCACCTATTATTTCGGAGACTTTAAAAAAAAACTTTAAATACTCTCCCTTGCTCGCGAACCATTAATGCGTACTGAATAATTAAAAATTTGGTGATGAAGATTTATCAAGATTTTTAAAAGGTTACTACTTTTATTTTTCAAGTTATGAAAAGTTGTATACTAACCAACCTAGAATTATTATATTTATAGTGCATATTGTTTTAACATCCCTGGACCAAAAATTATGGACCTTTGGAATTTAAAAAAGAGGGTACAGGTCCGAAGTGTGTACCAAGCTTGGAGAAATTATTCAACTAGATTAAACGTTATAAGGAGTTTCATACATACATTATGGTCGAATTCTTACCATAGTATGTAAAAAGCTAAAAAAAAAGAATAGAGAAAACTATTTTTCTGTGAATCATCTTACTAGCAGAATAATCTCGAGGAAAAAAATGTTGGAATAAATTTTAATATTTCGAAAGAGAGTGAGGTGTGGGGACTCCAAAACACTTCTCCTTAGAACACCCTCCTCATGATTTTGGGCTCTACTCTATAGTTTAATAAATAATAATATTTTTATTACAAATAACATAAAACCCATTTAATTCAATTACAGGACGCTACCTACTAAACTAAGGGTCCCGGGTTCAATTCCCAGCAAGACCGAACTATTTATTATTGGTGAAATGTGGGTTCCCCATTTCACACAGACGAATTAACTGATGGGGGCTGGGTGTTGTGTCTGTTCTAGATTTATCTAAGTTAATAAGTCGTGTGCTAATGTAATCAGTTGGTTAAGAAATTGCATGCTAAATACGTCAAATAAAATATATTTATAGATATATTATGTGTTTAATGGCCATCCAATTTCAACCCATGACATTTTATAACCGTATCGTAAACTAACCTTTTGTAGCCTCTCAGAACGCCTTTGTTATGTAAACTGGTAAGCACCAGTAGTAATGTTTAAAGAATTGATCTAACTATCTTGGTTCTTTCTTCAACTAATTACTTTACTAAAAAGTATTCCTCTTACCTCAACTCTTACCAAGCTATAAATAAATTCTTGCGATGAGTTGCAAAAAAATAGGTGTCAAAAGAGAGAACTAGTCAGTACGAACTACTAACCTTATAAATGTATTATATTGATTTTATTATTTCCTCAAAAAAAACTTTCTCATTAATGTAGATCTTGATTAAATAGTTAATAACCCTATTACTAATACAAAATTTACAAATGTAACATGTATCAGTGGAGAAACAGACTAAACAACATACTCTTCTGCCGTTTCTGTGGTCTAACGAGCTATTCTTGCTGTAGAATAAACTGCCAATGACGGGGGAAAAAAGGTTCTAATCTCGGTTGGGTTTACTGAGGGTGGTTTTTCCAAAATAGTTTTCTACTCTCCCTCCACGCAAATACGGGTATACTTCCTATAGAGAATGGCCCTCATCATCCCTAAAACCATTAGCGTAATTAGTACACAAGCGTATAACTCGAACGGGTAGTAAGACGTTGTGTTTAAAAAAAAAGTTCTTCTGGTCTGGTTTGCCCATGACAAAGAGTTCGGGGCTTGAAGACTGGGCTATGTACAGAAAGCATACAGGTCGTATTTGTGTACCTTCGTTGTAGTATATCAAAAGCGCACCATTGTCTGTAGACTCTGAGCGTTATATGGAGACACCGCAAGAAATGTTTATTTTTAAGGAATTACAAGTATTGTAAATTTCGTGAATTACCTAACCTAGGCAAACCCAGGGATGTAATAGTTGGTTTCAAGCGGCTTGGGACTACAAACATGACAGCACTTAACGTACAGGTACAATTTATAAACAATGCTAAAAATATGTTTCAGTGTAAGCCAAAGTGATGAAGAGAAATATTTTTATTTTTATTATTAGTAAATTTAATCCCAAGGCTATTTAAGATATATTATTTATGATTATGTGCCTGATAATAATATGGCACGTCTGGGCTACACCATTCGTAGCCCAGTAGCAGAAAGATAAGTCAGTACTAATGTACCGGTACCCGGGGGACGCCCGATTTTACTAATCATACAGACTTTCCGTGGATCCTCTTTCTACGTCCCGATGAGAAAAGATGATGGTGATGGTGAATATAAAGTTGTGAAACTAATGGAAAAACTTATATATAAATTAAGCTCAACTAACCAAACGCTGGTGACCGTTGGAGTAATTCCCCTATCGTGAAAAATACTCAGGGTACTAGCTGGGAATCGATTCAGGGGTCCATAGACTTGTAGCCAGATGCTCTGACCACTACACCATGGGGCAGATTATTACGTCACTATTCAGTCCACTTAAAAGATAAAACTTCTACTTTTTACTGATACTAATAAAATTGCTTCTAAATGTTTATACAATAACTAGAAGTCTATTTTTGAATTATTTAAGTTTGCAAAATGATATTCCATTCACTACTTGTTTATATTATAAAGCTAGTAACAGTCTGTTTTAATTAAACAAACACTTTCACGTTTGGCTTAAGAAATTGTTTATAAACAACAAGAAACATAAAACGGGATTGTTTTACATTTTATTATTATTATTATTATTATATATTATTATTATTATTATTATTATTATTATTATTATTATTATTATTATTATTATTATTATTATTATCATTATTATTATTATTATTATTATTATTATTTATTATTATTATTATTATTATTATATTATTAGCATCGCGTCTTACTACCCGTGCGGGCTATACGCACTTACGCTAATGTGTAATGGTAGGGTGATTGTGAGATGAAATGGAGGACCTACAGTTTAACGTGGGATCCGAACCACGGGTGAGGCCTTGTATTCTACACATTCACAAATTGTGATTAATGAATGTCCTGTCAGAGGTGAAGGAAGGGCTTGGCAAACAGACAAATCAGCGCCGGGACCGAGGATTGAGCCCCGGACCCTCAGCACAGAAGTCTGACACCTACCCCTAGACCACCAGGTCACCTAACCCCTATTGTAAAGAGTAAGGGGCTTGTTTCCTGTAGTTTTATTATTTTATTGTAATTATTGTAAAGAGTAAGGGGGTTGTTTACAATACATTTTTGCCATGTTGCCACGTTGTGCAGTTGTTTTTTCACTGTACACTCTTGATACAAGGTCTAGATGCGCTTTTGATACAAATTGGGTGAAATGAATAAAAACTTGTATTTGCTTATACTAAGCTTTATTCAAGTATTTCCTAGGTTTTATGTGAATAAAAGTTTTAGAATACACTACCATCACAAGTGGTTGTTGAAGTTGTTTCAACTGAAGCTTTTCTTTCTCAATTTGAATTTTGTTCAGTTGGAACTGCTGAAGAACTAGTCGTTGCAATTCAGGGACAGACAGATTTCTTTGTTTCTTCACTTTCATAACGATCAAGTATTTGTTTTGTTTTCCTTATTTTGGCCCTATGTTTGTCTTCAGCACTTACACATTCACTTTGGCCGTTCGTTGTTCTCGGTTCAGGTTCTGGTTCGTCGGTTGTATTCTCACTTCTTTTTACTCCTGTCCTATTCTTAAGTTATATTATAAGGCATATGAAGCTACGACAGGACTATCCAGATGGTAGTGGAAAATATATGACGTGAATAAAACACTGGCCCAGGCCATATGCTGGAAACAGTAGTGGATGTAACTATTACATAGGTGACATCAAAATATTCAGCATCGCCACAAGTTGTCCTGCAAACACGTCACCGGAAAATTTGCTATCGGAAACTGCTCGACGCAGTGTTGGCGACGAGAGGAAAGAACCCTTTCCTGGCGTGTGTGGGTTTTTTTCTTTCAGGAAGTTGCTCGTGGTTGAAGACACTCCCTGCCACCCGGTCGTTATTGGCGCGATCAGCGGCCAGGCCCGTAAGAGGTGATCGATACGTTACGGTCAGAACACCAATCACACACGGCCCTCACTTGTAGGGACTTGGCTCGTGCCGTGGATACCACCCCTTCCAATAACTTCGGCCCAGGTGGGTTTCAAACACAATGTGCTCGTTTACAGGCGAGTTACAATGTCGTGAGGTCCGAGCAGGGGTACACCAAAAATATCTTATTTTAGGAGGGCAAACAATGTGTCGAATAAATTATTTCTAAACCTTTTCAATTGAAAATTTAGGGGCACTTTATATTATCAAGGTCGTAGTCAGGGGAGGTTTTGGGGGTTCAACCCCCCCCCCCCCCCCAATTTAATGAACAAAATACATATAGCTTTATTAATGGTTCAAACCATATAAAATTTAATGGACAAGTACAAATTATGGGATTGTTTTACCATAAAAAGCACTTCATAGAGCTTTTAGAGGTGTTTGATATTAATAATTTATTCTAGCCTTCGGCAGTTATGGTTTTATATTGCTATAAAAAACACTTCACATAGCTTCTAGAGGTGTTTAATATTTGGAATTAGTCCTAGCCTCCAGCAGTTAGAGGATGATGTTGCCATAAAAACACTTCACATAGCTTCTAGAGGTGTTTAATATTTAGAATTTGCCCTAGCCTCCTGCAGTTAGGGGATTATGTTGCCATAAAAAGCACTTCAGATAGCTTCTTGAACTGTTTATCATTTAGAATTTTTTCTGGCCTCATGCAATTGGGGAATGTGCCCACCAAAACCCCCTTGAAATTATTGGATGACTACGGCCTTGTATATTATAATTGTGCTTAGGGGAAAGTTGCCTATATTGTACCACCACCTAAATCGTACCACCATTGATTTTCTGGGAAATGATTATGGTAGAGTGCTTTAGGGGTTATGTTTTGAACCTCCTATTGTTTTAAGTAGCCCGCGAAAATATTACACTGGTATGACCACGTTGAACGCTTTTATTAATGTTATTTAGTTTCAGTGGATCTGGATGTAATTTTTGGAGTTTGTATCTAAGGAAATACTGAACCCGAAGGTATGTTTTACTTGTTTTCATGAATATATTATTGTAATATAACCCATTCTACTAGAAACCTATGGTTTATTCTTATCGTAGCGATAGTTTGAGGTTATAAATAAGGTTATGTTTAAAGCTCCAGGATGTTGCCTAAATTGTACCACAAGTGGGTTCCTAATTCGTACCGGTACGAATTGGGGGCCTATAATCTTCCTTGTTCCATATTTGCTATTTTTTACCAAACTTTTATTAAACACCACGATAAACATAAATAACGTGAGTGTCCGTGTGTGTTACAGAATGACGAAGGCAAAATATGGAGCTTGGAGTGAATCGGATATGGAACGTGGCCCTGGCAGGTTATAGAAATGGGGACATGGGTTTTAACGAATGCTGTCGCCAATACGGTATTTCAAAGCCAACTCTCAAGCGCTACTTAGACAATGTCCCTCCCATGTTAATTTTTAAGCGCATGAGAATGGCTAATGAATTAAAAGTTGGGGCTTCACCTGAGGTTTTTGAAACAGGCTACATAAACAGTGACCTCTTCATCTAGTGGCTAAAACATTTTATTGCTGCCGTCAAACCAAACAACGATAATAAAATTCTCTTAGTTCTAGACGGCCACATAACACATTCAAAAAACTCGGAAGCTTTAGATATAGCAATAGAAGCCAGAGTAATTATGTTGCAGTTGCCTGGCCACACAACGCATCGGGTTCAGCCATTAGACAAGTCGTTTTTTAAATCACTGAAAGGGTTCTACACACAAGTGGTTGAAAAATGGCTTCGTACCAATCCAGAACTGTGTGTTACACAATACCAGGTGACTCAACTTGTGGCAGAAGCCTATGCAAGGGCTGTGACAGTTGAGAATTCCATTAATGAATTCCGTGGATGTGGAGTCTGGCCAGTTGACCGTAATGTGTTTAAAGACTCTGACTTTTTACCAGCTGAATATCTTGAGCCTTCAGAAGATACCAATGTAGATGCACCACTTACTAAAGATGTCACCAATGGACCACCCACTGCACCTACTGCAGATGAAACCAATGACCGACCGGATGTTGCAGTAAAGCCAAAGGCTGGACCAGCCAACACCTCTCAACTTAATGTGTCAATTGAAGATATCTTATCAATTCCCAAACCCACCCAAAAAAAGTGTCAAAACGAGGTGGGTTGACAAACAAAGTCCTACAACGAGCTATTGTGCTAACAAGCAGTCCATACAAGAATGATTTGCAAACAGCAAAAGAATTGCAAATGGCACAGGCCAAAGTAAAACAGTTGAAAATGAAAATAGAGAAGGCCAAAGCAAATGAATTGAAACTGGCAAAGCCCAAGATAAAAAAAGAAGTAGCCAATGCTAAGAAAAATGTTTCATCTGTGTGGAGAAATTTAGAATAAGCATATCTGCAAACCAACGGAGAAAGCCTACCATCTACTTCAACACAAACTGATGTTAGTATTGAAATCCAGCAAGAAGAATGGTTTTGTTCCGTATGTGAAGATCATTCTGTTGAGGACATGGTGCAGTGTTTGGTATGCTGGTCCTGGGTGCATGAAAGATGTGCAGGGGTCAAGTCAGGATTAAAACAGTTTATTTGTATGGACTGCAAATAGAAAAAGTTTTGATAAACATTTAAATACTAAAACATACCTCTGTACTGTGATTATTAATAGGTGTTCTATCACACGACAGATTAATTATTTTGTCAGTGAACTTAGACTGCCAATGCGTCCTGTCCTCCACCTCTTCCTTTAGCTCCCAGCATTTTCTTCCTTCCCTAAAGTTATCCAATATTTGAAACCTTCTTCTTCCTAAGCTTCTCTTTCCCTAAACCTTGCCTTCAATGATGTCATGCAGAAGATAGTGCCTCCTAAGAATGTGTCCGATCCAATTAGTTTTCGTCCGAAGAATCACATTACAATGTAGTATAATATTATATTTTTATTAGTAGCTTCTTCCTAATAAATACTGTAGTGGTACGATTTAGGACATGGGTGGTACAATTTAGGAATCCTGTCTCCTATATCGTACCGATTGCAGCCAGTTAGAAAAATAGCTGTATTTATTTCCAATTACATCCTTTTGAGCTTGAAACAGTAGAAATATATCAGCAAATAAGTACAGGTTTGTGTAAAAATACACTTAATATCATAGGTTAGTATTTATGGCAAATAAAAATTTAAATTTAAAAAGTGGTACAATATAGGCAACTTTCCCCTACTATGCTTAAGGTGGTAGTTCTGTAAGGAACGTGAGCTACGGGCAATAGTTTTGCAGTTTTTCATTACAAAATACGTTTCTTGTTAAAAGAAATCAACTAATTATTTAGTAGAAATAAAGAGTTTAATTTTCTTCACGTGGTGATAACAAAATTGTTGAATATCTTTCAAGTATGTCCTCAAATTTAATGACAACTTTAATCTCTTCATTTAAAAAGTTTCTCAAATAATGCCTCTACGCTTGTGACAGATATTCAACAACTGTTGATATCACCACCTGAAGAAAATTAAACTTTATGTTTTTACTGGACCATTTTATTTTTATTTTGGCAAAAAAAAAAAGTTTTGATATGAAGAATGCAAAAACACTGCCCTTAACTCGCGTTCCCTACATTCCCGCCTTAAAGTTTTCGGACACTTGTTTCGTATTAATTTTAAAATTTAATATTTAATGAAAATACTTTTAATTATTTTTATTAACAATAGTATAGCGTTGAAATTGTTGCGGCACTCCTTAACAAATTTCGTATCACACCTTTGAGAACCACAGCTATAACCTATAGCTTACCATGTTCCCAGAAAAATAAGGCGTACAACAGAAAAAGTCCAGTCTCGATCCAAACATAGAAACAATTTAGAGATTACTTCGAGCAACATATTATTTTACATGTTTAATGAGTTTAAATATTTAGGAACTCTTTTAACTAGAAATAATGATATCAGATTGGAAATTAGGAAAATAATACAGTCGAAAAAATTAATACTATTACTCGGTCAGTAAGTTGTTAACATCTCGCCTACTGTACAGGAATGTAAAAATTGGATTGTACAAAACAATAATTTTACCAGTTGTTCTCTATGGGTGTGTAAACGTCGTCTCTTACCTTACAAGAAGAAAACGAATTTAATATGTTTGGAAACAAGGTACATTTTTGGTCTGAAAAGGGATGAGGCTACTTGGGAGTGGAGGAATTTACATAATGATGATTTACATAGCCTGTTATCATCAACGACATTGTTAGGTTAATCAAGTCTCTTAGATTACGATGGGCAGGACATGCAGCGCAAATGGGAGAATCTAGAACCTTTTTCAGAATATTTACTTGCCTATACCTAGATAAAAATGGGAGGATAACATTAGAATGTACCTGAAAGAGATAGGGTGTAATGAGGTGGACTGGATATAACTAGCTCAAGATAGGGATAGAGAATAATGAGGTGGACTGGATATAACTAACTCATGATAGGGATAGGTGGCCTACTTTTTTTGTAAGTTTGGCAATGGACTTTCGATTTCTTAATGCCATAGAGTAAGTAAGTGACAAGGAGGTTAGTATTCGAATCCCATCCGGATGAGCTAAAGGGGGTTTTTCCTACATAGTTTTAACACTTTCCTTCCGTTCAAATACGGGTATGTTTACTCTAAATTCTACCTTCCTCACAGTACCCTAATTAGTTCAGTCATTTATGAATTACTTGAACGGGTGTTAGGATGGGTATAAATGCATCATTCACGCGATAAACTGGCGTCACGAAGTAACTATGAAATCAATCTTATTGCCCGGACGGATACCTCTCATCTGACTGCCAAGATATAATTCAGTTCACCCATAGCTCAAGATTCAAATATTGTAACTGTGGCGATTAGAAATTAGCTGTTTATAAATATTCTAACCATATTCTCCTCACCTGATAGCAATTGATTGTAATAACGTAGGAAAACCTGCAGATTTCACGGCCACCGCACAGATAGAGGTAACGTGCCAAGGGTGTTGGAGGGGGTTAAGGGGTTACTCAGTGGTCACGTGGCCCAGATGAAGATCTGTGAAACCCCTCCCCTCTCCTTTAACTCTAGTCACCCCCCTGGCAAGCGAGAATTAAATCCACGTGACCTCCCGGTAGGGAACTTTGACTGGTTTCATTCCACACGTGCTTGCTTGATAATATGAGTCAAGTGATCGTGATTAGTCGAAACAGATATGATGGCATAGTTTTTTTACTTTTATTGTTACTAATTAACATAAAAAAACACTTCAATAGACTCTTAGTCACCGAAAATACAAAGTGTAGGTTTACAACCAGTTGATCAATTGATATGTTTGAGTATATTTTATTTTATTAGTCTTGCCATGAAAAGTACATACGTCTGATTAATATATTAAAAATGAGATGTAGAAAGTTATGAACGAAATTTGATGAATTATTTCAACATTAGGAAGGTTTTAATTTAATTCATGTTGAAAGTTAATAGTCTTACCTTGACTGATTACACCATGACAACATATTTTAAGTCACGATAAAGCGTAAGAAAGCTGTTACCATGGGCGTAGAAATGGAAGGATGTGGATTGGAGGGGTTATGGCTCCTCATGGAAGATAATGAACACTCTCCTCCCCCATGAGGGGGTTAACAAATACGTGTAAAAACTTATTTAAAGTATGGTGTTTTATTTGCAAATATTAAAGTAATATCGAAAGAGGCCAATATGATAATATATAAAAGTGCGTTGAGGCCAAAATTGTTGTGTGTATGTGAATCGCGGGTTTGTCAGGAGAAACACAAGTGCAAGGTGAATGTGGTTGGCATAAGATATCTAAGAAATGTATGTGAGAAAACTCGTATGGACAGAATCAGTGATGAATGGCTGCTTAGGGAGTGCACAGTTTGAAAGGGAATCCAATAGATCAATGTGAAAGAAGCGCGTTACGTTGGTTTTGACTTGTTGAGAGGATGAGCGTGGATCGAGTGAAGAAGCAAATATATTAAGGTAGAGTGTGTGGATCAAAAGGAAGGGGCAAGCTATGTAGGACGTGGCAAACTGTTGCAGATGAATGTGTGAAAAAGAGAAATATTAAGAGTTTTATGAATAAAAGAGCATGTATGACTCGGTGTATGGATGTTTTTGAATTGAAGGGAGTATGCAAGGATAGGGAAGGGTGGAGAAAGTTAGTGAGGATGATTTAATTGCGTAGTTATTATTATTATTATTATTATTATTATTTAGCACCGCGTCTTACTACCCGTTCGGGTTATACGCTTAAGTACTAATTACGCTAATGGATTAGGAATTGGGAAGGTTGAATAGAGGAAGTGAACCCGCATTTGCGTGGAGGGAGAGTGGAAAACCATTTAGGAAAAACCACTCCCAGTTCACTCGACCGAGATTCGAACCTCGATCTCCCCGTCCTCGGCAGTCCGGCTCAACACGACTAGCGCGTTAGCCAAATACGCCACCGAGGCGGGTAATTGCGTAGTTGTCTTTAGAGCTAAATGTACAGTTTCTTGCGTAGCCCGTAAGAGGACGGCGTGATTAGGTGTGTATGTATTAATTTCATATGCCACCAGCCAAATATTAATTAATTATTATTCCAATATTCACCTACAAATGCATTCCTTATAATTTTATATTTTACCATTATTCCTATCAAAATGTCAAGCAAAATTTTGGTTTTGATACATTCATGGTCTTGTGTTGGAGAATAAAGGTAATTTCTTGGAATGAAACAAGCTAATGAGTGTGAGAAAAAGGAGCTAAATATTCTCTTTTTCAACTGTAAGATTGTACTTAAGAAATACACACACCCCACGCCTTTCCCCACTCCCTCTTCACTTCCCTAATATATATTCCCATATATATATCGACATAATAACAAATTTTCATTGGCCCCCTCTAATTCCTCTCCTTAGAAAAATTATCTTTCTGCGCCCTTGCAAGGTACAATAAACCCCATTTATTTTCACCTATATTTCGCAAAATGCGAAAACCCGAATTAATTATTGTCAAAATCATGGTGTGACCAGAGTAGTGGGTATAATATGATTGAGACGATATGCGAAGAAAACCGTTAGTTAAAGTAAGTATTTTTTCAATTCTTATAAACAAAATATTTTTGGTCAAAATAATTATTTCAGTATAAACGTGTAGCTTAATTTCCTGCACATTTTAATTTCATCGATTCTTGAATATTTGTCATGATCATCGAGGAATTTTTCTTAGCACCTCGTTCTACTACCCGTTTGGGTTATACACATAGCTATTAATTACGTTAATGATTCAGGGATGAGTAAGTTTGAATTTAGAGCAAGTGTACCTGCATTTGCTTGGAGAGAGAGATTGGAAAGCCATTTTGGGAAAACCACCCTTAGTACACCCGACCAGTATTCGAACCCCAATCTCCCCGTCATCGGCAGTCCAGTATATTGCGAGAGTAACGCCTTAGACCATGCGGCCACCGAAGAGAGTCAATTGGTTATAGTGTATTTCATCAGAGAATGCGGTGAAGAGAGATGAGTATCAACTTTGAGTAAAAGTTTCACATACAAGAAGTTGACAAGTCATAACCGAGTCATATTTTTGTGATTCGTACTACTGGCACAAACAAGACAGGATAAAAATGATTTTTCAACTTACTTTTCAAAAGAAAAAAAGAAAGATAGTATAAAAAAAACTAAGCTTAACTTTCAAAGTTGTCGTAGAGAGAAAGATAGAGATAGAGAGATATAAAGTTCTCACCAGCAATTCCAAGACATCGAGACACTTCCACGCCCCGACGATCACCTCCGAAAGGGAGACAAAAGAGCAACCCAGAGTGGAGCGGAGGACTACCCAAAAGTCTAGATTGAGAAGTTTCGCGAGGGATGAAGCTAACAAAGGGCGGTAATGGGAGTCGATTCAACAGGACACCCATCCCGCCACCCTCCAACTCCCACGTCTAAGTACTAAAACTGACAAACTTGAACGTGAGCGCCGTAGCTTTTCTTTGGACGACACACCATCATCATCAACCCTCTGGCACTGCCGTCCGCTCGTCGTCACATGAATAAACTTGAATTGAAATTTGTCAAAAGAATACGAGAGAGATCGTTTTCAAGGAACCAATGTCCTACCTCCCCTCTTTCTTGGGCCAAAATTACGCTTTCATGAAAACACTGAAATATAAAAGAGGACCAAATTTTCAGTAAAGTGGTACACAAACAGTTCTACCACTGATTTTAATAAAGTTTCTGAAACATTTTCCTAATAGTTTCTAGAGGTTTTTATTAAAGCTACAGGCAAATAAGTTTATGGACGAAATATATTTGTCAAAACAGTTTGAATTATGGAAGTAAATTTATTTTACAATATAAATTAAATAAATAAATATAATTACTTAGCACCGCGTCTTTCTAACCATTCGGGTTATACGCTTAAGTACTAATTACACTAATGGGTTAGGAATTGGGAAGGATAAATATAGAGGAGGTGAACCCGCACTTGCGTGGAAGTAGAGTGGAAAACCATTTAGGAAACCACCACCCCTCCCCCCCGTTCACCCGAGTGAGATTCGAACCTCGATCACCCGGTCCTTGGCAGTCTAGCTCAACACGAAACTTACGTGTTAGCTAACTATACCACCGAGGCGACTAGTAAGAAAAAGTAATTAAAGCTATAAAAGAATTGTTTTAACATCATAATGTGTTCCTTGAGTTTATTTAAAGATTTTATTGATAGCTTTGTTAATGCCTAATATGGTTTTAACATAATAATATGTAGGCTACCTTGAGTATTTTAAAGTTTTTTATTGATATATTTATTAATGCCTAATATTTGACTAAATTATCAATCCAAACCATTCAAAAAATAAATAACGCCTTTTTAAATTAAGTATTTGACTTGCTCTTCCACTTAGAATTATTGACGTTACTGTACAGAACCTACACATTAAAAAAAATTATGCTACCTATTAAATTTACATCAACTTTGAAACGACACCTAGATATGAACATCGAACCCAGAAGCTTTGACTAAGTGCGAATAGGCTTTACCTCTATATTTTATATGATAAAATAATTTGGTATTCTACTTTTTATTAATTTTTAAAATGAAAAAAGTCTATAGAAATGTATAGGCCTATAACCTATTTCCATTTATAAATTAACGAATAATAGTATACCAACTTGTTTTATATATTTAAGAATCAAGGAAAAAACACGATAATTATATAAAGCTCAATCTGTTGTGTTGAAAGAATAAGGAACGTATAAAAAAAACCACCACGATAACTGAGTAGTGTGTGAGAAGAAAAGCAAAATGTCGGCGACGCCTTGGCGTGGCCGGTCACGTGACCCGGAACTATGACGTGTACAGCTTTTCCTGTACTTCCTGTCTGAGGATGGCGTTAGAGATCACGAAGGAGGCAATAATTACAGGGGGTTTGAGAAATACTAGATGTAGACTGTGCGAGGGGTGTGTGGAAGGAATCGTTCCATAGAAGGAGGAAGTAAGGACTACATCGCAAACAACAATACCATTTGCTTTATTTAGTTAGCGTGTTTAACGTGCACTTTCTGTGTCGACTTATTATATTAACACACGACTCACCAACTAACTTAATCCTAGAGTAGACACAACATCCAGTATTCCGGTCGATAGCTCATCACCTTAAAATAGGAAGCTCCAACTTGATTCATGAGAAATTTTTCAATACGACGGGAATTAAGTCAGTGAACCCTATTTTAGTATTCTGAAAATTGAAAAATGACACCTGGACACTGGAATCGAACCCGGGACCTTTGACTTAGTACGTCAATGCTCTAACCACTGAGCTATCCAGGATTCGTCCCGTGCCCATATTTTAAGGCAGAGCCTATGATGGACTTAGCGGAAATCGTCGGCTACAAGTGTGTGATTATATTAATATCACGAGCTATTAAATAACGCAGCCATCTTCGACTCGGTAGTTAGCTTATTGCTGCCATTTGTACAATTATTATAACTGTACGGGATTGCATACTAAGAATTAAATAGCCAAAGCTATAATTTATGCTTTTAGTGAGGATTACTCCATCTAGATATCATATTCTGAAAATGACACCTGGACACGGGAATCGAACCCGGGACCTTTGGCTTAGTACGTCATGCTCTAACCACTGAGTTATCCAGAATATGATATCTAAATTGAGTAATCCTCACTAAAAGCATAAATAATAGCTTTGGCTATTTGATTCCTATTTTAGTAGACAGGAGCGCACCCGGGTTGACTGAGTTAAGGTTTCAAACTATATTTGCTTCGACAAACACCTAGCTTTAAAAGTTATTTTGGCATCTGCATGTGACTACATTTACAAACAAATAGCTTGCCCCCTTAATTTGCTTTTAGGATCACGTAAATACTAAATTTTGACCTAGATTTAAACCAGTGTCTAAGCGTCTTTACATTCCCTTTATTCAAAATGAATTTTACAAAAATTTATAATAAACCGTGAGGTGGTACAACACCGGGCTGTATGAACATTTAATATAGTGCTCAACTCTTATCGGGACGAGGAGAAAATGTTGAGCCTAAATTTATAAAATAGGCCAAAGGCCAGTTTCATTGTAGTTAGACTTAGGGCCAGTTTCATAGTCAGATTTAGCACGCCTAAAGTGCGAGTCGATACCAAATACAGGACGACACCTACCTAGACCAAAATGGAATGGGCCAGTTTCGCATATGAAACTGGCCCATTCCATTCAATTTCAGGTAGGTGACGTCTTGTATTTAGTATAGCGCCGCACTTGAGGCGTACTAAAGACTATGAAACCGGCCCTTAGGGTCAGTTTCATATTGAGACCTAGTGCACCTAAAGTGCGGCGCTATCTATACTAAATACAAGACGACACATACCTTAACTCCAATGGAATGGGCCAGTTTCGCATATGAAACTGGCCCATTCCATTCTGGTTTAGGTAGTTGTTGTCATGTATTTAGTGTAGCGCCACACTTGATGCGTACTAAATCCAGCTATAAACTGACCATTCCATTCTACTATAGGTAGGTGTCGTCTTGTATTTAGTATAGCAACACACTTTCAGCTACTAAGACTAACTATGAAACTGGTCCCAAGTCATTAGAATTTCCAGACGTATACTATAGCAGCCGTCACTTTTTATAGGTTTCAATACATATAAAATAATATTAATAATACAATAATAAAAAATCGCCTGCTTCGGTGGCTGCATGGTATAAGGAATCACTTTCGTAATAGACTAAACTGCCGATGACAGGGAGATTGGGGTTCAAATCCCATTTGGGCGTACTGAGGATGGTTTTCATAAATAGTTTCCCACTCTCTTTCCAGGTAAATGTGGAAACACTTCCTCTAAAGTAAATATTACTCATCCCATAACTTAATTAGTACATATGCGTATAACCTGAGCAGATAGGAAGAATTGGTGCTA
Source organism: Timema podura (assembly GCA_033556935.1). Lineage (NCBI taxonomy): Eukaryota > Metazoa > Arthropoda > Insecta > Phasmatodea > Timematidae > Timema > Timema podura. The sequence goes on from JAVRXN010000012.1 coordinate 29,054,967, forward strand.
AAAAGATAGTAAAATGTTTCCACTTTTGTCCACAATAAAATATGTTTGTATTTTATTAAATGCTCTTCCTATGAAAACTAGACTACCACGATTCTTTTGTAATTATAAAATCTGTGCGCATGCACTAAATTTTCAAGGCCGCTTATTAAATAAATAAATAAATATATATATATATATTAAAGGTTAGGTTAAGTAAGTTGATGTTTTATTCTTTTGATGTATACAAATCTTGCTGCATACGAGCTCATAAGCACTCCACGTCCATAAAATATTTCCATTTACACTGGTTATTTATGTCACTGAAAAATGTATTAAAACTCAACACTGAGTATTAATATTCATCTCTATCACTAATGAGGGTATAAATGGTTTTCAATTTATATTAGTATCCTTTGTTTCTAATATGCCTAATTTAAACCATTTCTAAATCTATGGTTCCTCTAGAAAATTGTATCTACCTTACTGAAAAACATTAAAAAATATCAGTTGATAGATATTAATTGATTGCAACTAAAGAAAGCAACGTTTTCTGACAATAGTATATTAAGTGCTGCCAGGTTAAACAGAAATTAGTTTAAGGTCATTCGACCATCAAAATTTTATTGTATTATTTTAATAAGTGTATAAATATAAGCTATAAATATTGATTCAATGATTTGAAATCATTACAGTTCTCGAGTTATAAGTAGTCAAACTTACTATTTTATCCATTTTGCGTACTCATTTTAAGGTAAAGTAGTTAATGTATGGGGATTAAATTTATTCTAGCTAGACATGCACATGAAGTGTATGCAATGAAGTACTTAGAATATTTTAAATAAAATTAGTTTTTAATTTATAAGCTATTAAATAGTTGTAAAATTACATGATTTTTGATCTTATATAAGTACTTTTCGTTTTATACCCCGATACTTTGATTTTATATCATTTTGTAGTACATAATGTAGTTATTTCAAATTTGTTTGGTTTATTAGTCCAACTCTACTCTTTTGTTTTATTAATTGTGCGGCGTTGATCAATGCAAACGTAAATTGGCCATGTCCATTTCCTGAAACTTCTTGCTTTGGCTGTACATACCAATAACACAGACTAGCCGACCAAGGAAGGGGCGGGCTACCCCGGTCTCCGACTAATGACTCACCCCACGTCTTACTACCTGAGTGACGAGTTGTGACATTTATTTTGTATCTTTTTTCTTCCTCTAGTAATTTGGCAATTGGATAGTATTTTTACTGTGTTAGTTTTATTCTTCAACTCAAAGTGTCAAAGGAACTCATCTCTTGGTACATCAAAGCGCGTAATGATTTTAAACCTATTGTTTATCTGAATATTATAATTAACTTCATGAATGAATAAAAATATGAGTTTCACTTTTATTACTGGTTGTAAATTGAACATTAAAAAGTATATAAAATCTTAAAAGTTTTGAAAATATGTCTAATGTCACGTGAGTACTGCATTCCTTTAGGCATTTACTAAAAAAAATTATAATTTTACCTGCTTATTGAACATGGCTAAGCTCAACCCTAAAAAGCAACGTGCATCAACCCCAAGAAAATGAAACAAAAAGGTGAGATTGATTAAGAATCGATATAAACTTAAAACAATGAAAGATTTGATCTACGATGTTTTCAGGTAAGTACAAGGCCCGGGGGAGGGGGGGTTGTTTTGGGGTTCAAACCCTTTCCGAAATTTTATGAACAAAAAAAAAAAATGCTTTATTTATGGTTCAAACAATATCAAAATTAAGATACAAGTACAAATTAGGGAGCTGTGCTGTGTAACCATAAAAAAAAATTCAGTAAGCTTCTCTCTGGCAGTTAGGGAGTTGTGTTGCCCAAAAAAACTTCTAGAGGTGTTTAATATGTAGAATTTTTTCTAGCCTTCTGCATCTATGGTGCTATGTCACAAAAAAACTTCAGATGGCTTCTAGAGGTGTTTAGTATTTAGAATTTGTCCTAGCCTCTGGCAGTTAGGAGGTTATGTTGCAAAAAAAAAAACACTTCAGATAGATTCTAGAACCGTTTATCATTTTTTAAATTCTAGCTTCCGGCAATTCGGGGATGTGTTCATCAAACACCCTCCACCCTTGAAATTATTGGCTGGCTATGGTATTAGGTACGTAATAAACTCATAGCAAAGGTACTATATATATGGCGTATATATCATTTTCTAAAGACATTGTAGCTCCTTACTTGTTGGAGTTGGTATGGAACTATATCATATGTTTAAATTCACCACAAAGAGTTTTGGTTTGAATTACGGGTTCCTTAAATAATTACTAATGAATATCAACACACAAGCTGCAAAATCATTTTAATTACGGGAATGTCCGTATGGAGGATAATACAATTTAATTAATTTAAACTTGTTGAAAAATGACACCTTGACATTAGAATAAAATTGAACCAGGGATCTTAGCGCGTCAATGTTCTAGCACTGAGCTATCCAAGATTCGTCCCACGCTCATGATTTTATATCAACGCACACTGACGATATGAAAGTGTAGTCAGTTTAGTCAGTTCAGACTATAACTTATGTAAATATTATAGTATAGGCCTTTATCAAAGGTACAGCTTTAGATCACATGATTTGACGTATGAATTAGTGACCCCATTTCTAGTAGCTTTTATAGTTGTCAAATAATGATCTTCCAATCTAATTCATACATTCAACTTATCCACCAAGAATCTTAGTTTGAATTACAGCTTCAACTCGGAACCCACTGTTGCCCGGGGCCTTGTTACCAGTGGTTCATGATATTCTATTGCTTTATGTCCCGGAGCCTGGTTACCAGTGGTTGAAAATATTCCATTATTAGATATCCCGATACCTGGCTACCAGTGTTTCATAATATTTTATTTTTTTATGTCCCGGGTCCTTGTTACTAGTGGTTCATAATATTCCATTATTTGATGTCCCGGCGCCTTGTTACCACTTGTTCATAATCTACTATTGTTTGATGTCCCGGGGCCTGGTTACACGAGTAGGACATGACTTGTACCAACTGGTTTAACTCATGCATATGCGGACAAAATGATCAACAGCCATTTGGTTAACCCAAAAAGACCAACTTAGAAAATTGATGCCTTACTAATAATGATTTTAATCCACAAAATTAGTGTATAACTGAACGGATAGTATGACGCGGTGATTAAAAAATCCACTAAATTTTTTTTTTTTCCTTAGCTCTCACTCCCCGTTTGAGCTACACACAGAATAAGGAATGTGAATAACGTATTAGACCATGTGACCACAAATGTGGGTATTTATTAAAGTTATAAATTTTATTAAAAAAAATAATATTTCATAGACTTTACTTGTTATTTTCCGTTTACGATTTTGTTGTTGAACACGTTGTTTGTAATGTATTAACTTGTCGGTCAATTGGTCAATTTGTCAATTGGTCAATCCATCTAGACTTTTATATACCAGTAGGTCCTCTCAAGTCAAACAGTTGTATCTTATCACATGGTCCTAAACGTGTCGATCACTTGACACACTCAATCTTTGAAATATTTTTATTTATTTGTTTAACCAGTTGGCTGTCGATCACTTTGCCTTCTTATGCATAAGTTTGTCGACCAGTTGGTCCTAGTGTTTTAGGCCACGTGACCTACGTGGTATTCAAACATTTTTACAGATTTTTAGCCGGTTTGTAAGATGCCAATCATGAGCTCTGTTAACTATTATAATAATAACAACGAAAAGTAATACTTTTTGTTACTACAAATAAAGAACTCTAAAACCTGCTCCAGTCCATCATGATCTCTAAGGCGTCACTCTCGTAGACTAGATCGTTAAAGACAGGGAGATCGGGGTTCGATCTCGGTCAGATGTACAGAAGGTAGTTTTATTATAAATTGTTTCCCACTCTCTCTACGCAAATGCGAGTGCACGTCCTTTAAATTCAGCTTTCCTAATTCCTAACTAATTAGCGTAATTAGTACATATGAGTATACCACGAACGGATAGTAAGAACTCGGTGCTAAAAAAATAATAAAAGAACCCTTAAAATTTCACCACTCAAATTATTTCATTATATTGCCTAGTAATACATTTTATTTTTTTCTTCTAAGAACATATTCTGTAAATATAGGCCTAATAGTATTCGGTACAATAAATACTTTGCTACACGCGTAATAAGCTCATTATTTTAAATTATTAATATTCTATGAATCTTAGTAGCCAGGATTCCAACTCAAGACCACAACTCCCGGGTGAGCTATGCAGTGACCATTCATGTTCTAAATTACTAAATAACAGTGAAGTTCTTTAGCGGAACAAAGAGCTGGCAATCCCAGCTTACTTTCCCACTCCACCTGCCTAACCCCCCCCTTTACAACACAACACCCCCCTTTCAACCATGTTAAAAATTCCCTCTCAAAATGTTATAGCCTATTCATTCTAGGAGAAGCTTGCTGGACGAATCACCTTAAACTGTGCGTGTGAATTGTTCTCGTCAGTCAGTAGAACACTCATGGTCCAGGTACCAACGAAAATACATTACCATGAAAGGTATGCATGTCAGAGCCTATATATGATTGGTCAAATGGGGAAGAAGCCGTGGAAAACATCACACAGCTACCCTGTGTAAGTCCTGTAAGGTAAAAGGCTTACCTTGCATTATTCCACTATTGTGTAGCTTATAAGATAGAGCTGTGGTTTAATCCGTCAGGATAAGATAAATACATTTCAGGATAAACAGAGTGTACAGTTTTTTTAACAAGCTTTTCCTACCCCGCCTGACAACACTCTACAATACGCCACTGATAAATAGTGGAATAGTATTCGGCTGCATTACAAAACAACCTAAATTAAGATGTGAAACATCAAACAGAATCATGTTCCTCTTCATCCATGAAAACCGACAATGTTACTTCCCCCAGGAAGGAAGTAAAGGGTGCATAAAAACCTGAATATTCATGTGTGAGTGAAAAAAAGTGAGTGGAAATGAAGAAATGAGGGCGTAAAACATAGAATAACAATTCCGCGTGATCCTAATCTCTGTCAGAAATAGTTAAATTGGCTAGGCCTCAACAAGACGAAGTAGTCACTCTATTTTGTGTGTTCAATCGATACACTTTTCGTGGTGTGGGGCCTTAACCGGGAAATGTTACGAGTTCGTTTACACCATCACAAAAAAAAAAAAAAAAAAAAAAAAAAACTCGCAAAAGAAAACCTCACAAAAAAAAGTGAAGAAAATAGATTATATTCTACAAGTTTTGTGTATAAATTAATAATGATCTTTTCTGGAGTGTCCGCCACATTATTTAAGTAGGTGGAACTTCTGTGTACTGAGATAAGGGTCCCAGGCTCGACTCACGATACGGACGATATAAGTATAAGTACTACCTAATTGATGAAATCGGGTCTTTTCCTTACCCGGTGATGAATTAACGGAAGGGATACTCAGTTTTGTGCCTTTTATTGAGATAAGTTTGTTTGTAAGTCATGTGCTTCAGTTTATTTTTTATAAAATGCATGTGAAATATACCTAAAATATTCTTAATATGATTCGGGGTTTTAGTCTTACTTGTTACACATCTAGGCCTAATATAAATTTAAAATGTGAAGTGATTTTATTCAACATTGATTCCTATAGCTCTACATGACCGATTTTCATTTATTTTTTTATATAAATGAAAGATTCTACACAAAGGATGTGCCTAAAAATTTAAAATTTCAAAAATATTTGAGGAGGAAGCCTCAATTTGAGAAAACGATAGTTGATTTCGAGAAATTTTTATAATCCAACCAACTTTTTGCTAATTTTCTTCTTTCTTTAATTAAATAATTTAATCCGATTTATTTATGTTAAAGTTTTCATATTTTCAATGGTGAAGCCACAAAGTATAATATAATTGACGTATTTGGTGAATGTATAGACGCTATTAAGACAAGGTTACCAATGTCTTAAAAAAGTGGTATGGCTATTTTAAAATATCTTGAACTCTATATTTGCACATAAATCACAAAATGTCTGAATTTAACGCTGGACTCTACTACAAACTATGTGACTTGGATGATTAAGAATGTTTACTAAGCGATATTTCATCTATGTACAATTATTACAGCATAAATACTCTCTAGTGAAGGAAATGACTGAGAAAATATGTGTGACATAATCGTTTAGGGGAGTCTATTAGATAACTAGACTATCTAATTCGACATAGTGCTACTTTAAGAAACAGCACCAACAATATTCTCGAGAGTGAATCTGTAACCACATTATGAGAATCCATTCTCCCTACATCCAGCCTGCCCTATGACCTCATTGTGTCACGGGCCTATAAACCATAATAATAATAATAATAATAATAATAATAATACATCCAGCCGAGGTCTAACAAATGTTGATGAACGTGTTTAAATTGTACGTCACATCAAGAGTTTGAGTTAAAATATGTTTAAATTTAAATCAATAGATTTATATTAAATATACAGTGAATAACACACTTTGCGACTCGTGCCAAGTTAGTATGTTGATTTGTTTGGTGGCGCTTATGGCTAATACAGTCTTATAAAAGATTAAAGACAATTTTGAGTTGCACTTCGGTGTGAAAACACGTGCAGTGCGCTCGTTAACGAAAGTGTCCCCCTTTCATTTAGTTTTTCCTGTAGCAGTCTCTTTAAAAAATACAGCCACACACCCACTGTCCCAACATTTCAGTGAAGAGAAAGAAAGAAATTGCAACTTTCTACAAACAAAAATCACAAAACAACTCATAAAATTGAAATTAAAAAAAATAAAAGAACAGTCAAATAGCAAAGATCATCAAACAATTTTTCGCTCGCCTTTTTTTTTTTATTATTCGGCCATTCATTTCGTTGTTTGAAAAGAAACAACAAAAGAAGAACGGGAAACGTACACACAGAAAAAAAAATTGTTTAACGACAGACGTCATAATTTTTATTCCGCGTGCCATTGAAAGAGACGGAGTGGGATGGGGCTGCCGATATGTCTGCGTGGAGGGATGAGAAACTCGTCCTAACTTTTTTTTTTTCACACCACTTTAGTAGTTCATCACGCCGCAGGCTATCTATCACCCGGTGAGAATTGGAAGTCACCGAGGGGGGAGGAAGGGGTCCTTCTTTTTTTTAGGGGGTATGGAAAGGGGGAGGGCGGAGGCGGCTTGGTACCCCTGTCTGGCCGGCCGTTAGAGTATGGGCCATAACTGGATCCAGCGTAGTTAGCCATTTCCGCACGAATCAACCCGTCATTGTATTGTCCCACACTCCTCTGGTTCTTCGCTTTAAACGACCTCTCGCTTCGGTATCGATCTTTGTCGATACATCATCAGTCAAAGAGAAGAGAAACAGAGTGCGTCAGAAGAGAAAGCGAGAGAGATAGCGTTTATATTCGCTTAAAAGCCAACACCCTAATACACACCCTCTTCCTCACTACGAATGGACGTCCCCTCTCGTCACTTATTGTTTTGAAAACCGTATTTTGGGGGGTACATCCTGAAAATCTGAATAAGCCTCCCAAAAACACACTGGCGAACGCGTTACAAAATATAACACACACACACGTACACAAACTTCCGCAATAACTGATACAACAATGGAAAACTGCGTATCTCGATTGAAACTCGACAAACATAAAAATGTGACGAAAAAAGTTAAAACAATATAGAAGATAGATAATGTAATCGGTGTCAAGATCATCTAAATGACATGTCATAATTTTACCTCGTATGTGTGTGTCTGTCTGTGTTTTCGTTGTATGGATTTATTATATATTATTACCTCCCAACGTACCGGTAGTTGACAGGTTTGGAAGTGGTTGAATAATGTATTTCTCCTGTCCTGGCTATAAAGCATAGCAGACTACATCAATGCACGGGAAATCGTACGCTGGGCGTTCTTTCTGTGCGGGTTGGCTTCGCAAACAAACAAACAAAAAATCCCCGCTATCTCCCCACCACCCACTGAAAAACAAGCCCTTCCAACGCTACTGGATAGATCGTGCATCACGATCTATCTTCCTTCCATAATGCAACTGGTGCTCTTGCTTTTCCTTTGTAAATATAAATGTGTATTATTTTTTTTCTGATACAAAAAAAAAGTTTCGGAAATGAAATATATTTTGTGCACGTATAATAGGCGGTAGATACATCGCAACTGAAACAAAACCCTTCCTATGGCTCACCGTGAAGTGGTTCGGTATTTCAAAAGGAACGTCATTTGTTTTGAAAAGGGATTCGTAGTTCCTTGCCACATGAAATATCTGTCCGCCGTACCAAACACGTTTGTTAATATAGTGTTTAGGTCTAACTGTTTCTCTTCTTCGTGAGAACTAATTAGTTTGAATATGTACAATGCAATGTGATCACCAAGCTTAGTCCAGAGCTTAACTTTACCCCTTATAAGTCTTTAATCTGCACCTCAGGGTAGCAATTATATACTCTACCATTTTTCCAATTGATTTGTCTTAAAATTAATCCAACTACAAACACTTTTTTTAAAGTGTCCATACGGTTAAATATAGTGTGCAATGTTTCGATATTGGGTATTTAAGGTTGGATAGAAGGGGATGCAAGAAAAGACCAGTGTTTTTGCAGTTTTTATAGCAAAACATTTTTTGAACAAAATAAATAAAATATTGCTCCACTACAAATATAGTTTAATTTTCTTCGCGTGATCAACAGTTGCTGAATATCTGTCATGAGCACATTGGCATTTGATGAGAAACTTTTTAAATGAAGATAAAATGTTCTCACTAAATTCCAGAACAACCTTGGTCAAGTGTTTTGAGAGTGTTTTTTTTCCAAAATGGTTTTCCACACTTCCTACACGCAAATACAAGAATACTCTCTATAAATATAGCTCACTAATCTCCAAAGCCATTGGCGTAATTAGTACATAAGCGTATAACCCAAGCGGGTAGTAATATACGGTGCTATAAAAAACTAATACCTAAAATATTAAAATTGACAAAGCATCTAGTCTCCCAGGTGACAATTATCCAATAACAAACTTTTGGCCATGCCGAGAGTTAAATCCAGCATCCATAGTTCAGGATCAACCCACAAAAAAAACTGTTCTGTTAAAACGTGTTAGTAGTTAAAAACTACAAGGTTTCGCTTTGGCCAAAAGTTTTTGAAATGGCTCGCTTCTGAGACGAAGCTGATTTCTGAACGTATCAAGATCCTGCGTCAATCTCTCTCTTGGGAATGCATTTGAACACCGCAATGCATTTATTCTGTCTACCCATTTTATAAACCAAACTAACAGTTACTGTGGTTTCGTTTCCTTTTATACTATTTTAACTCCTGAATTAACATTTTAGTATTAATAATACGTTGGAGCTTACAAACACATTTTTTTTACAATCAACAATGATAATATTTAAATACAGGCGTTCAACGAAAAAGGTGTCTGGGATTTCATAAATAAATAACCAATTTGTAGGATTCTAATAACTTACTTACCTCGTTACTTACTTTGCTTAGCTATTTCAATTATTATTAGATATCATTCATTTATCTCCATAAATATTTGATTATGAAATCCCGCACACCTTTTTCAGTGACCATATTAAATTAATTGGTCTTTTGTTCGTTATTAAAATAAAATAAACTACTGCAGTATATTTAACTTTATCAATGGTTTAAACTTCACTAGCTAATAAACAAAATAGAATATCGAGATTACATTAATTATTTTATTTACTATATAAAATATCATTTAAATAAACTTCTTGATATTAAAAAAAATTTAATTGTATTGTTAATTTTATTCAAATAAGAAATAATACAATTGATTTAAAGTTTCCTTATTATTAGTTATAAATACATGTTTATCACAAGAATAATAATTGGAATTCTCCCCAAAAAGGCATTTGTCAAATTTGATTAATTTAATTTGAAAAAGCTTAAATCTTATCCTTGTATTAATACTCAAACTTTTCTTTATTTTACCATTTTAATATCAAACTGAAATTGACAGATTTCATTGTTTAACCTTGAGAATTAAGAATTTTCTTTGTTTCACCATTTAATTTATAGATGGTTTTTGTTTGGAGAACGTAACCTTAATTTATATAGGAAAATGAGAATGAAATTTTCTAGCTTGAATGTATTATTGATTGCATAGTGACGTCAAAACTTAACATCAAGTGCCAACTACCATTTGATTTTCACTGAGTGGCTGTAAGGAAGATATAGCGTAGACTAAAGGTAAATAAAAAAAATCAGATATGTTTTTATTAATTATTTGATTTACACACTCTAAAGAAACTAAGATTATATTGTTCGTGGATTAGACCATATGCTTTCTTATCTAGATTTTAATTTTAATTTTATTATTATTTATTTACTTTTCTTTGTAAGTTTAAAAAAAAGTATTTTACACAAAAATGTTTAACTAATAAGTTGACTTCATAAGAGTACGTTTTTATTCTTTGGCCAGCGTGTTTCTTGCACTCCGACTCTTTTTTACTGAATGTGTATTCTTCCTTTATCAACTTTTATATTTTTATCTCGTTATTTCAATCTGATGTAGACATGACGTCTCTTTCCGGGATAAAACAGAAAAGTTTGTAGCTTTAGCTAAGGTAACTTTGTTCAAATTTGGCGCAGCAACAGTTATATATGCATAATTTGTATAGGCCTATACATATAAGTAAATAACTAAAAAAGGAAGGAATATATAAGTGTTGTGCAAATGCCGAAACAAACATCAGGCGAATCGTTAGGGTGTAAAATGCAAATAAATTTACAACCAAAATTTCTAATATTTGTTGAACCCGAAAGATTCCATCCCTAGTTTAATTTAACACTTATGAATAAGAGTGACACTCAAGACGTAAGCTTCAAAATTGATTTCAATCTCCTTTACAAGAGAATGATGATACATTTTCTTTTAATTACGTTGCTCATTCCTACCCTATAGTATTAATCTGTTAAAATACCTATGTTAACTGTATCACTAATAATAATAATAATAATAATAATAATAATAATAATGTATCTGGGCTACATAAATCTCTCTCTCAATTTTGGAAAGATTAAGCCGAGTACCAATGTACCGTTGCCCAGGGACGCCCGAATGTAGGCTACTAACCGTACATCATTTTCATGGGGGCTCTTTTCCGTGTCTCAATGAGATGAGGGAGGAAATATGACGTGGTAAAGTCAATGAAGATCTTAACCTAACTTAAACTTAACTACCCAAACCTTGGTGACCATGGAATTGTTTTTCCTTTCGAGAAAATTCCCGCGTACCAGAGGGAATCGAACCCGGGATCTCTAGGTCAGCAGCCAGGGTTCTGACAGATTAACTCGCAAGGCCGGTTGATGTTCAATTTTAATAATAATAATAATAATAATAATAATAATAATAATATAGTGTCAAGAGAGAAGTGATCTACAAAACACAAGATAATAAAGGTAAAACCGGAAGCTGTGAACAATTTAAATAGGGTGTATTCACCAGTCAGGTCTCTCAATGTAAAATCTGAATTAAACTGGCTAAATTATGACCCTTCAAGGGCATGAACTTCAAGCCCCAGTCAGGGTGTTTTCTTTCCCCCCTTATCTAGCACGGTTAGCCTAGCGGACCATGATAACGGGCCAACAGGCAAACATAGTCACATTTTGTTTAGTTCGTTGCGCCCTTTCAAAGTAGGCAGTCCCCTTTTACACCCACAGGATATTGATGCTATGGAATATCGATTGAATTATAATTTTTGTGATCTGATTACATATAGTCTTCAGTTAGAGTTCAAGTTATATCAAATTAAATGCGAGTATTCACCTTTCTCGTTGTGTGGTCACCTTCCAGTAGTAAATTTTTTTTTAGCACCCCGTCTTATTACCCGTTTGGGTTATACGCCTATGTACTAATTACGAAAATGGTCTTAGGGATTAGGAAGGTTATATGTATAGGAAGTGTACCCACATTTGCCATTCTGAGAAAACCACCCTCAGTACACCCAACCGAGATTCGAACTCAATCTCCCAGTCGTCGGTAGTCTATTCTAATGCAAGAGTAACGCCTTAGACCATGTAGCCACCAAAGTGGGTAATAAACTTTTGACATAGATACAAAGTCATAGATCAAGGTTTTGATCCACGAGTTCAAATTGTAACTCTTACAAATACATTGGTATCGCACAAAGTTTCATAATTAATAATAAGGAACGTTTTCATATAGATAATTTAAAATGTAATATATGATATTATAGCACTGCTCTTACTACCCGTTGATTTTAATCGCACTTACGTTTAATTTGCAATGGTAGGTGATTTGAGATAATGGGGACTACATTTTAACGTGGAATCCGAAACTACGGTGAGCCTGCATTCCTCAACTTCACAAGTTGGTGATTAATACACATCTTGTCAGAGGTGAAGGAAGGGTTTGGCATTCAGATAAATCTGTGTCGGGACCGAGGATTGAAAATGTATTATAAATGCACTGACATCTTAATAAATGTAAATTTAATGATAGATTTTTTTAAATCAACAGGTTCGCTTTAATTAGACGCTACAATTTTTATTAGTTCTCGTAAATATTAGTTCCTCAACTTTAGATAGGTATTCAAAAGTTGGCTAAGAAGTAAAATTTAATTAATTATGAACATTCTTGTTCGAAATTTGGGAAGATGTAACAATCCAAAATATATGAATGTAATTTGATGATTTAATTCCGCTCCCTCATATTACTTGGGTAATTAATAATTAATCGTTTTGAGTGATTCGGTCAGCCAAATTACCAAATATTTGAACTACTTTAAAAAACATATTATATATATATATATATATAAGTTTATAGCAACAAATAGTACTAAGTAAATCATCATTAAATAACTACGTTATTTTTCAAACTAAATTTTAGTTTAAAAATAAATTACAGTGAATCAAAGAGTTTTAAGTGGTCCAACTTTTAAGAGTATTTACAATCTTGGTGGTTAGTAGGGATACATAGTCCAGGCGACTAGATTAAATATGTAGAAATATTAACACTACCATTTAGATATGAAAATTACCTTTTTGACAGTTTTAAAAGTTAACTAAAAACTTTGATAAAAACAAAATTGGGAGTTTCCAGTTCACTAATAAATAATATTTAGTAAATGTTTTAGTTTGTAAACTATGGAAGGTTAAAGTCAAAATTAACTGAAAAATTGTGTACGAGTATTTTTTTTAAAATAATTAGAGCTGTTAACTTTAATATGTCACACATTAAAATAGTTTTATATAATTATGAAAATCAATAAATTTGTGTTTGGTTTTTATATCAATATATAATAGTAAATAATTAATAATGTCGCACAAACCCTTTAGGGTTTGTTTACCCTTTAAAGATGAACCTTCTCTATAACGAAAATAGGTAACTAAGTTCAAATACAATGCCCCATAATCAGCTTACGCTTGAACCTTTCATTTGGGATATACTTAACGTTTGGTATAACTGTGCAGCAAGTTGCTTATTCTAGCGTAGGATAGAAAATTTACCATCGAGTTCATAGGTGTCACCTGATGTTACAGACAAACTCTGCCATCTACTAGCAAAAAAATGTACTTCAATTAGTTGCGCTATTCTCCACGTAAGGCGTTGCCTATGACACAATTTATATTAATAGTGATTGCGTCTTGTGTTAGTTTGTTCACTTCTTTTTCTAGATTTCTCCTGCCAATGTTAACGGTTTTACTTTCACACTTCAGCCGCTCTTGTCAATCAGCTGTTAGTGTATTTAGCCGGCTCTGTGTTTAATCCAAAGGGCAATTAGTGATTAAAGCTGCTAAATATGAGTAGGTCACATTTAACTCAAGGTAAGATAACAAAAATATCAAGTAATTTGTATTTTTTTAGCATATTTGTTTCATAATCTATTTTTGAGTTTGATGTCAACATTATTATAAATTTGTGTTTTTCATGATAATGTATCATTTTTTTTCCAGGTTCGAAGGTGCCACCCTTACAAAAGGGAAAATTAAGACTATATAGCATGAGGTTTTGTCCTTACGCACAAAGGGTTCATTTGGTCTTGGATGCTAAAAAAATACCGTAAGTAGGCCTAAAAGGAGAACTATAATTCGCACAATGATGTTACAACTTTAGAGCTTTGATCCGGTGGTGCACCAAGGGGAGAATAGAATCCGGGTTAAGGCGGGTGGGTAACATTTATTCTCCCCCAAAATCATATATGGGGGCAGGGCCGGTTTAAAAAAATGTGAGGTCCGGGTAAAAAAAATCAATCCCCCTACCCCCTCTCGGTATTTATGTTATTTAATAATTTCTCATATTTTATGGAATATTGGTCAACCCATTATGACTACTTTATTAAATGCAAACAAATTAAGTTAACAAAAGTGAATTCCTCTTTGTACCATTTCACTTTTAGTTTTCTGTGAACCGACAGCAGTAGCACAATGGTGGTGTATTCTACTGTATTCAAGCACGTTACTCGAATAACATAAATCTTAAATCACATAAAGTTAGGGTTTTCAGGAATCTGGAATGGAATCCTATCACTAAGCGAATACTTATTGCCGTTAATTATCTGTACACTATGATACAAAATGTAGAATAATAACGATAATAATTTAATTCAATAATCTTTGGGAGAATTGTGGCCCCCTGGAATATGAGGCCCGGGGCAATTGCCCCCTTTTCCCCCCCTAGACGCTACCCTGTAAAAATGGGAGTGTTAGCATACATTTTTTTCTTTCAAATAATAGGTAACTAAATAAAAATATATTCTGTTACCTGTAGAATATGCAAAGTTTAAAAACTTTTATAATTTATTCAATCCTCCACCTTCTTTAGAGTGTAATAATAATAAAGTAGGTATATTTTAATAAAACAAATAAAATACGCTACTTTTTATGCCTGTATGCTATACCAGTGGTATTCAACTTGATTTTATTTGTGTACCCCCAGATATAATTTTGATTTTGTATCCCCAAAGTTGTTGGTGAGTAATGCAAGGGGTGTAGAAAGGGGTAAGATCAAAGGGTGGGGGTCCAGACTCCTTTGGAATTTGATGGAACCCCCTCCCCTCCTCGTCAAGGTGTTCTTATATATATAAATAAATTATTAGCGAACAGTATTGCTAAAATCTTCTAGCCTCATAGAAAATTAGATTTCAATTTATCTTGCAAGCTATGTATATATATTTAAAATTATATATGCCCCCTAAGATGTCTTTGCGCACCCTTGGTGATACATGTACCACAGGTCGAATACCACTGGTCTATATGAATCCAAAGAATGAAACTTCATCTAGTTTAGCACTTAAAATAAAATTTTCTTTTTCTTTATGCGATTCCTAGGGTTTTACAGTTCTGTATTTGTGTCTCTTTTTTTCTTCAAATATACAAAGTAACATAGGTAATATATTGCTAACAATCATTCAGATCTTGAAAATCAGCCAAACACCATGTGGAGAGCCATTGATTAAATTTTAAAAGATTTTGTTTTAGGATTGATATTTTAAAATCAAAAATTAGTCTACTTAACATTTGAACCAGTTAGATATGGACAGGGAATAGTGCGAGATGTGACGTTAATGCCTTTTCCTATTACTTATTCATGTTTGACATTATAATTTAAAACTAATTATTAAATTGCTGGTTTATGTAGGGCTATAATGTAATCTCTCTACAAACGTTTAGATTTTATTTTTGATTTGGTTAAAATAATGGTTTTGACTTGTGTGCTCATCCCTTTGCTTTACTTCAACCTTTCTATCAAGAACATATATATGACAGACCATTTTCACATCAGACTGGAGGCAAAGACGGTCAGCTAGACCTAAATATGTATGGATATAGGCCTACCTAACCTACTTACTTTGTGGCATTAGGAACTTGAAAGTTCATTGCTGCACTTACAAAAGTACTCCACCTATCTCTTTCTTGAGTTAGTTCTATCCAGTCCAACTTATTACACTCTATTCCTATCTTGAGTTCTATCCAGTCCACCTCATTACACCCTATTTATTTCAGGTCAATCTAATGTTATTCTACCATCTGCGTCTAGGTCTTACCATTGTGTATGCCAGTCACTACCATGAACAAAGTTCTAGATTCTTTTATTTGGGCTACATATCCTGCCCACTGTAATCTGTGAGATTTGATTGCCCCAAAAATATATTGTGGGAGATGGTATTTAACTACTTGTGTGATTTATTTCACTCCACAATATCTTAATCCCTTTTTGGACCAACTATCTTCCTAAGCACCTTGTCTTTGAACACCCTACATTTTTTCCATCAAGTAAGTTAAGAGAGCACGTTTCACAACCATAGAGAACAACTGGTAAAATTGTTTGGTATATTCTGAGTTTTACATTCCTTGACAGTAAGTAGGATTTTAACAACTTACTGAACGAGTAATATCATGCATTTTCTCACTACTCTTTCCCCAATTTTCACTCAAATTTTGTTATATTGGTATTAAACATTGTTCCTAAATATTTAAACTCAATAACTGTGGATTATTGATGTAACACAGATTTTAATAATTGCTTAGATTTTAGTGAAACATGGTTTGAAAGATGCTTTGGTAGGAACTTTTGGCTATACAGTAAAACCTTGGATTGCGAGCAACTTGGTCTGCGAGTGTTTTGTAAGACGAGCAAAAATTTTCAATAAATTTTAACTTGATAAACGAGCGATATCTTGCAATACGAGTAGTACTATGGTTACGCTTTGTCTGCCAAGCAGTGTCATTGGATAGGTTCTTTGTTAAAGTCGCACAAAAAGAAAAATATTCCAGTGAGCCAACATATAGCAGTGATTCCGTTAGTGACAGTGAAAGTTGACCTAAACTATAACCCACCTCCTCCTCTCCTCTCTCTCGTCTACCTCACACTAGCCACGATTTAATTTAATAAATAAATTTGATTACAGTACAGTTACATTTAAATAACGAAAATAAAAAAGGTATTAATCATTTTTAGATTAAATATTTTTGGGTTGTGGGACGAATCATCTGAGTTTCCATTATTTCTTATGGGGGAAATTCGCTTTGATATACGAGTGCTTTGTATTACGAACATGTTTACGAAACGAATTATTCTCGCAATCCAAGGTTTTACTGTACTTAATCAATTTACATAATTAGTTAACACAAAAATGAAATTAAAAATAAATGGACCCTTTTAATGACATGTTTTTTTTAGCATTGTATCTTACTCCCCGTTTGGGCTATACGCCTATGTGCTAATTACTCTAATGAGTTAGGAATTGGAAAGGTTGAATTTAGGAAGAAGTGTGATTGCATTTGTGTAGGAAGAGTGGAAACCCATTTAGGAAATGCATTCTCACTACACCCACCTGGGATCAAATCCTGATTTTTCCATTATCGGCAGTCTAGTCTTGCGGGAGAGTGACACCTTAAAGCCATGCAGCCACCGAAGTGGGTCTAAACTGAAATTACTAGCTTATTTCTTTATAAACAGTGTCAGAGGGACCATGTTGTAAGACTGCTATTTCCTAGTGATCTTTGGTTAGCTTTGGTGTAACTTTAAGCCGTGTTAAACAAAGAAGCCCTACTCTTTACAGATCAGGTCTATGGCCAATTTCAAACATGCTCTAATAACCTTTTTGTGACATTAAGATCAAACTTAATATTTATTTAACCTTATCAAAACTATTACAAGAAACTTTTTAAGTTATTTTAACCCACCCAGATTCTATTATAGTTTAAAACAAAATTTTCAAGAATTGGTCGATAATAAACTACCTTATTTACTCTAATATAAGAACCCCTTTTTTGCTGATTTAGTTTCATGTTCTTATTCCATTTTATAAATATGTTTTTATTTGTCCTATATAGATCAAATGAAAATATTACTCCTAAATATTATGTCATATTTAAAAATACTTAATATAGTACTGGTTTAATTAAAATTAACCACATCTGTTGTGTTCAACTGGCATGCTTGGCTGTAGTTTGGCAGACCAAATTTCAGCACAACTCAGGCCAGGTGTACTGGAGGGGCACATCTCATTTGACATTAATCATTTGTGCAAAAGTTTCTTTTAGATACATATTTTCATATCGATAGAACTGGGTTTTTTTTGTTCAAAACAAACTCAAAATAAGATAATTTCAAACTAGACCAAGACTAACAGCTAATATTTGGGATTTAATTAACTATCTAAATAAAGGCTGGTTCTTCTATTACTGGTAGCTATTAAAATAAACTTTAAAACCATTTGTTTCAAACCCAGCTGGCCCTGATTCATTTCTGACAGAATACACTCTGGTTTGCTTTATTCTATAACTGGTTTTCCATTTTATCTTTAGGCTAGTGGATTTCCATAGCATTCAGCTTAGTCCTGTTCATCTAAATTCTAGATCATTGTTATTAATTGCTAATAACCCATTTTGTTGGCTGGATGGTTTACTGTTCTACTCTTGCAGTAGACAAGACTGTTGTTGACAGGTAGCTGAGGTTTGAATTTGTCGGGTGTATTGAGGTTGGTTTCCCCAAAATGGTTTTTTCACTCTCCCTCCTCACAAATGTGGTTACACTTTCTCTAAATATAACCTTCCTAATCATTAGTGTAAATAGTATATAAGCATATAGCCCGAACGAGTAGTAAGACGCAGTGCTCAAAAAATCAATAGGCTTAAATAAGTGTATAACCTGAACAGGTAGTAAGATGTGGTGATAAAAAAAATTGCTAGTAGTTCTAAGATTCAGCGTCACATAGCACACATTGGTATATAATTAAGTATATAAAACTAGCATTGAAACAAAGTAACATTGTTTTATTTCACTGTTCTAGATATGATGTGGTGAACGTTAACATGTCTGAAAAACCAGACTGGCTGTTCGATAAGAATCCTAACGGTAAAGTACCTGTGCTAGAGGTTGATGGAGGAGATACTCTCCATGACAGTTTTGTTATTGCTGAGTATCTGGATGAAAAGTACTCATACAGGCCTCTGCATTCAAGGGACCCGTGGAAAAAAGCCAAGGATAAGCTGTTGATTCAACTTTTTAATAAGGTTTGATATTTTTACTGTACCTATTTAATATTATTTACAGCATTGCATTAAATCAGAAAATTCACATTAGACCTTTTAATGAATCCAAGAAACATTTTGTATCTTAGAAGGTGTAGAATATTGTGAGGAAGCCAAGTGCATATATATATATTTGCATTTTTTTCAAATAAATAGGCTATTATTTAAAAATATAAAAACATATTTTATATTGATACAATATACATGCAAGGGTGTAGAATGCTAATTTTTCTAAGTTGACTCTAAATGTTTTACGTATCTCTATATAACTATTTAAGTATGGGTGGGTGGTATTTTAAGATGTTGAAAAGTGTTAAATTAAATGTAGCCATTTAATATTAAAAATAACATGGTTTAATATGGTTTGACATTCTTGATATGTTGCTGTTACATCGTGATAGGAGTGTGGCCTAGTTTTAATAACACACATATTAGACTATACTAGCAGCATGTCACTACTACAAACCATAACAAACATAACCATTAATTTAACTTCTCTAAAACAAAACACACTTATACATTTTGCCACAATCTTTTACAACCTTGCAACAACTGGTACTAGTAATGTTAGTGTATGATTTAAAATCTTTCAAAGTTGGATAAATAGTTGGGTTGAAAGTTACCAGATGGATGGTAATAAGGTAGGCTTATCGTATGTCTCGGTTTGACCGAGACTGTCTCGGTTTGACCGAGACTGTCTCGGTTTGAAGGTCTAGTCCCGGTGTCCCAGCCGGTTTGTCTCGGTCAGAAGAAAAATGTTAAAAATATGAAAAATATGAAAAATAAACAAAACAATGTTGACTATATAGAAAACAAAGCACGTTCAACTGATATTGTTATCGAACTTAAGAAATTGATAGGCCTAACAAATCTTGAAGAAAGGCAGGATAGTAGATTTATACCATAAGGAGCAAAAAAAAAGTTCAAGGCACAAGAGGAGTCTGGAAGCATTAATGTTGAAATAGTTATGAAAGAATTTACAAATTTTTATAATTGATGTTTGTCCTACATTGATCTATGGGAAAATAGTTTCAGTGGAGCAGAATCTTTTGGCTGGATAGACAACGATGAAATTATATTGCCCGAAATTGAAAATTCAGCAGAAAAAATTAATGAAACACTTGGAAATGGCACAATAAACTTAGATAAACTATTTGATAAAGTGGTATTTGCCAAGACATTTTGGTCTTCAAACTGTTAAACTTTCAAAACTACGAACTTAAATTGTGAAGAAAAATGGACAGTGTAGAAACACTGTTCAATAATGTAAAGTAATTGATAGTGAAGGAAGCCAACCTGAAAGAATAGCTAGGTTAGGCATAGATAGAAAAACGCTTCTCTCGTCATTTCTTCTCTTCTCAAACTATTGCCTAGGCCAATCTAACTAACCTTTCAGGTTGGCTTCCTTCACTATCAATTACTTTACATTATTGTACAATGTTTCTACACTGTCTTATTAATTGAGCCCCTGAGAATACAAGTGGTGTAAGTCACTTTTTTTTCATATTTGAGTTAACAATGTAAGCATGTGAAGAATTATTCATTCTGTCAACTGGTAAAGTGGTGTAGGTCATACTTTATATGTTTGCCGCTAGATTACACTAAATATTTGAGCTTGTTAACACACCGACGCGTTTGTTGACAGAACAAGTGGTGTAAGTCATGATGTGCTTTTGAATTTAGATGGTCTGGTTCAAATTTCTAAGTTATAATGACCACACTTAGTGATTCTACGATCGAAAATGAATTAATAAATTCATCATCTGGCTCCGAGTATGATCCAGAAAGTAGGCCTAAATAAAAATATATTATTAGGCATTTTTTTATTTTGGGCAGGAATATTGAACAATAAAAAATTCCAATTTAGTAGATAAGGCCAATTATTTCACATGAAAAAGTTAAGTTTTTACGTTGCTTAAATCTTTAGTAGGGCTTAAATAAAATAAACTATTAGGCATTGCTTATTACTAATGCTACTTACATTGTTTCATTATAACTGTTTGCTAACTGTAATTTTTATTTTAGACGAGAATAATGAACAATAACAAATTCCAATTCAGGGGATAGTGCAAACTATTTCATGTGAGAAAGTTGGGTTTTGTGTTTTATGTTGCTTAAATTTTTTTTTTGTGTCTTTTAACACATTAGATTTTTACTTTTTGTCATTAGTTATTTTCAAAATCTTGTTTAGCGTTAGTGATAATAAATCTCTATTGAAGTTACAGTGCTACTATGAAAAATAACTTTGTTTAGTCTTTCAAAGTGATGGGAGTGACAATGGCCATGTAATGCGTGTCAAGTTAGGGAGATTTAAATTTAACATAAATAGTGTTAAATTTAACATAAATAAGTTTTTTTTATCTATAATTAACAATTAAAATACTACCCATCTTAAACAAACAGCTTTTGAGTTATTTAATTGCCTAATTCTAAAAAATGTTCACAGCACAAATGGTCTAAGTCATCAAATAATACAAATAATTGTAAAAATAAATTCTTAACTTGATAAGTTTTTTATATTTTCTAATTTTGATTAGTGCATAAGTTAAGTTGAACCTTTATGTATGCACCTAATTATTTTGAAAAGATCAGAAAAATCGGTGAATTTTCTATATGGATCTAACTTTACCTCCAATTAACTCAAAATGAGAAAAAATGACTTACACCACTTGTATTCTTAGGGGCTCAATTATAGATTTCCAAGCTATTAGGCACTAATTCATTTTACGTTAATAATAATAATATTTAATAATTAGTATTTGGCTAGGGCATATAAACATTTGTAACTTAAAAATTAGTAACTTAAAAAAAAAACCTACCCCACCTTTGGAGGGTCTAAACATTTTCAGGATGATTTGTGATTTGGAACCTTCCGACCCTAATCTTTCTACTCTTGTGTTGATATGAGACTAGAAGTAAATCTTATTTTGTGAAGTTAGTAGTCATTCAACAGATCTCCAGTGTTCTCCCCAGATTTTTTTTTTCGCCGGGCGTTCGCAGTGGAATACCTTGCAATATTTGATGATGTGTGTAACAAACATTGATTTTAGCCGGGGATTCAGTAAAATCAGCCATACGGCACACCAGGTCAAAAGGCCTCGGTGGGCAGAGTAGGCCTACTGTCTAATCTTTTTTTATCAATAAATACTCTCTAATTCAATCAATAACAATCTGACCCAGCCAATCAAAGGGAAAATAAGCAGATAAGTAACTTTAAGAAATGCACCAACATTTACCTTTAAAGGGATAAGAAACCCCCATAAAAATTTAGGTAAAATACCTGTCCAGCGATCAAACTCCAGCCCCCCCCCCCCCAAGTCGGAACGGTGCATTTGAGCACACAACCTAAATATGTAGGTACCTATTCTTTACTATGGTATTCCAATGCTTGCATTGCAGGTGATCAATGCATTGTACAAGCTCTTTCTTGACCCCAGTAACCTGGACAAACAAAGTGTGGATAACATCATAGGAGAGCTGATAGTATTCGAGGAGGAACTTGACGCAAGAGGAAAACCCTTCTTTGGAGGTATTTTGGTTAAACTTTAGCTTCATTACAATCTGTTAGGGCCTGAACACTATTTTTAACCAAGTTTGCTGTCTATATATTCCATAGTGCTATTGACTTATTGGTTTCAAAACATCATAAAATATAATAGAATGAATGTAAAAAAATAATGATTCAAGTTTGAAAATGCTCTTTCTTTGTTCGGATTCTCTTTCTCTCTTAATCTTACTTCACTATCCTAATTTGTGGTCTGTGTATCATTTAATAAGTTATTTACTATGATTATAATTGCTCATAGCAGATGTCACTAAAGAATGAAAGTATCAATAGCTATAAAACCAAAAATATAGTAAAACATTATCAAGTCAATATTTAGCACAAAAAAGTTTGTATTATTAAACTGTTCTTCCTAGAAAAATTGAACTATATTTATTGTTTAAGCACTCTAAGTTTAATCTCAAGCACGGTAAAGTAAATTATCAGGCTTATTTGTTCTACTAGTTTTAAAAATAACCTTTATAATTATGTACGGACTTCTTGCAACTAATGGGTATGCCTATGCTCTGTGCTGAAGACAATTTCTCTCGTTTCTGCATTAGTTTTACCCTAATTAGTATTATAATTTTTTGCTAATCAAGAATTATTTCTAGAGGCATTCAATTTTCAAAGAATTTTGGTGGGTATTTTCCTAAACCCCTCTTAATCCCGGTAAATAGTTTATTGGTCTTGGTACCTTTGAGGACAAACTCATATTACATATTTTTTTTTTTTTTAACATTGCGTCTTACTACCCATTTAGGCTTATGATTTTATGGACTAGGAAGGTTATGTTTAGAGAACTATTAGATTTTTTTTTTCTAGTTTTTGGTCTAATTAAAACCCAAATTTTACCTGAAAAGTGCCTCATTGTTTTAAATGTAATTTCAGGTGAGAGACCAGGTATGGTTGACTACATGATGTGGCCTTGGTGTGAGAGGTCGGACCTACTTCGAATTATGGGAGGGGACCGCTGGAGCTTGTCCAAGCAGAAATTCCAGAAATTGGTAAATATACACCATCCAGCCCAGTGATAAATTCTAGACAGCTTGTTCATTTATCAAAACATTAAGGACTCAAGACTGGCATAATCTCCACATTATTAAAATATAAATTATTCTAAACGAGATATGATTTTCACTTCAATTATTTATTGATACTTAAAAAAAGCAATACTTGATTGGTAAATTTATGTAATATTATGATATTATAATGTAATTAGAAAACTTTGGAGTGAAATTGTCAAACTACGGAGCTCTTTCCGATACCAGAGGAGAATATCGCTGACCTCTCCTTTGTGTGGCTTGCCTTCCACCTCTCAAAGAAAAGCCCGGGGACACAAATTAGAAAGAGAACTGAACATCACTGTTGATTCAGTGAAAATCTTTGCTCTAGAATCACTAATCTCAATATTCCGTCCATTTAAATATTTGGGTCTTAGATTTCGCACCACATAAGTGACAAAAAAAATTTAATATGATATGAATACAAATAGCATTTAGAAAGAGCGCTAATGAAGGGTCAAGAATGGACAAATAGATAAACATAAAATATATTTAACCATATTAAATAAAAAATTTAAGTTAGATAGAAAAAAATTTCAAAAATAAAATAAATACTTAAATTTGGAAAGTAATAATATAATAATAATAATATTTAGCACCGCGTCTTACTACCCGTTCGGGTTATACGCTTAAGTACTAATTACGCTAATGGATTAGGAATTGGGAGGGTTGAATTTAGAGGAAGTGAACCTGCATTTTTCGTGGAGGGAGAGTGGAAAACCATTTAGGAAAAACCACCCCTAGTTCACCCGACCGAGATTCGAACCTCGATCTCCCCGTCCTCGGCGATCGGGCTAAACACGACTAGCGCGTTAGCCAACTACGCCACCGAGGCGGGTAATTTGGAAAGAGTATTAAATATTACTAAGAGGATCATTACAACATAATCACTACCCATCTACACCTCTGCCAACACTACAATCTCTATTAAAAAAACTCAACGGTGTGAGCCTGCAAGCAGGCTATATCGACCAAGCAGCCGCCACTGTTAGCAATGATAGTGTCAACATTTGTGGATTGGGAGTATTATGTGATCAGCACAACGAACCCTCCTGCTGTTAATCTTAGTTTTGTAAACAGGAACTGCTACTTCCTTATTCAAGTAGCTCTTTATTTGTCCCCACGAGGCTGAGTTTAGCCCCATTCCAGACCCATTGCTTCACAGATAAATTTTAGAAATGTTGAGGATTAAACCCAGGATCTCTGACCACTAGACCATCTATGAAATTTGTCTTTGGAAACATTGGTTGTGTGTTCAAATCCACATACTCCAGACTTCACCTCTTCATCACAGATTAATTACAAGCTCTTCAAATGTTTCTTTAGTTTTAGGAACAGGTGGAAATCATTAGGAGCAAGGTCAGGGCCGTATGATGGATATGACAGGATTAAAAAAATCCAGCTGCTAAATTGCTTTTGGTACTGCACTTGTATGAGGCCTGCATGATTAAATTTGAGAATTGTTTCATTGTTTACTCTTATTTGATTATTCTTTTTATTCTTGTTAAGGTGCGTACACATCATAGGCAAATTTGAAGTGAGGCAAGTCAGGGCTGGATGAATGTACAACTGTAAATGCGACCCCAGGCTCACTCATTCCAGAAACCCCAATAATACAGACTGTTAGTCTTTTCTGGCTGTATACAGGCCATGATTGCTTGGCTTCCCACCTATAAAGACTTAAATTATATCACTCTCCTTGCTTTGTACTGTAGGTCCCCGATCATACAGCAGTTTAGGTTCTAGGAGCCTTGCTATAAAGTGAAAATCACCATAAAGGGAACATAGCCATTTTTAATTTTAAAATGTATATAAAATCATAACACTATCATATACTGTATAAAGTGCGCAATAGAGCTAGGCCTAAATATACTTCCTCGGTTTACTCTGATGATAATAATCAACCTTATGGTTTTGTATTAAGTCAATCGCTTTTCTAAGCAAAAAATACGTTACATATGTACACTTTGCTAAAATAATAAATTAATTAAACAAATGGAAAATTAAAACACTTTTTTTAAATCAAGAAATCATCATTCACAAAACTTTTTGCATGTATTAATTTTTTTACCCATTAACAAACAAAAAATGTAGGTTACATTAAATAACTAGATTCAGCTTGATGATAACTTTCATATAAGTTTTTTTCAGAATGTAAAATTACCATATTTAAATAATTAGTATCTTGAGTGTATTATGATTAATTTTCTGCACTCTTCACGAATCTTTGTATGTTACAAATATATTATAAAGCAAACATAATCAACAAAATGGTTATACTTGCCTATTCTCATTCGTCTAAATGCACCCTTTAAAAATGTAGTAGGTATACATCAATTTATTCTATTTTGCTGTAATTCTTTACTAAAACGGTAGAAAATAAGATGTTTTTAGCAACCCTTTAGGCAGTAATGGGGATGGCAAGGTTAATAACCTGCTAGCCAGGTATTAAGGAATAATGTGAGAATCGCCATCAGTCCAAATAGCTTCCTAAAGCTGTTAAGGGGGTGATTTCTTCCCTTGTATGAGGCTGCTAACGGTCCAGCAAACAGTTAGGATACTTTGTCCATGCTGGGTCACAAGGACCAAGGGGAGTGTTTTCCTGATATTTAAAAAAATATCATTTGAGTCGATTAGGAGACTTGTTACTCTTGTCTCGTCGGGCTTAGGCCAAGGACACTCCTGGGTCAACTCTGGAGTGTCATGTTTTTGTAAATCATTTAAGGACACCCCGCGCTAGCCGCTCAGGATTTGCTGCAGGTCGAATTATTAGCATAGAAAAACAGGCGTGATAATCAATAATAATTATATTACGTCACGGCTAAATCAATTGATATTGTGAATTTATCTTAAATTTGGTGTCTGCCACTCTCACACTAAACAAGACGCGTGACTTTTATCAAATGAAATACTAGAAGCCAACCAATATAATAAATAATAATTTTAAATATATGATTTTGTTAATTAATTTAACACACTATCTAAAGAATTGGTGCAAGTGAATAATAAATAAGAATTTAAATAAATGAAGTTTTATTATTTTAACCAAAAAGCCGCCACTATACGATCACTACAAAACTCTAGATTGGACAAATAAACATTCATTCCGTGTCAACCTCATTTCATTTGCGAAGCCATTACGGTCATATACAGGCTGGCCACGAAAGTGAGTGGGCTAGCTGAGGTCCGTTTATGAACGTAGCAATTTCTATCAATTTCAGCATATAGACTTGTGAACCCATTAATAAATTATAATATTATCAACATCCATTTATATTTTGTAAAACATGAAAATTAAAAAAAATTATGTAAAAATGTTAACACATTAAAAGTTGTATTTATTTGTTTACAATCTTATCATAAAAAGTAGGCTAAATCCCTAATTTTTATATTACTTTTCTTTTTGCACAACATTTTATTGCTCGTCCAGTATATCCATATTTAATTACGCTAATAGGATATAAATGATAGAGGTAAAATTTAGAAGAAATATCTTGCATTTGCACAGAGGTATAGAGAGAAATCATTGATTAAAAATATGTTAAGTACA
This sequence comes from Timema podura, assembly GCA_033556935.1. Classification (NCBI taxonomy): domain Eukaryota; kingdom Metazoa; phylum Arthropoda; class Insecta; order Phasmatodea; family Timematidae; genus Timema; species Timema podura. Next base: position 29,082,120 of record JAVRXN010000012.1, read on the forward strand.
TATAGTTTAGTATTTTAGCAGTTGAGGTAAAATATACTATTATTATTAATATTAGGTGTTCTGTCTTATGACAGATCCATTCCATTTGTCACTGAACTTAGACTGTCAATGCGCTGTCCTCTGCCTCTTTGAGCTACCAGAATTTTCTTCTTTCTTTAAGTCATCTAATATTTGAATTCTCCTTCCTCCTAAGGATGTGTTTGATCAGTTTGCTTTGTACAAAGAATCATCCAAAATGCTATCTTTGCACTCACTCGTCTTAAGACTTCTTCATTTGTCACTCTCCCTGTCCAACTGTTTTAAGTCTTCTCCAGAACATTTCAAAGTGCTCCATTTTAAAAAAAAAATGTTTACCTAAGAGTTTGAATTTCTGCTCCAGCAAGTTGAGTTTGGAACTGAGGAAGAAACTGATGGAATGCTACATTTGAAGCTTCATGCTGTATGAAGTAGAAACTTGGCTTCTCAGGAATATGGAACATAAATACTTGAATAGCATTTGGAATGTAGTGCTGGAGAAGACTTGAGAAGATCATGTGGACAGACAAGGGTGACAAATTAACAAGTCCTAAGTAGAGTGGGTGAGAAGAGAAGAACCATATTGGATGTGATTCTTCAGTGCAATGCAAACTGCATCAAACACATCCTTAGGAGGGACTGTCTTCTACACGACGTCATGGAAGGAAAGGTTGAGAGAAAAAGGAGCTTAGGAAGGAGGAGGACTCAAATATTAAATAACTGGAAGGAAAAACTAAAATTCTGGGAGCTGAAGGAAAGCAGAAGACATGGCATAGCGCATTGCTGGTTTAAGCTCACTGATAAAAGAATGACCTGTCAAAAGACAGAACAACAATAATAATGCAAAGGTTTAAAATGTTACTCAATTAAAAGTATTCCACATTTTTTTTTTTTTTTTATGTTCCTTTAAAGGGTTTCAACTAATTTCAAAATGTTTTCAATAATTCAAATAAAAAATGCATGTGCTAAAACTTGGAATGAATTGCTCTTTGATTTTTCAAAGCTTTTTTTACTCATGATTAAAGTTTTTATGAAATAAATATATACTCTAGCAATGACATAATGTTTCAGATGGAATGGAGGAATGCTATGAAAGAAGACGATGCAGTCAAAGAAAGCTACTTGGAACCAAATCTTCATGCCAAGTATTTCAAAAGTCGTCTAGGAGGCTACCCAGACTATGATATACTTGTATAATAGATGTAAAGGTGTGTGAAAACCACTTTTTCAATCCAAAGTGAAGCAGAATTGACTAACAGAAATATTCCTGAAGCTAAATCAAAGTTTGAATATTTAAAAAAAAGTTTGTGTTTAGGAAAAAATTATATATATTGCAAGGTTACTTGGATAGGCCTCTAACTTTTATAATAAATATAATTTACAAAATATTATGTTGCAAAGATGATTAACATAATTTCTCCTGAAATGATAAATTAAGCTACCATTACAGTAGGTGATTTCATTGTTTTAGATTGTTATCCTATAAATATTAACTTGTGATGTAACTAACAGCACAAAATGACACAAAAATTCAACATAAATGGGAATTTTAATTAAAAATATTTTTATTGACAAAGATTCGTAATTGTTGAACCCAAAGTTTCACTTACGAATCCAAGTTGAAGATGACAAATATTCAAAGTTTTTGAAGCTTCTCACGTCCCTAAATAAATGTATTGGCTTGTAAAACACGGCATTCAGGGTATCAAAACAAAAATACAAGGAATGCAGAAACAAATTCACCAGATTTATTTCTCAGATTTTTAGTGTTTATATGTTTAGTAGAGGGATTCTTCTAATTTAATGAAAATTCTGGGGGAATGGAAAATTTCTTATTGTATTTTTCTTAGTTTTCATCTTAGAAAATTACTTATTTTATAATTAATTGATATTTATGTGGATCTGGTACTATTATTATTGAATTTCATAATTTTTTTAAGTTGGCACCTACATTTAGCTTATTCATTATATCTAATAACTTATGTTTCATTCCAAAAGCATTTTTTGCTATGATTTTCACTATTTTAACCATTATTTATAGTAGTTGAATGTTATATTTATAGTCTTTTTTGATGTTGAGTAGTCAATAATTATTTATTTACATTAATAATTTTATTTTTTACTTACAAATTATGACTTTTATTTACCAATACTAATGTGCTTTAAATATTATGTTAATATTACTCATATCTCGAATTATACACTGACATTAAATGGATGGTCATATTTTTAAAGCAATATCTTGTACAATTCCTTTTTTATGAATGAAACTTCACACAAATTCAAATTTTGAAAATGATTGTGTTCAATAATATAATATATGTATGTTGCATTAGTACTTAGAGAAAGGTTAGTTTAAAGGATTGTCATTGGGTTTTTCAATGTCATTTAAATACCTTGCTAGCGGCACTTGACTATAGCATTTTGAACTATGTGGGACCCTGCTGACCTTATACTCTAATTTAGTTGGATTCAAACCACACATTATCAAACGTTAAAGAAAGTTATTGTTTGCTAGTTCTTTGTTTATTGAATTGAATAGTTTAATCACTTGTCTTGTTTACTATAGACACACATTTTCTTGCCACCTCTTCCTAAATGGTACTAATGTGTATACAAATAATGTTTTTAGAGGCATATATCATCACTTTTAATAGAAAGATCCTTTTAGAAAATACAAGTTGTTTTTTTTGCCAAAGTTGAGAACATTTTACTATTTTATTAACGTTATCTTACAGGTTTTGATATATCTATTAAGAGACAGATGCAGATCACATTGCATAACACATGAATATGTGAAAGTATAGCTAATAACTTTTCCTAGACCCGCTTCGGTGTTAAATATCTAAGGCAGGAGTCTCAAACCCTAATTAGTCACAGATTTGGGACGTGCTGCGGCTACAAGCCTATATAGAAACATGTTTTCTTAAATATGTTGTCTATTTTGGTTTTTGAAGTGTGTCTTATTGCCGGTCTAGACTACGCACATTTTATTCATGCTAGTGGTAAAGGGACGAGGAAGATGTAATTTAGAGTAAATGTAATGACATTTTAGGAACGGAAATTTGGGAAAACATGAAACTACCCTCTTTACATCTGATTGGAATTTGAACCCTTAACCTACCTTACTTAGCATACTATACTAGAAAATTCTGATATTTAATTTGCATGCCCACCAATGTCTCTATAGGTTGAGGCTATGCGTTTAAAATCAAAGAAATTAGAATATTATTTATGTTAAAGGGTTAATTTTAGATATAACAAGTGTTGGAAAAACTATTATCATTTCAGTGTACTGAGTGAGGGTGGTTTTGCCTGAATGGTTTTTTCACTCTCCTGTGGCAAATGAGATTATACTTCTTCCTCCTTTTTTACACGTTGGTGTGATTAGTACCCCTCAAAAAAAAAAGGGTAGCAAAACATGGTGCTAAATAAAACTTTCCCAGCTCTGAGATGAAAGTTTGACTGTTTGTTTGCACATACTGTTCAAACACTTCGTAAGACAAGTTATTAAATTATTCAACTTAAACATTGGAAAGAGAAAACATTAAAGACACATAGTCAAGAACAAACATACTGCTAGCACTGGGCAGAGGCAATGTCAGAGGGAATGTTTTCTTTTTTGTAAAAGCTTTATTGTGCTCATTCCTTTAATTTGTTCCTAATCATATTTTCTGTGCCTTTTATCAATTATATAAGACAATTCTTAGGAATGAGGTTTTGCTGTTCTTAAAATCATTTGTTTAACTTCTTTTTTTTTATATTGTGTATACTTTAAATGTTCGTGTTTACTCAACAAATAATAGATTTCTGTTAAACTGTGTAAACATTATTTCAAGTTTCATTTAAACATTTTAAGAATAATATTCATGGTACAGATTTTTAAAATAATATAAAAACAATATTGTGTTACTAATAATGATATCAGCTTAGTTTGAAAGTCATGTTAATAAATTATGGTTAAATTTCTTTAAGCTGTATTCACAATATTTTTATTTTATACATTATATCAAAGTAAAACAATTATTGATTTAATAACTTCCATACAAAACAATTAGGGTGTGACTAATTGAATTTATGATTATGACTAATAATTTTAGTGAGTTTATTTTGATCTAGTCACAACTATTAGTTTAACTAATCAAAAGTATACATAGCATAAAAATACAGTGAAAGCTTTTACCCACTCTTATACAAGCATTATAAGAAATATATTAGGCAGCTGTGTTATCATGTTACTTGAAATACAGTAATGAGTTACTCTCCTTGAATGGATATAAGATTATACACAGAGCTTTTTATTGAAGAGTAGTTTGTAGGATGGAACACGCATAAACATTTAGTCGAAGGTGGCTGTGTTATTTGATAGCTCGTGTCAATGATCATATTATGTAGCTCACGATTTCCACACATTCATCACAGACTCTGCCTTAAAATATGAGTGAAGAATGACCCTGAGCATAGAACGATTCCTGGACAGCTCAGTGGTTAGAGCATTGGCGTCCTGGGTTTGATACCTGTGTCCAGGTGTCATTTTTCAATTTAAAAGAATAGATATTTAGATGCGCTATAATGGTAACTATTAAATGTAGCCAAAGGTCCTGGGTTTGATTCCTGTGTCCAGGTGTCATTTTTCAATATAGAGAATATTATACTTAGATGCGGCTATAACCGTGATTATCAAATGTAATAGCTTCAATGATTATTCATCATAAACATTTATTTACTTGAATCATATTTAGTTCTTTTTTTTTATATATAAAACATGTTCTTGCTGGGCCTAGAGGTAAAATCGAAGATATTCTGTTCATAAATATACAGGATGATTTGAAACTCTTTGTACAAAATTTAATGGGAATAGGGAACACCAAAGCAAGCCTTTTTCATTAATGAGTGTATAGCCCACAGACTTTGGTGCTAGGGCGCTGGTGACCGGTTCATAAAATGATTACTTTTCTTTGTTGTCATTTGTAATGTAGACTTCATATATGTAGAACCAAGCATTCTAAGATGGCTGACATGCTTATGGAGCTGGAAAATCTTTGAAAACTTGGCAATCAATGGATCAACCTGTCAGCCACACAATGTTCTTAACCCTTTCTGCCTTTCATGTATGTACCAACAGCGCTCCTTAGCATCTAAGAATAATGCTGGCAGACAAACATTCATTAACGAAAAAGGTTGGATTTAGTGTTCCCTATATCCCAAGTTTTACAGAGTTTTGAATTGCTCTATATAAAAAATTTTTCGCTAGGTTCACAGATCTAGAGGTAAAATCAAAGATATTATTTACTTTATATTATATGTAAATTTTATATATTTATATATATATATATATATAACATTCATGATATATGTGACTAAGTAATACGTGGCATGGGCACACTGCTGTGTGAGTCTGTACAGAACATCACATATCTTTACCATGCACAGTACCATGAGCTCACCTAACATGACTGGCAGTGTAGTCCCACCTTAACACTACTCTATACTAAAACAGTTTTATTCTGTGATGAAATTCATTTAGAAAACATCCTTAGCTTAGCTGGGCTGTAGTTTGCAGACCCTTGCTATAGATAGTCTTGATTTTGTACACTTTTGTCTACATTTTTTTGTTTTTCATTGTTCATTGCTATTTCCATAAATGTCTCACAGAAACTGCAACGAGGAATAGCCGGAGTAGCGAAGCTATATTGCTTCATATAGTCAGTTAAAGGAATCAATAATAAACAAGTGTTATTTCCATCTAAAACTGATTAATTTTTCTCCATATAACATGTAATTTTCAAACTGTTAATATATTTTTAAGCTATCACTTATTACACTTGTAAGTTATAGTTTTATTTAATTCGCTTGTGTCACTTTAATAAGCTGCCTTAGATTTGTTTGCAAACATTTTACATTTGCTACATTCATTAACTAAAAGTGAAATTATATGTATCTGTTTTGTGCTATGTTTTTTTATTAATATTTTTGTGATGTTATTGCAGGCGTTCAGTCAACTAATACATATTACTTATTGTGCTATTGCAGACTCTTGTTTATATATTCTATTTATTAATGTTGCTGAGTTATTAATTTACTCAAAAATTAAATTGTATAACCATTGTTTGGAACTGAAACAAATAACAAAATAAAAATGTTAATGATTTTGGTTTGATATTTATTAATATTTTGGTAGATTTCAAATATTTATTTTCTTTATGTCCATGACTGTTACCAACCTGTCACCTGGGTCAGTTTTTTATTCAAGCCATATATTTTTCCACTACCGGCTGGCTAGGCCTGACTTATGCCTTATAATTTAACTTGAGACTAAGATAGGCACAACATCCAGTTCCCAGCTGTTAATTTATCACTTAAAGGGTAAACCCACATTTCACCAATGATACATTTTTTGGTCATGCTGGGAATTGAACTTGGGATCCTTAGCTCAGTAGACAAACTAACTGAGCTAAGGTTGATTTCAAATACTATCCATTTTAATTTTATTTTTCTGGTTGATTTGTATTAAAACAACTAATTACATCATCAGTGCCAAACAAGATTTCATGATTTCCTCAGAAATCGTTACAGGGAAATCTTTTGTTAGCAGACACATTCTGGGATTATAAAAATGTCCGTTATTTGGGGAAATTTTTTTTTTAGATTATACTACTTTAACACAGTTTAATCTATATGAACCATATGCTGCAAATACTAACTACAACATTCTAATTACTGCAATGTAAAGTTTGCAATATATAGAACATACGCAAATTAAAGTAATGTGAACAGTAGACCTGTATTGTATATGTGTGCACAAGCATAGACAACTGCTGAAACATCCCCCAGATGGTTCATAAGGGGTGAAAGGTAACCCTGAAGTACAGTAATTAATACTAGATAGGCTATTTTAGGAACTTTCATTGGAGGGAGAAGGCGGCATTGCTCACACATCAGGCAAGACAAGGGCATTCCTGACATTTCTACATTATTACTATGAATGGATTGGTGTTTTGAATTTTTGTCCGCTGTTTAGATGCATGTGTATATCCATCTCTAGAAGTGTCAAATTCAGTTATTGGGAAGTTGTTTCACTTTAGGAGCTCGTGTTTTGCCAGAGAAATTTAAACTGTCCATTATAAAGAATAATTCATTATTCATAGGTTTGAATACTAATAAAAAAAGATCACAAAAGCATTCAAATACATTTAAAATATAACCTTTAATAAAAAATATCACATTAAAAAAATTAAGCTTTAATGAAATTTGTGGCTTTTTGAAGATCTGAAAAAAAGTGTATTGGTATAAAGCCAGCCAATTCAAAATCTTTTCACAAGGGCTATAATGTATCTGATTCTATACTTCTGGATCTGAATTCACTGAAGGGTGTAAATTTGCTTTGGTGTAAATATGTAAATGGCACAACTTTATACCAAAGACGCCTTTTTTATTTGCTCCATTACTCTATTTACTAAACAAGGAGCAAACTGCTGGCAAGATCTATGGTCACGTCACCATAATTTCATCATTTGCGCTTTTTATGACCAATCCATGTGAAGAATCTACTTCCAAAGTTAAGTAATTTCATTTGAAATCTCTAATTAAAATGGCAAAAAATACAAATATCACTAAAAAAAAATTCTTATAAGCTAGCAATTGAATTAAAGTTGCCAAATTTTGTTTGCTTTTCAAACAATGTATTCATTATGAAGTTTTGTGTAAATAATTCGTTTTAAAGCTTTTGTTGCACTAATTAAAACATGTTTTAAAAATCTTCTTGCATCCATATTTAGTGACGAGGTATCTTTGGATTTAGTAGAATACAAAATCTCTTTTGCTCAAGATAAATATTCAACAGTTTGTTGTTTTTTTTCTTTTAGTGATGAAAGGTATGCCATGGCTTTATATGAATGTAAAATGCAACAGTACCAGGTTATAGTTTAGATTCAAATGAGCTGTTGCTCTTAGGGCATGTGTTTATTTATAATATTGTATTTGAATCTATCATTAATTGGAGTACAAATAACTACTGTAAGTTTATTATCAGGCATTATAGTAATTTGACACCATTTTAATTTATCGGAGTCATATTATCTTAAAAGCCTACTCTTGAGTGGGTGCTAGCTAAATATGGTGAATATTTGTTTTCAAATTGTACCTGTTGTTTCAGTTCAGTGGTTCCCAATGTGGGGTACGCGTACCTCCAGAGGTACATGCCAGGAAGTTTGGGGATATGCAAAAATATTTGAATAATGGCCACATGCCAGCAGTGTAAGACAAAAGATCAGTCAAAAGCTATGAAATTAACTCAACAATATTTGGGGAGGGGCTTTTTTCTATATTTGACCTTGAGAAAATTATTTCAATTTAATAAAACTGTTTTATAATTATTAATAAAAAATTAAATGTGTTAGTCTTTAATATATCTTTTTGTTTTGGATGTAAAAACATTTCACCTTATTATTACATTGTTTTTTAATCCCATTACTTACTCGTGTAGAAAATATAAACATAAACAGTTTGTGGTGATGATAAAATTTATTGGGTTGATATAAACTAATTGGTTTAAAAGTACAGAGGTAAAAACTAGAAAAACTGTCCCTTACACAATTTTTTTTTCTAAAAGGTTTTCTATTTGAAAATTGAAATGTAATTAAGTACGTTTGTTAACTTCACTATATACTTGTTATTATGTTTTTAAAGGAGAGTTAATCTATTTTAAATTTGGTTACTTGATGGAGAAACATGATAAATATGCCCATTTCCTATGTATTGCAATTTATATTAAATATATCAAAGGTTTTCTGTCGCTAAGAAATTGTATTAAAAAAAACTTATATGGATTAATTTATATGTCAATTAATATGATTGAGGACACATGTTTTAGATAATTGTGATAGGTTCTTTATTAGTTTATCAAGCTTATCTAAAATATATTTGGCTATACCTTTTTGCAGAATCATTATTTTTCATGAATCATGTTTCTTCTGAAATGATAAAGAAATTCATTTTCAAGCACCTCAATAAATTAAAGACATACAATAAAAATCCAATTTTTTTTATCTAAATAATATCTACTTCAACTTCATTTATCACCCACCTGTTTTCAAAATTATCAGCCACTTTTTGTACACCTACCATTAACTTGTCATAGGATATTGAACTTAACATTATATTTACATTAATTTTCTTACAGTTTATATATATGAGAAAAATATTTCTTTTTATTTTATATATATATATATATGATTTTTAACCAAATAGTATAATTATTAAAAAAAAAAATTTTTAGAATATACTTAGCCTTAATAAGTTTTAATGAGGTAGACAGTATGAGGATTACTTGGGCATAACCCGTTTGGAAATTAAAATCAGCCCACATTAGTGGGCTAAGGTGTCAACCTCGTTTAGGTTGGTTTGTAAACTATAATGTATTTAGGATTGTAATCTTGGTTCAGCAACGTATTTATGGCAAAGGGTGTTGTAACCCACTCCCTCTAATTAATCAATATAATACATTTTTAATGTGTTTTGCATGCAAAATTAATTTAATTTACTAAATTTTTTACGTTTTTCTTATTGTGTCTTCAAACGCCCACTGCAATTGTGTTTATGTTCACTAAAAATTGTGATATTATTTTATCTATATTTGTATGGCTTGAATGGATAGTAAGACGCAATCACAAACAAAATTATCTTATATACTTGATCACATAAAGCGCTGATAGGGTGAAGAATAGAACTGCTAGAAGCTATTTTAACAAACGATTCACTGGATAGTATAGCATATATACTAGAGTTATCATCCGTCTTGTATATTTAGGAATAGTTCTGTCTTGCATGTAGCTGTCAGCAGACAAAGAGATAGTAACGGAAAATAGCAACATATTCTACTAGCATTCATAGTTGAATGTTAAACACGATCAATTGCAAGGAGATTATATTTTTGTTTACATAAAAAGTAACATTTTAACCATATTTCAAATATTAAAACTTTACTTCACAAAAAAATAATATTTTCATTAGAACCAATCCGCGCCAGTACATCTCTAAATTCTACCTTCCTCATCTCTACCCCCAATAATGTAAATCTGCAGATAGCTCGAATGGGTGGTAAGATGGGGTGAGTAAGCATATGTATGTATATGTATGTATACAATATGTTAAAAAAAGTTTAGAACTGTTGTATATTGTAATACTCATTAAAATGAGTAAAAACCTAGGTCCGCAAGCCTACAGGTAACTTTGTCTTTCATTAATAAAAATTAATAGGATAAAAAATTAAATGCTATTTAGGTTTATATGGCACAAATTTATTATCTTATCCATTTCCACACAAATCCAACATCTTCAAATCAGACTGTTGAGTGGTCTTTTAAAAATCCTTGGCTTTATTCGAATCGTCCAACAACAGTTTTCAACTCGCTGTTGTAAGTAAATCATTTATTGGAGATAAATACACAACTCTGTATCCTTATACAAAAATTGTCGAAAGGATTAAGTCCCAGCTGCAAGTCTCCTCCCACAGCAGACTGTCTCGATCCTCCCTCCAGGCCCCGCTTATATACCCAATGGTTATGACGGGGAAGCTGAATTGTATACACTCGTAATGGTATACATTCCAACAGTTTTTTAATAAACGGCTTTTGTGAAAATCCTGAATTGTATCCACCTGAACTATACCCACAAAAACTGGAATTGTATCCACTCAGAATGGTATCCATTCCGACACTTTTGTAATAAACTGCTTTTGTAAACATCCTGAATTCATGACCATGGGAGCGCGCGGAACTTGGTAGGAAGGCCAGGAGGCAGCCGCCATGGGAAGAGAGCCCGGCCGGAGCCAATCATGTATTTAGTAAGCTACATGTAGTACAAGCAAATCAAGGTGAATCGATTGAGGCTTCTTCACCCTCGGTTTCCTGACTGCTTGCGGCCACGTCCACGAACCCTTCGGGAGCTTCTTACGCCGCCTCCACCATCGCGGTATTGTCTTCCGTAGACCGGTGGGGGGACGACCGGTGGCAGACACCCCGGAGGATGTGTGGCTGTTCCAGCGTCTCCACCTGTCACGGTGATGGCCGTTGTCCAGTCCTTTGTGAGGACGATATATACGATGTTGATTCTGTGTGTCCCTTGGTCGGCTGGGGTGTAGTGGACTGGGAACGCCGCTCCGGTACGGCTTTTCATGGGAAATTTTTTTTTTAATGGTAAATTTTTATACTATGCAATTCTAAGTTAACTAATTGATTTATATCAATATTACGTTAAAACTTTTTTTCATACTATGAATCAATAAATTCTGTTGAAATTTACTGTGCTCTATGCTAATTTTTGTAATCTTAGGGAAGTGCGCTAAGTATGTTTCTCCCTTTAGTAACCATTAAAAAATGTCCCAAAAGGCTTATAGAAGCATTTCTGTTTACGAAACTTTTTCGCCTACGGCAGTTGGGGGCTCTGTGCCCCCCAAACACCCCCCTTCAACCTTGGGGTGGCTATGCCCTTGCGTTCCGGCACTGCTACGACTACACCACTGTTGGTAGGTCCGGCCGGATATCTTGACGCGGTCGCTAGCAGTAGGTTGGCTTGATGTTTACCTCGACCTGGTGGGGGCTCTGTCGCCTTGGTCTTAAGTGCCAATGTAATCTGCAGAGCTGAGGCCTCTGGCAGAACTGAAGCCCATGATTAGTCCTTGACCTACCACTGTCTTTATCTTTATGTGAGAATTGGTTTGCGAACCTAGGTTTACCAAGACTTTCCTACTCATTTTAACGATCTTAAAGTTTTTAACCTTTTTTTTAACATTCTGTATTTATACATATATTTTATCAGCTGCTTTTAAGTTTCATAAAATTGTGGGTTAATTATTAGCTCTTAGCCCTTAGTTAGCATAAAAATAAGCCAAAGATTTTTTAAATCAATTGAGAAAATTCATTATATTTTGTTAACATGCCATCTTCATTAAATTAACAAAAGTTAAAAATCCAAGGAAATTGTCAAATACTGGTTCTTGCACATGTTTCTATAAAGGAAACATTTCTATCTCCAAGTTTTTAATAAATAACAAATTATGAAATCCAAATGGAATATTTTCAAACGTACCCTGAAAAGTCTTATGAAAACCAAATCAAGCCGTATTTCTTATTTTGATTATTACTAGGTCTTGTAACAACTTTCTCATGAAGAATAATTTAAGTTTCTGAAAGAGGAGTGTAATTTATTTTTACTATAGCTGTATTTCTTTTCTTCTGTAATATTTAAGCGGTTTAATTTTCGAAGAAGGGGAGATTTGAAGATAACGGGAGCTAAATATATAAATAAGCAAGTCATCACTAATGCAATATCACCAGTATGTTAAATGCTTAAGATTGTCACTGTATGTAGTAATGTATGTACAAAGTTCGAAACTGTTTCATAATTTAAAAGTTTAGTGCAAAAAACAATCAACTGACATTTTTTGTTTTAAAATTGCTTCAGATTTTTTTTACGACTCCCCCGAACAAGAATAGACTTTAGATTTGGTAAATTAATGTTGGGTAAGTGAAAAAAAAGTAAGTGGGATTGTTGAACCTCTTCCTATATACTTTGATACTAATTCTTCTCCAGACAGTAGGATGCTTTAAATTATAAAGAGTGGAGTAAGGTATCATCCCACACCAAACTCTGTCACGTGGCAGTCGGATATTACCTACTAGAGCTAATCGTCTTATTCAGTTCATCTAAATGTTTGAAATGTCGGATAGTAAATAGCTTTACAAGCAAACTTAGGGACGTATAAAGCTAGAACAAAAGTTCATCATGGTGCAACTTTCTGTATTCTACTTACGTTAAGCTTTATTTTGTTTTGTTTGATGAACACAAACAATGTTATTTATACTTGAAGGGTGACCTGGTGGTCTAGGGGTAAGTTGTCAGACTTCTATGCTGGGGGTCCGGGGTTCCATCCTCGGTCCCACGCACAGATTTATCTGATTTCCAAACCCTTCCTTCACCTCTGACAAGACGTGTATTAATCACAACTTGTGAATGTGAGGAATGCCAGGCCTCCGCCGTGGTTCGGATTCCACGTTAAACTGTAGGTCCTCCATTTCATTTCACAATCACCTTACCATTACACATTAGCGTAAGTGCGTACAACACGAACGGGTAGTAATACGCGGTGCTATAATAATAATAATTTATGCGTGAATATTTTACTCCTTGCGTCCTTCATCTCCCTCTCCCCTGCGACCTCGGCTATCCTTTCTCCTGGAGACATTCCGTACCTCGCACACCCTAATAAACTATTATGTGCACGCCTGTGGGTTTATACTATTGTAAATACTGGAGGAAGTAAATAAACTGGCTTACTGCTCGCCTTCTTTCATTAGTGCTGACAGAAGTAACGCTTCCTCTTGTAGGGGACATTCAAGTATAACATAAGCACATTTTGGGCCCTCTACCCCTACCACCTTTTAAGCAAAAATAAGCAAAGGCCTATAGCCCTTTCTCCCACTCCCTTCCGTCTTACTTAAAATATATTTGTCGACTTTTTTTTTTAATTTGCTCACAGGAATACATTATTTTTTATTCAATATAGAAATTGCTAGTAATTATTACGTGGAGGTGTAAATTAATGTTGCAAAATAATTAACAATTAAAAAACTTTATGACCATACAAGGTGCTGGAATCCACGTCTAGATACTTTTAATTACTATATATCCATTTGGGGGGTACTGGATCATTCCATCCTCCTTGCCTGGCTCTTTCTTTCTTAATTAAGCATTGTTCTGACCCCTTAACCCATTTGTCAGAAACAAAAAGCAAAACTCAAAGCCCATACCCCTCTAATATGCTTACGTAATACTTGAAGAACCCCTCCGCCCCTCTAGTTACGTTAAATTTTGCTTCATTTCTAACGAACGTGATATCTATGTAGGCTGTGAAGTGATAGGTCTCGTGTGTGCTTTCATGATCGTCTGTGATTCCTTCATTCACACTGCGTCGGTTGTAGAAACCCTTAAATTTCAAGGAGAGTTGGCGTAATTTGCGTATGGATGAATAATAGCAGAAGTTATATGTGTTTCTATTAAACGCATGTGGCTTGCATTTCTGAATCAAATGATTATATCAGCACACGGCTTACAAACTTAACTCTATTGAGACACATCTACACTACATACTCCTTATCCGTAAGGTGCTTAGTTCGTAAGAGACAGATTTATCTGTTCACAAAGTCCCCGACTCGTAAGTCCGTAATCCGTAGCATTCCGTTAGAAGCTGAATCATCTTGGACCTTTTTTTAATCAAGGACCATCGCTACGGATGACCACATAGAACCAAGCATGGATGGACAAATAATGAACATCGATATGCAAATCGAAATTATAAAATAATCGATAGTTCAGGAAATGTTCACCGTTTTCTAAACATATCGTATTTTTCTATCTTTAAGAGCGTTTCATGGAAGACTTCAATATATTAAGGCTATCGGTGTTTTAATTAAAAATATTCTCAAGGTGGTCACAGTTCAGAATACCCTTCAATACACTCACTCACTTACTCAATGGCATTAGGAACTCATTTCCGCACTTACAAAAGTATTTTCACATAAAGATAAAATTGTTTTGAAGCTTGCCGCACAGTAGAACGGAACGCATCGGAAATTTCTGACTGCAATTTAAAATTTCAATGGAGGCCTGCACACTGGCTTAGAATGGAACTAATCTGTTTTAAAGGAGGGAATATTTCAACGGTTTCCGATGGATTCCGAAGCTTTGCGCATGCGTCCTCAGCACTGGACTATTGCATCAAATACACTCGCACTCAGTTTACACCTGTTGATGTTCATTTCCTGTTCCTTGACAATTTTTAGCTTATTTTAAAAAGTGTCTTTGGACGAAGAAATAATCGATATAAGTTCAACAGTATCCTATAATTTATTACATTTCTAACAAACATCAGTATGACTGTGCTAAAAAGAAAAATGCGCGGGAGGAAATATCGGAAATTATTTGTTGCATTTAATGTATGTCGTGCACTCAAAGTATTTTTGAAGCCGCTTCGTCTTCATCGGCATCGGCAGCAAAGCACACAGCTACCATTACCTGCTCTTCATCGGCATCGGCAGCAAAGCACACAGCTACCCTTACCTGCTCTTCATTGGCATCGGCAGCGAAAATCATAGCTACCATTACCTGCTCTTCATCAGCATCGGCAGCAAAGAACACAGCTACCATTACCTGCTCTTCAATGCTGTTATTACTCACTATTGACAAATCACTTAAATCGATATACCATTTTGGTTGCTGTCTTCCGATTATATGAATTCAATTCTGAACCACTGCGAACAAAACTCGTTTCCGTCCGTAAGGTTCTGATTCCGACCGTTCCGGTCCGATTCAGTGTGTGGCAATCTTAAAAGTATACACATAAAAAACAACTTATTTGAATATATTAACTTATTTACTCAATTTACTATAGTATTATATGACGGATAGAAATTTGGGGTGTACGAAAACAAGGTGCTTAGGAAGATAGTTGGTCAAAAAAAGAGATTAAGATACTGGGTAGTGGAGGAGGTTACATAATGATGAATTAAACGCATTGTACTCATCATAAGACATTGTCAGGATGATCAAGTCTAGAAGATTACGGTGGGCAGGACATGCAGTGCGAATGGGAGATTCTAGAACCATGTTCAGGGTAATGACTTGTAAATCCAATGGGAAGAGATCATTGGGAAGACATAGACGCAGATGGGAGGATAACATTAGAATGGACCCGAAAGTTTATTATTTAGCACCACGTCTTACTACCTGTTCGCTTTATACGCTTAAGTACTAATTACGCTAGTGGGTTATGATTTGGGAGGGTTGAATTTAGAGGAATTGAAACTGCATTTGCGTGGAGAGAGAGTGGAAAACCATGTATGAAAACCACCCCAGTTCACCCAAACGAGATTCGAGCCTCGATCTCCCCATCCTCAGCAGTCTAGCTCAACACGAAATTAGCACGTTAGCTAACTACGCCACCGAGGTGGATGACCTGAAAGAGATAGAGTGTAATGAGGTGGACTGGATAGAACTACCTCGAGATATAGTGTAATGAGATAGACTGGATAGAACTAGCTCAAGATAGGGATAGGGTGTAATGAGGTATACTGGATAGAATTAGCTCAAAATAGGGGTGGATGGCGTATTTTTGTAAGTGCGCCAATGAACTTTCGAGTTCCCAATTTCATAGAGTAAGTATTAAAGCCTAAAAGTAGGTTCTTTAGCCTTTAGTAATAAATAAAAGGAGACTTAGCTAGTTGTTACGCCAATCCCTCCAATCGTTATCACAATCAACAATAGAATGTCAGGTGCAGCCCGATAAGATAGGATCACGCTCGTACGACACTGTGTCACTCTCTAGATAGATACAGTCCAATTTTTATCCGAAGAGCCCTTAAGAAAATTCAAATTTTTTTTTGTTGCAAATGTACCTAAATGTTTGTTACAATTTCAACATATTCATAATTAGAATGTATCATAACTTGTAATTATTATTACCAAATATAATTTAAATATTGTGTATATATATTATATTTATATTAAATATTTATGTTTCTTTCACGTCAATATAGTACAACTTGTCCAAATTAAATTAATTCAAAATTGAATTTTATTTTTCTTAATATTCTTAAACGTTCCTTACTAAGCAATTCAAATGTTTTTAAAAATAGTTATTTTTTGCTCACCGTGTCTTACTGCCAGCCACGTATCTACACTATTGGAGTAGAGATGAGAAGTGTATATGGAAAATGTACCCGAATTCGCATGGATATGGAAAACAATTTAGGGAAAAGTGCTTTCCTAAAAAAATTTCACTACAACTCCAAAGATAAAAATACTTTCCATTCAATAAACTTATGCATCTTAAAGTCATAGAGTTTATTCAGGGGTTTATCCACAAATTATGTCAACGAGGGTACGGGGACTAAACTAGGAATAAACCACTCTATCTCTCTCTCTCTCTGTGTGAATGAATCTGCTGGTGCCAGGGTTTAGGGGGTCTGTAAACTGTAATATTTTCAATGAATCAAAACACTAGTTAGGTCCCACTAAGATACATATAAATCTGCTTTTAAAAATATATTTTACTCATTTTTAATCACATTATATTAATTATGTCTCCCTGTTGGGGTACTATGTTTACTCAAAAAAAGGGAGAGAGTCCTTCCTTACCCTTCCCACCATCCTCATGGCATCTACGCCCTTGAGTTGATAAAAAAAATTGCGATAGATTATAAGAGCAGTAAGTCAAAATAATGCCTGCTTACATTCACTGAGAAGACTAAAGAATTTTATCCCAGAAACTTTACGAATTATCCTTGTCCAGAGCTTAATAATGCCACACTTTGACTACTGTGACGTAGTATACAATGACTTAAGAGATGATCTAGCAGAACGACTACAACGACTACAAAACACATGTGTTCGATACATATTTAACTTAAAACGGCATGACCACATTTCTAAGTATTTTAATAAACTGGGTTGGTTAAGAATAAATCAAAGGCGAAGGCTATATTTATTAGTATTGTTTCATAAAATATTATCAACATCTAGCCTCAATACCTATCCAAACGGTTCCTATTTCTTAAAGATAAACACACCCGTGCTACTAGAGCAGCATACACTCTACAGATGTCTATTCCCATTCATAGATCTCAAACTTATGCTCGTTCTTTCAGTCTTGGCATCACAGGCTTGGAACAAACTAGATATCTCGACTCGTCACCTAACATCCACAATTCCCTTTAAGCGTGAGGTCACGCAATATATCTTGTCTAATAAGCTAAACTGAGTTCTTGAAACTATTTGAGCTTTAAATGAGTGTATGAATGAGCGAGTGAATGTTTTTATTCTCATTTGAATATTCCTTTATTAAATTGTATTTCAATAAATGTAATAGTGTATGTTATATTCAACACTGGTTAAGTGGAAGAGAAGGCTAACGCCTTAACTTCGCCAGATAAATAAAGGCTATTATTATTATTATTATTATTATTATTATTATTATTATTATTATTATTATTATTATTATTATTATTATTATTATTATTATTATTATACTTCTATATTGTAGTGCCTAGTAATACACATTTTTTTTAGCACCGTGTCTTACTACCCGTTTGGATTATACAAATTACACTAATGTGTTATGGACTAAGAAAGTTTAATCTAGAGGAATTGTACCCTTACTTGCGTAGAGGGAGAGGGTAAAACCATTTTAGAAAAAAAAAACCACCAGAGTACCCGACGCGGATCGAACTACCCGGTATTCCCGTCTTCGGCAGTCTAGTCTAACACTAGAATAGTGCGATAGACCATGCAACCACCGAGGCGGGTAGTAATAATATAAAAAGGCCAACATTGATAATATTAGCTTGTTGATCTAATCTGTACCACTATTTGAGAACCGAACAATTTTTAAGTTTTGCCAACCTTTGCAATTGAAATGCGGCCCTGAAAATTAAGACTAAAAAAAATAAATATAAACCCAAAATGTCCTCATTGGGCTGGTTTATATAGGCCTAAATCTTAATATAAATTCAAAATTTATAAGACACACACTTACTGACTAAACGAAATACATTTTGTTTTAAATAAATAATATTGTCTATGTTTAATATTCGAGGGATTTAGTGCCAATTTGCTAATTACCACATATTTATTCTTAAATAAATGCACCAAACATAGCCTGTATAATCAATTATTTTTTTTACCAAAGTAGTAACTTCAATTTCTATGTGAAATTATTTTGGCGAAACCATCAAACCTCTATATTAGTTTACAGATAGGTTTTACTGAGTAAGATACGCTCTAGTGACGTAAGATAAACTGTATTTAATCCACCATCTGGTGGGAGTCAGGGCGATTCACTTTATCAAATAGACATGTCACCATTAAATGACGAAGCATAAATAAATACCAATTTTTTTTATTGTATTATCTTTACCCAACGTTCTATTGGTCTTCGTTTATTCTGTACAAATCCTGACTTTGATAAGCCTACAGGTTTTTAGTATAAAAGTTGACTGTGACCAGTATTTTCACATCAGTGCAATTTTACGAATTACAATCCGAGAGAACGAGAAACATTAAGATGAGTGGCGGAGAAGTTTTATCTGCAGGTATAGTAACAATATAAATAATATTTAGATACATATCCAAGTCCGTAATATCATTTTGAGTTAGTGACATTACCATTATAAGCAGTATAATAATTTTATAAATTTTGTAATATACCCCTAAAGGTAAATTATATTATCACTCATAATTTTCGTGCCATAGAACTTTCATATTACTTTGTATTTTGAATTGTATGTTAAAAAAAAAAAACTAAAGACCCTTGACACATTTTAGCAGTCGAACTAATTCTGCGGTTTCTCTGTAGCTAATATTACATAATACAAAATAATGCCAACTACTCAATAAATTATTTAGATAAATATAGAATAATTGACCAAAACAATACGGATTAAAAAAAAGTACGGAAATACTTCCAAACACGTTTACTAATGAAATGCTAAAGAAGTTAAACGAAAACAAACACATAGCTATTGCATTTATAGACATGTCGAAAGCGTTTGATAAAGATATTTTACTAGAATCACTTTATAAAATTTTTATCAGAGGTAATATAATATATTATATGAAGAGTTTAAAAATTATCAAATAGATAGAAAAATAATAGTTAAAATAAATAATATAGAAAGTGAAGAATTCTGTATAAATATCGGAGTGCCACAAGGCTCTATTCTTGAACCAATACTATATTTAATTTATACAAGAACAATGACAAACCGTATAAAGAATTGTGACGTATTTATGTCTGCTGAGGTCACAATGCTGTATGCGGTGCACAAAAAAGTAGATGGAGCTAAACAAATGTTGCTGGAAGATTTTAACAGGATACAAAACTGGATCCATGATAGTAAACTAATAATTAATATTAAAATCCGCAAACAATGCATATTAGACTACTGCTTTTTATAAAGTATAAATTAGATATAAAAGGTTATTGCTTAGATTGTTTACATCATATGAAACCGAGTAATTGCTCAACATTCACGCAAGTTGAGACACATAATTATCTTGGGCTAGTGATTGATTCTCATATGAAATGAAATACTTATCTAGACGTAATGAGTTGTAAGCTAAGAGCGGTAATGGTTAATATATGTATACTAAAACAATAGTTTACATTTGATATTATAAAAATAGTGTATCATGCATGGGCTAATCAAATCACATATAGGCTAGGGTACTACTTCATGTGGAAAGACAAGTGATTTATATTTAAATAAATCAATAAGTATTCAAAAGGTCTTAACATATCGATCGAAAACAAAAATAGTACCAAAATCATGAATAGGAGTGAAAATCATTGTCAATAAAATAAATGGTACGGAACTCCGCACAGACTTTCTCGCTCTATTGTTTAAAAATTGAGATATTTACTCAACACTCGTAATATATTTGAAATGAAATAATATACACTAGCAAACCCAAGCATAAATTGCATTATACTTGTGAAAAAAAAAAAATTTAAATCCCGGTTTTAAATTTTTATAATTTTATTTTTAAAAAATTGATGTCCTCATTTATATGTTTGGACCAATAAAAAAATATCAATATCGAGTTCACAAGGGTCAACACGTCGTATTAAAATTTTGAATGCCAGTGAAAATTTTCGACATTTTATTAGGTGTTGCACATCTTCAGGTCATCACATTAATATTAAATTACCCGCCTCGGTGGCGTAGTTGGCTAACGCGCCAGTCGTGTTGAGCCACACCTTCGAGGACGGGGAGATCGAGGTTCGAATCTCGGTCGGGTGAACTGGGGGTGGTTTTTCCTAAATGGTTTTCCACTCTCCCTCCACGCAAATGCGGGTTCACTTCCTCTAAATTCAACCTTCCCACTTCCTAATCCATTAGTGTAATTAGTACATAAGCGTATAACCCGAACGGGTAGTAAGACGCGGTGCTAGATAAAAAAATATATTAAATTCCTCAATTATAAATTCTGACCAATAAAAAATGTAAATATTGACTATTGAGTCTAAAATGGAGATAGATCATTGTTGTACAAACATTTCTCCTAAGAGGGTTAGGGAAAAATAACATAAACTTTTTGAGAGATTTACTAAGGCTATATTTAATTACTCTGTGGCATTGGATAATTATTGCATTAAAACTTAAGTAGTATCTCTCTACAAATAAAGCTCACAAAATTGTATTAATATATTTGCCAATATCTTAGAAACTGTTGGTTTTATGAAAATATATTTCATATTAAAGTTTTTGATTTTTAATAGTACTACAATTTTGCCATGATAAGTTATTTAGTAACTCAAATAGTTGCGGAGATACGGAAATTTCCGCTTCTGTAAATTACCCTAAAATTCATTTTCATGGGAAAATGAAAATAGCCAGTTTATTTATAATCTTAATCAACGTCTAGATACGAATTTTAATCAAAATCGTTAAAGCCGATTTTGAGAAAATCGACTTTTTTCTCTTTTCGCCCCTTACTAAACTACTATTAATTTTAAGTTTAAACAGACACACAGACAGACGGCACTGCACAAACCACTTTTTAGGGTTTGGGGGGTCATGAGACGTCGACAAACCATCAACATTTCAGGTTAGATTTTTTTTACGGTCGCAAAACTTTTCCTTTTATGTTCAAAAAGTTGAAAATATATATATATATATATATATATATATATATATATATATATATGTTTATCGTATAGCTTGAAAGTTACTAGTTTCATAAAAATATGCTTCAAATAAAATATTTGTATTATAAATAGATCTACATATTTGTAATAATAATTAATTTCATATCTCAAATAGTTTCGTATATATGATTAAAAAAATGAGAGTTTACTCTTCAGACTGGAGCCCTATAAGTCATTTTTGCCGAAATAATGGAAGTGGTCATTTTGTTTGGAATATTTATAAATGTTTTGAAATAAAATTTAATCAAAATCGTTAGAGCCGATTTTAAGAAAATCTACTTTTTCTCTTTTTGCCCTTCAGTAAACTACCCTTAATTTTAGGGTTAGATATCCAATTCCAAAAACCCCTCGGGGCAACCCTATGAAAACCCTAGATACCAAGTTTTAGTCTGATCGGTGAAATAATTTAGGCTCTAGTTGGAGCTACAATCATACAGACAGACAGAAATTCAAAAACAACTTTTTCGGATTTGGGGGGTCATGAAACGTCAAGATTCATCAAAATCTTGAGTTCGATTTTTTTGACGATCACAATACTTTCTCTACCTGTAAGATAGCTGGAAAGTAAAAATGGCTAATTGGCTCACAGACTTAATGAAATAATAATAATACTAGAGTGATTAAATATGACAAATACGTTATGAAATGGACTCGCAAATGATTTTTGAATATTAAATTAAACGTAATGTAATAGATTTAAATATGCACGTCCGATATAATAAATTATGTATGTGCTTGAATACTAATATAAACTCAATTTCTCAAGATTATAATTGACAATTTTTAAATGAGAGCTTTTTCTTAGCAGTATATGTTTTAACATACTAATTATATAAATAAGAAAATTAATCTAAAATAGGGCAATGTTAAATAAATATTATAGCTATAGATAGATTAGACACAAATAAAATAAAGTGATAATATATTATCAAGTTACTCATCTTATAAAGTCACTCGCCTTCATCAACATAATGAAATGGGTGACTTTGCAACATTTTTTATTTTTCTACCCGAGTTGAAACTCAATGGCAAGATATGAAACAAAATATACTAAAACGTTAAGCCATTAGAAATTAACGTACTTTGAAACGTTCATAGTTAAAAATATAATTAAAGAACTAGCTTATTTTTCATTTATTTAGTTGCTATATCTTCCACAAGTTTCTTTACTTATGATACTAACCAATCCAAGGCAACATTATTTGAAGGGTGAATTTTAATTAATTTGAAAAAGATTTGTCTGAAGGTAGGAAGGAAAGTAACTTTAAAAAATAAAATATTCCCAGTGCAGTCGGTTGGGATGAAGCGTAGGGTGGAGGATAAGGAAGGGAGTTAATTAACCGAGTGAAAATCTTATTTCTTAAGTCAAAAACCCAAAGGTTGGTTTGATGTGATTTATATCCATTTGGAACTAAGCTTGCATTCAGACCTTCGGCAGGTACTTGTACCATCTGGTATGAATCCCATTTAGGTAATAGAGGAGCTCGGGAAGTGTGGTGGATCCCCGTGTCCTTCCACATTGAATTTCTATGAGCGAGAGCAAAAGGGCCCATCAATTTTGCCGGGAAAGGTATTTTTTCACATACCTTCCAAGTTCCTTCACAAGCGACATGTTACCGAAGTGACGAATTTACTTACACCTCTGAAGGAAATTGCGCTACAGAATTTTTATCGCTAAAGAAAAATCCATCAACCTCAGCTGGGTTTGAATCCACGAACATCGGGTCCTGAGGCAATCAAATTACCCAAAACCACCGAGGAAAACTAAGTTAAAATGCAATCCCATTAATCTTTAGAAATTATGTAAGGCCACACCGTGTTAATTAATACTATCTCAAGTATCCCCGTACTGAGATTCGAATCATCCAAATCCTGACCATCTGGGTCACTCTGACCATGAGCTAATTATGTTTTACATATTTTTATCTCCATGCTTCACTAATATCTACGTTTAGTTACTCTAAAATAAAGGACTAGGGAAAGTTGAATGTATAGCCACTGAATAGAGGTTACAGGATGTTCATGAACAGTGGCGCGGGAACATTTTTATTTGGGGGCTGGGAGTGGATATAATAATGTCCTTTTATAGGGGATAGCTTTTTTAAAGAAAAAAATATCAGAATAATGTAATATTTAATGGTCCCATTGTGGATTTTTCTTATTTATTTTAGGCATGCAAACATTAGAGTTAATCCACACACAAAAATTAAGAAAAATGCAATCCTATGTGGCCCAACTAAAAATTATGAAACACGACAAATTAAAGAAGGTTTCCAAACACCTTTACGCTTTATTTGAAATTATCTATAAAACCACTAACTAGTTTTGCAAATTTTAAGTTTGTTGAGCCTCTCAGGGTATGCATTCATCAGACAGAGGGGATTTAGTCTACGTTGCCTCATCGTGGAGCGAAGATAATTTTTTATGCGTCCAAGAATTAAAAAAACTTCTTTCTGCAGTAGCTGAGGTAGCTGGTATCAATATCAGAGTTTTCAAAATCTATTCAGTGTGTGCTCCAGTCATATTTTATTTTTATTATGTTAACTTAATGAGAACTTTGTATCTTGCCTCATCAAGATTGTTACATTAGCTA
Source organism: Timema podura (assembly GCA_033556935.1). Taxonomy (NCBI): domain Eukaryota; kingdom Metazoa; phylum Arthropoda; class Insecta; order Phasmatodea; family Timematidae; genus Timema; species Timema podura. Next base: position 29,106,491 of record JAVRXN010000012.1, read on the forward strand.
AGAGTTTTTTTTGGGTGGGGATAAAAATTATACTTTTTATCCCTCTCAATATTTGGGGAGTGGAGGGGTAACATTTCCCCCCGTTTCTGCGTCACTGTTCACGAACAAATGATACAACGCTTTAAGGGAGAGAGATAGGTGCAAATGGAACAATTTGATACAAGTAACTTATATCCGCGAAGGATTCCATCTAGCCGTAAATGGCAATGGGAGTACGCTGGGGCAGATCGGGTTGGCAACCTACTCTAGAGCGCTGTACCACTTGTTCATGAACACCATGTATATTTGTGTGGAGGGAGAGTGGAAAACCATTTTGAAAAAATACCCTCATGTACCCGGCCGGGTCTATAACACAAACTTACTCAAAATTGGCAAACCCCACTAGATGAGCTTCAAATATTGTCTGCGTACCGACCGGCATTGGTCTTATTTAGTCGATGAATGAGAAGTATTACAGCTGTTTGTTCTCATTGCGATTCTTTATTTTAGCTATAAATAATTTATTGAGGTTTGGTTGCAGGTTCTGCACAGCCACCCCTGGAACCAGGTAAAGTGCGTCTTTACGGTTTTGAATACTCCCCGTACGTTCAAAGAGTCCATATGGTATTGATCGCTAAGAATATTCCTCATGACGTGAAGAATATAGATCTTAAGAATAAGCCGGACTGGTTCCTGAAGCTCAATCCTGCCGGAAAGGTTCCTGTGCTGGACACTGGTGACAAAGTACTGACGGAGTCTCTGGAAATAGTCCTCTTTCTTGACAAGAACTACCCCGGGACTACCCTTCGTAACACAGACCCTGAGAAATCTGCCAAGGATAGGGAGATCGTTGAAAAATTCGAAGGGGTAAGTTCTTGACTGTTTTATTGCTTAACTGATAGAAACTAACGCTGTCTTCATATCAACTGCGTGTATAGCCTTAATAGCTTGGTAACATTATATATAAATCCGCTTCGGTGGCAACATGGTTTAAGGCGTCCCTCTCACAGTAGACTAGAATGCCGATGACGAGGAGATCGAGATTTGAATCTTGGCCGGGTGTGTTTTGTTTCCAAAATGGTTTTTCACTCTCTCTCTCTCTCTCTCACGCAAATTCGGATACACTATTTCTAAATATAACCTTCCTTGTTCCTAAAACCGTTAGCGTAATTAGTACATAAGCGTATAACCCAAACGGGTAGTAAGATGCAGCGCTGAAAATAAAGTATATTTATGATAGCTCAGAATTTGTGCGCGACACACGATGATTAATAAAATCTTTTATCTTAAGTTTTTATAATACGTAAACGATTGTTTAGATTTTACGAAATGCTATTTTAATTAAATATTAATATTAATATGTTAACATTCATTAAATGAGTGTTAGTCAATTGATATAGTTTGGGAATTAAATCTTTATACCATTAAATATGTGTATCAAATCTTATTTGAAGGTACTTGATTTATTTTAAGGAAAAATTTGAATACACAAAATTTGAAGGCACAATTTGTATACATGGTAATAAAGGACATCACAAAAGTGTTGAATTAAGATTTATTTTACAAGATTTTAAGGCTATTGGCCCTTTTCATTTGGCGTGGAAATGCGGAGCCATGGGAACAAACGGTTATCTTCAAGAATTGTTATTGTTTTGCAATTTTAATTTTGGGAACGGTTTTTTTTCAAGAATAGAAATATGTTGATTAATTTATTATTATTATATAAACACCTACTCTATAATTTTAATAGTGATCAAATATCGATAAAATTGACATTTTTCAATAGCTGTCAGCTGCATAACAAAAAATAGGAAAATGTAACACCTAATAAACAATGATAGATTATCTTAGAAGAGGTGTAGAAAATATTACTATAAAAATGTCACTCGTTCTCGAGAAAACTGATATTGCCAAACGTATAATTATTTTTTTCCGCAAGACCTGTCCGGTAGTTAGCGCCATCTATGGTTTCCGCGATCCATCTGTTCTTGTTGGCGCGGAAGGATACTTTGGTCGGTTGTGAAGCCACGCCACGTCTTTCAACCTCCCACCCACAATCCCACAAAATCGGTTTTAGACTTGCACTCAAAAGGATCAAGGGCCTTAAGATAAAACTCTAATTTTCAATAATAAATAAGCTTATGAGATAAATAATAGTCATTAGAAATCTCGTTAGCTAATGAACATTTTTTGGTTTTGTTAGAATGACGACACCATTCAAAAATATTTTTTCCAAAAGGTAGAAAAATAATATAGGATCAAGTTTATATAGTTTGTACTGCTAGATATAGCTCTTATAAGTGGCTTTCTTATAATATAACTAGATTAATAAAATATAGAGTTTGTATGTCTGTTGTGAGCATTGGGCAATATCTACCTCACGCAGAGGGTTGACATTTTAAAATTTGTAGCCCTTGAGCACCTCTAAGCCGGATTATTAGATTTTTTAAAAATTTATTTAAAACTGGGCCGAAGGAACTAAAATGAGTTTTTTTTTCTGTCTGTTTGAAGTAAAGAAAAGTGTTTCCCGGGGTAGCTACGCAATTCACGCACTTCTGCTTGTCAAATATAAGCATACATGAATGAGATCTACACGTATGCTCTATCTTTAGTCGGGTGAACTGTAGGTGGTTTTCCCTGAATAGTTTTCCACTCTTCCTCCATGCAAATGTGGGTTCACTTCCTTTAAATCACCCGCCTCGGTGGCGTAGTTGGCTAACGCGCTAGTCGTGTTGAGCTCGGCCGCCGAGGACGGGGAGATCGAGGTTCGAATCTCGGTCGGGTGAACTGGGGGTGGTTTTTCCTAAATGGTTTTCCACTCTCCCTCCACGCAAATGCGGATTCACTTCCTCTAAATTCAACCCTCCCAATTCCTATTCCATTAGTGTAATTAGTACTTAGGCGTATAACCCGAACGGGTAGTAAGACGCGGTGCTAAATATTATTATTATCCTTTAAATCCAACCTTCCAAATTTCTAATCCATTAGCGTAATTAGTATTTAAGAGTGTAGACCGAACGGGGCTATATAAAAATTGTTGTGAGCTTTCAATAGTTTACACAAAATACACCACAGATCAATTTCGTTAATCTAGAGCAGTGGTTCCCAACATTTTTCGCCTGAATATCCCTTGGCAACCCATTTAAATAAATTGTGCCCTTAATTTTTAGCAAAATATTTAATTATTACAGCAGTAACTATTTCTTATTTATTTATTGCAACTGAAAATAAATGGTCGAATAATGGGATTTTAAAAAAATGTGATAATAAGCTGAATAAACAGGGCATATATTTTTTACATTCAAAAAGCAAAAGTTACATTAAAAACTAACACATTTAATTTATTTATTAATTTATTAATAATTATAAAACTATTTTGTGAGTTAATTTAATAACTTTTGACTGCTATTTTGTCTTACACTGCTGGCATGTGTATCTTTCCACCACTATTAAAATATTTTCACGCACCCCCAAACGTCTTGAGACGTACCCCTGAGGATACGCGTGCCCCACGTTGGGAACTACTGATCCAGAAGGATGGTCTTATTATATCTAGACCCCCTATGATAATAAAGAATGATATAGTTACAATCTGCTTGGTAGCTATCATTGATTTAAATATGGATGGTTAAATCGACGATAGGGAGGTGACACTTAACTTTCGAGGAAATTTAATCAGAATCTGGTTCCAATTTGATAAAACCCCGAGACATTAATTAGCTCCTTCTGTCCAAGAGGTCGTCCAAAAGTTATCATTGGCGGGTAGTCATGGAAGTTTTAGGCTATCACATATTTTAGTTAGGCCCACCACCCTTTTTTATTTGGTTGAGAATAAAGTGGTTTTTTGGGGAGGGGTGAAGTAAACGCTTTATGATGTACGTACAATAAAACATACAAGGTACGTGTAACTTGAGTTGGTCCAAATTAAATATGTACAAAGGTAATTCTGTCTTAGAATTATCAAGTGTTTAGATGATGATGACATTGGTGGATATTTTATAAACGAATTGATATTACTCCCTTTTCCAGTTAATAATTAATAGGTTAAGCGAATAAAAATTTAACACATTATCTAATTTAAAACATACTTAAATATTAAACATTGAGTTAATAGTGCTTTTAAAACGAATCTTTTAATGGTACCCCTGTTGCTCTAATATTAAGATTGTGTTGCATGCAACCCAAAATGAAAACCTCTCTGAAGTGACATTAATTTTTGTGAAACAGTGTTCAAAGTCACATATTGAGCTTTGAGGACATATAAAATAGGTATTATTGCTAAAATTTGGTTAATTACGAATAAATCATGTAGGAATATTATTAAAGACAAAAATATTATTTAAAACATACTAATGGAAAGTTTATTGATACATCTACTTTGTTAAGTAAATAAAGACTATGGCTGTAAAGACATGATTAAATCACTGTACATGTTCTCACAAACTAATATTTCAATATTTTTTTCAGTTAATAAAAGAGTTTCATGAAGGTATTAAAAATAAGGACTACCAATCCCCAGAAACTCTTGCCATTCTCTCCTTATTCCAATCAGAGCTGGAGAAGAGAGGGACCACATTTCTTGCAGGTGAGAGAGATAAATCATCCATCCCATTTTAAAACAAACATCTTTAATCAACTTAGAGAAAAAAATATATAATTGAATAAAAAAATCCTATTTTGTAAAATAATTGCAAGAAAATTATGAAACTGAATTATTGTTACTTTAAATATGTTTCAGAGGTACGATTATGGTTATCAAATTTGAAAACTACGATTTTTTTTGTTCAATTTTTAAGGATTAGATTCATACTCTCACAAAAAATTTTTTTTTCAAATAATTGGTTCGAAACCAAAAGTCAAAATTTATCTATAGCTAGCCACTCACTGGTTTACTATCTGAATCTTTATATCTACATCTAATATAAAGAGATAAAGAATAAATAAAAGTATTGTTTTAGTTTATTGTACCAGTGACGTCACGCCCTTAACCCTAGTACGCACTTGGAAACATTTTCCGGAAACATTGTTTGGAAACAAATGCATGCAAAGGATGTTGTTGCACTTGTTTCCGGCATATTTTTTTCGAAAACCGTTTGTATTATGTTTTCAAACAAGTTTACCTGAGTCCTTTGCTTTCCCCAAAAAGTAAAAAATGTGTATTGTAGTCTATTTCAAATGGGCTACAATAAACAAAGTTTGCATGTCTGGACGTGTTTGCATACTTTTTCCAAAACAAGCCACATGGGTCAGTCTAATTCTACTGTTCACAGAAAGCATATCACTTCCTTATTTTTACGTTTTGTTTAAGTTTTTAATGTATTGGACAGATAAAAACAACTATTACTACTAGATATAAATATTTCATACCAATTCATTTTTGTAAATCCTGACATATCAAGAAGACAAACAAAAATCTCGTCAAAAAACAAAATGTTTTTAATGCCATCGATGAAAAGTTCTCAGTTGGTCCCAACAAAGTTGAAAAAAAACCGTTAAAGGCCCTTCATGCACAGTATCAGTTACTACTGTTGTGTTGGAGTGTTGCGTGGTGGCTATACTCTATATTGTGATTCATAGTGTGTTGGTGATAATTATAGGGTCGATGGATATGATACATTAAGTGATACTGTTCATTCAGGAATTAAAACTAATATGATTTACTAGCAACTTTAACCTTACCTGCCTGGTGATTCATCACGTGAAAATTAAATATTCGAACCTACCATCTTCCATCATTCAAACCGGAACAGTCTGGAGGTTGTTGGACGTAATCAAAAGTACAACTACTCTACGATCTTGTTAACTTTTAATAAATATAGTCCCTGTAATATTATAGGGTTTTAAATGGTTTAGTAGTTAGTATAGTCAAGAGGTTTTAGCTCCTAATAAACACTGTGCTTAAAACATTTATACTGATCTTTTAAGCTTTCGGTAACTTGAGCTTCGACAAGGACTCTTAAAATTCACTGTTAATATTGACTATTTTTACTAATGAAATTGACAAATTTTAATATACATTTTTTATGTAAGGTGATTCTCCTGGCCTGGCAGACTTCATCATTTGGCCCTTGTTTGAGCGTCTAAAGGTTACAAGAGAATTGCACGGTAAAGGTGAAATTGTAATCCCTGAAGATAAGAAAAGCAAAGCGGCCATAATTGTAAGTGTTACCACAATAATGCTTAAATAATTTATCATTTATTATTATCATTAATATTAGGGGTTCTATATTACGACAGCTCCATTCCTTTTGTCGGTGAACTTAGCACGTCAATGCGCCCTGTCCTCTGCCTCCTCCTTCAGCTCCCAGAATTTTTTCTTTCCTTCAAGTCATATAGTATTTAAATCCTCTTTCTTCCTAAGCTCCTCCCTACCTCAGCCTTTACTTCTATGAGGTCATGCAGAAGACAATTCCCTATTAAGGATGTGTCCGATCCAGTTTGCTCTGTACCGAAGAATCACATCCAAAATGGTTCTCTTCTCACCCATTCTTCTTAGGACCTCTTCATTTTTCACCCTGTCTGTCAAACCTAATCTTCTCAAGTCTTCTCCAGCACCACATTTCAAAGCTCTCCAAGTATTTATTTTCCATCTTCCTAAGAGTCCAAGTTTCTGCTCCATACAGTGCTCTGCTCCAAATGTTGCATTTCATAAGTTTCTTCCTTATTTCCAAACTTAACTTACTGGTAATCAGTAACCTCTTCTTGTTGAAAGCTTCCTTACCTATGGCAATTCTCGACTTAATTTCTTAGTGCATTAGGCATCCTTTGTCAGCAGACTTTCCAGATATTTGAACTGTCCAATGTTTTCCAAACCCTGGTCTCCAATTTTGATTTTCAGCGGCTCTTCATTTTTTGAAATCACTATCACTCTTGACTTCTCAATGTTGATATCCATGCCATATCTTCTTCCTTTCTCCACTAGCTGGTCCATCATTTCCTGCGACTCTTCTTTATTTCTGGTCAGCATTGCTAGATCATCTGCACATTTTATTGTGTTGATGACGCATCCCCCTATCTTGAAATTGCCACGTCCCTCTAAATAATACACCCAATTCTCAATAGCTTGAACCAATCGCTATAAATGTTCTCATTGCACAAACTAAACTATGTGCTTCAGCGTAGCTAGGTGTTATTTTATGTCACTCAGTAAATTAGTGGTTAATTCATTTCGAAAGTATCAGTGACATCCAGCCCGAACCCGGCCACGCGTATCAGTCAAACATACCTCAATTATCTTGACAAGTTTTTTGGTCACCCCAAACTTAACTAAAATTTCATATAATTTATTTATTTAATTGAATCGTAGACCTTTATTAAAAATCTTTATATAGTTGATGAACCTTCATGTTTTTTCTAATATTTGCTGAATAGTACAAATATGATACGTTGTTGATATATTTCGTCAAAATCCCCACTGATGATCCCCAATTATTTCCTATGTATATGGGGTCAATATCATTATATTAAATATATGTGTTCTTAATAATTATCACTATAACCATCATACTCACCATATTTATCATAATGGTCAAAGCAAGGTTGTTTAGTAAGAAAGGCAGATAACATAGCATAATATGAAATTGGAGGGGTTATAAGAATGTTTCGGAGGTCAAATCTATAGGTTTATAAACAATACATTTTTAAAACCTTTTTCCAGGGGATGAATGATTAATTTACGTAAAGTTATCCTTCTCATCTGCTGATCTCCTAAGGTTAAAAATAAGCTATTGATAACCAAATCCTGACAAACATGTAGAACTCAATTTATTGCATTGATATGTGCATCCGCAACGACCAATTTATGTTGTGGGCCATTTTAACCGTGTTTCTTACTAACCATCTTGGTTGTGACATGTTTATCACTGGTGAAATATGAGTCTCCCTTTTCACGGTGATGAATTAACGGTCGGAGACTGGATGTTGTGGCTGTGGTAGATTAATTAGTTAATAAGTCGTGTGCTGATATAATCAGTAGGTTCAGAAAGTGCACGTTAACTACTTCAGATAAAATTTGTATTTACTAAATTAGTCGCAAAATAAGTAAAATAAATGCGAAAATTGATAAAAATCGGACTTATAATATATAAGTTCTAATTTACCACCAATTTACATGGATAATTAATGTTAGAAATCAATTTACAATAATATTGAATAACTAGTTCTAGGAACCTCACAAATTTCTGACAATTCTAGTAAATGATTTTTTATTTTAGGGAAACTGGAACAATGGTATGTTGCAACAGAAGGCCGTCAAGGAAACCATGCACACGTTGGAAGAACATGTTAATTTCATTAAGAGTGTGATTGAACACATAAAATAAGAAAAAATATAACCATTAAAACTGGATATTATGTCAAAAATATTTATCAAATGTTCAAAATGGAACTCTTTCTATTTTATTCATTCATGTTTACATAAACATGTATATTATGTATATATAGATAAATATATTATTATGTAAAAACACACAAAATTGTATAATTTATCCATAAAATCATCTATATATTTAACTATAGCAATCTAAACTTTCTTGTTTTGAATGTTAATATTTTAATTGGGCACTTTCCCAATTTGGATAAGCAAATGAACGAATATGGTCCCCACTTTGTTTTAGTTATTTCACCCTCTATTACAATAGCATACCATAAAAGCAATCTTCACAGTAATAACCTTACAAATATCAATAAATATATTTTTTTAAATTGGGGTGTATCAAAGTTTAAGGGGATCATTTCAACCTATAATCGACCATGATAACGTTTGTACTCTTTTCTCAGGAGCCGTTAAAGTGATCATCTTGGGTTTTTTCTATTAAAAGCTTATAATTTTTTACATAAGCAGAACTAAAAGTTTTAGTGTACTTACATTTTTAACTTTTTTTTAACACTTTACATAAATTTTCTTATTTTACATTTTTTATTTTTTTATCTATGATTTTTCTAGATATTTGAATTATTTTAGTTTCATTTATACAGGCCCATTGGGGAGTATCCTCTCTCGGCGACTGTCTAACATAAAGTGTGAGCTATTGGCAATGTCTCGATGTGATCTTTCCCTCCAAGTTTGACCCATTTTCACATCTGGGGCCCCACTCGGTGGTGATTATACTAAACATGTTCAAACAGGAAAATACGGGCTAGCACTGGCTCAGTACAGTGCTGTGATTTTCCCCGACCCCCTTCCCACATCCGTGAGAAAATTTACTGTTATTTCCCAGAGTGTTTGGGTTTGGGTACCACCCCAAGACCACGTGACGTCGATTGGGGGTGAATATATAGGAGGGTTGCTTGATCGACTATTTATAATCATCTGTAGAGCGGATGAAGATGGACAAGTTACAGTACCTGGTAAATATTGTTGATGCCATGCAGACCGTAAAATTGTGTGATCTAATCGTCGATCAAAAGTACTCGGTGGATAAATTAAATACAAAGTTCGGGAACGCCTAATAGCATATATAGGTGGCGAGTTTTGTGTATTTTTACCCTGTCGTTTTGGTAATCTAACGGATGAAGACGTGTGTTATCTTAATAAGAAAAAAATTATATTTATCTGCGCCGGAGTAAAACCCGGTACACCTACAATTATGAGCTTTGAACGCGTTTAAGAGACGGGCAGCAGCATCTAGCCGTTAACAACATCAAGCAACACATCTCCACGGGCAGTTAGAACAAATTTAGCATCAGTGCAAAATTAAAGACGTGTACTACTGAATTGCACAATGGACAGGTTAAGGAGTCGGAAATTCATCCAATGCGTTTTAGCGGTCAGGTACGCTCACCATGCTTAGAACCGGCTATATTAATTTAATGTTTGTGAATCATAAGATTGTGGGGGGTGCCTATATGACAGCAAAAATATACTCACAGTGTGGCAGTGATCGATAGACATGTAATTTACAAAGTAGTGAACCAAGACAGAGAGGAGCGAGGCTACATCGAGTTCTGCGACTCTTCCTGTCACACGATAAGAGCAACTGACGTACTACTTTACGAGAGAATCGAGGAGTCTTGCCTGTGTGATATGACATGTGCTGTGTACAACTTCCGCAAAGGGGACGTTGTCGCAGTGTCGCCCAGACCTCCACCACACTTCCAATCTCCACAACACCTACCAACAACCTTCATGACCCCATAGCCACCGCCCCACCCCCCGAGTCACCTGCATACCAGACATCGGAGTACTTACAGCCAGAGTCACCTGCGTGCCCCCTTCAAACGGAGGAGGTAAAGTCCGAAGAACCCATAAATCTTGAGGATTTAACAATGTACAAAACTTATTCAAATGTTAAAATTATGGGTGAAACGTCCTATGACGTCATACTCGGTCTGGGCAGTTTCGGTAACGTCTTCCTTCCAAAGTCTGCCTATTATTTGGATTGTATGTGATTTAAATATAAACCACGCTGTATGAAATATATCGGAGGACAAAGTGTGATGCTTTAAAATTAATTTAAAAACTAGGCGTGCTCCCTGAATATAATATGTTACCGTAGCCTTATTTCACAAATTCTGCTGATGTCATCGGAACTAGCGGCGACATGGCATACAATAATTTAATTTCGCTAATGGGTTAGGAATAAGTAAAGTATTTATGAGAGGTAAGTGTATCCGCATTTGTGTGGAGGGAGAGCTGGAAATAGTGTAGTGAAAACACCCTCAGTTTAATAGGGCAGTGTTCGAACTCCAACCGCATCAACCAACCATACCAGATGAGCTACGCTTAATTACTTGTACAGCTCACAAGACCTAAATAATATTGGTGAATGTAATTAAAAAAAAACACTTTATGTTGTTTCTATTGTATGCTATTAATGTTTTAAACATAATTTATTAATCACTTGCTGTTTGTCAATAAATAAATAACTAGTAAGAAATATGTTGTTTCTATTTTTTTTAAATCCCTAGAATATGTTGTTTGGAAATCCTTGGAGAATCAAAGAGAGGAAGGAGATGGCAACATTGCCAGAATGAAATACTAGATAGCAGAGAATGGTACATGTTAAGCTTTATTGATTACACATGTATAGTTAATATAGCTTTAGCAACAACAACAAGATTATTTGAGCTGTAGAATATGAGTAGAAAGGAGGAAATGTATACTATTAATATTATAATTTCAAATACTTTCAATGCTTAAATATTGGTCTATAATTTTAACTAATATGGGTTTAAGATAAGATGTTACACGCACGCGCACACACACACACACACACACACACACACACAATCTAACACATTCGTTTATAAATGGTAACTGTTGTGCCGACAGATTGCTACTTTTGATGAAATAATATATAGCGTTTGCATATATTCATAAGTAATATCAAATACAATTATGAGGATCTTGAATCAATATTAGAAATGCCAAACAAAATAAAATAGCATCTAAACAACAAAGAAATTTATTACAAATATCATTTAATGTTCGCAACAATAGTTTGATGATATAATATATAACTTTTACATAAATTCGTAGTGGTTACGCTCTAAATATCTAGGAAAAATCACAGCGTATATATATTTTGATGAAATAATTTATAGCTTTTACATAAGTTCATAGGTCCATAAGTTAAATACATAGGGAAAATAAAACCACGGCGTCTATATATTTTGATGAATTAACTTATAGCTTTTACATAAGTTCATAAGTTAAATATCTAGGGAAAAATCACGGCGTCTATATAACTTTTACATAAATTCATAAGTTGTAACGCTTTAAATATTTAGGGATAGTGTGTTTATTAATTTCCTTAGCACAATTAAAAAATAAATGAATCGTTTTATATTGCCTTCAAACATTAATATATTTTCATAAAATTTGATAACTGTCTCAAATTAGGTTTTGTAATGCCACAGGGACTATCAATTCGTTTATTTAATAAATTCACTACCAAAATAATAGAAAATTAATCGAACAGTTTCTATATTTCCTACAAACCGTTAAAGTATTTACATATTGAGTTACTATCACACATTTTAATTTAAATAGCTAATGTTTGTAAAGGTTGAGCGCGACCACTGAAGGGGACCGTGAACAAATACTCACAGAGCCTCCCATCGTTCTAAATATCTAATATTTATCACAAGTGGATGTTCAACTTGTGTTTGTAATAATGATATCCAAAATCGTAGGAGCGAATTTCTAGGGGGAAAAAAATCGATTTTGCCCTTGGTACTACAGCACTCGGAAAGAAGAATGCACGCATGTCTATTTTCACATCCAGCATTATTACCATCCGGAATCTGAAGTCATTGATAAAAGACAGAGAAGGGGATATATATCCATTATCCTTACAAAAGATGGAATACAGCACTGAGAATAGGAACAACCCCAGTGACATCTTTGTGCCTCGGCCACATCGGGAATGTTGACCAGTACAGGGCACCAGACCATCATCGCCATCGCTGTTATCGCCGAATTTTTACATTAATTATCTAGCACAGCGACAGGTGTTAACACCAACACTAACAGGTATTGTGAACAATTCCTTCAGCATCAATCTAGCTGCATTTAACGGAGACCGTTCTCTACCACCCACCTTCGGTGTTCGTCGTCCTATGCCGACACCAACCAACGGACGCGAGAGTTCATCGGCTCTGTCCTCAACGCCACCCTCATGACGTCGAAGAGAGTCGAAGGAAGATGTACAACCAATTTATTGTACGCTCTATAGAACACCATGGCACATTCTTGCAGATAGACCACCCAATAGGCCGGTGTGTTACGTCAAACCCTTTTCCATCGACTAAAACAAAGGACTGTCTGGTTTTTGTCAAAAGTACCGAAGTGCTACAGCGTCATAAATGTTGCTTGTAAACAAAAAATAAATGAACTCCAAACTAAACAAGGTGTCCGAAATCCCATAGACTCCATTGAAAAAATTGAATCTCATTATTTGCAGGCTCAGACGACAAGAAAATACATAGATGGCAGCCTTAACTTAGCTATTTTGTACGAAATGTACAAACAGAAGTGTGAAGAGGAAAACACCCCTTTTACAAAGCAATGAATTTATGAACAAATATTCAATACTGAATATAATATTGGTTTCTTTAAGCCATAGAAGGACCCGTGTGCATTATGTGAAAAATACAAGAACAGTGATGAAGCTGAGAAAGAAACATTGAAAGCAACCCAAGAGCAGCACCAATTAGATAAGGAGCCTTCGAGAAAGGAAAAATCTAAAGATGTGGAAGAAGCAAGTAGCAACTCTTTGATAATGGTCACTTGTTATGATCTTCAGGCAGTATTCACTATACCTTGTGGTAATGTGTCATACATTTTTTTATCGTAGTAGATTAAATGCAATAATTAATTTCACTGTTTATGATATTGCCAACAAAAAGGGATCTTGCTACATATGGCATGAAGGTGTGGGACTTATAGGAATAAGTGAGTTGGGTAGTTGTGTGCTGGCCTTTTTGCAGACTGAATGTCAGGGTAAAGATGTCACCTTTTACTCAGACAATTGCCCTGGTCAAAACAAGAATAAGTTTATGACAACAATGTACATTCATGCAGTCCAGGCCTACAACATTCTATCCCTTACCTATAAGTATTTTATAACTGGTCACACACAAAATGAGGGAGACATTCTTGCATAGAGAGGGGAAAACAGAGAGCCTTAAGAAGTGATCCAATTTATGTACCAAGTCATTGGGTTCCTATAATTAATTTGGCCAAAAAAAAGGGTGAACCTTACAAGGTAAATAAAGTTTAAACATCCAGGACTAAGGACTTAAAAAACTGGCATTGTAAACAACTACAAAATTGATGAAATGAGCCAGAAAGTGTTGTGGAATGAACTGAGGGTCTTGCACACTGAAAAGAGAAGGGATGGAGTAATTATTAATTACTTATGGTCAAACTAATTATTTTTACTTGAAATGCCTTTTAGGATAACATTGATTTTGGTACCAATATTTAGATAATAGCTAAACCAAATACCTTGGAAAACGTTGACTTTGACAAAAATCTCTCCAGTGTTAGGTTATAGATGGAGTCCTCCACAAAACGTGTAGAAATATTGTGTGAACTAAAGTGATAGAAAACTCTTGATTTTTCTACGTTGGCAACAGTATTATTAAGTCAAAATTCCTTGATTGTATCCATTGGTATTCCGTATAACTTACCTCTGTTCAATTGCCTATGATGAACCGTTAATAATGTGATAATTATTACACTTACGTGCCAGCGCCAATTTGTTCCAATTAGAGAGCTCGAGGATATTCCAAACATAATTAGTCAATCAGTGGTGCCTTAGGGTCTGTAGATATAGTTTCGAATCCCCTCACAGAGTAAATCACTTTTGTGTTTCTCAATGTATTTTAGAATATGTTTTGAGCAAATGTATCTACAGTAGCCTATAGAGGTGAAATTTAGAGTAAAATATGGCCTACACCAATCAACCATCCCAGCTTTATCAATTCAGTAGTTCTATGAAAATATTGGCAAGTACGCTTAAACATCAAGTAGTTAAAAGGGCTTTAAAATGTAAATCCTAGATTTAACTAACGATTGATTTAATTAGTTATGTGTTTTTCTGGAACGAATTAAAATCGTTAAAGGAGTTTCAACCCATGCGTTTTTGAGCTAATTAATAGAATACGAAGAGGTTTTACTAGCATGTCAGCATTTAATCAGCTTTGTATTAATTACTTGGGAGTTCTTGTAATTATTATTTTACGTTACAGTGAACAAACCAACTTCGTAAATATTATTATTAGTACAATAATTATAGTAAACTGGCATGGTCTAAACAACGTTAATTGTGGTGTAATGAAGCTAGGTACACTTCAAAGTGATAATAACTTGTTTAATTCAACTGGTGTTTTAGAAAGAAAGAAAAACCCAAGGTCAAATTTATTTTTTATTGAACTGAATATTTGAGGGTGTTTTACTATTTCTTTAAACATCCTAAATATCTCTTGGGATGAAATGCTAAAAATATTTTACTCTCTAGCTACAATTAGTATTCGTTTCTGAATTAATATATTACAAACCTTTAAATTAAATCTATTAAATCTATTGATGTGGAGAATTCCCACGACTAAGTCACAATCAAATAAATTTGAAATGCGCACCACTTACATTTTTTATTGTGTTGTTGATTAATTGATAACATTAATTGATTAATAGTTATATTCAATATGTTGAATTAATCGAGCACACAACTTCTCACGTACACATGCCTGACACTATATTACTTGCTAGTATGTTGGTTCCAATATCACATCTTTACTGTAATGTAATATCAAACATATATATATATATATACTGTATATTATACAAGGGGTTTGCGAGCATGTTTTTTTTCCTCTCGACTCGAGTCGAGTATTTCATAAAGCTCTCAAGTTCGAGTCGAGCTCGATCATAGACTAATAATAGTTTTAAAATGTTAAGAGCGGATTATATCTGTTTATTTTAAAAGTAAAATAGGTTATTTAAAATGTCACCAGTCAAAAAAAAAATGTAACTAACACATCTCTAAAATGTGAGATTATAAGATTATGTGAAAACATCGCAGGTTCTTAAAATAAGAATGACACTCATTTTTTATAAATAGTAAATACTTTTTAAATTAAAGTTTAAGAAATGGAAATATTGGTTTTTAAATTGGAAATAACCAAACATGATTTAAAAATAAGAACACTCAAATAAAGATATATAGTAATAAAAATGTCAATGGTTTCAACACCCATGTCTTTAAGACATTAAAATTACACAATTACAAAAAAGTTAGCAAAATTGAGGTTTTAATGGGATAATATTTCCCCAAAATAAACCTCCGTAACTTCAATTGCCCTGTAAGAAAACGTAAGAATCACAAACCGTTAGAAATTTGAAAGGTTTCATATATCGTTTATTAGTCCTTAATGTAATATTCGTGCGCATGATAGCTTCTTCTGTTCCATTTCCATTCTTCTATACGCTTTATATGAGCTCTATATAAATTTATCTTATTACTAAATGTATTTCAATTCAATTTTTAATGTTTTATAAAAGTTGATGTTCATTCCTTAAAATGAAAAATAAGATGGTTAAAAATAATATTTTTCACAGCCAGTATGAACTAATAAATGCTTTATTTATTTATTTATTTAAACATGGTAAATTTGTTAAAATATAATATATCCTTATTTGCTTGGAGGGATATTTAGAATTTTTCACCTTCCTATATTCATTAAAATCCTTAAAAAAGTAAATATAAAGTTAAAACCTCTATACTGTGACCCCACCCAAAACACGCTGTGACCCCCAGGTTGGAAACCGCTGCTTTATTATAACACAGTCGGAAGAATTATTTAACTAGTAAGCTCCCTGAAATGTAGAACTCACTCGTCACTTTATCAAAAAATTAGCAATTTGGCCATGTTTATTTAAAAACATTTTCAGCTGTAAAATAAAGAAATAAAAAATTGAATTTATCGATATGTCAACAGTATTTTGATTCCTGTCTACCAATGTCCTGCATCATAACCTCATTGAAGTTTCCCTAAAATGTTAATGCTGGTACTTGAATAAACTATTCCCAACATATTGTTATTTAGCACGTGAGGCTGAAGGGGCTTCCCCTGACATTGTATGAAATAACTGATGGCAAATTCGAAATAAGCACTCTAAACAACATGGTTACACGAAACTTCATGCAAATTCAACAATAAATAACGAATTTAAAAATGTATCCCAAATGTGAATATGTTAAATGGTGAAAAAAACAACTTAATTTTTGTTTAATGTAGTCTACTTAATCAAATGAAAAATTATAAGATTTGTAACAATGTAACACAGCCGTGTTACTCCTCTTCCTTTATTATTGATTTAACCCTTCCTTCACCTCTGACAAGATGTGTATTAATCACAACTTGTGAATGTGAGGAATGCCAGGCCTCCACCGTGGTTCGGATTCCACGTTAAACTGTAGGTCCTCCATTTCATCTCACAATCACCCTACCATTGCACATTAGCGTAAGTGCGTATAACCCGAACGGGTAGTAAGACGCGGTGCTAATAATAATAATAATAATAATAATAATAATAATAATAATATTATTGATTTGAGATTATTTAAATTTCTTTCATGAAACAATGAACTAAGATACATCAGTGTTCAATTCAAACTAGTATAGATACGTGCTAGAAAATGAGTGTGTATTTCAGAATTCAAACACTATCACTAACCTCAATGTCCTCATTTGATCAGTCAGATCTTTTGATAAGAAAACAATAAAATGTTCCGTAACACTCAGTTCATTTATACCTTCAAAATTCAATAAAGCCCTAACTAAGGCATTGTCTTTACAACATATGAAAATTTTTATCAAAAAACTATGAGAGTCTAGCACCCACAAACAGGGGCGCTCACAGGGGTGCAATTGTCCCCCCCCCCTGATATTCTGAGGTTGCATAAATATTAGAAGTCTGAAGAATTTTTATTATGTTGTATCTTATTTTAAAGAGACAAGGATTGCCTTAAAAAGCGTCTTTTGAGGTTTCAATTTAATAAATTTTCCCGGGGGTGGACCCCCGAACCCTCCAAACATGCTGGGGGATATTCTATACCCTACAATTCGCCCCCTCCCCTGGAGAAAAATTCCGAGGGTACCCTTGGCCACGAAAGTCCCAACTAAAAACACTAAACAATAAACAAAACATTGGCTGACAGTGTTGCCACTTCAAGCATTGCTGGCTGAGTGAAATTTTTCTAATGGGCAACTCATGTTCCCTTATGATTCGTTTCCATACCACATTCGGCATACACTGACTGGCCGTTGTCTATGCCTCCTGACAACGGCGCTGCTAGACTACTTGATTAACTAACATTTCTACAATTTACTATAGTAGGAATCTCCTTTCAATGTTTGATGATTTTTAAAGTTGGGAATTTTTTGTAGCGTAGGGATCAAAAGTTGGGAAATTTTAGATTTGTCTGTACAATAATGTGGTTGAGGATATAATAGAAAGTAATGCGGTACAGAATAAGCCTAGAATTTCCCAGCGCCAGATCTCAAATGTCACAAGATTCACAACTTTCAGGCTTTTATTCAACATTGGGGGGATACCTCCCTAACAACCCCCCTCCACGGTGCGACGCCCCTGGCTTCTAGTTTGAAATAATTCCAAGCGAAGACCATTCCAAATGGCTTCTAAGGACATCCGATTGTAAAAATATGCTGATAGAATATTATTACAGAAGATATCTTCTAGTGGTATCTAGTTAAACAAAATCAGGCAAGGAACAATCTAAATTGTTTCTAGAGGCATTCAAATTTAAAAAAAAGAGTCCTATTGGGGTCCACTTCAAATAAATTATGAGGAATCTATTTTGTAAAAAAAAAAATTGTAAGTACTTCTTAAAATATCTTTTGGAGGCATTCAACTACCAAAAATTTTCTGAAGAAGGCCACACCTCTAGGAGTATCAACATTTCAAAAAACTTAAGGGTATCACTATTCTAAATAGCTTTTAAAAGAGTAATTTTCAAAAATTCTCCAAACGAGGATCACTACAAATGGTTTCAACTAGGAGTATCCAATTTTCTAACATTAACTGGGAGATAGGATGATAGAAAAACCCTAAAATACATTTTTGTTTCTTGCTCCCCCCCCCCCCTCCAGCTTTTCCAATTTTCCACTCCACACAAGTAAAATTCCACCACTACTGTATAATATAGCAATGTTCTTATTTCTTAGGGTTTAGTAGTAAGTTTTAACATCATGTCAAAATCTTATATTTTTGAGGCACCCTTCCCTCCCCCCAAAATTATTTTTTCCCTACGCCCATGCAGAAAACTACATGTATTTAGAGCGAGTAGTTTTGGCAATGTTAGGATTAGTTGGGTGAAATTACTTTAGTTATTGTCTGAATGCTAAAGAAGAAATCGAATATCTTGCCAAAGACCAAAACATGTTTAAGGCGTGAATTTTTTTTCGCGGATTGAAAGTATTTTCCGTAAAGTTTTAGGTGAAAAGTTATTGCTGGATTAGGTACACAATCTGAACACTAAAATAAAAGATAAAACTAAGGTCGAAATGTAAAAAAAAAATTCAATTTATCCATTTAGTAGTGAAAACATTTAAAAACTTAATCAGGTATTTGAAAAGTATAGTCTGTCCTTTGACAATTGCTATTGTAAAAAACACCATGGCGTCAGCCCAAAATCAAGCCATAACGACCGTCGTCTGTTGACGATGATAGTGCCAACATTTGCGGATATAGGGTGTTATGTAGTCAGCACAATGAGCCTCCCAGCATTTATTTTCAGTTTTCTAGACCGGAGCTGCTACTTTTTTTAAAATTCAAGTAGCTCCTCATTTGTCCTCACGAAGCTGAGTACACCCCGTTTCAGATCCAATGCTTCACATAAAATATGGGTGTGCCTGAGATCAAAACCAGGACCTATAGATCTGAAGCCAGTAACAATAACCACTAGATCACAAAGGAGGTTGTAATTCTATTTTTATTTAAGAATTTATTGTTCTGTCTTGATTGTATATTATTATTATTATTATTAGCACCGCGTCTTACTACCCGTTCGGGTTATACGCACTTACGCTAATGTGCAATGGTAGGGTGATTGTGAGATGAAATGGAGGACCTACAGTTTAACGTGGAATCCGAACCACGGTGGAGGCCTGGCATTCCTCACATTCACAAGTTGTGATTAATACACTTGATTGTATAGTTTAATGATTTAACTCATTAGTTGAATATTCTGTAAATCGAAAAAAATGACACCTGGACACGGGAATCGAACCCAGGGTCTTTTGCTTAGTATGCCAATGGTCTGACCACTGAGCTATCCAGAATCGTCCCGTGATAAAGGTCATTCCTCACTCATATTTTAAGGCAGAGTCTGTAATGGGGGAAAAAAATATGAGTGAAGAATGACCCTGAGCACGAGACGACTCCTGGACAGCTCAGCGGTTAAGAGCAGTGGCGTACTAATCCAAAGGTCCTGGGTTCGATTCCCGTGTCCAGGTGTCCTTTTTCAATTTACAAAATATGATATCTAGATGTGGCTTGAAGGCCTGCGCAGGCCAACGCGGGACGCGGGAGCGAAATTCGCGTGAAATAACACTATAATTGCGGGATAAAGGAGTGCTGCATTAACCGGGGCGAATAAATCCCACGCATTTGCTGGCTAACGCTGGACTGTGGCGTCGTCCCATGTCGTTTGCTGCATGCACTGTTTTCCCGCCTTCCGCTGGTTGTTTTGTCAGTTGGTTGCAAACATTGGTGCTTGATCATCACGTCACTTGAAGGAACCTTAAGAAAACCAAGCCCCTCCCTCCACAACAGGCCCTTGATCTTCCCTTTCCCCCACCCTCAAACACTGTTTTCCCGCCTTCCGCTGGTTGTTTTGTCAGTTGGTTGCGAACATTGGTGCTTGATCATCACGTCACTTGAAGGAACCTTAAGAAAACCAAGCCCCTCCCTCCACAACAGGCCCTTGATCTTCCCTTTCCCCCACCCTCAAACACTGTTTTCCCGCGTTCCGCTGGTTGTTTTGTCAGTTGGTTGCGAACATTGGTGCTTGATCATCACGTCACTTGAAGGAACCTTAAGAAAACCAAGCCCCTCCCTCCACAACAGGCCATTTAACTTCCCTTTCCCCCACCCCCATGCACCCCATTCTACCAGGAAAGGAACCCCAATCTCCCCGTCATCAGCAGTCCGAGAGTGTTGCCTTAGGCCAGGGGTAGACAGCCCTTTTCAGCCCCAATCGACTTATAAACTTACCAAAGCTCTGAGATCACCCATAGTTTCTACACTCTACTTTTAATTTATTATAATGTTTTTTATCTGTACATACATTGGTATCAGTGGCGGTGCATGATATTTATTTTTGATGGGACCAGGTCAAAACTTACTGGTAATGTGTTTTTTTTTCTCACAGCATGTTAACATATTAAATAACCGGCCCCGTGGTATAGTGGTCAGTGCACCTGGCTACGGAGCTAGGGGTCCCGGGTTTGATTCTCGGCTGGTACCTTGGGTAATTTTCCCTTCAGGCGAATAATCCCAGGTTAACTAGGCTTAAGTTAGGTTAAGACTCACTCCGGCTCCACAACATCAAAATCACTATCATCACATCATCTCATTGTGGGTACGACGTGTAGACAACCTCCTAGGGTGTACCCTGGGTAACGTTCTGTGCCAACTGAGCGGCTAATAGTCTACACATAAGGGTTCGGCCAGAATGACAAGCGTGTGAGCGAGTGCGCAAGCGAATGGATGGCCAGACTGGCGAGCCTGTAATCAGCAGATAGCTCTCGATTGTTGTTGACGAGGAAGAAAAGGTTCGAATCTTGGCTCAGTGAACTGAAGGTGGCTTTTGACAAGTGGTTTATTGTTGTGGTTTTCTAATCCTCTCTTTATGCTAATGGCGATTCTTATTTGTAAAGGCCTACTTTGAAAATATTGAAGTATTTTAACATATCAGTTTTACATATATATACATATAGGTATGGTTTATGATCTTACCAATTAAATTAGGCCGTTAGTAGCAAGTGTGCTAAACCTATCGATAGTAATAAAAATGTCAAACTGAGAAGTTTTTCTAGCACTCAATGGTGAACGAACCTGGACGTCAAAGTTCCTCCCGGTCAAATGTACCATACGTTAAATATATATTAAATTAAATTAAATTCATTTAAGTTTTCTTAGTTTTAAAAATCACTAGAATTACAAAATCACTAAACATATTTACAAACAGAAAAAATAAAATAATTCTGGTTTTGAATTAAACAATTACCAAGGGATTTCATTATTTGTACTAAAGTTGGGCACGTCTGTTTATCTGACTGGCAAACATATCGATCATTCTGTTGTTGAGGTTTGGAAATTCGACATTTTCTTCCTTGTGTATAGAACGATGAACAAACACCCAAGGTGACTTGGTGGTCTAGGGGTAAGGTGTCGGACTTCTGTGCTGGGGGTCCGGGGTTCAATCCTCGGTCCCGGCATAGATTTATCTGATTGCCAAACCCTTCCTTCACCTCTGACAAGATTTGTATTAATCACAACTTGTGAATGTGAGGAATGTCAGGCCTCCACCGTTGTTCGGATTCCACTTTAAACTGTAGGACCTACATTTCATCTCACAATCACCCTACCATTACACATTAGCGTAAGTGCGTATAACCCGAACGGGTAGTAAGACGCGGTGCTAAAAATAATAATAGTAATAATAATAATAACAAACACCCAGCGAATTTAACCGGTCTTGTCCCAGGGTGTTCCTAAGGAACATTTAAATTCTTTTTAACGTACTAACACTAAGCTCCGACAGCGGAATATATCTGTTATGCATTACGTATTTACTGTTACAATGGTTTTAAACCTACATACATTTTCCAAATTAATTGCACATTCTTCATGTTTTAAAAAAAAAATTGTTTCACTTAAATGTTTAAGATCCTTACAGTCTACCGTTGTCCACCATCCCATACCACCAAATAATAAGCAATAAAAACAAAATAAGCTCCTTCACTGACAGTTAACCACAGTTTTTTTACTAAACCAAGCATTAGAAAAAATTCTTTTTTTCTTGACATTCACCTAAATAAATGTAAAGTCACTTGGCTGATGTGCTCCTAACCATTTAATTTCATGTTTTTCTTGCAGTTTTAATGAAAAAACGGAGTGTTTAAATAAATAATCTACTTTATTCACTTTAATGAATCACTTTCAGCCGTAGCCTTACCTATTGGGTTTTTTAACACATACTAAAATAAAGATACATACATGCTAAAACAAAATATGAACCATCTTTATCGAATCGTGGGCTCGCTCAGGCTGCCCAATTAGCTACTGTTGAGCTCGCAGTGGAACTACCTTGAGGGATATCTCCCACTGGACTATGGGTCTTATCTGAGAGGGGCTGGCCCATGTCAGCTTCTATATTTAGTAATTGGAGTCTCGAGCAATGGTGCAGTCACGTGATGATTGGAGCGAGGAATGAATCCTCTTGAGACTGGAATACTGTATAATGAATCAAATAATTCACTGTGTGTAAGAAATGGTGCTCCACTTCATATTATTATTATTATTATTATTATTATTATTATTTATATTTTTATTATTTTTTTTACAAAATATGTTATAAAATTAAAAGAAAGAAAAAATATTTTTTATGTTCAAAAATGTTTTGTTTGGTCCGGGTTCCTGTCCTCCTGACTGATATCCTTCCTTGAATTACCGCGAATCACTTCGCGTCGGTATGGCCCACATTAATCCCGCCCTTTTTTTTCCCCCGCCATAAATTCCCGCGTTCGTTCCCGCGTTCCGCTCCCGCTCTCAATCCTCGTTGGTGTGCACAGGCCTATAACCGTAACTGACAAATTTAATAGCTTTGCTATTTAATCAATCATTAGTTGAAGTTAGCTCAGAATTTCACATTCATTTTAATAATAAACATCTAAACCTTGAACAATTACATGTTATAACCTAAATATAAGGACAAGCTCGTATGCAAATAATAATACCATGTGTTCATTTGAAAACTTTGCCACCTAAATACCTCGAAAACAAAGCATTGTTGGAAAAAAAAGTTCTTTAGTTTTGTGGGGGAAGTAAGGTGGTGAGGTAGGTATGACCTTGGGTAGCGTTGCTAAGGTCAAGTCGGAGTCACTTTGATTATATTTTTTAAAGGACATCTCATATGTGTTATTAAATATTCTTGTAGCTCATGTTGTGGCATTTTCAAATTGGTGGTGTCAAGCTTTTTCAAGTAAACATAAATAATAATTAATTATGAGGCCTCACAAGTTCCAGCATTGCCGGCAGGTCATACCATCCTCACCACCTTATTTTCCCCTAAAAACTAAACAGCTTTGATTTCAAACTTTTTTTTTATTAATGCTTTGTTTTCGAGATATTTAGGAGGAAAATTTTCGAATGAACAGATGGTTTATGAATTAATATTTTAGTTGCTGAAATTATTACTGCTTTATTTTATGAACGTGCTAAACGGAACAACATTAATTTCATGAAGATAATATTTTGGTTCCTTGTCAAATCTGATAAGACTTAGATCATTATGCATCATATTCTCCCTACCAACAGAACGAAGGTAGCATATCAGTTGAACAATGATGAATACAGCCCCTGAATGGCAGTGCAAAGGTAACCTTTTTTTTTACAATCTTATCTTTCCTCGACATGTCATTGGTTCTCGTTTTTCTTTATAGAACTTGTTTTTGGTACCTGTGTGTAGTATAAATAAGATATCTGGTTAATTGAGGTGGGCCAGTACTTGTTGAACATCAGTACAAGCAGTTTTCCTCATTTCAACACGAGAAGCAGCACTAGCAACATGAGTAAAGAACGTTTATCAGCAGGTAAGGCTATAATATATTATGTAGAGTACTTAGTTGTTTTTTTTAATTTAGCACCGCGTCTTACTACCCGTTCGGGTTATACGATTAACTACTAATTAAGCTAATGGATTAGGAATTGGGAAGGTTGAATTTTAGAGGAAGTGAACCCGCATTTTCGTGGAGGCCGAGTGCATTACCATTTAGGAAAAACCACCCCTAATTCACTCAACCGAGATTCAAACCTCAAATCCCCGCCCGCGGAAGTAAAGCTCAACACGAAACTAACGCGTTACTCAACTACGCCACCGAGGCGGGTTAGTACTTAGTTACATATTCAGAATGCATTAACATAAGAAATCTAGTTTTCTATGTATCATATTTTAAAGTTTGTTTGTAAAAATAATATATAAAAATTACGCTAAAATATATTACTTTGTTAGTTTTTAAGCTGAAACCTAGCAATGATTTAAACATTACTAAACAAAATTATAGCTTCTTTTTTTTTTAACAATCAAATAAGTTAAAGCAGTCTATAGGTACTTCTTTTCAGTTAAATTATTTCCACTGTAGCCTGTAAATTATTTAAGTTCAGAACGCCTTTACGTGATACATATACAAAAAAGGCTGCTTGAATATTTTCACCCAGAATATTTTCTTCTGGGCTATTATTAAGTAGTGTTAAATTAAATATTTTTCTTGAAAACAGGTCAAGTTATCTGTTTTAAGTATAAAATTAAGAAAATTAAATTAGCATATGACAAAACTAAATAATTAATTAGAAATGAATATGAACAGATAACGATAAAAGTAAACAAATCTTATCAAGTATTAATCTTATCTTACACTTAAAGGAATTACTGACTTAACGAGAATGGTCTTTGCCTATATGAGCTGAAACGGCAGTAGAACAATTACAAGATATGAAACTGATGTTATACAGGGTGGGGCTGAAACAACTATACGATTAGTATTGATTGAAAATTAACACTTTAATCGAAAATTAAATATTCACTAGTTAAATAAAAGCAAACTACATACTACACTTTATGAAGATAGCACTTAGGTGAGCTCTACCGGACGTAAGACAAACCTCAGCACCTTGTCCATCACTTTCCTCAGCATAGATCGTCTAAATTTTTCCGCCCCACCCTATTCTAGCACTGAAAACTCATAAAACTTACCCACTTTGAGAGACATTCACTATTTTGAACACAAAGATGAGAAATATACTTTTAAAATACTACTAAACTTATTCTTCTAGCTGTAATATTTTATTGGTTCACCTAATACCACTGTTGATAATATTAATCTACCCTAGGAAACATTATGTAAACAATCAATGTGAATTTATTTAACCAAGGGATACAGATATTTCCAGCTAGAATTAATATTTTATCATATGTTTGTCATTCTGTATTATGTACAGTACACTCCGTTTATCCTGAAAGGTATAGAACTTACCTTGCACGTTAACATAGTGGCGCAGCTTATAAGATAATATCATGTGTGAAGAAAATACTGCTATCTTTCAGGGTAAAGAAGTTTTTCTCTTAAATAATCAAATAGGTTGAAGCAGCCTTTAAGTACATCTTTTCAGTCAAACTACTTCGACTGTTTCAGTGTTGCTTTTAATTATCTGAAGTAAAAATTTTTATTACAAATTGCATAAGAAATACTGCTTGAACATTTTTAGCTAAGAATTTTTTCCTAAATTATTATTGCATAATGTAAAAAGAAATATTTTTCTTGAAAAGAGGTTCACGTTATCTATTTTAAACATAAAATTGAGTGGATTACGAAATAGTTTTCCCATGACAATAATGTAACGTTATTATTTTGCATGTTGTGATAAAAATTATTTTTCTCAGCTTAGAGCGAAATATTTTAAACATTTTAGCTGTGTCAATACTTGAGAAGTACGCATTATATTCACGCTGTTAGTGGTCAGATATGGTTGGTTAAATGTATTCTACATTATTTGATATCCCTGATTTAGTGAGGTTTGGTTGCAGGTTCTGCACAGCCACCCCTGGAACCAGGTAAAGTGCGTCTCTACGGTTTTGGATACTCCCCGTACGTTCAAAGAGTCCATATGGTGTTGATCGCTAAGAACATTCCTCATGATGTGAAAAGTATAGATCTTAAGAATAAGCCGGACTGGTTCCTGAAGCTCAATCCAGCCGGAAAGGTTCCTGTGCTGGACACTGGTGACAAAGTCCTGACGGAATCTCTGGACATAATCGTCTTTCTTGACCAGAACTACCCCGGGACTTCCCTCCGTAGCACAGATCCTGAGAAGTCCGCCAAGGATAAAGAGATCGTTAAGAAATTCGAAGAGGTAAGTTCTTGATTATTTTCTATCTTAGTTTAAGAGTCCGGCGGTGTTTTCATATCAAATAATTTGATCACAATAAATGAGTTAGTCCAAAAGCTAAGCAACACTCAAAATCATACATACGTTTCTATTTAGTTTATTGAATTTAAAAACAACTAATGCAATCATTATTTTTATTCTAATAGATTTACTTTTTTCACAATTTCCAATCGACTTAACAGTTTATGATCTAATTAATGCATACTTTTATTAATGTGCAGTTGCCTTTAGGATCACTGTGAAGGTGTTTCAATGTTTTAACTCTTATTTTTTGCAAAAATATTATTTTTTCTTTTATTATTATTATAATACAAATATATTAATGTCAAAACGAATTAAATATATGTTCAAAACCTGGGATATGAAATGTGAAGTTCCAAGTGGTATAAAAAAATTAATATTAACTCTTAAGAAAAGGTAGCCAATTTGAGTTGTGTTAAGCTTTGGAACTTATCATGGTATAATTTGTAAGAAATATGTTTTGAGTAGTAAAAGATTTTATTTGTGGGTTGAATTAAGATTATTTTAACATGGTATTAATTAGGTACATAAAGTAAAATTAAGAGTAAAATAATAGCTTTTGATTGATTTGAGCAGTAGGAAATTTCATTGTAATCCATTCATTAGTTTAAAAAAAAATTTCAAGCCGGGGTTTTTTAATTCGATGAAAACAATATTTTGTGAATCACTTGTTCACATTAAAATAAACCCAATTAGCAATTAAATATGCCTTTCCTATCAAAGGTCAGAGTTATACCCACCAAATATTATAAAATTATTTTCTCTGGGATATTTTTTTTATAAGAACAGTTTTGTCTTTATTAGTATCTCAAAAATGGTGCAAAATAATTTGACAAGGGTTATCAATCAATATAATCATAATCACTTTCTGCCAAATTGGAGTTTGTATGGTATATCTCCACCACCTCTTCTCTCTACACCACTCCTTCCCCCCCCTCATCCTGTTCAAGTCCAAATTTCTTCTGCACACACGGTTCTTGATCGATTACAACCACCTCAAGCTGAGCCTCCCATAGGTCTCGTCACAATCATTCTCATTTCCATCGGATGCTTTGGTAGTCTTTCATCATCCAACCTCTTAACATGTCCAAACCATCTTAACTATTCCCGTCTATTCTCTTATTCAGCTTTTCTATCCCAGTTTATTTCTTTACTTCCTCATTTCTCACTCTGTCTATTTTTGTCTTTACTAAAATACTTCGTAGGAATTTCATTTCAGCCATCTGGATTCTACTATCAGCCCTCTTTCTCACTGCTCAGGTATCCGAGGCGTACGTCAGTAAATACTTTATACATTAACTTTTTTAACTTCCTTGGCATGTATTTGTTCCAGATTAGACTCACACTTTGGTAAAAGCTGTTTTCTTTTTGAATCCTCTTAATAACCTCCATCTTGCAATGTGGATCAGTTCACTCCTCAAATACTCGGACCCCTCCACTACTTTCATATTCTGTCCTCCATATATTATTATGCTTCTTGCTCCTCTCGTCAGCACCTCCATTTGGCTCTTTCCAAAACTGATGTTCTTGCCATATTTAACAATTTTTTTCATTCATTACATCCACCTGTTCTTGCACTTCCTTCGCAATCTCTCCCCATATCACAATAGCGTCTCCAAATAGCATTATCTTCATTTCTTAACCTCCCAAATATTTCCTTTCCCTCCTTCAAAATTGTATCTATGATCATTATATATATTTTAATTATAAACACGTTCCTGACTTAGTTCTGTTTCCATACTATTTTACCCACTTGTGTCTCCACACAACTGGAGCACTTATCATACATGGCTTTCCCCAATTTGGTTAATGTTTTATCTATCTATTTTTTACCATAACTTCCCATATCTTACCGCTAGGTAATTTTCTTATGGGCTTATTATTATAGTAGTGTGAAATTAATATTTTTCTTTTTTTTTTTATTGAAAAAACAGGGTTCAGTTATCTGTTTTAAGTATAAAATTAAGAAAATTAAATTAGCATATGACAAAACTAAAATAATTGATTAGAAATGGAATATGAAAAGATAACGATTAAAAGTAAACAAATCTGATCAAGTATTAATCTTTTCTTACACTTAAAAGGGATATTTACTGACTTAACGAGAATGGTCTTTGCATATATGAGCTGAACTGCAGTAGAACAATTAAAGATTATGAAAACTTGCTGTTATTACAGGGTGGGGCTGAAACAATTATACGATTAGTAACTTGAAATTAACACTTTAATCGAAAACTTAAATATTCAATAGTTCAATAAAAGCAAATACATTGCTTCACTTTTTACTTTTTGATGATAATATCGCTCAAGTGATCTCCCACCGGATGTTCAGGCCAAACCTCAGGCTAGGTTGTCATTCACTTTTCATCAGCTTGATCGTATAAATGTTTCCGCCCCACCCTATTCTAGCACCGAAAATCTCATAGAAAACTAAACCACTTTGAGCGACACTCACTATTTTGAACACAAGATGGAAATATACTTTTAAATACTACTAAACTTATTCATCTACCTGTAATATTTTTATTGGTTCACCTAATACCACTGTTGATAATATTAATCTACCCTAGGAAACATTATGTAAACAATCATGTGAATTTATTTAACCAAGGGATACAGATATTTCCAGCTAGAATTAATATTTTATCATATGTTTGTCATTCTGTATTATGTACAGTACACTCCGTTTATCCTGAAAGGTATAGAACTTACCTTGCACGTTAACATAGTGGCGCAGCTTATAAGATAATATCATGTGTGAAGAAAATACTGCTATCTTTCAGGGTAAAGAAGTTTTTCTCTTAAATAATCAAATAGGTTGAAGCAGCCTTTAAGTACATCTTTTCAGTCAAACTACTTCGACTGTTTCAGTGTTGCTTTTAATTATCTGAAGTAAAAATTTTTATTACAAATTGCATAAGAAATACTGCTTGAACATTTTTAGCTAAGAATTTTTTCCTAAATTATTATTGCATAATGTAAAAAGAAAATATTTTTCTTGAAAAGAGGTTCACGTTATCTATTTTAAACATAAAATTGAG
Organism: Timema podura; assembly: GCA_033556935.1. Taxonomy (NCBI): domain Eukaryota; kingdom Metazoa; phylum Arthropoda; class Insecta; order Phasmatodea; family Timematidae; genus Timema; species Timema podura. The sequence continues at coordinate 29,136,233 of JAVRXN010000012.1, forward strand.
TGGATTACGAAATAGTTTTCCCATGACAATAATGTAACGTTATTATTTTGCATGTTGTGATAAAAATTATTTTTCTCAGCTTAGAGCGAAATATTTTAAACATTTTAGCTGTGTCAATACTTGAGAAGTTACGCATTTTTATTCACGCTGTTAGTGGTCAGATATGGTTGGTTAAATGTATTCTACATTATTTGATATCCCTGATTTAGTGAGGTTTGGTTGCAGGTTCTGCACAGCCACCCCTGGAACCAGGTAAAGTGCGTCTCTAACGGTTTTGGATACTCCCCGTACGTTCAAAGAGTCCATATGGTGTTGATCGCTAAGAACATTCCTCATGATGTGAAAAGTATAGATCTTAAGAATAAGCCGGACTGGTTCCTGAAGCTCAATCCAGCCGGAAAGGTTCCTGTGCTGGACACTGGTGACAAAGTCCTGACGGAATCTCTGGACATAATCGTCTTTCTTGACCAGAACTACCCGGGACTTCCCTCCGTAGCACAGATCCTGAGAAGTCCGCCAAGGATAAAGAGATCGTTAAGAAATTCGAAGAGGTAAGTTCTTGATTATTTTCTATCTTAGTTTAAGAGTCCGGCGGTGTTTTCATATCAAATAATTTGATCACAATAAATGAGTTAGTCCAAAAGCTAAGCAACACTCAAAATCATACATACGTTTCTATTTAGTTTATTGAATTTAAAAACAACTAATGCAATCATTATTTTTATTCTATAGATTTACTTTTTTCACAATTTTCCCAAACGACTTAACAGTTTATGATCTAATTAATGCATACTTTTATTAATGTGCAGTTGCCTTTAGGATCACTGTGAAGGTGTTTCAATGTTTTAACTCTTATTTTTTGCAAAAAAATATTATTTTTTTCTTTTTTTATTATTATAATACAAATATATTAATGTCAAAACGAATTAAATATATGTTCAAAACCTGGGATATGAAATGTGAAGTTCCAAGTGGTAATAAAAAAATTAATATTAACTCTTAAGAAAAGGTAGCCAATTTGAGTTGTGTTAAGCTTTGGAACTTATCATGGTATAATTTGTAAGAAATATGTTTTGAGTAGTAAAAGATTTTATTTGTGGGTTGAATTAAGATTATTTTAACATGGTATTAATTAGGTACATAAAGTAAAATTAAGAGTAAAATAATAGCTTTTGATTGATTTGAGCAGTAGGAAATTTCATTGTAATCCATTCATTAGTTTAAAAAAAAAATTTCAAGCCGGGGTTTTTTAATTCGATGAAAACAATATTTTGTGAATCACTTGTTCACATTAAAATAAACCCAATTAGCAATTAAATATGCCTTTCCTATCAAAGGTCAGAGTTATACCCACCAAATATTATAAAATTATTTTCTCTGGGATATTTTTTTTATAAGAACAGTTTTGTCTTTATTAGTATCTCAAAAATGGTGCAAAATAATTTGACAAGGGTTATCAATCAATATAATCATAATCACTTTCTGCCAAATTGGAGTTTGTATGGTATATCTCCACCACCTCTTCTCTCTACAACCACTCCTTCCCCCCCCTCATCTGTTCAAGTCCAAATTTCTTCTGCACACACGTTCTTGATCGATTACAACCACCTCAAGCTGAGCCTCCCATAGGTCTCGTCACAATCATTCTCATTTCCATCGGATGCTTTGGTAGTCTTTCATCATCCAACCTCTTAACATGTCCAAACCATCTTAACTATTCCCGTCTATTCTCTTATTCAGCTTTTCTATCCCAGTTTATTTCTTTACTTCCTCATTTTCTCACTCTGTCTATTTTTGTCTTTACTAAAATACTTCGTAGGAATTTCATTTCAGCCATCTGGATTCTACTATCAGCCCTCTTTCTCACTGCTCAGGTATCCGAGGCGTACGTCAGTAAATACTTTATACATTAACTTTTTTAACTTCCTTGGCATGTATTTGTTCCAGATTAGACTCACACTTTGGTAAAAGCTGTTTTCTTTTTGAATCCTCTTAATAACCTCCATCTTGCAATGTGGATCAGTTCACTCCTCAAATACTCGGACCCCTCCACTACTTTCATATTCTGTCCTCCATATATTATTATGCTTCTTGCTCCTCTCGTCAGCACCTCCATTTGGCTCTTTCCAAAACTGATGTTCTTGCCATATTTAACAATTTTTTCATTCATTACATCCACCTGTTCTTGCACTTCCTTCGCAATCTCTCCCCATATCACAATAGCGTCTCCAAATAGCATTATCTTCATTTCTTAACCTCCCAAATATTTCCTTTCCCTCCTTCAAAATTGTATCTATGATCATTATATATATTTTAATTATAAACACGTTCCTGACTTAGTTCTGTTTCCATACTATTTTACCCACTTGTGTCTCCACACAACTGGAGCACTTATCATACATGGCTTTCCCCAATTTGGTTAATGTTTTATCTATCTATTTTTTACCATAACTTCCCATATCTTACCGCTAGGTAATTTTCTCGTGTATTTTACAATCATATGAATGTCATCCCTATATATGATCCATATTACCACTGATACTCCATTCTTTATCTTGTTACAAAGATAAGGTCAACTGTTTATCTTCCATTTATGAAACCATATTGTTCTTCTTAACAGCTTTCTACCTATATACTCCTTGAGTCTCTTTTCCATTATTATTTCCATTATATTCGCTACTTGTAGCATAAGGGTTATTCCTTAATAGTTTCCACACTTATTTCTATCGTATTTCTTAAAGATCGGTATTATAATACCCTTCTTCCAGTCCCAAGGAACATTTCTTTCATTCCATATGCATCTTATCAGCTTATACAACCACGGCAATCCCACCACTTTTGCTATCTACATCATCTCCACTACAACCTCGTCTACTCCCACTGCTTTTCCTGTTTTCATATTTTACTGTCACTGATAAAACAATGTCTAGATTAGTGCAGTTAACACATAATATTGATATCTAGCTTTTAATGGTTTAATGACCGTAGGCAATTTTAATTTCAATAAAAAAAATAGATCACAGATCAATTTCGTTTGCCTGGAGATAGTGTCTCGTTAAAAATTGTATAAGAGACACTTTTTTTAAATACTTATCCCTAGTATACATATTTATGAAGACAAAAACGGCCATAAGGTGACATATGGTCTCTAGTAAACTGGATTGAAATCTTATTCCGGTATGATAGGATAACGAAACATTTGACAACTTTTTTCAAGCTGTCATAGAAATAAATGTTCTTTTGCCAGTCTTCAAAAACATTTTTGGGCAACACATTTTTTATATTCTGCCTCTTCTAATTTAATTTGCTTGATATATGGTGATTTTGTTTCAGGTAATAACGTTTTATGATGTGTAATAACACATCCAAGATACTTGTGAACCGAAGTTTAACAAAATATATCTTGTACAAATGTAGTTTTGTTTAAGTCTACCAAAATGATAATATTGTATTTCTTGATATTGTGTATATTAATTGACAGCGTCCTCTTTTCTGGCCTATAAATAAATGATAATATATTTGTTTAAGAGGATATGCCAATAAGTAAACTAGCACTTTTTCAAAAAAAAACAACATGCAAATCAAAAAATAATATTAAAAAAAAACTACACATACATACCTAATCACGCCGTTCCCTCACTGGGTAGGCAAGAAACTGTGCCTATAGCTAAAAAAAACTCTTTACTTGATCTATCTCCTCTAACTTTCTACACACTTCCCTATCCTTTCGTACTCTCTTTGCTTCAACAACATCTATACACCGAGTCATGCATGCTCTTTTATTCTTAAAAACTCTTATTTTTTTCACACATTTGTACTACAATATTATTTTAACCACGTCTCACATGGCCTACGCCTTAATTTTGATCCACACTATCTATCATCATATATTTGCTTCTTCACGTTGACCTATTGGATTTACTTTCGAAACACACTACTTCAGCACCCTTTCATTACTGACTCTGTCCATACGAGTTTTTTCACATATATTTCTTAGGTATCTCATTCCAACCGCATTCGCCTTGTTCTTGTGTTTCTCTTGACAAACCCAAGCTTCACACCCATTCAACAATGTTGGAGTTAACATACTTTTATATACTCCCATCTTTATTGCTTTCGATACTACATCATTCTTTGCTATAGTCCACATACATTTTACTATACTCCGAGATGCATTCACTGGTATATCTATTTCACTATATATATTTTCATATTTATAAAACGTTCCGCCCAGATATACGAAATCATTCACTTGTTCTAACAGTTTTCCGTTTATACTAAGATTACAATCAATATTTGATCCATCCTTAATAAAAACTATCCCCATAGTTTGGAGAGACTTAGACGAAGATCCATTCTGCCTGTCACCACATTCAAACGATTTGATGCATTTTGCAAGTAACTTTCATTCTCTGCCATTAAGACGGCATCATCTGCATACAACGACACTCTCACACTCACATTGTCCATTTGCACACCAACTGCGTCCTCACAAGCATACTTCAAACTTTTACCCATGAAAACATTAATCAACCATGGAGATATAAAACAACCTCGTCCAACACCCTGTTCAGTGTCAAACAATCCACCCTAACGCAAGCTTTACTTCCATCATACACCGCCATATTTGCATTTACCAACCATGCATCCACACCATACTCTCTCAGAACATTCCATGACATATTCTATTCATACGATCATAGGCTTTATCCAGATAAACAAACCACAATACACTTTTACCAATTTTTTATAAATGAAATTGTTACGGAACCAACCCTTTGGGGTTTTAACGTCAACATACAAATGTTTATAGTCCGCTATTGAGCTTTGAGTGGATGTGAAAAACTCGTCTAAATACTTTGCTTCGATTTTAAAAGTTGGTTAAAAAGATTATTTTGAGCATTATATATTAAAATAAGAAGAAACAAAAATACTATGAGCAGTTAACATTAAAATTTGATTTTAACACACACTTTATTAAGTATATAGTGACAGCAGAATTAGCTTGTGTAAATTAATGGCTGTATTATTTCTTACATGCTCGTATCAGTTCATATTTCAGTTCTTGATATTTTCAGTACGCAAAAGAGTTTCGTCAATCTTTTGCTGATAAGGACTACAAACCTTCAGAAGGAACTCGTGCCTTTTTCTCTTTATTTCAATCGGAGCTTGAGAAGAGAGGGACCACATTTCTTGGAGGTGAGGAAGAAAAATATTCCATTCCTTGTAACGAGAAATAATTTTTAGTTTGCACGAAGAATAAAATACTAACTAAAATATATAATGTTAATTTGCAAAATTAATTTTTGGAAAAATACTAAAATAAATGACTGTCACCCACTTCAATGGCTGCTTGGTCTATGACGCTACTCTCGCAATAGGCTATATTGTTGAAAACTGGGAGATTGGGGTTCAAAACTGGTCAGATGTGCTGAAGGTGGTTTTCCCTAACGGATTTTCCACACTATCTTTCTACGTAAATGCGGATACGCTTCCTTTAAATTCAACCTACCTAGTCACCAACTAATTAGTACATAGGCGTATAGCCCGAACGGGTAGTAAGACGTGGTGCTAAAATAAAAGATTGAAAACATCAATCAAGTTTCTAATCAAAGAGTAGTAGTGAGAACCAATTAATAACTTCGCTTTTTTATTCCACTCTTGATAATTAATGTAATAGCTTTGTCCCATTTTTATTTAATTACATTCTCAAATTGCGAAGACTCTTACTTTAAGGATAGTATTATATTCTCATGCCGAGGTATGTCCTATGAAAATAATAAAACTGAAACCTCAAAATCTAAAACAATTTTTTTCTGTGAGCCTAGTAACATAAAAAATCAATGTGCTTGGTGCTTTTTGCCATTAATTACCTTTTCCCCATAACTGTGATACTTCACTTAAAACGTTTATAAAATATGTTAATCTCACTTCTTAATATTGTGTTTAGTACTTGAAATGTAAGATTCTGTGCTTTGATAGAAATTATATTGTATACAGTTCACGTCCATTTGGTCTGAAACCATATTTAAAATAAAAAATCCCTAATGTATGATGCCTGAAAGTCTGCAACTCATCTCCGGTAGGTGGCCCACTTAAAACCAAAAAGCAAAATTTATCTAGATTTAAGGCCGGTTGCACAGACATCAAATTGATTCTCTTTTTAGCGTCACGTCTTACCAGTTGTTAGTTAGAGTTATACGCATATGTATTAATACGCTAGTGAGGAAGGTTGAATTTAGAGGAAGTGTACCCGCTTTTGCATGGAGGGAGAGTGGAAAACAATTTAAGAAAAAACCCTCAGTACACCCAAACAGAATTTGAACCCTGAACTCCCTCTCATCGTCAGTCTAGTATATTGCAAGTGTGATGCCTTAGACCATGTAGCTACCAAGCAGGTCATATTGTTTCTTCAATCACTGGATTGACAAACAGCTTGATCTTAGATCAAGGAAAATTGAGGGTTAAAACAAAGTGAAACAGGAATCAAAATCTCCGACAACTTGACCATAGATTTGATCAAATAATCAATAAAACAACATGGAAACACTGTAATAAACCTTGTCTTTTGAAAAGCTGGTTGTAAAATTATCTAAATTTATATTTAAGTTTTGGCTATTCTGAATACACCTTATATTATGTCTCTCTCTGGTAGCCTACCCTGCCTGATATTAATAATATATATATTTAATAAAATGCCATTTCAGGTACGTTCCTTAAGAAACACTTTTTAAACAATTTTTTAGTGAATTATAAATATACGCAATAAAATTTACTGTCATTTCAAATTATATTTATCTACGATTAAAGAAAAGTTTACCTATTTCCCGAAGGCTTTGGATCGCAACCATTCTCTCTAACTTCCTGTATAGTTGAAAAACTTTATATGAATATGCCATAATTATTGACAATACTATACTTTAAAGGTGGATATGTAGGAAACGTGAGAAAATATTCAGTGTCTGCTGTTTTTATAGCAAAAATTTTTTTTGTCAAAATAAATCAAATATTGCTTCTATGCAAACAAAGAGTTCAATTTCTGTACATGGTGACCTCAACAATGGTTGAATATCTGTCAAAGGTGTCCTGGAAATTCATAAAAGCATTTTCTCTTCATTTAAAAAGTTTGTAAGATATTGCCACTATGTGCATGACAGATTTTCAACAACTGTTGATATCACCACGTGGATAAAATTAAATTACTCTATGTTTGTACTGAAGTAATATTTGATTTATTTTGACCAAATAAATGTTTTGTATAAAAACGAAAAAAATACTTATCTTTTCTCGCGTTTCCTGTATCACTGCCTTAAAATAATTCACACTCAAAATAAATATAAAAAACATACAATTTAACTTTTATTAATCACTAAAATAAGGATTCAAAAACTAATCCATTGACTCAAACTTTTAGGTTATGTTTTCCATCAACATGATGATCATAAAATCAAATAACCTTTAGTAATTGAGTTTATCAGGGTTGCCACTAATTTATAACATTGAAATTCCCTGACATTTCCAGGTTTTCCGGACAAAAATATAATAGTTCCACGTTCCAACAACGCAATATAATGTGGCATGGAATAAGAAAGTAGCTTAGAATAGATGAACACACATTAGCATGGAGAGAATGGGTAAACCACCCAAGTGCACCTAACCGGGATTCAAACCTCAACTTCATGTCATTACATGCAATGCAAGTAATTAGCCCCAACTCCATAATCAATGATAACCACGTTAACTAAAGATAAAAAAAAACTTTAGGGCCTGGGCCCATCATGAACAAATAAATTTATTTTTTACTTGTTTATTTGAAGCTTTTTTTTGGAGTATGGATGCACTGCTTTTCACACATTTACACAAAACATTTAATTTTTATTGTTTTAAGTGGGTGGTTGAGAGGCAAAGCTTTGGACTTCAAAACAAATATCGTACGCATGTCATTTTAGAAGTGAGAAACTCTAAAATCTATATTTGAGCATGTTCAAAGGGTCACTAAACTGAAAAAGCAAATTTGCAACGCTTTTGATGAGTTAAATAAACAATTTTGCTATAACACCGTAACATAATAATTAATTAAGCATTATTTTTTAAAACTAAGTTACAAATGATATAGAAAATAATGATAAAGCACCGTTTTGTCACTAATTTGGAACTATAAATACGAAAGATCAAATACCCGCATGCGTGTTACGTGTCATATTGAAGGCTGTGCAGACACTTTCTCACAACTAGAACGGAGACCACGGCGCAGGCGCTGATGTTTACATATGCACAGATGTTCTTAGATTACGTAATACCACAATATAATAATAGCCTTCACTGTGAAGTTCACAAATTACGATCGCAATTTTAATTAATAACTAAGCAGAAAAAATTAGTTTAAAAATAGGTTGTTAGCAAAATATTTTAACACTTTAGAAAATTTGACTTTATATTTTAAAATTAGAGTCATTTTTAGGAAATTTGAGAAATTCCCTTACATGTCCTTGGTTTTCCAGGTCTTCCAGACGGGTGTCAGCCCTGGTTTATGTGTATTTATAATTATTTCTAATATACACATTCTATTTTGTATATAAGGGGATTCACCTGGCCTTGTAGACTACATCATTTGGCCGTGGTTTGAACGTATGAAGGCTGTAAGAGAGTTGCATGGCAAAGGTGACGTTCAAATTCCTGAAGATAAGAAGAGCAAAGCAGCTCGAGTCGTAAGTGTTACCACAGGACTAACTACCCGAGTATTACCATCGTGCCCACTAAGCTTTCCAAAACTTGGTAACATCGCTACAAATGAGGGGGTTCGTGGCAAAAATTATAAACCCTCATTTTATGAAAAGATTTGTTAGCAGTGATTTTGCAGTTGACCTCTTGAACTACAAGTTGTTTTTATATTTAGTCAAAACCTTAGGGTAACTAATATCGACGGATATTATTTATTCGATAGCTGGCATCTAAATTTCACCGTGTCTTACTACCCTTTCAGATTATTATAATTTCATTTACACTAATAGAGTGGGCATGATAAATTTTCGTAAACTATGAAGGTAAGTTGGGAAACCATTTTGGAAAATCCGCCTTCAAACCCCAACCGATTCTTAGGTAAACCAGACGTCACAAGCTTGAAGTTTATTTCACGTGTTCACCTTTGGAGTATACATTAAAGTTATAGGTAAACAAAATGAGTAGTAAATATGGTGGAACAATAATGTATATCAAAGCTAGCCTAAACACTATTTCATAGGTCTATTCGTTTTGTACTCAATTTGTCTTATCAAACGTTTAAAACGTCATGAATAATTTTTTTTTTATTCCCGAATGAAACAGTCATATTCGAATGAATGTCCTCGAGAGATTTACCATCGATATGGTTTTATGTCATACAATTTATCAGAATATGAAACTTACTCCTGTAAGTCAGTCAATCACACATGAATACACATAAAAGTTTGCTTCTCACAAGTGAAACATAACCCAAAATGTTCTTGCTGATTCTTTGATTAGAATCGTCTGTTTTTTAATTTATTGTAAAGAGTAAGTTATATTATTTAATGTAAGCCCATGTTGAACATATTTTCAAGAAATATATTTTGAGGGAAAAGTCAATTTATTTCCAAGCCATATTTTATCTAGTTAATATGGATGGAGGCAACTTAATTTTGTACAAAATTGGTCAATATTTATATAAAGCAATTTTTTTTAACAACGATAGTCAATACAATTAGATCTAAGCCTACATTTAGAGTAATCTTAAGCTTTCCGTATATAAATCAATAATTTAATTGTGATAAAATAATTAACTTTAGCTTGCTACTTGACAATAAAATATATTATAAACAAATATAGTTACATATACAGCACAAATAGTGCAGTCGAACAAAACGGTCCTGCCATAGCGTCTTTTACTAGTTTGGTATTAAATATGTTGTCAGAACAGAAATACGCCTATTTGATCTTAAATAGTTTGACTAATCTTTTCCCTACTAGCAAATATATTAACACTAACCCTAACATTGTCAATTCATATAAGCGGCCTCATTTACTGCAAATTTTATTTTATTTAGTACTTTAATTGCGAGCATTCTAATAATCCATGTGCCATTTGGTCAAAAACCTTTCGAGTCATTGCATTTCGAAATTGATAGACCCTCTCGAGACATACCGCTGGAGTTCCATTAACGTGTTTTTTTGTTTGTTTTTTTCAAATAGTTGAGGAATACCAAATGGTAAAACTCGAGGGGTGGATGGGTAGCAAAAAATATCAAGAGTACGCCTGGATTTCTGATACATGCTTTTAATTTTCAGGAGGCTTGGAAGAATAATATGGAGCAACAGAAGGCTGTTAAGGAAACCATGCACACGTTGGAAGAACATGTTAATTTCGCTAAGCTCATGCTACAACACAGAAAATAAGACCCAAACATTACCATTACCAGCGGAGTCCTTTAACGAATATAATCTTTAACTCTTCAAAATAATTGTTCTATTAGGCATAATTGTATTCATTCATGTCTGCATGAACAAAATTAATACATGTTAACCCTGAATCTTAGACAGATTTTTGAGCACCAAAGTTGATTGAAAGTCATTAAAATGTGGCATTGTATAAATATGTATTATTTGATTTATTATTAAAGATTATTTTAAAAGTTATCAAAAGCTTCCAAGAAGACCTCCTATTGAATTATTGTTTATTTTCTCTTTACATTATTATTTTACACGTGCAATATGAGTATCCTGTCTTCAAATATCGGCCTTCATATGAAAATCATGCAACAAATGTTATAAATAATCATTTATATATATATATATAACTCAATATAAATATCAATGCATAAACACACATCTCTATGCATATAGTTTACCCGTCTCGGTGGCGTATTGATCTAACGCACTAGTTTCGTGTTGAGCTTAACTGCTGAGGACGGGGAGATCGAGTTTCAAATATCAGGCGGGTGAACAGGGGGTGGTTTTCCTAAATGTTTTCCACTCTCTCTCCACGCAAATCCTGGGTTCACTTCCTATAAATTCAACCTTCCAATTCCTAATCCATTAGCGTAATTAGTACTTAAGCGTAAAGCCCAAACGGGTAGTAAGACACGGTGCTAAATAAATTAAAAAATTTCCTAATGTGTGTGGGTCTTTCCAAAACCTCCAGAAGCCCCTAGATGTCCTAGAAAGATAAAACTTACAACACTTAAGTATCAACCACAGGACATAACCTAACGGAGCTGGATTTTCGATTCTCGAAGTAGGGTACCGGTGTAAATTAGTTTACTATGTCATGAATGTGAAATTTGATACTAATTTTAACAATCTGTTACGTTAACGAATGATTTATAAGTGAAACTACCGATATCGTTTAAATTAAATAGCCTATGCTTACCATTGCGTTTTTAAAAAATTTATTTGTACGTACAGTAGTACATCAAGAGGAAACTCGAACATGACGAGTCTACAAAATTTTCTATCTCAATTTCAAACATTAATTATGAGTTAGGCTCGAGGCTTGAAATCCGAGTACTCACACAGCTCTAATATTAACTTAGCCTAGCTATTATTATTCTAACTTTGGAATATTTAGTGGTACACCCGGCAATTTTGTAGCGTACAGATTTAAATGTTAATGAACAAAATCATTGTTTCCATTACCTTTCACAATATTCTGGTAAATTCTGGTGGGGAGTTTCACAAAAAAAAATTGGAAAGTAAAAAATAAGGGCACTTAAATTTAGTTAAAACATTAAACATAAAAATGTTTGGTACCAGTAAATACTCTAAGTATGTTTATAAATTTGTAGGCCTATTTATAGTGTATAAGAAAGTTGTATAGGCCACCATAGCTTTATTTCATAGGCAGGGAATGACTCACATTTTTATCTAAATAATAATAACTATATATATAATATATCACTTATAAATGAAAATATAATGAACATTCCTAATATTTTCATTTGCCTTGACACTAGCCTGGAGTCAACGTTAGGCCAACGCTATTTTGATCGGTAATTATTATTTTTTATTTATTTAGCACCGGTCTTACTACCGTTAGGGTTATACGCCTGATAATTATTTATTTAAGGCCACGTGGTTTATGTCCTTCCGCCCCAACTGCATCTTACTCTTATTTAAGACTTTAACTGGGAAGGTGAACCCACCTGGGGTAGAATGGGAAAACAAAGTTTAGAATCATATTGGAAAATCTACACAGTGCACTTGATTGGTACTCAAAACAAAATGTCAGCCTCCCATTTCGAGCCAACGATTCTAGTCGTCCTACACATTAACAATGAGATATTAACTCTACCGGTTGTTTATGGTGAGTAATTAACTAACAGCTCGTTTTATAATAATTTAAATAATTCTTACTCGCATGTTATGAAAAAGGATTACATTTTCAAACATTTTTAAAAAATTGTAGGCAGTTAGTGTGAATTTAAAAACATTTTACAAAACATTAATTGAAAATAAATACCAACGTATTAATCGAAGCCGGTTTCAGTTAGTACTTTTATACGCCGCGGCGAAGCGCTCAGTTGATTCCGAAGGTCAATACAATCAACAGACACCCCAGCGCTCCTCTTCAGACTATAGCTACTTTAGCTAACCTGTCATATCGCTGTTCGATCGGCTACAAGGCTAGACGTGTTAATAGAAGCTTGTCAAAGTGGTGTAATTGTGTATATTGTGTATTGAGAGTATATCATTAACATCATGAGTTTCAAACATCTGGGTCAAGGTGAGAGTATGCTGTATTATATTAACCTAGATTGATATTACCAAGTGGTTTTTATAATGAAATGAAAAGTTTCACCACGTTGAGATATACTAAAGCAAGCTTATCGGATCTGTGGACTGTAGCCCAAAAAAAAAAATCTAATTGTCAAACTCCGTGCTCTTGGGTGAAAGTTCTCCATCTCAGGACCCGATATTCGGGGGTTCAGACCCAGCCGAAGTCAACGGATTTTACTTGAGCGAGATAAAAATTCCTAACTCAAATTCCTTCAGAAGGAAAGTAAGGCCTTCGGTCCCATGTCGATTGTGTCATGTAAAAGAACCCTGGAAGCTATGTGAAAATACCTTTCCCGGCAAAATTTGTAGGCCCTTTCGCCCTCGCTCATAGAAATTTTCGTGTGCTGATATAATCAGGTGGTTTAGGAAGTGCACGTTAAATGCCTCAAATAAATACAAATAATATAACATTTTTGTTTAATTTTCATTACAATAGGTTGTGCATACCAGTTTTCAGTCGAAAAAGGAACCGGGAAATGCCCTTAAAGGTAAATACATGTAATCATTAATGCTAGAAGACTTATTTTTACACATATAAGAGTTGATTAATCCCTAACCTTCGTTCAATTTTCTTGCCCAACGCACTTGATCGGTATAAAAGTACAAATAATTACTGTGTAAGATTTATATCCACTCTATGGAAACAGAACGTTGCCCAGGGTACACCATAGGAGGTTGTCTACACGTCGTACCCACAACGAGATGATGTGATGATTGTGATTATGAAGGATTGAAGCCAGGACTGATCTTAAGCCTAACTTTATTTTAGTCTAACCAACCACACCCTGGTTACCGTTGGGAAATTCCTCGTTCGGGGTAAATACCCACGGTACCAGTTGGGAATTGAACCCGGGACCCCTAGGCTCGTAGCCAGGTGCATTGACCACTACACCAAGGAGCCGGTTCGTATTTTACGTAAGAATAGGTTATTCGCGTGTATGATGGGCGTGTTGTTTGTGGTTTGTTCATAAGTTCACTGTGAATGTGTAGTAAGACAAACTGTGATAGATTGAAATGATATATTCCTTTTATTGGTAGTATTGTGATGAATGTAGATGAATTAGCTCGTATACATGTTAGGGTTTGGCCAGACTGACAAGCGTGCGAGCGATCGCGCAAGCGACTGGGTGGCCAAACTGACGAGCGAACGCGTGATTAGCATATATCTTTTGATAGTTGTTGGCTAGGAGGCTACGAATCTTGGCTCAGTGAACTGAGGGTGGTTTTTAACAAGTGATTTATTGTTGTGGTTTTCTCATCCTCTCTCTACGCTAATGGTGATTCTTATTTGTAAAGGCCTACTTTGATAATATTGAAGTATTTTAGCATATCAGTTTTACATATATATATACATATAAGTATGGTTTATGATCTTACCAATTAAATTAGGCCGTTACCCACCTCGATGGCGTAATTGGCTAACGCGCTAGTCGTGTTGAGCTCGACTGCCGAGGACGGAGAGATCGAGGTTCGAATCTCGGTTGGGTGAACTGGGGGTGATTTTTCCCAAATGGTTTTCCACTCTCTCTCTCTCCACGCAAATGCGGGTTCACTTCCTCTAAATTCAACCTTCCTAATTCCTAATCCAGTAGCGTAATTAGTACTTAAGCGTATAACCCGAACGGGTAGTAAGACGCGGTGCTAGATAATAATAAATAATAATAATAATAATAATAATAAAATTAGGCCGTTAGTAGCAAGTGTGCTAAACCTATCGATAATAATAAAAATGTCAAAATGAGAAGTTTTCCTAGCAATCAATGAACCAATATACAATAATATTGCCTAGCGCCTTTAAACTAGACTGTACCAAGTCGAGCGCGCGCGCTTGAAAATTAGAACCAGTTCTATCTTTCAAGCGCGCTCGCTCCAGTCTGGCCACCTCTTATTACAACCAATGTGTTATATTTTATATATTTAGTCACTCGCGCGCTCGTTCGCCCAGTCTGGCCGTCCCCTACGGTAGACCATATAGTTTCCTTAGAGCTTTGTTTTTTGCTATTTTAATGTGTTGAAGGTTGGTGAATACAGATGATCCCCAGATGTGGCTCAGATATTGCAGATGGATATGAATGAGGGAGTAGCAATTATATTTTTCACAGGCGTAGGCATTTCTTAGAAGCTTCGTAGTATTCCTATTGGTGGTAGTAACTTCTGTAGAATAAAGTCAACTTATATATTATTGTATACTATCCCAGATATTGATCCATGTATAGTCCTGGATATTTGATACGATTAGTTTTATAAAGCTGTTTCCCATTGCTATTTTAATTGATGAGATAATTAAAACACATTTGTAGTAATTAGACTAGTATGTAGTTGGGTTGTTTTTTTTGTGTTAACTTCAATTTGTTAATTTTAAAATATCAGTTTAGAGTCATCAAGTCCTTCCGCATATTCGCTATAATGTTTTATATATTTCCACACGAGTTGAAAAGATTACTGTTTCATCTGCATAGAGCTCAGGTGAAACATTTGGTAGCGTGGAGTTTGCGTCCAAACCTAATACTACAATCATACAGTGGGATTCGCTGCCACAGCAAGTTTTTCCTAGAATGGAGCATTCCACAATGATAAGCCACCCATCTTAAACATGCTTAGGTGGGGGATGTAGTATCGAAAGAAAAGTTGATACTGTACTCATTAAAAGTATCTAAAAAAAAGTATCGATAACAGTACGTATTGGTATCGAAATTTTAATCTGAAATTTTTTTTAAAATCTAGTATTTATAATCTCTTACCCACGTCGGTGGCCGCGTGGTCTAACGCGCTAATCTCGTGTTGGAATAGACTGCCAAAGACGGGGAGATCGGGGTTCGATCCCGATCGTGTGCATTGAAGGTTTTTTCCTTAAATGGTGCCCCTATCCCTCCACACAACGCAAATACAGGTGCATTTTCTCTAACATAGCCTTCTTAATCCCTTACCTATTAGTGTAATTAGTACATAGGCGTACAACCCGAACAGTTAGTAAGCCGCGGTGCTAAAAAAAAAATCTAAAATTTTGCATCATAATTATATTTTCATTTTTATGTAAACACTAAAAGTTATAATAGTTTCAATACTTTAAAACAAATTTTACAAGATACTTTTCGCTATCCAACTTCTTAAAACATCCACGAGTTCTACAAAAGCTTCTTTTGTTTAGTTTGTGATGACTTTGCTCATTGATAAAGGAAGGGGTAGTAGGCCCGGCAGGCGGCTGTATTGATAAACAAAGATGAAAGAACAGCTATGAATTATGACTAACTAAAAGAGATCAGGGCGGTAATAATGCAAGAACGTATAGTAGTGAATGCTTAGTGGACCGATAGTGTGGCTACCGAGCACACTATCGCTCCATTTTAACTAGTGATGACCTAAGTAACCCACGCAGTCGTCAAAAAGCGGCACATCCACTTAGATAACAAATTAGTGTATCTGGGACCTGTGGTCTAGGGAAAGTGTCAGACTTGTGCTAGGGTCCGGTCAATCCTCGGTCCGGCACAGATTATCGATGTCAACCTTCCTCACCTCTGACAAGATGTGTATAATCACAACTTGTGAATGTGAGGAAATGCCAGGCCTCCACCTTGTTCGATTCGAATTTTCAGGTAGGTGACGTTCTGTATTTAGTATAGCGCCGCACTTGAGGCGTACTAAGTCTGACTATGAAACTGGCCCATAAACTCTTATAATTCTAGGGTGTTAGTTAGGTTGGATACCTTAGGTTTGTTTGATTTAGTTAATATTAGGTAAGGAGAAAATAAAGCATCAAAATGGGGCATGTTGAATATTAGTGCATTGTCACGATCCAATTTCAGCTCCCATATACCAAAATAACGTTCCAAAATATGATCCATATTGAAACGTGCTTAGTTTTACCAATTTTAGTGTGCTGGACGCAAATCCCATGTCGTTATTTTGGCGGCCGCAAGTCCCACGTAGCCGACCATTTAGTAGAAGTTTACCTAAATAATTAACATAGACTAGTAAAAGAGGGGGACCAAGAACACTTACCTTGTGGTACGCCGGTATTTACATGCATTGTCTTGATTTAGACGTTACGTTAGCAAGTTTGACTACTAAGATTACACATTGTCACAGTCTTTCATTATTCATTTCTTTGTCTTCTTTGTGTGTTGATGAATTAACTGATACCGACCAAACTAGGAACACACAAAGGCACCCTCAAAGACAACCCCAGGTCTTGTTTCGATTTTACTCCGGCCCACCAATTTGATGCCAGCTAGCCCGCTTCGGTGGCGTAGTTAGCTAACGCGCAGTCTAGGTCAACACGAAACTAGCACGTAAGCTAACTACGCCACTAAGGCGGGTCAAATCTAAACAAATAATTTTGATTGTATTGGATACTATAAAAGTATTGATTCTCAAAATGGTTAACAAACGCTATTATTATTATTATTATTATTATTATTATTATTATTATTATTATTATTATTATTATTATTATTATTATTATGTTGTTGTTGTTGTTGGTGGTGGTGGTGGTGGTGACCTGGCGGTCTAGGGGTAAGGTGTCAGACTTCTGTGCTGAGGTCCGGGGTTCAATCCTCGGTCCCGGCACAGATTTATCTGATTACCAAACCCTTCCTTCACCTCTGACAAGACGTGTATTAATCACAACTTGTGAATGTGAGGAATGTCAGGCCTCCACCATGGTTCGGATTCCACGTTAAACTGTAGGTCCTCCATTTCATCTCACAATTACCAAATTAGCCTAAGTGCGTACAACCCGTACGGGTAGTAAGACGCGGTGCTAATAATAATAAATTTATCAAAATTGTTTTTCCACACTCCTCCACAAAATTGCGGGTACACTTCCTATAATATAACCTTCCTATTCCTTAAAAACCATTAGCGTAATTACTTATTAAGCGTGTAACCCGAACGAGTATTAGACGTGGTGCTAAAAAAAAGTGTAACTGTATTTGCGTGGAAACCATTCAGAAAAACAACCTCGGGATTTGAACCAACCCCCAATCCAAGATAGAGCCTTAGACCAAGGGTCTTCAACCCGTGGTCCACCGGTCGTGAAAAATGTAAAATTATTTCAAGACGAAAAATGACATCAAATTTATTTTAATAATTAGATAAAATAAATACGTATTTAAAGTTATTTAATAAACTATTTTTGCTTTATACGGGAAAAAAAAATTAAGCTTTTGTATAAATTCACCTTGAACCAGCAAATAAGTAGTCTAGTAGACAAGGAAGATATATATTTTAGGATGTTCGCGTTCACTCATCGGTGCTGAGACACCCGGGATGTAAAAATAAATAGAATAAGGCATATATTAAATGTTCACTTCTAATATTGTCGGTACGTTATTGCGACCGCGAGCCAATGAGAGACAAACTTTGGCCCTTGGACTATAAAAGGTTGAAGACCCCTGCCTTAAACATCTAAGAATAAAATAAACATAGAAGGCCTAGTGATGTGTTTTCATCAATGAGCCTCATTTATACTGTAACACAACATGTTGGCCAACACAATCCCAACAAGCTGTGTTACAATATAAACGAATTCCCAACTTGTGGATGTTGGCCAACATGTTGTGTTGGGAAAGCTCAGATCAACAAGCTTTGTTGTTATGTTGGAAGTAATAAACGACCAACCCAACATTTTTGGCTGATTTGGAAGGTTCTGCGCATGCGCTAGAGAATCGAGTCAGTTTTCTAGCCTTGGCAACGCACGTGTTTTGTGGCTATACATAAGGTCTCGTATAAACGGCAGAGTTGGTAGCAAATTTTCTCTAGCATTCTAAGTCCACATATTACATGAGTACAAAGTTATCAAATCCACTTTGCAAATGTAGTTCAGTCATTATTCCCATGTAGCACCTTCAATTTGACGTTTAGCCAAAACAACTTCAACCCCCCCTACCCCCCCTTCACCACGCAACCATTTCTTACGTTTTGTTTTTTTCTGTCAACACAACAAATGAAGAATGGCAAGTAGTACGATGTTATCCATGGCTAGAGGCTAGAAATGTGTAGACTGATTAAAAACTAGCGGAGGACCCAGAATGTTGGTCCAACAAGTTGGCGACAATAAACGTAGCTTACTTTTCCTCATGTGTTTTCTCCCAACATGTTGGCCAATATGTTGGGTCCATCTTGTTACATAATAAACGAGGCTCATGGATTCTTCCCTCCCACTCATCAGCCCCGCATCACACTTTACCATAAGAGTCATAATTATGTTTAAAATATCTTTTCCGATTGGATAAAAAGTAATTAAATAGTGTGAAATAACTTTAAGCTCAAGTTATGTTAAATATAAAATATAGCATGTAGTTAAAAACCTTATGATTATAACAAAACATTGATCTTTTACAAATGTTGGCAGCCAAAAACCTAAAAATACGATTTTTCAACTGTCATTCAGGTAAAAAGCTATGGTGAACAGATTCTAGGAGAAATTAAACTGAAGTGTTAACTTTTAAAGAAAACTTGAGATACCTCGAGCGCATTCGTTCTATATTTTAAATAGATTTTTTTTTCCTACAGAAAATAAAATTTAAAATGTTAGAGAATGGAAAAATTTCCAGAAAAAAAAATTAGGGGAAATTTTCCATCACACATTTCTATTCATACTTTCTCATTGTAAAATATGGCTACTGCAAAATAAACTATCTTGTGAATACAGTTTAATTTTTGACTGCCTGACGCTTGTTGGCGTCATTGACATCTGCTGTAGGGGAGTGCCATCATGGGAGGATTACGTATATTACGGACTTCCTCTGACGTAATTATCGGCGGGTGTGGGGCTGCAAGCTGGGACAAATCCATGGACCATTTTGTTGTCTACTTGAGCACGCAGGAGAAGCAATATAACCTGTTTATAGTAAGAAGAGATTTGTCTAGAAGGCCTCCCCCCCCCCCCCCCTTTCGGAGCTCTACTATAATAGGATTTTGGTAGGAAAAAAGACCTTCCTGACATTCTTCCTACAGTAGAAAGGGTAATAGTTAATTAAGTCGCTCCTAGTTTGTGATTATGTCTGGAAGAAGTGACAAAGTTCATGGCAGGTGGCTCAGAAACGTTGAGGTCCAAGCATCAGCTATATTTTCATTAGCTCAAGCTTGTATCGAACAAGATATTTTGTAAGCGTTTGTATTAAGAAAAGCAGGGGCGCACCCAAGGTGTTTAAAATGGGGCATTTCTCTTCCCCTCCCCCCCCCTTAGACTCAAAATAATTTTAATTTTAGTAAAAACTTAAATCGTGTGAAGTATAACTATAATATAGCACTGAAGATTTGTTGAAAAAATAGGTTGAATCTTAAGACCAGGCTTACAATTTGATAACCTAAAGGTAAACAACTATGCAATTAAAATTTACCTTAAAATTCCCATTTGAAAACTTACAAATATATTAAGCTATTTACATTGTATAAAAGGCCGTAGATAACAGTTTAATCATTATTGCTCTATTTATTATTTTACCTGCAAACTTTCATTTCTGTGAAATTTAAAAAAATCCAATACAAATTTGAAAAGTGTAACTCACGAATCTAGGCCTGATGTTTTCAAAATAGTGTTCGAGTTCAAAATAAAACCTTTTTTATGTATTTTTAAACATGCTATAAATGTCATTCTTCATGGATAGTGTAAAGAATTTATTGGATTTTTATCATAACTACCTAAACTGTTGAAAGTGATTTAAAGAGCTTAAATTATTTAAATAGTTACCCCGAGCATCCATAAAAAGCACTACTAATAGCTTCTAGAGGTATTTAATATCAATACATTTTCTTGGACTCAAAGCAGTTACACCCAATATCATCGCTGAGGGAACCGCGGGTCTATGTAGAAAAGCTTTATCTTCGCTCTCTCTATGTTAATTGTTGTCAAATCTCCTCCCTTTCAGTTATGTCATAAGGTGGTGTACTGGGGTGAATAAGGAGCTACTGGCAACATCGACAAATCAGCATTGCAAAATTTATCTCATGTTTAAGGGAAGATTGACCACGTGAGAACAAAATTATGACAACGCTGTTTCCCAATAGTAGCCATGCAGTTCCTTCAGAGATGATATTCAGTATAGGGTTCCATCTCATCTGATATTTCATTCAAGCTGGGGCTTTTATTATATGTCCCCCAGTATTACAGGTTGCCGCCATGTTAGGCTTTGTCCGAAGGTGTTAGAGCGAATTCTATTGTTCTTTATTGTTCGTGGAGCATACTATGAAAAAAGGACACTGAGGCTTTCTCTCAGCTACCCCTCTCACCACACCACTAATCCCATCTATCCTTTGTTGGAAGACAGGACATTGTGTATGATTGCGTGTGTATTGGGACAGGATATAGTGTATGATAGCGTGTGTATTGGGACAGGGCATTGTGTATGATTTCTTGTGTATTGGGACAGGATATAGTGTATGATAGCGTGTGTATTGGGACAGGGCATTGTGTATTATTGCATGTGTATTGGGACAGGATATAGTGTATGATTATGTTTGTATTTGAACACGAAATTGTACATGAATATGTGTGTTGGACAGGATAGTGTGTATGATTATGTTTGTATTTGAACACGAAATTGTACATGAATATGTGTGTGTTGGACAGGATAGTGTGTATGATTATGTTTGTATTTGAACACGACATTGTACATGAATATGTGTGTGTTGGACAGGATAGTGTGTATGATTATGTTTGTATTTGAACACGAAATTGTACATGAATATGTGTGTGTTGGACAGGATAGTGTGTATGATTATGTTTGTATTTGAACACGAAATTGTACATGAATATGTGTGTGTTGGACAGGATAGTGTGTATGATTATGTTTGTATTGGAACACGACATTGTACATGAATATGTGTGTGTTGGACAGGATAGTGTGTATGATTATGTTTGTATTTGAACACGACATTGTACATGAATATGTGTGTGTTGGACAGGATAGTGTGTATGATTATGTTTGTATTTGAACACGAATTGTACATGAATATGTGTGTGTTGGACAGGATAGTGTGTATGATTATGTTTGTATTTGAACACGACATTGTACATGAATATGTGTGTGTGTTGGACAGGATAGTGTGTATGATTATGTTTGTATTTGAACACGACATTGTACATGAATATGTGTGTGTTGGACAGGATAGTGTGTATGATTATGTTTGTATTTGAACACGACATTGTACATGAATATGTGTGTGTTGGACAGGATAGTGTGTATGATTATGTTTGTATTTGAACACGACATTGTACATGAATATGTGTGTGTTGGACAGGATAGTGTATATGATTATGTTTGTATTGGAACACGATATTGTACATGAATATGTGTGTGTTGGATGATTATGTTTGTATTTGAACAGGCCATTGTGTGTGAGCCCGGTATCCCACGTTTACTTTATCAAGGCTATTTTAATTTATTATTAATCAATTATCACCTTGCGTTAAGAGGCTTACATAAAGTATTGCTTCCGGTTGGGTCTATTATGAACTCGAGATCGATAGCTGCTTGAATCAATCTAAAAGACAGCCGCAGCGGTTCTTGGTCAGCTCGTACACAGCCGGCTGTTTCTATAGTTTAGACTTACATTGCTGTGAAAACTAACAAAACTACCCTGCTTGTTCCCACAGTGATGTAATATAAAAGATCAATACCAACGTGTTCAGAAAAAACTATTGATTTTATGGCCACTTTATTTTATCATCTAGACACATTGATAAAAAATACCAATGCTCTATAAAAAGATTATTCATTTTATGGTTACACCTTTTTTATTATTAGCTAGATTGTACACCTTATATTCAGCGCATGGATTGGTTAAATGGACTCGCGTTATGGAACTGGATAGATATCTGACTCATTTATAAAAGTTATTTAAGCCTCTTTTATAAATTTTTATGTCACATATTTTATAGACGCGTCGTCCTTGCCATATTGTATCAATACCGATAAGAAAAATAGTTAAATTTGATCAATATTGCTAGTAAAAAGTATTTATATGTCTACCTACAGGGACGTAACCAGGAGGGGCCTGCCCCCCCCCAAATTTATATCCTCGTATGTTATTAAATATGTTTTTACAAAAAAAGGCCGTCAATAAAAATTAAACGTATTTACCTTTGTGTTGGAATGCTGGGGTGGGGTGGGGGGGGGTTCTGGGGCTATGACGTTATTCGTAGCAAGGAGAGGAGCCCAGAAAGAGGGAAAACAAAGGCGCCCACAGGGAGAGGCCGTATAGTATAGGTAGTTTAATAACAAATAAGTGAATCAAAGATCTGCCCAACAGTAGGAGCTAGCATTCAAACAGTGTGCCCCCAGCCACTTTTAGGGCTTCATTTTTTTTTAATTCTGGGTGAGGGCTTGGGTATTTTAAAACTCATGTTTTATTTACTAAATATTATGACGATTTAAAATGGTAGGAATACTAACGGGTGCCACAAAGGTTTGTTATTGGTTATTGGTCACTGGGGGAATTTGTCAGCAATCAGGCACTGATCTCCCACCACTTATTATTAAAATGAAACATTCATAGTATTTTTATAACACTTAATAAAACATAAAAACATACATTATCTCTTGGAAGAAACACGCATCGGGCAATAACTCCCGAACGTACGCCTGCAGGGTATTTTACCGCAAAAGTATAAATGTGCATCTCCTTGCGGAGTAAGTCAAAGAAGGGTTAACAATTCGTCACCCGCTCCCTCAAATAAAAATACTATAGATGTGAATCCTATCAAATTTAATTAAACCTGCAAGATTAGATTTAATTAATTTCGTAGAAACACCAACAAATTTGGATGGATCTGAAACTTTCTTCTTTTGTTGTTCCTTCTCTTTAGGAGACAAGGATTGCCTTAAAAAGCGTCTTTCGAGGCTTCATTCCAATATATTTTCCCGGTGGAGGACCCCCGGACCCTCCCACCATTCCATGGAATACTCCCCAAACTCCCCGGTCTCCCCCCCCACCCTCTGGGGAAAATGTCTACGGGTGCCCTTGGGGGAACCCATCAAGTAATAAACATGGAAGTCACCAGCTCACGCACATAGAATCACCAGTTTATTCAGCTTTCATCAGAAATTGGGCCCCCTCCGAAAGTTTTCTCTGGCTACGTGCCTGTCTACCTGTTTTTAGTTTACCTTCCTGCGTGATTCGACTAAAGTGACAGGCTGGGTCCCATTTTAGGGAGAGGTGTTTGTTTTACCTATAACGATTATAGCAAGAAATTATGCTGAATCACGCTTCAAAAGCGTTTTATCTATTCTATCAGTTTTCATTTAACGTCGCGGATTTCTTGTTTCCTATGAACAAACTTTTTAATGTATTCCTGAAAGTATTTAGATACTTAGGATTTATTTAATCCCTACAATTTAAAACTGTTATTAACATTTATCATTGCTATGCAGGAGCCATTATCATTTTAACTTAATCATCACTTAACGTTCACGTAAGATAAACAAACATATTGTGTGAAACAAGCCCTTGCAGCTTTAGGCCATTAATAAAATAGACTTTCGCAGCTGTTCGTAAAATTTTAGATTCAAGTAATCCGGATAAAAAGAAAAGTAGCAAGTAGCAAGTAGTATGGATGACTAGGCCATAAGTATAGTTGGCTACAACTCGGAAAACAAGGTCAAAATTAATAAGATAAGTAGTTATTAATATTAAATTTTTCGCTGTTTTTTATGCCTTGAATTCACTGCTGAAGTGGGTTTCACATGTACATAATATTAGCATTTAGTACTAATATAATTGTATAGTATTTACTAAATAGTATTTTTCATGCGTAATGTTTTGAAATTTTCATTTATCTGAACCAGCAATTTATTTTATTATTTTGAGATTTAAAAAGATTATTTGGTTATTTCACAGGTTCAACTGAGCCACCAAAGGAGGAAGGCAAATCTCGCCTGTATAGCATGCACTTCTGTCCATTCGCTCAGCGTGCTCGTATAGTCTGCAATGTAAAGAAAATTCCTCATGACATTGTCAACATTGACCTAAAGAACAAGCCGGACTGGTATTTTAAAATTCATCCAAAGGGCCTAGTACCCGCCCTAGATTTGGAAGGTCAAATACTTGTGGAATCCTTGGATATTGCAGAGTTCCTGGATGAAAAGTTCCCTGATCCTCCGCTGTATCCCGCAGACCAGAGAAGAAGGCCAAAGATAAGGAGCTCATCGGGAAGTTCGGCAAGGTAAGATGATAGGAATATGCTAAGTACGTTTATTGGAATAAGGTTGCATCTCAAGTAGGTCCAGTAGACGTTATACTGGTACTTACGTAAGACATTTTCATGATCGAAGCCTGATAAAAAGTCTTAAATACAGTAGAGTCTCGGAAACTCGACCTAATGTGGACTGAGATGCTGTTGAGTGTTATGAATTAACTTGCATAAAATGCATGTTTACTGTTTCCTGTGTACTAAAAAAGGATGAATCACAGTAAAGTATCGAATATTATAGGTACAGTTGCACTGTACTGTAGTATTGTGCAGTACATTAACAGTAATTTATGTACAGTACAATATATTACGTGTTAATACCGGTATAATGGTGCATATACACACAAGTAATATACAGAAATGCAGTACAGTATGTACATATAATATTGTATTAATTCGAATAATATGTTACTAAATTGGAAAACTAACAAACACAGCACTTGTAAAAACACCACAGCACGACTGTTCCACTTGAGTTACACAAACTGAGAGGTTATACAGTTGAATGATCTTAGATTGTGATGACTGGTGCCAACAACTGTGTGCACGTGCGCGTGTCGAGTTACACGGAATGTCGAGTTATCAAGTGTCAAGTTTCGAGACTCTGCTGTATTTGCTTCAATAAGGTGTAGCTTAAAATATAGGAGTGCAATTGATCAAGGTAAGCCGTTAGCTTATATGCACTGTGTTTAGCCATTGATGGCGCTAGTGAGAATGCTTTAATCTCTGATATGGAAAAATTGGGAAGCTTCAAAATGTATAACATAAATTAGTAAATACAAGAAACCTTTAAGATATAATACTCAAACTCATTTTTATATCACCTCTAATATTAGAAGGAAGACGTGTGTAGGTTTAACATAGGATATTATAGAAATTTGTCCAATACTAGACCATAATCTACCCATTAGCAATAACAAAATTTGAAATAAACTATTCATAATTTTGTTAAAAATACAAGGTATAACAATGACATTTCTAAGAGTCATTGAGAACGGATATGTCCTGTGAGAACTATTAAGGTTAATGTGTAGGTCTACATAGTTTCGTTTAATCAACAAGAAAAAGTATTATATTGTAATTGATTGGGGTTTTTTGGCTAGTTTTTGGATTTACTTGTCTTTGAAAAAGTCAGGATGTATGATAAAATAATTAATGGATTTATAAACTTTTTTTGTTAATGTTATTGCTTTAATCCACTTGTTAAGATTTTCTTCATCCTATGGGCTACAAGTAAAACTGTAAAATATTGTGTTCTCCATAATGTTTGTATATCAATTTGATCATTTTAAAATTCAGTTCCGACATTTCCAATTCTAATGCTTTTTACTTGAATCATTATATTGAAATCAATATGATAAATCAAAGTTCAAACAGGTGTATAGCATTGAGTGTACAACATTGAGTATGGGTTTACTAAACTTAAGAGAACGCTTACAAAGTTATTATTAAAACCCTGAATTCTTGCATCCAACGTAAATCATAGGCCATCACATACATCTTGAATTTTAGTTTAACTGGGTTATTTTATTTTTTCAAGTTAGTTCTTCGATTATATTTTACAAATACTAATTTAATTGCCCTATTGTGATGTTAGTTTGTTTTAAGTTTTAGTACCATGCATATTCGTATTTTTGCCATTTGATTTGAATGGTATTTTACATAAAACTATTAGTATACTATTGAATTAGTAGTTTTTATGATTGGTATTGCAGGTGGTTGCCACTTGGGCAGCAGCATTATACAAGAAAGACGGTAAAACCAACCAGGAGCGTTTTCAATCCATCAACGATGTTCTCTTGGAGATGGAAACGGAACTGGAGGAGCGTGGCACTACTTTCTATGGAGGTAATATATATTGGTTGTATTCTTACAATCCAAGGGAAAAGAACTATCACTCTAGTACACCATTTCTTGGGAGGTTTTTGGTCTCCTATTAGAATATAATCAATAGCCTAAAGAGGTCCTTCACTCAATATTTGCCACCTGGAAGTTTTGAATAGAAACCAAGGGTGTACCATACTTTGGGATTGTAGAAAGTAATATTAGCAAATATTTTGTTATATTTAATTTATTTATAAGAGTTATTTAACCCCACAAGACCTTGATTCACAGGATCTCTCATTATATGGCACACCAGCATAAGACCTAAAACAACATTATTTTTTAAGATTCTTATATAGCCACACTGGTAGGAACACACACACAGGTGTCAGTCTTGTCTTATCTAATTTTCTGATGAATGGAGGTTAGAGTTCAAATCCTGCTGGGTGTACCATATTCTTGTACTAGTTGAGTAAGGATGGGTGCCTCCCATTTATCTTTTAATTGTTAGCCTACTTTGATTACTAATCTAGGCCTAGTTTGCCACTGACAATGAAGTTTGGAATTTGAATCCAGGCCGAGCATATTGAGGTATTTTTCAGTTTTAATTTGAGGTAAAGCAGTTATTGAGGAAACCAATCAAAGCTCATAATTAGGTGTTAATGTGCCATCTTAATCTTGTATCATATGATATTGGAAAACTTTATTATTTGTTGAGTTGATTAATTGATATTTCTTATTTAAATACATATAATATATTATATTTTAACCGTTGAAAGGTTTGAAAGATTCATCAATCACATAACTAGGCTGCGCTATATATTTTTATACCTATTTATCTATATTAATAAAATGAAGAATTTAATCTGTCTTGAGCATTATGTAATACCTACTGCACGCAGAGGTCTGAAATTTAAAATTAATGTCCCCTATACACAAACATGTGCACCTAGAGGCTGGAATTTCAAATTTTTATTAGATTTTTTAAAATACGTTAAACACTGGGTTGGAAGAAACAAATTGAAGATTTTTTTAATGTCTGTTTGAAGTAATTGTGTGTATAAAATGTGAATTTTTTTGTTGACATTATTGAGATTCCAATTATGTTAACATTAATAGTTTGATCACTAAACGAATACATTTAAACTTTGGAAATGAAACTTAACACATTTAAAGTTTAGTTCCCCAACAATTTCTTCTATTCTGAAACAATCTTGAGCTAGTTTGTTTACTAAAGACAAAATTTGCAAAATATTAAATTAAGAACTAGGCTGTAGGGATCTTAAAGCTATTTAAAAATTTGACATATTAAATTCATCAACATTCTTTAACTTTGTATATTTGTATGATAAATCTTGTTGTAGGGGATGCTCCAGGAATGGTGGACTACATGATCTGGCCCTGGGTAGAACGTGCAAGGGTGCCAAGTCTAATTGACGGAGAAGACTTTGACTTTCCCAAAGACAAGTTGTCGAAATTGGTAAGACTTATTACATTTGAAGCCCATGTCTAAGACCAAGTGATTAAAGGCTTCAGATTTACTTCATTGGGAGCCTGATTTATTCCTGGGTGCTGTGTGTTAAATAAGTTTATTTTTATTTGTTTGTTTGCACTGCACGGATCATAGTATAAATAATCACTTATAGGTTAAAAGATGTTTGGTGTGAAGACAGTCGGGTATAAAGCTCCAGAGGATATGCCATTGATGTAATGTGTGCTGCATCTCAGCCCCTGAGGGTTTATTGCCCCCCTGCTTACCACCGCCTCCCTCCCCAGCCAAGGGGTTCTCAGATCCTGGCTTTATAATTCGTCATAAATATATCAGCTTCGTGGCCGCTATTAGATTCTCGTTGAGGTCATAAACCTAAGAGTCATCATAGATTATTTTTAGCCACAATGCCAACTGGTCATGCCAAAAAACTTTCTAGTGCTCTTACCCTTTAACACCAAGAATACATTTTAAGTGCTGTGGTAGCAGGATTGCCTTCTTTCAACTGTTTAGTGATCAATCCTTACTCATAATGTTAGGTTTAAAAATGCTGTATCCTTATTAAATAAAAGACCAATATATTTTATCCGGCTTCTCTCATTCTTTAAACAAGTATGAAGAGCCCCGTCTGTGAAGGGAGGGTGACTATCCTACATCCTATCGTACATTTCAAGTTTGAATCATATTTTTTACGTTACAGTTGTGAATTAGATATTAACCTATGGTACAATAACACTTAGGAGTGCGTATCACAGTAGGCCCAACTCTGCTCCCGGCTCGCGCGAGGTATGGAAGTTAAAGGAAAAAGAAATAACCAAGATATGCCAGAAATATGTGCAGTGCATTCATATTCTAATGATTACTCGAAACTTTCTGTGGTGCCGATAGGGGACAGAGCGATATAGTTTCTTGTTAATAACTACAGTATGTCCCTATTAAGACAGAATAAAGATTTGTGAACAGTGCTTATCTGTGAAGCTATTCTAAAATGGTCAAAAACGGCCTTTCCAATGCAGTTTTTTCCATCCAAATATCATTTAATATTTCAACAATGTTCTTTGTAGGAAGTTCTATTAACGCTTTATCTTAATTAATATTTAATCTGTGTATAACCCGAATGGGTAGTAAGACGCGGTGCAAATAATAGGAATAATAATTATTATTATTATGATTATGATGATAATAAAAATAAAAATAATGATGATAAAAATTGTAATAATGATTATGATTATAATTATAATGAAAAATATTTAATCAGAAATAATCCAAGCACAATAGTGTTTGTGTAAATTTACAATTTCGAACCGACTGTATCACATAATTGATGAGGCATGTGATGCACGTTCTTAAGCTCTGTCTCAACCTAATAACCAATATATGCAAACTGTTGGCCCAGTGCTAGGAATCTAACTGGAGATTTGATGAAGCAAAACCATTATGGGCGAGAACTCGTCTCTACCAGGATAAGGTGTATGAACCTTGATGTCATGAACGTAAGGTTTGGGAATTGAATCCATGCCAAATCTGAAGTTTATATTCATACTTGGATGTATAACTATGTCAAGTTTAGAGGCTTTAAATTCATGCTATCCTGTTGTTGCACACTGTTTGAGTTAAAGTTTCAAATCTTCTGCAGTTCACGCATCCCTAGGAGCTCCATACTTAACTATCTTTACACCTGACATCTTGTGCCTTAGAAGTTATTATGTGTACTATATGGACATAGGGATATTTAATTGACAAATAATTTTTAGAATTTAGTATGTATGTAAAATATTTTATTAAAGCAGTCTGATTTATACGTATCAATCGAGTTCAATGTGTGAAATGTCTAAATGAAATCAGGCATATGAATTAAAATAATTTTAGTTCATAATAAAACAACAAACCTAAAAGCATCCCCTCAATGGTAAATTTATAAGATAGAAAAATAAAACTGATTACAAGCTAATTTTGTCCCTGCAAGCAAATTGAGGCCAACATAAAATCACTACAAACGTGCAGCACCAGATAATATTGTCAATTAGTTGGGTTGAATAAAAACCCATTGGATTTTGTGCAATTATGTGCCCATTCACAAGTTTCTATATTTTATTTCACTTTATTTTCAGGTTGTTTGGAAAAATGAAATGAAAGAGAGAAAAGAGGTTAAAGACACTATAACAGATCCTCAGATTCAAGCTACATTCTACAAAGGGTATTTGCAAGGCAAACCAAACTATGATATATAAATACACATCTTACATATCACAATAATAAATTACACCTACATATGTGCTTTAAAGTTATTGTATTTGTTTGAAATTCAACACTGCTTCACTACCGCATTTATATTTCCTGCATTTTAATGCTAATGACAATACAAAAGGACCTACTCAAAATATGTGCCTATTGCTAGGAGTGTCAATTATCCTAATTGTCTAAAAATGAAATACTTGTTTTAATGTGTGTGCTGTAATTTTAATCATTAAATTGTCTCCAAAACTATATAGTATTTTATTTTTATCTATTTCCGACTCCCAGTCTATATTTGTGTAAAATATACAGGTGTTCCCAGGTTAAACAGCCAAACTTCGGAAAGTTGTAGGGGATTAAAAAACTAGCTCAAAATGTCCTTTGGGGATTTGATCGTTTTCATTCCCTTTTAAAGCAAACAGTAAAAAACAAAAAACAAAATTTTACTCTGTTTTGTTCAGAATTACAGCCTCCAGTGCAGAGACAAGCATTGCATTGATCAATGATAGAATGAGTGGCTGACTGACATTTCACGTATGTTGTTTCCTTGCATCCTTGTCCTTTTTTTTTTTTAAGTATTGAAGGTCATTAACATACTTTTTGCTTGAGTGCAACCACCCCCCCCCCTCCCCACACCACACACACACACAAAATCTAATGGTTTTAAATCAGGTGAATGTGGAGGCCAAGCCGCAAGCTCAGCATAACCGATCCATCTTCCAGGAAAACTAGTACCAAGCCAATGCCGAGGCCCTCTGGTGTAGTGACCAGGCCAGCCATTCAGTTGAAACAGGAGTTCACTCTCGTATTCAAAATAATGTATTATAAAGGTAAAAAATAGAAGCCAATTAAAGTGTTTTCCATTTTTCCAAACCATTGAAAATCATGTTGGAGAATGGATATATTGTTCAAGAATCGCTCGAGGATTTGCATTTCACAACACATGACTATTCCTTTGTTCAAGGATATTGTCTGATAAATGTGGCTTCATCTGACGACAACATTCTTTGCGAAATTCTCAGTTGGCTATTAACTTGTTTTAAAAACTAATCGCATGATGCTCTCCTACATGGCAGACCTTCTGGAAATAAATGCTGGAGACGTTGAGAAGGTGATATAAATGATTTATCTCTGTTCTTTCATATGACTGGTTGAAATTCCTATCTCAGAACCAGATATTTGGGTACTTGTCGAGCTTCTGTCAAAATGCTCCAAAATGGTGGTTGTTCTTCTTTGATTCTACAGCTGTGCAAAAACTCCATCAGCTCGGGACACTATATTAAGTGATCAAGCTTCCCTCAATCATTTAAATGTTAAATAAAGATAACACCGACCTGTGAGGCAATCTTTTGTTCGGAAATCGCATGACATATTTACGGTAAATATTCACAGCACTAGCTTATTTTGCGATAAATTATACAAATAAAAAGCTTCAAACTCTGATCAACTTTACATGTTTTAAAATAAGGAGTATCATAGAAGCGTGGAGATTATATTGAGGAAATCTTTATCTTCGATCTCTTTCACATAAATGTCTCTAGATCTTATTTATTGAAGGGGGCTATGATTTAACCAAGTACATACCCAGTGTTTTTGGGTGTAAGGAATGAGGGATTTAATAGGTGTGTGGGAGGGTTACTTTTAATGGCTCGTGAAGTACCCTAATCGAACCATCAATCTATTCACTCTTTATATTTTTTATAAATGCCCACCAAGTTTCAATTTTCCACAACATACAAAGATATGTCTTAGAATAGATTTGAAAATTTTCAACCTCCCACCCCACTTTTTTATTTTCCCCCACCACCTCCCATCCTAGCCATACTTATTTCATCAATTCCCACATAATAGGAATTTCAAATTTCGACATGTAATTATTTTATGTCATGGTATGATCGACTTTTCTGTAGTTTTCTTAGGAGATTGACTGAAAATAGTCGTAAAATCGATCCTATCCACTTGCAATTTTCTATCTCACCTATTCCCTGGAGATCTATTTTGAAGTTTCAAATGTTTAGACTTTTCTTGGTATATAGCGGTAGTCCCTCTTAATTACCTGACTTTATTTAAGCGTTCCAACTTATCTAGTAGTTGTTTAGATTTTTATGGATAAACATAAAAATCTCTGTTTGTAAAAAAAAAAAAGCAATCATACAAATATATTAAATAAAGAAAATATTAATATGTAATTCTTGATTTGATATTGCATATAATTAATATGAATAAATCGTACACACCAAATTGTAGATAATTACTCATGTGATCTATTATAGTTCAAATTAATTGAAAAATGACGGACACAGGAATCGAACCCGGGACCTTTGGTCTAGTGTACCAATGCTCTATCATCATCTCATGCTCAGGGTCACTCTTCACTCATTTTATCTATACATGCGGTGTATCTGGAATACATCATTCGTAGCCCAGTTTTGTGAAAAGATTAGCCTGTACTTATGAACCGTCGACCACGGGACGCTCCGTGGGGCCTCTTTCCATGTCCCGATGAAATGAGGTGATGGTGACAGTGAGTATGAAGGTGTGGAACCAGTAGAAACTCTTAGATTTAACTCAATCCTAATCAACCGAAACCTGGTGACTGTCGTGATGATTCTTCTATTGAGAAAATTACCCTCTGTACCAACAGGAAATTGAGCCCAGGAACCCTAGGTTTGTAGCCATGTGCACTGACCAATATACCATGAGGCTGGTTTCACTTATCATTTGAGGCATAGTCTGTGATGGACGTGTGGATCTCATTGGCTACCAAGAGCTATCAAGCCTATCATTTTTTAACAGCCACCAGCGACTTTATTGTGCCGTTTGCCTCAAATAGTAAACATACCGGTACATTATACATTCCAAGAGAGTCAAGTTACAGTTAATTACAAATAAAAGGCGAAGCTTGGGGAATAAATGACTATACCTACGGAAATCAGCTGTATCTGAGTGATATTCGTATAAATTGACAAACGACACCTCGGCACGGGAATCTAATCCTGGACCTTTGGTTTAGCCCACGACGAATACTGTATGGCTCAGTGGAATTGTTTGAACACCTATAAAACAGTCCCAGTCTTGCTCGGAGTGACTATCATCTTTTCAGACACATGAAACAGTGGTTTGGTACACAGCGTTTCGAGGACAGCGAGGAGTTGAAAACGAGCATATAGACGTGCTTATGTTCACAGTCTGCTGATTTATGTGATGTGGAAATTGTATAAAGCTTGTTCCCTATTATGATAGATGCCTCAATTCAGGTGGCGACCACGTGGAAAAGTAGTTCCGATGTTGGTACATCCTATTGTACCCGCTACATATTAACTTGCTATCAGTAGATAAGATTATAATTGCTCAACGAGGTGAAATAATATTTAGTATATACTTTGAGACACTTGGTGAATAGACATTTACTATTTTCATGATGAGGCCTAAACATCTGGGGCAAGGTGAGGGAATTTAATATTTAGCCTAAACTTTTTTTTAGATTAATAAGATATATAATAACGTTGTTGTATGAACTGATCCTAAAACTATGGTTTAAAATATATTGGTACAAAAGATTATTGTGATAAGGATTTGTACTCTGTTTTAGGTCACATGTGTACATTCAAAATATTACTAGTAATGTGAACAGTGTACTTAGCTCCCTCTATTCAAAAAAGCCTAAGTACATTTTGTTAAGAATTATTTAGTGTTCTTATCTTTGCTACGGTCTTAAGATTTATTTTTGTATTTCAAGTTGAAATATAGACTATAATAATTTCTCCTTGGATTTGAAGGTGGTATTTTTCCTTGACGATCAAGCTAGACACCAATTGAGACTATATTGAATAGTACACTATACTCATTAAATTATATTCATAAGAAAAACTGGGTTTCACTCAGTTTAAGAAGTCAATCTCACAGCATATGTCTAAATTCACATAAATACGCCTTCGGCACTAAATCATTTGCATAACATTTTAAATTTAAATCACTTGAGATGATATATTAAACGAAAAACCTTTTAAGTGGTCATAATATTGAAATGGATAGTCAGATTGAAAAAAAAAAAAAAAGGGCATATATCGTTCGGCCTACCTTCAAAGAATGTCCCTGTCAAGTTTTGTTAAAGTTGTTCGCACAGTTGACAGTTATCGTGGAACAAACATATGGATAAATGAAATGTGAAATGGTTCATTTA
Organism: Timema podura; assembly: GCA_033556935.1. Lineage (NCBI taxonomy): Eukaryota > Metazoa > Arthropoda > Insecta > Phasmatodea > Timematidae > Timema > Timema podura. The sequence goes on from JAVRXN010000012.1 coordinate 29,170,946, forward strand.
AAACAGGACCTTACTACCTTACTTACAATTAAGTATTATTTGAAAACCATCATTGGTAATAATAATGGCGTGTCTGGGCTACATCTGTAACTCAGTTTACGGAAAGATTAGCCAGTACTAATGTATCGTTGCCTGATATATTAATTGAAAAGGTGCACCTCGAAACAGGAATTTTAGAATTTTAATTTTTTAGTTAATTAATTAAAAACTGGTTCGGAAGAAATAAAATGAAGAGTTTTTTTATTGCTGCATGCTTGAAACCAATAAAAGTTTTGAAAGGGGTAACCATTCAATCCATTGAACGGCTACCACGGGCAACGCCAGATACTTCTGCTAGTCGAGTATAAAATTTACATATCAACACACTATTTAAAATATGATTGTAAGATGTGTCAAAATGTTGAAAAAAATCATTATTTATGTTATTCCAGGCCAAGCTAAGCTAATACACACATAAGAAATTAGTACAATATTTGATAATTCAGGTATTTCACAGGTTCAACTGAGCCACCAAAGGAGGAAGGCAAATCTCGCCTGTATAGCATGCACTTCTGTCCATTCGCTCAGCGTGCTCGTATAGTCTGCAATGTAAAGAAAATTCCTCATGACATCGTCAACATTGACCTAAAGAACAAGCCGGACTGGTATTTCAAAATTCATCCAAAGGGCCTAGTACCCGCCCTAGATTTGGAAGGTCAAATACTTGTGGAATCTTTAGATATTGCAGAGTTCCTGGATGAAAAGTTCCCTGATCCTCCGCTGTATCCCGCAGACCCAGAGAAGAAGGCTAAAGATAAGGAGCTCATCGGGAAGTTCGGCAAGGTAAGATGATGTAAAAAATTGCTAGAAGTAGGGAAAACAGAACTTGAACTTAGCTATTAAAGTCAAATTAACTCATTAAGGGCGGGGAAAGTTGTCATAACACAATATCATAGAAAGCGTTTTCAAAGATCACACTAAAACTACTTGTAACTATTATTATTATTATTAGCACCGCGTCTTACTACCTGTTCGGGTTATACGCACTTATGCTAATGTGCAATGGTAGAGTGATTGTGAGATGAAATGGAGGACCTACAGTTTAGCGTGGAATCCGAACCACGGTGGAGACCTGGCATACCTCACATTCACAAGTTGTGATTAATACACATCTTGTCAGAGGTGAAGGAAGGGTTTGGCAATCAGATAAATCTGTGCCGGAACCGAGTATTGAACCCCGGACCTCCAGCACAGAAGTCCGACACCTTACCCCTAGACCACCAGGTCAGCCTAGTACTTGTAACTAGACTATTAGTATAATATTGAGTTAAATTGTTTTTTTTATATTACAGCTAACTGCTGCTTGGTCAGTAGCCTTGCACAGTAAAGATGATAAAACCAGCCAAGAAAGTCCTATTACTAATGCTCTATTAAATATGGAAACAGAGCTTGTGAAGCGAGGCACTACTTTCTATGGAGGTAACACTTGTATTCTTCCATTTCTAGGGAAAGATAATAGGCCTATTGTGTCGGGAACCTTGCCTTTTCACCTAATGTTAGAGATTAATTACCTTTGAGTAGTTATTATCTAGAGTTTAATGTCTAAATTTAGGAGTTCTCAAAATGTCTGTGTCGGTTATTTACGAATACTAAACTAAATATTCAGAGTATACTTAGAAACAAATTCAAACCATTATTGAAGTTTTGGTGAAAATATTAATCAATATTATAAGTTACTAGTTGTATGCCACACAAAAAGTTTGATTTTGAAAATTTTTCTCAATTTGAAATTTAAAATGGATCTATTTGTTTGGATTTTACAGCAATTAGTTGGAAAAGCCTGGAAAGAGAGATATGAAAATAAAACCTACCCAATCCCTAACCATTAGTGTAGTTAGTACTTAAGTGTACAACCCGAACAGGTTGTAAGACACAGTACTAAATAAAATAAAAATATTTAAAATTATTATTTGTATCATATTTTCGTCACTGTAGGAGATTCTCCGGGAATGGTGGACTATATGTTCTGGCCCTGGGTAGAACGTTCAAGGGTGCCGAGTCTTATCACGGGAGAAGATTTCGACTTTTCCAAAGACAAGCTACCGAAACTGGTAAGACTTATTATACTAAGGAAGCCATACCTAAGACAATGTGGCTAGAAGTCCTGCCAGACTAGCTTTAGATTATGAGGACTTTGATTATTTCTAAAGTGCTACATAGTAAATTATGTAGCTTAATATATCAACTAGAAGAATATTTTATAAGTATAGTATTTATGTAAAATAAAAATTTAAGTTGAATGTAATATTTAAGGCAGTATTTTACATATTATTTAAATCCATTTCAAACATAGAAAATGCCTTTTTGAAGTCGATTCGCTAAGTTTAATAGATGAAAAATCAATGTGTAGGTCTACATTTTATAACACGGTTTTCTACAAAGAATCAAAAGTTTCTTAGAAATACATTGTCTCTAGAGCAGGGATTTTAAAAATAACATACAGTCACAGTATTTTCCATGTAAGGACATCTAGAATAGTTTGACATTGATAAAAGTTACTAAAAACCTATCTTGCCATTATTCTGGTCTCCAAATTTGCTGACAGATAATGCGTAGGCCTATGGATTTGGCAGTGAAGCATTTGATTTTGCTATGGGAGCGTTGATTATTTTTTGGGGCAGGTTTTTCAACATGTGTTTCCATGAAAAACCAAACTTTAAAATCTAAATAGAATATTTGTCAAATATGATATGCGCATTAGAGCTTACACTTTCAAAGACCTACTTCCCAATTGCAAATTATTATTCAAGCAAATCAACAAGCCGTTTCTCATTGACTTTTACTTATCCATAGAACTAAAGTTAAATTTTTATTTGCAAAGTTTGTATTCATTTCACTTTTATTTCGGGAACAACCATTAATTTTTGCGTGAAAATGGAAATTGAGAGACCTGATTTGTTGTAAAATTTGTTTTTATATTATGTCCATATGAATGTAATCAATTTCCAATAAAATAAATTGTATGCAAAAAGCTGTGTAGGTGGATTTTTGTGCGATTTTATAGGGAGGGGCCTAATTGCGTTTGTAAGATTCTCAAATGGGTCCGTGACCCCCCCCCCCCCCAAAAAAAAAGGCTAAGCACCACTAGTATAGAGAATGTAATTATGATCGACAAATCTGTGAAAGAACCTGTCTGGCTGTAGTTCATTTATTTTTTCCCCACAGAATTTATTTTTATATCCTATTTTTAGAGAAATACCCCCTCCCCTTTCATTCTTGTTTAGTTTGGTAAGAGTATTTAAGAGTCTGCATAAATTATGTAAATACATGCATTCTTAATTTAGTAATTACTAATTACATGTGTCTTCAATTTTGATGAAATCTTAAAACAATCATGTTTTTATTAATAAATCATTAACAACATACTAAGCCAAATAAAATTGAGGGTATGTTGGGTTGAATAAAAACTATTGGATTTTGTGCAATTATGTGCCCATTCACACGTTTCTTTATTTTATTTCACTTTATTTTCAGGTTGTTTGGAAAAATGAAATGAAAGAGAGAAAAGAGATTAAAGACACTATAACAGATCCTCAGATTCAAGCAATGTTCTACAAAGGATATTCGCAAGGCAAACCAAACTATGATTTGTAAATACATATCTTACATATCATAAAAATAAATTACACCTACATAATATGTGGTTTAAAATAACTGTATTTTTTTTTTTAATCGACACTGCTTCACTACCACATTTATATTTCCTTCATTTTAATGTTAATGATAATACGAATGGACTTACTCAAAATAAGTGCCTGCTGTTAGGAGTGGCCATTATCCTAATTGTCAAAAAATTAAATACTTGTTTGTGTGCATAGGACATAATTTTAATAATATTAAATTATCTCAAAAAACATAATATAGTAAAGTCTGTACATCGTAGGAATTGTTTTCTGAAAGGCCCTTTTCCCTACCAGAAAGCTATTATATAGTAGGATTTTGGTAGGAAAAAAGACCTTTCAGAGAGTAATTCCTACCGTGAATGGAGTTTTTTTTTTTTTTGCTTTTTTTCCCCCTCAGGTTATATTTATGTACAATATATAGTTGTAAGAAAATTATTAGTGCAATAATCAATATTCAACATACTTATTTATTTGAAGTTTTTAAGAACAATAAAACTAATTTACAAAAATAAATGTCTAAAAGTGTTATGTGATAGATAGTAAGGGAAATGTAATTGCTAGTATTGACAATGAAAACTTAAATTGAATGGTAAATAAAGTTCATCCGCGTTTATTATTATTATTATTATTATTATTATTATTATTATTATTATTAATAGCATCGCGTCTTACTACCCGTTCGGGCTATACGCACTTACGCTAGGGTGATTGTGAGATGAAATGAAGGACCTACAGTTTAACGTGGAATCCGAACCACGGTGGAGGCCTGGCATTCCTCACATTCACAAGTTGTGATTAATACACGTCTTGTCAGAGGTGAAGGAAGGGTTTGGCAATCAGATAAATCTGTGCTGGGACCGAGGATTGAGCCCCGGACTCCCAACACAGAAGTCCGACACCTTACCCTTAGACCACCAGGTCGCCCTAATTAATTAATTACTTCCAACTCTTAATAGATCTCAGTGAATTTTAAAAATAATGAAATATCTTCAAAAGGTTGGTTTTCTGTCATTTTTACTTAAGCTAATGCGAAAAAAATTATATTGAATATATTTTTATATGATTTTAAATTATTTTAAATTGAATTTTGATAATAAATACCAACATGAGCTTTAAAAGGCAGTATATGATAGTGTGTAATTATTGCATCTACTTATTGTGCACGAGATGTCACCATCCTTAAAAAATCCCACACAAGACGTAAAATTTAAAAGCACCAAGAAAAGGACCAAGTTAGGATGCACGTTAAATTTTTGTTTGAAGAAAAGAATATAATTGTTTTGCAAAATTATGTTGTCAGAATGAGCTTTTTCATATGACTCATTAATACAATCATAATTTTTAATAAATCAACTATTTTTATTGGTTACATTAGATAGAGTATCCTCAAATTTGAGGGCTACGTTCATATTATTTATGGACTGGAATGTATATAAAAATTCTTACATATTCAACCAAAAAAATTAAATGTGTCAAAACGTTACATTCAAAATAAAATGCATATTATACTACTATAAAGCCACATGGCTGGCTGACTCACTCACTCACTCACTGACATTAATGTTTACCCACTTCCAGATGAGCTAGAAACTTGAAATTTGGCAAACTTATAGCTTCGAGCCTGTAACCGACGGAAAAATTCCAAAAAGTAAAAAAAAATAATTACTAACCCCGAAAAAAATTCAAAATGGTGGAACAACTTTAAAGTCGGTGCGGACCTTTCTTTGGAGGTCTCTTGTGGCTAAACGGTAAGACCAATAAATAAACAAATTGCACCAGCATCTACGGATTTGGCGAGATCCACAAGGTTCGAATCTTGGTCGAGTGTACTGAATGGGGTTTTTCTAAAATGGTTTTCCACTCTCGATCCACGCAAATGTGGGTACAATTTCTATAAATATAACCTTCCTTATCCTTAAAATCATTATCGTAATTAGTTCATAAGCGTATAACCTTAACGTATATTAAGACGCAATGCTAAAAAAAATGCACATTTAAGCCAAATACTCAATGCGGGCTCTTAATAGCAGCTCACTTCTATTTATAAATATAATGCACAATATATGATAACTCTGCAAGTATTCAAGTAAAAAAATACACCCAAAATATTAACATAATCAATAGTAAATATGTAAACCTGGTTGTTTACACGAATTACTTATAAAACAAATGCATTTATCAAGTGAATATTTTTATAATAGTTAATGGGAACATGTTAACCAAACTATTTAGCTTTATGACTATACAATTGGCAAAATCAACAACCTAATGTTGCAAGATTTAGAAAAAAATTTACCATGTGAAAACGAGAGAAATCTGTTTCTCAATAGGAAGTATGCAGTTCTCTAAAGAGATGATATTCTTGATATTCAATAATCGCCGACGAGAATGTCACTGAAGATCTCCAAAGGAGCGAACGATAAAATTAATCTAATATAGTATTTATTTTGTTTGCTTGGGCACTCTACGCTTTTTGAAGTAATGTGATAACTAAAGCCAATGTCTCTTCTCCAGATAGAATGATCGTATATGAACTAAAAGCCCCATGCTTGTTCCAGTGTTCATATTACAGTAGCAAATAAATCTCTTCTCCAGATAGAATGGTCTTATTGACTGACAATGCGATGAGCTAAAGACCCCGCGCTTGTTGAAGTATCGTGATAACAGAAGCCAAAGTCTCTTCTCCAGATGGAATGATAAGATTGGCTGGGAGGAGGTCTCCGTAAGTTCCATTGTCTCTTAACTCGTATGCAAATGTAAAGGTGACGTTCAATACACCTTTAACCCAATCTAAACTGGAACCACTGGCTGGGTCTAAAACAAAATTGTATTTCATTAAATAAGAGCAACAAAATTTGTATAAAATGTAACTTAACATAGTTTGTTGGTTTAAAATTTATATTGCTAAAAAATTATTTCACTCAAATGAACATCTAAAACTGTTGACCAACATTAAAAAAAAAAAAATTGAACAATTAAATGTTTAGTATCCAAGCAAAAGAACCGTGTTATTTATAGGGGTGTTGAATGAACAGTTTTAGAGTGTCAATCAAAAATGTCCACTTGTTTATTGACTTGATTTCCATTTTCTAATTTAAACTCCCTAGTTTCCAGCGAGAATTTATTTATTACTATTATTATATTTATTATTTATTATTATTATTCACCACGTCTTACTACCCGTTCGGGTTATACTCACTTACGCTAATGTGTAATGGTAGGTTGATTTGAGATGAAATGGAGTACCTACAGTTTAACGTGGAATCCGAACCACGGTGGAGGCCTGGCATTCCACAGATTCACAAGTTGTGATTAATACACTCTTGTCAGAGGTGAAGGAAGGGTTAGGCAATCAGATAAATCTGTGCCGGGACCGAGGATTGAACCCCGGACCTCCAGCACAGAAGTCTGACACCTTACCCCTAGACTACCAGGTCACAAATATAATATATAGATTTAATTTTTTAGTATGTTGCATGATTTGAGTTGAAGTTTGTTTTTTAAATCCTAAATTACAGGTAATTTTTTTTTCATCGAGTCTTACTACCTGTTTCTGCCTATACATATTCTGTCTGTATTAACTACGCTAGTGTATTAAGAATTATGATTGTTGAATTTAGTTTAAGTGGACCTGCATTTGAGGGGAAGGATAGTGGAAAACTATTTAGGAAAAACCACCTAGAGCTCACATGAATTAAATTTGAAACCCGATCTCCCTGTCACCAACACTTCAATCTATTGCAAGAGTTACCCACCTCGATGACGTAGTTGGCTAACGCGCTAGTCGTGTTGAGCTCGACCGCCGAGGACGGGGAGATCGAGGTTTGAATCTCGGTCGGGTGAACCGGTTTTTTCTAAATGGTTTTCCACTCTCCCTCCACGCAAATGCGGATTCACTTCCTCTAAATTCAACCCTCCCAATTCCTAATCCATTAGCGTAATTAATACTTAAGCGTATAACCCGAACGGGTAGTAAGACGTGGTGCTAAATATTATTATTGCAAGAGTTATGTATTAGCCGTAACTAGAAATTAATCCACTTAATTTTCAGTAATTTCATCACACTTGACTAGACTTATAGATAATATTAAATCTAGTTTTATGGATCAAGTTTGATAAACAAATTATTTTGTAATTGCGAGCACATAATTATGGAGATGTGAGTAATTTAAATATAATGATATGAGATTCTGGAAGTCGTATACTTCACTAAGCTAAGTAAACTCTTACAGTGGAGGCCAAGAAATAATATTCTAAATGACGTATGATGAGGGTTATTATTTTAACTTTCTTTTAATTAATTACATCAAATTTCCTTGAATTATTACTCCTTTACCTGTTTGTTTAAACGATATAGCCACTGGTAGATTTATACGCATATATTGTTGTGTTTTTTTATAAATAAGTTAGTTTATATCCTCATAACTATGGAATTCAGTTTACTTTCTTCAATATTTCAACATTTCATTCTCTTCCCCAATATTATATATTGTAGGTTTAGGATAGTCTTAACATAAAACAAGACTCTCTGCGCAATGACGAGATTATCCAATTAGAATAGTAAACACATTTACATTGATACTAAAGCATTCTGTTTTTTAAAACAGATATTATTAACCAATTATTTGTGCCCTTTGTCTATAATGACCAGTGCCGTGTCGTGGAGTATGACCAGGGAAATCAGAGATGATTTAAACTATACCTGTTATTATTATTCATCATCATCATAAAGACAATCATTAGCCAGCTATCAACGTAAATACTTTATCATGCGAGGTATGTAAGGCAGAGTCTATGTATAAGTGGTAAATGTAGGATCATTAGTTGAGAACATATCCAGGTACTATTTTAACAAGCTCTGCTTACCCTGGAAACACTCTACGACACGCCATTGATATCCACTTACATACGGTGCTTATGATGGGACCAAATTTGTAAACTGTACCGTGGACTGAAGTGAGAGAATTCGCTGCCTTCTCTGCGATATTGTACTGAAAGCATAGTAGACACAAAACTAGGTTTTAAACATATATGTAAAATGTCTTGGTTTGATATACATATAAGTTAGTTTTGACTTTCAAACGATTTGTTAGAAAAATACCTATAAATTTGTAACTCACTTAAAAGTGGCATGGTTTGAAAAAAACATGTCTGTTTCATTAGAATACAAACAGATTATGGCGATAGACATGGCTGCTTCTATCATGTAAATATTAACGATGAATAATTTTTAAAAGTTTTAAATAACTTATTGTTTAATATTTCTTTAACAATTTTGTTCGAAATCGATATCTAGGGATGTGCTTTACACTATAGCTAATACTGTATATCTACTTTTCGTAGAAATATTCGTTTAAGAGTTAGGTATTTACTGATAGCCAATTATTGAAAGTTTGGTTCAAAATATAAAAAGAGACTATGACTTTTGCCGGGAAAGGTATTTTGATTCATTTTACATGCCACAATCGACACGGGACCAATACCTTCACTTCCCCTCTGAAGGAAATTGTGTTAACGGATTTTTATTACTTACGAAAAATCTGTCAATTCCGGCTGGGTTTAACCCATGAACATCGGGTCCTGAGGTAAACACTTTACCTCCCAAGACCACCCAGGCCGAAGATACGTTTAACCGGTTAACCAGTCGTGAGATGGGTTCTTGAGATAAAAGTCACGGTTTGAGAACGGTGGATACTCACTAGGACGTCATAATTATCAACGGGATCATCTGTGAAACCGTAAGGGAACATTAGCAGCTGTCCGTAAGAATGTAATGAGATATAGACGTCGAGCCTCTCAGCCACGCTGGTGATGTACTGGGACAGGCCCCTTATTTCCACCTCGGACAGCGGCTCTGGGCCGGCATACATTCTGCTGCAAGGGTCGGGGCTGGTGCCCACTTCTGAAACACAGCATTGCGGCTGTAGCTACGGACAACTTGTTTTGTTGTGTGTGTGTGTGTTTGTTCCACCGCATCTTCAGTAGTAGTTTTACGCGTACGTTAATTACGCTAATGGAATAGGAAGGGGGAGGGCAGAATTTTAAAGTAAATATACCATTGATGTGTTAGATGCGGCCTTTTCGCACTTTTTTTTCATCAATTATATATTTCAAATTAATAAAAATTATACATTTTCCAACGCCCTGTGTTTTAATTAATTAAAATCAAAATCTTTTATTTTTAAAGCATAATGTAAACAAAAAATCCCGCTCTTGTCTATCTATTAATATATGAATTAAATAGCCAAAGCTATTATTTATGCTATTAGTGGGAATTACAACATCTAGATATCATATTCTGAAAATTGAAAAATGACACCTGGACACGGGTTCATTCCCGTGTCCAGGTGTCATTTTTCAATTTTCAAAATATTAATATATGGTTGACACGCTCTTCATAATTATGTTGACAAAATTTACTTTACATAAAGTGTGCGGCTTGGTGAGGAGTAATTGATTTGACATGAGGCCTTTCAATGCCAAAAGCTTACCCACCCCTGTTCTAGACTAATAACACTATAATAGTGTGTTTCCTTAAGGAATCATGTTCCTTATACATTATTATAAACCTTGAATATAGATAATATCAATAATAATATTAACCAGTGAAACCTTTTAAAATGTATAACCTGAATACAAAATTAATCACGGTTTTATCCTAGTATCGAATTTTTCTATATTTAATCATCTTATGTACCATTTAAGTCCAGGTTAAATAATTTTTCCATTTAAATTGTTATGTTATAGTACTATAGTGATTATTTTTTTTTGCGTTAGTCAATGCTAGTCAACACACCTCCCCAATGAAAGTCCCAGTTTCTGTTAGGGTCCACGCCATAACAGGTTGCGTTGTATTCACTCCGAGTCTTACGCCATAAACGGTCCTGAAAAAAAATTGACTTGTATAAAAAAAAATATCCTTACTCAAGAATGGGGTGTAGGCAACGCGAGATAAGGCCAGTGTTTTTGCAGTCTTTATAGGGAACCTTTTTGGCCAAATGAATAAAATATAAACTAAATAAAATGTTGCTTCAGTACAAACATAAGAAAGAATTAATAGCCAAAGCTATTATTTATGCTTATTAGTGGGGATTACTCCACCTAGATATCATATCCTGAAAATTGAAAAATGACACCTGGACACGGGAATCGAACCCGGGACCTCTGGCTTAGTGGTTAGAGCATTGGCGTACTAAGCCAGAGGTCCCGGTTTCGATTCCCGTGTCCAGGTGTCATTTTTCAATTTTCAGAATACAAACATAAGAGTTTAATTTTCCTCACCTGGTGATATTAACAGTTTTTAATATCTGTCATGAGCATAGCGGCATTGGATGACAACATTTTAACTGAAATTCCAGGACATCCTTAACATATATTCAAGAAATGTTAAATCTTCAGGAGAAGAAAATTATACTATTTTTGTACTGAAGCAATATTTGAATTATTTTGACCAAAATAATATTTCTATATAAAAACTGCAACACTGACCCTTTTCTCGCGTCCGTTACACGCCCAGCTTAATACACAACAACAAAGATAATTTGAACTACAGTCAATTTCCTTGATTCCATAAACCAAAAAACAGATCCAAACACTTTTAGTGCCAAAATTATGACCCATATAAACATAAAAAATGAAAAAAAAACTAAATTGGTAAATGCAAATGTTTATCAATTTTGATCGCAATTCTTCTAAATGTATTTGTTTTGATAATCACCAACTGTATCAAAAATTTATATAGGCTATTATTTTAAGATTATTTACTTCTACTACAATATTTATACTTTACATTTGTCTAAATATAAATGTAATTAATGATAAGCCCAACATAAAGCTTATTTAGTAATAAATGGCCATTAAATGGTAAACTATATATATATATACTGAGCACCTCATCTTACTACCCATTCAGTTACTCCTAAAATGATATTAATACGAACATCATTTATGATACAACAAATACGTGCGTACCTAGTTTGGCTATTAAAAAAAATTCACTAAAATGGGTTTTGTTTGATTTTCTTAACAATTTTTAATATAATTTAAAATACTATATTTCTCTTTCAATGCTGGGCTCAATTTTTCATAGTGTAGCTACTCCTAAACTTTTTTTTAGTACCGTGTCTTACTACCCGTTCTGGTTATACACTTATATACTAATGACGCTAAAGGTTTTAAGGATTAGGAAGGCTATATTTAGAGGAGGTGTACCAACATTTTCGTGGAAAACCATTTTTGAAAAACCACCTTCAGTCTACCCGACCGAGATTTGAGCCTCAATCTCACCGCCATCGGTAGTCTATTCTACCGCAAGAGTAGCATTTTAGACCATGCGGCCACCGAAGCGGGTATAAACTAGTTATTCTCTTTTAGACAGTACTGGCACTAAAGAACACTATCCATTAAGAGAATCATTGTTTTATGGAATCATTAGTGCGATTGCACTACATTCAGTAATACTATTATGAATGTGGGCGTGTCTTTAATTGAAAGTTGGGAATTGTGACTAAATTAAATGAATACTACTTATTTGAAGCTGAAAACGAACCCAATTAGCTGGGGGCCTAGCTATCGATGCATAAAAATACAATAATTCTTAGTGAAAAATTCAATTATTTCGATCTGTCTTTAGACCAATTCCATAGAGCTATAGATAGTGATGTAAAATCCATTAATTGGTTTTAAACTTACTTTTTTTTTATATATATTATATAGTTGCAAGTTACAATATGAATGGTGACCTGGTGGTCTAGGGGTAAGGTGTCGGACTTCTGAGCTGGCGTCCGGGGTTCAATCCTCGGTCCCGGCACAGATTTATCTGATTACCAAACCCTTCCTTCACCTCTGACAAGATGTGTATTAATCACAACTTGTGAATGTGAGGAATGCCAGGCCTCCACCGTGGTTCGGATTCCACGTTAAACTGTAGGTCCTCCATTTCACCTCACAATCACCCTACCATTACACATTAGCGTAAGTGCGTATAACCCGAACGGGTAGTAAGACGCGGTGCTAATAATAATAATAATACAATATGAATGATGTAGTTACGTTTATGAATATGTTTAAAACAATTGTTTTCTATGTAAGCTCTAACTACCCTGAAAGGTAAGTTTACCTTGCTTGGTTACACTATGGGATAGTACAGGGTGGGACAGAAACAATTAGTTGATCAATGTTGAGGAAAGTGATGGGCAATGTGTTGAGGCTTGCCTGACATGACATTTTCTTCAAAAAGTGAACAAAAAAAAGTAGTATGTAGTTTGCTTTTATTAAGCTAATGAATATTTATCTTCCAGTTAAACTGTTAATTTTCTAGTTCCTAATCGTCTAATGGTTTCAGATCCACTCTGTTTATAGATACCTTTCAGGGAAAACGTGGTGTATAGTAAATTTAGATAAGAATTAACTTTTTAAAGCCATGAAAATTAATAAAACAGTGTTTATCTAATTGTAAATAGACTCATGTGAACTTCAACTGTATCACTTAATAGATAATGAAATTATCTATAAAATAATACCAACAATAAAGTTAAACCTTATCATTGTTGACCTAAATAAATATCTTAGTTTTTCTAAAGGTTTCTCCGTACCAGAAACCTATTATGCGTAATAAATGTTTATCAAATGTATTTACGATTTTATGTTGCGGGCTTGTGTGAGTTCTAGTGTACTAATATTAGTTTGTTGTTGTTTACCGTTGTGTGACTGTACTCATAGCCGTCAGGATTGGCGCTAGGTACAATGTACCAATCAAAGTTGTCTGCTATATCTCGGACCTCCGTGTTATTGCTCGTCAGAAGTTCGTTCAAAATGTAGAGCACCGTAGCAGGACCGATCCACTCACATGCATGAATACCTACATGAAACATATTAGACTTTACATAAAGTCGATTCGCCACTAGAGTGGTGGTAACTTTTTGCATTTGCTTGGAGGGAAAGTCTAAAAAAAAAATTTTTAATCATCCTCAGCACATCCTACCGAGATTCGAACCTCTATTTCCCGTCATCGGCAGTCTAGTCTACTGGGAGAGTATCATCTTAGACCATGCGGTCACCGAAGCTGGTTTGGTCAGTAGTTAATCGATATTAAAGAGGGAACCATAGTTTTTCAATGATATTATTTTTTGTTCATGTTATGAATCAACTTTGATGCGCTAAATTTAATTTATAGTCAGATAAAAAGTTGTTTTTTCAAATAGGCTACCTTATAACCACGTTCGAAACTAAAAATGACAACGGATTTGTAAATTCTTTCCATTCAAAAATAATCTCAGTTTGAATTTTAAAGAAACACGAGCCAATTTCTAGAAACTTGAGCAAATAAAACTCTGCAGTTCTAAGGCACTTTACAATGTGACCATTTTAAGAGTAATAAAATATCTCCCATATTACACAAAGTTTACCCGTTTCAATGAATACTCCTCGATTCCCGGTCTTGTGAGAAATCTTCACTGCCTTGATACACGTCCTTCATATGTCTCACCCACATCTGACAAAGTCACCACTCCTGAATAAAGGGTTGACAAATCATTCAACCAGGAATAAATCTACAACATGAAACACACAGATGTTTGACAAATATTAATCATAATAGAATAACAGTTTTCGGTATATTTGAATTCTAGTATTTCCTAACATACTATTTAGTTGGTTTTTTTTAAGATTAACTCATGAATAATTTTAAAAGGTTTAGTAGCGAAGCAGTCCATAAGAGAGACATGATAATTTTTATATGTGTACGAAAATGCTTTGTTGGTACATGCATTAAATCGTTAATTGCTTGCCTTTGGGAGTTCCCGGTCATGGAATGAGGTTGAAAGTAAGATAGAAATAATAAATCCTGTATCGATCATAGAGAGGCTCTTGATGGAAGTATCGTATTACCAAGTTTGGTAAGCATTCATAGTTTACCTTATCTGAAAATGAAAAATGATATCTGGACATGGAATCGAACCCTGGACCTTTCGATTCCCGTGTCCAGGTGTCATTTCAATTTCAGAATAATATCTAGATGGAGTAATCCTAACTAAAGCATAAATAATACTTGCTATTAATCATAGTTTAGTTCATATGTTATAAGATACACTCAAACTATTCAAATGTCTAATGGTTTTTCCTGTGTAAGCTTATACAAATAATTTAACTTCACAAAATGGACTTTAGGGTCATGACTTATTTTGGGCTCAAAGAATCAAAGATAATGGTTGTTTTAAAAGCATAAAGACACATTAATACTTGTTTAAAATTTTGAAGAGGAAGTGTTATAGGTTTGAATTTGAATTTTAAAAGAAATATCAGTGAAGTTTAATATGCAAAACTTAGCCAAGAATGTCATATTAAACGCAGGTCTGCCAACAGTAACAGTTACACTCCAAGCAACCTTATTAAGATGTTGAACAATAATTTTTAGAAAATAAGTTAAACACCCATTAAACTGACCTCATCAAGTCTATGGTATTCCTCAAATCCAAAACTAGTCTCAGATCTCAAAACTGGTTCTTGAAGGTCAATAAGTCTGAAAATTCACATGCAATATCAACGAGCAGTTTGTAACACTTAATAAACACTTGTAGCTGGATCTACTTAGAGACACTGACGAGCACTTACTAACATTAGGTTGTGACACTTATCGAAGTGTGACTTGTTAAACTGGATTAATATAAGATATAGACAAAATATTTGTTTTTAAATACGACCAATTGCTCTATCATAAATGAAGAGAAACAAAATTATAATATGAATATACGTTTATAATAAATTAAGTTATGCCGTAACATAAAGACATATAAAAGGTAGATTATATTCTTATACATTTGGCTAGTTTGTCTTAAACTGTGTTAATTAGCTTAATTATAACGTAAGAATAACTACTTTTAATGTTTTACACTCTTGCTATTGATTAAAGCAAAGCCAATACATCGAAATTTTAGTTTGACTATTCCAAAGTTAAAATGAATTTTTCTTTTAATTTACTGTACAATAAAAAAAAATGATTTTTAATGTAGAAATGTTTTATTTTAAATGTTATATTATGCTGTATTGGCATTACATACCTTACAGTTTGAAATAAGACTCAAACTAGCTTGAAAATAAACTAATAATCCCACTCAAACACCAACAATTCTTCCTTATCCCTGAACTATTAAATAGAATGAGGGAATAGATCAGACGACCTCAGAATGGCAAAGTGTTAACAAATATGTTGCAAATAAGTTACTTATCTAGTTATTCCTAAAGTGTATAAACCTAAAGTTATAAACCTGTAAAAACCCTAGTAGGTGATTCTCTGTTTTTTAATAATTGATTTTACATGCGTTTAGTACAATTTGAAACTTAAGGACTAAGGATCTATCTAAAGGATAATTATATAGAGCTCCGAATTAGACACATTCCACTGATTTCACATTCCATGAAACTCAAGTTTAGACCCCTCTAGAATTCGAACCAAATCCTCTCAACATCATCGCCTGAGGCTCACGCTCTTTGTTATGTCCGAGGTGTTTAGTACTATTTATAGATCAATATTAAAATTATTTGAACATAATATCTTGGTTTGCTTTAGCTTTTTTATTTTGTTCTTGAAAAAGATTAGCATTGCAATTAGGAGATGCAACTATTTCTCATTATGAACGTCACTCTTACTCCTGGACGTTGTGCATGTTGATCTTATGAGGCATGCTGAAAGATTTGATCAAGTTTGTGAACTCTTCTTCTTGGTAAGGTGGCACCATAATGTGAACTGGATTGTGAACATCTTGCACATCGGACCAAAGACGCAACTAAAGAGAAAGAGAAACAAATTATAGTTAGATTTAAATAATACATTAATCTTATATCACGTAGAGTACTTAACGGGAACATCAAATTTGATGGATAAGTCAGTGATTACTGAAAAAACTTTGAGGTCGTTTGTATCTTCTTATTTTACCCGACTAGCTATGTCTAATTCTGAAGCCACACCATCATCTTTATAAAGCCTTTAATTATTTCAAATTGTGTAAATTCGTGGTGTTTTTTAGTTTAAAAATACAAATTTAAATGCTACGCATTCTGTGGGTTAATATGGTACCACCCACTTCTGTGGACGCGTTGTATAAGGCGTTACTCTCGCACTAGGCTGGACCGCCGATGTCGAGGAGATCATGGTTCAATCTCGTTCGGGTATACTGAGGGTGGTTTTCCCTAAATCGTTTCCCATTCTTATCCCACAAAAATGCAGGTAACGTCCTCTAAATTCAACCTTACTTAACCCTAACCCATTATCTTAATTAGTACGTAAGCGTATAACCCAAATGGGCAGTAAGAAGTGGTGCTAAAAAAAATGGCACCATAATAAAGGTGGCAGCTTAAATGGTAGGCGTTGTGTGGGTGTCGTAGCATTTCCTTTTATTGATGTTGTAATTTGAATGGAATTTGACTGGAATCATGGCTAACGTTGTACTATGTTAAAGTAATATAATGGTTGCCCTGATAACATTTTCCAGTGGGCTGAGGGTAGACCATGCCTTCCCACAGCGTCTCAAGATTTACTTCTATAACACAACTCGAAACACTTTTTTCTTTACTTCTAAAATTACCACAAACACTTTCAATTTAGCTCCTATAATAACGACATTTTTAAGGTTTTTAGTGAGGTTAATAATATTGATGGAAACCTGCATATCACAAGATACAGATGTGAATATCTCTTCGTTAGAGTTGATTGGGTAATGTGTAAACCTAAATTAATTGTTCCTTGATTTTTTTTAAATATAACTACACGCGACATCTACGACTAACATAATTTACAGATGGTGAAATTCTTACATCTTGGATCCTTGTCTCGATGTCACGGAGTACTGTGAGGTGGTGTTGATTGGTAGGTACTACGTGATACACTTTATAGTTGTCATATCTCACTTTAGTTGCCGATGCTGTTAATAGTGTTACAAGCATGACCATCTAAAGCGTAAGCCATCGATGATCCTTCCTTTGTACAGTATTTCTGTTGCAGCTGACGTGTTTGATGTATTGCTACAGCTGTGACAAAAATACTCGGTGATAAATGGAGTAGACATTCTCACAATGTGTTGTGTTGTGTTACAATATTAATTAACACGAGAGCTAAATAGTCCATGAATTTATAATATATATAAAAAACTCTAAAAAAGTTTGTAAAGAGCGAAGATCTTGGTAGGTAAATATTAAAGTGTGTATTAACGCCTGTGGAATAAGTCTCCATCTATTAAAAGCGTCTTACTTATTTTTAAAGAAAAATCTAGTAACCAATCATTTAAAAGTAATTAGCTGCAAGGTAAAAATAAACTATTTAATGGAGTAAAAGATTGTTTTTAAAATGTATTTTTGTGGCATTTAGAGTTTTATCTGAACATTTTCTCCTCCTCCAAACAGTTGTGTTAGCCATCTCACCTACTTTTAACCATGATTTAGCCTAGTGTTCTATTACAAATAATCCTTTATCTTGATGGTAAAAAACATTTTTCATACTGTAGATATATGCTTTTTTTTTTACCTTTTAGAGCACCAAACATTACTATTATCATCCAAACTTTTTCAACATTGTGGACAGCTTCGAAAAGCGTCGGCCTCAGTAACACAGCTATCACATAATAATACTAGGCTGATAAGGTACTATTAATAGAACAAGTTAAGTAATTAAGTTGAAATTAAACTACTTTTAAAATTTGTATTTATCTTTAATCCACTTTATGAAAGTATTCTTTGATTTCATCTTTTTATTTATGTTGTATGATGCTTATTTTATAAGTCTGCTGGTTTTGATGAGAGTTAGATCGATGTTTTGCATTACCTTTTGAGAACTAAATATTGTAGTTAATTTTTTTAATGTGAGTAAATTAATTTTAAGCTGTGGCACAGAGGAATAATAATTTTTGGTACTTGAACTACCTCCAAATTATATAAAAATTAATCATTCCTCGGCATTTTGACTTAACTCAAATCGACTTTGTAATAACTATATTCAGTCTTCAATGCATTTATTTTTATTGCATCACATGTATTTGTAAATGATTTAATTTTTAAAATTATAGACAAATGCTATGTGTAAGATTTTTGAATACAGCCATTATTATCTATATTAATAAAATTAAGAGTGTGTTTTTTTTATCTGTTATGAACATTGCGCGATACCTACCGCATGCGAGGTCTGAAATTTTAAAATTATTAGACCCCGTGCACAAACATGTGAACTTCAAAGCTAGAATTTAAATTTTATTAGATTTTTAAATTTATTAAAAACAAGGTTGGACAAAATAAGAAAAAAATCTGTCTGTTTGAAGCAAAGAAAAGTGTTGCCCAGTGTAACCACGAACTGCATTGCACAGTTAACCCGGGAAAAGCCAGGTACTTCTGCTAGTTACTAATATATTCGACCTGTGTGGACACTCTTCTTCAATTAATATGGGTTAGAATAAAACTAGTCATACCCAAGCCCTCCTAATGTGTTTTTTGTGCTTTATTTACATCATGAATGTCAATTGTTTATCTAATAAAAACTTGTTACCTAGCGTAGCTGACTAGTCAGTTCTGTTAAACCATTCACGAACACTTTTAATTGTTGTATTTGGATAAACTGGACTGATTATTTTCTATTTTGCTCTCCTGAACTAGATATGTTGACTATTTTTAAAATGCTTAGAGTAAAGAAATAATATTTTCTAGCAATGCGAAATATTTGATTTACATAAAACTTCACAGTTATATACTGAAAACGTGATGCGTTCTCTTTAAACGGTGATGCCCAGAGTTCTATCTGACAAGGTTTTTTTTTAAATTAAATCTTATGCGGTGATAATGTGACCAAAAAAAATCATATTTCAAAAGGATCCAAAAGTAACACTGAAAATTCATAGAATTATAACTTATATTGACAGTAACGCCTTGAGTTCTAGAAAAACGATTTAATTTATCTTTAGTAAAAGCATTTATTTCGTGGTTTATAATATCAAAGTATACTAATTTTCAATAGAGAAGCTACCATTTTGTATAATTTACGTTAGTTGGTGAACTTTTGGATTTTTTAAGACAGAATTTCCGATGTCAACAAAAAAAAAAGTGGCTAAGTAAGACCTCTAAAAAAAGTTTTTACATTAAGATTTGCACAAAAATCGTAAAATGTCTGAACTTACGCTAAATATTACTAAAAAATCATGTGACTTGGACAAGCAAGAAAGTTTATTCAGGAGATTTTTCAACAAGGTACGGCTCGTATATGGTATAAAACTATGTAACATAGTAAGAAAGTAAAATCAAAACACATAAACTGTACGTATTCTACATACGAAAATAAATATTAAGTTAAAGTAAAATCAATAGAATGCAAAATTCAAAACTGAATTAAACACATACAATGTGCGTATTCTACATAAAAAATATTTTATATATATATAAGGTTGAAGTAAAAATAATACCAAATCCATCCATAGTTGTTTCCCACTGTTTAAGTTTATAAATTACAACCTTAGTAAAATAAACTAGTTTTATAAAAAGAGCAGATAAAACTATACCTACTAACAATGTTTGAATTGAATACCAACTATTTTTGGTTTCTCCTTTAGCTAGTGAGTTCACGCTGATAATTAATTATAGTAACTAATATATTGTGCCTTTTAAATATAGGTACGCTACTTACAAAGCTCTAAGTTCTCCAAAGGGCTCACAGGCAAATTGTCAGTAATTTTAATAAATAATCAGCATTCATAATAACACTCACTTATGAAAGTCCTATTGGTCTCGTTTATTTATAAATATATACGAACTGCTCCACTTGATACATATCTTACATTTTTCAGATTATTTATCTCAATGTGTTTTCAGTCATAGAAGTGTCTAATTGAATTTACCTGTCCAGAATTTTACTAAATTAACAATACTGAACACTTCACTGATAAGCGTTGTCTGGTCATAGTCGCTGTTGATTTAATGATCTGATAGAGCGAGTTCAGTATCCGAGTTAAAAGAAATGTTCAATGTGATCCATTCAGAACAAATTGAATTCATTGATTACATTAGTGGAAGTTTTGTGATCGTCAAAAAAAAAAATCGAACTCTAAATTCTGATAAATGATGACGTTTCATGACCCCCTGAAACAAACAAAAATTGTTTTCGCGATGCTGTCTATCTGTCTGTCCATCTGTCTGTACCTCAGTCTAGATCCAAAAATATTTTACCAACTGGGCTCAAACCTGGTATTTGGAGTTTTCATAAGGTCCCTCCGAGGGTTATTTGGAATTAGATATCCAACCCTAAAATTAAGGATAGTTTACTGAAGGACAAAAAGAGAAAAATTCAATTTTTTCAAAATTCGCTGTATTGATTTTGATTAAATTTTATATTTAGACTGTTTATCATCATAGACAGGTTGGAAATTCTTATTTTCTAATGAAAATGAGTTTGAGGGTGCCTTACAGTTTCTCTTTTCTTAATTTTTCTGTAACAGTGTTCCTAGTTCCTAATGCCATAGAGTAAGTAATAGTGTATGTTATTTCATTTATGAATATGTAATGTTTCTGTAACAATGTATAGCCATATTATTTCGTTTCACAAAACTTACGAGTTTTTAGTAAATGTATATTTTAAGATAAAAGCGAGAGAAAGTCTGTGCGGTTCAACGTACCATTTATTTCTAACTGTAAGGAAATAGATCAGAATACCAGCTAGAACACTTTGTGAAAATTCAAACTATGTTGTTCATTAAATAATCTGTACCCACCTTTCTGCTCTCATGGTAATTTGTTCATGGCACCATGTTTTAGTCTTGAAAACATTTCACAGAAAGTTTTGCATAACTTACGTAACATGTAAGAAAGTAACGCTATACAAATAAGCATATGCGAAAGGCAAAACTCGGAGTTGAATGATTATAGTTACGGACATGAGCCGTATCTCTATTACAATCGAATAAATTGAAAAATGAATCCATGACATGGGAATCAAACCCTGGATCTTTGGCTAAGCGTCCCAATGCTCTATAACTGAGCTTACCAGAGATCGTCGATTACAATCGAGATACGGCTCATGTAGGTAATAATAACTATTCATCCCCCAAGCTTCACCTCTCATATATCAATTGTGTAGCGTTGGTTGCATAAAGCCACAACTGAGGCGCCGCGCCGGTGGCTGTGACATCAATGCTAACTCTTAGTAGCGGATAATATCTACACGTCCGTCATAGACTCTGCCTCAAACTATGAGTGACTAATGACCCTAATCACGGGATTGTCTCTGGATAGTTTAATGGTATAGCATTAGCGTGCTAAAGCAAAGGGTCTTGAGTTCGATCCCCATGTTCTGGTGACAATTTTCAATTAATTAATTAACTTATTAAGAATTAATAGCCAGAGCTATTATTCATGCTTATTAGTGGGAATTACTCCATCTAGATATCATATTCTGAAAATTGAAAAATGACACCTGGACTCTATCTTAGAATATGAGTGAAGAATGACCCTGGGCACGGGACGAATCCTGGATAGCTCAGTGGTTAGAGCATTGGCGTACTAAGCCAGAGGTCCCGGTTTCGATTCCCGTGTCCAGGTGTCATTTTTCAATATTCAGAATAATTAACTTATGTTACTTAATACAGATAGGGATTTAACAATTTATGAACCACTTCAGTGTCCGCATGGTCTAAGGCATCATTCTCGCAGTAGACTAGATCGCTTATTACGGGGAGGTTGAGGTTTGATCCTGGTCGGGTGTACTTAGGGTAGTTTTCCTAAATGGTTTTTCATCCTCCCTCCACGCAAATCTGGTCACACTTCCTCTCAATTCAACCTTCCTCATCCATAAAACATTAGTTAATTAGTACATAGATGTATAACCCGAACAGTTAGTAAGACGCGGTCTAAAAAAAAATTTATGTTAACGTACTTAGGCATAAACATGAACCCTGCTGCCAGCCTACGGAAACCAAACCGGGTTATTTGAATCTAATGCAAGTACACTTCGTCTACCTCGACAGACTCCTCTAATAGTGAGTCTACAACCCAAGGGTTGGTCCTAATGTGTTTCCCATTCCAGAGCAGTGTACGCAATCAGACCTGCGGCTGGTTAGTGCCACACACCCACACCATCTGAGGCAAAGCACATGTACTAGGAAAGTCCTGAAAGTTAGGTAGTTCCCTGTTGCTTTACGTACAGAATTTCTGAGCGAGCAAGAAAGAGCCTACAAGTTCTACCCGAAAGATTCGTAATATCTTCCAGGGATCTTTTACATACCATCGATACGGGACCGAAGTGACGTTTTACTTATCTTCCAAAATATGTTGTGCTACCGATTTTCATCGCTAGGTAAAAATACGTTTACCTATGTCGGGTTTGAGATAGAAAACATTGGGTTCTAAACTGAGGACTTCCAAGACACTGACTACTATTTATGGTCTTATAATTAATAAGCTACACCCGAGTGGAGCCAAGAAAGTTAATTTGCTACCTTTCAGGATAAACAAATGGTTTTCCCAGCTACAATTATTGTTGGTATATCTCAATCTTATTTTAATCTAATAATATCCACTTAGGTGGTCATATGCTCTAAGGTGCTAGTCTCGCAATATAATAGACTACTAAAGAAGGTGAGATTGGGGTTCAATCCCGGCCGGGTGCACTGAGAGGGTTTATTTCCTATGGTTTTCCACTTTCCCTCCATGAAAATGCTGGTTCACTTCCTCTAAACTAAACCTTACTAACACCTTACACAATTTGTAATCAGTACTTTGGCGTACAGCACGAACCGGTAGTGAGATGCAGTGATAAAAAAAATTATATTTTCATGGAAAGCTTCCTATTATGATGTGTTTAATGTGTTTAAGCTATTGCAGGGATTCACTTAAGTTTATGTCAATTTATATTAGAGATGGGTCGAAGCCGATATTCAATCCGAATCATGAACTCAACTTTATTTTATTTTTTTAGCACCACGTCTTACCATCCGCTCGGGTTGCACGCTTATGTACTAATTTAATAATTACGCTAATGGTTTTTAGGGATCACGAAGGCTATATTCATAGGAAGTGTTCCCGAATTCGAGTGAAGGTAGATTGGAAACCCATTTTGGAAAACCATCCTCAGTAAATCCTACCGATATTCGAACCTCAATCTCCTTGTCATCGGAAGTCTAGCCTACTACAAGAGTAGCGCGTTAGACCACGTGGACACCGAAGTGGGTAGCTCAACTTTTAAATTTTCTTTCAATCTCAAATCCAAACTTAAATCCTCGAATCTTTAAAAATGTACTATTTTATTAAATGGAAATTATTTAAAATTGAATTTAAATAGAGTTGTTTAAGACTTGGTACCATTGATAAATGATCATTTGTTTGTCATATTTATTACGTCTTAAAATACAAAAGAAATCTTTTCTTAAATTTAATGTTGTTCTTTTTATTGTGTGAATTTATAACTCTTCCAACAACACAGGTTAATAAAATTAATTTTATCAATAATTATTGGTGACTGGCAGTTATTTCTTAGTTTTTTTGTTATAATCAATCAAAGTCTTTGAGAAACTTTTTTTAGACTTTTACAAATCATGAATCCCTCGAATAAATACCATTGGATTCAAGGGAGTCGTGAATTCCAACGTCACTTCTCTCATTTATATGCACACTAACAGAAATATCCAGTGTTGCCCGGGTAATCACGTAATAAATTACTTGGTTACCCTGGCCAACGCTTTTCTTTGCTTCAAACAGACAGAAAATAATCTTTTCATTTATTTCTTCCAATCCAGTTTTTAATGAATTAAAAAAAAAGTGAATAAATTCCAGCTTCAAGGTACACATGTTTGTGTACAGCAGCTACTAATTTTAAAATTGTCAGTCCTCTGAATGAGGTAGATATCGCGCAGGCTCATGACATACATACAAATAAACTCTTCATTTTTATTAATAATGACCCACCTCGGTGGCGTAATTAGCTAACGCACTAGTTTCGTGTTGAGCCAGACTGCTGAGGGTGGGGCGATTGAGGTTCGAATCTCGCTCGGGTGAACTGGAGGGGGTTTCCTAAATGGTTTTCCACTCTCCCTCCAAGCAAATGTGGGTTCACTTCCTCTATATTCAACCTTCCCAAATCCTAACCCATTATCGTAATTAGTACTTAAGCGTATAATCCGAACGGTTAGTAAGACGCGGTGCTAAGTATAATATAATATAATCATAATCATATTAATATATATAATATAGTTGCGTACCGTTAGTGGTCCAATTTAACCTACTTCAATGACAAAGGCAATACCCTATGCCAGAGGTCACCAATATATCATTTCAGTGAAATAGAACAACTCAACTTCATAAGCGAAAGACTTGCGTTGGGAATAGAACCCTTAGCCCTGTGATCAGTAGATAATGTTTGGAATCTAATCAGCAACCTATAAGTGAGATATAGTCCTTTTAAATTAAACGTGAGCTTTTAAATAATCTAACGACATAAGTAAAATTGTATTTATCGTTTTAAACAAAACGTGCAAACAAAACTAGTTACACATACTCACCAATAATGGGAGTAACCATTCACCATAACTCCAATCACTGAATAACAGTCCTCTGCACCAAACTATGTATTGAGATCAATATGAGGTAAATTAGAATCCAAAGTTAGTGGGGAGAAAAAAAGACAACTAATTAAAGCTTGTTTTTCCAATGATGGCCTGATCATGTACCCGGATATTGTGTGCGGCTGATAGATAACCTTCTCATGCTGATTAGCTCAGTCACTCACTATTCACTTTTAAAACTAAGTAAACACAAACACAGAAACCTTTTAATTTCAACCGTGATATCAATTTGACGTTGACGAGAACAAAGAGACGTGCGTCTAACATGCTCATCAGCTTATCCAAAGTGATCCTATATATATATATATATATATATACATATCTTATGCTATGCATCTAGCTAACCACTCGTTCTATCCACATATAATTATGTAATGTTGTTTGGATAATAAAAGTACAATTTAGGGCAAGTGTATACGTATTTGTATGGAGGGAGCGTGGAAAAACAATTTAGGTAAAAACAGCCTAAGTACACATGACAACCCTCTTCAGTATCCGAATGTCCTAAGGCACTACTCTCGCAGTGAACTAGACTGCCGATGACGGGAAGATCATGGTTCGAATACCGGTCAGATGTACTGAGGGTGGTTTTTCCAAAATGGTTTTCCTCTCCCCCTCCACACAAGTGTGGTTACACTTCTTCTAAATATAACCTTCCTAATTTCTAAAACCATTAGCATAATATGTGCATAAGCGTATAATCCGAACGGGTGGTAATACATGGCGCTAATAATAATAATAGTAATAATAATAATAATAATAACACGCATGACCTATGTTCTAACGTGTACCTTCTAGTCACAGACCAACACATACGAGGTTGAGGTTCTAGCACACATGTCCACCGATGAACGGCTTTACTTCGTCTCCGAAGGAAGTTGTGCTACGGATTTGTATTGCTCAAGAAAAATCCGTCGACCTCAGCTCGGACATCGAGACCAGAAACGAGCACTTTGACCGAAGACCACCGAGGTCGCCTAGCCTAATATTAAAGTAACTTTCAAAATTATATATAATATATTAGTTTTAAATTGATATTATCTCCAATTATTAGTTTGATTTGAGCTAGCTGAATACTTCGAATAAGGACTTTTGTAATAACAAATATCAAAATGTTGATCCACATGTTTTATAAACATAACCAAGATTGTTTCAAAATAAACCTTAATAGTAACGTAAACAACATAATTTGATTTGATTATTCATGATATAAGAAATAAAATACATTACTATAGGTATGGAGAAAGTTATATTTACAAGCAGAAGGTCTTAGCAATGATTTTACTTTTCTAAAGTAACATATTCGTAGAGACAGAGAAAACTAGAATATTATAGACTAAATCTATAGCATATTGAAGCGAATAACTCGAATTGGTAGTAAGACGCGGTGCTAAATAAAAATATATATATTTATTTAGATATGCTATATATATTTATATATGCTTTATATATTATATATATATGTAGCATATTAACGTAAGTATAATTATATCAGTGCCGTGCCATAGAGTGTTGCCAGGGTAAGCAGAGCTTGCTAAAAGTGCACCTGTAATACGTTTACCTCCACTAGGTTCCCATTTGACCAATCATACTCAGGATATTCTCTACATACAACACAAGGGAATGTGTTCTAATAAGTACAATTCACAAGCACAGTTTAAACAAGTACTAGAAATATTTCGTTTCACGTCTGAATATACAGTAGACCCCCTACTATCCGGACACCAGTTATCCAGACGACCGGTTATCCGGATTCGTTGGATTCTAAGTTTATAAGTTTTATGTTGTGTTCTGTATTAAATACATACATATGTGCAATACATATGTAATTTGTTTTATGATGTGTTGTGGGTACTTACACATAATTAGATAAGTACATATTAGTATATACGTTATATGCTTTTAAATGTTAATACTATATTTTCAATAAATTCTTTATGAAATGCTCTTTTTTATATAAGATCATTTATCCGGATTATTGACTATACGGACTAATCTAGTTCCTAATTAATCCGTTTGTTCGAGGTTTTACTGCAATACTAAACAAAACAACAAATTGGTTTTCAATGTTCTGATGTGGGTGGTACTTTTGTTTTCGCAGACGATTGGACTATTTGACTGTTGCTAGTTACTGTTGACCTATATAGTTGTTATCGGCAGCAGAAGATCCATGGCTGGATCTGTCTCAAGCGGAGAGTCTAGTCTCTTGCAACAAAGTGACAATGGAGTCCAAGGTCTCTTGTCCTGTGGGGATGATATGGTTAGCAGGCAGCAGGAAACCGTATCTTCCTTGGTCTCTCAGTTCGTAGGTGTAGGTGAATGGGACACCTAAAGAACCCTTCACCCAGTCCATACTACTGCCACTCACCACGTCTAGTAACACAACAAACATAAATATGGTGATAGTCTAAATTTAATACAATTATATATCTTTAATAATTTTATTTAATGCATTTAACGGGAACTTTCTGGACCGAACGATTTCATCAAAACGCTAGTTATAAAGTAAATAAAACCAAGAACAAAAATAACTCAGCCTCCAGCCGTTAATTTATCACTGTGTTAAGGGATAAACTCACATTCCACAAATAATAATTTTTTTGTCATGCCACGAATCGATCCCGGGACCTTTAGATAAAAAAAGGGCAGACACGATACCAACTGATCTAAAGTGTTGGACACTCTGCTAAGCTTATAAACAACTTTGTTTAGAAACGTATGCAACAATCACGTGTTGAATTTTAACAACAAAAAGCTAAAATAGGCTACTACTAGGTCTACAATATTTCCAACATTATCACTCAAAAAAACAGTTCAACTACTCACACAAAAGATTCACTATATTTCTAAAACTACCACTCACACAAAATGTCCACTATATTTCCAACTGTATATCGTGTTCCGTATCTTCTAGCAAGGCTTGCCGCCATTTTGTGACCAATTTTCAACTGTAAACAAAATAGAAATTTGCTATAAATATATAGTAGGGCTGGGCCGATGCCGATTATTAATCCGATCATCGGCCGATTATCGCATAACCGGCGATTCCGATGATCGGTGTTTGAATCTCCGATTATTTATGCCGATTATTCAGAATGTGTGGGTATATTTAAAGTCCTAAAAAAATAATATTTTATCTCTGCTCTCTCGTGATATTTGAATAATTAGCTTGTTCTTAGCGACTTAGGTTTGAAATAAACAGCACATCCAACATTCCAAACAAAATATATCAAAATAAATATATTTACCATAGGTCTTTTTCCAATTTATGCACGTTATTAGAAATAAAAATACTCACAAATAACAAATCTAATAATCATAAAATAAAATGTTAGCATATTGGTGTTGTTTTATTTCGATTTGTTAAAGATGCCCAAAAAATGAAACATCGGACGTAATAATCTCGCACATGCGCACATTTTGTTTTAAATGGAAACAGTTTTTCTTTTAATGCAAGTACAAAACTTTCCACTGGCAGGGAATTTGTTTCGCTCATATTTCAATATGAATTGAATTAATATATATTAATATTTAAATTTTACATTTTATTTAGTAGTTAAAAGTAAATTAAAATAAGTTTTAAAGTATTTCTTAAAAAAACCATGAAAAATAACTTTCGTCGCACTTTATGTTATTTATTATTTATTTTATCATATTGAAGTAGAGATGGGCAAAATCGTTCTTTTAAATGAACGATTCATTGTATCTGGTTCAGTTCGATGATCCGTTCATTTTGACCCGTTCACCGTTAATTCGATTTTCTAAAGGTAGTTTTTATTTAAATGTAGTTAAAACAATGTTATTTTTCATTAATATTATTTAAATTGTTAGTAAAAAGATCGGATTACTGTTTAAAATGGTGATACCTTTTTATTATACTTTTTTTTAAGAAACTACTTATTTCTATACAATATTAAGATTTAGTAGTTAAATTATGATGGAATGCTTTGTAGAATCACAAAAACCTATGTTAAGATATATCTAAATCACAATTCACAAAAATATTACGATTGTTAAAAATTGTTTAATATTGAAGCCATATTTTAATAGACATTGGATGTAAAAATTCCTATTTAATCTAAAAACAAAATAGATGTAGGCCTATTCTCCTTGTGTGCAAAAATATGTGTGCCTTGATTATTTTTTATCATTAGAATTAAATTTAAATTTGCTGATTATGATTTGTCTTTGTCTAATGAAAGGGTCAGTAGGCCTATTTAATCATAAATGTGAAATCATATTTTAATTATCTAACATGTAGCGGTATATTTGCTATTTATTAATGTGATTTGTTTTTGTTTAATGACAGGTTCACTTGTCCTAACAATAACAATATAAAATAATAATTAAACAACCTTTACATTTTAAAAGTTTCTATTTAAATGTTATTAAAACAAAACTATATTGGACATTATAAAACTAGTAAAAGTAACTTTTTTGTTTGTTTTAAGGGTCATTTTACTTTATACACTTATTAAAATTGAAAACAAAAATAATCGGCATCGGTGATCGGCCTAATCGGCAACAAATGATCGGCATCGGACTAATCGGTAAAATAGCTGATCGGCCCAGCTCTAATATATAGATAGACCTATTAAATAAACCTCTTGTAATAAATATATAAACCTATTAAATAAACCTCTATTAGATTGATTTATTTATTTAGCACCACTTCTTACTACCCCTTCGGGTTGTACGCTTAAGTACTAATTAGGCTAATGGGCTAGGAATTGGGAAGGTTGAATTTAGAGGAAGTGAACCCGTATTTGCTTGGAGGGAGAGTGGAAATCAATTTAGGAAATACCACCCCCAGTTCACCCGAGTGAGATTTGAAGTTCGAACTCAGCAGTCTAGCTCAACATGAAACTAGTGCTTTATCTAACTACGCTAACGAGGGGGGTCTCTATTAGAAAAAATACGAAATAAATAACCTTTCCCGCTGTTTGTTGGATAGGGTTATTCCTATCCGAGTCCTACTATACCAACTATCTAGCTTAGCCCAGGAAAAATAAACAACATCGCTATCAAGCAGGCATTTTTAAGAACAGTTCACTTTAAATAATTATGGTTTTATTAAATAATAATAATAATAATAATATTTAGCACCGCGTCTTACTACCCGTTCGGGTTATACGCTTAAGTACTAATTACTCTATTGGACTAGGAATTGGGAGGGTTGAATTTAGAGGAAGTGAACCCGCATTTGCGTGGAGGGAGAGTGGAAAACCATTTAGGAAAAACCACCCCCAGTTCACCCGACCGAGATTCGAACCTCGATCTCCCCGTCCTCGGCGGTCGAGATCAACACGACTGGCGCGTTAGCCAACTACGCCACCGAGGCGGGTTGTTTTATTAAAGAACCGGCAAAATTGCCTTCTAGTGTCAATAAACTGGCTTTCACAAATCCCCCAAACGAACCTAACAGACTGCAAATTGCATTTAAAACTTATTGTAAAATGTTTCTTTTTTCGTTCAAACGAATGTTTGCAGATTGTTTAGTTGTTAGAAATCTTCAAATACTGTCCTTTAGTTTCTTATCTGAAAAGGTTTTTTCTTACTTTTTTTTTAGTGCCGCCCATTCAGGTTACACGCATGTGTACCTTTTATTCTAAATGTGTTAGGAATTAGGAAGGTTGAATTTAGAAGAAGTGTAACCGCATTTGTGTGGAGGAAGAGTGGAAACAATTTAGGAAAACCACACTCAATACAGCCAACCGGGGTTTGAACCCCGATCTCCCGGTCATCGGCAGTCTATTCTATTGAAAGAGTGATGCCTTAGATTATTTATTTATTTACACTATTTATCCCAATTCTTAGAATGTAGCTCGGGACCTAGATCTACATCTTGAATTAACATGACATCTTTTAGCTATGTTCTTTTTTTTTATTAATACAATAATAAATTTAGAGTAAGCACTTAAATCTAAAAGTCCTAGTTGTCCTTTTTTCCTAGATCTAACCTACTAGTTGGTCCGCCCCGGGTATATTACGCCCCCGGTACCCTGCCCCGCTGGTTGTCCCACCGCACTCTGGATCTAATAGTCCCCAGATCGGCGAGAAGTCCAGCCTAGCCTTAGACTATGCGGACACCGAATCAGGTGAAAAGGTTTGATCATTGAAAGGGGGTAATGGAGTGAATGATTGGAATGGGGTCGATATTTTGGACCGCCACCCCATTTAAAATGAACAATTTTAAAGTGAGTTGTTTCACAAGTTGTGTCATCACTGATAACTACAACTAGCACTCTCCCGGTACCTAAGGACTCACCCTGGCTCAAAGAGAGCAACAAAACTCCCGTAAGGTGGAGTGTTTGGTGTATACCTTTTCTGTGCCCTTGTGTCATTTTTTTCTACAAATAATCCATGTCTATGGATGTATCGTTTAGGCCGGCCACACACCCAATGCAACATAATATGACTCGCGACCATTTGTTTCGAGGCAAAATGTCTCATCACGTTGGATTTGGTGTAAAGACGTCAGAATCATTTTGACTCGCAACAAGTTATAATTGTTCAATTTCTCGCCATTTGAAAGTGGGTCATCAAAGAGTTGAGTGCAATTTTTGGTTGGTTCTTAAAAAAAAGTGAATTTGTGCAGTTTAGTGACTATTATGGCTAATGAGAAAACAGACGTAGCCATTCTTTTACGGCAATCCACACAGCTTTTGACTTGCAACCAGAAAAAGAATATTGGGTTCACCCAGTAAATAAAAAAAAGGAACATTAATAGCTTTGTAGTGGAACTCAGTTTTCAAAATAATTTAAATAATTACATGGCCCTGAATATCCACATGTTATTCGTGGACTGGCACATAAAAAGTTCAAAATGTGTTTCGTGTTTTGTCGTTGGACATAAATTAAAGGCACCTCGCGACAATGTTGCAAGCGGTGTGCGGCGCTTAGTTGGATATTATGGCAGTCAAGACGTCTGCAACACGTTGCGACAAAATGTCTTGTCAAGAAACTAAATGTTGCATTCAGTGTGCGGCCAGACTTATGTAACGAAGTGCAGCGCAATGACCAGTTGTTGGTAGTTGGAGACGCGCTCACTGTCGATACCGTATGGTATCAGCAGCAGTTGACTGTAGCTGTGGAAGGCTATGTACACTTGTATCTTGCGGGAGATGCTCCAGATATACCAAGCCATTGACCGAGTCTCCACCTCGGAGAACGCGCTCTGACCCGCGTGAGTCTCAAGACAAGAGTTGCTGCTGGCTCCTCCTTCTGAAACACACGATATCGTCTTCGGTTGAGCGACAAGGTTGTGCTTCCTCTTACCGTCAGATTGATTGAACAAGGTCCTGAGACCACCTGAGATTCTGCAAACAGATCCTTAGGATGAATAGGAGAAATATACTTGGCAAGACCAAAAAGTGTACACCCCTTTTATTGCTTTTTTTTTCTTTCTACAACTTCGATTTTCAAATAAAATTTACATTTTGGTTTATCCAATTGGGATGAATTTCAACAGGAATCTATTTTGATAAGAGACAAAGAGAAAACAAAATTAATGGGTTCAATTCATTGCAATTTGCGACCTGTATAGAATACACTGTCACTATACACTGTCAAGACTAACGTACAAATGTACAGGGCAATCTTATTTTACGTTTTTAGACTTCAAGATTTAGTTCAATTAAAGCCAAATTTTGCATGTATATAGATCTTATCTGTTTTTAAAGAAAAAGCTTTTATTTGGGCCACAAGAGAAATTCCCGCTGTTTAACTTATTTTATCAACTCACATAAGAGAAAGTGTACCACAGAGTATTGCACATTCCTCTTGATCTACGCTGAAGCGTAGGGTTGGAGGTGTTCAATATTTTATACTCCAGAGGTGATCAAGTACGTTTAGTAAGATAGATATAGAGAAACTGCTATAGTATATTTAGTTACAAAATATGTGTTTGCTATGAGCTTAAACCTTCGGCTTTTGACTTGATAAACTATTGCGCTATCCTTTTTACCCGGAAATTGGATTTAAAAGCAATTGGTAAAACAGATGTGGTGTCGCAGCTCAAAGAAGGCAAGGGTTTTAATTGAGTGAAGCGAGGGTAAATTGGGGGTGAGACGCTAAATGAAGACGTCCAGGGTGGTTTTAATTGAGTGAAGCGAGGGTAAATTGGGGGTGAGGCGCTAAATGGAAGACGTCCAGGGTGGTTTTAATTGAGTGAAGAGAGGGTAAATTGGTGGGTGAGACGCTAAATAGAAGACGTCCCAGGGTGGTTTTAATTGAGTGAAGAGAGGTAAATTGGGGGTGGGAAAAAAGAGAGGGTAAATTGGGGGTAGAAGGACGTCCAGGGTGGTTTTAATTGAGTAGAAGAATGACGCAGAGGTGTGGTTTTAATTGAGTGAAGGAGGGTAAATTGGGGTGAGGCGCTAAATGAAGACGTCCAGGGTGGTTTTAATTGAGTGAAGAGAGGGTAAATGGGGATGAGGCGCTAAATGGAAGACGTTTAGGGTTTAAATATTGGTTCAAATCTTCTTTTCAAAAAGTGTGTATAGTAAAGAGTCAATAACTGAAATTATTATTATTATTATTAGCACCGCGTCTTACTACCCGTTCGGGTTATACGCACTTACGCTAATGTGCAATGGTAGGATGATTGTGAGATGAAATGGAGGACCTACAGTTTAACGTGGAATCCGAACCACGGTGGAGGCCTGGCATTCCTCACATTCACAAGTTGTGATTAATACACATCTTGTCAGAGGTGAAGGAAGGGTTTGGTATTTAGATAAATCTTTGCCGGGACCGAGGATTGAACCCCGGACCCTCAGCACAGAAGTCTGACACCTTACCCCTAAACCCCCAGGTCACCGTCAATAACTGAAATGAAATTATTTTACATCTGTGCAGTTTTAATATTTCACAGCCTACTCTAGAAATATAAGACAAAACATTAGAAATGTTACATCTTTGCCTCGCACCTTTTTAAGAAAGTGGGAAGGCAATACAAATAATAAAAAAACATGTTAAAGATAGGATATTATATCTTTAAGCTATATTCGGAATTCTTATGGGCAGAACGTAATGTCACAAACTAATGTCTCCAAATTTAATTTAATTTAATTTTAGCACCGCGTCTTACTACCCGTTCGGGTTATACGCTTAAGTACTAATTACACTAATGGATTAGGAAATAGTTCACCCGATCGAGATTCGAACCTCGATCTCCCCGTCCTCGGTGGTCTGACTCAACACGACTGGCGCGTTAGCAAACTACGCCACTGAGGCGGGTTAATGACTCCAAAATTACATTTAGATTGATACATTTTTACACAATAATGGTTAACTGATAAAACCAAATTTAGCATGAGTAAGAATATGTTTTAAATTTGTGCTTACAAATTTGACTTATCATAGTTATAAAATAAAGGATTATTTAGTATTTTAATATGATGGATTCTAAACGCAGAATAAATAAGACTGAAATACTTATTTTGAATATTTTCCGTCTATCTTTTCTTAACAGCCCTTTCTTATCTTATGCATCTATAATGTGTATAATTTTATAGTTTATGATAATTCTATTAGTTTCAATAAGGAGCAATATAGAGGTGACAAATACTTCCTTATCGAACTATGTCATTATTTATCAAAATGATAGCAGTACTATATTACTCACAGATGAGCGCACGAAATGAAATCTCAAATTTCTTCCTCGAATGAAAATTGTTATAACCAGAAGTTACCGGAAAATATTCTCAATAAGTACCCACCCATCCAGTGGAAACCAAAGTTCCTATTTGGGTCCACTCCGCGGCACACAGATCCTCCGCTTCTGGTCTTCCTCCATAAACGATTCTGGAAAATATAATTCCTTTAAATCATCAAAGTCAATCAAGTTCTTTTTCAAGCTCCACTAGAATTTCCTTTAAAAGTGTCTTTATAAAATAGATTAAGGGCCAGTTTCATAGTCAGATTTAGTACGCCTCAAGTGCGGCGCTATACTAAATACAAGACGTCACCTACCTTAAATTGAATGGAATGGGCCAGTTTCATATGCGAAACTGGCCCATTCCATTTTGGTCTAGGTAGGTGTCGTCCTGTATTTAGTATCGACTCGCACTTTAGGCGTACTAAGTCTGACTATGAAACTGGCCCTAATACTAGTCTAGCTCACTTTTATTTACAAGGCCCCATAAAATATCAAACAAATTTGGGCAAACTGATGTTGGGCAACACGGCGTCGCATCACATGTGATCCCACACACATGTGCAAACATCAGTCCGAGATGAGTGGTGGGTAGGGAAGTAATAAAACACAAAAACGGAAAATATATATATATATATATACATTATTTCTTTTACTTATTCAACAAGTTTGCATTGTTTATTTTTTGTTCAAACTTTTGTGCAGCACATCAAACCAATCCATACATGGTAATTTTTTCCATGTAATCTATTTTATCGTGTATGGGATCCTTAATAGGTCAATTCTACAATATATGTATACTTCCATGGATTTATAATAATAACTAGCCACTTTACAACATTTGTAAGCGTCTATCATAAACTTAAATTACAAACATATTATGTTATCCGTGTCTTCGTTGGATTGTCTCATAGCATAGCTAATTTTTGACAAAACTATAATATAAATTTATACAGACAATAACAAGTCAATAGCAATGGGTGGCAAATTCGTGTACTATCTTGACCTGGATTAATAAATTGCATTATAAGCTTGATCCTTGAATTTAGCTAGGAATTTTGTAACACGATATTTTTATACATTAACATTTTTAAACATATGATGATTTTGGCACTTTAACTGAATTGATCGTACACGTTGTATAAGAAATAATAAGTTCAGCTTAATTTGTTTATCAAGTTTACCAACTTAAATGCCAAATACTTCTGTTAGATTAAATATTAAATACAAACATATATGGGGTGACACTCACACCCTCTAGCAAGAAAACTCTCGTCCAAGTACCATTAAATATAATTATATTTACGGTGAAACACACAACCATACTCGAAGAAAACTACCGGTGAAATGCCATGAGACCTGCTTCCTGTCTTTCAACCTGTTGGCTCTGAAGACTTCACTCTGCACTCTGTGATAAAACACAGATGGGATTGAATGATCCAAAACTGGCCATCCAGACGATTGCTACTTACAAAAAGTGTCAGTTAAGGAATTCCATCCTTCTTTGTAATGTCCGGAAAAAAAATGCCCGTTGCCCTGGCCACACAATAGCCTCAGGCTGGCTATTTTCAGATTAATGCAGGCACCAAAATTAATTTTACACTCCCCCTTCTTGTCTGCAACAAGCTATACTTCGAATTCTAGCTTACATTAAAATGATGTGTATTAATATTTAATGTTTCAGTCATAATATGACTTGGATGTAGGTTAGTGTAACGTGCAAAGCATCTCAATTTACCAACTCTTGAAACTAATTCATCATTTTCATGCAATAATGCTCTCACTGAAATGTATTATATCCAAATAAATCTAATTCTGACAGCTTAAAATATAAAATCACCAAAAGCTGATTTTTTTACATACAAACAACTCAGGTTGAATTTGCATTAAGGTTCAAATTTGTATAATTATTAAATTTGGTTTGTTCTATTCACTAATATCTAATTTAGGATCCGGGGGTTTCTTAATGTAGTCCTAAAAAGGTTAGGGAAAGCTATGCTTGTGCAGACATCAAATGTGCAAGTAAGTTTAATTTTGGATGCTCTTTTACGTTTGCAGTAATTCATGCTAACTATGTAAATGTATCCCCCCCCCCCAATTCAAATTTGTTGTCTAAATAGCGTATTTAGAATAGTAGGCATAAATTACGGGTAGTTTGGTTTAATTTCTACTTACAGTTGTGTGAGTATACTCGTAACCATCAGGGTTGGCGGATGGTACAATGTACCAGTCGAAGTTTTGTGCGATATATCGAATGTTTGGGTCGTTACTTGTCAGCAATTCATTCAAGATGTATGTAGCTGTAGCAGGTCCAATCCATTCCCTTGCATGCATACCTGGCAATACAAGGTCAACTATGATGTTATGTAAGCCATGACTAGCAACATAAGTTAAACTATGATGGGATTCAAACCATGACTAGCAACATAAGGTAATTTAGTTGCCCCTTTATTCCTCCAACATGTAGTCTTTAATGATTTTAAAACCTTATTATTACTAAAATCTAACTTAAATATATTTGAATTAAATTATATATAGTTTAAATCTGACACTTGAACATGGGGATCGAACCCGGGGCTTAATACCATGTCAAGTTGCTATTTTTCAACTATCTCTAATTTAATTGAACGATGTATTCATACACGGATGTACCCGTAACAAAATGTTAGTTTGCACCTTCTAGCTAAAATATGTTTGAAAAGGATATTGGTTCATTTGTTTTACTAAGATACTTAAAACAGAACTTTTTTGCTAACCTGCCTCGATAAGACTCCCGGATTGTTGGACTTTATACGAAATCTTGAACCCCTGATTTGACGGCCCTCGTAGGTAGTTCCAGCTACAATAGGGGTGACAATCCCAGGGTTCATCAGGGACAGAGAATTGAGCCATGAATAAATCTAAACATAAATAAATATTTATATAAATATGTACACACTTTAATATATATATAACCTATATATCAAAGTCAGCTTAATAGCACATTTTTAAATCACTTAATTATAAAATATGTATAATCATGTATGTAGTATGTATGTATGTATGTATTAAATCAACTAAACATTATAAACAGTTTTGAATCTTTAGCTTAGTTACAAACAAACTTTAAAGTAAAAAAACAACAACTAATATTAAATT
Organism: Timema podura; assembly: GCA_033556935.1. Taxonomy (NCBI): domain Eukaryota; kingdom Metazoa; phylum Arthropoda; class Insecta; order Phasmatodea; family Timematidae; genus Timema; species Timema podura. The sequence continues at coordinate 29,208,982 of JAVRXN010000012.1, forward strand.
ATGTTTCAGCTGCACCATGAAATTCTTTCAAACAAATCAGCTCAATATTTGAATAAATTAAAATGACACTAGACACGGTAATCGAACTGGACTTGTACTACGAGTTATCATTGATACACAGCTACCAGCGAACTCATTTTCTTTAGCTGCCAATATTATAAAAATAATAAATTGTACGTTTCAAGGAAATCAAGATGAAAAGTTATTTACCCATTATATAAATATATAAATAATAATTATACTAAGGACACGGTAATCGAACCCGGGACCTTGCTACTACAAGATATCATTGATATCACAGCTACCAGCGACTCAGTTGTCTCTTTATGCTGCCAATAGTATAAAAAATAATAAATTGTACGTTTCAAGGGAATCAAGATGGAAGAAAGTAATGCTATACCCTTATATATATATATATATATATATATATATATATAATATATATGAAAGGCGAAGCTTACTGGATTAATTATTATAGTTACAGAAATCATCCGTATCGATGGTAGAGCATTGATGCACTAAGCCAAAGATCACGGGTTTGATTCCCATGTCTAGGTGTGATTTTTAAATTTATTCGAAAATGATCAGATACTTCTCAGTTACGTAATTATAATAAGTCATCCTCCAAGATTCACCTTTCCCAAATTCTTAATCGTACAGCGTTGCTTTCTTCAAACTAAATAATTTATTTAAAAGGGTGTTTGTTCCACTAGAAACTCACTATAAAATTAAGCCCACGAACTGGTTCAGATATCAGTTTGATTGTTGTTACTTTTGGAAAATTCAATTTGGTTAAACACTCATTTTACTGTTTTATTCTCTAAAAAAATACAAATTGGCTCAATAAGAATGTATATTGTTTATTACTCTAAGATAATTAAAGTTGATTAAATAATTGTGTATTTTTTTTACTCAAAGAAAATACAAGTTGGTTTTGTAATCGTGTTTATATTTTGTTACTAAAAATAATGTTATCCTTATTTTAAAGTTCAGCTGAGATTCCACTGATAGAGAGAATTACTAAAACAAGTGATTTTTGAAATAAATAGTTCTCCAAAAGTGGTTGGAAGTTGCACAAGGCAAATTTAATAGGCGCTTAGAAAACATAGACTTTAAAAAAAGGTGATCCACCTCATAGGGGAATTTATCGCTACAGGTATTAGTTTACAATAATTTCACAAAAGTCCAAATAATAATGAATAATATAAAATATTGATTATAAACAAATATACCAGTTTTACTCTAAACTTTAACTTTAGGTTTAGCTATTGAACTAAACCGGAAGATAATATAAGGCCAGTTTCATAATCAAACTTAGGACGCCTCGAGGGCGAACCGATACTAAATATAGGACATCTATCTAGAGAAGAGACTGGAATGGAACAGTTTCATATGCAGAACTGGCCCATACCATTCAAGTTTAGGTAGGGGTCGCCTTATACATAGTATCTACTTCCGCTTCAGTGGCCGAATGATCTAAAAGGCGTCACTCGCGTGCTAGACTGGCCTGTTGATTACAGGGATATCGTGATTCGAATCACAGTTGGGTCTACTGAGGGCGATTTTTTCTACAAAGGTTTCCCAATCTCCTTCCACGCAAATGCGGGTATACTACCTCTAAAATGCTTACATCCTCATCACTACCCTATTAGAGTAATTATAATTTATGCGTACAAGATGATCTGGTTGTAAGAGTGGACTTGGCTTATCTTGATTTGAAGATATAATTAAATCCCCTCATGTATATAATTAACGTTTTAATGTTTACACGTTTATACTCTAAAATCTAATTAGTAATCTAACAAGTTTGGCATCTTTTATCACTCAGTGGTAGACCAAACTTTCTACTGATTTTAAAACCCATGTTTACGCGCTATAATGGGTTAAGACTTTCTCGATATCAGTGGCTTAACAAACTTCATCAAATCGGGTGATTAGTACGTTAATTACTGGCTAGAATTTATGTTAAAAGACCAACTGTGCGACACAGCAAATTGCAGGAACAAGGCTGTCAAACGTTTATGAGTATTTATATTATTATTTTATGTTCAAATAACAAATTATATAGTGGTTTTGTTTGTGCCGGTGCAATAACATAAAACTAAGTAAACAGAGTTCAACAAAATTAATTAATAAATTCATAACTTGATTTACCTCATCTATTTGGTGATAGCTGTTCCAATTAAAATCTGTTCTGGGATTATCAGATGGCCGTTCTGAATCAATTAAACTGTAGAGAAAAATTAATAAAACAAAATTTATAGGCATGAAAATTGAAGAACGTATTTAGAACTAGGAGGTAAGCTATTTATAAAAATGTATATCACACATTAGTGCTCGTATTGTTTAACCTCCACCCTCTCATGTTGGACTGGATCGCTGTTTAGAAGAACGGGTATCGAACCCTGGTCGGGTGTATCGAGAATTTTTATTTTATAAATGGTCTCCCACTCTACTTCTATGCAAGTGTGGGTACGTCTCCTCTAAAATTCTAACTTCCTCATTCCTAATTCACTATAGTAATTAATGTATGCTGATAGCCCGAACGGGTACTAAGATTCGATAAAAAATAGTGTATTACAGCAATTAAAAGTAGGCTAGCTTTGTGTGATAACGATCCCAAAGTATGCAGCATTTTGCTATAGCAGGCCTGCGAAGCGTATTCAAAATCAGTTATGGGCCCTAATTAGACCTGGGAATTTCCTCAAAGTAGGGTTTCCACATGTGTGTACAACAACATAAATGTGTTTTTCCTTAACCATTCAACATTCAAACACCCATTTCGGTGGCCACAGGGTCTAAGGCGTCACTCTCGCAGTGGTGATAAAGTAACGGTTTGGGGATTGGTTTTTGTGTCTGTCATAAAATTATATTATTCTGTAGGTGTTGTGCTGATATAATAAGTTTTTTTACGTCGCATTTTACTACCCGTTCGGGCTATACATTACATACTAATTACTCTAGTGGTTAAGGGATTATGAAAGTTTAATTGAGAGGAAGTGCATCAGCATTTGCGTGTAAGTAGGGTGTAAAATCATTTCGGAAAACCACCCTCAGTGCACCCGACCGGGATCGAACTCCGATATCCCCGTCTTCGACAGTCTAGTCTACTGCGAGAGTGGCGCGTTAGATTACTTTGCCACCCAAGCCGGTTAAAGTAAGTTGATTCAGAAAGTTCACGTTAAATAACTAATTAAAATAAATCATTTAAAGCCTTCTGATTTTTAGTAATCAGTCAAGTTTCCCAAACTAAGTTTCGCTTTTGTTGTGATAATTTCACTTACTGTTGAACATCCTGTATGAACACTTCTTTTTCCAAGTCAAGGTTCCTCAAGGCATCATGGAAGTCAGCCCTCTTGTGTGGAGGCACCATTACATCTACTGATGAATTCATGGACCCAACACTTTTCCAGAAATTCAGCTGGGAAATATTACAGTCAAATACGTATAAATCTACAGTTTAGCATTCATATTAGATATACTTTTTTTTTGTATAAAGTGCTATAGCTGATGCGTAAATTTAATTTTTGCTTTATATTAGCTTAGATATAAAATATCGTAATTAGATTTATGTCAAATTTATCATAGAAGTGTTGTAACTTTAACTTTTTTGTATTAACTTAATTATTTTTTCAAATATAGTCATCTCAAAATCAAATATTCTTTTATAGTATACAGTCCCACACCTTAGCTCAGTTGGCAGCGTGTTTGTGTACTGAGCTAAGGGTCCCGGGTTCGATTCCTGACATGACCGAAAAAATTATCATTGGTGAAATGTGGGTTTTCTCTTTCACGGTGATGAATTAACATTCGGGGGTTGGGTGTTGTGTCTGTTCTAGACTTAAGATAGGTAGTTCATAGGTCGTGTGCTGATATAATCAGTCGGTTAAGAAAATGCACGTTAAATACCTCAAATAAATTTTTAAAAAAATATTTTATAGCATCTAAATTATATACAGAACATCCAACTAGGGGGGAAAAAGGCATTTTAACTGTAGTATCGTTCTGTTTAAATCACCCTCACCTATTAAATATGTAGCTATATATCCAATGTAATGTCGTATGGATACATTAAATTCGAGTCAAAACGTTATTTTTATCGATAGTTGACTGTACCATGTACCTCGGCGTGTTTTATGCTGTGAGCATCGTATTTTTATGTTTTATTTCATATGGAACACGGACCGCCATTTTATTGACCAGGTTTTCGGATCAAGAAGTGAACTTTTAGCTAAGCAAACAACAAACATGTACGACATAGATTATTGGGGACGCGGTTGCGGCGAAACAACAACAAGAACCCGCGGAGGAGCACCCTTGAATAGACAAGGGATAAAGGACAAATTATAAAGAATACTCTGGTGAGCTAAGCACTTACCTCTACCATTGCACTCCCGGTCACTTTATGAGCTATGACTCTTCTGTTGAATATAGCTTTGGAAGGGTCGAATGGTTAGATATGGAAAGGTCGGGATAAGAGAAGGGTATTACCTTAACATGCAATCATAAAATGTTCAATATTAGTGCGAAAGATAGCGAGTAAGAGTTTTAAGTGCTTAGTTGCGCGGTCCAGCGGAAGATGGTTTTATTTCTGTTTTAATAGCTTAGCTGAATGTTGGTCCTAGAGTCTGCAGTTCGCATATAGGTTGACAAAAAAAACTCAAAAAACAAAAACACTAGCACCATAGATTAAACACGTACGAAAGAAAAAAGAAACACTAATTATACAGGGTGGCCCACGGAAAAGTAGCCCGCCTCCTATATCCAGCAGGCGCACTCCCCTTCCAACCATATTGTGATTTGAAGAATGAGCAAGCGAACCGCTTGTCTAAGGCACAAGACGGGGTGGAAGGAGATTGACCTCCTCCAATTCAGAGTGAGGCGCCTGCTGGATATAGGAGGTAGACTACTTTTTCGTGGGCCACCCTGTATAACACACATCTACAAGGTGGGGGAGATACCTCTACAAAGCGAAGCAATACACTGGGAAGTGTGTAGTCAAATGAACCTATCTTTACTGGCGGTCAAATAAACATAACACTAAATAACAAGAGATAGAGGGGGGAGGGGGGGAAAAGCCAATCCACCAACATGAAAACAGGTCAAGAGGCTTGACCTTTGGTGGCATTTACAAAACAACAAAAACGGCCACAATAATAATTATACTGTTATAAATGACTTCCCAAATATTCATAGCTCACGAGGTTAAATATTAAATATTGGTAGCTGTAGAAATATAGTAAAATTCTGTCCCATAACCTGACACATATTCTCTAAAATATGGTCAATTTCACATCTGAGAGTAATAAAAATTACGTCTTCACGAAAAAATGTTTGATTACATTTTATAAAAATCTATGTATTTTGTAAGTTTAAACTTATAGCAAAAGATAGAAAACATTTTTAAACAAGAATTCCAATATTTAAATATTTATTACAATTTATTTTCAAGCCCAACTTTTCAGTTATAGCACATTATTAAATTATCACAAACCATTCCTATAAACTATTTTAAATTACATATACGTTTTGTCTATTATAGTTCTGATAGTAATTTTAGTAACACTAAGTTCATATTAAGTAGAGTAATAAAATGTATTTTTATTGGTCCAACAAAGATAATTGGCTTACACCATCTGGTTCCTCCTCAAGAATTCTTAATGCGTCCAGATGATTCTTTGTGGTTGGAGTGAGCCTGTAAACCACATAGTTGTCAAAACGGGCCTTCTCTGCCCACGACCCACTGGTTATAAGCATGAGCAGTATCATACAAACAGTCCACATGTTGCACCTGAAACACCAGTTCAAAGAACATCACAAACATCATGTTGCACCTGAAACACCAGTTCAAAGAACATCACAAACACCATGTTGCACCTGAACATCCAGTTCATAGAACATCACAAACATCATGTTGCACCTGAACAGCCAGTTCATAGAACATCACAAACATCATGTTGCATCTGTAACACCAGTTCAAAGAACATCACAAGCATCATGTTGCACCTGAACAGCCAGTTTATAGAACATCACAAACATCATGTTGCACCTGAACAGCCAGTTTATAGAAAATCACAAACATCATGCTGCACCTGTAACACCAGTTCAAAGAACATCACAAGCATCATGTTGCATCTGTAACACCAGTTCAAAGAACATCACAAGCATCATGTTGCACCTGAACAGCCAGTTTATAGAACATCACAAACATCATGTTGCACCTGAACAGCCAGTTTATAGAACATCACAAACATCATGTTGCACCTGAAACAACAGTTCATGGAACATCACAAACATCATGTTTCACCTGTAACACCAGTTCAAAGAACATCATAAACATCATGTTGCGCCTGAAACACCATTTCAAATAACATCACAAATATCATGTTGCACCTGTAACACCAGTTCAAGGAACATCATAAACATCATGTTGCACCTGAACAGCCAGTTTATAGAAAATCACAAACATCATGCTGCACCTGTAACACCATTTCAAATAACATCACAAATATCATGTTGCACCTGTAACACCAGTTCAAGGAACATCATAAACATAATGTTGCGCCTGAAACACCAGTTCAAAGAACATAACAAACATTATGTGTCATTTGTAGCATCATTTCAAGGAACATCACAAACATCGTGTTGCACCTGAACAGCCAGTTCAAAGAACATCACAAACAACATGTTGCACCTAAACAGCCAGTTCATAGAACATCACAAACATCATGTTGCACCTGAAACACCAGTTCAGTAAATCTCGTATTATTTCTTTTGCCGGTTATGGGAAGGCTGGGAGCTCGAATCCTGATTGAGTGGTTTTCCCTCGATTGTTTCTCCCTCTCCCTCTATGCAAATACAGGCACATTTCCACTCAATTATACCTACCTAACTCATACCTATTAGTTTAGTTAAATGCGTATAGTCTGCACGGGTAGTATGACACATTGAAACAACTTTAATAACACCACCCCTAAAAATCACAAATGAATATTATCGGCACATAACAGTTGAGCCACATAGCTTAGTTGAGCCGCGTTCACTGACCAGGAGGATTAACGTCATAGCTTAGTTGGGCTAGGATCACTGACCAGGAGGATTAACGCCATCTCTTAGTTGGGCCACGACCACTGACCAGGAGGATTAACGTCATAGCTTAGTTGGGCCAGGACCACTGACCAGGAGGATTAACGTCATCGCTTAGTTGGGCCACGACCACTGACCAGGAGGATTAACGTCATAGCTTAGTTGGGCCAGGATCACTGACCGCGAGGATTAACGTCATCGCTTAGTTGGGCCACGACCACTGACCAGGAGGATTAACGTCATAGCTTAGTTGGGCCAGGACCACTGACCAGGAGGACTATAACAGTTAATAGACCTACGGGTAGATATGAATTCAGCCCCACCAATCTTTTAGCCTCATATTAGGCTAGGCTTGGTTAGGCTTGGTTAGACTAGGTTAGGTTAGGTTAGTTTAGGTTAGGCTAGTTTAGATCAGCTTAGCATTTTGTTGTGTCTCACCATCCATCATTTACTGTTTTTCGATCAGCTTGAGAAAAAATATTTAGAACCATTCTAAATGGAGCACCACAACAGCCGGGGTTAATTTAGTCCACCAGCACGCCTTGTTTACAATTCCCAAGAAGGAACTCGTGGCCCAATTATAATGTGGGATTAATTAAACCTTTTTAAAATTAGATCATATCAGGTATGCGTGGCCCAACTGCAATACCCCCAATATTATAACATTATGTTAAGCCCCAAATATAATATAACTATATTTATTATATTTGGGCTAAACAATGTCTGAAAATTATATTGGCTTGATTCACTCCATAATAATGATGTGCCAAAATTATTAAGTTTATCATGTGTTTCTAGGTTATTGAAACTATTAAGGGTCTAGCTAGATGGAAGGAAGCAAGTTAAGGGCCCTTTTAAGAGTAGGTGAAAGATGAAGCTTAAAGGATGAATAAATATGAGATGAGCCATATCTAGGTCATAATCAAACATATTGAAAAATGACACCTGGACACTAAGCCAAAGTGCCTGGATTCGATTCCCATGTCCAGGTGTAGTTTCTCAATTTATTCGATTAAGCATCTTTGTTAATAATTCCAAAACTCTAACACAAGAAAATCGAATTGTTTTAATGTTAAATACACTTTATTTTTATATTCTGAAAATTTTAAAAAAATGACACCTGGACACGGGAATCGAACCCGGGACCTTAGGCTTAGAACGCCAATTCTCTAACCAGGTGTCATTTTTCAATTTTCAGAATATGATATCTAACTGAAGTAATTACCATTAATATAGCTCTGGCTATTTACTCTTAATACTTTATTTTTAGTTTGAATATTATCTTAAAAATAAAATGTAATTAATCAATATGCTTCAAAATAGCATTGCATACTTTTATGAACATTTTTTAATTTTAATATTGAAAATAAATATTGAACTTGAACAAAAATGCTCTTACAAATGAACATTATTTTTCATCTAGATTGTGTTAACTAGCTTTCAACATCACGAGGGAATTTCATTATTCCATAGAAAAGTTTTTGGTAGATCAAAAGAGGGACTCAGATTTAATGCTTCTCAGAATCCATTTCAAATTCTGAACCTTAATGATTTTTAAACATGAACAATATATTATGTTTTTCAACATCAGAATTCAATTATGAGATCTGTGTTAAGTAGCACCGTGAGTGACCACCCTTCTCCCATCTAACACCATGTAGACATTAGGGCCCTTCTCCCCTCCCCCCCACCATTCCCCGACTCCCCTTACAACAACGTTACTTGGTGGACAACCCCTAAAATTTAAAAGCTCTATAAATTACATCAACATGCAATAGGGTTTAATATTAGATTCAGGGGTGGATCCAGAAGGGATGTGGGGGTCACGCACCCCCTCAAGACATTTTTAGTTAGTATTAACAATAATAATTAAAAAACTAAGCCAATTAAATCTATGTTACAGTCAATACTAGTTGTACTGTCACGTACTATGTCACTAGTCAGTTGCTTCCTGTGTCGATCACGGTAAATAATTGATTTACATTTTTAACACATAATTTAATTTTAAAATAAACTAAAAAATAAACAATGAACTTTTATTAGTTTGTTTTTCAAATTGTTTTTTTTAAATTACTCTCAAATTTTGAAGGGTTTTTCCTTCAGAATTTCCCGAGGGGAACTTCCCCGTGCCTTGTCTAGTGAGCCCCCCCCCCCCCAATCACGAAAATCCTGGTCGCGCCCCCCCTCACTAAATCCTGGGTTAGCCCCTGATTAGTTTTTACATGAAATTAACACGTAGATATTTATATTTTTGTATATATTTTGACGTTAAGTGTAAATGATTTTTAAATTTAATTTTAATATTAATTAGAAAACCTATGCATTTCCTTTACAGTGCAAATTCTTAACAAGGAATAGCACACTTACTAATTGATTGCCGAGTCATCAAACTGAAGGTAGTTTTTTATGTGCTTTCCATCCGTTCGAGTTAGGCATACACTCAGCACTTTGATTAGTGCTGCCCGCATTATCTGGTAGAAATTACATGCATTAGGAAGTTCAGAAAGTGCGGTGGTTTCCCATTTCCTCCTGCACTGAAATTTTAAGAGCGAGCGCGAAAGGTCCCACCAATTTTGCCGGAAATATACGCTAACATAACTTCCAGGGCTCTTTACATGCCACAACCGACATGAAACCAACGGCTTTACTACCCCTCCGAAAGAAGTTGTGCTACGGATTTTTATCGCTCAATAAAAATCCGTTGAACTCAATGGGCTTGAACCCATGAACCTTGGGATCTGAAAAGAACACTCTACCCCAAGACCAACCCTAGGTCGACAGCACATTTCCACTAAGTTCTAAACCATGGCGTTAGGGCCCAATGCCATAGGAAACAAAACACTGTACTCTAGATTTTATTTGGTTCCCTTAGCCCCTTGGCCACCCGAGCAAACTTAATTGAATCTAAATTCTTACTTATTTACTAATAATCCTCATAAGTGCATGCAAGTTCTACTTACGGTAGACAAATCAACAACTTACCGTTCTTAAAAACAAACGTACAAACCCAATCACTTATTCCGACACTGCTCCGGAGATACGATTCTGTTGGTTTGCCTTGTAGAAAGCATAAAATGGACTTGGCTGTCTCGCCACCACTCGATTACTATAATCACTTTGTATCGCATCCATTAACGAAAAGATTACCACCCCTATCTCTGTCCCCCACTCTCACCCTTAATTACATCACGAGACACGTGGAGATCAAGGTTTTTCCAAGTCCATTAAAACTTTTTGATGGAGTTCAACCTACGCTGGTAAATTTATACGAGGATCAAGAAAGTTTTGTCTGTGAATTTGTGAAGGTATTATTTTCCACAATGATGAGCACAACTGCGTCATTCCGAACTTTAGTGAAGCTCGCCGTTTTTGTGGTGCTGTGTTCGAATGAGTGTCAAGTGGGCCGTAACAGTGGCTAGAAAACTTACTAGGAGATTTTTTTCCCCTCCGTTTCGTCTTGCTGCGTGTCCAAGCTATACGCATTTTAATTACTCTAGTGGGGTAGGATGAGTAAGGTTGGATTTAAAGGAATGTACCACATTTTGTGGAGGGAAAGTGGGGAGTAAGAGTAAATCACCTTAGAGCTTCCATCTTATATTCGAATCACAACCTCCCCGTCACCGTCAAACCTGATTAGATAGAGCATAATAATATAAAAAACTTAAACTATAGAGTTTTGATCATTTTCAAATAAAAGTAATATTGGAAAAATTATATATATATATTGATACTCATAAGTCACTTTTAGTCGCCAATCTAATTTGTTTGCTGATCTTAGGCGAATTCTCCGCTGAAACTTAAGTTTGACTCCCGGCTGGCACGGATTTCAGTTTGATGTGGTGCGAAATATAACACACTTGAAGTTCCAAGTGCTAACAATCCTTCTTCTAAATAATTTTAAATTTGCTTCAACAGGAAGAATTAATTCAGCTCCAACGTGTTTTACTATGGTCTGATAGGTCCGCGAATCAAATTCCAGCCGAGTGTTTTTGAGTTATATTTTTTACATGAGTGGTTTTTCATCCTTTATCCAGGGAATTCTGGTGCAATTGCATAATATTTATTCTCATCATCCTATCTCTCATTGTTAATTAGTGTAAGTTTGTGTTCAATGTCTTACACGAGAATATTTTTAGACCTATCTTAGATGTCACGTAAGAAGTCTTTACTACACCCAATATCATATTGTAGGGAATTGCAGGTATTATGGAAAAAGGCTTTATCTTCGCTCATTCTTGTTTAACTGTTGCCAAATATCCTCGCTTTCTGTTGTGTATGAAGGTGATGTGTTTGGCAAAGAAGAAACTACCGACAAACTCAACGAACCAGCGTTGTGAAACTTGTCTTACCCTTAAGGGAAGATTGACCCCAGGAAAACAAGAAAATGACAAAGTTGTTTCCAATAGTAGTCAAGCAGCTACAGAGATGATATCCAGTGTAGCCCTTGATACTGTATCCCGAGGGGAATATGTGTTTTACAGAGGTTTTTAGTTCATACGTTCTTAGCACTTGGTCTATTTAATAATAATAATAATATTTAGCACCGCGTCTTACTACCCGTTCGGGTTATACGCTACTTGGTCTATCAATGGTTTAATTTAATGGTATGGATAAGGAGGTTAGCTGAAAATGAAAGGAATTGTTTTATAAAAATAAAAAAGTAATTTCTCATATAATGGACATATTCTGCGACTCACACATGTCAATCTCAAAATTAAACTCATAAGATCAAGCTTTTCCACAAATTAGTCTAGAAACAAAACTTGTTTGGAACTTTCATCTCTGGACTCACACATGTCAATCTCAAAATAAACATAGATCACTTCACAAATTATCTAAACAACTTGTTTGAAATTCATCTCTGGACTCAACATGTCAATCTCAAATGAAACCCATAGGATCAAGCTTCCAAATCCTTAGACACAACCATATTGGGAATTGGCTTAGAAAGTGTCCGAATTTAGCAACCCCATGGAGTAGGGGGTTTCACATTGAGGTTACATTACATATACAGGGGGGACTGAAAAAGTTCATTTCCATCAATCCTGCATGTCGCTTTGTGTCCATGGGAAAGGGTATTTTTAAATGTTTTATCCACTGGCTATTTTTCCATTTATTTTAGTAAAATTGTAATCTCTCGGTCATTTTTATTTATTCCTTAATTGACACCACCCTTTATTGTGTGTTTATTTGAATGGATCCTGGTACTATTTAAGATTTACAAATAAAAATAGTAGGCTATAGATTTTGTAAAAAAAGTATACAATTAAAAAAAATTGTGGATGTCACCACTGTCTCCACATTAGATTGAATTAAAATTATTTATTATTAACTCTTTTAATAGTTAACCTCGTGATAGCTTATCTTAAATTAATATAGTACGTATAATCTAATGAGTGGGATAGGCTGTTATTGATTAATTAAAAATTAAATAGTTTGAGCATTGCTATGGAGGCTTTTATTTTTTCTATTTTAGAAAGCACAGGATTAAAATATGTAATTATTTAATAAGTAATTTTATATTATATTTTAAGAGTACTAAAATGAAATCTATTAAAGCTAAACAATTTGGTTTTAAATTTCTCTACTCGTTACTTAAAACAACACACCGAAAAGTGGCTATTTAAAAAAAAAAGCATGTAGACTATTAATTGTTTTTATACATTTTCAGATAAAGTAATCAACATCAATAATTTGAACAAACATTTAAAATGAACTTACCGCATTTACACTGCTGTATTTATATTAACATAAAATGTAAATGCATTACATAACCAAGAAAATGAATACAAAAAAAAATGAAAATGGCAAAAGTGTTATAATAAACATCTCCTCCCCTTAGCATGGGAATTAAACAGTTGAAGCTGATTACATGTCTTTAAAGGACAATACAATCCTAATACCCTCAATATAATTGTGTTTCCATGTTGACTCTGCAGTTACTTTGACTCTGGAAGATTGTGAGAATCTGCTTTTCCGACTCTATGGCGTCCCTAAAACGTTTTCTGCGCCTCCGTGATGAGTGTAACCAGTGAATCTAGTGTCTCCTCACCGCTGGGGATGATTTGGTCAGCTGGTAGGATGAAACCGTGCTGACCCAAGTCTCTCAGCTCGTACACGAAGGCGATGGGGATGCCGTGTACCCCCATGGCCCAGTCCACGCTGCTACCACTGGCCACGTCTGCGACAGATAAACAAGGGGATCGTCCAGAGAATACAACTGCCATTTCTTCTTGCACCTTTCAAAGTTAGGATACAAGGACATCGGAAGCAAAAAATAAAGTATTATTGCCTTGGGGTTACTATAAGAGTTAAAACAAAACCATTCAGGTGATTTTTAAAATGGTTTACGCATGATGGAAGAATATTTTACCCAACTACTGAACGCAGTATCTTCTTATACTCTATAACAGAACACATGTGATTGATTTTCTTCATTGAAACTTATTTAAAACTATTTGTTCATTATTCTTAAGGTGGGAATTTAGGGAATACGAGCAAAGTTAAGTTTTTTGCAGGGTTTTTTTTTTTTTTGCCAAATTAAAGTACAATAGAAGTAGAAACATATAATTTACTTTTCTCCTTGAATATCTGTGAAGGATGTCTCGGAATTTAATGAGAGCTTTTTCTCTTCATTTAAAGTGTCTCACTTAATGTCACTCTGCTTATGACAAATATTTGACAACTGTAGATATCACCATGTGAAAAAAATTAAATTCTTGTGTTTCTATTGGAGTAGTATTTTATAAAAACTGTAAAAAACTCTTCTCACGTTCCCTTAACTCATGTGTGTAACATGGCAATAGATACAGTCATTATAATATCATCACTCATAAACAAAGTGTATAATGCTAGCCACAAGTGTGGAGACGGATAAATCTGCGCATGCGTCAATTCGACGCATCCACGAAAAACTTGTTCTGCCCAACACGATCGAATCTGACTCGATGGTGGGTCCGATCTCCCAACATGTCCATGGAGTCAAGCCTTCGACTTAGATTGATTCCTTGTACAAGCCAGATTTGATGTCTTCGTGGGATCGGAATCAAGGATGTATGGACAGCCTTATACATTCATTCACACCCCGTGAAGACTAAAATCGATTTCTACCAGCATAGAGGCCAAAATATTCTCGATCGATGGCAAGTCTTGAACACAGACCTTCTACTTGAGAGGGCAAGTCTCGAACACAGACTCTACTTGAAATGGCAAGTCTTGAACACAGACCTTCTACTTGAGATGGCAAGTCTCGAACACAGACCTTCTACTTGAAATGGCAAGTCTTGAACACAGACTTTCTACTTGAGATGGCAAGTCTCGAGCAGGGACCTTCAACTTGAGATGGTACGTTTGAGTACGAACTTTCGCGACGAGATGTTAATTCTCGAGTATAGACCTTCTATTCGAAATGGTTTAGTCTCAATCAAGGAAGGACTTTCTACTCTAATTGGTAAGTTTCAAGCACGGACCCATCCGTGCAAGCAGTGAACTTTGTTACTTGTCACTGATTTTGTTCAAAACTAATGTTATTCAAGTGTGTTATTGTTATTATTATTAGCACATCTTGCTTGTCCGGGTTAGACACACGCTCATATGTAATGGTAGGGTGGTTGTGAGATGAAATGGAGGACCTACAGTTTAAAGTGGAATCCGAACCACGATGGAGGCCTGGCATTCCATACATTCACAAGTTGTGATTAATACTCGTCTTTTCAAAGTTGAAGGAAGGGCTTGGCAATCAGATAAATCTGTGCTGGGACCAAGGATTGAACCCCGGACTCCCAGCACAGAAGCCTGACACCTTACCCCTAGACCACCAGGTCACCTTATTCAAGTGTGGGGTGACCTGGTGGTCTAGGGGTAAGGTGTCAGACTTCTGTGCTGAGGGTCTGGGGTTCAATCCTTGGGTCCAGGCACAGATTTATCTGATTGCCAAACCCTTCCTTCACCTCTGACAAGATGTGTATTAATCACAGCTTGTGAATGTGAGGAATGCCAGGCCTCTACCGTGGTTCGGATTCCACGTTAAACTGTAGGTCCTTCATTTCGTCTCACAATCACCCTACCATTGCACATTAGTGTAAGTGCGTACAACCCGAACGGGTATTAAGATGCTATAATAATAATAATAATAATAATAATAATAATAATAATAATAATAATAATATTCAAGTGTGACAGGATGGTTTTAAGACAGACTTTATTTACACTTACACAATAAGTCGACGATGTTTCCAACGGTGTACCTCGTTCCGTACCGGGCAGCAAGGGCATCAGCTGTTTTCTGACCGATATCCAGCTGTAAAGTTGAACATAACATCATTTTAAGACAATATTATCGTAACATAAATCAGTTTTATCCTTCTCTCTCTCTCTTCAGTCAAAGCTAAGATGACATGTTGTTTATTTTTCCCCGAGTCATACTACTTGTTTGGGCTGTATGTAAGTTTATTAATATTACTAATATGTTAGTGATAAGAAAGTTATAATGTAGGGAAAATGTACCCCCATCAGTGCGGTAGGGGAGTCGAAAACCGTTTAGAGAAAACACCTTTAGTACACCCGTCTGGAGTTACGATCCCAAACTACTCTTTACTAGAAAACTAGACAAAACTGACATTTTATTCCACGTGTCCAGTTGCAAGGATGACAATAATGTAGAAACTTATAAAATTTACTATATAGGCCTAGTTCATCAAATCCCCTAAACTGCTTTTTTTTTTTAATTTAAATCTAGATGCGGTATTTGTTGTTCATTGGTTCTTCTGCAGGTGTTGAGCCCACAGATTGGTGCACATCACCGTTATTTCAGTGAACTCAATCAAAGAATCAGAAAATCTCAGATTTTATTGGACACCACCTGGCACACAACACCCAAAGGACCATGCCCAAATTCACGGCCTGCCTATTCCTTTCGATACAATAATACTTGAGCTTCACGCTTTAGAAAATAACTAAATCTAAGAAAGTTTACTCGACGGTAAATCACGACTCCGAGAATCTTACACGGGGTACAATGAATTAGGAAATGTAACCAGATGTTCCAACCAGCTCTGACTAACCAGAGTGTTGTAGTTAGAAGGTACACTAGTCCTGACGCCGTACGGGAGCAACAGCAACTGACTGTAGCTGTGAATTGAGAGGTATATCTTAAGCTCACTGGCGATAGACGTGACGTAGTTGGCTATGGTCCTGGTTTCGATCTCGGAGAAGGCGCTGGACCCGGCGTACGTGTCCGTGCATTGATTGGAACTGGATCCTCCGGCTGAAATTTTAAGCAACAACAAAAAAATTATTTGAGTAATTTAACGTGCTCTTTCTGGATCGACTTACCAACTAACTTAGTTCTAAAAATTACCAAAAAAAACACCCAGTCTCTCAGAAATTAATTCATTACTGTGAAAGGGAAAGCTTCAATTTCACCAATAAGAAAGTTTCAAACTTTCCGGGAATCAGACTCGGGCCCCTTATCTCAGTAGATAGTTCAATGTTGTTCATGGCGGGATAGTTCCATATGTCAAGTAAGATATTTTCTTCCCCCATATGTCTTACTACCCATGCTGGCTTTACGCATTTTAATAATGCTAAAAATTTAGGAAGGATAAAATGTACCTAAATTATTGTGAAGTGAAATTGGAAAACCATTTGGATTTTTAAAAAGTTCCTCTCAGTGCGCCTGGTCAGAATTCGAATCTCAACCTCCCTGGCAACGGCCAACCAGACGTGACGAGACTGGTTCCTTTTCCTATGTGTACACCTGTCGCGATAACAAGTATTTTTGTGTTTTTTAAAACATCTTACTACCCATTCCGGTTTGTACTATTTACTCAAATCAGCTATGTATAAGAAAGATTGAGTTTATAATAAGTTAGCTTACCCTTATTGCGTGGAGGAATTATGGAAAATCATTAAGAAAAAACCATACCCTCATTTCATCTAACCGGAATTTGAACACCGATATTCCTGTCATCAGCAGTCTAGCTTATTGCGAGAGTGATAGCTTAGGCCATGTGGCCACTGAAGCGGGTATCAACAAGCTAATTATTGACTTCATCGAAAAGGTAAGGCAAAAAAGGGAAGAGATAACAGAATTGTACCTATGTATTAGTGAATCAAATAGCCAAAGCTATTATATATGATTTTAGTGAGTATTACTGATATGTTTTAGTGTTGAGAGGATGGAAAGAAGAGAGTGATAGATCACATTGGGAATACTACCGCCAATGCAGCCGGCCAAGATTCGAACCTCAACCTCCCCATCACTGGTGATTAAGTAAGTATATTGCAAGTTTCACACCTGAGAACATGTGATTGATTACAAGTGCTAGTGATATGAGATGTGTAAAACGTTACACAATAAATATAAAATAGAATATACCCCCTACTCAACAATATTAGTTATTGAAAAAAAAACATGCCTGAGGGAAATGGGTGGGTTGAGTCTAATAATTCTAACTTATATTTTTACTGGAGAATTGAAGTAAACAACCATTTCCAATTATTATTATTATTATTAGTTTTCTGAACAGTTAAATATGTCTACTTTCTTTCTTATTTATTCAAAATTTATTCAAAAAAGATAATTTGTCATAGAAAGTGTAAAAGAAAGTCACAGTCAAGGGCGCAAAAAGTGGAGAATCGGGTTGTCCGGATCCCCTAGAATTTTATGGGCCTCCCTAGGAGGGGTGAGGTGGAGTGTATATATTTCTGTATAAAAGCTTTTATTAGTTAAAGGTATGGTATAATTTTCTAATGGAATCCCTTAGGGAAAAAACCCAGATGTTTTTGATTTTGGTCACAATTCTAGAGCGTTGTAGTTTGCCACTCACTTCCCCACTTGTAGCCCCAATTCCTGTTGGGGTCTGCGCCATGGCACAGCAGACTGCCGCGGCTCCTGGTCTTACGCCACATTCGGTTCTGAAACTCATCATTCCAGGACAAAGCTTTAAATGTCGTCAATTACGTGTTATGATCGGATGAAATATCAGTTTATAAGAAGACAGGGTGTAATGAGGTGGACTGGATAGAACTAGCTCAAGATAGGGTTAGGTAACGTACTTTTGTAAGCACAGCAAATAAGCTTTTGAGTTCCTAATGCCATAGAGCAGTGGTTCTCAAATATTTTTTTAGATTGTACCCCTTGGTCGTAACAAAATGTCGATACATTTTCCCCCAATGACAAATATCAGATAATCAATCAAAGGAGAAAATTTCCCTAGGTCGCCTCGAAAATTCCTCGTCTGGTTCCCCGCCACGTTTGTTTCTCTCGATATTTTGCCAATTTTCCCTTGTGAGCTGTTCATGTATCCGCTGAAAGTTGCTCGCGTACCTCGATTTGAGAACCACTGCCATAGAGTTAGTAAGTTTATTTTATTTTTATTTTTACAGGACAAAAGAGTACGTACAGTTATATGAAAAAGATAATCCCAATTACCGACAACTAATCTCATAAAATACAATAATAAGTCGAATAAATATTGAAGAAGAATATATCAATCAAATTGGCATCTATTTTTATTTTTTTTAACGCAGCACATTTGGTGAAAAAGGGTTAAATAAACGCTAGAACAAATTTACAAACTTGGACAGAGACTATGACATTCAATTTAAAGCCACCAGATAGAATGGGCAGCAAACATTTATGACCAGAGGAAAGAGGCTATTGCAACAGATGGTGAATTTAACAGAGGGGGTGTATAGGACCGTGATCGATATGATCCTGGTGGTTGTAAGTTATCCCTGCTTGAAAGAGCCTCTTCTCGCTGATTGATCAAAAGGACCTAGCAGTTAAGTGGGAGCCGGTACCCTTAAAGTTGACGATTAACGAAGTTTAGAGAGAAAAACTCTTTCTCCTAATAGTATTAGCCATCGATTAAGAAGGACGTGTTTAGCCCCAATACCCAGGCCAGCCCAAAATGTCGTGTGTGATATTTTGGGCTCATGACATTCACAGAAGTGATCAGATAGCGAGTAATACAGTGTCACGTGGGCATAAAACATGGAAATGTTATTTAACGCGTGTTTTACTGGGGTGATGGTTTTCACATTTTCGTATATTTTACTAACATACACAGCTATTATCAAATCTATTGTAGTCATCCTGTAGACCGCGATGACTTTTTTTTTTCAGCCCATAAAATTTCCTGGAAAAGTAATCTACTGTAGTAAAATTGATATTTTTTTAGCTGAAAGATGGAAATTTTTCACTTGCATAGGAAAAATCCATGAAAGCTCCAACTGATGTTTATGTTTAAATTCTTCCTTAGATCTGCTGTATTATATTGACGTGTATTTTACTCAGAAAATTTGTTTAGTATGTAAAAAAATTTTTATATTAGGCACATATGGTTGGGAGATACTTTGACATCCAGGTTAGGCCACCTTATGTGTATACGAATAGCCGCTCTGTTGGCATAGAGCGTTTCCCAGGGCACACCATAGGAGGTTGTCTACACGTCGTAACCACAATGAGATGATGTGATGATTGTGATTTTAATGTTGTGGAGCCGGGGTGAGTCTTAACCTAACTCAAGCCTAATTTACCAAACCCTGGTGACCGTTGGGTACATTCCCCCTAAGGTAAAAGTACCCAAGGCACCAGCCGGGAATTGAAGCCGGGACCTCTATGCTTGTAGCCAGGTGCACTGACCACTATACCACGGGGCCGAAACATGTGTTAAACTACCACTTCTTATTTAATTCACAATTAAATACCTGTTCTAGTTTTTGCATAGCTTCACAAGCAATTAGCTGATTATGATTAGACTCGTGCTGAAGACTACTAACATAAATTAAAATAAATGGTACGGCGCACCGCACAGACTTTCTCTCTCTTTCTATAAAGTCGTAAGATTTCTGAACGGAATAATGTACATTGTATCATCACCACTCCACATAAGAACACGCATAAAATAATATACAATGATATAGAATCAATAAGAAAAGAGGCGCATCTTTGTCCACCTAAGAGCATTTCAAACAGTTTAATGTATTCCACAAGGGTCAACACTTCGTAATAAAATTTCGATTTTTGGTTAAAATCTTAACATTTTATAAGGTGTTACTGATCCTCAAGTCATCGCATTGATATTTAATTATTCATTTATACATTTTGACCAATAAAAAATGTAAATATTGACTATTGAGTCTAAAATGGAGATAGATAATTGCTGTGCAAACATTTCTCCTAAGAGCTTTAAGGAAAAATAATATACTTTTTTTATATACTTACTTATATTTAATTACTCTATGGCATTGGAGAATTATTGCGTTAAGACTTAAGTAGTATATGTTTACAACTAAAGCTCACAAAATTATATTAATATATTTGCAAATATCTCAGAAACCGCTGCTTTTATAAAAATATATGTCAAATAAAAGTTTTTTATTTCTAATAGTCCTACAATTTTGCAATGATAAGTTGTTTAGTTTCTCCAATAGTTGTGGAGATACGGAAATTAACGCTTCTGTAATGTACCCTAAAAAGCATTTTCATAGGAAAATGAAAAGAGCCAGTTTATTTATAATCTTAATCAACGCCTAGATACGAATTTTAATCAAAATCGTTTGAGCAGATTTTGAGAAAACCAAATTTTTCTCTTTTCGCCCTTCAGTAAACTACCCTTAATTTTAAGTTTTTATAGACACACAGACAGACGGCATTGCAAAGACTATTTTTTAGGGTTCGGGGGGTCATGAGACGTCGACATCCATCAACATTTCAGGTTAGTTTTTTTTTACGGTCGCAATATTTAAACTTTAATGTCCAAAAAGTTAAAAAAATTCATATAATTGTGTATAGATTGAAAGTTATTGATTTTATAAAAATATGTTTCGGATAAAATATCTGTATTATAAATATATATACATATTTGTAATGCTAAGTAATTTCATATCTCAAATAGTTTCGGAGCTATTATAAAAAATGTTAATTGACGCAACTGACCGGAGCCCTTAAAGCCATTTTGCCGAAATATTAAGGGTAGCCATTTTGTTTGTAATATTTATTAATGTTCATAAATAAAATTTATTCAAAATCGTTTGAGCCAATTTTGAGAAAATCGACTTTTTCTCTTTTTGCCCTTCAGTAAACTATTCGTAATTTTAAGTTTTAATAGACACACAGACAGACGGCATTGCAAAGACTATTTTTTAGGGTTCGGGGGGTCATGAGACGTCGAAATCCATCAACATTTCAGGTTAGTTGTTTTTACGACCGCAATACTTAAGCTTTAATGTCCAAAAAGCTAAAAATATATATATAATTGCGTATAGATTGAAATTTATTGATTTTATAAAAATATGTTTCGAATAAAATATTTGTATTATAAATATATATACATATTTGTAATGCTAAGTAATTTCATATCTCAAATAGTTTCGGAGCTATTATAAAAAATGTTAATTTACGCATCAGACCGGAGCCCTTAAAGCCATTTTGCCGAAATATTGAGAGTAGCCATTTTGTTTGGAATATTTATTGATGTTCATAAATAAAATTTAATCAAAATCGTTAGAGCCGATTTTGAGAAAATCGACTTTTTCTCTTTTTTCCCTTCAGTAAACTACCCTTAATTTTAGGGGTAGATATCCAATTCCAAAAACCCCTCGGGGCAACCCTATGAAAACCCTAGATATCAAGTTTCAGCTCAATCGGTAAAATAGTTTAGGCTCTAGTTGGAGGTACAGACAGACAGACAGACAGACAGACGGAAATTCAAAAACCACTTTTTCGGATTCAGGAAGTCATGAAACGTCAAAATTCATCAAAATCTCGAGTTCGATTTTTTTGACGATCACCATACTTTCTCTACCTGTAAGATAGAGAGAAAGTAATAACATACTTTTTTAGATACTTATATTTAATTACTCTATGGCATTGGAGAATTATTGCGTTAAGACTTAAGTAGTATATGTTTACAACTAAAGCTCACAAAATTGTATTAATATATTTGCAAATATCTCAGAAACTGCTGCTTTTATAAAAATATATGTCAAATAAAAGATTTTTGTTTCTAATAGTCCTACAATTTTGCAATGATAAGTTGTTTAGTTTCTCCAATAGTTGTGGAGATACGGAAATTAACGCTTCTGTAATGTACCCTAAAAATCATTTTCATAGGAAAATGAAAATAGCCAGTTTATTTATAATCTTAATCAACGCCTAGATACGAATTTGAATCAAAATCGTTTGAGCAGATTTTGAGAAAACCAAATTTTTCTCTTTTCGCCCTTCAGTAAACTACCCTTAATTTTAAGTTTTTATAGACACACAGACAGACGGCATTGCAAAGACTATTTTTTAGGGTTCGGGGGGTCATGAGACGTCGACATCCATCAACATTTCAGGTTAGTTTTTTTTTTACGGTCGCAATATTTAAACTTTAATGTCCAAAAAGTTAAAAAATTCATATAATTGTGTATAGATTGAAAGTTATTGATTTTATAAAAATATGTTTCGGATAAAATATCTGTATTATAAATATATATACATATTTGTAATGCTAAGTAATTTCATATCTCAAATAGTTTCGGAGCTATTATAAAAAATGTTAATTGACGCAACTGACCGGAGCCCTTAAAGCCATTTTGCCGAAATATTAAGGGTAGCCATTTTGTTTGTAATATTTATTAATGTTCATAAATGAAATTTATTCAAAATCGTTTGAGCCGATTTTGAGAAAATCGACTTTTTCTCTTTTTGCCCTTCAGTAAACTACCCTTAATTTTAAGTTTTAATAGACACACAGACAGACGGCATTGCAAAGACTATTTTTTAGGGTTCGGGGGGTCATGAGACGTCGAAATCCATAAACATTTCAGGTTAGTTTTTTTTACGATCGCAATACTTTAGCTTTAATGTCCAAAAAGCTAAAAATATATATATAATTGCGTATAGATTGAAATTTATTGATTTTATAAAAATATGTTTCGAATAAAATATTTGTATTATAAATATATATACATATTTGTAATGCTAAGTAATTTCATATCTCAAATAGTTTCGGAGCTATTATAAAAAATGTTAATTTACGCATCAGACCGGAGCCCTTAAAGCCATTTTGCCGAAATATTGAGAGTAGCCATTTTGTTTGGAATATTTATTGATGTTCATAAATAAAATTTAATCAAAATCGTTAGAGCCGATTTTGAGAAAATCGACTTTTTCTCTTTTTTCCCTTCAGTAAACTACCCTTAATTTTAGGGGTAGATATCCAATTCCAAAAACCCCTCGGGGCAACCCTATGAAAACCCTAGATATCAAGTTTCAGCTCAATCGGTAAAATAGTTTAGGCTCTAGTTGGAGGTACAGACAGACAGACAGACAGACAGACGGAAATTCAAAAACCACTTTTTCGGATTCAGGAAGTCATGAAACGTCAAAATTCATCAAAATCTCGAGTTCGATTTTTTTGACGATCACCATACTTTCTCTACCTGTAAGATAGAGAGAAAGTAATAACATACTTTTTTAGATACTTATATTTAATTACTCTATGGCATTGGAGAATTATTGCGTTAAGACTTAAGTAGTATATGTTTACAACTAAAGCTCACAAAATTGTATTAATATATTTGCAAATATCTCAGAAACTGCTGCTTTTATAAAAATATATGTCAAATAAAAGATTTTTGTTTCTAATAGTCCTACAATTTTGCAATGATAAGTTGTTTAGTTTCTCCAATAGTTGTGGAGATACGGAAATTAACGCTTCTGTAATGTACCCTAAAAATCATTTTCATAGGAAAATGAAAATAGCCAGTTTATTTATAATCTTAATCAACGCCTAGATACGAATTTGAATCAAAATCGTTTGAGCAGATTTTGAGAAAACAAAATTTTTCTTTTTTCGCCCTTCAGTAAACTACCCTTAATTTTAAGTTTTTATAGACACACAGACAGACGGCATTGCAAAGACTATTTTTTAGGGTTCGGGGGGTCATGAGACGTCGACATCCATCAACATTTCCGGTTAGTTTTTTTTTTACGGTCGCAATACTTAAACTAATGTCCAAAAAGTTAAAAAATTCATATAATTGCGTATAGATTGAAAGTTATTGATTTTATAAAAATATGTTTCGGATAAAATATCTGTATTATAAATATATATACATATTTGTAATGCTAAGTAATTTCATATATCAAATAGTTTCGGAGCTATTATAAAAAATGTTAATTGACGCAACTGACCGGAGCCCTTAAAGCCATTTTGCCGAAATATTGAGGGTAGCCATTTTGTTTGGAATATTTATTTATGTTTATAAATGAAATTTAATCAAAATCGTTTGAGCCGATTTTGAGAAAATCGACTTTTTCTCTTTTTGCCCTTCAGTAAACTACCCTTAATTTTAAGTTTTAATAGACACACAGAGAGACGGCATTGCAAAGACTATTTTTTAGGGTTCGGGGGGTCATGAGACGTCGAAATCCATCAACATTTCAGGTTAGTTGTTTTTACGACCGCAATACTTAAGCTTTAATGTCCAAAAAGCTAAAAATATATATATAATTGCGTATAGATTGAAATTTATTGATTTTATAAAAATATGTTTCGAATAAAATATTTGTATTATAAATATATATACATATTTGTAATGCTAAGTAATTTCATATCTCAAATAGTTTCGGAGCTATTATAAAAAATGTTAATTTACGCATCAGACCGGAGCCCTTAAAGCCATTTTGCCGAAATATTGAGAGTAGCCATTTTGTTTGGAATTTATTAACGTTCATAAATGAATTTTAATCAAAATCGTTAGAGCCGATTTTGAGAAAATCGACTTTTTCTCTTTTTTCCCTTCAGTAAACTACCCTTAATTTTAGGGGTAGATATCCAATTCCAAAAACCCCTCGGGGCAACCCTATGAAAACCCTAGATATCAAGTTTCAGCTCAATCAGTAAAATAGTTTAGGCTCTAGTTGGAGGTACAGACAGACAGACAGACAGACGGAAATTCAAAAACCACTTTTTTTGATTCAGGAAGTCATGAAACGTCAAAATTCATCAAAATCTCGAGTTCGATTTTTTTGACGATCACCATACTTTCTCTACCTGTAAGATAGAGAGAAAGTAAAAAACATCAATACGCACTTTTATACCTTGTGTTGCACTTCACATATCTTCCTAAGAGCCACCCTGGCCAAACGATGACGATGGAGGGAATGGAGCAGTGATACTAGGGTGAAACGTGTTTGCGAGAACTATTCACAATAGAAGATGGTTTATGGTAAGAATAAACTTTTATCAATATTGATAACATTTTATTATATTATTAGTGTTATTTTATAGACGTAGATATTGATACTACCTATAAAAATTTACTCCTGAATCTGACTAGAAAAAAAAAAGATAGATAAAACATGACTTACTCCGGTGTGGGTGAACTCATAACCATCGGGGTTGGAACTGGGGACAATGTACCAGTTATACGCGTCGACAGCTGATCTGACTGTACTGTTGGTACTGTACAGGATCGCATCTATGATGTAGGTGGTCACTGCTGGGGAGATCCATTCCCTGGCATGGATACCTGAACAAAATAAAAACATTAGTGTATTGTCGTTTAATTTGCAACAAACTTATAGGTCACAATATAAAACTTAGAGTGGGATTGTAGGGAACACGAGCTAGGGTGGGATTGTAGGGAACACGAGTCAGGGTGGGATTGTAGGAGCACAAGTTACGGTGGGATTGTTGGGAACACAAGTTAGGGTGGGATTGTAGGGAACACGAGCTAGGGTGGGATTGTAGGGAACACGAGTTAGGGTGGGATTGTAGGGAACAAGAGCTAGGGTGGGATTGTAGGGAACACAAGTTAAGGTGGGATTGTAGGTAACACGAGCTAGGGTGGGATTGTAGGGAACACGAGTCAGGGTGGGATTGTAGGAGCACAAGTTACGGTGGGATTGTTGGGAACACAAGTTAGGGTAGGATTGGAGGGTACAAGAGCTAGGGTGGGATTGTAGGGAACACGAATTAGGGTGGGATTGTAGGGAGCACAAGTTACGGTGGGATTGTTGGGAACACAAGTTAAGGTGGGATTGTAGGTAACACGAGCTAGGGTGGGATTGTAGAAGCACAAGTTATGGTGGGATTGTAGGGAACACAAGTTAATGGCAATATTTTTGCAAATTATAACTTTTTTGGTCAAAATAGATCAAATATTTGTCCAATGGAATCATAGAGTTTAATTTTGTTCACATAGTGACCTCAACAGTTGTTGAATATCTGACAAGAACGTCCTGTAATTTAATGACAACTTTTTCTCTTCATTTAAAAAGTTTTTCATCAAATGCTAATATATACTCAGAACAGACATTCAAGTAATCTTTATATTATCATCTGCTAAATTAAACGCTATGTTTCTACTGGAAAAATATTTTATTCATTCTAGCCAACAAAAGTGTTTCTAAACACTTCCCTTAATTCGCGTTACCTACACTCTCATCTTAAGATGCACCATACAATAGTCGGATATGTTGAAATGTTTATTTTCTGAATGGTTTTTCACTATTCCTTGGTGCAAATACTGACATACTTTCTATAAACACTTTCTTCTTTACTCCTACTCCATAAGCCTCGGTACTAACCTGCCTCAATGAAAATACTAGGGTTATTGACATTATTGGTAATCTTCAGCCCTCGAATCTCTCTTCCTTCATAAGTTGAACCGACAGTAATTCCTTGAACCCGACCACCTGGATTAGCGGAGATCAACTCATCCAACCAGGCGTAAATCTGCAATTAGATGTCAAACTGTGTTGTAGAAATAACATGATTGCACAACAGATATAAAGTGACTTGAAAGCGATCGCGTACCCAATTATTTGTAGGAGATACCAAAAAAGAAAGCTCTACTTTCTAGAAAAAATCGGAGAAGCATGTAACGCAGAAGATCAAACTATAATTATTGTTATTGTTTACAAAGTCCTCCATAAAGTATCTACTATAAGATTATTCGTGTAAAATAAGACTTGCTTTCCATCCCCCACACCCACCTACAAGAAAAATGTTTGAAGATTGGATGTTCCTAAAAGTTATTTGAGTGGTCCTCCTACCCAAATTGTGAAAATTAGTTACTTTATAATCTATTTGGAGTAGTCTTCCGCAGAATTTTTTTTAATTCGGATGCTTGTATAAGCTATTTGGATTGGTCTTCTTTAAACATATTTTTGAATATGGGATGCTTTCAGAAACTATTTGAAAGGTTTTTGCATGAAAACTCTTCAAAATTTCATGCTTCTAGAAACTATTTTGAGTGGTCCTCCCTTGGAAATTTTTAAGATTCGGATGACCCTAAAAGCTATTTAGAGTGCTAAACGCTTCTAGAAGTTATATGAACTGATCTTCTCTGGCAAGTTTTTGGAAAATTAAATGCATCTAGATTTAATTTGGAGTTTGCTTTAAGGCCATCTTTCAACTCCATATTCAATAGTAACAGAAGCTTTTAAATACATCTAAGGGGAGGGAGAGTCAATTTATTCCAAGGGGGCATAAATACTTCATGGCCCTCTTGTTACCACCTCCCCGGTTTCGACCCCCCCCCCCCCTGCGTTAGTTGTGGTGTGGAGTGAAGGAGCTATGATATAGTTTTCAAATCAACATCATCTCTCAAATTAAGACTGATACAACAATTCTGCACTGTTAATATATTGGCTACCATGATAATATTTCACTTATTTTAGTCATACAATAAGTGCCCACCCGACAAAGACGAATTGAAGTTACACGGGCTCGTAGACACTCGGTTGCGGAGCTTTGACTTATGACTAGCAAAGCCATCTACTAAGTGCTGATTTAAACATAATGTATGGCTTTCCTGAAATCTGACACACAGCTAGTAGTGCATCACCATTTGGTTTGTTTCTGGCTTGAGTGCAAGCTATATCTTGTTAGTGAGCCAACAGAGCACTTATTGTAAACAACGTATAAGCCCTAAACATAAGAACTATTCGACTTACACGTTTTTTTCAACTTGCGCGGAAACCCTTGGAATGAACTGACCGCGTGAGTCGTGCTCTTACTTTACTAGATTTAATTAATAGTCTCATTGGCCCAGAACGTGTCCCTTCCAGTAACTTTCCCCACGAGCGGTCGCAATGACAGGACGTTACCGAGTTAGATGACGGTACGAAGAATGGTGACCTGCCCTTCTGGCTCGGGCGTTTGCGAGTCATCCTGGCCAACAATGGGCAGTTTGTATTTGTTCTGTTTACTATCACGCCCTTCCCCCTCCAGTCACCCTCCCCTGCTGCCTGAATTAATAATTTGTTCTAAAACTATATTTGCCATTTTTATATATAGTTTATGGTTCCTACTCGCTTTTAGATGTCTCATTCTAGGTCTTAATTTTTTTTTATGACTTTAAGGTCATGTAAGGCAGTATAAATTGTGGTGATTTTTTTATTTAATGTGTCTACGTAGCGCTACCCTCTAGAACCCCTAGGCGCTGTTGCGGATGTTCATGTTCTGTGTTTTTATGTTTATAATACTAGTTATTCTGAGGTTTACCGACGGAATTCTTCTTATAACCAACCAGCACCCACCTCGTTGATGCGGTAGTATCCTGTCCAGTCCAGTCTCCTCTGACCAGTGGCCCTTGTTTGTGGCTGCTCGTTGTCTATGAGTCTGTTGATCGACAGATAACCACACATTCGGATCAACAAAACACATATAATATACTGAACGGGAACTAGAAATAAAAAGATCGATAAATTGTCCTAAACCATTTAAAATGGTACGACAAAATTGCGACAACTTTCTCATATATTGAATAGCTTGGAACAAAATTTAAAAAAATATGATTTCTGTAAACTACCCTTAAGTCAGATTTCCTTAGAAAAACCAACACGGTAACATGTCAATCACAATAAAAACTCTTAATATATAAATTTTAAACAAACTGTTCAGATATTTTTAACACATTTCGAATTTTTGAAGATCAGTTATTTGTAAACCCTCAAATTATCTTTAATTTGTGAAAATAAAATCATACTTTTATTTAGCATGGAAAAAAATTCCCTCTTATACATTTATAGCTAAATCTTCATGTGAATTTTTGAAAATCTCAAATATTTGAAAATGTGTATTATGTAAACTAACGTTGAATCAATTTTTTTAATTAACACACATTACTAATTAATATTTATAGTGTAAAATAGTCTCTTTGGTCCTATGCCAATTTTAAATAAAATTTATTTAGCTATTTTTAAAGAATTTCAAATTTTTCATAAATCATATATAATATTCTTCTAGGCTATAAATTAATTTTTAGAGAAAAATAAGTATATAAAATTATTTATATTGTGATAATCTTATCAGATAACCATTTTGAACCAAATCATTAGAGCCATCTTTGAAATAACTTAAATAAAAAAATGATCATCAGTTAAACATCATTTAACGATTATTTCCAGAAAAATAAGTATACAGTTTTATTTGAGAGATAAACAATCCACAAATATACATTTTAAGCATAATTGTTATAACCCTTTTCAAAATAATTCAAACTTTCAAAAATCACCAATCAATAAGCTACCGTTAACAGAATTTTGTGCCAAAAAAATAGATTCACAGTGCTATTTTACTCCCTAGTTATTCATTTAAAACAAAATTGATAGAGCTATTTTCGAAAAATTTGTAATCCAAAAAAAAATCACTCATCAGTAAACTATACTTAATTTTAGGGCTATGGTCAAAATAAAAAAAAAATCCTGCGCTATTTTCCTAGATTTCAAGTTTGAACGAAATCCAGCAAACAGTTTTAAGATGGTAAGGGACAGAAGGTGATAAGGGAGAGAAGTTGGTAAGGGACAGAAGGTGATAAGGGAGAGAAGACAAACAGACAAGGGGACAAAGAGAATGGTAAAATCCACTCTTTTGAGTTATGATACACATGACATAATAATAGTAATAATAATAATAATAATAATAATAATAATAATAATAATATTGTACGTCTGGGTTACATAGTTTGTAACCCACTAGCAGAAAGATTAGAGAAAAATAAGTTTTTACGAGGACTGAAAATAATTTTATATAAGAGAGGGAATAAAGAGGGATCCATTAAAAGTGAATGCATCAACATTGTTTTGGAGAGAGGATATAAAAACCATTATGCAAATCACAATCCAAACACTTAATATATTCAAAGTAAGGACTTAAAACAAATTTGATAATAGGTAGGGCCTACTGTACAAAATAAGCGATCAGAACACTCGTTTGATCTGATCATAAATTTGATTTTAAGTTTAATTATTCAAAAATAGTGTATAAGTGAAACTAGATTTCATTTTTTCAACACGTCCTACAGATAATCTCAACTGTAATCTACTAAAAATATATACACAATGCTCTGTGAAAACGACTCACTTCTGTACATTCTCAATGAAGATGACATATTTGGCTTGAAGAAAATCCAACATGTCCTCAAAATCTGCGATCCTATGAGGAGGCACCATGATGTCCACTGAGGCATTCAAGTACGTGACACCACTCCAGAAGTTCAGCTGGAGTGAAACAATCAAACCATGCAGTGGTGCAACAAGAACTTCAGCTGGAGTGAAACAATTAAATTATGCAGTGGTACAACAAGAAGTTCAGCTGGAGTTAGATAATCAAATTATGCGGTGGTACAACAAGAACTTCAGCTGGAGTTAAATAATCAAACTATGCAGAGGTACAACAAGAACTTCAGCTGGAGTTAAATAATCAAATTATGCAGTAGTACAACAAGAAGTTCAGCTGGAGTTAAATAATCAAATTATGCAGATGTACAGCAAGAACTTCAGCTGGAGTCAAATAATCAAACTATGCAGTGGTACAACAAGAATTTCGGCTGGGATCAAACAACTAAACTATGCAGAGGTACAACAAGAACTTCAGCTGGAGTGAAACAATTAAATTATGCAGTGGTACAACAAGAACTTCAGCTGGAGTTAAATAATCAAACTATGCAGTGGTACAATAAGAAGTTCGGCTGGAGTTAAATAATCAAATTATGCAGAGGTACAACAAGAAGTTCAGCTGGAGTTAAATAATTAAACTATTCAGTGGTATAACAAGAAGCTCAGCTGGAGTTAATAATCAAATTATGCAGAGGTACAACAAGAAGTTCAGTGGAGATAAAAATTAAACTATGCAAGGTCAACAAGAAGTTCAGCTGGAGTAAATAATTAAACTATCAGTGGTACAACATAGAAGCTCAGCTAGAATAAAACGTTAAGAATCAAATAGCCAAAGCTATTATATTTAATTTATTACAGGATTTAGCCGCATCTAGATATCATATTCTGAAAATTGAAAGATGACACCTGGACACGAGAATCGAACCCGGACCTTCAGCTTATGTGTCAATGCTATAACCATGCTATCCAGGAATCTTCCTTGCCCAGGGTCATTCTTCACTCTATTTTAAGGCAGAGTCTATGATGGACTGTGGAAATCTTCGGCTACAAATGTGTTATTTTATTAAGATCTCGAGCTATCAGATAACATAGCCACCTTAGACTCTGTATTTGTTTTATTGCCGAACCTGAAGTCCTCGGGCCCCCCAAATCTAAACCTGGCTTGACAACTAAATATTGATATTTTTGTTCAGAAAAAACCTTTTAGGAGCCTCTTGGATATTAATGCAACATCAAGAAAACATTTTATAAAACACTCCAGTAACGTATTTGTTTCACCAAGTGCGCAGAAAGTTATTTTTCGGTGGGTGGTAGGGGGGTTTCCATCATAAAACTGTACTGTACCTTGGGATATACATTCCAAGGGGTTCCAGACCAACCCTGACCACCCAGCAATCCCCTCCTTTCTTCGAACTCAGTTTCACCATACCGAAAAAGCTAAAGAAACAACGCTAGATCTAGCTGTGAAAAAAAGCTATACCAATCAGGACGTAAGCTAAATTGGCAACACTGAATAACCATGAAAGTACTCACCCCATCAGGCTGATCCTCCAGCAGCCTGAGAGCGTTCAGTTGGTGCTGTGTGGTCGGTGTCACCTTGTACACGACGTAGTTGTCAAAGCGAGCCTTACCATATGCCGACACCTCCACCAGTGCAACCGTCAACAAGACTATCCCAGCCCACATGCTGAGACCCTTGCTCAACATTGATTGGTTCAGATTCTCGAGCAATGATCGAGGAAACTTCTTGCTGCCCCTGGTTACTCTGAACAACAACCGGTCTAGCTCGGTATTTTATCCACGAGTTATCTTAAGTTGCGCATTAGTTTAAGATTTAGCTTAAGAATAGCTAGAATTATGGGATATTTTGATTTTAAATAGTGCCGCAGCCATGATGCTTACTGTCTTAACAAACAATAGATAACTATTAACAACTTAAGCAACTTCGGTGATCTAATTTTGTTACCAAAACCAGCTATATCCATTTATATGTGGTTTCATCCTAGCAGCACCGCATTACCCACTAAGCATAGGACTAGGGCCGAGATTTGTAGGGCGCAAAATTAAAAAAAATTAAAATTGTTTACAGTCAGCGGCCTTTACGAGGCATGACGTCACGGGATGTGGAACCAAACCCTTGTCTTCAACATGAATGAACATAATTTTTCACTAAAACAAGATACACGAACTCTATTGTAGATAAAGCTTGCTTGTTATAAAGCGCGTGTATTGTTAGAGTTCTATTGTGTCTACTATTGCCATTTGTCGGCTAATAATTGAGTCACTCATATGTGAATCTGTGCCATGATATAAGACAGCACAACCCTTTTCCACAGGGTCAAATAATTATAGGGGTATAGTGTAAATAGTAGCAATAAATAGGCCAAAACATTATTATTTGTGTTAATTAATAAATAACAATATGATGTTTTGGTGGGAGTGGGTTGTCAGGAGGAGGGAGGAGCGGGGGTGGCCCTTGCAACTCATGTGCCTAGGGGCGCCATATTTCTAAATGCGGCCCTGCGTCCTAGTAATTGAATAGTAACGTAAATCGTAGCACTTTTCCTCTTCCCGTCTTTAAAGCACTTAACTATAATTATAAATTAACTTTTATGGTTTTTTTACATCCCTACATTGTCGGGTGCAATTTTAGTGTATGCCTGACTCGACCCGGAAGAGTGAATTTTAATCCTGAGAAGCTATTCTATAATTTATTTTTCTTCGCAGGTATATTTCCTACCTATCTTTGGGTGAATCCCGGAAATGCTTGATAATCCTCATCCGTTTATAGTACTCATTTATGCAGGTTTTTTATAGCAAAACATTTTTCTGGACAAAATAATTCGAATAATTTTCCAGTAGAAACATAGAGTTTAATTTTCTCCACATGATGACCTCAGCAGTTGTTAAATATCTGTCAAGGGTGTCCTGAAATTTAATGACAACTTTTTCTACTTCAATTCAAAAGGTTTATCATCTAGTGCCACTATGCTCTTGGTGATATTCAGGAACTGTTGATATAAACACGCGAATAAAATTAAACTCTATATTTGTACTGGAGCAATATTTGATTTATTTTGGCTAAATAATTTTTGCATAAAACTGAAAAACACTGGTCCTCTCTCGCGTTTCCTTTCTCCCCACCTTAAATTATGGTGAGAGGAATAATAGTTTTCATATAATAGAAAGCCTTGGAAATATGTTTTCCCCATTAAAATATAATAATATGTTAAAAGAAATGTATATGAGTCAAAGTCAAACATGCAGATATAACACAAATTAAACTCTGATATTAGCACTAGCCTCAAATTTATTCATATTATTGTAGCTTTTCAAATGTTCCCAGAGTTAAATTATGTGAGCTAGCAACAATACATCGTGTAACTTAACGGTTTGATTTATATTGTTTTACTATTCGCACACAAACAACCAATCTAAGCACAAGACTACATATAAAAAAAAGTATCAAATCTGTTAAATCTCAAAAGAAGATGTCAGGATTAGTGTAGTAATCCTTTTTGCAGGAAGGCTACGTTGATAATCAGATGCACTGCATCATAGTAATGTCACAAAACAAATCCTATAACACCTTGAGAACGTCACTTAAGTTTTAGATCATTTAATTATATTCTTGGTGATCTACCTGTTCCCCGTCCGGTAGATCAGATATTCACACTAGTAATGTAGGATAAAGGAAGGTAGAATATAGAGGACGTTTGTCTTCATTTGCAACACAGCCAACATGTCATCACCTGAAACCCGCCGAAAAGAACTTGACGCAATTTACATGACGACGATGGGAGTGGGCCAAAGAGAAACCTGCTGCTGGTGACCATCTTAATTTATGTAATCTGGAAAGCTCTTAATAGGCTCAGAACTGGCGCCTCAAGATGCAAAGATAATTAAAGAGGTGGGCCACATATCTGAAGAATATCGCTGTGGATCTGGTGATCTGCAAGACCCTCAACATGTTCTGGTTTGTAGGTAACTTGGTGACCATGCACAATGGACGACTTATTTGTAATAAAATGGCAAGGCAAGTCAGAATGTTGAATTTGGGCCTTCCAATGTATGTAGTTTTATCATTTTAGAATCTGTCTAATTACTCTTACGTCTTGGATTCGAAAAAAAATAGATTTGCAAGGAAGAAGTGGGAAAGGAACCATTTGATAAAACCACCTCTGACACCTAGACGAGATTTGAAACCCGACCTCCCACTCACCGGCAAACCAAACCACACGAGACTGGACGCCTTTGCCCGAATGCGAGTATTTTTTTTACATTCATTTGTGGTTTTATTTAGTTTTATTGGAACATTTTGTATCGAAAGTTATTCTTTTAAATTAATTTATCATGAGTATAGAATCCTCGATTACTTGAATCCCTCGAATCCTATGGTATTCTAAAATTCGATATTCGTAAAAATCTCAAAAAAAGTATCTCTAATACTATTAAAACCTTGACTTTAACTAATAATTTTAAGCAATTGATAAAAATAGCTATAAAGTTGTGTGTAGCTGGGAGGATAATAAAGTCACAAGAAATACAAAACAGTAATAATATAATAATTTACATAAAAAAAGTGGTTCCTTTGTTTCTATGACGTAATATACCTGATAACCAAAATATAATTTGTCAGTGGCACCAAGCCTAAAACTTTTTTAATTCAATTTTAATATTTTCAATTTAAATTAAACACTTTTAAGGATTAAAGGATCTAATCTGGATTCAATATTCCAAAGAAAATTTAAAGATTCATATTTGAGAAACATATAGATCTGTGCCCACATCTGTATTATTGTGAGTATTAAATTATTTGTGAAATATAAGTGATTGTTTTCCGTCCGGATAATACAAACTATAGAACCTGAAGAAACCTAAGTGATATGTCCTAATTAGAGCCACTTTACTATCATGTTTTTCTTTTGTCACTATACAGTAGTATTTCTGTGAACAGTAGACCTCGCTCCCTCCAATCATAAAATTGCTAAATAAGTGTGTCATGTTAATAATTATGTCCATGTTCTTATTGTTAATGCATCATGCGCATTTTATTTGGAATTCAAGCTGAAATCTTT
The DNA here is from genome assembly GCA_033556935.1 of Timema podura. Classification (NCBI taxonomy): domain Eukaryota; kingdom Metazoa; phylum Arthropoda; class Insecta; order Phasmatodea; family Timematidae; genus Timema; species Timema podura. Next base: position 29,244,553 of record JAVRXN010000012.1, read on the forward strand.
CCTATCATTTCTCCTTGATTTGGAGTTGAATAGTAGGTTATTTTAATAATATGTAGAAGCTTTATCTGACTAAAATGTAAAATAAAAAATATGGCTTAGTGACACACTGCAAATCACAACTTTATTTATGTTTAATTATTAAACACAAATATAAGGTGTGATTTACAGAGTGTTACTAAGGCATATTTTTAAGTCATATTTCTTATTTTACCTTTTGGTTAGGGATAGTTTTCACATAACTATAGGTTTCCCCTAAGCCTATTACTCTACACCAAATCCCAGGAGAAATTACACCTTGAATTCCAAGTAGAAATATCATTACTGCATTAACGATAAGAACATGACATAATTATTAACACGTGTTTTCCTTTGAAAACATTAAAATTTTATGATACCTGCTCATTTAAACTTAGAATGTATATTAGAATTTCTCTTAGCTTGACTTTAAAATTAATGAAATTTGCAAAGTGCTTCCAGTGCTAAGTTTTATCACTATTTATAAATACTTCTAAGCAGGGTTTCCCAAAGGTTTGATAAATAATAGATAAATACTTTATAATTTTCCAACAAGAATTTGTAATACATATTTTAGAGAGTTTTGGACACAATAAAAATGTTGTGGTAATGATCCCTAAAACTGAAGTATGGATGCTACAAATTTAATTAGAATATTTTAAAACCCGTTATTAATACAAATTACGACCAATACTTTTGATAAATATAGTCTCAAAGTAGATTTTTCAATTATTTTAGAATGATTTTTATACATACAGGTATTTACCGTTCACTTACCCTCAAAGTTAGCAATCATCTTAAATTGTTCCACTATGGCAACGCTTATATGATAGAGTCGTAGAGTAATACGTCAAAGGGAGATTGCTACATTTCGAGGTGAGTGAAGTGTACAGTACATTTTGATAAGTCTAACTTATTGCCTGACTGCAAACTTTTGAAACCACTCGTAATTTTTCAAAAGCTTTGACCATTTTGACCAGGTGATATGGTCTACAAATATGAAATAATTAGTCAATAAAAATGTTCGCGCTGCTTCAATGGCCAAATGGTATAAGGCGTCACCTCGTGTTGGAATGGTCTGCTGATGAAGGGAAGATTGGTGTTCGAATCCGGGTTGTGTATACTCAAGTTGTTTTTTTCCTAAATGCTTTCCCACTCTTCTTCCACACGGATGCTGGTATATTACCTCTTAAAATGCTTCCTTCCTCATACATAGCTCATTAGAGTTATTATCATATGTGCACAAGCCTGAGCAGGTAGTAAGACGTGTGGTGAATAAAGTTCTAAATGGGAGTTAATGTTCTCCAAAATTCAGTTGAAATAATTTGTTTAGTATAATATTTGTCTTACATTATGTTCAAAAATTATATTCCAATTTACATAATATGTTTTTTTGAAAATTAATATTTTTCTAACTGTAACTCGATTCTTTGTGCTATCTTTGAAGCTCCAGCTTTGTAAATACTATGTGTATGATATGTGTACAGCTAATTTGCTACAAATTTTTTTAAATAGCTTGTTTAATAAAAAAAGTCTGGCACAATAACTAACTTTAGTTCTCAATCGTTACAAAATTCTAGAACCCCGTTACATAATTAATACAAAAAATAACTGAATTACTATCTAACAATGATGTCATAGAGATCATTATTGCTTGGTAATATTGACAGTTAAAATGGGGACACACACATAGACAGACACACATTATGGTATATCTTACGGATTATTAGATTTCTCCACACATGCCACGTTTTGGAATTAATATGTCAAGGTTTGTATTTTTCATGATTGATGTTGCAGATAAAATTATATCAGATAGTGAGACCGTCATCGCGACATTAACATAGCTAATATGAAGATAATACTTTGGTTTGGATTAATATTAATTGATATTTATGTACTATACTATGTACAGTACCTACATAGATGGTCCCTATTGGAATGGCTACACATCGAATCTTAAGCAAAAATTGACTACCAAGCGGTCAATAAGCCAATCTGTTTGGCGAGTATGAAGGTTTAAATTACCACTTTTACGTATTAACTTATCTTATATTTTCAACTAGTTTGTATGTTTTAATTACTGTCACCCATAACATTGGATTTTCGGTCGTATCGACAGATAAAATCCATTTGGGTGTAAACTAATGAGCCTTTTTGAGTTACTTGTGTTTATTTTTTTTAGGACCCGATGTTTGTGAATTCAACCCCAACCGGGGTCGATGGACTTTTCTTGAGCGATAAAATCCGCAGCACAACTTCCTACGGAGGGGAAGTAAAACCGTTGTCCGTGATTGTGACTTTGTAAAATATCCTGCGGGCTATGTGAGTACATGGGTAAAAGTGTTGGTATCAACCCTTCCCGATAAATTATCGGAAGAGATACCAAATGAACGATTGTTCTGTCCGTACCACGGTGTTGTGACGGTATTCCTTCCGACGTGTTTCCAACGGTATCTAGTTACTTTCATAGTCACTACACTATTGACTAAAGTCGGCAACAGATATTACCTAGAGTTCATAACGTCTTGTCTACTTGTAGGCCTACCAGTTTTGTTATTTTGAAGAGCAAATACACACTGCATCTTCTTAGTCATCTTCGTCAATATCTTCTGATTCAAACATTCATTAATCATCCGTGTCCATTAGCACTGGATCTTCATCTTAGCTTGAACTATCTTCAAAAATCCGCCTTCTTGTGGATTGCTTCCTTCATCACAAAGTTTACTAATCTTCAATGTATTCGAACAAATACTTTGGTTTTTATCTTGATTTTTTTGTTAATTTTCTTATGTGGGTTCCTGTCACGAGAATGGCAGTGCCACATCCTTTGTCAACTCTTTCTGTAGTGATTCTTTTGGGAAGAGATAGTATGGGACTTGCATGAGTAGGTTTAATTAAACAAGTGCTTCTCTTTTTTGAATCGCCTTCACTTCACTACATTTACTAATGCACCTCTCTCCACTGACGATAAAGTTTAATTTGTCTCTTTCCCTTAAACCAACCACTTTCGATTCCGTTGTGTTGAACGACGTAATTCCCGTTTCGTCAATATTAAAAAGACGGGTTGGTGCATATCCTATCTTATCAAGTTCTGGCTCTAAATATCCTTGAAAAGCGCTACATTTTCTTTGTTAAAAGCCCTAACACGAGCAGCTGAAATCGGTTGTGGTTTCTTAAATGAAATTTGGGGGTGAGTTTAAGAAAACCTTCAAGCCACTTTTTTCCTGCACATCCCTTATCCTTAGCGAAAGGATGAGCTAAATCATTCCAAAGCAAGTTGAAACGTGAGTCGGGAATATCTGAAGAACGTAAACCGAAGATTCTTTCTCCCACACGCAAACAATAGTCAACCAATCCATTCACAAGATTCTTGGGCAAGGTAGAACTAGCCCTAATTTTGTTTCCAGCCATTCATTTATAGATTTACTTTTATGAATAACGTAGTTTTCCAGAATAGATCTTGGGACATGAAAGGCTTAAGATGCTTTTAAAAATCCCATTTATTTTTTCGAACTACTTTGACTGATTTTGCCATATTACTGTAATCCCAACCTCTTCTTTTCAATTTCAAAAATGAGGGAGCCATTTGTAAAGCATTTTCATGTAAAAGGAAAACGAAAAATTAATTATATTTTAATTATGTTTTCATACAGTTATTTATACATATTTTAGTTCCTTTTTTAAAAAATACTGTAGCAAAATAAATTTAAATATAAAGAAAGTTAGTAGCACCTTTGAACAAAATAAGTGTCCACACAAATAAATATATTGAATAAAGAAGAAAGTATTTCTAAAATCAGATATCTGAAAATAGGAAACCTTTAACATGCGATATTAGGGCAGCATGCTCACTAAAATAAAATGGACCGACCGCCGAAATATCTACAACAAAATACGAACGGTCTGGATTCTTACAAAAATAGTAATTTCACTCTTAAACTTACATATCAGCATGGTCATCGTTAGCAATACTTTTTTGGGGGGACATAATTTTGTTTCATTGAAAACTAATTTTATTGTTACTTTGTTTTGGTATGTCGATCGTAACACTAAAATTTGTCATGCACGCAAAATCTAATTGCAAAAAAAGGAATTAAGTCAAAACCCACAAAACAAAATAAATTTATAAAAAATCCTATTTGTTAATAAAGAGAAGAAACAAACAATAATTAACATTGTCATTAGTATGAAAATGGTTCAAAAGTCATTTTTATAATTTAGAGCCATGAATAAATGTAGCAGGCTACCAAGTTTTCTTACATCAATTGATTCCATAACCATGTCCTTAATACATCAAGAATTCATTCAATTACAAAGAAAACAAATAAAAAAAGAACACAAAATATTAACATTATGATAAAACTGGTCCTAAAGTCCTTCCCCTTAATTCAGACCTGGAGATCAGTGTTGCAGCAACTTTCCTAATGCCGGGATCACGATCAACTTAACTTAACTTAACGTAACTTAACGTAAGGAACCTCCTTGTGTGTTTAAATGGAAGCGATCACGATGCACTTAACTTAACGTTGACTTGCAGTTAACTTAACGTAAGAGATGTCCTGGGAGGTTTTTACTCTACTTTACGTTACTTGAAGGGTATCACGTGATCTAGCAAGCCAATCATTATGCGAATGACGTCATCAGGGATATTTAGTAACTCATTTGTTGGTATTATGACTAATGTTTACTCTTTAGCGTAAGTTCTAGTGATCAGACATTGAAACAAAATAATTACACTAAAATAGAAAAGCTAAATTTATCAAAAAAATTTGTAATAGATATTTATTATATCGATTAAAAACTATAAACATTCACAGATCATCACTGTAAAACTAGTACAAATCACAGATCATACTCGAGAATGAAGATGTTTGGCTCGAGTTGTTACGTTAGTTACGTGAATCGTGATCACACATACGTTAAGTTAACTTTAAGTTAACGTTACGTTAAGTTACGTTAAGTTAAAGCTAAGTTGATCGTGATCCCGGCATAAGATCGATTGAGTCCAATATGTCGTTGTGAACATGACAGAGGGTAACTTGATTCAGTCTTTTAGTCATTGTGGAACGCAAGTGTGTCTTTAACCGTCTGAGAGAACTGAAACTTCTCTCTGCCTCACAAGATGAGCTGAGTAAAACCGAACAAGATGCTCCACATTTAAAACAAATTGTAGTATTTCACGGAATGTTGTAAAACCTATAATTGTTTAGTTATCGATTCGAGTAGGTTGTTAATTGAATTTTCTGTTTGTAATGCATAAGTTACTTTATTCCATTATTACAGTTCAACTAACTAAAATTGTTCGTGTAAGTTAAATTAATGAATTAAATTATTAAATTATTGGGGGGTGTTCCCTGTTGAGTTATTGAGGGGGACGTGTCCCCCCCCCCCACACCTTGCTAACGACGCCCATGGTATCAGACACAATTATTGGGGGGGGGGGGGGGGGGAACACGAGCATATTTACCTTGAAAGAGTAGTTACCAAAACAATGTGATTCCAAAAATATCTTAATTTAATTTTAACTTCTTTCAAAACACGCTTCTATTCAAGTTTTTTACACAGATGACTGAACCATGTTGAGAACGTAATTAATAATTTTCCCAGTAGGTTCCACCATTTAATAGACTAAATAGCATGGTATTCGATAATACAATACTTTCCTCTCTCTCTTTATATATATGGGAAAATGTCTAGCTCTACTTGGAATATTATCTACAGATAAATAATTCTTGAAACAAGTTTTTAAAATTATGATTAAATAAGGAGAGGAAGTATAAATGAGGCGTGAGTGTTTGCATGTGAATTACAACGATGTTGTTTTTATTGGAGTGATAGTGTAACATAGAAACATTACAGTAATTTCTGAGTTATAAAATGCAAATTTAGATGATAATATTAACATTTAAGAAATATTTTACAAGTATGAATATTTATCTAGCTTTATTGAAGAAAATGTTCTCACGAACACTGTTTAATATTATTGCGAGAACAAATTCGGCCTTGAAGGATCTACTTTATTGGTGTAACATAATCACTTCAGTCCCGTCTCCTTGATAACTGACAATTAATCCTGTTCCGTCGACGAATACCCTGGCGAGGACACGCGTGATCTGTGAAAGTCCTCCATAATCTTTGGGGGGGCGACGCGTGACTAGAAGGTCTTGCGCGATTCTATGACGAGTGTGATGAGGGCATCCAGAGTCTCCTGGCCAGTGGGGATGATCTCGCTGGCGGGGAGTACGAACCCGTTCCTGCCCGTGTCTCGCAACTCGTAGATGAAGGCGTTAGCGATCCCGTGGACTCCCATGACCCAGTCTACACTGCTGCCGCTGGCCACGTCTGTAACAATCACCAGGGAAATGGTACAGACACTGTGCTAGTGTCAAAATAGGTTTTTTTTAAAATATTTGTCACCTCATCTATGTTATTATTTATTATTATTATTATTATTATTTTATTATTATTATTATTATTATTATTATTATTATTATTATTATTATTATTATTATTACCACGTTTTATTACCTATTCAGGTGTTGTGCATATATGATAGTTACTTTAATGTGTTAGGGATGGGGAAGGAAGAATTTTAGAGGTAATATACACGCTTTTACTTGGAAGGAGATTGGGAAACCACTTAGGGAAAACTAACCCCAGTAGACCCGTCAGGAATTCGAGCCCCGATCTCCCCGCCATCATCAGGCCAGTCTACCACGAGAGTGATGCCTTAGACCATTTTGCTACTGAGACGGATCGCATCTATATACCCGTAAGTATCTTTAGGCTAGTATGTTATGGATTAAGAAGGGTGAACTTAGGGGCAGTGCAGCCACATTTGCATGAAGGTATAGGGGGAAACCGTTTAGGGAAAAACTACCGTGCGTACATCCGACTGGAATTCGAACCCATATATTCCCTTCATCGGCAGTCTAGTCTATTGCGAGATTGACGTCTTTCTGTGGATTTACACGTTCACCGAAAAACAAGAGCAGAACAGAAATGGGGTCATATGACGAGCTGCAAGCCAATCACAAAAAAAAAAGTGCGGGCAGTTAAGGTCTTTATGCACTATTAGATACAATCTGAATTTTGACCACGTTTCTTCACAAAAATATGTATTGAAGAACCAATATAAAACAATCCAAACAAATCAGTGCGCGTGCGCCTAGAACAATCAGATGCGCATACAAAGCGATATACAAGCAGACAACTGCATCTACTGTTATGAAGTGATATGAAACAAACTCGATGAGTTATTTCACAACACAACGTAATAATTAGACAAGATTCAAAGTGATAATGTTCTTAAAGGCCGGGTTATCACATAGAAAGCTAAATTTATTGATAAAATCAGTTGTTTGAAGTTTACTTTACAAAGAATAATGGTTCAACATAGATTTTTCTAAGCTAATCTACACCACTCAAGCAGATTCTGCTATAAATAAATGTCGAACTCAGGGTCTTTGGGTAAATTTCTCGCTACAGGATCCAATGTTCATAATTTCAAACCCAGATAGGGTTGATGGATATTTCTTGAGCTATAAAAACTTGTAGCACAACTTCCTTCGGAGGGAAAGTAAAACCGTTGGTCTCATGTCGATTGTGGCGTGAAAAATAACCTTGGAATAGATGTGAAAATACCTTTCTCGGCCAAATTGGTAGGCTCTTTCACTGTCGCTCATAGAAAGTTTCGTGTGCTGATATAATTGGTCGGTTCAGAAAGTGCATATTAAATATCTCATATAAATGTAGAAAAAATGGGGTGTGGATGTGTCATGGACACGGCCGTGTGTTGTACGTGAATACGTTTATGTAACGGGTTATATTTTTTAAATAAAATATTTTTATTTATGTATTTAGGATAAAAGCAAGGAAACAAATAATTATTGTGTTACAATATAATTTTACTATGTTTTATATACAATCGATAGATTGACGACAGCTGACGATTAAAACTTAAACGAACATCGTAGCTTCTCTGAGTCAAATGTTATACTAATTGCAAATCTCGATACGCAGCAAAATAACCTTAAAATGGCGGCGCCTCCCCCTCCACCGCGCGCGATGCGTCACTGTTCTCGCTTATCGTAATGAATTATTTGATCCTTTAGCCATCCAGTGGTATAATTTAATTTTGGATGTAGAGGAAAGATTCGAAACTACAACACCAAACTGTATCCCCCGATTTTGTTATCATTAGGTTTTTTGGATTGCCCCCGTATGGTAGAAAATTTAAAGACGTATTCACGTCAAAAATCTGCTTTAAATTTTCGGGGAACGTGTAAATTAATCTCGAGACTAATCTATCACTGGTGCGAGATACAATAATTTCACACTTAAATAGTTGATGCACCAGCTGGCAGGTATAAAAGCTACTTTCATGCATTTATCGTAAGATGAGTTTGTTTTACACTGATCACTTTTTACAAGTGATGAGCTATATTTTACATCAGCAAAACACTATTACTCGCTTATTAGTCATGAAATTAAATATGTTAAATTTTTCTAATACAGCCACGACCCAATAGCTGTCAAATTAACTAAATATTTAAATAAAAAACTAATAAGTATTTATTAGAGTTAGTTAAATAAATGTATGATGTTTATAGATGTTCTTACATAAAAGATCGACAACGTTTCCGACAGAGTATTGTGTGCCGTACCGGCTGGCAAGAGATGCGATTGACTTCTGGCCAATATCCAACTGTAAAAAGAAACAATCGTTATAAAAATATATATATATATATATATTACAAACAGTGACGTAATTGTATTGTGTTAAGATGTATTTTTAAAACAGAAGATCAGCTTGGAAATGAACCTGAGGCCCTCGGCTTAAGATACATTTCTTATTAAATAAAGAACTGATCTTCAAATGTTTTACGAAGTTGACCGACTAGCTGAGCGTTAAGTTTAAAGATAATTTGTTTTAATCTGTGGCACTATATTATTTCTCAAATATGTTCAATTATCTTTTGAAAGAGAGTGCTATAATTTAAAATCTTCAGGTGGGCAAACTGATATCCTATTGTGTTATTTGGTTAAGATGACTGACTGGAATTCAGGAAACTCTGATTCAACTTCTGTATTCATTGTTTAACATTACAAACTACCAAATAACAACATTGTTCACAAGACAGTGTGTAGCGTCTGTTGCTTTAGTTTGGCAAATATGTGCTCTAAACTGCAACTTTTAAGTGTGTATCCAAAGGTGTATATACAACCAAATATGTGATTGTTAAGTGTGTATACAAGAACTGCAAGTGGCAATAATGTATACAAGAATTGTAAGCGTGTCTACAAGAACTAAAAGTGTCAAGTGTATATGCAAGATCTGCAAGTTTGTATACAATAACTACAATTTGTAAATTATGTCTACAAAAACTGCAAGTGTCAAGTGTGTATGCAAGAACTTCACGTGTCAAGTTTGTCTACAAGCACTGCAAGTGTCAAGTGTATATGCAAAAACTGCAAGTGTTAAGTGTATATGCAAGAACTGCAAGTGTCAAATGTGTATACAAAAACTGAGAGTGTATATTAAAGAAATATAAGTGTCAAGTATGTATACAAAAACTGCAAGTGTCAAGTGTGTATACAAGAACTGTGTCAAGTGTGTATACAATAATTTCAAGTGTAAAATGTGTATACAATAAATGCAATCGTGTCTACAAGAACTACAAGTATCAAGTGTGTCTGCAAGAACGTCAAGTGTATATGTAAGAACTGCAAGTGTCAAGTGTATATGCAATAACTGCAAGTGTCAAGTGTGTATACAAAAACTGAGAGTGTATATGAAAGAACTAGTGTCAAGTATGTATACAAAACCTGCAAGTGTCAAGTGTATATGCAAAAACTGCAAGTGTCAAGTTTGTATACAAGAACTGCAAGCATGTCTAAAAGAACTGAAAATGTCAACTGTATATGGAAGAACTGCAAGTGTTTATAGAATAACTGCAATCAAACACATTTTCCAGGACAACAACTTTTATACCTCATATCGATTAAGGATCCCAGGAGATACTATTTTAATTAATTTAAATATGATAGAGACTTCTTTATCCATAATCTAAAGTGCCTTGGCCCTTAGGGCTCATGTCTAACAGATGGAAGCACTAACTCAATTAGAGTTAAATTTGGACCTTCCCCCTTTTCCCCTGTACCTTTTAATTTATGAGTGTGTCGAGAACCCCAAGTGTCAAGTTTGTTAAGACCTACAAGCGATACTGTCTAAGACGGTGAGCAAGAACCAACCAGAGAATTGTAGTTCGGGACCCGGGTCCTGGTGAAGCCGTATGGCAACAGGAGCATCTGCATGTAACTGTGTATGGATACGTAGATCTTCAGTTTGGAAGCGATGGTTGAGATGTACTCCGACAAGGTCCTGGTCTCGATCTCTGAGAAGGCGCTACTCCCGTGAAACGTGTCCGAACAGGCCAAGGAACTGGAACCTCCGGCTGAAACAGGTGGAGACATGTGTCACCTAATATACCACCTCATATTTCTACTAGCACCGCGTCGGGTTATACGCTTAGGTATTAGTTACACTCATTTGTTAGGGATTAGGAAGATTAAATTTAGAGGAAATGTACCCGTACGCACGTGGAGAGAGAGAGAGAGTGTAGAAAAACGTTTATGAAAAACCACTCTCAGTACGCCCTACCGGGATTTGAAGCCTAATCTCTCAGTTCAGCCTATTGCAAGAGTGACGCCTTGGACCATTTGGCCACCGGGGGGTCGCCTCATTTTAAATGCTTGGTTGAACCAAACCATACAAAATCAAACTAATCTGTAGAGCTTTTACTTTACATCCATTATTGTTTCCAGCCTATGGCCTGTGTCACTTTTTTATTCAAGCCATATATTTTCCACCATCGGCTTTCTAGGCCTGTCATAGCCTCATGCCTTATAATCTAACTTAAGACTAGGACAGGCACAACATCCAGTCCCCAGCCGTTAAAGGGTAAACCCACATTTCACCAATGATATAATTTTCGACCATGCCGGGAATCAAACCCGGGACCCTTAACTCAGTAGGTAGACACGCTACCGGCCGAGATAAAGTGTCAGACCACTATTGTAGAGCTATGGTTTTTAAATAAGTAAGTGAGTCTGCACACTGGTAAAATGATCCCGGGTTCATTTCTCAGCAGAATTGAAAATTAACAACTTAAGATATGGTTGTTGCGTTAGTCGTCGACATAATTCAGTTAAGTCAGTAGCATCCAAGTCCTTGTTAATGAAATACACAGGAGTTTTTTTCACCACGTCTTATTTTTCATTCGGGCCATACGCATTCATTAATTATGTTAATAGAATAGATATGCGTAAGTTATAATTTATAAGAAATGAACCTGAATTTTCATAGAGGTAGAATGCTAATCCATTTAGTAAAAACCACTCTCAGTACATCTGATCAGGGTTTGAACCCTGATCTCCCCATAATTTTCTATTGGTACGATATATAAGTAATAACACAATAATGTAAATCATAGAATAGAAGGACGACCAAAGCCACAATTATCATTAAGAAACCTCCAAATAGCTTCTTGAGGCATAACTTTTTTTTTTAATACTGGGACCTCTCCTTTTAAGCTTGGGGGCAACCCTTCCAAGCTTGCCTAAGAATTTTGGTCACGAGACGCTACTGAACCACAATTTTCTACTATTCGTTTGACCTAAGTCCCCTTCCGCCCCCCTATGTTTTTGGTTACTTTGTAAACAGATGTTCTGTAACAAATGAAATATGTCTGCCCCAAAAGATATGGATATATGAATGCGCCGTAGTGTTGGGTCAATACTTACTATTCCATTGGAATCCCCAGTTCCTGTTGGCATCCGCACCACGGCAAAGGATATTGCTCGGGCTTCTCGTCTTGCGCCACATCCGGTCCTGAAACAGTGCGTGGCCCACTCTCATCACGATCCAAGAACTAGAATTGTGGGTAGTTTTCTACTCAACCTTCTGATACATTTGTGTCGGCTACAACTTTGTGCCATGGCACTAGAATAGTCGAACAGAAATACCTAAACGCATTAAACTGAGTGGATTTATTACGTTTCTTGGTGTAGCTGTCCATTAATAGGATAACACACAGGGGAGGAGGAAAATAAAAATGCCAACACCAAATGTGTTGTGGTCCCTTATTAAATTACATCATTATTTTCACAACGATCTATTCATTGCCAGTTACCAGTTACCTTTCCTTTCTAAGGCGTTTGGTTCTATCTTCTAAGTGATCAACTAAAATAATTGGTGTGGATTTTTTGGACTTTTCAGAGTGAAAATGTCAATTTCCAGACTAAGTTTACGAGTTTGTATATGTTACTTTACATCCGTCACTGTTTCCAGTCTGTGGCCTGGATCAGTTTTTTATTCAAGCCATATATTTTCCACTACCGGCTTGCTAGGCCTGTCGTAGTTTCATATGGGTTATAATCTAACTTAAAACTAGGACAGGCACAACATACTGTCCCCAGCCGTTGATTTATCACTTTTAAAGGGTAAACCCACAATTTACCAATGATAAATCTTTCGACCATACCGGGAATAGAACCCGATATTCTTAGCTCAGTAGACAGACACACTACCGACTGAACTAAGGTGTTGAATCCAAGTCCTTTTATGTCGAGGTTCATAAAAATAGTTTTATATTCATTCCATCAAACACCAAACTCGTGTATTGCTAAAACTGTTGCCAATATTTAAATTAAACGCAACATTTGATAAACTATATTTGACTTTTTTATGACATCAAGAATCCTGTTTTAAGGTGGCTGCCTTGGTCAGCGATAAGGTATCAATCGCTGTCAGACCACACAACTTAAAATACAATGGTATGTGTAGTTTTTTAACTACTTTTCTATTCTGCCCAAGCTTATATTCCCATTCACCATTCGCTTTCAACCACACTTTATCATGTCAATAAGAAAAGGGGAGAGAAAACTACGAAATTTATCATATGAAGGTAAAGAGGAAAGCGCACTGCTAATTATCAAATATCTTAAAATTTTTTTTTTGAGCCTATCGAAAAATTACTGTATTTTTTTAGAGAAAGGCTAAATCTTAAGCTCTTTTTCAGAAATCCTAGTCGCATATCTCCACAAATATGATTAAAAAGTCGTTGAAAATGGGCTAATATCACATTCTCAATCATTTATTTCTATTAAAACTAAAACTATAGGATTGTTAAGGAAAAATAGCCTTGTTGGAGTATTTCGACTATTTTAGCGTGAACCATATTTTGAAATAACTCATTGTAAAATTAAATTTTACCTTAGATCTGAACGTCTGTTCGGCAATTTCTCGCTTACCGAGGCGGCCCCCTTAATAGCGTCCATACATTCACCAACTAACGTCAACTATAAAGATAGAAGCTTCGCTAGTGAGAGTGTGTCAGATTTAACACGATACTCCTCAATGTACACTAGATGATTAATTCAAGTTTTTAATTTGTTTGATAAAGCTCGAAAAATTGCTGTCAAAATAGAATGTAGTGGTCTGAAATCATGGTTTCCCTTATGAATATTTTTGAAATATGTAGTTTTTTTACACATCCTTGGTATAAGCTCTCAATTTTTTTTCAATAAAAATAATTATCTATCTATTTGAAAGAAATCCAAGAATCCCTCTCTGAAGTAGCCGTTTCACACTTACAACTATGTAGTTTTTAACATTACTTAACTTAAACCCAATTCTATTTTTTCACACTAATTCATTTACCAAGGGTAATCCAAGTTTTAAAACAATAGCTATTTCAAGAAATGAATTAATTTAGATTTTAAAAAACTATAACAGAAACCAAAACCCAATTTGTGCTGAAACAGTATTCCTCGTGGTAGTTTCTACATACTAAAAGCTTCATCCATGACCACAGACAATGTTAACATTGGAATCAGAGCTCCTTTTTTCTCTAAATATCCTCAGCCACGTGTATAGCAAACAGAGTGAGAGGGTAATATAAATCTTGCACCAGTCCTTCGACTAAGCGGTGGGAGAAATGTAGCTTAGGCAACCTGATTTACGTATCTGTATTGAGGGGATGGTACACACAGGGTGCGTTATTTAACTAGAAACATAGAGAAGATTTCACTAATTGTTTGAGAGTGCTAGATAGACTTTTAGCATAAGAGTCCATCTAAATTCCTACAATAGATTTATTTTTAGTAACTTTAAGATCACTTTTTTATGTATCTGTAAATAAGTACTATTACATTTAAAATATATTTAAGTAAGTATTATTATTATTATTATTATTTGTTGTTTAAGTCACAAAACAATAAAGCTGTTAGAGCCTTTACAATTAATATCAAATTTATCTAATCTATTCCATATGTGTATTTTGCTTATTCTAATAGCTAAAATGCTATAAGAACACTTATCAAGAACCAAACGAAACATATTTTATGGAATTCATTGTTTTACATAGTGAATTTCTACAAATTATCTCCAAACATTTATCAATTCTGTATATTATTTTAAAACTAATTATTACTTTCAATACTAGAAAGTAGACGTAATTCAAGAATCAGATTGGCGAAAGTTGTTTTAAACCATATTTTAGTGTAAGTTTAACAATATTATAGCTACATCTCATTCCGTATTCACAATAATAATTAATCCTCAATCAATACGTTTTTATATAACGTGTCTTCTTGGAGTGATACTGTCATCAAACCTTATCAAATTTTAAGAAAATGTTCTTAAAAATAAGTATTCATTTTTGTTTATATATATATAATATATTTATTTATTATATATAATATATTTATATATAATACACTTATTTATAATATATTTATTTATTATATATTATATATATATATTATTACTACTACAATAATTTTTTGTTTAAGAAAAAATGTGGGGCAACACGCAGACTGAATGTCAGACTCATCTATTTTGGTTTGACGGTGATGAAAACTTATACATCAAGGATGGTTCCAAATATTTTAAATTTCAAAAGAATATTAAAAGGTGGAATTCTAAATTTGGGATTAAAACTAGAATAGGAATAGATTGATTGAAATTTCAATTTACATTTGCGTAATCTAATGAATACAACTTAGCGCTGTGATTGTAAAATTGACGCACTGATGCGTGGTCCCCCCTCCCCCTTTTTCATTAAACTAAAATGGCGCTGGCAGTGTATGATATATAATGTTTTGGGATTTATGCAGGCATATATATGTATATTACATTTTATTTACTAATTTTACTATGTTGGATACTTTAAAATATTATACCATGAATCAAATAGTGTTGAATCTAAGAAAATGGTACTCTAACACAGAAAACCATTTCGCTCTTCATCTATTTGAAAAAGTCGTTCACATTGTGTCATCTTCTTTCACTGAATATTTGAAACATTTATAGACCTGTCATTAATTATTTACCAGCTACTGCCTGTAAGTGAGTACTTCTCAGCAACCAGCTGTGGTTAGAGCACGAAAGATCCAGTGGATGGATTCCTATCGATCCGATTAATGCACTTCATGGAAGTCTTACAGTTTTACTTTTCAATTTTCCATTGGAAGATAAAAGTGTGGTCAGTCTTTAATAGAAGGATGTATTTATTTCACTCAACTACGAAGCATAAGAAGAAGTCAACCTCGGTGGTTTTGGGGTTAAGTGCTCGCCCCTGGACCCGATGCTCGTGTGTTCATACCCAACCGGGGCGAATGGATTTCTCTTGAGCGATAAAAATCTGTATCACAACTTCCTTTTGAGGGAAAATAAAGCCGTTGGTCTCATGTCAATTGAGGCACGTAAAAGAACACTTAAAGCTACGTGAAAATACCTTTCCCGGCAAAATTGTCAGGCCCTTTCACTCTCGCTCATAGAAATTCTCATGTGCTAATATAAAATCATTCGGTTCAGAAAGTGGGCATTAAATACCTCAAATAAATGAAAAAATATATAAGAAATAGCTATAATAATAATATGTATAGGGGGAACTAAATGAAAATAGTTATTTTTTTAGCACCGCGTTTTATTACCCATTTTGGTTATACGCTTATGTACTAATTACTTTAATGGTATTATAGATTAGTAATGTATATTTATATAAAGTGTACCTGCATTTGCGTGAATGACGAGTAGAAAAATCACCCTTAGTACACTCGATGGAGATTCGAACCTCTATATCCCCGTCTTCGACAGTCTAGTCTACTGAGAGAATAGCACGTTAGACCACACTGACACTGAAGTGGATTTAAAATAGTTGGCCGGCCCCTTGGGCTAGTGGTCAGCGCCTCTGGCTACTGATCTAGAGGTCCTGGGATGGATTCCAGGTGATACCATAGGTATTTTTCTTTGAAAGAGGAGGTGATGTCACTATGTTTACCATGGTCTGGTTAGTTAGGCAGTTAGGTTTAAGATTGCCACTGGCTCCACACCTTCGTAATCAGTATCGACCAGTCATCTCATGTGGGTTTGACATGTTGACAACCTCCAAGGGATATCCTGGGCAACGGTCTGTTTCCACAGAGTGGATATAAGTCTACACACACTGCGACTGAACTAGATACTGGATCTCTCACGGTCAAATAGGCCGTAGGTAAAAGAATATTAAAATAATTGACGTCTTATTATCCAATCTGGCTAATGTGTTAAATGTGAGAGAAGTCGGAAGCTTTGACTTCGCCTTTAAAATTGTAATGTTGTTATTACTATTATTATTACTATACGAATTTAATTACTCTTATAAGGTAGGGTAGGTATGAGGATGGCAGAATGTATAAGAAACATACCCTCATCTGCGTGAAGTTAGAATAATTCAGAAATAATTTATGTAAACCAACCTCAACACAACTGTTTGGAATTCGAGCCCAGACCTCCCCAGTAAAACAGACTATATGAGCCTGACATTCAGTCCTCGTGCCACCAAAACGGGCTAGTCTTTATTGAAATATTATAATCAAGTTAATCGTTGATGGCGTTAAGAGTTTCATTCCACATTTGTCGCTATAATTATGTTATGTTTATTGTTTATTTATTTGAGGTATATAACGTGCACTTTCTGAACCAAATGATTACATCAGCACACAAGAATTTCCATGAGCGAGAGAGAAAGAGCCTACCAATTTTGCCGGGAAAGGTATTTTCACATACCTTCCAGGGTTCTTGCAGGCCCCTACATGACACAATCTACATGAGACCGATGGCTTTACTTACCCACCGAAGGAAGCTTTGAGCCGGATTTTTATCGCTTAAGAAAAATCCGTTGACCGTTTGAACCCACGAATATGGGGTTTTGAGACGAGCATTTTACCCCAAGACTACTGAACGCTATGATCACAGATCATGCAAGTATCTAACAATCTCACACATTCAGGAATAATGGCCCTTTGTATGAGATGATTCTGGAAAGCACAGTTGCAGCGCTGAGCCAAAGTTCTTAGGTTCAATTCTCGTGTATAGTCTATATGTCATTTTTATTCTAAATTGAAGCTACTTCGTGAATATAGTTAGTTAATTAATTTTTTTAGTGAGTGTTGATTGAATAGCAGCGCCGGCTACTTACGTTGGTGTGAGAGAACTCATATCCATCGGGATTAGCGCTGGGGATGATGTACCAATCAAAGTTCTCGGCGACATTCCTAATAGCAGCGTTATTGCTGGTCAGGAGCTCATTGATTATGTATGTTAGTGTCGCTGGAGCTATCCATTCCCTGGCGTGAATACCTGCACATCGAAGAGAACAAACGTGAAGCATTTACATAGAGGGATAAATATAGAATCTACCTTTTCAATGAATGGTTTTATCTGCACAGTGTCGTAATACACATCCGAGATATCCCCATTTTATCACGTTAGTTGGCTGTGATGAGTAAGGTATAATTTAAAGAAAATATTTCCAAATTTTCCTTTAAAAATAAAGTGAGAAATCATTAACGATGCACAGATTTGTCTGATTGCCAAACCCTTCCTTCACCTCTGACAAGATGTGTATTAGTCACAACTTGTGAATGTGAGGAATGCCAGGCCTCTACCATGGTTCGGATTCCACGTTAAATTGTAGGTCCTCCATTTCATCTCACAATAACCCTACCATTACACATTAGCGTAAGTGCGTATAACCCGAACGGGTAGTAAGACGCGGTGCTAATAATAATAACATTAATGATGAAAACAATTAGTACCTCAACAAGGATTCAAACCATTACCTTTCCATTATCCAGCAAGCTAGACCAGATAAGACTTGCGCCCTTGTACTCATAAAGGCATTTTTAAATTAAACAGTATTCTTTATTTTTAAATAATTAGAAAATGACACATTTTCTTAGTTAAGGCATAAAAATAACGTTTGAACAAAGTAAGCTCTGACCTCCCTCTAGGAAGACCCTGGGTTGTTGTTCCTGTGGGAGATCTTGAGGCCGAGGATTTGACGTCCCTCGAACGTCCTTCCGGCATGGATCAGAGAGGCTGCCGGGTAAGTGCGGGCCACTTCCTCCAACCATGAATAGATCTGAAGCAGACAATTATCCCTCCAATAGTATACATTGATGCCCCCAATAGTGCACATTTATGTCTCCAATAGTAGACATTCATGTCCCAATAGTAGACATTCATGTCCCAATAGTAGACATTCATGTTTCCAATAGTATACATTGATGCCCCAATAGTGCATTTATGTCTCCAATAGTAGACATTCTGTCCCCAATAGTAGACATTCTGTACCCAATAGAAGACATGATGTACCCAATGTAAACATTAATGTCCCCAATAGTAGATATTGATGTCCCCAATAGTATACTACAAATTTATGTATTCAATAGTATGCATTAATATCCCCAATAATATATATTGATTCCTCCAATAGTATGCATTGATGTCCCAATGTTTTATAAACAATGGATCGTCAAAGATGAATCTACTTGGATTGTAGACTAGGGTGACAAATTTAATTTAACTTAAATATAGATATTTGGATTTTTATTTTACTTGTACGCTTAACATCATGATTACAAACCACCGAATCTAAGAGCTAGAGATGAGTGGGGGGATTTATATAAATCGCAACCGCATTAAACAGGAAAAGGGTATGGGACGGTGATAAATCTAATGTGAAAAAACTTCCCCCCAGTGCATCCAAGCAAGATTCGATCCTCAACCTCTTCTTCACCTGAAATCCACTCTATTAGGATCGTGAAGTCTTAGGCCGCCTGTCTACCGGAGAAGTTTTAAAGGAGGAAACATATCTTTCAAGTAGCTCCTCTGCCCACACTGTCAAAATCAACTAAAATGAGATGGAGTTGGAAAAGAGGACGATATATAAACATCATTCTAATACGAATGCTAGGATTTATTGTTAACATTTCATCAACATAGGACCGATAAGAGACAAAACAAGATGTTTTTCTAAATTTTTCAAAAATGTCTCAACATCGTATATCCGAACGTTAATATTACATTACACATGACTGTGAACTGTAATATTATTATAACGTTGACGATATTTTTCTTGGCTGAAGGATGTGGAAAAAAAACTATTTACGTTCAGAAGTGACCGAGAACACATCAAGAGAAAAACAATGCATGCAATTCTTTTGTTTTTCCACTACTTCTTTATATTCTCTTTTATTTTCCATCGCCGCGTTATTATCACCGTTCGGGCAATACGCTTAGGTACTAATTACGCTACTGATTTTGGAAATTAGGAAGGCTATATTTATAAGAAGTGTACTTGCATTTTGCGTGGAGGGAGAGTGTAAAACCATTTTTGAAAAACTACCCGACCAAGACACGAACTTCAATCTCCCCGCTATCGGCAGTCTAATATATATTGCGAAAGTAGCGCGTTAGACCACGTGGCCACTGAAACGAGTGTCATTATGTTCGTTTTGGGTATTTTTATATATTTTTTTTAACACGCTGCTGCACTAAAGGTGACAATAGTTAGAATTTAAATTAAATTTTCCCCCATTCGCTTGAAGAGAGAGAGTGGGAAACCATTTATTTAAAACCACTCTCAGAACGCCTGGTCGGGTTTTAAACCCTAAACCCTCCATCACCAGTGAAACACATTCAATGAGCTTGACATTTATGCCACATGCCCACCGATGCAAGAGTATAATAGTTTATTAATTATTTAGTTTACATGTGTAAAAATAATTAGCATATTAATGCCACAGAGAAGTGTGAGGAATTTATATCTACTTATAGTAATATTTACCGTCAGGTACAGTTTATGGAGGTAGGAGGAATTTTGATTGAGGTCTAGGATAATATAGACTACAGGTACAATCCAATTTTGATAGAAAGAATCTTATCTGACATATATAAAAATTACTAGATCTACTTTCACGTATTCATAAGTCAGGTCAATTTATCTTAAGATGTCATTTTTGATCGATATTATCATTACCTATAAAAAACACTAATAAAATAGTAAAATGTTACTAACGCTGACCACATAATCATATGTTTGTATTTACTATATGGCTCTTCTTATTAAAATTAGATTATATCAGTTCCATTTAGTGTAAGTTGTGTCCTACCTGATCAATGCGGTAGTAATCGTTCCAACCGAAGCTTGCAGACCTGGCTTCAACTGAAGGACGTTCAGAATCCACGAGTCTGCACATTATTAAAAATAATGTAATCATGAGTTAGAGAAG
This sequence comes from Timema podura, assembly GCA_033556935.1. Taxonomy (NCBI): domain Eukaryota; kingdom Metazoa; phylum Arthropoda; class Insecta; order Phasmatodea; family Timematidae; genus Timema; species Timema podura. Next base: position 29,265,193 of record JAVRXN010000012.1, read on the forward strand.
GTTTTGTAACATATTTACATTTGATTTAAATTATACTGACAAATATAGGTCATTGCTGGATAATAGACAGGTCTCATATCACTTTGTAATAAAATAATAGATTCAGGCATTGTATATTAAGGGCCAGTTTCATGTCAGCTTTAGTACGCCTCAATTGCGGCGCTACACCAAATACAAGAAGACATCTACCTAAATTCAAATGTAATGGCCCAGTTTCACATATTAAACTAGATCATTCCATTCTGGTTTAAGTAGATGACGTCCTGCACTTAATTTAGCCTTTCCTTGAGGCCTACACAATATAACAATGAAATTGGCCCTAAGAGATCAGCCTTATATCACTTTGTGATCAAAGACAAACCTCATATTACTTTGTAATAAGAGACGAGCCTAATATCACTTTGTAACAAGATTAACTTACTTTTGAACATCCTCGATGAATACCACGTAGTTCGCGTTAATAATATTCATCATATCTTCAAAATCAGCGATCTTGTGAGGTGGTACCATTACATCCACGGTCCTGTTTGGCTGGGTAGGTCCTGCCCAAAAATTTAGCTAAAACAAAACAACATTTATACATCATGTTTTATACATATTAGTTCTTTACTGAATGGAAATCAAACCAGTAGTAAGCTATAGTACTTATTTTTGTATGTATGTTTATTTTATCATGAAAAATCAAATTATTAATGAATGTATCTGAAGAATAAAACAAAGTCATTTAAAATCGCGTTGAATCAGATTGATTTTAAAGTTTAATTTAATTAAACGTTAATATGCGACTGATTTTTTTGTAATGTCATTTCTTGTTGATGTGATATAGATCATTATATTAAATAACGTTTAGAAGCTTTACTTAAGGTTTTTAAAAATATTTTGTTGAAACTCAAACCTCATTTTTTTTTCTTTAAACAAAAACTTGGATTTCCTTTTACATTATATATCTTTTGCTTTTGTTTGCAGTGGAGTAACACCCAGGCCCGTGAGGTCTGCAATGCCTGGGGGGGGGGGGTAGAGAGGGGGGCCAGCCCCAATGGTATAAGAAGGCCCGTGAAAGGGAACTTTAAATTACTATAAATTTGGTGGAAATAATTGTAAACAAATATCTTATGCCCTGATTATTGACAGTTTAGATAGTTGAATATGTTCACTATAAAGTGTTGTAAGTTATAACTAAGATATAGCATTATTTAATTCTGTTTTAAATAGTGCAGTATTTGTTTTTATCTTCATGCAGTCAAGCTGACTGACTTAGGACATTCCCAACAAAAAACCTGGGCTAAAAACAGTCATTATAATGACAGTGATTACTAAATTAGTATAGTTATTTATGACTTTTAATTACTTTTTATAACATTAATTAAGGCGTTTTATGACTTGAAAAGGGGGGTCCGAAAATAAATCTTGTGGAGGGTGAGGTGGCAAGCTTAATCTGTCACTCCATTGTTTGTTTGTTCTTATAGCCTTATTTTATTTTTAATAATAGATAACAATCTGAAACTTGGTATTAATATGTAAAAGCCTTTCCTCCAATTAATTTTATGATCTCTTTACCTTATTAAAACAAATCTTTTATGCAGATATAACAACCATAATATTTTTAACTTTAATGCTAGCAAAACATACAATGATATAATAATTTGTGATTTTATAGTTTATATTAAATCAAAAACGGACATGTGCACCTGATTCATCAGGGTTCGTCTCTCCACACGAGTAATGTGTAGCTTAAATAGGTAATACAGCCCAAATGAGACGTATCATATGATAAGTTTCATGGATTGAGTACGCCTCAAGTACGGCGCTACACTAAATACATGATGACTCCGGCTTCCTTTTAAAAATACGAGGAGACCCTCTACGTTACATTATACTTAACGTTACGACACGTTAAGTGATCATGATCCTGGCATGTCTCGCGACATTATCTTTCCTAGATGCAATTTATTGTCTCTTGTTGACACTTACCCCATCAGGCTGATCTTCTATGTCTCTCAGAGAATCAACTTGGTCCTGTGTGGTCGGTACGACCCTGTAAACAACATAGTTGTCAAACCGAGCCTTTCCCGCCAATGCCACCCCCAACGCAAAAGCAAAGAGAAAAAGGTTGCATGCCCACATCTTGTAGGCTAAGCTTTGCCTTTCTACAGAATATCAAGACATAACTTGACGTTGCGAAAGTATGGGTGTCTTTTATATGCTTGTGTTAACGTAATTGTATTTCATTTTAAAAAAATTGTGATCGATCATTTGTTAGATGGGATTAGTGTGGAGTCAGACAAACCTTCATTGGTAATAATTTGTCACAAAAGAAACGCTAAGATAAAGTTATTTAGCAATGTAAGGTACTATGCCACCTTAAAGTGTCAAAGGAATTAAGTTAAGTAATTCATTAACTTTAGATTAAGCAGGGAGTATTTAATCTTAGTTGAATACTACATAATCAAGCTATAGCGAGTTTTTTTTTATAAATTTGTGCTAATGCATCATATGATTACAAAAATATCAAAGGGACATAAATGAAACTAAAATGTCGACTTTAAAATTTAGTATTTTGATTAATGTTATTCATTAGTAAATACCTAAACAGGCAGTAAGAAGTAGTGCTAAAAAAAATACAAGGGCATTATATAACTTTCCAAGCACATAGATGAATATAAACCCAAAAGGTAGTGCTGTACATGCCCTTGATGTATGCATTTACTAATTGTCATTTGAAACAAATCAATATCAAAATATTGCTGGTTGTAAACAGGTCTTTGTCCTTCCTCGGGTACACCGGGTTTGACCCCAGAGCATCGAGGCCTTAATTCTATCTAGATGGAGGCGATATCAGAGAGACAAACACATGTGGTAAAACATATATTATAGACACACTATTTTTTATATTTCTGATGGTTGAGTGTCTAAAGGGATGAGGGTTTCTCCTAGTTTGAGAAGTAGTGGCTCACTAACAAGAAGTAAGAAACGGTAGCGAGCCACGAGTGCCCAACTAAGTCTATTAGTCTCCAGGACTAATAGTAAGTTAACCAGCACACGTCTTGGTGAAACTGATAATAGAGTATCCTAACCATGTCTCAACACCTTTCCAGCCACTTCGGACCACTCCTCAGCGCCATCTTGAACTCAGGTCCCTTGCCCTCTAATCCCCCTGACCACTAAAGTCAAACAAGTAGAAAGAGATAACCTGCCTCAGTGGCGTAGTTAGCTAACGCGTTAGTTTCGTGTTGAGCTAGACTGCCGAGGAGGGGGAGATCGAGGTTCGAATCTCGCTCGGGTGAACTGGGAGTGGTTTTTCCTAAATGGTTTTCCACTCTCCCTCTACGCAAATGTGGGTTCATTTCCTCAATATTTAACCTTCCCAATTCCTAACCCATTAGCGTAATTAGTTCTTAGCGTATAACCCGAACGGGCAGACGCGAGTGCTAATTATCAAGTAGTAAGATCCACACCCAAAAGGTGGTGATATAACGATTAGTTAATGATTATGAGTTGAGCTTTTGTAATGAAAAAAAAATAAAATATTTATGTGTTGTGTATTTATTTCTATATTTTTGAATGAAAGAATTAATTTAATTTTAGATAATCTATAATATATAATATATAATCTATAATATATAATCTTGTGTTTTATTGGGCGCCAACTACCAACCCCATTTATTTTGGTGAGATAGGTAGATTTTTAATTATAGAATAAATTTATCCCCATAAACTGCTCAGCGGTAATACGAAAACCCCTTTTCTCAAGACCCCTGGACTTTACCTAAAGTTTGGACTTAAGTTGGACACTTACAACCGAAGACTTCCTGATGCAGGTTATTATTCTTGATTTGACCAATCCACTCTACTGAGCATCGCTATACATGGGATGCAAGTTCAGAAGAAAATACAATGTACATTGATGTAAATAACAATAAAACAATTAAATTTAAAGAGTAATTTTAATTATTGAAGTGAAAGATATTCTTAAATGAACCCTACCTATGAAGCATGCCTCGTATATTATAATACTATTAAAGGTATTGTTAAGCAATACTTGAAATTGTTAAATTCTCACTTGAATTGTGAGTATATTTGAATATACATATTTCTTTAAGCAAATAAGATTTTTACAACAAAATTTATTCTTTATAACATGTAACAATAATAAACAAAAAAAAAAAATAGTTCTGAGGTGGACAAAAAGTATTAATTCTAGTTTGGAAACTGAAAATTATTTGTCCTTCTTTAGTAATTTTAAGGATTATGCTTAATTATTTACATCCGTAACAGGATGTTTACAGATGGATTGGATCTCACCCGAAAATGTCCTTGCTCTGGTAAAAATGTTGAATCAAAGCTCCGTCGATATTTAACTCTCTGACCTTAAATTTCCACCAAGATCTTCTTTGAGTGCTTCCACTCAACTTTCTTCACGAGTTTATACAGCTTTTAGAAGTTTTAGATGAATAACATTACCATGAACCTTTTAAAAAAAAATATAATTGAAGGATCCGCAGATCGGATCCTTCCTTACACTTTCGACGCCAATTTTCGAGAGTCACAACAATAAGTAAGACAAAACACAAACACGTTATTTTTGTTTAAAATAAACAATCACCGGCCTAGGAGAAAACATTCGCCGGGATTTGTAAGCAAGAATAAAGCAAACAATCTTAATTATTTAGAGATTGGGGGTATTACTAAAAAGATAATGATACATTTTTACAAAGAAACATAATTCATCTTTAAAAATTAATTCAAACTTGGCACCAAACAAAAAAAACAAAACGAGAATAATAATTTCTTCCGCTAGGGGCAATTAATGTTTCAAGAGACAGCCAGATGCTATAAGTGTCCAAGAACATAAAAATAAACGAATCGAATAGTTCCGAAATAAACCACTCTCTGGAGCAGATAGCGTTAAAATCACCTACCAACAAAATTAATAAACATGGCGGGTTGGCAGTTTATGAATAAAAATAAAAATAAAGAAAGATGATTTAATAAAGTGAAATAAAGGTAAGTAGATTATATGTATAACATATATTTTAATTGTAAATGAATAAATAATGAATATTCAAAACTTTAGAAGTTTTGAATGAAATTTAAAACAAATAAACAGTAAAATTGACAACGATATTATATATTTGAAGAATTTAATCAACTGATTATTAGATTTCTATTGTAAGTAACTCTTTTAACCAAAAATAACATCACAGAAATGCCCCTCGATGCTACGATTTTAATCTAATTTATTATATTAAGAGCGTAGTATCTACTTAAAAGATGTTATTTTCTGATATCAAACTTAGACGCTCAGTTGATCTCCGTGGTTAATGAAAGTGGATTTGAATTTCAACAGCCCGACTCAAAATGCACCCTACTCTCTCTAGTTCGGGTTACGGTTTAAAATGTGTGTTTATTTAATTAACTTAAAACTCTTCAAGTCTTCTTGGTATGGTATTTTCTTCCAGATTCTGAACGAATTACTTCAACAACTTCCCAAATATTAGAGATGCCACATGTTTGTCAGCTGTTAACATCAGCTGATCATTTCACAACATTGAACATTCAAGTTCAAGGTCACTCGGCTTGTAAGGTTAGAATCTATTAAATATATGTGATTATAATACTGTTCTTCACGTGTTAATATATTTATTTAATGCCACGGTAATGGTAAATAACCAAACTACTCACTTTAAATCAATCAGTCGAAAATACCCATTTTCTTGGAAAACTTGCTGTTTACTTTTAATTCATAACTTAATGAAAAATCAAATATTTGGAATTCACAGTTATTTTCTTAACAGCTTAGAGACATCCTCTACTTAACAAAAGTATTCTCCATACTTAAATATATTTTAAAGACAAAAATAATTTAGAAGAAACATGCTTATATTGAGTTTAATCTTCTCATCCCATAAAAACTTGAGGGCCTAGAACCCTTTCCATAAAAATCCTTAAATTTCTTCAATTGATATGGCAAATAGACACCCTTCTTCATATAATGTAGAAGTCTTTAATAAAAATTACAAATATTTCTCTCCCTAAACTTTAAAACAAAAAAATAGGTGTGCAAACTCAAGTTATCGCAACCTTTGTGACACCTGTAGTCATTCTCTTTAGCCACATAAAATGGCTTAAAACCAACTATTTTAACTTCCGATGGATATGATCATTAACTTAAGGATATTCTTTAACTATATAAATTATTTTCATTGCCAAAATTATACATTTTGTACTTTTAAATTGTAAAAAGGAAACAAATCCTTTAGTGGTTTTGGCACTTTGCCACAGAAAAATGAATAGGCCTTGACCTTAAAGTTAGAATTTCTTCATTCCATTAATGAATATATTAAATACATCCTCTTCTTCAGCTTTCTTGTTAAAATAATTAAAATATAATCATAATTTCTTCCTCAAAACTTGAAAAAGCAAATGCTCTCTGAGTCATTTTCTTTACATCTTGACAGAACGTAGAGTAGGCTAACCCTTATTTCTTTGTATTTCTCAATTCTTTTAGTGAAACCAGTTATTATAAACTCTTTTCAAGGTTATGTAGAAGTATCATTCAAAGATATTAATAATAACCCTTTGAAATAATTGAAAAGGAAATAGAATATTTGAAAATTTAGGCCCACGCCTAACTTGAGTATTATCAAATGTTTGTATACACATTTAAACTTACTCAAACTTGTCATAGGGGTACTTTCCAACAGCCCCTCAATATTAATGTCAGTTCTCAAAAAGAAATATTTAAATTACATATCATTAAACTCAAAAATCATATATTTTTAAAGCGTTAAAATGGATTTAACTCTTTCTCTCTTCAATTCTTCGCAGTCAAATGCAGATTTTAGCCTTGATATTATAAACAAAACAACAAGTTGATCACTCTTCTTACAAATAACATACATATAATATAACATAACATAAATAACCTTCTTCTGTTCTAGCATTCTTCGCTACATTTCTGTTCCGCTGCGAAACAACTCTTGGCCTACTTTATATTTGCACAAGATCAACTGCTTGACCTGTCTTCAAGATCTTATTAAGATGAAATACACATTATGGAGGTATATAATGTTCTACCATAGACTTTTCTTTGATAGTATAATATCTGAGTGGCCTCATAATTTTTAGAGGAAAAATGAGACAAAATAATAGATAGTCCATAAAATTAGACGAAACTGAACTTTGGCTTTTGTTACACCATGCTGCATACAGATTCTCATTCCAGCGCTCTCCATAACACTGTTGACCTTGCTAGTAACTGATAATCACTTAATAATAATTACTTCTGTTGGAAAAACAAAGTAAATAGCTCCTTCACGAAAAATAATTGAGTATCATAGTTCTCTCAATAAAACATAACTTTCTCCCATACACCGTAGATCCTTTATGAAAAATAATTGAGTATCTTAGTTCCCTCAATCAGACATAACTTTCTCCCATAAACCGTAGATCCTTTATGAAAAATAATTGAGTATCATAGTTCCCTCAATCAGACATAACTTTCTCCCATAAACCGTAGATCCTTTATGAAAAATAATTGAGTATCGTAGTTCCCTCAATCAGACGTAGCTCCTCCAAATAAACAAAAATCACCTCTACATTGGTACCGTCACTGTCTTGTTATCAGTGAGGACTTATAGGGCCATCAAACATATTGACAACTGTCATAAACTCCAAAACATTACTCTCCTCATCGCTTCTTCATCTCGTAGAACCTCCTATACATATAATTATCATCCTCGTTGGAGCGCTGGGGTGTACTCTTGCATTTCTTTGGTGATTTTCACCAAATTATGGTCCTTGGTGACATAAATATATTTTTCCTCGACGTATAATAAGGTAGAAATAAATAGTAATTGTAATAAAAAAAATGATCTTGTTTTCTTCAAAACAGAATTAGGCCTATATGTAAACAAATGTGTATTATTTCACCTAGACATGTGCCTCAAATGAAAATTTTTAGGGACCTCTTTTGTTCACACTATTCCTTCTCCAATCGCATACCGAGCTTCAGGGATTCCTCGACTCCCATAACCTTCTTCTGTTCTGAAACATTCCCTCCTCCAACAGTAACCCGAGCTTCAGGGATTTCTCGACTCCCACAACCTTCTTCTGTTCTGAAACATTCCCTCCTCCAACAGTAACCCGAGCTTCAGGGATTTCTCGACTCCCACAACCTTCTTCTGTTCTGAAACATTCCCTCCTCCAACAGTAACCCGAGCTTCAGGGATTTCTCGACTCCCACAACCTTCTTCTGTTCAAAAACATTCCCTCCTCCAACAGCAACCCGAGCTTCAGGGATTTCTCGACTCCCACAACCTTCTTCTGTTCTGAAACATTCCCTCCTCCAACAACAACCCGAGCTTCAGGGATTTCTCGACTCCCACAACCTTCTTCTGTTCTGAAACATTCCCTCCTCCAACAGCAACCCGAGCTTCAGGGATTTCTCGACTCCCACAACTCTTTGAAACTATGTCCTAAAACTTATTCCAGGATCAAAAATAGTCCTCCTACAATCCCTAGGCTGAGATTGTGGAAGAGAGGGCCTAATTCCACTTCCTCCAACTAGCCATACATTTCCTAGATCTGGAAGAAATCCATGTCGCTTCCTTTTACCGAGGCCTCGTTTCTTGATCCTTGGTTTGCTCTTGTTGCAGGTATCATCTTGATTTGATGACTGCCATGTGACCTGGTTCCTGGTCCAATGATGCGAGGAGATATTGAATAAGACATCCTGAATATCAAAATATTTAGGGCATTCTTCATTGTTTCGGTGTTGGTGAAGAACACTCCTCCCGATGTCAGTAGCTTCAGTTTGCAGTTCCACTCTTAGAATGCTCCTTGTATCCTGGCTTATCGTCGCAGCTGACCAGACATCTCTTACAAGTTTTGTCTCTGTGGGCCCATTTGACGACACACCAAAACAACTTGACAATAGCACTTCATCGTTTACCCACAAAGTGCATGATAATTTCTCTACTTCAGAAACCCTTGTTTTTACATGAAATGACTCATTCGACTCTTTAAACTGCATGACTTCATAGTCAACTTCCCAGTCAAAATTGTTCACATGACTGCGAGAATGACCCATTATTGGAACACGTGACTGACTTATGTAGTACTCATTAGGGGTTTCACACAATTGTGAATCGCATTTCTTGTAGTAGTAGGCACCTAAATATATGAAAGGGTAAATATAAGAACCATTCGTCGAAGGGTCCTTAACTGGCATTATTACCACTTGCTCTGGTACTTCCTCCACTGCTGCCACTAGTTTCTCCCCAGTCGTTGACAAGTCCTGTACTTGCGCCTCGACCTCTTTCCCCTTTTCCGCCAATTGGTTGTGGACTGACCTAAACTCGGTACTATAATGGTCAAATCTTGAGATAACATCATCCCTTAGTGATTTCATGTTATTCTCCATCTTTATCATGTTATTCTCCATCTTTATCATGTTATTCTCCATCTTTATCATGTTATTCTCCATCTTTATCATGTTATTCTCCATTTTTTCCTCCAAAGATTTTATGTCCTTTTTAGCACTTTCCCTTAAATCTTCCTTTAGTGACTTCATGTCCCCCCTTAATACTTGCAATAGGTCAAACATAGTAAACTTCTTCACTATCCTTGGAGCTTCCTCTAACTTCTCCACAGCTGAAATATTCCTACTGCTATCCAGGGCATCTGCCCCCAATGGTTTACCATCCTCCATGGGTGGAACTACTGGTCGTACACCTGCCATAAATATTTATTCAAAAGATGTGACATAACTATCATCCCATTCCTCCGTTCGGCGCTCGGCTTGAGGCATGACAACATCCTCTTCCAACTCCTCTGCTTCTACACTGACCGATGGTTGCTGGGCATCCATGTCTATATTTTCGAGCTGCTTACGTGCCTTGCTACGTGTATAATACTGCCCCTCTGGCATAACCTTCTTCACGAAGTAAAATGACCCAAAACCTAATTGAGGTAAACTGGCCTTGTCATAAAAATGCTCTAGTGTAAGTTGGCCGCAAAGAAACATCAACTACTTCCTCAAGTCACAAATAGACCCTAGTGTAATCAGGCCTCAAAATATATATTTTACTGTCCTCTCAAATCACAAATATGCCCTAGTGTAATCAGGCCTCAACCTATACAGTCCTTAAAATAACTTTAGGTATAACAATAGCCCCACGTTGGGCGCCACTGTAATGAAAAAAAAATAAAATATTTATGTGTTGTGTATTTATTTCTATATTTTTGAATGAAAGAATTAATTTAATTTTAGATAATCTATAATATATAATATATAATCTATAAATATATAATCTTGTGTTTTATTGGGCGCCAACTACCAACCCCATTTATTTTGGTGAGATAGGTAGATTTTTAATTATAGAATAAATTTATCCCCATAAACTGCTCAGCGGTAATACGAAAACCCCTTTTCTCAAGACCCCTGGACTTTACCTAAAGTTTGGACTTAAGTTGGACACTTACAACCGAAGACTTCCTGATGCAGGTTATTATTCTTGATTTGACCAATCCACTCTACTGAGCATCGCTATACATGGGATGCAAGTTCAGAAGAAAATACAATGTACATTGATGTAAATAACAATAAAACAATTAAATTTAAAGAGTAATTTTAATTATTGAAGTGAAAGATATTCTTAAATGAACCCTACCTATGAAGCATGCCTCGTATATTATAATACTATTAAAGGTATTGTTAAGCAATACTTGAAATTGTTAAATTCTCACTTGAATTGTGAGTATATTTGAATATACATATTTCTTTAAGCAAATAAGATTTTTACAACAAAATTTATTCTTTATAACATGTAACAATAATAAACAAAAAAAAAAAAATAGTTCTGAGGTGGACAAAAAGTATTAATTCTAGTTTGGAAACTGAAAATTATTTGTCCTTCTTTAGTAATTTTAAGGATTATGCTTAATTATTTACATCCGTAACAGGATGTTTACAGATGGATTGGATCTCACCCGAAAATGTCCTTGCTCTGGTAAAAATGTTGAATCAAAGCTCCGTCGATATTTAACTCTCTGACCTTAAATTTCCACCAAGATCTTCTTTGAGTGCTTCCACTCAACTTTCTTCACGAGTTTATACAGCTTTTAGAAGTTTTAGATGAATAACATTACCATGAACCTTTTAAAAAAAAATATAATTGAAGGATCCGCAGATCGGATCCTTCCTTACACTTTCGACGCCAATTTTCGAGAGTCACAACAATAAGTAAGACAAAACACAAACACGTTATTTTTGTTTAAAATAAACAATCACCGGCCTAGGAGAAAACATTCGCCGGGATTTGTAAGCAAGAATAAAGCAAACAATCTTAATTATTTAGAGATTGGGGGTATTACTAAAAAGATAATGATACATTTTTACAAAGAAACATAATTCATCTTTAAAAATTAATTCAAACTTGGCACCAAACAAAAAAAACAAAACGAGAATAATAATTTCTTCCGCTAGGGGCAATTAATGTTTCAAGAGACAGCCAGATGCTATAAGTGTCCAAGAACATAAAAATAAACGAATCGAATAGTTCCGAAATAAACCACTCTCTGGAGCAGATAGCGTTAAAATCACCTACCAACAAAATTAATAAACATGGCGGGTTGGCAGTTTATGAATAAAAATAAAAATAAAGAAAGATGATTTAATAAAGTGAAATAAAGGTAAGTAGATTATATGTATAACATATATTTTAATTGTAAATGAATAAATAATGAATATTCAAAACTTTAGAAGTTTTGAATGAAATTTAAAACAAATAAACAGTAAAATTGACAACGATATTATATATTTGAAGAATTTAATCAACTGATTATTAGATTTCTATTGTAAGTAACTCTTTTAACCAAAAATAACATCACACTTTATCCAATTAAATGCCAGTATACACAGTAAACCAAAATGATCTAATGTGTTCATGATTATATTGCCTTGTGGTAGCCATACTTGTTGGTTATTAAGGTGGGAATGTATGGACGAGAGAAACGGCCAGCGTTTTTCATTTTTTATAGAATATCATTATTTATTTGTAATTTTTTGCATTTTTATTGCTTCAGTAAAAACCTAGATTTTTAATTTTCTTCACATGGTGACCTCAACATTTATTGAATATTTGTCAAGAGTATCCTGGAATTTAATGACAACTTTTTCTCTTAATTTATAAAGTTTGTCATTTAATGTCGCTAAGCTCATGACAGACTATTGACCACTGTTGACATCGCATCGCATTCGCATCCTTAGCACCGCGTCTTACTACCCGTTCGGGTTATACGCTTAAGTACTAATTACACTAATGGGTTAAGAATTGGTAAGGTTGAATATATATTAAGTGAACCCGTATTTGCGTGGAAGGCGAGTGGAAAATCATGTAGGAAAGGCCATCCCCAGTTCACCCAAGCGAGATTCGAACCTTGATCTGCCCGCCCTCGGCAGTCTAGCTTAACACGAAGCTAACGCGTTAACTAGCTACGCCACCGAGGTGGGTATGCGTGATTATAAACCCATCCTAGCAAAAAATAAATGAATTAACTTGAGTAAAGGGTGACCTGGTGGTCTAGGGGTAAGGTGTCAGACTTCTGTGCTGGGGGTCCGGGGTTCAATCCTCGGTCCCGGCACAGATTTATCTGATTGCCAAACCCTTCCTTCACCTCTGACAAGATGTGTATTAATCACAACTTGTGAATGTGAGGAATGCCAGGCCTCTACCGTGGTTCGGATTCCACGTTAAACTGTAGGTCCTCCATTTCATCTCACAATCACCCTACCATTACACATTAGCGTAAGTGCGTATAACCCGAACGGGTAGTAAGACGCGGTGCTAATAATAATAATAATAATAATAATAATAATAATAATAATAATAATAATAATAATAATAATAATAATAATAATAATAATAATAATAATAATAATAATAATAACTTGTGTGAATTAAAACACGTAGGGCCTATTTCCTCTGGCACGACGACGTCCCTAGACCTAAGACGTTCGAGGCTTTTTGCCTCTCGTTAGCCCTCCCTCACCATTCCAACTTGCTATGTTCCTGCCCTTAGGAATGCTTTATTTGGGCTAAAATTATTTCTGCAGCAGCAAAATTTCAAAAGGAAATATATTTTGATAAAAAAATTTCTTGTATTTATTAAAAGTTGTTACAAATTGAATAATATCTTTTTCGTTGAATGAACTTTACAAAAATAATGTAAAATAAATTTCCGTATGAACGTGTTATAATGCGAATGTCTTGGATTATCGATATGAAAATATGTAAGTTAATTAACTATCGTGTCCCGAGTTGTGTGATTGATGCTGTTGTTTGTGTCTTATCAAATAATGAACTAAAGCCTACTAGATGCTCTGATAAGTACGTGGCTCATGACAACAGTTATCATTAGTACCGTAACACGTCTCAAAGCTCAAACCTAATCCACTTTGAGGGCCAAGTAAACCATTAAAGCTAAATCAACGCTATCCTGTTTGACTAGCGGGACTGAGTCCAAGGAAAGCGGTTTCTATTCTTTCTCCAGACGAATATTGGTCCATCTATTATTAATTGTGCTTATTGGGCTGGAGTGAGTTTTTAATTAAACTGCTCTAAAAGTATATTTTTTAAAATTCACTGCACCCCAAGAAAAAATATTAATAAAGAAAGGACTGAATTCTTTTTCTTTAGCATAACACATGCATTTTTACATGTTTATTGGTACGTCAACAACAGGTCTATTAGCAAACTTGTTTGTACTTTACATTTTTCACTGTTGTTTTTATGTTGGGTCACCTTTCATTCTTCCTTAACTTTTAGCCTTTATTTAGAGGCAACTAAAATCTATTTATAGCATTGTATTTTGTAAATCTTGAATTTGGCGGCCTTACTTTTCCCACAATGTTTCACTAGCGCTGACTTATGAAACCCCATATTAAGGGAGTTGCTCTCGGAGAACCGAAAGGCCTAGTTCACTCTCAATGGATTTTTCGTGAAAAAATCAATTTAGGACTGCTCTTGTAATTCTTTAGAATTATATTTGTGTGAAACCAGTGATTTATCAAGACTCACATTACTAGGAGCAAGTATTGTTTACAAGGCCGTAGTCAGGGGGTATTTTGGGGGGGTTCAACCTCCCCCCTTCCCCGAAATTTTATGAACAATATATATATATATATATATATGGCTTTATTTATGGTTCAAACAACATCAATATTAAGGTAAAAGTACAAATTTGGGTGTTTTGTTACCATAAAAAGCACTTCTGAGAGCCTCTAGAGGTGTTTAATACTCAGAATTTGTCCTAGCCTCTGGCGGTTGGGGGGGTTATTTTACCATAAAAAGCACATCTAAGACCTTCTAGAGATGTTTAACTATATAAAATTTTCCTAGCCCCCGGCAGTTACGGAGCTATGTTACCATAAAAAAAAACACTTTAGAGAGCTTTTAGAACTGTTTATCATTTAGAATATTTATAGCCTCCAGCAATTGGTGGATGTGCCCACCAAACCCCCCCTGAAATTATTGGCTGGTTACGGCCTTGATTGTTTAGGTAAGCTGCCACTTGCTCCCACTTCCCTACATGTACCCTACATTTACCCTAAAAATAAGCAAGCTTACCTTGTATAACTACCCTATGAATAAAATAGTCACAGCTATTATTTATGCTTTTAGTAAGAATTACTCCAGCTGGATATCATATTCTGAAAATTGAAAAATGACACCTGGACACGGGAATCGAAGGTCATAGTTTAATCCGTCAAGGTAAGGCTTTTAGTTTGCAGGACGAACAGAAGGATCCGACCATTATTATTTTCCGTGATCGTAGCGTTTGTCTCCCAGAAGTTTGTTAGTTTGTTCGACTTTCCTAACGTACCGGTATTGGTAGTTACAGCTTGTGTATATGAGCACACGTGCACATCAACAACTAATATTTTTAGTACAATAGTATATTAGTTTGGTTTTAAATACTTAGTTAGGCTATCTAGATCTATGTGATAATTTATTACCCTAAATAATCACGCCCTACTATTACCGATTTGTTGGTGTCATGTGGGCAACTGTGTTGTGTGCGAGCTTTGGAGATAAGTTCTTGTATGCTGTTTGGCCGCACGCTATGTGCGCTAGAAATACGTGCTACTGTTGGAGCTCTAACGCGCATGCGCACCACAGAATTGCATAGCTCTTATGGAGATTTAACTTGGGGAATGTGCACATCTGCTGCCGCGAACATTTGAATGTTTTAACAAGCTCCCCCTTATCACAACCCTCGATATTCGGGTCATCCGAGCTGATCCTAGCAAGCTAGAATGTTTGTGACACTCGTGAGTCCAGCCATTATTTAGTCTAGAGAAACCAAGCAGTTTGAAAGAGTCATTTTATCTTTCTTTCTTTTGATTGGTTATTCGGGAGTGATTTTTTTAACATTTAAATATACTTTGTTTAAACCTTGTGTCGCTATATACATAAAAAATATTTTTTTATATAAAATGCATCTTAGCTTATTGATAGACGTACCAACTTTTTTTTTTGTAAAGTTTCTTTAAAGATGAATACGGTGCAATATATTCTAAACAGTGATAAATCAATTGATCTGGATATTATAGTAATTAAAAGGCTAGGATCTAATAAACCAAATTTATTAGACCTAAATGATATGAAGCCATTCAAGATTTTTAAACATAAACGGTGTGATTTGGGGGGAAATAATTTAAAAAATCAATTCCGTTCTTGATTACATTTTACTCTATAGTGATGAGTCGAACCAGCTCATTGGCACGAGCTACGAGTCTTAAAGACTATCTCGCACAAGCTTGTTCATTCAAAAGTCGTTCAGTCATGTCATTCACCGCATGGATTGGTTGGTCCCGATCCTTCAACAACCCCTTCCTCTACCATAGTGAGCGAACGACCTTTAGTTCGTTAAACTCTTTGTTTTTATCACCGCGTCTTAATAACTGCTCAAGCTATACGAATATGTACTAATTCAACACTAAACATGTTAAAGATGATGAATTTAGTGGTAGTGTGCCCACATTTGCGTGGAAGGAAAGTGTAAGCCCATTTTGGAAAAACCACCCTCAGTACACTCGATTGAGATTCGAGTCCCGTTGTCGCTGTCATCGGTCAGCTCCTATTTCAAACGTGTGAGTGTGGTAGGCAGGCCGAAAATTGATGAATGTACAATGTTAAAATTAATTTTAAAGAGGTTGAGTGTCACGATAAGCTTGACGTTCCCTTAAGGTTCACTTAAAGTAAATAAACTAGTTAAGTGAACGTTAAGTTAACTGCATTATGACAGCTTAAATTTAAAAACACGAGTAGAACCTTCACATGCCATTATCTTACGTGAAAGTTAAGTGAACGTTAAGTGTATCGTGATCCCGGCATAAGAGTTGGATGGATATGTATCTGTATATAGTTTAATGTCAAGCTTATATATATCGTATTCTAGCAACCTTGAACTTTCAAGTTCCCCATGGCCAGAAAGTGAAGCCCCATCTGCAGAGTCCGTAAGCTACGCATCCTTATAATTCTTAGATCCTTAAGAATGGAAATCACGTCCACACAGTCTGTATCCGTATCTGTAATCACGTGATCATGCCAACCAATGAGAAAGTTGGAAACACTGTCCAATTAAACTCTTCGAAAGAAAATTTTCTAGAGCCAAGAGCAAGCATACAATATCCCAGCTGAACAATATTATTAACATAAGTAATTACACAATATATTTTGATGAAACGTCCAGGATAGGGTACATTTTAAGGTAGGTTAAGTGCAGTCACACATAAAATATTAGAAACATGAGCTAGTCAGTATAATTGCTATGAAATTATAATTGGTGCTTTCATTTAGATGCGCACGCACGTTTACTTTGCTGTGATTGGTAGTCCTTAGCAGTCTATATCGACTAGTCCTTAGAAGTCCGTAACGACTATTTCTTAGAAAGTTAAAGTTGAGTCAACCTCTACGGGGCGATAAGGACTAAGGAATATGGAGACAGTGCAATCTGTTAGGTGGCTTTCACACGTGACGATGTTTTTCTGTCCCCGTAAGCGGCTCCATCTTTGGATAAAGACGGCGCTCGCCATCTGTACCAACGGCGTGCCGTGCCTTGTTTAACTCCCTCCAATTTGCCTTTTACATTTCCTCGTTATGCTTCAGTGCACTAACCTGAACCAAAGGAAGAAGTTGTATGTACAAAACTCCTTTTTTCTTCTCGTCGTCCAACGTCTTGAATTCTAAGTTGATTAAAACACAATCCTTCCTCCAAGCTGACGATGACTCAGTCAGAGATTTGTATTTCTCTAAGCTTCTGTCTCAAAGCACTGGACTCAATTCCACTTGTGAAATTAATGCCTCAACATCGATTACTAAAGTTCCAGAAGCCATAGCGTTTATTCACTACAGCGAAAAACGTGAGACCGTGCCGTGCGGACCGAAGGTGAGATACCATGGCGTGTGAAGAGATACATTAGACACAATTTATCTTGATCATTTCAGCGCGCCGTTCACGACACGGTGGCCATCCCTAGATTGAGATACGCCGTGGTTACCACGGTGGCCGTTCACGGCATTCTCGCTGGGCCATCACGTGTGAAAGCTCTCATTTAAACCTGAATACCTCGATAATCACGGTGACGACGAAAAACCGTCACGTGTGTAAGCCGCCTTATAGTGTAGTCGATCTCTTATGGAGTGTTACGCACCTTACAGATACGGAGTTTGGTTTTGGTTTGTTAGTTATATCAAGTTAATTTTAATTTATTTAAAAATTCTTTTTGTGTGTTAATTTTTATATAAATGAAAAATATATAGGCCCTAGTTAGAAGTCAAGCTTATAATACAAATATATTATTTTCTTCGTGAAAAAATATTTTATAATTCTTAACCATTTAACTTTGAGACAATAAAATATATTTCGATTATGTTTTAAGACATTACTTGTCCTCGGATACAATATTTTACTCTTTACATTTAGTTGGCTATATTTATAAACCTATATAAATGTATGTGTTGACCCAACTAATCAATGTTAAATATTTATTCACAATATTACACATAGGTCATAATGGCTACTGTGACTTATTACTTTATTATTAAGGATTTCGATTAAACCACAAAAATTTACATGTAGCGGTCTCTTTGTTAACAAGAGAGGCACGCAGTTTTCCAGTGATAGCTATATTATAGAGATCAATGGATTTTATACAGACTTTCACTTTTCATGATTTCAGGTTGTTTGTGGTATAACTGTTTTTCTCTAAAATAAATGAACAGAGATTTAAATGAAACACAAATAATGGCTTCACCGGCTCCAAAATCTCCGGAACTTACAGATAAAAACAAGAAATATGATAGACAACTAAGGTATTTGTGCAAAAAAAATAGTTGAATACACATTATATAAAGTTGTGTTGTACACGTATATTTTGCTGTAAAAGGATAGTTGTTACCGAGTGAAGCTTTAATTGTGAGTTGGGAAAACAATCAAAAGGTTAGGTTTAAAAAATCAAACTTCACATACACAAGCTTCTATCAAGGAAAGATATTTGAATTCTTAGGTTTATTTTAAAGATTGAACTTAGAATTTATTGAAATAAAGTTAGGAAAGTTATGGAGGAGGCTGGAGGGGAAACAGCTGTTGTAATGAGAGTAAAGAGTAGGCCTATAGATGAGGAAAACATGAGCTATGTTAAAACTGAAGGTAGAGAAGGTATGGATAGAATGGTTTCAAATAAAAAATTGAACGAAGAAGAGAAGTACTCTCTTAACTACTATTGTTTGTAATATTAATGTAAATGATCATGAATAAAGTGACACTAGAACTCTGCGAGGAAAGAATGAAAGTCATTGGCTGTATTCGAATAGTCTACTTATGCGGCGTCGCCTTGGCTCGTGGCCTTCTTAGCCGCGTTGGCAATCAAGTGACCAAGTGTAGATCTGTCCAAATAGTCGCGAACGTTACCGATGCAGTCTTCTCGAGGTCTTGGTAACTATGGATACGGAAGACTACCAGCCATGCACTGTTCTCGCTGTGTTGGTTGCGGTGTTTGACTGGCAATTGTTTTAGTACTAGTGTTTCGTCTGCTAGAGCATAGTTTCTAAGATATTCAGTAGGAAGCAGCACTGCGGGCCCAAGTGTGTTGCCATTCGAATAGTTTGATTCAGTTTTCACTATGAACACCGCGAGAAGTGTAAAATAATCAACACTGCATCAAGTCTAAAACTCAAGGGTCCGACTTGGGAGTCTTGGACTATTCGGATACAGCCCTAGTGTGTGCTGATGACTTGATAGTATGGGAGTAGAAGGAAGAGGAAGTAATAAGGAAGTGAAGGATTATGGAATGGAATTTAGCACGTTGAAGTGTGGATTGATGGTTATGACAAGAGGATATTCCCTAGTAAAGCTATAAAGTTGAAGGGAGTATTAGTACAGCTGAGAATGGTACAAAGTGTAAAATATTTTGGAAGCGTGATTGAGGCAAAGGTTGGGAATAGAGAGAATTTAATAAGAAGAGGGCAGTAGGGGGAGTTGTTCTATAGGTGTGTAAGAGACCTGCTATTGATAAGAGAAGTGCCCTTTAAGGGTTCCAAGGAAGAGCTATATCCTACACAGGGCATAATTTGTACCCATAGTCACATATACAACATAAACATGAACATTGAATGTAAAGCCTAGTAGTGTACGCACTTGGAAACATTGTGTCTGAAATATTTCCTGCTGCTTACAACTATATTGTTTGCAAACACTAAAACATTGTTTTTGCATCTATGTTATTTCACGTCCAAACTTTAATGGTGAAACATTGTTTCCCGTCCAGAGTTCAGTTGAGTACAAGATGTCTTCTGAGCAGGATGCTGCTCTGATGTGTGCTTATTTACATAGCTAAGGACCACTCAAAAGGCCTAATAATAAAACAGTGATGTGCTCAAACGGTGCTTCAAACTGGTTCATACTTGGCTAATAAGCTTCTAACAGAACTGAAGCTTGAAGACGGTAGTGGTTTTAGGAATTTTAGTCCCATGTTTCTTACAAATTTTTAAGTTATTTTACATATGGCTGGTACCAGAATAGTTAATGACTGGCCTTGTCCAGGTTATTTGTTGTCGACAATGTTGGCAAATACGTCCAGACAGTGTGTCAATTTTGTTCTTCATAACCTATTTGAAATGGATGACAGTAAACATTGTTTCTTCTTTGGGAAACACAAAAAATATGTTTGAAAACTGTTTTCAAAACACTAAAAAAACATTTAAGAAACAAGACAAACAAAAATGTTTCCAAGTACATACTGGACTTAAGAGAGTGTAGGAAAGTGGAGGCTATGGGAATGAATTTTTAAGGAGCATGTTAGCTGTCACAAGGATAAACAGGATGGGGATTGGACGTTATGGAGATACAAGAAGTATATGAGATATTAGAGGAAGCAAGGCTGAGATAGTATGGTCTTGTGATGAGGATGGAAAAGAAGATAATACGAAAGAGACCATTGGAGATGAAGAATGTAGGGGGAAAACCGCAAGGAAAAGAAAGAAAGAAAGAAATGGGAGGAATAGATAATAGAAAGTATGCAAGTGAGAGCAGAATAATGAAAACTATTAAAAGGGGATGAATGATGTAAGGATATAGGAAGATGGAGGCATTTTACTAATTTCATTAATAGCATATTAAGAAAATGTTGAGGGAAAGAGGAGCTTAGGAAGAAGGAGGATTTAAATATTAGATAACTTGAAGGAAAGAAGAAAATTCTGGAAGCTGTAGGAGGAGGCAGAGTACAGGGCGCATAAGCGGTCTTAGTTCACCGACAAAGACCTGTCGTAAGACACAACACTTACTAATAATAAACCATAATTTAGGCTACAGTGCAATCAAAATAAAGGAAAAAATAACAACACTTAATAACGTATAACTTAAAATAATGTTGCTTAATATAAGAGAATAATTTTTAATTTACTTATCCCTTTTTGTTTATGTGTTTAAGATTAGATAAAATAGTCTGAATTAATGTTAAAATAATCCATTTTAAAATTATCCGTTTCTATTTTTCGGTATGTTTATGTCCCTATTCGTTACAGATTACATTGAAGCATACAAAAATCTTGCACTGCACTGATTTTTCTCAATGTCCACTATATAACGACTATATTTAATAATGTTATTATTTCTGCAACTGGTAGGTTTATGTTCACTGCTATGAATAAAACTTTTTTCTAGATTGTGGGGAGACCATGGACAAACTGCCTTGGAACAAGCAAAAGTTTGTTTGATCAATGCCACAGCCACGGGCACAGAAATACTAAAATCTTTGGTTTTGCCTGGGATAGGTGCCTTTACCATTGTTGATGGGAAAAAAGTCACCGAAGAAGATATTGGTTGCAAGTTAGTGAATCTTTTACTTTTATTTGTAAAGTGCTTTTATCTCTTTGTTTTATTAAATATGGTACATTTGTATTTTCATAGAAAGAACCTTAGGTACCTGACAACTAGAACTTCTTTTGTCACTGCTTCTCACTACAGTACATGTTCAGGTTATACACATGTATGATAGTTACTCTAATGGGGTAGGGATAAGGAAGTAAGCATTTTAAAGGTAATTTATGTGTATTTGCCTAGAAGGAGTGTGGAAAACCATTTAGGGAAAACCACCCTCATTAGACTTGGTCAGGATTCATACTCCTATTTCTCCATCTGCAGTAGGCCAGTATAACACGAGAGTCACACCTTAGACCATTTGGGCACTGAAGCAGTTAACTAGAAATTTACTAGATCTACTTTCACATATTCATGATTCTCAGCTGTCACTTTAGATAAGATATTATCAATATCTATAACATAACAAAGAAAACTACAATAAAATGTTATTAATATTGGTTATAGGTAGAGATATGGTAAAATAGCATTAATTTTAAGTTTTTTTAGCATTAATTATTGGAAATTTAGCGTTTTGTGGCATAATTTAGCATTTTGTAGCAAAATAGGTAAAAATGTCTTTCGTCAATTTTTTAGGGCCTATACAAAGGATTTATGATAAAAGCAACGACTAACAGAATGTGGCGATTAGCCAGATGGGCTGTGGAAGGCACAGGATGCAAGTAAAACCCGAGCTGAAGCACACAGACGAGTGAAACTCAATGATTTTTTAATCACTTATTTTCACTGAAAAACATCGTTTTATAGAAATTCTCAGCATTTTCAGGGAATTCGCGTCTATTTCGGTAAATAGAATAATTTAGCTAAAATACTCTCAAAATCACATTTTTCACGTTAATTTGCGAAATAAAAATCGCTTTAAACACTTTCAAATGCCATGGAACGCAAAGAAAACTTATAACTACCCTATTTTCGACCCTTTTTTTTCTTTTTGCGTTTTTCGCAAAAGCGAATTTACCCTATTTCTAGTTATAGGATAATATTGGTTCTATATAAAAGAAAAATGAAAATTAGACTAGATTTTTACTGCATGAAATGTTTAAGGTTTATGAGGGGAAAAAACAAAAGGATTTCAAATGTAATTTAACTTAAAATGATTGGTTCTATGTCAACAAAACAATTTCATGATATTTTCTCTCACAAAACCGTTTTTGTTCAACGTTTGTATACGTGTATACAACATTCAAATATACATACTGCATCAATTACACTAACTGGCCCTGTGCTATAGTGGTCAGTGCACCAGGATATGAACCTAGGGGTCCTGCGTTTGATTCTCATTTGGTACCATGGGGAATTATCCCAACAGTCACCAGGGTTTGGTTAGTTAGACTCAAGTTAGGTTCAAGAGTTTCAACTTATTCCACACCCTCATACTCACTATCACTGTCATCTCATCTCATCGGGACATGGAAAGAGGTCCCACGGAAAAGATGTAGATTAGTTGGCCCTACATCTGGGCATCCCCTGGGCAATGTTACATAAGTACTGGCTAATCTCTCCACAAAACTTTATATATAGAGAGAGAGAAAGAGCGAGAGAGAGAGAGAGCATTACAATTTGTTGGTAAGCTACATTATATACCTCAGTTTTATCTTCTGTGGTGCTAACTGACAGCTCACAGCTGACTTCTGACGGCTTTGAAAAGCTACCAGACCAAATTATGTATCCCTACGCCGAACCATATGATCTGCAAAAACCATGTCTTTATCAGTTGTCACTTCTGACAGTCAAAATTTAGGTATATACCTAACTGTTGACTGTCAGAAGTCAGCTGTGAGCTGTCAGTCAGCACCACAGAAGATAAAACTGAGGTATAGATAGGCCTACTTATTTTGATAAACATACACATTTAGGAATAGGACTTAAAAGTTTACACATGATTGAACTAGACTTTAGTTAGGTTTTTTTTTTGTTTAAGTTTTTTCCTAGATGGTGATAGCTGCAGCAAATCCCGTGCTCAAGCTGCAACACAGCTCCTCCTTGAACTGAACCCTGATGTTAGAGGAGACTATGTAGATGAAAGCATTGAACAATTACTAGAGAACAGTCCAGACTTCTTCAATAATTTTACAGTGGTAGTAGGAACATCATTAACAGAAAGGTAAGATAATTCAAGCTTGCAAAGGCTACAGTCATAGGATGATCAATGTAGAATGTAACCCAAAAATTTGGCTCTAAGGGGGTGGATAAAATGAAATAATGTTGAATAACTTGTTTCGAGCTGAACACTGACTTAAATCGTATGTTGAAAGTGACTACCATGCTCTGCCAAGCACATGCAAATGCACCGCTGCATGTTTTTTTTGTGGTATGCTATAGTACTACACTGTAAATTTGATTTATTTAATTGGTAATGATTTCTTTCAATGCATCATTTGTTGGGGGCTTGTTGTGAAACACTCAGATAATCCCGCAAAAATAAATCAAAAGGAATGAAGTTAGGTGGCTGTGATGGCCGCAGATCATTGAAAATCACTTGGTGGAATTTCCTAGGAGTAGGGATGGAAAAAAGTATCGATTCTTTACTAATATAGATATTTTTCTTTCAATACTAGTGTTTTTTTACTCGATACTTTTTCCGATGCTTCTACTGATATTAGTACTCACACTCTGATATTGGATCAGTATCGAAAGAAATAACTTTTTTTGTTATCTTCACTCGTGCTGGGATTAAATGTTAACCAGGGTGGTCTGTGGAGGAAGGACAAATGACACTACTTCTCATTTCTCACTCATTTTCTGTATGACAAGCAAGAAGAACTCTAGCTGGTATGGTAAAACCTTTTATAATATCCATCATACAATACTATCTATCAAACCTTCCAAGTTCCATCACATAACATAGACGCGATAGACCTAAGTTTACTATATTATGGTTAAATTACTATCATTTTCAGTGTTTAAATAAATATGAAAATACAATTATTATGATACAAAAGTTTAAATCTCGTACGTCTCGAGATAGCTGTCCGTGACGCCTTTCTTCATAAACAGCATCTTTTGGATGTTTTCTTTGATTTGGAGGTGTACGATACTACCTGGCAATATGGCATTTTAAAAACTCTTTAACTGGAGATTCTGGGGGAACCTCCCAGTTTTTATTGATAATTTTATGTCAGATAGACACTTTTGGGTAAGGTTAACAACACCTTATCCAATGATTTTAGTCAAGAAAATGGGTGCCTCAGGGCAGTACTCTGAGCTGTAAGTTGTTCGCCATTGTAATAAATGGCATTGTGGACAACGTGCGCCTACCTGTTCATTCATGCTTTTTCATGGATGACTATGCAATTTTTACAGTTCATAGAGTCTCCACAGGGCTGAACGGCAGATACATCTAGCTGTCAACAATCTATGGATGTGGGCATCATCGTGTAATGGCTTTAGGTTCTCCGCAACCAAGACAACAGTCGTCCACTTCCAGAAACTACGCGGAATACAGCCAGCCCCCAATATTTTAATGAACCACGCTGTTTTATCAGTCTCATAGACCGTAAGGTTCCTAGGACTTTTATTTGATTTTAAACTAAGATTCCCCACATCAAAGACCTCAAAGTGAAGTGTGTCAAAGCATTGAATTTACTTAAAATAGTTAGTGGTCGCTCTTGGGGTGCTGATAGGAAAACCTTAATGTGTCTCTCTAGGGTCTTGGTGAGATCAAAACTTGATTACGGCAGCTTTGTTTATGGCTCAGCTAGACCTTCGGCGTTAAAGATGCTAGATAGTGTCCACCATGCTGGCATTCAACTGGATACTGGTGCTTTTCATACCAGTCCAATCGTCAGCATTTGTGCCAACGCCGGTGAGCCCTCTCTTTCTTATCGGCGGTCCTATCTTCTGGCATCTTATGTGTCGAAGCTGCATTGATGCCAAAGCATGTTGCTTACTGTCCTGTGTTTCATCCCCCAATCGTGTCTCATATGAAAACAAATGGTGTAGTACAAGGCCGGTTGGGATCAGGATGATATCAGTCTTCGACATGTTTGGGATAGTCCTGCCAAATGCTTCCCACATCTCCAGGTCGAGTTTCTCCCTGGAAGACATGCCTGCCTCAATGCCATTTTGATCTTGCCAAGTTCCATAAAGTAACCACCCCTCCGATTACATATGAAAGGACCTTTAAAGAGCTCCTCTCCACTCGCTTTCAGGATTTTAAGCGGATCTACATGGAGGGGTCAAAATGTGGAGCCTCCGTGGGATGAACCTTTTTGTGTAGGGAAACAATTTTAAATTTGGCCTACCTCGTAAATCCATTGTTTTTACGGCGGAACTATACGCCATTTTTAAATCTTTGTGTTTTGTATATTGTAACTGTCACCGTTCTGTTCTCATCTGCACGGATTCCACGAGTGATCTGTTGGCATTGGCCACTTTGTAGTCCTAGTATCCACTCATGCAGATGGTACACGATCAAATTTTAAAAATTGATTTATTAAGCACCCGGCTGGCTCACCTTATGCTGGATTTCTGGTCACGCTGGTCTCTCAGGAAATGAACTGGTGGACCAGGCAGCCAAGTAGGCAGTTCATCTCCCTCCCGATGTGAGTATGGGTGTCATGTTTTTAGACCTGAAGGGCTACGTTCGACGTGGGGTCTTACGCACCTGGCACGAGCAGTGGGTTTCGACCCCTGCTCAGAACAAGCTGCTTTCCATAAGGGACGGTGTGTCGCGATGGCCCTCTTCTATACAAAAGTCTAGAAGAAAGGAGGTCATCGTGACAAGGCTCCACGTCGGTCACATTTAATTGACCCATGGATTTTTATTGAGAGAGGATCTACCACTATTGTGTGTGAGTTTAGCGATTCTCCCCTTAGTGTGTACCACATTTTGTTGGATTGTCGCAAATATGTCCTATTCGCCTGGTTATTGATTTTAAAGGTGACCTACGGTTTTTATTATGCAATAGCGTGGATAGAGTCATTTGCTTACTCCGATTTATATGCCAGGCGGATCTTTTTAATGCTATTTGAGTCACTTTTATAAAGTGGCTCATTTGGATTTTATCTCATTTTGAGATTATTTTTAACACTTTTAGTGTACTTTAATATGATGTTTTGTCTTTTTATCATTTTATATTTTAATATGCTTGTTTTGTTCTTTTGACTAATTATATTTTAAAATTGTTGTTTTTTTTTTTAATGTAGTGCATACACCTGTGGTTTTTTTATTAGCGGGTGTATCACTCAAAACATTTTAATAGCCCATTTGAGCACTCCTATGGAGTGTTTCAAATGGGTATTTTATTTTGTATCCACCTGCTTAATACAACAGTTGGACTATCTATAATTTCTCTCCCCATGGGGGTTTTACTGTGTTTTTATATCTCAAGGCCCTAATGACCTCATTGTGTCGATGGGCCTCCAAACAATAATAATAATAATTTTAATATTGCATATTTGGTATACAAACAAGGGTTCCAGCTTCGGTATGTTTCACTCAGTCGTGTTGATATATAGTTTGAGCATACAAAGGAACTTCAAATATATTGTAAACATAACATTTTAGTTTAAAAATACATTTTTAGTAATATTCTGTTTTATTTTAAATTATAAATTTCCAATCCAAATTCAAAAATAACCTTTCAAATGATCACAGTATCAAGAAGTGATTTGTCAATATTTCGATGCCAACCAAATTCAATTTCTAGTGGAAAAAAATTGTTAGGTGTTCATTATTGGTCACCAAAAAAAATTAACCATCTCATCTTTGAAAAGATATTTAATCTTAAAGAATTGGAAACAACAATGTTGAAATACTACCTCTCCGCAAATCCAATTGGGGTTGAACTCTGGTATCCTCCATCAGATTTTGCAACACTATTTATTTAGCCAATCCTACCTTGATTATGTGATATGATTGGTTAGTTAAAATTGAACTTTTGTCCAAACTTATCAATTTGGCTCAAAGGAAACAATCCCTATGTTTTTACCATTAAAAAAACCCACCACTTTTGTAACTGCTTGGCTATAGTTGCAGAAGCTGGGATTGGATTCCTAACCAAGCACATTGTGTTTTTCCCCCGTTTCCGTCCTTCCACCCTCTATGTAAGCTCTAATGAATTTTCCTTGAAATTTGGTATTTTTTCCCAGTACTCTTAGGTTAAGTTTAGAATAAGATGTATAAAATAAAAATGTTCAATTTAAGCATAATATCACTAAAAAAAATAAGATTCAAATTTTAAAGGTATGTATATGGATTTACACTTTTTAGGAACCTTTTAAATATTTGTTTTGAATGATTACTTTTAGGTGTCCCTATAAGTTTTACAACTGTCATGTCATGGGGATCAGACACATTTCTCATTGGTTTTTTTCAGAACGCTAACTTTTCTGTCAAAGAAACTGTGGGAGCTGGATATTCCATTCTTGGTCTGCCGCAGCTATGGGTTTGTCGGCTACCTGAGGATCCAATTTATTGAACACACAGTTATAGAGACACACCCAGACAACCAGATATCCGACCTTCGTCTGGATGTGCCTTTCTCAGAGCTGAAGAATCACATAGATGCTATTAATCTGAGTTCACTTGAATATAAGGACCATGCTCATGTTCCTTATCTTATCATTCTATATAAGTATCTCCAGCAGTGGAGGCAGCAAAATGAAGGTCGACTGCCCAAGACTTACAAGGAGAAGGAGAGCCTGAGAACACTTATTAGAACTGGTACATCACCATTTATACATAACACAATCCTTATTTAAATACAGTAGTCTATATAGTTAAAGTTGAATGGAACCAGCGCCACCTCAAATGACACAGAATAACTATTATAAGAAACTAAAACAATAAGAAACTTAAACAATTATGTGTTTGTAAATGTTTCATTCTTAAACTGTTTCATTGTAATTTCCATATTCAGGAAGTTGTCATACTATAACTGTCAAAGTTTTCTCATTCCCTTACTAATCATTGTTAGGGTCTGTTACTGTAGTAGTTTGTATGATTTAGTAATCTAGGGTTTTGGAACCAAGAATTGAAAATCAAATTAATAGAACCATTGAAATTTTATTTAGCTAAAGTCAATTCTTGAAAAGCTCTAGAATTTTAATCCTAAATGACAGATGCAAGCACAAATAATATGGTGGTTAGCTTAACATGTCTAAAGAATTTACTAATAAAGTAGAATCTCGGAAACTCGACAGTCCGTGTAACTCAATATGTGCATGTGTACACAGTTATTGCCGCCAGTCATCACAATCCAAGGTCATTCACCTGTATAAACTCTCAGTTTGTTTGTGTAACTCGAGTGGAAGATTCGTGCTGTGGTGTTTTTACAAGTGCTATGTCTGTTAGTATTCCTATTCAGTAACGTGTTATTCGAATCAATACAATATTTTATGTACAGTACTGTACTGCATTTCTGTATATTACACATATGTATATACAACATTATATTAACACCTAATATATTGTACTGTACCGTACAACTGTAACTATAATATTCAATACTGTACTGTGATTTATACTTGTTTAGTAAAAATGACATAGTTAAACATGCATGCAAGTTCATTTGTGAAACTCAACATTTCAATAACTCGACACCATCTCAGTCCACATTAGGTCAAGTTTCTGAGACTCTACTGTAATAATTTCTTAACGATTTCCAGGAAAAATAAGAAATTTTAATATGGAAAAATTAGGAATTTAGAATTGGAATCAATTATTTAAAATCCCTAGATGAACCAGTAGCTTTATGGCTTTCACCAATATTCCGTAAGATCAAATGGGCTAAAGTATGCTTTATTACAGTGTATTCATTTCAAGAAGAAAATAATATATTTTTTTATTAATTATCTAATTTCCTTAAATACAACACTTATGAATATTTGCAAATAAAACTGTCAAATATATTAATAACATGATTCCCAGTTTTAGATTGTTTGTTAAAAGTTTATCAAGATTTAAATCAGTTTGACTCATGTAATACTTGTAGGACACAAAATATTAAGACATAAGCTGTCAGTTTCAGCAAGTCATTGAAATGTGTTTGTATGGTCTCAAAATTTCACCAGCCAACTTTAGGTAGCAAAATGAAGTGGTTTAATCTTTTTAAAATAACCCATTGCTCAGTTCCAAACTTAATTAATTTGAATTCATTCTTTATATGTTCTTCATCTGGTGTTGAAAATGCTAATTAATCTTCGCTTGATTATATTTAATAGGAATTTACTTAGATGAAAACGGTTTACCAGAACCCGAAGAAAATTTTGAAGAAGCAATCAAAGCTGTAAATTATGCAATATCTCCAACTGTTGTGCCGCAACATATAAAAGAAATTTTGGATGATGAGTGCTGTATTAATTTAACATCAAAGGTATGCATAAAATTATGTTTAATATTACTATTAGGTATTTTAAAAGTAGAGATGGGATACTCAAATCTTTGAATCCCTCACTGACTCTAGACCAGTAATTTAACATTTGACTGAATGTATGAATATTATAATGAATGGATAGTAAGAAAGAATGCTAACATTTAGTTACTATTTTTACTTTCCATCAGTCCTTCATATTTATATTTCCTCTTATGTTCATCATTTTTTTGAAGATTCATATTTGGATGCAAGATTCAGGATTCGAAGGTAAATTTGAAATTCATATTCATAAAACAGTGGATTCGACCCACCTTTATTTTAAGTAATTGGTAAAAAGAATTATATAGATTTTTGTAGATTGGGGAGTAACAATGTCACAAAAAATTACTAAATTTAATTACTAATTTACTAAAAAGAAAAGTTTTCTCTCTGTTGTTTATGACACACAAAAGATCATAAATTTGTCAATGGTAACAAACCTTAAACAACATTTTTAAATTAAGTTTAAAATATTTCAAATTTGGATTTGAAATTCAAAAGAAAATGTAAAATTCATATTCTAGAAATATAGGATTTGTACCCTTCTCTAGTTAGGCCATGGTTTTTACATCCATTATTGTTTCCATCCTGTGGCCTGGGTCAGTTTTTTATTTAAGCCATATATTTTCCACTACCGGCTTGCTAGAACTGTTGTAGCTTCATATGCCTTATAATCTAACTTAAGATAGGACAGGCACAACATCCAGTTCCCGGCCATAAATTTATCAATGTGAGAGGGTAAACCCACAATTCAACAATGATAAATTTTCAGCCATGCCGGGAATCGAACCCGGGACCATTAGCTCAGTATACAAACATGCTACCGACTGAACTAAGGTGTCGGATTGTTCTCTACTACTAAGGAGTGTAAAAACTAGAGATCAGTTGAATCCACTATTTTATAAATCAAAATATTTAAAATTCACCTCTGAATTAAAAAAATTATAAACATAAAATAAAAATAGTAACTAGATATTAAAAAAATTGTTATAATCCATTGGTTAGGCCTATAACATACATTAAGTTAAGTATTAAATTAATGGAATGGGGTTTGGTTTCTAAGTTTTCTCTATAATAAATGTTGGGGCTGAACCACAAGAGCAATATTATAGCTCTTAAACAAAATTTTGCAAAAACATTTTTTTCAAATCTCAACTACCCTCAAGAATCGGAGTGTCCTTTTGTTATAATAACGTTACATGCATAAGCTACTAAGCTTTAATTACAGCTCCAATTTGGAGTGAGTATGTATTTTTTATTTTTGGTTTTAGCTTTAAATTTTCAGATGTGTTTTTAACAACACTTAATTATAAACATATTCTGATACAGAGCAAATCATTCTGGATCATGGCCAAGGCTATGCGAGACTTTGTTGATAACGAAGGCGAGGGTTTTCTACCACTTCGTGGCTCCATCCCAGACATGACAGCTGAAACTAGCAGATACATCGCTCTTCAACAAGTGTACGTTCAGTCATTTATCTCCACTTTAATCTGTCAATCGTATGGCACTATTTGAATGTGTGTGTTTGAGTATCACCTATTCCATATTAGAAAATATATTTTTTTTTAGAAAAAGTAAAAAAACCTTTTTTTCCTTCATAAAAAACTACAGTAAAACCTTGGATTGCGAGCATAATTCGTTTTGTAAACGTGTTCGTAATACAAAGCACTCGTATATCAAAGTGAATTTCCCCCATAAGAAATAATGGAAACTCAGATGATTCGTCCCACAACCCAAAAATATTTAATCTAAGAATGATTAATACCTTTTTTATTTTCGTTATTTAAATGTAACTGTACTGTAATCAAATTTATTAATTAAATTTAATGGTGGCTGGTGTGAGGTGGATGAGAGGGAGGAGAGGAAGAGGTGTGTTATTGTTTAGGACGACTTTCACTGTCACTAACGGAATCACTGCTATATGTTGGCTCACTGGAATATTTTTCTTTTTGTACGACTTTAACAAAGAACCTATCCAATGACACTGCTCGGCAGACAAAACGTAACCATAGTACTACTCGTATTGCAAGATATCACTCGTTTATCAAGTTAACATTTATTGAAAATTTTTGCTCGTCTTACAAAACACTCGCAAATCAAGTTACTCGCAATCCAAGGTTTTACTGTACAATTGACAAATAATTATTCAATAACCCCCCCTTTTTTTTAAAAGAAATTATATTGAAACTATTAATAACTAACTCTAAGGTCCAATATAATTAGAAATGTCCATATCAAAAATTTGTGTATTTCAATATATTTTTTATTATTATTTCGAGTAAAAAAGATACTAAAGTAGGTCTTACACTTGGGTTACTTACATTGGATTTCACCCTATGAGCAAAAAAAAATTGAATTCCCTTTTTTCAATTGCTGGTAAGAAAAAACTGTTTTAAAAAAATAGTCAAACAAAGTTTTACAAAATTAATATGAAATTTCATTGGTAAAACATAATGTTGCATTGGATAATGGATTTCTTTACTACAATTTCTATCATCTTCCCCACCCAGTCTCGCTATAGACTCGCTATAGATTTCCAGTGACAACGAGGACAAGGTTTAAATATGTCAGGTGCACTGGGAGTAGTAATAAGCATCTGATTTATTATTAAAGTGGGTTTCCCAGTTCCTCTCCAATTTAATGCAGATGTGTTTACTCTAAATTAGCCTCCCAAACCCCAACCCTTAAAATAAGTTATTATTAGCCATAGTATTGAGCATACTAAAAAAATTTGCAGTACTATTATATTTCTAAATCATTAAAATAAGTTATTATTAGCCATAGTATTGGACATACTAAAAAAACTGCAGCGCTATTATATTTCTAAAGCACATCCTAAAAAATAATTAGAAGAAACAACTCATTTGAATATAATTAGTATATAATATTATCAAAATTAAATAATAGGTATCTTCTTCGGTGGCCGCATATCTAAGGCGCTACTCGCAAAACAAAATAAACTGCCAATGATGGGGAGATTGTTGTTCGATCTCGGCTGGGTGTACTGAGGGTAGTTTTCCCTAAATGATTTAACACTCTCTCTCCACACAAATGTGTCTACACTTCTTCTAAATTCAACCTTCCCCAAACTTAACCCATTAGTTTAATTAGTACATAAGCATATAATTCAAATGGTTAGTAAGACATGGTGCTAAAAAAATAAAAATAGGTACTGTAACATTTCCTATTGAATTGGTAAAGGGTGCTTGAAACCATAAGCAGGGGTGTTGTCAATTCAAATGGTGAGCATTTATTACCCAAGTGTGAATTATGTAAAGTGCATAACAATACAATTTGACAAATGTTAGCTGTTGGATTAGTGTTTCTTCTATAGTAGAATGTGAAATAATGACCTTAAGTTTATTTCCTATTATTTTCAAACAGACTATGTCAATTGCTTTATGTAGCTACCACAATCAAGCTTCAAAGGATGCCGAGGCTGTGTTCCGTCGAGCTCAGCAGCTTCTACACCAGTTGAATCAACCATCAGATATTATCACCGAGACAGACATAAAACTATTCTGCAAACACGCAACTGATCTTCACGTGGTGCGAGGAACGTCGGTTGCAGACGAATACGACTTCAAGACACCTAACATGCAGAATATTGGTTAGTGCTTTTAGGAAAGTATAGTAACAAAATAATGGATTGTATCAAATATGTTGAGTTTACTCAATGCATTTGTATATTCGTTTAAAATTGACGTTTTTATGATATAATATTTGTACAAAATAAACCTCCATAACTTTAATTACCTTATGAGAAAAAGGAAGAATCACAAAGAGCTACAAATTTGGTTGTTTCATATTTTGTTTGTTAGTCCTCCTTAATGTAAGAATTGCATATAATCACATCTTCTGTTCCAATTCCATTCCTCTGTGCACAATTGTGCATGAAGTCCATGCTCAGTTCTCTATGCAATCGATATAAACGCTTTTATGGGCTCTTACTAGAAAGTATCTTACTATGAAATCTATTCAAATTCAATTTTTAATGCTTATAAAAGTTTATGTTCATACTTAAAATGAAAACTAAGATGGTTAAATTAATATTTCTAAAAGACAATATGAAATAGTAAATTTTTTTTTTATTTAAATGTGGTAAATTTGGTAAAATATTTATTGCAATGTTGATCAACAGTAATTTTAGAGAGGTTAGCCAACATAACTATAATTAAATAGTAACTAATGCTAATTTTGTATTATATTGTATTAATATAAGTTTTAAATATATTAAGTTCAAAAACAATATGTATTCTCAATGTTAAAATTTTAATATAATTGAAATTATAATTTTAGAAAGGGACCATGTGAAGATAATAAAAATAATGATTATTCAAGTATTTAGTGATCTACTTAGTTATTTTTATTGCCTTGTCATGGCAATGCAATGTTAATTGAGGACATTTCAAAATGGACAAAAATATTGAATTAGTTTACTGGTCGAAATTATTTTTAGAGCTCTTTTACTTTATTAATGTGAAATTTGATATTAATTTTAACAATGTGTTAAGTTAACGAATGATTTATAATTGAAACTGCTTATTTCATTTAAATTAAATAGCCTATATTTAACATTACATTTTAAAAATTGGTTTATATGTTCATCAAGTGGAACTCAAAAATGACGAGTCTAAAAAACTTTTGATCTTGATCCCGAGCTTTAATGATGAGCTAAACTCAAAACCCGAGTACTCGCAGAACTTTAAAAAAAAAACTAATCTGATCCCTATTTCGCTGTTGCCGAGTAAAGAATGCAGAAAACCACACTTTGATACGACTTCTGGATTGAGTATGGTTGTGTTTAATTTTACAGTTAATTCAAAATGAAAAATAGGATCCTAAGCTTAAATTAATGGATAGAACACTAACATAAAGTCAATTTTTTGCAGCTGCTATGCTGGAAAACCCAGAAAGTACAATGATCTACTATGTAATGTTGCGCGGCGTCGACCGTTTTTATTCTGAATACAATACTTACCCTGGGGAATTTGATGATCAAGTTGAACCAGATATCGTCAAATTAAAGGTAAAATAATTATTATTGTGAGGTGTGTGTTGTGTGGTTTAATACTCTTAAACTGAATAGTTTATGTATTTTGAACATTGATTCTCCTATATATGTGTCAACCAAAGTTAGATTGATGATTCAAGTTAAATATATAAATACAAAATATCTCAATGTTAACATTTTAAATTCGTTAGAAATTATTAAATGTTTTAATTTATTAGAAACAATAAGCAACACATAACAGTTTGAAAATTTATTGTTAATTTGGATTATGAGATACATTGCCACTGAAAATTAATAAAAATAATAAGGAATAATAAACTAATGAGTGAAAATAGTCAATTAAGGAAAAAGGGAAAAATATGAGTAGAATCCAATGCGAAAATGTGACATTTTCTTTGTTTTATTATTACTTTCATGTTAGAAAAACTATCATATACATTGAAAAACAAATAAAAGTCCAAAATATAATTTAATTTAAGAATAATTAAATATAATATAAATACAACATTCTATCCATCGACTAAGAGTAAAGAGACAAGTTTGAACAAGCAACTGACAAATCCAAACCTAAACCCGTTTTTTAAATCAAGAAACAGGAAACAACAGAATCTAAGTGACCATGATCAACCTCTAGCTATGCTTTCTTAGTCTAGTCTGTTTTACTCTCTTCTGCTGAAGAAAGGGACTGATGTACCCGAAAATGACATAATTAGGTGTTTTGTTGTGAACTTTGAGGCCTACAGTTTTCTGGTGTGTAGGGCTTGCCCCTAAATCCTCCTTTCAATGTTTAATTTATTATAGCCTTTCGTGTTATTTTTCCTTTGAAAATATTAAAATATTGTTATTAAAATTATTAACTTTTTCTTCTATGTAAGACAGAATAAAGTAAGAAGATGTCACCTTTGTGAATAAGATTCTTACCCATATTGTTTCCTCTTTCTTTAGGGGATTTTCTCCACTCATTTTTCACTCACTAGTTTATTTTTGCTTATTTTGTTTTAATCAATTTTCATGTATTATACAATCATTTAGAGTTTGGCCACCTAATTGTTAAACATCAACAATGAACAGTAAGAATTAGAAATCTTAATTATTTTTTATCAACCCTAGTCAAGTTAAGAGAAAAGCTTTTTATAAAAATTTATGAAAATGAGTCAAAAACTGCCAAATAGTTTCAATAAACATTTAAAGGTGAATGTGTCATTCTAGAAAAAAAGGGACCTTTTCATGTCACAAGGGTATTGTGACAAAATAAACTGCTAAAATATGGCCTTTTTTATGGTTTTTTTTTTGTATTAGGCAACTTATTTGCTAATATTCTTTATGCTTCATTAGAAAAAAGTTATATTCTATTGTGTTTTTTTACACTGAACAGAGGGATACATGTATCCCTCCGTTACATGTCACAGGCCAGTTCTTTTTGTTTCCTATTACAATTACTAAGATTTAAATAATTAAAATTATAAGGATGATAATGTATTAAATACTTTAACAATCCTGTTTAATGTAGCTATATTTCTGAATTTAAAAATAATTATAATATGTGGTTGTAATCAAGCAAAATTTGTCACAAAGTTTTGTGTATCCTTCGTTCAAAATTAAAATTTCTTTAAATAATACAACTAGGTAGCAGCACTGGTTTCATACTCAACAGAACAATAGTGAGGAAGCCATTTTGTGGATACCTCATGTATTGTTTAGGCTGATAGTTATGATTTATAAGGATTAATTTTCATTGTTTGTAAGATTTATTTGGTTGGTCCTATACTTTGTGTATCTTGCGTTCATTATTTAAAAAGGTAATAATTATTCTTTGACAAATAATTATCGATGATTGATACTAAAATGCCACACTGTTTGGCATTCCAAAGCAGTTAGTTAACCTAACCACAAAATATATTTTACACAATTATAAATCTGAAACTGTGTCCTCCGTTATAAAATAGACGTAATGAAGTATACAAGTAAAATAACGGAGGATACACCTTTTCTAATTATGTTAAAGTTGTGCCTGCAGAATAAATGTAAGCCTAAATTAATTGAAGAACTTTCTCTTTATAGGCTAATTTAACTAAACTATAGGCCTACATGTATTTGCAACTTTTAATATACCATATTTTGATTTTTAAAAGTATTTCCAAAAGCAAGTACATTATTTTTCTTTTGGATAAAAGAAGCATTTAAGTTCATACAAAAAGTTTTTTTAATTTTAAATTAAATGAATGTAGGCCTTTAAATTGTAAAACTACTAAATATGGACGCTGCTATGTTATTCATATGAGTCATAAGCCTATTATATGTTTATGTTAGTGAGCTTAAACATGATTTCTTTGTCACTCGGCCTACATCAAATAAATAAACCACCATCAAAATACTTAAACAGAGTTTTATGCTCCAAATTAGGAATAAAATTTATAATAAGTTTCTAAATATATATATATATATAAATCTAATTCACAGCTCTATGAGGAAATGAAAAGGAAAGAACGTGAAAGATATAAAAAGCATGTGGAAGAAGTGAAAATAAAAACAGCAAGTACCAATATGACTGATCATGAAAGAAGTATACTAAGGAAAAGGTGGAAAGTTAGAACTAGAAAAATTCGAGCCAATGTAAAATCACGAAATCAGTTGGTTGAATATTTGGAAGTTAATTCACCACCACCTAGCTCAGTTGGTGTGCTACTTGATGTCCAAATCGAAAATGAAGAAGGTAACATCAGTAAAGACGACAAATGAAAGGATAGTGGACAAAAACGAAGAAGAAAGAATAAGAAACAATTAAAGACAACTATAAAGGAGTTGCAGAATAGATTTAAAATAACGGAGAAGAGAATAGCCAGATATCGACAGCAGCTGCATGGATCAAAAAATAAAACTGTTACAGAGAAGGATAAAACTCCAAGAAAACTTGTTAAAAGCTTACTCGTTGGGCAAAAGGTATCACCTATAGTAAGACATAAATTACTTTTTGGAGCAGTAATGGAAAAGCAAATAAAGGAGAGTTTTGAAAAGGAAAGAAACAGGAATTTGTAGCAAAAATAGCGGGATCAATTGTTAAGAAATACAGAAGTTCAACAAAACTTCTTACTACAAGATGAAAATAGTAGATTGACAGCAGGTAAAAAAGAAAGTCACAAGGAAAAAAAATTAAAGAACAGAAAAGGTTTCTAAATGAAACAATGCAACATCTCTAAAAAAAAAAACTGCATCCTGATTTAAAGATACCATATGCTTTGTTCTGTCAATATAGACCTTTTTGGGTAGTACCTTATTGTGGTAAAGACAGAGACACATGTTTGTGTAGCATCCATGAAAACTTTTCCCAACTTATAAAAAAGCTTCAATTTTTCAAGATGATTAGTGAAAGTTCTCCTTGAGATATTATTCAAGCCATGACTTGTGAAGACAAGTTTGAGGTAACTTGTCTTGAGAGAACATGTAAGAAATGTAGTATGAAAAGTATTGAATTACATGAGTATGAAAAGCTTGAGGAAACTGTACTTACAAAATTGCTTGTGAAAAAATCTCATATTTTAATTAAAGGAAATGAGAAAATTACCAAAAAAAATAGTAAAAGAAAACATTACATGTAAAAGAAAGATTTAGTTTTAGAGTTTGAGAAGTCAATTTTAAAGTTTTTACACCGTAACGCAAACATAAAGCATCAGTATCATGTCTTGGACTCGATAAAGACAAGTTTAAGTTCAGATGAACTTTTAATCCACATGGATTTTTCTTAGAATTACGGTTTTAAATATGCAAACAATGAGTGAAAGTCAACTCCAGAAAATAGATGAACACTTTCCAAATCCAAAAACAATTCCAGCTTTTAAGGGAATGATATGCACAAAGGAAGTTCACAGAAACTTAATACCCATTCTGTGTTGTAAATATGAACTTCTAGATTGACAATTATGCAGTAATTTTGTAGGGCTTGGCCTTCTATCTCCTTTCATTGTTTAAATAGAAAAGTTCTAATTGAGACAAATTTAAATTCACTTACAAAATGTGTGTTTTATCTATATTTCAATAACATTATAAATATTTTTCACAGTATCGTAAAAAAAACTGTGTGCAATTTATAAAATTGTGTACTTAAATATATCTACCCCAATTTACTTACGGATGGACATAAATTTTTTTAAACGTAGTCAACAAGTGGGGTACAGATCAAATGTGATTACAAGCAAAGCCCCGCATTGACTAATTAAGTCCAAATGTTTATTTTTAATGGTATTCATTCATTACAGGCATGTGTTTCAAAACTGCTGAGTGAGTGGGGGTGTGGACCACTTGCGAAAGATGATTATGTGCACGAGGTTTGTCGATGTGGTGCAGCAGAACTTCATTCTGTGGCTGCTTTTATAGGTAAACTCATATTGAGCTTATCTTTTATTGATTTAGCGTTATACTTAGAGCAATTATATTCTCTACAAGATAAAATTTTAAGATAGTATTTCACCTTGATTAATCAATGAGAAAGTTCACACTTGTAAGGGACAAATCATAATGTGCTACTGTTGAAAATGTCACATCTTAAAATTTCAACATAAATGTATACATTTATTTTTTCAATGCATTTTCTTTGATTAAAGCTTTTATAACAAATAACTTTAAATTTATAAGGTTATAAATTAGGGATGGGCCTTCGAGGATTCATGAAAATTTCAGATTCAAGACTCAAATCCATAATATTTTTTTTAATTGAAATTTGTCTTAAGAGTTCTCTTAGTGCTTATTGGTAGTTCAGAACCAATGATAATAAATAGGATAACTTAACCAGGCCCCAAAACCAGTAATTTAACACTTAACTGAAGGAATGAATGAATGTTATAATGAATGGATTATAAGTTACTATTTGTTATAATTTACTATTCTATTATATTTATATTTCCTCTTATGTTCATAATTTTTTCCAAGATTCAAATTTGGGATTTGAAGGTAAATTGGAGAATCTGATTTTAAAAATAGTGGATTCGACCCAACTTTAGTTATAGATTAGTAGAACACAACATTTCATGTCTGATAAATTAATTTTGGACAATGTTGATGTTTCAGGGGGCTGTGCTGCTCAGGAAATCATCAAGTTTATCACTCGGCAGTATAAACCTCTTAACAATACCTTGATTTATGATGCAATTACTTCAAACACGGCCACCTTTGTATTTTGAATTTTGTTCCCGCAATTTGCCTTGAGCTAATTTTATCATAATTATACCTATTTATGTTTTATATACACCACTGTATTTTATACATGTTATGTTTTAATAAATAATTATTATTTAAAGATTGTGTTTGGTATGAAGCACATTCCTAACTTAATCTAGGAAAGTATTATGCTACACAACCGACCTTTATTTTAGATATTTTAATGTGTGTACACAATTAATAACAATTTTAATTTTTGAGCTGAAATGAAACCAAGCTTATTAACTTTTGCAATCACCTCCTCTGACAATTCAAATCGAAGTTATTTTTATTATGAGTGGCATGCATTTTTACTAGTACGCTAGTTAACAACAACAAAATTACCAAATCTAAGGAAACAAGATGAGTTTAAAGTTTTAAATAAATAATTTGTAAAAAAATAATTGTCTAGTGAATTAAAACTGTGAGAACACCAGTGGCGTTTATTCAATGGAAGCAAGGGAAGAAACGCTTCTTTAAAATTAAAAAGGTAAAACGAAAATAAGAGGGAGATAAAGTTAAAACAAACTCTTATAATTAGAAACTTCTCCAACAAGTATAATATTAATAATAGTTGAGCAACCCATTCTTTCTCGGACTGACCGGCCAGCCAGCTAGTCTCACTTGCTCGCTCTTTCTTTCAATCGTTTGTTTCTGGGCCTGTCCGGCCCTCATCGGTAAAAGGGAAGCAGCATTTCCCTAGGTGAGTACAGGCTTAATTTACTTTCATGATTGATGTATAATAGTAACTGATATGTTCAAATCTTGTTTATAGGTTGTTTTTAGCAATATTTATTGTTTTTAGATAAATTATAGACCTGTAGTTGAACTTACTATTTACAAACGATAATGGCGTGTGGAATAAAGCCGTATTCAGTGATATTAATAATATTTGTAAAGGTATTAAAAGGCATACCAAATGGGCAAACTCATTTGCAGGCCACAACCCAAGAGAAAGCTTCGACAATCATAAATTGACCATTATATTACTATTAGATTTGAATTACAGTTATTATTTAAATATGTATATAATTTAATGATTTAGTAATATTTCTAATATCACCAATTGTTTTGTCTTATTCCATAAATAATTTGTGTCAGCGCGCGCCCACCCCCCACCCCCACCTATATAATAATGGAAATGGTTAAATATAATAAGCGAAAATTGAAGAGAGTTCACCCAAGTAGAGAGGGGAAAAATTGTGGGAAGAACCCAACTAACAAATGTGACATCTTCCTTTCTTCGACTTCTTTAGTTTCTAGAAGTCATAGTCACACAATTAACATCCACACACAAATAGTTATATTTCAGGATTTTTGCCTTTACTAAACAAACCTTGCAGTCCAGCCATTAGCAAACGTCTACTCTCTTAATCTGAAGAATGTGTCAGTGGACAGGGAAAGTTTCTCCTTATAAATGTGTAGATGTGATTTTTAGTGTTTTGTCTAAACAATTTCTACTCCAGTAACACTCGGGTATCCTGATTTTTGTAGGAAGAACAATAGCTGGTAGTTACAAAGTTAGGTACCAAAACTATTTTATATATTCATACATAAGCATTTCTATCAGACTAATGAGCTAATGCGAGTCGATACTAAATCAGGCAACTACTAGCCAAATGAAAGGGCCAGTTCGTATATGAATGCCATCCATTCAATTTTAGGTAGTGAGTTTGTATTTGTATACGCGCACTGCGTACTAAATTGACTATGAATGGCCAAAGTCCATGTTATTGAACTGTATTTAATGATATATAATCCTATCAAATAATACATAATGTATCAATGTTGCGCGAGAAGTTGAATTCTAATGTCTCCACCAAAATAAGGGTTTAATTGTGCTGAATTATCATAATCATCAATCGTTCCCAGCATGTGGCCAGATTAAATGCCTACATCTTCCCTTTTCCTTTTTGTGCTGCTATTCCTCCTAGTTTAAACCAAAACTTTTTATTTATTCATGTGCACTTCTACAGTATAATTATTTTTGAGTTTTGTGAGTTACTATGGCCACAAAAATCGACTCGCAGACAAGTTTCCCTGGGAATAATAAAAACAAAAATTGATTCAATAAGGTAGAGAGAGGATAAGGAAGAGCTTAGAGGAATGGTATATGTATTTGCATGGAGGGAGAGTGGTAGACTCTTTAGGAAAACTCCTGTTTGCACCTAACTGTGAGGAGCATGTTAGCTGTCACGAGGAGAAACAGGATAAGGAATGAAGTTATCTGGGAAAGAGTGGGAGTAAAGAGACTATATGAGATAGTAGAGGAAGCAAGACTGAGATGGTATTGTCATTGATGGGGATGGAAAAGGAAAGGATGCCAATAAAGAAATGGGAGGAGCAGAAAAAGTGAAAGTAGAATGGAGGCAATTAAAGAAGAAAGGATAGAGGAAGATGGAGGAATTTTACTAAAGTGACCTGGCCACAGGCTGTAAACAGTTGATTATGATGCACCCAACTGGAATTTAAAACTCAAGATTCCATTACCTACAAGCTAGATGAAACTAACAGCTTTGTTTAAGTGCATACCAATATCTGTGAGCCAAGAATTTAATACAATGTTGTTAAAGGTGAGTGCTCTGATTTCATCCCCACCCCCTTATTTTCTCGAAATCTTACCTTAAATACTTGTCTAATTATAGATTTTTTTATTAAGTCACATTACAAGGTGTTGGTACAAAAAGGCTTTTATCACGTATTTGGTGTACCAAAGCTGGTTTTATAAGGTAATAAATAATGACAATAATAGGCTTAATTTATCATATAAATATTATTTATGCTATAATAATATATTACTAATTGACGGACCTGACAAAAGCCTTAACATCTAATAAATAATTGACTATCGAAGGTTGAATAAACTAAGCATAGTCTTAAAATATAAACCTTCCAGTAAACCCGCGCAAAACTTTCGCACGTTCACCCCCAAAAAAAAGATTTTTTTTTGTTGGGTTGTTGAAATTAAATACTCAGCTGTAGGCTTTGTATTAGTTGAGAAAAAGGTATGTTGACAACAGAAATAATAATTAGGATTGTATGTGCTCATTTCTGTTTGTTTTTTTAATAAGGTTACCAGTAGGGATGTGCGAGAACCATTTTTTCAATTCGAGATGATAATATAAAAAAAGTATCGAGACATGAGAATGAGACAATGTCCTTTGAAAATAAAAAATTTAGATTATGTTTACTATAGTAAATATATAGTTTATAGAGTTTCTTTTTGACATTTGTGCTGCACTTGATCTAGATTGTCTTATATATAGTTCATTCAAACACTTGAGATATACATACACATTTAAATGCAATTATAATAGTGATAGGTAGTTACAATGAACACCATTTATAATTTTTTGATTTTGTAATTTAATAGCTTATATTGTCAAAGTTTGATATTGAAAAACAATATTTATAAACAAATATTTCTTAATGAAAGCTTTTTTTGGGGGATGGGGGGAAGCGGCCTATTATTGGAAATAATATATTCCCGGTTTGGTTTTATAATTTATTAGGGCTATTACTTGCTTTTTTTTATCTATCGAAATTTCGAGATTCAATTTTTAACTTTCGAGACAAGATAGAGATTATTTTTTTCTTGAATTTTCGAGTCTTACACATTCCTACGTCCCACGTCTCAAACTGTTAAAGCAAGATAAATTAACTGCTCAGTTCAGTGAACTGAACTACTTTGAACTGTTCTGCCCATCTCTACCACAAACACAATAATTGTGAATGCATGAGATACAAAAAATCATCATTGCGATAAAAGGTGCTAAATTATTAAAATATATTTTACCAAACAGACCCGGACCACAGGCTGGAAACAATTCATGATGGTGAATTTATGATATGTGCCCTTCAATTACCCTATAAGGTAGCAAGCTTACCTTGCATTATTCCTCTATGGTATAGATTATAAAAGTCATAGTGTAATCCGTCAAGGTAGGAATGCTACCTTTCAGAGTAAATGGAGTGGCATTTACATTTGTAAGCAAGTAATAAAAATAATAAGGTTGTCTTTTTTATTATTATAAAACACAGTTGCAAAATGTACCTTTTAATTTAGGAATCTAGTAAATACCTAATAAGAGTAACTGTAGTATTTTAAAGTATAACATAATACCCCTTGTATTAGTGTTCTAATTTCCTTATACTCTATGAGACTTTATCTAACAATTCACATATTAAATGGCGCACATCTATTGGTGTTTTATTCTCCTAATACCTCTTAAAATATATGTCACATTTTCAAGAAAACAAACTGAATGTTATTAGTGATAGAGCCGCCTGTGAAACAAGCTGTACTATTTGGTTTTGCTTAATATAGTCCATATATTATATCATAGATGGATCTATCAGTATTTTATTTGATTTCTGTCTCATGAAAAGAACAAGTATGTTAAGAAGTATTAAGAGAATCAAACACACCAAGAGTATTGCAAAAATAAATTATCATTCATCTTCCATAAGCTTATTTATTCCTGTAAAAGTTTTGAAAAGTAAATGTTTCCAGGGTTTTTTTTTACTGTTTTTAAATCAATTCTGAAAATTGATCAATTAGAGATGTGTAGTTAGCACTCTTAATATTTCAATTTCACGTTCCTCTAGCAGCTAGCTGAACTAGTCCAACTCACTATGTGAACTATATAAATTGCTTATTTCAGTGAAGTGAATCACTTCAAGCTGTCTCAAACATTGAATAGTCCGCATCTCTCTCTCTCTCTCTAATGGTTAAAGCTAATTTCTTATAATTATACTAATCGATCTTCTTGAGATCGATCCAATGCACTCAATTATTAGCTTGAATTGATACAAGACATCTTGCCTAGATTAATCCAGAGAATTGATGTCTATGAATAGAGCATCACTAGTGTATTTTTTG
Source organism: Timema podura (assembly GCA_033556935.1). Taxonomy (NCBI): domain Eukaryota; kingdom Metazoa; phylum Arthropoda; class Insecta; order Phasmatodea; family Timematidae; genus Timema; species Timema podura. The sequence continues at coordinate 29,310,083 of JAVRXN010000012.1, forward strand.
GTTATAATTTATAGTTATATTGGGAAGAAGTTACAGGAGAGGTGGATAGAAACATATAAAAGGGAGGAACAAAATATGGCTTTTACAATGAAAAAACACAGTTCACACTTTACATTGCTGCCAATGGACAAAGAGGTAATGATTGCCTCTTAAAAAAATAGATCTCCGCCCAATCCCTCGACCTAGGTTTCATTCTATCTGAACTCATCAGGGAGGAGTGTGAAATGCGCAACGCAACTTTCTAATAGAGGAAACTAAAAAAAAACACAAAAGGGAGAAAATGGAAAATTGTAAAGAATGATAGGACACACTTATTGAACATAGTGTGTCCTATCATTCTTTACAATTTTCCATATTCTCCCTTTGTGTTTTTTTTGTTTCCTCTTTTAAGAAGTTGTCGTTGAGCGTTTCACACTCCTCCCTTATGAGTTCCGATAGAATGAAACCTAGGTCGGGGGATTGGGCGTGAGACATCAATTTTCTTTAAGAGGCAACCATTACCTCTTTGAACATTGGCAGCAATGTAAAGTATGAGCTGTGTTCTTTTCATTGTAAAAGCCATATTTTGTTCCTCCCCTTTTATATGTTTCCATCCACCTCTCATGTACCTTCTTCCAAATATAATGCAATTGCTCATAAAGAGAAAAAGGTTTTTATTATCGAGATAGATTGATTATAATTTACTAACCCTAAATTACTTTGTAATAGAAAATTGTTATTTCATTCAATAAATAAAGAGTGAAAGGAAATTATTAAATTGGAAAGGGGGGGATATAAATGACGGTTGATGAAATATACAATACCAGAAAAATTTTTTGAGCATGGAAATTTATAATCATTATCAAGCTAAACCATTTTGTTGGCTTTAAGTCGAGTTTGTTTTGTCCTATTTGTGTTTTATTGTGTACTATTCTGAATAAGACAGTAATGGTGAGAGAATACATATCATAGGAGTAGCCTACAAGGTTGTCTGGTTTGCCAGTGAGTGGTCAGGGTATCCAGCTGGGTGTTTTTTTCCTTAAATTGTTTTAAAATTTTCTTTATGTAAATATGGATTTATTTCCTCTAAATATTACTTTCCTTAGCCCTATCCCATTAGTGTAAGTAAATATACAAAATTATCATAAACTGTGAGAGCTAAATTGTGAAGAGAAGAAAGACTATCATAAGAAGAAATGAAGATAGAAATTATTTCAACTGTTCTGAGCCAACTCATCTACTTTTACAGTTTGGTTCTTTAAAAGGCATCCATTTCATTTATTGTATATGTCATTTATTCAATTCTAACATCTGTATCCTATACTTTACACTTTTTACCCAATTTGTTTTTGGTAATGGTTTTGATTTTGTTTTCAGCCTATTCACCCCATTATGCAAATTGGCTGGATCATCATCATTACCTCATTCAATGGCTGCACTGTAGTGAGAGCAATTTTTCTCTTTTCCTTATAAAAACCACATCATGTTTGTAACATGCAATAAAGGACAAACATAGGAAATGTAAATACCTCATTAAGGAAAACCTCTTCACTACAAACATTGTATTTGTTTCCCTTTTTGTGTTTCCTATCTCTTTTTCCCTTCACCTTCTTACATATATAAAAATCATGCCTCCAAAAGTAGGGTTTCCTTAATGAAATACCCACTTCACAAAGACTTAAATATTTCAGTACCAAATTGCATCTTTTATCAGAAGTCTATACTCACCTCGTCGCAAGATGTCGAGTGACATCAAAATATTGGAGTGTTTGTAAATGTCTTGGTTTTTACTTCTATTTAACCTTCATTTTCTAATATTTTTTTTTACAATTATAATGCAGGTATACTGGTAATATAGATAATTTTGTTGGTGTTGGCAGCAAATATAATTTGTACGCATATTCTAAAGCTACCATTGTCATGGTTACACTTTTTTTTATAGCAAAAACAAATGAGAGAGGGGAAAAAACAACACAGGAAATAAGTTTCAGTTTTATTTACTTAATACCAAGTTGTACTACAGCTAAAGAGAAGTTATACTCCTGTCAACATTAAATTATTAAAAAACAAGTATTATATTTCAATGAGACTGTACAAATAATAGAACAAGATGAGTTCACATTTCTAAAAAATATGAGTTTGTAAATTATAGGCTTAACATAAAAGGACACTCAAACACTCCGGAATGGTAGCACCGGAAACCCCTACACCCATACTTGCAGTGAGATGGTCAAATTTGATTTCACATACATTGTGCTGAGAGTCAAAAGTTTGTTGTTTCCTTTAACGACATTTATAAAAATGTTATCATAGCTGTGCTATCAAGGACATTTGAGTGTGTGTGTGTGTATATATATATATATATCACATAATATTATCAATAAATAAATTATTTGCCCACATTAGAAAGAGACTTGTTGACTAACAATTCAAAATAAGTTATTTATTTTAATTCCTCTCATTTTTCAATCAGGCCTGTAGTATGCAAATTTCTTTACTTTTGCTAATAGACCATGAAACTACCTTTGCCAGTGAATTAAGGCAATGCATTTGAAAAAATGTCTATACTTATAATAAATGTACTTTTACATTAATAAAATGGCCTAACACAAAGTGAATATTAATTAAGTTTCTGGTAAGAGTGGGTGCTGTAACAAATTCGATTCACTTTGAAATTCAGGACAGACTGAACATGTGAAAACTTTAATGAAAATAAATGTTCAAGATGCATTAACAATTTAGAGTGTGTTAAATAAATATAAAAATTAATGTCCAATACTTTTATGTTAAGGGCTGCCCTAAATTAAAGCTGCATGCATTTCTATGTTACATTCAATTTAACTTTTTATTATTGCAGACTATACGTAGATTAAATATAAATATGGAGTCCTAGAGCTTTCTTCAACAATAGGACGCATAGCACACTAAGCAATTGCAAACATTGTCCAATAACTAACTAGGTACAGTACTTACATTTGTTTCCTTTTAAAATGTCAAAAATTTAACGAGGCAGTTGTTATTCCTCTTGTTGTAAAATGGTGTATCAGATCCATGTAAATTGTGACAGCTCTTAATGTGTTACACCTCAACCAAAGTAGTATTTCAATTTTAAATATCAACTTAGGTTATTCAACATTATAGCTATATAATACAGTATAAACAAGAGGTTTTAAGCTGTGATCACTTACAATAAATACCAAGACATCTGCTTCTTATATACCACTATCCTCTTTACCTTCACCCCCACCACCCTAATAAAAAGTTCAAAATATGGAGGGTATAATAGCCAACAGTTTGCATCCCGCCAAGCCAACTCAAAATTAAAACTGAAAATCTATTCCCCCACAAGTAAAAAAAAAAACTTTCTAAGAATACATCACTAAAAATAAAGATAAATGTAGTGAGTAGCACTAGAATTTTAAAAAAACTTTTAAAAAACCTGTGTGAGTAAAGAGATTATAGTTCCAAAAGAATATTAACATAAATAGAGTCGGCTTCAACCGTAACATCTGTCAATCAGCAAATCTTGTAATGTTAACCAACAGCTTGAATGCAAAGACAGAGACAAGTAGCAGATGTTTGGTATTTTCTACACTAATAGGCTCGAACACAAGATACTTGCTGGTTCAGATCATAATCGTGCCACAGTGACATATCAACATAGAGCACGACATGCCAAACCACCGGCTCTTTATTGTCATTTCTGAACCCTCTAGCATCCGATTTCAATTTTTCTTTCAAATATGATGCTGATTAAAATCATTCCTTCACATTTTCAGGGCCTTGTTTGATTAAGTATCTTTAAAGGGAAAGGTTAAAAAAAAACTCAAAGAAATGTCACGCAAATCATGTCAATCACTACATATTTTTTTTATACAAGGAGGAAAAAAAATAGTATAACAGTTCACAAGACAAATCTATACAAGGAACACAAGATTGGAACTTTTGATTTTCGAATGATTTCAACCTTCCACCAGATAACAGATTTATGAAACAATCCGTGTATAAGTTCAATTCATAGTAAAAACCATTCAAACAATTTATTGCACTTTCATGCGTTTCCATTATGTGAGAGGCTTTCATAAAATATTTTTTTATAGTTCAAATTATTTAGCACTAATTTTTATCCATATACAACACATTATTTACAATTATTGGTAAGCCATTCAATGTGAGTCGCCTACACAAAGAAGTAAACAAATTAGGAAAAAAGGATGGTACAGCATCTTTCGGACAGAGAAAAAAATCTTTCTAAATTTTACCTTTCTATCCATATATTATAAAGAAACACAAATTAAAGAACAGAAAATAATGTACAAGGGGTTACACAGATACGACTATTAAAGAGACAAATTTTGCAAGGAGGAAGAGGAGAAGATGATGGTGATGGTAGTAAAAATAGGATGAGTCAAATGGAAAAAAGGAAGGGCGGAGAGAACCAAATGGCTCACAGGATTTTCGTAGAGTGCTGTCAACATTCAGAGAATAAATTTGCCCAAAACAATGCCAAACATCCCCATGACAAGGGCAAGAACAAAGTAAATGTAGGGGAGAGACTGCTCGGGAGCTACCTGTCCTGCCGCTGAAAGACTAGACAATGACGCAGATGAATCTATGTTGGCATTTGACCGACGAATTCTCAGTATCTCCTCCTATTAGAACAATAAACACAAATGGTAGAAAATGTTTAGACAAGTTATAAAAAAAGTTATCACTTTAAGAATTGGATGGACGGATTACTTCCCCTCCAAAGGAAGGTGTGCGATGAATTTTTATCGCTCAAGAAAAATTTGTCAACCTCAGCTGGGTTTGAACCCAAGAACATCAGCTCATGGGGTGAGCACTTTACCCCAAGACTACCGAGGTCAACAAACTCAAAGCTATCCATAACCACAACTCTGTATGACTTATAACTAGCGTTCATGATGCTGTTTTATCATGCGCAAATTTGTAAATCCTTCATTAAACAATGTGGTGTACAGTTGAGCATATAACTTGTTTATGAATAATATACCTGGGGGAAAATCTAATTTGGAAGTATTCAATTTTAAATTTCTAGTTCAAGAGAATTTAAACATTTTATAATCAAACTAGAGTCTATATGACAATTATTCAAAGATCAAGTTTAATTTGCTTTTAAAATTCCTGTCATTTGAATGAGTTGGAATTAAAGTTACTGTTAAATAATGAGTCAGTCATATCAAGTTGAAATTTCAACTAGGGGAAATATGTGAATGAACATCAGAGTTAAAATAACTTCTAAGAGTGTTTAGGTCAAGTCATTATTTAATGACTCGCATTGGTGGGCAAGTGGAGTAAAATTTGACCCCTTCGAGTCCTGTATGCCAGTGAAATAAGTCAAGGTTTGAATTCCAGCCAGGTGTAGTGAGAGTTTTTTCAAACTAGTTTATTAGGTTCTACACAAATGTGGGAGTATTTCCTCTAAATTCTATATTTATGAACACTACACCGTTCGTGTAATGTAGATAGCCTGAACAGGTAGTAAGAGCCTATGAGTAAAAATAAAATAAAATTAACTAAGTGTGGGTAACACCAAAAGATAAAGATGTATTGACATCAAAATAGTTCTTAATGTGAAAAAATATTTCACTCATGAAATCATTTAAAATAAAATTAAAATAATCTTATTAAAATATAGTTTGAATTAATTTAAAACTATCAATTTGATTTCAGATCAGTTAAATAAAAAATTACTAAAATATCAACACTGCAAATCATTACAAAGTGATAATAATTCATGATAGCCAGGGACATGCAAAATTTGCATTTGCGATAACGCAAATTCTGTTTTCACGCAAATAACAGACATTTAAGTTTTTTTCTAAATAAACACAATTTATTTGTAATTTGGCAAATTCCATTTCATGCAATATAACTTTTAACGCGGTGGCATTGGCAATAGCGCTATGACAGGGCTTGTCGTTTATGTGCATAGCATGTTTTTTTCTTATTTTATAGGTATAAAACGGATCACGATATGATCTTTAGAAGTTTAGGTCTTTTTCCCCCCCTGAGGCTAACATTAAAAATCACGATTTCTACTTTTACATATTACAATACTTAAATTTCTATTTTAATAAATCAATTCTTTGTTTTCAGCCTTTAAAAGACTTCATGCTAGGTCCAAGGGACATTGATACATATATATCCCTTGCTACAGGCTGTCATGTTTGGCAAAATTGTATCTTCTTAATTTTTATCCCTTCTCCTTATTTGATAGTAGTTTAGTCTTCTATGATGACAGAAGGTAATAATAATGAGATATTGAATTTGATATTACTAAGCGAGAAGTATTTTGTGCATATTTATATTTGATTTTTCTTTCGAATTTGTTAATAAATAGTTAAATACACATTATGAATGAAAAATTTAACAGTTTTATCCTAGTTTTTTTTTTAATGAATACTAATTGACTCGTTATTTAAATAAATAAGCTTTCAATATCACCACTTTTCCCCTAAAAATAACCTCACCTTTTGCATGTCTGTAACGATAGCTCAGACACAAATTCCAAAGATTTTAAAGTAAAAAAAAAAAAAGCCGATAAAATAATTTTGGAAACCCACACTAAGTTATCTTTGCAATCCTCAAAAGTCGATCTGGTTGAAAAATTAGATTTTGTGAACTATCTGAGCTAGAGTTAAAGCAACCTTTACCTTAAGTTGAAGATTTTCTTGCCTCAACTGACTCTCTTCTTCTCGCAAATGTTTCACCTCTGCTGCCGCCTTCATCAACTCCCCTTCCACGCTGTTTGGCTGTACCACACACACAAAACACAAATGAAGTTCTGTCCCCCAAAATTATGAATGCCAACAAACCTTGGCAATAAATTCACCATACAGAATACACACAGCAAAAAAAATTATGACTATCAATTACCATTACTGCTTTGTCCTGTGGCAGTGGTGTAAGGTAGAAATTATGTTGTTCTTTTCGTTTCCCTGTTATATATGTTCCTATCACTTTTTCCGGTACCTACTTCCATGTATAAGATTATCAAACAAGACAAGACTACAATCTAAATGAACTAACATATTTTTCCCAGAGGGGAATATAACTTGGATTATAACACTTGATACAAAGTTTGTACGTACATGTACATGTTATAGTATTTTGATGAAACTAAATCACATTTTTTATCCGGTAGCTACTTCCATGTATTAGATTATCAAACAAGACAAGACTACAATCTAAATGAACTAACATATTTTCCCCAGAGGGAAATTAGAGCTTGGGATTATAACACCTTGATAACAAATGTTTGTAACTGTACAATGTACATGTTATAATATTTTGATGAAAACTAAATCCATTTTTTTTTAAATCAGTTAAAAAAACTTTTAGAAAAGGATAGTTATTGTATTAATTATTCCGACACCTTAGCTCAGTCTGCAGCGTGTCTGCCTACTGAGCTAAGGGTCAGGGTTCAATTCTCGACAAGGTAGAAAATTTATCAATGATGAAAATATGGGTTTACCCTTTCACAATGATAAGTTAATGGCTGGGGACTGATTGTGTGCCTGTCCTAGTCTTAAGATAGAAAGGCTATAGCTATGAAGCCTAGCCAGCCGGTAATGGAAAAATATATGACTTGGCTAAAAAACTGACCCAGCCATAGGCTGGAAACACTAATGGCTGTAAAGTAAAGTTATTATAGTAATTAAATAAATACATCCTTTACATAACTGAGCATTAGTTCAAATTTGATTATAGATAGTCATGTTAAGAAAGGGATTTAACTACTTAGGTGATCAAATGGCTTTTCAAGGTATCTCTCACAATAGCCTGGCCTGCCAATGATGAGACAGGGTTCGGATCCTGATTGGGTGTAAAGAGGGTGGTTTTTCCATTAGGGTTTAACTAGATATGGATTACACTGCGATTTACTAATATCGGTGATGACTGTGGCTTATTTTAAAATGCCAGTGATTTTTACCAGATATTGGCAGCCAAAGTGTATTGCCGGGACAGTATTTTGTCATGGTTATGCTTTGTTAATGGAATGATATTTTGTCCCTATCAATGGTCTTTAATATACTTATAAACTGATATTTCTCTAACAGGTATATTAGACATTCGTTTTCACAGTCCTTGCATGTGTGATGCGCAGAAAGACGTGTTCTAAGCTCAACTAAACATATGTCTGAAATACTGAAAACAAGTTCTTTATTTGGTTTATGCAACATACAAATAAAATGAGAGTAAAAATATTATTAACTAATTTGTTTCCAACATCTTATAAATGTGATGTTATATTATAATGAAAATCTGTTCAAGGAGATAAGGCTGTCGCCATACAAAGTAGTCAAGTAGTGGCTCTTTATCAAATGTTTATTGAAACATGAGAGCAAAGGAGATGAGATTGCTACAAGACACAACCAGTGGGTCAATATTTTGTCAGTCGTAATGTGCAGCTGCCGCCGACTGACAAGCATAGTGTATTACAACAATCACCATCATCTTGTTCATTGCTAAGTGTCAAATCGAGTCACTGGAGGTGATGGTTATCAAAACATATTGGTGTGTAGTGATTGGTTTTGTCGCCCATCTTTAGTTTCAACCTCTCTTGACACAAATATTGGTACACTTCCTCTAAATTCAACCTTCCTTATCCCTAGCAGTGTAATTAGTGTGATTTGTATAACTCAAATAGGTAGTGAGACACGGAACTATTTTTAAATTCAATACTAACATAATTCATGAGTGACTGAAAAAAAGTTGAAATATTTTATATTATTTTGCTACTAGGTTAGAGTACACTTACAATCTAATGGATATAACAAGTGAGCTATTGAAATTGGTTAGGATTGTTCATATTTATACCTATAAAGAGCAGCTGCAAGCCTAAAGCCAAATTAATGGCTAAGCTTCTTAATTATTATACTTTTAAAAGTATTTAATAAAAATATTTAATAATCAACAAAACAGTTGTAGTATACTCAAAACATTTTGACTGTCCTGTCCCTAGAGTGTACACAAACTAATCACTTATACATTTCTTATTTCAATAGTTTATCATACCACTAAATTATTTATTTTGATTGAAATATGTTCCAAAAATTGTAGGTGATGAACTTTATCTTACGTTTTCTCAAACGTATACAATCTCTCTAACACTTTCTACCTAGTCATTGCCGCTAATGTTTAGTGGTAATTCTTTAATTAATAACATACACAACCCTGCACCAATGGCCCCGCATGCTATGTCAAGCTCATATAAACCCTATGCATGACTTATTTGGTGCTGACTGACAGTTCACAGCTGACAGCTGACGGCTTTGAAACGTTACCAGACCAAATTATTAATCCCTACGCCAAACCGTATGATCTACAAAAAACATGTTTAATAGCTGTAACTTCTGACAGTCAAAATTTAGGTATATACCTAAATGTTGACTGTCAGAAGTCAGCTGTGAGCTGTCAGTCAGCACCAAATAAGTCGTGGAGCTACTGTAGTCTGGTTTGCCAATGACAGGAAGACTGGGGCTTGATTTCCGACGATTTTCCCTACGTGGTTTCCCACTCTTATGGCATGCAAATGTGGAAACATTATCTTTAAAGTGAACTTTGCTCATCACTTATTAATTAGTGTAATTAAATGTTTAGTTTGGACAAGTAATAGGACAGAGAGCAAAAAAAACAACACTAGAATTATATAAATGTCTAGAATTGTAATGGACAAAAAGTTTGTAGTTTGATGATACAATTTACTAGGCAAGAAACTATATTAAAAGAACAAAATTATAAATTCAAGTAGTCATCATTTTACCCAAGGATTACTGTACATGTAAGAGTAATAAAATTATGTAACAGAGTGTACACTTAAATTAGTTTGGTTAAGTGATGTGAATACTGATTAGAATACAAGAAACAATGTAGCCTACAAAGGAAAAAAAAAGTTAATATAGCTTCATGATGTAACCTTTGCTAAATTCTTCCAAACCTTCCATCACTCATTGTTAGGAGAAATAACTCATCTGCTGATCAGTTGTGACACAACAGAGCTATGTTGAAGCTTTGTGAAATTTTTCTTATTTATTTATCTTCAGATTACTCGAATTGTGTGTATATTTTGAATAATAAAACCTGAATAAGAACTAAAACTCTACTTGTAGCATGATGTGCCAATTTTTTTTAGCACTGCGTCTTACTACCTGTTCGGGTTGTACGCTTAAGATTCGGATGGACATCAAGGTTTTGCAGATCTCTCTTCCAAGTAGTACTATGTATTATCACCTCACTAGAGGTGCGCTACTGTAGCTATGGCAGTCACCACACGGACCCCTCTCACTCCTTCTATACTTCCACCCTTTCAGAGTTTCCTTACATTCCACAGTTAATCCCCTAATCCTTTCAACTTTGCTGCTTGCTTCACAACAAAAGACAAGCTGTCACCGATATACTCTCCAAGGAGTGATGCCTAGTTTTGAGCCGCAATCTAGGTGTTTTATAGAATGACGTTCTAAGTCAAAGGACATGGGCTCGAATCACTGTCAAAGTACAATTTTTCTTAGTTACCTTAGGAAATCATTATTTACAGTCAATGGTGACATTTTTATTTAATTTATTTATTAATGTAGGAATATTAAGAAATATATTTTCTTTCCTATATTTAAAAAAAAATTGCCATTTCTTTTTGTTTTTTCAGTGACATAGTTTTTACAGTCGCTACTCGCGCAAACTATTTAAATGCATGGTGTAAGGAGGTTAGAATTAAAATAAATGCACCACAATTTGTTTGTACAGAAGATGGAAAAACCAAAGCAAAGGCCACACTTTATTCTAAATGATAGGCTGCTAAAAAAAATTGGAAATCTCTTTAAAAAAAATTAATGAGTCAGAAAAAGATGGCCAAAGTTGGTGAAAAATTGTCATTTTTTAAATGTTATTTCAATTAAATAGAATGTACACACTGTATCCCTACTTTACTTTAAAAATAGGACCTACTATTAACTTTTTCTGAACACCATCCTAACAAGAACATTGTATTCTAGGATTTAAAAAAATCGGCTTGGACTAGAGCTATACCAAAGCGAGCTTACTTGCTTGGGTTGTATTGGACGAAAACTAAACGACCCTTGAATTTCATCAAGCTATCATTAATACTAATGTCTTGCTGAGATACGTAGCATTCATAAAAGCGTTTATCCATATAACAGCCCTCAATTTTCGTAAACTATCCTATAAATTCTCATCACTAGAAAAATGAAAAAAAACTGTTTATTAGTCTAAATCTCTTATAAGGCATAATTTGAGCATATATTGGTGTTTCAATTATTGCTCATTTACTCCAGTAGTACAGTAATTTTGATTTTCTATTCTGTGACATAAGAATAGACAATGAAAAATGCATGTGAATTTCTCATCAGCAGTTGTGGCAAACCACTTATTATCACATTTCCCAATTGAAAAATTGTTATGATTCATATAGTAATCGTAATAATCATTAGTTTCAGAAGTTATTTGACACCAAAATTCATTAGAAGCCAAGAGGGAGTAGCATTCAAATTCACTTGGTGAATCACCTAGATTTGCAACAATAGTATCTGGAATATCACATTTACCGATAAATGGATAAATAAGCTGATTACTATCACTATAAGACCATGCCCAGCCTTGATTGGCATACATATGCTTTAGTTTTTCAACCGTATTTACATTTGTTTGATTGTCTGAATCACTAATGTCAAAAGAGCTATCACTTTCAGAAGGCCTATCTATGTAATTATTGATGACACTTTCAGTTAGTTCTATACTTTCACTATCATAATCATCAGAAGAATCTACATCCTCATTATCACTAGTATTGATTAAATTATTTTCATTGTCAGAATCACAAAGTATCTGTGTCATTTCTTCGTCAGTTAGACATTTTTTAGGCCGAAAAACTCTATGTTAACTAGTTGACGCCATTTCATAGCTTGAATGTACGAATAATTGAATAGCACCTATTTGTAAAAAAAAAAAACTATGTGAAAGTTTTGGTTTAAATATAATGAATAAAACTGCAAGTTCTATTCATACCGCTCCTGCCGTCTATGGAAGTAACACCTGCTATTCATGGGGGAGAAAAAAAAATTAGAAAAATAAAATTGCCAAGTTCTATTTATAACACTCCTGCCATCAATTGCCGTAACACCTGCAATTCATGAAAGAAGAAAGAAAATTACACAAAAATATTGTTTGAAATATAAGGAATAAAACCGTCAAGTTTTATTTATACAGCTCCTGCCCTCTATGAAGTATAAGCAAGAACACAATGTGCAAGTCCTGCTCGTCAAAGTGTCTTTGTGGCGTACTCTGTTACTATGTTATGACAAGCCCTGCTCATCAAAGTACGTCAAGGGGTTAAATAAAGTGACCCAGAAGAAAATTCACTACTCAGATTTTATGCTGGATGTTGTTGAAGGATTGCTCCAAAATATAAACTTTCCCGAACGTCAGAATGCTAGACCATTTCCTTATATGATGAGAGGTCAATCAAATAACTGGGCTCACTTTTCCATAAAAAAAACCCTCCAAAAACAGATAAACAATCATTTCCATCAAGACCATGCAAGGTGGCTTGTGGAAGTTATCCGAGATCCAACACCTTGGCTTAGTCTGAAGCATGTTTGTCTACTGAGCTAAGGGTCCCAGGTTCGATAATCGGCATGACCGAAAAAATTTATCATTGGTGAAATGTGAGTTTACCCTTTGCCAGTGATGAATTAACAGCCGAGGACTGGATGTTGTGACTGTCCTAGTCTTTTTTTTTTTTATTTAGCACCGCGTCTTACTACCCGTTCGGGTTATACGCTTAAGTACTAATTACCCTATTGGATTAGGAATTGGGAAGGTTGAATAGAGGAAGTGAACCCGCATTTGCGTGGAGGGAGGGTGGAAAACCATTTAGGAAAAACCACCCCAGTTCACCCGACCGAGATTCGAACCTCGATCTCCCCGTCCTCGGCAGTCGGGCTCAACACGACTAGCGCGTTAGCCAACTACGCCACAGAGGCGGGTTGTCCTAGTCTTAAGTTGGATTATCAGGCCTATGAAGCTACAACAGACCTAGCAAGGTGGTAGTGGAAAATATGTCTTGAATAAAAAAAACTGACCCAGGCCACAGGCTGGAAACAGTAATGAATGTAAAAAAAAAAAAGAAGATTTCAGAGGTAACATGTATTTTAAAACTTTCGTCAAAATTAGGTAATAAATCTTGCTATTGGTTGGCTGCAGCTCTTCACTTTTGCCTATCTTGGCCCAATTTTTTTTACATCTTTGTACCTTCTTTTGCCATCATCGTTTGCTATCTGATCTTGTATTTCTGTCTTGATCTCCTGCTTGGATTTCTCCCTTCCACATCTCCTTCGATAATAATCTTCATCAAATTATTATGTCTCCTTATATGGTCTACCATGTTAACCCTCTTTGCTCTATGATTTTCCAAAGTTTCCTTTCTTAATTTACTTTTCTTAGCACTTCTGTATTTGATACCATCTGCATCCATGAAATTTTAAACGTTTTTCTGTATTAACACATTTCAAAAGCTGCTAATCTTTTATTTTCAGTTGCGCCAATGGTCCATGTTTCATATCCATAAAGCGTAAAGCTACATACATTTGCTTTTAGAAAACTTTTGGCCTGATTTCCAAATGTATGTTAGTCGAGGTTAATAATTTCTCCCTGTTATGAAAAGTTTAAAACTTGCAAAATAAAAATAAAACTATTTTTGTGTATTTTTAATTCCTGCTATAGTGTATATTTATGTGTGAAAAAAATTACAGCCTCAATAAGTTTAATTGTAAAAAACTTATTAATGGTGTTCAATCTTCTATCATTTGAATGTACATTTGTTCTGATCAGTAATTGGCAGTTAATAACCATACAGCTATCCATTTTAAAAAGTTAGCATTTAGAGTAGAGAGCTTAATAACATTACCAATTAAGGCCTAGAAGACACAACCATCTCTACTTGTGTAAGAAATTGATCGACAGTTTTATGTGAAGTATTTTGTTCTGTTACCGATAATTGGTACTAAACAGGCATAATTAAAATAAATATAGCTCACAAGTTTTACATTATCTTTCATTTGACACGACTTAGCTATAAACTCAAATGACAGCTTATTGTTTTAAAGAAAGAGCAGATATATTTTTATTTCATCAGAGTTGCCACTATTTTCTCAGATATATTTTTATTTGTTATTTTATCAGAGTTGCCACTAATTTCTTACTTCCAAATTCCCTATATTTTCCAGGTTTTCGAGTAGGAATTCCCACTTTTCCAGGTAGCTTAGATTGAAGAAGAGTTGTAAAAATTTTATTTTTCATCGAACCTACTAGTGTAAAGTCATGTAACTTGTGTTTAAAGTAGATTTATATAAGATTTATGAATAAATATATTTTCTGTAAACACATTACCCTTTAAATAAAACATGTATGAATAAGTGTGCTTAATACATTGTTCCCTTTTTCATCTATTCAAAGACTATTTTAGCTTTCAGTTAATGTCCAAATTAACAATAGGACGGTATTTTTACTAGATTTTGCTAAATTCCCTGTGTTTTATTAGGTTTTTTCCAGACACAAAACCTTCCTTGTGTTTTCCCGGTGCATGGCAGCCCAGTTTTTATATATATATATATATTTTATATAACATGTTGACTTTATTGAAGATAAATATTTAGTTTAAATAAAAAAAACATGTCGTTAAATGTTAACAGATATAAAAATAGTATTGTACTCAATTGGGAGAGGGGAAGGGGGATTGCATCTAATGGGACATCCTTTCACCTTATGGGTACAATTGCTTCATCCAGTCACACAAAAGAGAATGTCTAAGAGAGAGTCTAAATACCTTGGGTGATGACTTGGGACCATCTCCAACTCTCTTGGCTTTCTCTTCGTGGATGGCAGGTGAAGCGTCTACATTGTTCTCTTGTGTCGATGCTGATGGGTCAACGGGTAACTCAAACACACATTTCAGTTTGGAGTCCATTAGATTCTCAGGGTTTACATCTTTCCACTAGAAAAAATAAAGTTTTGACTATAAATGGGTTGAATGCAACTTTTCTGAAATTTTATCAAACGATATAAAAATTTGAATCTGAATCTTAGAAATCGTGGTTAGCTTTCCTACATGGTATTATTTTTTTCTCTATTATTATTATTATAGCGTCTTATTAACTGTTCAACTTATATACATATATAATAATTACTCTAATGTAGTAGGGATGAGGGATAGTTTTTGAAGTAATCTAACTGCATTTGTGTGGAAGGAGAGTGGGAAACATTTAGGAACAGCCCTCAATAGACCGACCGAGATTCGAACCCCGATCTTCCAGTCATCCTTAGGCCAGTCTAACACGAGTGTGACGGATTAGACTGTTCAAACGCTAAGCTTTTTTTCTCTCTCTCTCTCTCTCTCTCTAAATTCTGATTTTGTTAGGAACAATAATCTTTAAGTTTCTAAAAAAAATGCACTTGTTACTCCTTGTAGCTATATGCATATGTACTCTAATGAACGTAGGGATGAAGACGGTATAGTAAATTTACCATCTGCCTCATCAATGACAGTCCAGGCCATTGGTAAGTGTGACGCTTTAGACCATGAAACCACTGATAGACAAAAAGGCAAGTCTAGCTAATAATAATATAATATTTAGCACCGCATCTTACTACCGTTCGGGTATACGCTAAGTCTAGCTAAAAAAAAACATTGTCTTCATAATATGAATCCACATTCAGTTAAGTGGTGAATTAATGGTGTGTAATATGAATGTTAGGTTTGAACTATAGCTACACCCACTTAAGTGACCGTATGATCTAAGGCGTCACTAGAGTATGCACTAGACTGCCGATGACAGGGAGATTGGGGTGTTGAGGGTGGTTTTTCCTAATTTTTCCCTCTTACTCTGCGCTAATGTGGGTACACTTCCTCTAAATTCAACCATCTTTATATTAGCATATGTATGTGTATAACCTGAACATGCAGTAAGATGTGATGCTTAAAAAAACTATAGTTGTGTTGAGCTAAATCGCTTATAAGCAGCATAATAGCTCCGGGAAAAAATTAAAATTTTAATAAAAACACATAGGCTTAGGCCTATAGGTATTTTATTTCAAATCTAAAAAAAATTTCAAACCCTCGAATCTCCTTAATGACATGACAAAGAGTGGTTGTGGGTGAGGGGTGAAAAGACATATAAGCTTAGACAGAATAGATAAGTAGCTCCAGAAAACAATGTGGTCTGACAACGATCAATATTTTCTCACTGATAAGGTGACTGCCTTAAGTCTGAAATAAATACATTCCCAAACTATGGATTAATTGAATACCTAATTTCTACTACCGAGGGTTAAAACTTGGCGATGTTTATTTGGCCTAAAATCTTCTATAAAATATTAAAGAGTGAAAACCCCTAGAGTTACCATTTCTTTAAGAAATGAGTATATTATGTTGGATGGAGTGCAAACTAAAGTAAAAATTGTTTGATGAACTAACATCTGCTGATAACAAATCTTCTGGTCCTTTTTCAAATACTTTTAAGGAATTTAATGTTATTTCTTAAACTTATGTAACCTTTGTTTCGTTCCTTTTCAACCTATTTATACAGCCATGCCTAGGCTTACGGCCATGACCTGAACTCGCAGTAAATGAGATTTTTATTGTAGTACTACACAATATAAAACAAACATTTTTATGGCTGAAATTGATAAAATTTTATTTCTTTATTAATGTTATTTTATAGCAAATTAAAATGAAAAGTATTTGAATGTGTGGGGGTATTAAGGGTAGTGGCCTTCATTATTCATTTGAGGTATTTAATGCGCAGTTTCTGAACCAAATGATTATATATCAGCACACAAGAATTTCTATAAATGAGAGCGAAAGGGTCTGCCAATTTTGCCAGGAAAGGTTTGTTCACATACCTTTCAGGGTTTTTTTTACACACCACAATTGACATAAGACCGGCGGCTTTACTTCCCCTCTGAATAAAGCTGTGTTGTGGATTTTTACAACTCAAGAAAAATCCGTCAACACCGGCTGGATTTGAACCCACAAACAAGGTGAGCCCTTTACCCCAAGACCATTGAGGTCAACAATGATGATCTTAAGGGCCCCATACACGATCATGCAAGCATGACAGTCATCGTGATTGTTAGTCCCATGATTGATGAACAGTCGACCATAAACGTTCATGCATGCATGATATTCCTGTCAGTCGAGTTTGGTTTGTCCAGTGAATAGGTAAATATGGCTGAATGATGAAATCGTGTAAAAACTCTATTGCTCCCATATTCATGCTGTGTGAAATAGCCCTTGAATGAAGATGTGTTGTCAGTAAGCCCCATTCACGTTCATGCTTGCATTTCAATCACCAATTTACATGTCAATCATTGGCCAAGAATCAAACATGCTTGAAATCCTTGATTCACGAACCTGGCGTATCAGTCACCTTCATGCATAGCCATATACGATAGGTTTTACAAGACAATCACGATGACTATCATGCATGCATGCATGATAGACAATCACGATGACTATCATGCATGCATGCATGATCGTGTATGGGACCCTTTAGATACAAAAATTGAGGTCAGCAATCTCAGAATTGGATTAATAATAGAACATATTAAAGAAATATTTGTGAATGATTTTGGGAGTCTCACGTGTCTTAATCCAACCTGTGATATGGAAAAAGCTTTAAAGGAAACATTATACATGCCTGAAATGATTTGAATATTAAGTCATAATTTGAAAGCAATTATTTTACCATTTAAGTAAGTTTTAAGTTATTTCTGTATACTAAACTAGGTATATCGCATTTCAAATCAACAAGGTTTATGTCTCAAAATATTTGTGTGCATTGGTAAAAGAAATAATAGAAGCAAATATGTCCAACAACTCACCAGTGAATCCAAATTTATTTCTCCATCTGGTGCAATCATGGTTTGCACCATGAATTTGTGTTTGTTCTTTTCATTTGGGTCAAAATCGAATGGTTGTAGGCTGACTGAAAAGAAAATATATAAAACTCAGCAGAGTGAATTCATTTTTTTATATAGATTCTTCAAAATATGTTTGGAAGATTTTTTTAATGTCCATCATCTAACAGGAAAAATTAAAAGAAGAAAAGATATAAATAAAAGCAAAATGTTAACAAGTAAAAACTATATAAAATATATTGTTATTTTGTATTAGACCTAATATTTAATTCTAATATTTTCATAGAATGCCCTTACCGAGATCAGAAAATAACTACGAGGAATATGTCTAGTGAATACACAAATAAAGCAAAGTACTTGAGCATTAAAACAAATAAGTAAAAACAAAGGCTTGTAGTGTATGCATGGAAACCAGTCCAACCAAGCAAGAGTCCAGTCTAGTCCATGGATGAGTCCAGTCCAGTCTAGTCCATGGATGAGTCCAGTCCAGTCTAGTCCAAGAATGAGTCCAGTCCAGTCCAGTCTAGTCCATGGATGAGTCCAGTCCAGTCTAGTCCATGGATGAGTCCAGTCCAGTCTAGTCCATGGATGAGTCCAGTCCAGCCTAGTCCATGGATGAGTCCAGAGTCCAGTCCAGCCTAGTCCATGGATGAGTCCAGTCCAGCCTAGTCCATGGATGAGTCCAGTCCAGCCTAGTCCATGGATGAGTCCAGTCCTGTCTAGTCCATGGATGAGTCCAGTCCTGTCTAGTCCATGGATGAGTCCAGTCCTGTCTAGTCCTTGGATGAGTCCAGTCCTGTCTAGTCCTTGGATGAGTCTAGTCCTTGGATGAGTCCAGTCCTGTCTAGTCCATGGATAAGTCCAGTCCTGTCTAGTCCATGGATGAGTCCAGTCCTGTCTAGCCCATGGATGAGTCCAGTCCTGTCTAGTCCATGGATGAGTCCAGTCCTGTCTAGTCCATGGATGAGTCCAGTCCTGTCTAGTCCAAGGATGAGTCCAGTCCTGTCTAGTCCATGGATGAGTCCAGTCCAGTATAATCTAGACTCCAGAGAATCCAATGCAAAAGACCAGTTGATTTCAGTTGGCATGTTCTAGGGCGTAATCTACTGTACCAATAGCATGGTCCATAATATGTAAATGGTTATATTCCTTCACTAATTATATTAGTATGTTAATTAACCATTATTATTTTTAGTTTTATTATAGCCTACATCTTTTATAAACTAAAAATTTGTTTTCTTGAGATTTTTAAGTTACAGAAAGAAATCTATCCAACTAAAATGAACAAAGAACACAGGAAATCACACCTTGGTTTTCAGTTTACATTATATTTATTCCATTTAAGATGATTTTTTTTAACCAAAGTGTGGGATAAAGGACAAATTGTATCCACCCAACAAATTTTGCCAGCCGGGTCGGTGACATTATTAAGTAGCAGGGGCAGAGTAATAATTTGCAATATGGTTTGTGCAACAAACATTGATTTTAGCAAGGCGATCAGTAAAATCAGTTGGAGAGAACACTGCACCTTTTAGTTAAGTGTGCTGTAAGAGGTGCGTCAGTACACTTAAAATAGAAAAAGTCATTAGGCCTATCAAAAATTACTTCCCAACTAAGCTTCTAAAGGCTATTGAACAAACTATTCAGACACTGTCCAATACCATTGGAATGACCAAAATAGCTGCTATTATAAAAGCTATATGCTAAATTAGCATAATGCAAAATTAATATATTTTTTAAATTGAGCAAGCAAAAAATGTAACTCAACATTTTAAACTAAATAAACATTACATTTTCTAAAAGAAATTCGGCCCTTTAATCGTGTGTTATTTAACTATTTCAGAAAAACAAACAAAAAACAGTGAAAACAGTCCCAGTAAATATAGAGACTGTTCATGATAGGTTTTTTACCTGGATGACAGTTCAAAAATCATTTGTTTGAGTTTTGGGATGCCAACACTTGTAAAAAATCACTGTTTTGTTATAAATGTTAAGTTTTATTTTACATTTAAAATAACGTAAACTTAAGTTTTCTTACACTGTTTCATAACTTTTAATAATCTCTTTTTAACCAACCAAAATTTATATTTTAAACATAATTAAAAGTACTTATTCTCTGTTTTGGAATGTTATCATCTATGATGTGTAATATAGTGCATACATTAATACCTTTTAATACAAGCATCATATTTACTTGGAAAAAAGAAAATACTTGTCATTTTTTACATATATAATAAATTATTTTATCATATTTCAAAATGTTTAACTGAATAAAATATTTGTATCCACTGCATGGGTGGGTGCATCAATGTCAAGAACTTGTTTCCGTCACGTTCAATCACATGGTTTAAATTCGTCGGTCGCCATTTTGAAGCTATGCTAGTTAGACCTTTTGTGAAAGTGATGTGAATAATAATAATAATGCTTAAGTGGAATAAAACAATAAATAAGCTTTGTGCCCGACCTCAAAAATAAATATATAAATAATATTGGCCTTAAATTACTGTGGTCAACTATCAAATTCATACATTACCATGTGTTTTCATTACAGTTATCCAAGTTACTGATGTCAGCTGTTGGCTTAGGGATATATTAGGGATTATTTCAACTAACTTTTTGAGCTGTCATCCAAGTAAACTAAGGTTGTGAATGTATTTTACTTGTCCCCAAAATATTTTCAGTAGCTAAACCTCCCCCACACCCCCCCTTTTTTTTAGTAGTACAAACAAAATTTAATTGTAGGTTTGATTTTAAGGTTTCCTTACCTGCAACATCTATCAAGGCTTTGGCATCCAATACACCAGAATTTGGACGAACGCAATATTTCTTCGGTGCTGTTGTTTTAATTTTGAAGCAAACTTTTTTATCTGAAGGGTTTGTTAATTTCATATATGAAGTAACTGGTGAAGTGAAGGGACCTGTAACCATTTGAAACATGAATTAAGGCCTAAAATTTGAAATAAGTTAAATAAGACTTAACAAATAATGTCTACTAGAGAATAGACTTCAAGTAGGCTACAGAGGTATAGCACAACATAAATCATGGCTGCTTAAGTTACTTATTACATAAAAGTATAAATGGAAAGTCTTCTTGATACAATATATCATTGTTATTCAAACCCTAATTAAGTTACATGAAGCTAGGACTTAGATAAGAACCCAAGATAAGCACCAAATAATATTATAAATAAGTTAAAAAGATAAAATTAAATAAATACTAAGAATGAAATTAAATGACTTTAGATCTTGTTGGATTGTGATTATAATTCCTAACAAAGTGTCATATAATAACATACATTAAAATAAAATCGGCAACACAGTTAGTGAATAAAAAACATCATTTGATGACAAGTCTAAAAGGTCCATAAACAAACAATTTAAGAAATACACTATTAACAACGAAAAATTAAAAATAATGCCCAAGTTTACAATTCAGCCCTGTGAATAAATATTTAAAATAATTTAAAAACCCAAGTTAAGTCAACATCCAAAGTTTTAACAACGGTAGTTAAAGTTCATGTTATAATGAATGAAACAATATTAAAAAATCAAAGTGAAGGTTGGGTAACAGATCTAAGTCCAGTATTAATTTCCTTTATAATATGTTTGTTTTTCATCTGTAGATATGATCTGAACAAGTTGGAGCACAAGTTTTTTTTTAAGATTTGTCTGTGCATAGCACCGTTTTGAGAAAATGTGTTTCTTGCTATTTATTTATTAATTAGCACCCCATCTTAGTACCCATTCAAATTATACACTTGTGTACCTTTTATGCTAATGGTTTTAGAGATAAGGAAGGTTATAATTATAGAAAGTGTACCCACACTTGCATGGAGGGAGAGTGGGAAAACCCAACCAAGATATGGCCTTGATCTCCCCATCATCGCCAGTCTAGTCTACTGCAAGAGTAGCCATAGGTTTGCGACCAACGAAGCAGGTAAATGTTTCTTGTTAAAAGAGTTACTCTGATTTAGGTTGTAATTACTTAAAGTATATACAACTTCATTATTTATCACCCTTTAGACAAAATATGATCTATAATATTATATATTGGTTTTTAGTTTTATCGAGGTATTTCAGTCTTAACTACCTAAAAACAAGAGTAGAGTAAATGAGTTTTTATTAAAAATAAAGTCTGATTTTCATATGAAGGCAAATATGGTATACGGAAAGTGGAAACTCATGTTGCCATAGCGGTTGAAATAAGAATATTTTAATTGTATTTATATTCTTAGTCTGATTAGATAATGATATAGAGAGAAACTATACAGTATTCTATAAGGAAGTATTATGGACCATTTTTATAAATTTTTAGTGAACTTTTTAACTAATAGAGAAAAACATGTACATACTATACAAGCCAAAATTTTAGTGACTTCAAAGTTGGTGGTCAGAAGTAGGCTCTCTATAAAAATCAGGGTTTACTGATAAATTGTAGCCAACTGAATGTACAAATACTTTAGGCTGGGGACACACAAGTGCAGAATGTCCGCACAATGTAGCGTGTGTACATTTGTAACAATGTTGCTTAAACAACACACAGTATTTGAGAAAAAAAAACTCTTGGGCAAGACTGACGCTAGTAAAATTGTACTTGTTCTGATTGTGACTTTGTTGAATCATCCTCAAATCCTCAGCTCAACCTAAAAAGAATGCTTATTTATTGTCCCTATAATCTTAATTTACAGTATCCCATTGCAATTGTATTTTCTGTGTTTGACTTATTAATATTTCTGTCTCGAGATTGGGCCCTTTTACAAAATAAAAATAGCAGCCCCGCGAGGACTTGTTTTATGGACATTAGTTTGACACAAATGTAGCCTCCTATTAGTTCTTAATTGTAATGCAACAATGCATGTTGACATTTCATGCATTGGTAGAAAATGTAAACCTGTTACAATGTGCACTAAAAGATAGACACATTGAGAGTGTGTGGACTTGACATAAAATATAATTATTCTTGCAATAGATATGGCAGGTTATTTTAAGAATCGCCAGTTGCAAAAATTTAAATAGTCACAGAAAGGCAGTCCTTTACAGGTACTGATTCTCGGAATGTTGCATCATTCCGCCCAATCTTGTGCTTTACTACGTTTATTAACCCTTTGAGTGCCAAGAGAAATTACAAAAAAATGTGCTAAAAGTGCCAAGCTATTTTCCTGAAAAATGCAGGAGTTTGTTTAAATTTTAATAACTCATTAGTCTATGAACTTCTTGCACTCAAATTTTTACATAAACTAGCTAACATGCTTGCCAATCCGATGATATAATTATACATATACTTTTTTAATTTTTAAATATAATAAAAAAATCACTAGCCAAGATATTTTAAAAAAAAATTTTACTGTTTTATTTAACATTAATTTTTAAGCATTGAAAATTTAAATAGCTTGAAATAGAATAAATCACTGAAAAGAACATAAAAAACTGAGTAAATAACAAAGTTTACAAAAAAAACTTTAGATTTTACGCTAAAATTGGGTTATGCATAGCAGCTGTTTCAGTGACCATCAACTTTAGCAGGGTTATAGTAAAACAAAGTCTAGAATAAATAATTGGGTTGGAATCAGAAGGGGACGATGAGAGGACTTCAAACTTGGTACTTTCGCATAAATATGAAGAGGTTGGGGTGGATTATCCTGATCTTCAAAATTTATTTCATCCCTTTAGGAATAACTAGTATTCACACTCATGTCATCAATGTCAGCTACCACTCCTACTTGATTCGATCTTTCAATTTCACTAGAATAAAATTCCTGTTCAGTTTCATTATTTACAAATTCAGAATCAGTGCTTTCAGAATCACAAACAAATTGATCACTCTGGGTTGAGCTGTCAATAAATATTGCAAGTATTTCTGTGTCTTGAATCACAGCTTTCCTCTTAGTAGCCATGTTTACAAACAAGGCCAAAGATAAAACTCATAAAGTAAAAAGTTATAAAATAATTTTCAGGTTCGATATATCGTAAAGACAAATAAAAGTAGCTTGAACATACGAGAATGCAATGGAAATAAAATCTACTCTATCTGTTGACTTAATACTGAAGAGCTCGAAAACGAGGGATCGCTGTGAGCGACGCTGGCAAGTTTAGCAGATATTTCGTGCATCGCTCTGAGCGACGTTGGCACTCAAAGGGTTAAAAATTCTAAATCTTTAGGTGTCCTTCTGGTGAATTTTTTTAATGTTTGTAATCCAGTAGGTTTAACAACATTTTACAGTAGTTTAAAATTAAACATCTCACCTATAATTTGTGTATTTTTTTCTTATTTAGTTTTAACAATAAATACATCACAAAGAGACTACCTGCCACTATCACATCCGTTGTGATATTGAACACAGATCAGAGTGAGATTTTCACCCTGAATATGGGAACGGCCAGAGCTGCTACACATAAAACGAGCATATGTGGCCGTTTATGACAGAAAATTTCCTCCACATATTTTAAAAACATGTGTGCACACTCTTTCAGCTCGTGCAGGCAAAATGCTTAAGTGGGGGCCCAACTTAGCATTGTACATTTAATTGTAAAAGTGAAAGCTTTCTTCCATGTTATTCGCTTTCAGGTAGCCTACAATTATTGTTATTGTACTAACAGGAGGATAAAGCCAACCCTTTAAGACTATTTGGCTGTGATATCATCGATATCTCATCATAGCCGGTAATTTCCACAAGCCCATCACAAACTTTGCCTTAAACTATGGGTGAATAATTTTTCCCTCAGCACAGGACAAATCCTGGATATTTCTAGTGGTAGAGCATCGGCCAGCTAACCTAAGGGTATGTGCATGCTGAGGAGCGCACACATCGCTCATTACTCTACCTCCGCACATTGCAGATGGAACAGCCTGTACATAGACTTACTGAGCAGATTGCTCATCGCACTTCGTACTCTGATAGAGAAAACCAGTCTGCACAGAGCATTCGTCTTGCATGTTACTTAAACTTTTTATTTTTTATTTAAATATTTTTAATTTTATTTTTAAAATATTTTTTTAAACATAAAAAAATGACTTTGAAAGCAGTAGTGATGATATATCAGCAGCGGCAAAATTAACCAGTAATGGATCTAACTTATGCAGTTTAGAGCAGATCGCGATCAATCAGAGAGACAAAGACTGGGAGAATTTCACCATTTATTCATTAAACTCTGTTTATCTTTTGTGTCACTCATCTTCTTACTAAAATACACTCAGTCTGTAAAAAATCTGCTATGTACAAGACAAACGGCAAAGTAAAAGTCGAAGTGACAAAATATTAAATAAAATGTGCACTAAACAACAGTGAGGGTTTACTTTGACTTTGAACCAATCAGAGCACTGCGCAGCTATTCACAAAAACAAATCAATATGTTTCTTGTGTCTGGTTGGAGTGAAGTGCGGGGAGTGATGTTCTCAGGCATGCACGCTCCCATTTCTTTGCATTGGTTTGTTTCTACAACTTGTGCGATGTGCGGAGATAGGAGTAATGAGCGATGTGTGTGCACTTGGGATGCATGCACCTAAGTGTTCTGGTTTCAATTACCGTATCCCAATGTAATTTTCAATCTACAAATATGACAATTGATGCTGCTACATCCGTAACCTAAAGATAATTTTCATCTTATAAGCTTCACTAAATGTGTACAGTTAATTGTACAAATAGCTTTCTTCCATTCTAATAGAGATCTGCGTTTTAATTTCCTTTAGGCTAGTTGAACAGTAGGTATTGCATTATTCAAAATACGGTATTATGCTATTTTTTATGAAAATGTAATACAATACAATTAGTACTAGTAATAAATATAATAGACTTGTTGATAAAAGGATAAATACTTACACATATTTACAAACACATCAATATTTCAATGCAAGAAAGCATATTTCTCAGGAAGTAACTTAGGAGCCTTCAGCAGCGCTGTTTGGTTGCATGGGGTTAGCACTTCAACAGCACTACTTACAATTAAGTGGGTAGGTAGCTTCAACCAGCAAATGTTTATGGTGCTGCTAACATGTTCGAAGCCCTACCTACATGTCCAAATGTACGTTTGAAATCCTGTCTACACTGGCTATTTCTAGAATTTAGTCTTGAAGTGAACATGAATACAGAAAAAGACTTTTAGCGATGCTTCACATACAAAGGAAGGAAGAATAGGCCTCTAAAAGAAAATAAGATTCTGGGTACATCAATTGCTTTTGGAAAGACCAAATCAGGAGCTGTTTCATAACTTATTTGATGATCTACAGAACAACGATAAAAAGTTTTTTGTATTTTGAGATTTCTAAAATTCATTTCAAGAGCTTCTAGCTTGAATTAGCTGTGAGATTCAGGAAAAAAAGACCATCATGAGGAAGACCATTCCACCAGTTTGCTTCAAGAGAGGTGAGATAAAAATTGTTTAATATTTTACTTTATATTCTTTATTGTATGCATACAATATCAATTAACATACATTTATATTAGTTCATTAGATAGTTGGTACGAGTATAAAATGCCTTCAAGCTTTCCTCCAGCAATTCCTTGTTCATTCTCAAAAGATTCAACAACAAAAATTGTGATGACACAAATAGCATAGTCAACTTTCAAGAAGAGATTGGGGGCATCAGGTAGGGAGTTGGTTCCTAAGAATTGTGCGTTAGCAGGGTTAACGTCACGGCATGTACACACTACTAAAATAGTGTGGTGGCTGCAGTCTCATGTGAAATCAATAATTTAATTTCTGATGTCATAACAAGCAGCGCCACTTCGAACTACTATTTAAATGTTTGTAAATTAGTGTGTTTTTAATTCCTTTTGTTCTTCACTTATTTATAATTTAATCATATTTATTTAGTTACAAAAAATACAATTATTAGATAAGTTTTTTCTTTTATATTTCAATAAGTTAAAAATAAAGTTATTTGTGGCTATATCCTTGTGCTGTGTGGTTAGAGTTATCTGCTGGTACCAGTTTATAAGAGTCTGGTTTGATTTTGAGTTGTCGTGACAATATAAAATAAAACTTATACAAGGAGTTTAAAAAAATTTAAATACCAACTTTAGTCTTAATTTATGGGAAATTGGACACTATGAATAAATCCTAAAATCAATAAAAAAAATTGCACTACTATTAAGTACCCGTTTGGGTTATACCCATACAGTAATGTAATAATAAGGCTGGGGAAGGTATAATATTTTGTTGAGGTAGTGAAAAATCAATTAAAGTAAAAAAGAGCCTCAAAAGATTTGATGGGATTTCGCGACCTGTTTCCCCCATCACCAGCAGTCTAGTCTAACACGAGAGTGGCACATTAGACTGCAGGTCACAAAGATGATTACTCTAATGAACGATTTGACAGGCAATAGGGTGGATGGTATAGCACAATATCTGCGGCTCTCCATTTAGAACAGTTGATAAACAGTTTTGTCAAGTTGTTGACCAAATGTAGTCACAATAATCTGCTCGAATACCAACTCCATAAACACAAACATAGTAACTTGAATACACTGTATACTGAGAAAACTTAAAAAAAATAGCCTACATTGATTTAACTCTCGGCCTAGTTAGTTAAAGGTTGGTAGTAGTTTTAGCATTCTCTGACATAGAGGCAAATAATTTATTATGGATTCAAAAATTGAGAGTTAAAGGACACAAATGCCCCTTTTGGATATAGGGCTTAAGACAAAAGAATTAAATACTAACAATCGAGTAATTAAACACATCAAAGCACCTGAAGTATCAATACTAAAACTATTTTGAGTCTTGGGTTAGAAATATTTAATTAGCCAATAAAGATAGTTTAATGGTTGGCGTTTTATTGTGTCTTGTCTAAATAAGAGGTAATAGTTATTTTTAAAAATAAATTTTTATCAAAAGTGTAAACATTCTCTACCCAAAATTGCCATTATTAATTGATTGGCCTGAAAATTTATGACAACACCGTTTTATGAATGTTAAATTATGTCAAGATTATCTATGAAAGGACAGTATATTTACTATCACTCACATGACTATTGAGATTTTATACAAATCTAGTTACAAGCCCCAGCATATTTTGCGGTTAATCCTTCAGATATTTAATCAACATTTGATATTATATAACACATAGCTAATGTGAGACTAATGTGTTAACTTTGTAAATTGACAGTTAAAAATTAATACTTGAAATAAAAAAGGGGTTTCGATTTTGTAATAAAATTCCGATGCATTCACAACTGCCCATTGCTTATCTACAGGCTTGGCCAACAGTCAATTTCATTCCCGTATTAACTCGATAGTGATTACAGCTTACCTCGAAATTTGAGTTCATGTTGAGGTTCTATGATTAACACTTGGTCTGGCTTTGCCATGATTTACTCCTAGAATATGATTTTAAGAAGCCAAATTAAAACACAGAATTTTCACAACAAATGGCTTCAATTTCAATCCCGGCCTGAACACTTTCGTTTTCTAACAAATACGCATGCGTCACGACGGAAACATGGCAGACGTACAATGACGTCATCTTAAACACTGGCAAATTTCAAATGTAGCTTTTAAGTCATTTGCTAAATTTAGAAGAAGAAGAAATTGAAAGGTATTTTTAAGAACGGAAACAAATAGCTCGTTTAATTTGAATAATAAGTTCCCATCCGACATAACTAACAGTACTTAAAAATTATATTGCAGAAAAAAATCATTAATATCCACGATCTAATATTATAAAGGTCTAAGATATATAGTTATCACATTAGGTAAGTATTGTCTTTTCACACTATAAATAAAAGTACGTTTCACTAATGTTTTAATATTTTATTCTTCACCATATCTCTCGTTTCCATTGTATCTCTGGAAATTGGTTTAATGTTTCTCTTACTGTGCCATCCTATCTATTTGATGATTTAATGTATTTGAAGGGGTGACATATAGCTTAAGGGTTGTAGTTATAACCGGCAATGGTCAGAGTTCATGAATACGGATACAGAGATCCCAGACCCCGGGCTCGATCCTCAGCGCTTCCCAATTGTATCTATGAAGCAGTGGGTTTGTAGCGGGATTAAACTCAGCCTCGTGGGGAAAATGAGAAACTAATTGAATAAAGAGGTGGCAGATCCGGTTTAGAAAACTGAGATTAACGGCTGGTGCTCTTGTTGTGCCAACCATATGACACCCTCTGTTCCTAAGGGTTTTAAACCTATTGGTCTTCCACAAGTAAATAGATACCATATATAAATAAACAAACTTTTTTTGAAAAATCGATCAAAATTACTGTGGATAAAAGTTCAAACGAGTCCAAACATTAAGACGTTACTTTTTTTTATTATTTGATTTTAGTTTATTGTTGAAAAGGGAAATTAATGTTGTTTGTAGCACAAAGATTTATTTAAACTAGGTTATTTGTTATAACACTAATGTAAAAAAAAATATCCATGTCGTTAGTCTACAATCTACCCATACCGACAGAGCGCCCACCATCTGTTGGCGAATATAGTGCCAACTTCTGTGGTTAGAGGGTGTCATGTGACCATCACAATGAACCTTCTGTCCGCTAATTTTAGTTGTATAGACCAGAACCACTACTTGTTCATTCAAGTAGCTCCTTATTTGTCCTTACGAGGCGAGTTGACTCCGTTCCAGTCTCATTGCTTCACAGAAAATTTGGACACGCTAGTGATCAAACCCGGGACATCTGCTTCTGTAGCCAGGAACTTTAACAACAAGACCATTGAGGAAGTCTTATGTATATAAATAATTAAAACCTATAATAATAATAATAATAATAATAATCAGGTATACTGTTTTACCATGGCTTGGTCTATATTCACACTTAACGCATTACCAATAGTGAATAGTATATAGAAGATAGCGTGCAAAAAATATTGAAATAAATTATTTTCAACTATAGCATTTATAATCGATACCTAATGAATAGTGCCATTAAGGACACCGCCACATCACTAGATTAATACCTTATATAAGTCAGAGATTTTTTAAATTGGAAACTCAACTTTCGTGTCAGGATCTGGCTTCCACCTATCTGGGGAACAAATACTTCTCATAAGGCTCCTCTTCCCATCATGTCTGTGTCCTTTGAGCGTAGCCACGAACGTAAAAAGTGCGCAGCGGGCAATTTACAAACCTATAACCTCGTGCCCACCATCGATCCCTGTCATCACCAGAGAGCTGGAAAACACCCACCTCCTTTCCCACCACCTTGACAAGACTACCATTGGCAGGAGGAGTTAGCTCCTCCTTATGTGTTTCCAGGCGAACATGTCAGGGAGTTAAGACACAACCTAGGAATCATACTTACTCAAAGAGGGTCTAGTTGCCCTACTGAAAGTCAAAACTCGATTGTAGAAATCACCCTATAAAATAATTTACTTGTGTCGTACCATTTGGATCCTTGGAGGTGGTTAAGCACCTAGCCTTAGAATCTTAACCTAAATTATCCGGTGGGCATCTCGTAGAGCTGGCCTAACCAGCTTTCCTGGAAGGAACTAGCTACCAACCACTTAGTCACTGTCCAATACACAGTCCTATTAATCATTAACTTTGTCTGAAAAAGTAGCGCTGATAAAGAAAGTGAAAAAGGGACTTAAAAAATAAATCAGAAATTGCAAAGGCCTTCGGAACACTTTCAACATTTTTGAAAAATAAACAAAAAAATTTGAACAGTGAAAATGAGAGTGGACAAGATAGGAAAAGACTAAGAGGACCGGAAAATCCATATATGGATAATTTTGTACTGAAGTGGTTCAAACAAGCGCGAGACAAGAAAGTCCCAGTGAGCGGCCCTTTTCTTAGAGCAAAGGCTGAACATTTTGCATCTGAATTAGGAAAAACAGACTTCAAAGCGAGTGCAGGGTGGCTTGATGGATTCAAACAACGAAACGAAATTGCCTTCAAAGCTGTATGTGGTGAAAGTGGTGCTGTTGATGTGCGTGTAGCCGATAATTGGAAGGAAGACTTGAAATAAATGATTCAGGATATAAAACAAAAAATTATTTTTAACGTTGATGAAACGGGACTTTTATACGCGTGTACTCATGACAAAACTCTTGCATGAACGGTGCAGTGGGGAAAGCTTAGTAAAGATTGAACAACACTGTTAGTTGGAGCAAATATGGATGATTCTGGAAAGCTGCCGTTGTTAATGATTGGAAAATCGGTTAACCCATGTTGCTTCAAAAGTGTAAAATCGAAGCCAGTGGAATACGAGCCAAATAGAAAAGCATGGATGACAGGTAATCTGTTTGAAAAATGGCTTTTAAAAATCGACAAACAGTTTGAAAAACAAAATCAGACAATCCTTTAATTCATTCACAGCTTATAACAGAGTTCCCCTTTTGTAAAATGTAAAGGTTATTTTTTTCCCCAACAAATATGACATCGGTTATTCAACCTATGGACCAAGGAATAATTGAGAACCTAAAATATTTCTACAGACGATTGTTGGTTGAAAAAAAAAATCTTGCTGAAGATTTGTCTACTCAAAAAATTTCGCTTGACGTTCTTCAAGCTTTAAGAATGTGTAAGCAAGCATGGGACCAAGTGAAAGTTGAGACCATTAAGAACTGTTTTTAAAAAAGTTGGCTTTATCAAGAAAGAAAATGATGGAGAAACTGTGAATGAAGCTGCGCCAGCTATTGACAACTGGGAGGAAGTTAGTCCTGATCAAGGCCGTAGCCAGCCAATAATTTCAGGGGGGGTTTGGTGGGCCCATCCCCAATTGACGGAGGTTAGAAAAAATTCTAAATAATAAACACCACTGGAAGCCCTCTGAAGTGCTTTTTATGGTAACACAGCCCCCTAATTTGTACTTGTACCTTAATTTTGATATTGTTTGAACCATAAATAAAGCCATATATATTTTGTTCATAAAATTTCGGGGGGGGGGGGTTGAACCCCGAAACCCCCCCCCTACTACGACCTTGGTCCTGATATCTCCTATGTGAACTTTGTCAGTGTGGATGAAAATGTGTCAGTGTGTGGTGAAGTTACTGATGCAGACATCGACACGAAAGCTCTCAACAATAACGTCCAGGCTGAGAATGGAACATCTGGTGATGAAGAGGACAATTCTTCAGTAGTTCAGGAAAGGCCTATCCCGAGTGCGGCAGAAGCCATGGACCATATCCAAGAACTCAGATGTTTTTTGAAAGTCGCAACAACGTAAGTGATTCAATTTTCCAATCATTAAAAACAAAATAAAAATCTAATTTGATTTAATAGTACAAGCCAAACTAAAATATAATATTAAATTCAAGTTTCAAAATATACAAATTAATAAACATCGTTTTTCAAATTAACACTTTATTAAAGTATATTTAGAGACATTATCTTGTAGTAAACATAGATTAGGCCAATTTCTACTAACAAAAGACCATCTATTTAGTAAGACCTTATGCACTACGTTTCATCATTAAACTATGTATTTTTATTATAAATTTTACACTATTACCTATCTCCTATTATCAATCGGTTATTTATTCATGAATATAAACCAAGATTCAAAGATTACGTTGAACAAAATAACATTTAATATTATTAGTCAGCTAAAATATTTATAAACAATTTTAACTAACAATTATAATATTAGAGTGAGAATTAGGAAATTAATAGTTTGTAAATGCTGGTTGTTACTCTGTCATAAAGTTGTTGATATCTCTCCTGCTTTCAAGTAATGTAAAACATTGGGAATATCTAAAATCGTGTTCAGGATATTAACTGAAACTAGCTAAAGATAGGTATAGGTGGCATACTTTTGTAAGTACTGCAATTAACTTTTGAATTCCTAATGCCACAGAGTACATTAGTAATTTATCTATCTCTAATAGTCTTTAGTCACAAAATTCTACCCATAGATAGAAGTACAATGCTGTGAGTAAATATGAAACTCAATAAATGTCTAATTTTTAAATTGTGATTCGTATAATCCTTGGTGTAAAATTGCTTCTTCTAATCTTCAGTGTTTCTGATTGTAAGTTGGAAAAATAAATTCAATTATTCATGTCTGTCACACATGACTTAGCTATTATTTTAAAATTTTAATACTTTAAGAACCTTTTCAATGTTCCATGGGTGTTTATTTAATCATCAATTTTAAACTTTTTAAAATAGCGTACTTGTGTTTATAGGTTGACATATCAGTTTGGGTTAAGGAGGGTACTAATTCTTTTGATGTGAACAAAATATAGTACATAGGCCTATTTATTTTTCTAGTTTACTATTGTTTATCACTGAACTTGTGGAACTATGTAAAAATGTAACTAACTTTAACCATTCATAGTTTTTTCAACCCAATTAGAATCTTTGACAAGTAGGTGTGTTCTGTCTTGTGATAGTACAGGGAAAACCTTAACCATTAGAAGTATATGGCCAATACAAGTTGAAAGAATACGTTGTCATAATATCTACATCCCAATTGGCTTGACAGAAACTGAGTCATTGGTAACCCAACTACAATGTTTGTAAATTGAAAAATGACACCTATACAGGAATAATATAATTGATAGCTCAGTCAGGCATCTGTCTACTGAGCTAGTGGTCCTGGGTTCTATTCCCGGGATAGCCAAAAAATGTACCATTGGTTAGATGTGGGTCTCCCCTTTCACAGTGATGAATTAATGACTGGTTGTGTTTGTACTAGATTTAAGTTAGTTTATAAGTTGTATGCTGATATAATCAGTTGGTTCAGAAAGTGCACGCTTAATACCTCAAATAAATAAAGGAACTGTAGGCCTACTGTAAGTAACTGTACGTTTGCTTAATACATACCTAATCACGCGGTTCCCTTATACGGTAGGTAATAAACTAAACATATAGCTCAAAAACAACAACTCCTTAGGTATTTTTCCATCCTGACTAACTTTCTCCACACTTCCCTATTCTTGTATTATAGGCTAATTAATTAGTAGCTATAGTAAGCCAAGTCGGTGACCCAGTGGTTTAGGGGTAAGGTGTCAGACTTCTCTACTGGGGATCAGGGGTTCAATCCTCGGTCCAGGCACACATTTATCTGATTACCAAACCCTTCCTTCACCTCTGATAAGATGTGTATTAATCACAACTTGTGACTGTTAGGAATGCCAGGGCTCTATCGTGGTTCGAATTCCACGTTAGACTGTAGATCCTCCATTTCATCTCACAATCACCCTACCATTACACATTAGCATAAGTGTGTATAACCCAAATGGGTAGTAAGACACAGTGCTAATAAATAATAATGATATAGTAGGCCAAATTACATAAATTGGAATTAAAAGAATGCAAAAATATTTGAAATTTAAATATTTTAAACATATTTTGCATGATACAATTCTTACAAACACTAATTTTCTATATTATAATTTTATATTATAAGAATAACTAAAAAAAAGTAACAAATCGAATATATTACAATTTTTAACCAATATATTTTGCTTTTACTCAGAGGAATATTATATAAGCTTAAAGCCTTCACTCAATTAATCTACAGGATCAGAAATTCTTATGTGTAAAAGATGATTTATTCATGAAGCTAAAAACATATTTATGTATTAAAAATTAATGTGGCGTTGTGTGCAAGAAGGATGAACTCATCAAAAAGTCCTCGTGCCTTGTTTTGTTCATTTTAGGAGCAATGATAATGTAGTACCCATGTACCTTGTTCAGAGTCGAGATACATACCTTCCCCCCCCTCCCTCCCACCTTCACCACTCCCTTTATTAACCTCGTATCTCTAATGTGTGAGTGTAGGGATGGCAACCGAAAAAATCTAGCAAAAAACTAAATCTATTAAAAAATTAATAATACTGAATATTGGAACCTTTGAATACAAGAATACTGTATACTCCATTCATGTAGGAATTACTCTCTGAAAGGTCTTTTTTCCTACCAAAATCCTACTATATAATAGCTTTCTGGTAGGGAAAAAGGCCTTTCAGAAAACAATTCCTACGGTGAACAGACTTTACACGGGGTGCTACAACCCTCTTTGTGGTTTGAGAAACACAATCCTTCCCCTCGTTTCAGTTCTTCTTGGCAGCAAATCGTCTCCAAACATCTTTATTTTGAACTCTTTTACGAGGATAACCCTCCATTACACTCGTCATCACAGTTTTTACAATAAACGAAAAACACTAGATTCGCATGAGCTGATTTTTTACAAGGAGTTTGTGACCTTCAATGGCGAGCGGATGGGGAGGGGGTGACCTTCACTGTCGGGGAGTGGGCTGTGAGTTTGCTCTTATTGCCCACACAGTGAACGCTCAAAAGAGACTCATGTACATTTATTTTAAAGCCTTATTTTGAGGGATGAAGAAGGGCGAACTCACAAATTAGAACTATGAGGATGTTCCTGAACATGATGGAAGAAGGAAAAAAAGTCTGAAGTTGAACTCCTCTTGCACACAATACCTCATAACCTCAAAATATATATATATAACATAAATCAATATCAAATAGCAAAAAACCTGACATGGTTAAAATACTTTTAGTAAATTAACTTAAAATATATTTCAGCAATTTTGTAATTGTTAAAACTAATTAAGATATTTTAGCCATTCATGAAGGAGTCTGAGTTGGACAGTAGAAAAATATCTAGACGCCTCAGTCAAAGGCTTGACATACCATGACTTCATAACCCCTGAAATTACCTACACAGAACAGAAGACATACATTAGTGTTGTATTAAGACATCATTGAACTCTGGCAATATTTACATTTGAAACCACAAAGTGAAGTTATGTAAAGGATTTAAGTAAAAAAGTGAAATCTATTTGTAAATTATTAAGATTTCAAGTATAAATTAAATTAAATTGTTATACATTTTGTGCCTTTTTCTTTAGATGTAATTTAATTACCATACAATTCTTGAGTCAAATTTTAATTGTTTATATCAAAAACTGGATGTTTATATAACTTATAGGCTTATCATTGAAGTGATATTATATTAACATAACTTTAATTTGATTTCTCTTTTTGTTTTTAGCAAGCTATATGTGGTAATTTGCAATGGCTGCTGGAAGTACATTACAGGTTGGTTTTACTTACTGTCTATTTAATAGAGTACAAAATTTTGAACCTTAAACCTTAAGGTTACATGTCCCAAAATTCCTTGGGAGTGTATAGAGTCAAATGATGTGATTTAGGTACATTAAACTAAATTTTTATAACAAGACTTAATATTAATTGTTCTATGATCTATTATTTTACTTATAATTTTTGCTCAGTAACACACGCTGGCAATGTATCTATTTTAATCAGACATCTCTACTCTTTTCCTCACATTTAAATTCAAAGTTAAGTCAAATATATCTAGAAAAATATTTTGTCGTTGATAAAATATGATCTGAAGCTGTGGGAAGATTGAAATATAGAACAAAATATATTAGCCTTTGTACTGTAAATCTATTAATTTTGTAAGTCTATTCTACAAGAAACTTAGATTTAACATTATCTTCCCTTCATAATTTAACAGATTATAAGGATAAAAACATATGTGTGCACAAAGTACAGAAAGTAGGGAAAGAGTAACAAAGTAAAGATGGACTCCCAATGCAGCACAAGAGTGCACCATGCGTCTATGCAGGCCGTAGCTAGTTTTATTCCTTAAATGTATTTGAATGTAAATCACTCACACCAGAGCATGGTGTGCCTCGCCTCTACATAAAAGTGTCAGCGGAGAAAATAAAACGGTGGATTCACGCAGCACAATGCTGCGCTCTAGTGGGAATCGCTCTTAAGACAATTTGCTTTTATCTCCTGCTGTCTTGTATCACATACACAGTTGCTTGAATAGAATCAACATTTAAAATATTACTATAGTGTTGTATTAAATAATCCATAAAGGTACTTAACATGTAGTTCTACTTTCTATTAAGTTTGACTTAATAATATAGATGCAAGGTCTTTATTTATTCACTTGATTGGAATCCCGCCCTCAAACCTTCAACCCCCCCTCCCCTCAAACCTCCAACCCTTCCTCCCCTCAAACCACCAACCCCATCCCCTCAAACCTCCAACCCTTCCTCCCCTCAAACCACCCAACCATTCGTCCCCCTTCCCCCAAAAATAAAACTTTGAACAGTAGTGAAAGCCGCATACCAAGAAAAACTGTTATTCTGACTGGCAAACATATCGATGACTCTGTCGTTGAAGTTTGGAAATTCAGCAATCTGTTCCTTATGTATAGAACAATAAGCAAACAGCCAGTGGATTTAACTGATCTTGTCCCATGGTGTTTCTAAGAAACATTTTGATTCCTTTTAACTTACTGAAATTTGGCTCCAACTACATAATTTATCTGTGATGCAATATTTACTGTTCCAAATGTTTTAAACCTACATACATTTTCCAAATGAATTGCAAATTCCTCATGTATTTTTAAATCTTTCACTTAAATGTTTAAGATTCTTATAGCTTACCATTGTCCACAACCCCACACTACCAAATAATAAACAATAAAAACAAAATAATCACTTTCACTTGTCACCTTACTTATTGGGTCTTTAACTCACACTAAATACATGCTAAAACAAAATTTAGACCATCTTTGTTGAATCGCGGGCTCGCTGAGACTGGCCCCATTTAAGCTATGGTTTTGCTCAGAGTGGAATAGCCATGAGAGTTTCAAAAAGTGTTGGTTGTACCTTCTATAGATTGATAAACAAACCAGCTGCTGGCAGTATAGATACTTTCATTTAAAATTATTTGAATATGCTTTACTTGTGTGATTACAGTTATTGAAGTATTTCCAAGTGTGGAAAAGTCTTTAGATCACAATAAAGTTATTTTTAAGATAATTAGCTAAACAAATTTAAGTAACTTGGTCAGTCCAGCTGTAAATTTAAGCGATAGCTATTACAATAATTTCTTGCTGTTTGACCTATTAAATATTGGCGTGACTTGGAAGATTTTAAGATAGTAGGTCTATATATATATATTATATATATATATTATATATATATTATATATATATTATATATATATTATATATATATTATATATATATTATATATATATTATATATATATATTATATATATTATTTATATATATATATATATATATATATCTTTGAATTTTGTGGGTGTAGGGATTAGATTTGCACAGATAATTTTTCGCAGCTTTCTAATTATTTTCTCACTACATAAACTTTACCTACCGTGTACTCATTTTACTCTTATTTGGGTTCATATTTTCATTACAGTAAAACCTTGGATTGCGAGTAACTTGGTCTGCGAGTGTTTTGTAAGACGAGCAAAAATTTTCAATAAATTTTAACTTGATAAACGAGCGATATCTTGCAATACGAGTAGTACTATGGCTATGCTTTGTCTGCCGAGCAGTGCCATTGGATAGGTTCTTGGTTAAAGTCGCACAAAAAGAAAAATATTCCAGTGAGCCAACATATAGCAGTGATTCTGTTAGTGACAGTGAAAGTCGTCCTAAACTATAACCCACATCCTCCTCTCTCTCATCCACCTCACACTATCCACGATTAAATATAATTAATAAATTTGATTACAGTATAGTTACATTTAAATAACGAAAATAAAAAAGGTATTAATCATTTTCAGATTAAATATTTTTGGGTTGCGGGACGAATCGTCTGAGTTTCCATTATTTCTTATGGGGAAATTCACTTTGATATACGAGTGCTTTGTATTACGAACACGTTTACGAAACGAATTATGCTCGCAATCCAAGGTTTTACTGTATTTTATAAGCTTATTACTTAATTATTTGTGTTTTAATTATCCTGATGAACTAAATTAAGACAAAGTAAAGACATTATTCAACATAATTTGGTCAAATTTTATTACTATTTCTTCACAGAAAGCAATAGACCTTGTGACACGCGCAACTGAAGAAGATAAGAACAAAAACTATGAAGAAGCATTGCGCCTGTATGAGCATGGAGTTGAATACTTTCTTCATGCGATTAAATGTAAGTTGCAGAAATATCACCTTTTGTAATGTCATAACATTTAACTGATTTAATCAACACTATTTAAGAATTGGTTGTGGCAGAATAAAATACATAACTATACAGTTTTGTTCTAATTAAGAAATCTTAGTTGGCTGTTTTCTAACATCTATGTTATTTCACTGATTAGTAAGATAAGGTTTGAAATCTTAGCAAAGTTGGTAGCATGTCTGTCTACAGAGATTAGGGTCCTGAGTTTGAGTCCTGAAAACAGGGCCGCCCATAGGTTTTGTTGACCCCACAACAATCATCCATGATGAGCATTAGAAACACAATGCTCAACAAAATTTATTATCTTCATTTTTATTCATTGCCACGGTGAAATATGCCTACTTTTGATTTGTTTATGAACATTACGTCTTGAACAGAATATATCTGCAAACTTTATACAGTGGAATAAGCCTACTGAGCTCATTTGGTTAAAGTTTGCATAAAAACTAGAAACTCTTTATGAAAGTTTCAAAAGGCTGTTAATAAAATCGATACCATAGCTATTATTTTCTTTTATTACATTTACAATTGTCCACATATGAAAAGAAAAGTAATTAGTGCTTAGAATTTTACTTAATAGAACGTATTGCCTGAATTACAATTTTTAGTTAAGGGAATGAAAAATACAGTAGTTTCATCACTTTAGATTTGAGTATTTTTGTAGATTTAAGAAAAATAACATTACATGTAAAAATATATAGGCATAGCTTGCAATATTGATAACACAACAATATTTTTGCAGGTATATTAAAACACTTTAAATTAAATAATTTTCCTAGGGTTTAATTCTATTTACTAATGCCCTCTGGCATTCTAAACTTCTTGACTTTTGTTTTTGCGAACTCATTGATAATGTTAGAATAATCATTTTTTGGAAGTTAATTCATATTCTACAGATAGCATAGTTAGATGGTTTAATTTATCTTGCCCTATAGTAGATCTTATGTAATTCTTAATTAATGTGAGTTTGCTGAATCCCCTCCTCCCAGATGCAACTCTAACAGGCGATGTGCAAAATAATCTTAAAACAATACAAATTTCTGGAAAGACACTTTGAAGTTTTAATTTGTATATCTTGTTTAGTAAACTAAGTGGGAAACTTTTGCTTTTGGTTTTCTTCAATACATTTTTAAAAGTTGACTTGAAAACTGCTTGTAGGTGATCCATTTCATAAATTAAATTTTCTGTTAGATCATCGGGGTACTTTGATATTAATATTCTAGTTGCCTCTTCCATGGTTTCTTTTAACGGGACTGTTTCTTGATTTGATGTCTTGAC
This sequence comes from Timema podura, assembly GCA_033556935.1. NCBI lineage: Eukaryota > Metazoa > Arthropoda > Insecta > Phasmatodea > Timematidae > Timema > Timema podura. The sequence continues at coordinate 29,350,196 of JAVRXN010000012.1, forward strand.
CTTGACTTCACTCGGGTTCAATATAGCTTTGAGGGTATCGCAAATTTCATTTACTTGCTGAAAACGACAGTCTAGCTGTTCTATAATTTCACTGATAATAGGATGGAGAATGTTACTTTTAATGTGTTCTTCATTGGAATTTCCAACTTGTAGTGTGTCAACTTTTTCTTTGTCAAAAAATCTTTTCCTTTTACTCTGTCTTAAAATTTCAAACTTTGCAGGGACTCCTAATACAGCAGCAATATTTTTAGCACTTTCTACATAAATTGGCCACATATCTCTTCTATCATTGACTTCGTCTCTTAAAGCTGCAATGTTCTCTTTTTTTTATTTCAAGTGTAATATCCTCAGATTGCAGTATTAGATTTCTCATCAATTTCATCCAATAAATCAGCCCAGATAACGGCCAAGGCAATACTATCAAATTTAGAAAAAATACTGTTTAAAACCTTCTGCCTCAGCTTTGCCTTCATTTGTCAAATTGCAATTTCCTTTGATGTTCTTATGTAAAGATTTTTTGTTTTATTTAAAAGAATGTCCCATCTTTCTGGACTACTGCTGAAGAAATTGTAGAGCTGGTTGACACAGTTGATACACTTGTAATGATACTTTGTTAGCTGCGTGAACACCAACCAAGTTAAGGTATGAGCAGCACAAGATGAAAACAATGCACACCTTTAAACTTACCAGCCATATTAGAACAATTATCAAATTCCTGGCCACGACAATCGTTAATGTCTATTCCATGTTTCTGGAGCTCTTGCAGAATGGCCTTTGCTATTTGTTCTCCCGTTTTCTTAAAACAGTCAAAACATTTCAAAAATCTTTCTTTGGTCAATACTGTTTTCGTACTGTGGTAAATATTTGTACAAATTTTTCCAGTGCGATTTAGTGTAATCAAATCCTTCCCTAGAAGCTAATCTTGATGGTTGTATTTTCCTATCTTTATCACCAAAGAGAAGGCATGGCCAGCAAAAAAGATTATGTTCTGTGTTACTCCAGACTAAAAAAATCTCTTTTAATTTTAAATTTGCCACTAGAACAATTATAGTGCAGTAGATATTCAGAAAAGTTTCTATTTTGTGAATCTACAAAACTTTCCACAAGTTTGTCACCAACTGGCTTAAATCCTTTAGATAGTATTGTTTCTCTATCAGTTGTATTAATAACATCCGGCCACTTAGCAGGATCTGAGGGATCCCATTCCACAATACTTTTATTTTCACTAACGGGGTCAGCTCTAAATCTACAATGCTATAATTATTTGACATTCTTAGTATGTCATTTCTTTTTGCCTTCTCCAACTCTAATAGGTTATCACTTGATATTTCTATATCATCAAAATATTTTGATGTTGATGGTTCAATTAAATTATTTTTTCTTTCATTGGAATTAGAATTTTCTTCCTGCGAACAATTTAAATTATCATTCTTGTTTTCCATTGTTGTTTGTTTGTCTAAAGGCCTACTTGAAAATGATGACTCAGAGGAGGCAGAAAGACACCGGAATAAGCAGTAAAATAACTTTGGATTGACTTTTTGACTATTTGTTTTAGTTCATCAGCAAAAACTTTTTCTTTTTTCCGCTCGTTTCTTGTGCACCTATCTTATGTTTGTACAATGTAAATAACTGGATGAAATAGTTTTAGTAAAAAGAAATCAACAAAATTCTACATTTTGTGAAAGTATAAACGGATGAACAGCACTCGCATTCAGTTGAAATTCCAATTGTGATTTCTTTGACAGTATTCTGTGTCACTGTTGGTTCACAATAAAATAATACAAAACCATGAAAAAACACAATACCAACCAGATAACCAACCCGAAACTGATAACCAAAACACAGTGAAACAAACCACGACAGGGTCAACACCCGCCAGGCTGTCACTGGCATTTTACCATAGACAATAATATCCCTGTGATTATACTTGAGAAACCATTATGGCGAGTGACTGACAGGTCATAAGTACCTCAAAACGTCCCCTCGGCCCAACTGTCAGAACAAAAACCCACATTAAGATACACTGAAAAGAGCAGTGTAAAATAAATATGAGCTTTAAAAGATGAAACTTATCATTATAACAATTTTAGTATGAAGAAATTTTGTATCTTTGTAGTTTCATTTTTTTACTGCAGGCCCGGGCCCCACGACACGAGTCGCTTATTCGCCCCCTATGGGCGGCCCTGCCTGAAAATGTATAATTGATGGAATTGGGGATTCCCCTTTCACAGTGATAAATTAACACCTGAGAGTCTGGGTGTTGTGTCTACTCTACAATTGAGGGGGTCGGGGAAAAACACGATAACCCTCATTTTATGAAAAATTGTGTTAGCACTGATTTTTGGTAGCTTATCTATTGAACTACTTGTTAGTGGTTTTTAGTGATCTGTTGATATTTTTAGGAAAGCTAATATTAACGATGTTTTTTTAGCTTGATTTATGAATTTTGTAGATGTTTAAATAGTGAAAATAGCCCATCTAAATCTTTTAAGGCTATTATGTTTTTGTCCCGATCTCCCCAATTAAGATAGTTTATAAGTTGTGCGTTAATATAATCAGTCAGTTCAGAAAATACACGTTAATCCTACCCTTAATAAAATAAAAATAATAAGATAAATAACTATTTTCTTCTTAGATGAAGCCCAAGGTGACAGAGCCAAAGAGAGTATAAGAACCAAATGTATTCAGTATTTGGATAGAGCAGAAAAGTTGAAGGAATTTCTCAAGAAAGGAAAAACGAAGAAACCCATAAAAGATGGTGAAACAAAGTAAGTGATGATTAAACTGACTTAATGACTATGGACTAATTAAAATACACATTTTACTAGTGGCCATTGGATTTGAAACACGGCTAGGTAAGTTGGTTAGATGACACGTAAGTACCGTTAGTGATGGTAATACAATGGGTGTGTGAAATATCGAAGTCAAATCTTAACCTTCACATCTTCAAAACATTTCAAAGGAAGAGGACAGTGAACATGAAATATCTCAATAAATTTGATATGTATATTCTCAACATATAGGCCTAGTCATTTTTAGAACAGCTAACAAGTATTTTAATAGCAACTAGTTATTAAATCACATATATAATATAAGTCAGCATAAAATAATATAGGGTGCTTTGTTTTTTCTTTAAACTTTTATATTTATTGATTTTATAATTTAAAATTCAAAAGAAGTGTTAAGTGACAGCAATAAAAACCTTATTTTTGACTTCAACTTCAATTTTGCTTTGAATGTCACAAGCTTCATTTAGGTTTCACATTAAAAAAAAATACCTTCCCACACCCCTAAATAATAGGCTACAATTTTTTATCGCAAATAAAAAGTATAATTTGATCATAATATAATCAATAATAATATTTTATTAACTAATTGATCAAATTCTTACCAACAATATTATTACTTTGTTTTGTTCTAATTAGATATAGTTGAAGGAGAGATAGTTGACATTTTTATCAACGAAATTGATTAATATTGGCATCATTTTCTAAAGCTGTATTTTATTATTTGGAGATCCATGATGTTTCAACAGGGGGGATGACAAGAAAAGTGACAGTGACAGTGATTCAGATGACCCCGAGAAGAAGAAGCTCCAAGCAAAGCTTGAAGGGGCCATTGTGGTGGAGAAGCCCCAGGTAAAATGGTCTGACGTAGCCGGGCTAGAAGGAGCTAAGGAAGCCCTCAAGGAAGCTGTTATTCTTCCTATTAAGTTTCCACACCTTTTTACAGGCAAAAGGAACCCTGAAGGGATATTTTTTTGGGGTAAGAATGCCACACATCTCTCACATCAGATGTTTGTATCTTTTATGTAGTATTTGTATAAGATACAGTGCATTAAGCAAATATAATGTACAATAAATAAAATAATATGCTACAATCATAGAAAATAAAGCATAAAAGCATAACTAAAAGTAAAAACAGGAAGTAGTAGTAGGTCTGAAGAAGATGCAGTAAAGCATCTAAAATAAAGTGTGTGTAAAATGTTACTGTTTGTACTTTTATTCTTGCTCTATTTCTCTACTATTTTATAATTTTATTTATTACATATTATTAAATGTATTATTTGAGGTTTCTATTAAATAAACAAATACTATTTATAGCTAGGCTCTGTGAGTACTCTGATTTCGAGCTTTAGCTTTTTTCTTGATGTAACTAATATACATAATTTTTTAAATGCAATTGTAAGTATATGCTATTTAATTGAGATGATATCAGCAGTTTCACTTAGAAATAATTTATTAAATCAACAAATTAGTAAAATCAATATCAAATTAATAATGTAATAGAGCTCTTATACTACTTTCGACCAATAAATTTATTCATTATGGTCGTCCATTTTAAGTTATCCTTGATTAAATTTGCATTGCCATGACAAGGCATTAAAAATAAAACTAACCAAATGGATCACTAAATAATTGAATAGTCTATTTTTTTACTATATTCACATAGTCAGTTTCTAAAATTATAATTTCAGTTTAATTAAAAATTCAACATTGAGCTTGTTAGTGAACTTAAGATATTTAAAACACGTCTTTAAATGTTCAACTATAAAACTAGCATATTTAGTTATAGAATTATGTTGGTTTATCTGTCTAAAATCAATGATCAACATTGCAAACCAAACATACCACATTTAAATAAAAAAAATCCTTTACTATTTCATATTGTCTACTAGAAATATTATTTTAACAATTATATTTTTCATTTTAAAGTATGCTTTTATAAGCATTAAAAATTAAATTGAAATACATTTCTTAATGAGATAATTTCTAGCGAGTGCCCATACAAGGGCATGCGCAACTTCATTTAGAGGAATGAAATTGGAACAGAAGAAATGAACATGCAAGGTTATTTCATTAAGGAACTAATAAAAGAAATATGAAACATTTCAAATTTCTAGCTGCTTGTGATTACTAAGTTTTCTTCCAGGGTGAATATGGTCATTAAAAAGTAAATTTTATAAACTGTTTTGGTAATTGTTACTCTAATTTTAATGTCTTTAAAGACTTGAGTGTTAATAACCATTTTAGTTATTTTTTCTATTATATACCTTTATTTGAGTGTTGTTCCTATATTTAATTCATGTTTTTTATAATTTAAAAACCAGTACTTATGGTTTTTTTAAATTCTTTCAAAGTATTATAAAAAATGAATGCCACTCTTATTTTAAGAATGTGTGTTGTTTTTCCTATAATTTTAAAATCTCACATTTTAAAGATGTGGTAATTACATTATATGTTTCTTTTGACTGGTGACATTTTAAATGTACTATTTTACTTTTAAATTAACAATAATGTACTCCTAAAATTTTAAAATTATGAATATACTTGAACTCGACTAGAACTTGGGAGCTTTTTGAAATATTACAACTAAAAACAAGCTTGCAGACCCCTAGTTTTAGAAAATTAAATAGGCATATTTCTAATTGATTTGTTCCTGTTTTAAACATGTTATTTGTGCATCTAAATTTCAGCCTCCTGGTACAGGAAAATCCTATCTAGCAAAAGCAGTAGCGACAGAAGCTAACAACTCACCTTTTTCTCTGTATCTTCATCTGACTTGGTTTCAAAATGGCTAGGCGAGTCAGAAAAGTTAGTTAGGAACTTGTTTGAGTTGGCAAGGCAACACAAGCCTAGTATTGTGTTTATTGATGAAGTGGATTCACTTTGTTCGTCCAGATCTGACAATGAGTCGGAATCGGCCAGAAGAATTAAGACGGAGTTTCTGGTCCAAATGCAAGGTTTGTTTGCCTGAAACAGTTTTTAGTTTTATTTTACTAAAAGTGATTAGAAAACTTACATTATGTTAAATAAATCTTTTAAATGTTGTATTAAAAAGTAATTATATTTGAAAGAAGGTACAGGATAGGCGGATAGAAACACGTAAATGGGAAAGAACACAATATAGCTCTTAAAAATTAATTAATATCAGTTTATAAATTCTAAAATAAAAATAAATGTCATAAAAATAGTTAGTAGCATTTTAAAAAATAACAAATATTTCAGTTTGAAAAAATAACCGCTTTGGTGGTCATATGGTCAAAGGTGCTACTCTCGCAATAGACTATGATCGAAGCCAAGGAGTTCGAGGTTCAATCTTGGTTTGGTGTACTGAGGTTTTTTTTTTCCCTAAACAATTTTCCACTCCTTCCATCTAAATACGGGTTTGCTTCCTCTAAATTCAACCTTCCTAATTCCTGACCCCATTTGTGTAATTAGTACATAGGCATATAACCCAAATTGGTAGTAAGCTGCTTTGCTAAAAATAGAAAATAAAACAAAAATATTCTTCTAAGTACTTTTATCAAATGTATAAATATTTCATTCGCAAACAGGTTGTTTGATAAATATATTTAATTTTAGGGTATATCAATGTGATGAAAATGATAAACTTATGGTCAAATTGTCATTGTTGCAGAGATATTTCTGCTACTGCAATCTAGCGATGAAATTATGAATTTTTAAAATCAAAATGGATGCTTGCGCTAAAGTTATATTCATTGACTATTGCACAATAAACACATATTTCGCTTAAAAATGCAAGAATGCATTCAAAATCTTGGAATTTCGCATATAAATCCCTTGTTTGTTTTGTTTCTTAAACTTAAAAATATTTAAGAATGATTACTTCGAACATGAAACAAATTGTGCTTTCAAATGGGATTTCTTACATTTTTCATGAAAAAACAGTTTGTGAAAAGTAGGTGTGCTGAGTGATCATGTATAATAGTTGGTTTTAAGGTGTTTTATTTATTCTCATTGATATGAGCACTACATTATCTCAAATGTTGACATGTTATTTGCAACTATGAGCTTACCAAACAGAAATAGTACTCAGTTGCCACTTCCACCACTAGACAAAAATTTGTCCTTTACTAACCAATCCCCTGACATATATTTTCTTATAATATAACTCTTTTGGAGGGAAATTTAAATGTACAATACAACTTCCTAAAAGAACTCACAAAACAAAATGATGAAAAACGAATTTGATTGATGAAGAATTATATTTCAATAGAAAACATACATTGTACTATAGTTTTGATTCATGCTAGGATGTAAATGTACATGAAATAATGATAATTGCTTTATTTAGAACTATTAAACTGTTATATAAATCACTTTAGCTGCATTTATAATTAAAACACCATATATTAGTATTTGAATTATAATTGTTTTACTTGCTGATCTATTTATTTTAATTTAAACCAACCATTCTATGAAAGTGCATTATTATGTAAATTGATAACAAATTTTTATTTAATTTCAAATAATGTAACTTTTGTTTTTATTTAGGTGTTGGTACAGATAACGAAGGGATACTTGTCCTAGGCGCTACCAATATCCCTTGGGTACTAGATGCGGCCATTAGGAGGAGGTTCGAGAAACGTATTTATATTCCTCTCCCAGAAGAGCATGCCCGACTCTATATGTTTAAATTGCACCTGGGTAACACCCCCCATATGCTATCAGAAGATGATCTTAAACAACTTGCGAAGAAAACCAGTGGGTAGGTTTACCATTAGACTGGGCTCATTATAAACTTGTAAATTGAGATAATTTTTATCAATTGTTTTAACATTTTTCTATTACTTTTCATGTCTTGCCTGCCTAGTTTCCATTTGTACTGTTAATTTTTTAAGATATAATTTTTTTTTTTCACTTTTTGAGGTACATTTTTCTATTTATTAAAGAAGTTACAGGAAAGAGGGATGGAAAAAATATAAGGAAGCCATATTGTTTTTGTTCCTTTTTAATTGTTTCTATCCCTATTTCCTGTACCTTCTTTTCTGTTTATAGCTTTTCCTCAAACCACAGCGAAGTTTAAAAAAAACCTGCCTTCATCTATTTTGGCCTACTATCATAAACATAGACCAGAGGTCGGCAACCATTTTGGGCTCTGATCGACTTTTACATTTATCAAAGGTCCCGCAATCACCCTTCTTTTCTCCACTATACTTTTAATTCTTTTTTTCTATACATTTTATATTTATTCCCTAAATTTGATATTTCCTTCAATACCTATGTCCCACCTTTATAGAAAATACATAGAATAAATAAAATGTACACTCAGTTTACCCTGAAAGGTAGCAGTCTTACCTTGACTGACACTATGACCCTATCAAATAAGCTGTACCTTAGTGGAATATTGCAAGGTAAGCTTGCCTTTTCATGATAATGTAGTTTTCTTACCCGATTGACTGAAAATTGTTGCGAGATCGACCTGTTGCCGACCCCTGCCATAGACTAATTGGTAGTCATTACTTTGTGTTGGTCATCATCATCATGAACTGTTTCCAGCCTTTGGCCTGGTCAGTTAAATAAAAAGTCTCCATCCACCATCCACCTCTGTCCTTTCACCGCTCTTCCTTCTTTATTCTCGTTTATTTCTATCCTCTCACACACTTACTGTTTGTTATCTGCTCCTCCCATCTCTCCTTTAGTTTCCCTCGCAATCTTTTCCTTCCACACTTCAACTTCATCATCCTTCTTGGGATCCTTTCCTTTTCCATTCTCATTACATATTCAACTTTGTTTTCTCTATTATTCCCCTGTAGCCCATCTCTTGCCCAAACATCTTACTTTCTAATCCTCTTTCTCCTGGTGACAGCTAGCATGCTCCTCAAAGCCTTCATTTCCATGACCCCTACGTTCCTGATCTCTCTTACATTTGATGTCCAGGTTTCTGCTGTATACGTAACTATGAGTGCAAAGTACACTCTAGACAGAACTTCCTTACACTTAAGAAGTGCATTTATTTTCCATAGCAGTTACCTTATATACCTGTACAACACCACCACCCCATGTTGCACTCTTTTTTTTTAGCACTGTGTCTTACTATGTTTGGGTTATACATCTATATACTAAGGGATTAGGAAGGTTTAATTTAGATGAAATGCACCAGCATGTGCACAGAGCCCGTGGAAAAACCACTTAGGAAAAACACCCTCATTGCACCCGACTGGGATCGAACCCTGATTTCCCAGTCTTCGGCAGTCTAGTCTAACACGAGAGTAGCGCATTGGACCATGTGACTGTCGAAGCGAAGCGGATTTGTTGCACTCTTCTTCTAAATCTTCCCAAAATACTTGTATCAACATCACTTCATTTTTCACACTGCTAAATTTTATTCCACACCCTTTCACTTTCTCATTCCATCCCTCTAGCTGTTCTTAAACTTCCTCTTAATTTTCCCCTCATACCATCAAGTCATCCGCAAACATCATTACTTTTATCTTATTCTCCCTCAATTTCTTGCCACTCTATTAATGAACATTTCCATTATCATTATAAAAAGTAGTTGTGAGAGGGCATTCCCCTGCTTGACTACATTTTTTAATTAGATGCCCACCCTTTCTCCTTCATTATACAAATTACATCATCATTCATACTCTTTACTCTCATCGCCACTCCTTTTTGTAATCCACATCACTAATTTTGTGTTGGTATTCATTTAAAACCTTCATTATAACAAGTAAAATATTGTATTGCTTATAAAAATATCTCCTAACACTTTTGTATGCAGTTATTCTGGCGCTGACATCAGCATTGTAGTACGTGATGCACTCATGCAGCCTGTGCGCAAAGTACAGAGTGCCACACACTTTAGGAAAGTGCAGGGTCCTTCTCGAACAGACCCCAATGTAATTTTGGATGATCTTTTGACACCTTGCTCTCCTGGTTGTCCTGGGGCCTTCGAGATGACTTGGGTTGACGTACCTGGAGATAAGCTCTTTGAGCCACCAGTGTCCATGGTGAGTGTAATGTATACTTGCACAGTATCAAATCAAAATGAACCATTAATTTTTAAATCTGTGAATCAGAGGCTTTTTCAGTTTGATTCAAATTTAAGCATAGGTATGCCCAAAATTATTTAATAATCATAAAATCAAATGCTACTACTTTTCAGAAATATCTGAAAATATCCTAATTTTACCTTTAACTTAATCATTTTTTTTACTATGATACTAACAAAAATTCATAAATTTCACCTCATATTGAAATTACCTACAACATATCTGCCAACTCTCCAAAATTTTCTGTAAAGTATATGAAAATACAACTATTTCAAGATTTTATGAGCTTAGATTATTTTTTAAAGATTGTTACAGATACAGTAAAAAGCATTACTATTTGAAAGTTTATATATGATGTCAAAATAGTACATACAGTTATAAGAAGTTTCGTTCAGTCAGTTTTTGACCATTTTTTTGGTTCAATTCCCAATTTCGTCCAATATGATATTTAGTCCAAGTTCCTTTTTTTCCTATAAATTCACGTCCAAAAATATCTCATCAAATATCGTCCTATTCGCTATTTCGTGAAACGAATTCAAATTAAACAGGTAAGGTGAAATAAAGAAAAAATCAAACAAGTAAGCAGGTAGAGAGTGTATTAATTATAATTTATATTACATGTTTATTTTCTTTGCATGTCAGACTATTGTAACTAAGCAGATGTGTTACTGACTTCATGGCCTGGTTTGAAGTCATCATTTGTCATCCTCCTGTGCAGAATTGCTGTGTAACTTTAGGTGGTAGGCACAAGCACTAAGGTACACTTTGAGCTCGCTGCTCTCTGAAAATGGCATTATTCCGAACAATTTGATCAACTCTATGCTGGTTCAATACATATCTTTTCGAAACAGGTGCTTTAAAATTAGTGTGACCTCCTTTCATCTGAACAGTCATAGGGCCAGTTTCATAGTCAGATTTAGTACTCCTCAAGTGCAGCGCTATACTAAATACAAGACGTCACCTACCTGAAATTTAATGGAATGGGCCAGTTTCATATGCGAAACTAGCCCATTCCATTTTGGTCTAGGTAGGTGTGGTCCTGTATTTAGTATCGACTCGCACTTTAGGCGTACTAAATCTGACTATGAAACTGGTCCATAGTCTCGATTTCACTTTGCATGGTTCTTATAGCATCCAGAAATCACCATATGTTAGCATGGTGGGTGACTTAAACTATGGCGAGTTTGAAATGGAATCTCTTAATGGAGTTGTTCGTTCTCTACCAACCGTTCAATACAAGGTCATGGGTGTTCCACATATCAGGTGCAAACAGAGGTGTAACAGCCCTTCTTTGACCACGTGCTGGTATTTCTCTAATATAACATATGTAGCGAATTTGACAACTTCTTCCTCCACTCGCGCAACCTACCACCTTATGCATCACAATAACAGAAGCTCAAGATAACTTTTAGTCTTACAAAGGAGTTTTCATCCTTAAAACAATTTGATCTGAGTTTTTTTCTGATGATAAATTAAAATACCTAATCATTTTGTTTGGTAGTAAAGACTGTAACTATTTGAATATTTTTAATGAGCTTATTCTAAATATTTCAAAAGTCTTAAGACTAAAAAGCTTAAGGTCTAATTTGACAGATTCATCTTACCTGCCGAGACAAAAAACCACGTCACCAAAACGTCAAGCAATGTTATTTATATGGGAAACCCAAAGTTGCTAATGTTTGTGACCAAGTCACTGTCGCTTAGTATGGCCACCCTCATATATAGCAAGGCTTGGTGTACTTGTGTCTTGTTTACAGATTTTTTTTATGGCGACTAGGTCTTAAGTATGGCCATAACCTTTTGTTCACCTAGAATACAACCATGGGGAGAGAAAATAATGCTAAATGCCAAGAATAATTAATATGAGTATTAGATTATTAGATTAATTTTTTTTCTTAGAAAACCGGTGAGATTTTAATAAATGTGTTAAGCTCCTACCTATTGTTATTTAAATTACATATAGGGTTGCATATAGCAGTGTTTTATCATTTTGGCTCTTAATTTCTTTAAATTTACTGTCCAGTTATCACAGGAAAGGTTGTATCTGATAACAAGAAAAGTTACTAGATCTACTTTCACATATTCATATTTAAGGTAATGTTATCTGGTGTGTACGAAGTCTCCTTTTTCAATTTTAAGTGAACCCGAATCAAATAAATGAAATATTCTTGAAATTGAATCGAAGTTTGAATAATTTTTGTTAATTATTCTATGCTCAAAAAAATATATTTTGGTTATTTATAAAGCTTTATACACTAAAATTACTTGAAAAAGGTTTTATTGCACAAATGTTTGTGATATGGAGTTTTATTCTGATAAATCGAGTTATTCTCAAATTACAATTCATCTTCTTCATATTTATTTTTACATATGAATATTGTTCTGTTCTGTACAAAACAACTTAGGATGGCAATAATTGACCATTATTGGCAAAGATTCTTAGTTGTCAAAGCCGGAAATTTTTCGAAATGAAGTTGAAGCTGATATTTGTTTCGAAACCAAATTGAAATTTCAAAGCTTTGCACATACTAATCAATACCTATAAAATAATACTAATAGTGTTCTAAAATGTTATCAATATTGCCTGTAAAAAGTTTGTATGTCCTACGAAACTTGGACTGCACCGCACAAGTACTTATTTATGTTGTAAACTGGCCTAATTTCGCTCTATTTTAATGAATATTCATTATATATATTACTTTCAGAGTGATATGCTACGATCTCTAGCAACTTCTAAACCCACAGTAAATGATGAAGACATGGTGAAACTTGATAAATTCAAGGAAGATTTTGGTCAAGAAGGTTAGCTTGATTTGATGGAAAAGGTGATTAAATAAATACTGTAATATAAATGTTATGTGATTCTTACAATAACACTATATTTTTCTTGCAAAGATACTATAACAGTGCTTTTTTTTAATAAAAAAAGCTTTAAAGTGTAAACCAGTCTGTTAAAATGTTGTGCATTGCCACCTATCTTTTTTTCATTCATGAAATGAATAGCAAGATCGTTTCTCTTTTTATTGAGGCAAATTGCTTGTTAACTATATTGACTTCCACTAACATCTCGGTTGTATATATAATGTTTATGTTTAATAACATAGTTGTAGATTTATGGTGTACAAGATTGCTTTGTAAGTTATATATTTTATTTCTTTTGCATTAAGATTGTAAGTAATATTTGTCTATTTATAAAACAGTTTCTTGGCTTGGAACACGCTATTTATAATTATTATTACTTCTTAATCTCATTGAAAATACAGTTTAGCTTTAGGTTTTTTTTTACACATTTAGCAATATTTGACAATTGCAATTTAAAATTAACAATAGTAAAATAAATAAATTGTTAAAACTCTTTTTAAGGTTTGTTTTTAACCAATTTCTTCCTTAACCAAGAACTTGAATCCCATAAGGATTCTTATTTAAACAAAACTCCATGGCATCAGCCTGCAAGCGAGCTATATTTACCAAACGGTCGCCGCATGTTGGTGAAGATAGTGCCAACATTTGCTGATAGAGGGTGTGATGTGGTCAGCACAATCCTCTGGCCGTTATTCTGTTTTCTAGATCAGAGTCTTTATTTCTTTATTCAACTAGCTCCTTGTTTGTCCTCACAAGGCTGAGTTGACTTCGTTCCAGACCAACTGCTTCACAGACAAATGTAAAAGTGACGGGGATTGAACCCGGGACTTCTGGATCTGTAACCAGGAACTCTGATCACTGGACCACAGTATTCACCCATTAAACAAAATACTGCTTTTAACTAATTTTCACCTGTGGCTTTATTTTAAAAGTTTCATAAGCATATACACATTTAAATTTCATTTCAAGATTTAAAATTTCTGCCATACCTTCTACTTTTCATGCTATTGAGTGTGTGAAATTCTACTTTACTTATTACTTTAAGAATTTAAATATTTTCTGTTTCTAGACATTATCATCTTTAATAATCCAAAGGAATAATGAACACCAATTTGGGTATATTTAATTGTTAAACCTAATGATTATAAACTAAATTTTACATTTGAATTGAATATGGCATCTTAAATATTATGGTTAGATCAATTAGGATGATATAAAAGTTATTTCAAGCTTTCACTTCTTCTGCTATTACTGTACACTTTCTTCTACATTAGTTAAGGATAATTTAATTCGAAATTAGGTGAATTGAAATGTTTGGGTATATGAATAAACCTAATATATTTTTTGGATCCTAACTTTTGGTTTTTGCTTTTTTATTTAAATAAACAATTTAACTGCTTGTATGTACATCCGCCAAATTAAGGTTCAGTTCTATAATGTATTAAGGAATATCATAATTCTGATTGATGCTGCTATTTATTGAACACTTAGTATAAATCCTGTATGATTGCACGATCAAATTAGATTTTTGATTCTAGCACTACACTGAGTGAATATAACACTTTAATTTGTTAATATAACTGTTGCTTTTCTATATCACTGATTATAACACCACACTTTGTGAATATAACCATGGATATTCTTTATATAATATATATTCTATATCTTCTCTATCTGATTATAACACTACACTAATAGATGTTAATGACCATAAAAATACTGTGTTTTGTCATATTGACCAATAATACTTGCCAACATCCAATATTTTTCATGATTGGTGTAGTAAGAGCTTATCCCCCTATTGGTCAATAGCGACCTCTTGCCCTTTCTTCACCAAATATTGGTGCTATTGTTATACTTCATAGTCAAGTCAAGTATTTACAATGCAAAATTACCTTATAAACTGATACTTTTCCATTAGTTTTTCAAAGTTATTTTTTCATAAACAAAATTTATTGGTCTTGTCAGTTTCCTGAAAAGTAGGTTCTACATTAAATATTTGTGGGCCCAAATTCTCATTATTCGGGCTTGATAAAGAAACTAAACATTTTGAATTTGAAATGTTGTAGGTTAAGAAAATTGATGGAACATTTATTTTATTACATAATCTTTGCGATGCAAGCAAAAATATATGCTTTGTTATAGATAAATAATATAATTCTTATAGCTGTCGGCCTAATCAATGATGGTGAACTGAAGATTATTTCAAGTATGACCATCTCTTACGTTATGATTTTACCACATGATTGAATATCCTACTCCATTCTGTTCCTGGTTACTCAAAGCTAGGCATGTCAAACTCGCTGGCTGAACGCGGCCTTATCCATGATTTTGTACGACCCGTGGACCTTAGGATGAACCATAATAGAATGCGACCCTATTCTTATAAACGCAGAGGAAATACAACACTTTGTAATGTGATATTTGGAAATTTGGCATAATATTTATAATTCTGACATGTGAGGTTGGTGTACCAAATCCCTACTCTTTTTTCGACATAGATCAATTCCCAAAATTGTTTAATTTTCACACAAAATATGTGCAACTTTTGGCAGCACATTAATTTGTTAACAGTTGTTTTCTCACATGAAATCAAACCAAACACCGGAAAGGTCTCGGATTAGGGACACATATTTGCCAACAAATATAAAAATCACTTCGACATAAGATTTAAAGCCTTACATTAAAACCATTGTTGAAACCTAAACACCTTGTTGCAAAGGGAAGGTTTCAAATTTCTGGTGAAAGATTTAGGGTTAGTCTTATTGTTTTTAAATAGGGGGGGGCTTACTCTTTTCTTTTTGTAATTAAGTTGGAATTATTCTTACGTAAGATAATGCCAAAACATCTATTGTTTCTCTAAATGTGGCCCCCTCTATATTTTTAATGTTCCATGTGTCCCGTATGATCAAACGAGTTTGACATGCTTTTAACAAGACCAAGTCAATGATTTACACCATCATCGTATCCTCATTATTTTCCATCACCCTTGTATGAAATGTCCTTTATGTCCAGGCGCTATGAGCTAGGGTAACCTTTAATAGAGGATATATGCTTTGGTGGCTGCATGGCCTAAGGCGCTACTCTCGCAGTAGACTAGACTGCTGGTGAAAGGGAGATTTAAGTTAGAATCTCGGTCAGGTGTACCGAGGGTGGTTTTCCACACTCCCTACACACAAATGCGGGTACTGTTCCTCTAAATATAGCCTTCCTAATCCCTAAAATTAAAAGCATATAAACCAAACGGGAATTAAGACAGGGTCCTAAAAAAAGATTTACTTAAAATTTAAATACTCTTATCAGATTAAAAATTTACTCTCGAAACAAAAAATTAATCTTAACTAAAACAAGAATATCTCTATAGGCAATGCTTGTAAACTTGATTCTTAAACCCTCCATTTTTTCACTGCATCCCATCACTTTAAATTATCTTCCATTAAAAAGGTTTTTCTTAAAGCATGCAATTCGGTTGGTACCTAATGAATTATAAAAGAATAAATAGTATAGTATATTAGCTGAGGTCACTCACGTTAGCAACAAGTAAAGCAGAGTGAATCACAAGATAAGCAAACATGATAAGGGATTGCTATTGACAGTAAAATGTCATTCCCATGTTATAATGCCAATTCTTACTTTCATTGAATTTAAATACTTCTACTGAAGGTACAATGTTAGGAGGATTTATTTTTAAAATCCACCCGGTTTGCTTAGTGGCTGAAAAATATTTTGAACTCATAATTCTTAGTATCATGCACCAATATTGACATATTCAGCAGAGACGTGGGTAATGAAAGAGCAGTTTGAAAGCAGAATTCAAGCCTGTGAAATGACATTTTTGAAAAGTATTTTAGGAGTGACAAGAATGAACAAGATAAGAAATGAGATGGTGAGAGGGATAGTTAAGGAACCAGTGCAGGATAGAGAAGGCACAACTAAGGTGGTACAGTCATTTGAGGAGAATGGAGGAGGAGAAAATATCAAAAAAGAAGCTAGATATTGAAGTGGCTGGCAGGAGGCCAAGCGAAAGACCAAGGTACATGTTGCTGAAAGGAGTGCAAAGAAGTGGGGAGGAGAGAGGAGAAAGGAGAATACTGGGTTATCGTGGAGGAAAGGTGTTGGGAAGAAAGGATAAGTTGGAGAAGCCAATTCTTCAAACATTATGCTGTGGTTGGAAACTGTTCACGATAATGATTTCTTAGAAAATTCAGATAGGAAGTGGCTCGATCCGCTTTTATAGAGCTGTGTACATTTTCTATGTCTACCCAGGTAATATTTAGGCATTTCAAGGTACCTAAGATATATTATTCTAGAATAAACCCAGTCCTCCCAATCTTATGTCATCCTTGTTAAACCCTGACACTGTTGATCTGCCTCAGCAAACATTTGGTTGGTTTGTTAAAATCAACAGTAGTGAACCCATAGGGTGCTTGAGGGGGCTCGATCCTCCCCTCCCTTAGTTTGGGGATGCCCCAAGATCTACGCTGATCCGAAGAGAAAATAAAATAGGGTGGTGGGGGGTATGACCAGTTAAACATTGTGAGCAAAGAAAATAGCAAGTGCCACACATCTTTGTGTTGATCCTCTGAGTAGTCCTAATTTATGTTCTTACAGTCCAGGAAGTAGCCAAGTCCTGAAGATTGCGGCAGGTTCCAAATCTCACAAGTTCCATCGAGGAGTTGCACACTGGCTAGACATTTACCTATTATAAATAATCAGTGATTTTTCTGACAGTAGGCCTATGTGGCAGTTAAGCCAACTTTAATTTAAGCCTATTCGTTTATTATTTTATTAGATTAAAAAAACCTGTGAAAAATATTTAACATGCGTATAACCTGAACAGGTAGGAAGATGCGCTGATAAAAAAAAAATTTAACAAGATAAGGAACCCGCCTCGATGGCGTAGTTGGCTAACGCGCCAGTCGTGTTGAGCCAGACCACCGAGGACGGGGAGATCGAGGTTCGAATCTCGGTCGGGTGAACTGGGGTGGTTTTTCCTAAATGGTTTTCCACTCTCCCTCCACGCAAATGCGGGTTCACTTCCTCTAACTTCAACCTTCCCAATTCCTAATCCATTAGTGTAATTAGTACTTAAGCGTATAACCCGAACGGGTAGTAGGACGCGGTGCTAAATAATAATAATAATAATAATAATAAGATAAGGGCAAATTTGTAATAAGTATTAACAATTCTGCTTGTATTATTTTGATACTAAGATCAATATTGGCTATAAATAATTTCAAACTATTCTATCTAGAAGGATAAGAAAGATCATTTTTACTATATTACACCAACATTTGCCTTCAAGAGAGAATGGAAAACCCTAGCTTACCACGAGTACCAGTAATATATGGATAAGACTCAAAGAGAGATCACAGAAAGTAGTGTTGAAGTATAAATTTACAGCAGGAAGCTGCTGCAGTTCTTGATGGATGGACTTCCATGTCCTCTTTCACGCCTAACTTAAACTTTTGTTCTATTAGAAGTCATGAGACCAGTACTAATATTTGTTTTGTTTATTTATTGGCGGTATTTAACTTGCACTTTCTGAAGACTGATTTTATCAGCACACGAGAGTTTCTATGAACGATAGCGAAAGTGCCTACCAATTTTGCCAGAAAGGGTACTCTAACATACCTTCTGGGTTCTTTTACATGCCGCAATCAACGTCGGACCAACGGCTTTACTTCCCCTGCGAAGGAAGTTGTGCTACAGATTATTACTCTAGAAAAATCTTTTGACCTCAGCTGGGTTTGAACCTACAAACATTAGGTCCTTAGGCGAGTACTTTGTCCCAAGACCACATCAATACTAATAGATCTTTAATGTGTTCTGTATTACCCTACTCTTGGCACCAATATATGTAAAGCCATATTTTTTATTGCTTATAAGCATGCACCTTGCACAATAGTACGGTACCAATTCAGCCTATCAGTTTATTTCATACTATACTATTAACCTCAAACTGTAGAAAACATCTATTACTGGTTTCCAATATTTTATTTCTTATAGAATGATATAATAATTCAAAAATAATACATTAAAAGGTTTCACACAAGGTTGTATTAGATTAGCTCCTTAAAAAAACAAAAATGTGTAAATTTTTGCTTGCATGACAAAGGAAAGCCCACGAATTCCCCACTATCTATAATTGTTAGTTTTATATAGCTTTACCATGTTAATGTGTTTATGATTTAGATTAATATGATGCATAATTTTTGTAAATTACTTTAATGTATTTTGTTATTCATTGATTTATGATATCTTTGTGTCCTCACAAGAACATTTAAGATTATTTTACCAGGTAAAAGGGCTACTTGCACTATTATATCATTGGAATTATATTTTTAATGGATAGGCTATATATACCCTAAATGTACAAGCTTCACTTTCTTTCTTAGAGTTGATTGAGAAAAGACTAGAAGGGGAAAAAAAAAAGAATTACTATCTTTCATCGAATAAACCGTTATTTGAGGATAGTGGAAAGATGGGATGTGTACAAGTGTTTTAAAAATATTTTTCTATCTAACCTTAGATAAGTGAAGGTAGTTTAGCTTATTATCCTCTCATACTTTTAACGAAAGTAATAGTTTTGAATTGTTATCATATTCTCCACTAAATTTTAATGTTAATTCATTAAGGTAAAATATTGTCTTGCCATACTATTCAATTGGTTAAAATGATTGGAACTTATAGTACTAGCCTAATTCTGACATTAAATTTGCACTTCACTGTTAAAGTTTTTTTATGTATTAAATAAAAAGGGTAGTTTTGAATCAAAACTAAATCTATACATCTAAAGTATTTGTCTTAGGATGAAAAAAATACCCTTGAAATTGTCTATTTAAAAATTAGAAATGAATTATAGAAATTCAATAACGGTGTACAATTATTTTGTCTGTTGATTTGTGATTTTTTTAAAGGCCTCAATATAGTAGATTTGTAAAGAATTTTAGCAACTAAATAAAACAAAGTTTATAAAATTTTAGTTTAGTCTTACTTGTTGGTTCTACATTGAAGTATTGCTGGTGTGTGTGTGTGTGTGCATCGGTGGTCACACAGTCCAAGGTGTTAGTCTATCAAGAGACTGGGCTTTCTAGGATGAGTGAATCTCAGCTGAATGCACTGGAGGTGGTTTTTCCACCCTCTATGCTAATGGAGGTTCACTTAATCTAAACTATCTTCCTTATCCATATGCCTTAAATTAAGCTGTAAATAACCATGGTATTAAAATGTAGTGACATACAAAAAATAAATGTTGCTTAATTCTCTTTCTTATAACTTAAAACATTTTTTTCTAGTTTTAACATCACCTACTGGTTTGATTTTTGGTATTCAAATTTTTTCAATCAACATCGCCTTTATTATTTAATCTATTGGTTATCTATATTCTTTTTTAAGTATGTCATTAAGTAAAGATGTGATCAACACCAAAATCAGTAACCATACAAAAACTATAGTGCCAAAGAAATCCACGGTTAATGTTCAGTCTGTCTGGCACGTTTAAAAAAATAACCTACATTTGGCTACGCTTACTAAGATTTCACTAAATTTGTAAATATTTTAATGGGTATAGGAATATGTGTGAGGCCTAAGCAAGAAAATATTATGAAGTAATTTCACCCCCTTTTTTTAAAAATAAAATCCTATAGTAGTCTGGATCTCTGGTGGAAAGTAGCAAATTACTGATACTGTTGCTTGCTACCATTAAAATATCGAAGTAGGTTTTCCACTCTCTTTCAATGCAGCTACATTTCCTCTCACTCCACCCTAATAGTGGAAATATGTGGGAAGTCTAAATTAGTAAGACGCCTTGCTGGGGAAAAAAAACACCTTTGTGGTAGTGGATACATTTAACGAAAACAATCCTTAATTGAGAACAGTTTCCATTATTTGGCAAAAGTAGGTACTCATATTTCCCTGTGGAAATCTTACTTTGAACCACTTGTTTAACATTCACTATATGCGGCTCTCCATAAACAGTGTACAGAGGGGGAGCAAAAAGGGAGTAGAGCTCGGTGTGACGAGGAGAGAGATCATGCATTGGGGATTCATATTATGATAATATTAGAAGGGGGTTTAAATTGTGACAAGGGAGGAAGGTAATGGTCAGCCGCTATCCAGGGTCCATTAACTATGCATCCTTAGAAAGGTGTTGCAGTTGTATAGCTGCTAAATATATACAACATTCTTTCTTTCACTCTTAGTACACATTATTTTCATATTTAGATCTATATTAATGTAAATGTAACCGAGTAGTTATATATGCAATCCATTTTTCATATAAAGGGCCTTTTAGAAATACAAACTTTTTTGCGGCCAAAATTGAAAACATTTTACAATATTATGTATCGTCATTAATTGTTGCTAGCCTGTGGCTAGGTCAATTTAGTAAAATACCTCCATCTTATGTAGTCATTCGACCATTGGTCTTGTCTCATTCGCACAGTTATCTGCTCCTCTCATCTTTTCCTTTGTGTCCCTTGCAATATTTTCCCTCCACACTTAATATTATTACTATTATTTATATTAGTTGATAATATCTATCAATGACCTGCTTCGTTAGGCACATGGTCCAAGGCCGTCACACTATCTATAGACTGCACTATCGATGACAGGGAGATCGGGATTCAAATCTCGGTTGGATGTACTGAGGGTTGTTTTTCACTTTCCTCCACACAAGTGTGGGTACATTTCCTCTAAATTCATTATTCCTAAAAGGATATATATATGTGTCAAAAGTGACAGTTGCAGATCATGAGTTGTATGAATATGTAAAAGTATATCCTAGTAACTTTTTTAGCTGTCAGATAAGGTTCTTCCTATGAAAATTGGACTACTTAATTTTATGTAACTTACTTTACATCCATCAAAAGAGCTATCCATGATCATAATTTTTAATTCTCCATTTATGATTTATACAATCATATTTGATGCAATGTAATTGCATATTAAATGTGGATAAATTTTAATACAATTTAGTAAAATTCCAGTACAGTAAAACCTTGGATTGCGAGTAACTTGGTTTGCGAGTGTTTTGTAAGATGAGCAAAAATTTTCAATAAATTTTAACTTGATAAACGAGCGATATCTTGCAATACGAGTAGTACTACGGTTACGCTTTGTCTGCCGAGCAATGTCATTGGATAGGTTATTTGTTAAAGTCGCACAAAAAGAAAATTTTTCCAGTAAACCAACATATACCAGTGATTCCGTTAGTGACAGTGAAAGTCATCCTAAACAATAACACACCTCCTCCTCTCATCTCTCTCGTCCACCTCACACCAGCCACCATTAAATTTAATTACAGTACAGTTACATTTAAATAACGAAAATAAAAAAGGTATTAATCATTTTTAGATTAAATATTTTTGGGTTGTGGGACGAATCATCTGAGTTTCCATTATTTCTTATGGGGGAAATTCACTTTGATATACGAGTGCTTTGTATTACGAACACGTTTACGAAACGAATTATGCTCGCAATCCAAGGTTTTACTGTATTTAATTAATAAACACATAAAAAAAAAGCATAAAGATAGACACTATAGTAACATCCCTGCTAATTGAAACAAAATTTAATTAAACATGTTTTTATAAATTTTTGCTTTTTTTTACTGTCATTAGATAAACAAATTTTAGCTGCCCTAAATATTTTTATTAAAATTAATAGTTTATCAATATAATGTTAAAGGTTTTTTTTTTTTTTTTTTTGTTTTTTGTTGGTAGTTTCTGAAAAGTTTTATAAGTGAGGAACAGTAAGGATTTTTCATATAATGGTGTTTCTTTTCAAACTCTTTTAAGTTTACTGCTTTTAAATAAGAAAATATAAAATTAATTTTTACAAAAACAATTTACTCTAAAGTTAATAATTGTCTTTAATGTTATCTAGCTAAATTTAGTATAAAGTAGTATGAATCAATGAGAGAAAGAGAAAGGCTAACACATCTGGGAAAGTTGAAAACAAAATATCTATCACAATGACAACTGACCCAAGCTTTAGAAGATGGATTCAATCAACCATTTAATATATGCAAGTGTTTGAAATATGTGGTCATGTTTTATAAATGGTTCATTCATTAGTTTTATTACATATTAAAAAAATTAGACCAATATATATATTTTTTTTTAAATCAAAATGTCTATAGTTTATAAACTTTTATTCACTAATAGCTATAGGTCTACAATTATTTTTTGACATTATGGAATATCTAGATAAAGTTAGGAATAGGACTTAATTAGAATGTCTTACAGACTTAAGATCCTGCAATAATTATACCATAGTCAACTCAAGTATGTTCCTTATAACAATACTAATCTACATAACAAAAACATCATATATAATACACAACTATGAAAACTCGAGCACACACACTTATTAAAAAATACTGCTGTAAGTACATATGGCACTCCATTGCCGATTCATATCAATTTATATGAACATTCTGCCCCACAAATATATTAATGTTAAGAGTCACATTTTTTAAAAGATTTTTTATAATATAACCATAGTTTTTATTTTGTCAGTTTTCAGAGTAATAGTTAAATATGTAATTTTATTATTATTGTTATTATTAGTTTATCTAACTTCAAGAAACCTTTCTTCACTTTATGAGGTTTGTTATACATGGTAGAAGGTACAAGAAATATGAATATAAATACATAAAAGGAAACTGTGTTCTTTTAATTGTACAAGCCAAATTGTTTTGTTTTTTTCATTTTATGTGCTCTATTCTTCTTTTTTGTATCAGTTTAAGCTAATTAATGTGGAGAGGAAGAAATGCTTATACATCTGAATATTTTTTATAAATGAATATAAACACAAATGTTGCAAATCATTGTAATTACGGGAATGCTCGAATGGAGGAGATGACATTTCAATTAATTTAAATTAGTTGAAATATGTATAGAACAAATTCGGGATAGCTCAGTGTTAGACCATTGGCGTGCTAAGTCAAATATCCCGGGTTTTATTCTTGTGTCCAGATATCATTTTTCAACTAGATTAAATTTAAATTAGTTTAATAATTTATTATTAATCAAGAAAATTACTTATGATTAGTAACCATTATATTAGTGACTAAGATGACAAGTACAGTAAATTGAATCACAACAAAGTATTTAATCAGCTTTATCTTTTTAATTCCATGTAGATATTTTTTTCATGTTATGGCTACAAATTTAAATACCGTACTACAATCTGAATTTCAAAACAACTTGTAAACATTAAAGATGGGTTGGCTCATTTCTTTAGTTCCGCACTTACGGATCAAAACTCGTTTTAAGTTCTTAGAAAGCTGTATTCTTTTCTTGGTTATATCAGCCTAAACTTTAAAATTTCAATAACTAAAAATGTGCGCAATGAAATAAATATAAGTAAATACGTGACTATAAAAAGGCTTGGAGCAGGCGTCAAACTCATTTGATTATAAGGGCCACATTGAACATTAAAAATACTGAAAGGGTCACATTAAAAAAAAAAGATGTATTGTAATTTTTTTAAGTAAAAATAATTCCAACTTGTCATCTTAGTATTATAAAAAAGAAAAGTAGGCCCCCGATATAAAAACTAGAGATGGGACACTCAAATCCCCAAATCCTATGGTATTCGAGAATGTTGCAAAAAAAATCTCGAATCCAAATATAAAAGTTTAGATTGAACTCAAAATATAATTTTTCAGGAATTACGTAAATTTGTGTAATTAGAAAAAAAATGACAATTGAGGTTCACCTATGTAAATTTTTTTTTTTATATAAATTTGTTACTATTTTATTTATGTCAATTATTTGTTTGCTTTTTAAAAATGTACTTTTCAATTTTTTGACAAACTAAAAATGTATGAAGATTTGAGGATTCAAATTTGGATTCGAGATTCAAAAGAAAATTTTGGATTTGGATTCGAGAAATATAGGATTCGACCCATCTCTAATAAAAACATGAGATTAAACCAATATTTTTTATCAAATATTTGAAACCTTATGGTTGCAACAATGGTTTTACTGTTCGGCTTTATATCTTATGCCAAAGTCACTTTCATAATAATTGTCGCTGTGTTCCCGTGAGCCAAAGTTTCTCGGGGTTTTGGTTTCATTTCATGTGAAAAAAAACCGCTATTAGACTATGTATGTGCTGCCAAACATTACACATATTTGGTGCACAAATCCATCAATTTTTGGTAATTGATCAATGTTGAAGAGAAAGTACAGATTTAGTACACCAACCTCACATGTAATTATCAAATTTCCAAATATCACATTCCAAAATGTTGTATTCCATTGGCATTTATAAAAATTAGAATAGGGTCACATTGCACTATGGCAGTGGTTTCCAACCTTTTTCAGAATGTGACTAATTTTTGCCTCTGAGATCGTAGCGACCCCTTGCGTTTGAATCCTAGACTTTTAATGGATATAAAATGACTATACAACTATTATCACTTTTAGTAAACAATTAAAAAATCAAAGTGTGGAGATAGCATAAACAATGTCAAAAGGAACTAAACATCAGCTGCAAAGTTAGTGGGATTTTTGAGCCTTGCATTGATGCACATAGTTTATTCAAACCTTGGCACTAGTGAATAAATAGTCAATCTGAGATCCGGTTCTACATTAAGCCGATTTCTATATTTAGTATTACGGGCAGCCACAGCAGTAAACAATCCATACCCTTGCAATGACACATTTAAAATATTAAGTCTTACAAATGTATCAGCAAGATAGGATAGTTTGCACAAAAATTGTTCTTATTGACCTCATTTTTACTTTCGGGATAGTCATTGTCTTTGAGGTAAAGACTAATTTCACCCTTTAGTTCAAACACCCTTGCAAGCAATTTCCCGCGTGACGACCAGCGTGCAGAAGAGTAGTGTAAGAGAGCACTGTGTTCAGGACTCCTTGTGGATTATACAGAGAGTCCAGATGGCGTTGGAACCTTCCCTTTCACGGAAGTTTGTAAACTACTCCTTTCTACAGAGACATAACAGGAACACCATCAATGCCATCCAACACAATTTTCCCACTTCAACTCACTTGCTGTCAAAAAATCATCTAGAATCTTGAAAATTCCTCAGCACTAGCTCTTCCCAGAATTGGCTTGCAGAGACAATAGGTCCTCTTTGACAGATCTGTTATTGATTTACCAAACATAAGTTATAAGGTAAGCATCCTTCACCGAGTCAGTGGCTTTCATCGACCTGTATTGCAAATTTTATAGTTTCAAAGCTCCGGTCAGCTGTTCTTGTATGTCTTGCGCCATGTCGGATATCCAGTCTTCCCACCATGTCATCTGCCAGAGGGATCCATTCAGACTAGTTCTGTAGACGTTTTGTCAATGTTATTTCAGTGATTTTGACAGCAACAGCCAAAACGAGTTTAGATCCAAAATAAAATTAGGCCTGTCACATTTTACAACCCTATACGAAACTTTGTATGATTACCAGAAGTCCCTTGGTGGGAATACTGTAATTTTTATCGTTGATTTGATGTGTCCAGAATAATCTTAATTGTGTCGGTAAACATGCACTGAAGTAAGATAACCAAAATATTCTGTTTCTATTTGGATTTTGAACTTTGCTATAGTCATAAAAAAATTTTAAAAGCGTAAATACAGTACAAGGTTATAGACTTCACAAAACTTTTGACCCTCATTCGCCGTGACCCCCAGGTTGGAAATCACTGCATTATGATTTATCATCAGGACCGCAGGCCGCATTTGGCTCGTGGGTTTGACATGCTGGCATAGAGTATTAATGTAGGATTAGTATATTTTTCTCTGGAGTTTAAAAATATGTGAATTACACATGATAGGAAGCCTAGTATTAAGTATTGAAGTGATTTAATGGTTTAATATTAATTGGTGTGAATAATTGGAATTTAGAAGCAGCACTAAAACCAGAACAGATAAATAAAGAACCAGAATCAATAAAAATGTCTAACCAACCCAATAGTAAATACTAATTAGTACATCTATGTGTCACAAAAAAAAACCAAGTAAATATTACCAAACTAAAAAAACAACACATAGCCTAGCGCATCAAACTATGCTGGACTGTGCCTCAGGTACTCTGAATCAAAATACACAACAGTAACTGTTATATCATCTCTAAATAACCTAACCAACTCATCAGGCAGTGAAAGTAAGTGGGATAGTTTACCATGATCTATTCCATACTCTGTGCCGCCGAGAGCATTTCTTAATAGATGTGTGGCAGCATTTGTGTCAATAGGTTTCTTTTTCAACCCTTCCTTACGTTGTAGCAGAACTTGTTGATGTCGGCTATTCTCATATTTTTGCGTGGCAGCTTGAAAGGATTAAGTGTGACCTTGCCGCTCATGTGTTCGCCGACTAAGCGTACAACTTGCAAAGGTGAAACCATATCCCATAAGCCATCTGATGCTATCACAAGAAATTTGTCTCGTGGGGTGAGACGGTGCTGGGTAACATCGGGGCGGGCAGTGAGATACGGGGGGGTGTAGTAGTTTGGGGGAATAGTCTTCTCACCAAAATATGGAACTGCCACTTCACTGAGAGTTGCTTTGCTCCATTTGTACCTGTTAATAAAAATTGGCTAATATGTACAAACGCTTGATCAAACACATTGGGCAGTTTCACATCAGATTTGAGTATACCTCAAGTGTGGCACTACAATAAATGAAGGATAGCACTTATTAAAACAAGTATGGAGTGAACCAGTTTTATTTGTAAAACTGGCACATTCCATTCTAGTTTAGATAGATGTCGTCATGTATTTAGTGTAGCGCCATACTTGAGGCATACTCAATCTGATTGTGAAACTGACCCTTAAACAGAATTGTTTTTAATTAGCTAATAATAAAAATATGAATATGGCTTGTTGCTTTGCAGTGTCACAACAAGAAGTCGACAAAGTATAGATTTAGTAATACCCACGGTTCTTTTGAATTAGGCTCTGACATAACATAGTCAAAAAATATAAATATGAGTATAAAATAAATGAGGTTTGATAATAAATTGATGAGATATTAAAATAAGTATAAATAACACATTAAAACATTGAAATGGTAAAGTGGATGGCAATTAAATATTACATTGTAATGTCATGAAAAGAACAAAATATAACCTTGAAAAATTTAATCAACTGATTATATTTGACTAATATAAGTTGAAACTTTTAAAAATATATATAAAAATATTGATTGATTGATTGCTTGCAGAATGAATACTTTCATCATTCTGTATCAGAGAGTAATCACTTTTTATATATTTTTAAAAAGTTTCAACTTACCTTATACTTAAATTATGATTTGTTAAAAAGGACATGTCACTATTTTGGCTATTTTCATGTTTTCTACATTATGAAAACGACATTAGTAGAGCTACCATTTAGTATTAAAAGGACTTCAGTCACTGTATTAGTATGTTTGTGGCAGGAGAGTAAGGTTTGTGGACTATTTTATGGGTATATTAATATCTATCAAATGTGACTTTTGCAGTTTCACACAACTTGACATAAATTCAATATGACATTATATCTGCTAAACAAGTTTCTTCCTATTTGAATCTTACTCTAGACAAGGTCACAGAAGAGCAGGTTGACTACCTTTTCTTTCGTTAAATTGAGGTTTTTAATGTATACTTTCTGAACCGACTGATTATACCAGTGCCTATCATATCACATTCGAAAATAAAGGGGCATGATATAAATCTAAAAGGGTCAAATTTTTTTTATTTTCTGGAGCAATGATGCTCCCTCCCCTCTCCCAAAATCCCCCATCATTTATATCTTTATTTAAGAAGTGTTCAATGTACATTTTCGGACTTGTAAGTTTTTAAATGTTAAACAAATTTTAACACTGAAGGTTTTTAATCCCTGTCCTTAACCCTCATGCAGGTGCGCCTACCAACATAACACAAGCAGGCGCGTGGCGCACACTGTGCACCACCTCCAATTTTTGTGTTTATATTAGAGTTAGAAGTAGATTCTGATTTTATTTATTTTAGTTTTATTTACAACATATCTAAATAATAAAATAAAAAATAAATTAAATAAAAAAAATTATTTTGTATAGAAAAAAATTATACAAATGTATAAAGTATAAGTACTGTACACAATGCATAATAATGATAAATTTTGTCTTTTAATTATCTTTGACCACTAAGCATACAAGCTTCATAACAGAATGTTTTTTGCAACAAAGGTTTTTACATTTTTGACAAAAAACAGTTGTTTTATGTTTTTGGCTCTCCCACACTGGACGCATCGCCCCCTTTTCTTTCTTGGATTCTCTGCAACACTTACAGGTTCAGGCTGCTCTTCAGAGTCTTGCAATTGTTTATATTTTTCCAAGAAGATTCTTATGTCAATCGGGAGGTGAGACTAAGTGCTAAATTTTTCAAAAATATACATGTCAGATGTCTCATTTGTTGCAGTATTTGATTGAAAAAGAACTTTGGCGTTTAATCCTGCAATATTCAATATTGCAAAAAATATTGACACTGACCATCTTTTTGTAATTCTGGAAACTGTATAAGAAGCACACATCTGGTCCACAGTATCCCCTCCCCCCACCCCTTTTGTCCTGCTGTAGTCAAGAATGATTTAAGATTTTTTGGTTTCATCAATTATACCCTGGTCGTGCATACTTGACAACAGAATAACACTTTTACTTTTTTTCGGTATGTAGCTCACTAAAGTATATTTTTTTTTAAATCCAAAAACAACAGACTGACATTCTTTTTATTGGGTAAGAAATCAGCCGGAAATTCACGTTTTTTTTTTCAATGTAGCCTACCTATACATGTTTTTTTTTTTCATATGGTGATTTCATTAGGGGTATACCAATTATCGGTAGTGACATTTCAATTCGAGTTTTCAATGGATGAGACTAGTCCCTCATAACTATGCCATTAGGGCTGTTCCATCTCTGGTAGGGCCCTTCTGGCTGTTTCCCATGGTAAACTGCCAAATCTATTGTGAAATAAGTTTTAGCATCAAACATGGCATACATTTTTATTCTGTACTTTGCTGGCTTGTTGGGAATATATTGTATAAAAGAACATCGGCCTCTAAATGGCTCCAATTTCTCATCAATTGTTACAAATTCTTCAGGTGAATATGCCCGGAGGCAATTCATTCGAAACTTATCCAAGACAAACCTTATTGGAGCTAACTTGTCTGTTTGAGCTCTATCTAACCTTGTACTTTCATCATCGAACCTGAGGCATCTCAAAAGATATAAAAATCACTTTGAATCTTTTACACATGGGAATATTTATATAATATTTTCAGGTTTGGTTTTGTGCAGAATTTAATGCGCGCTGGATGTCTTTTCCAAACTTTTTTTTATCTTTCCCTGTAAAACATGTGTCATTATCATTGTCATCGCTATCCTCTCCTGAATCACCATCTTGATACTCTTGTTCACTTTCACTTTCGTGGTCAATTTTTGTAATTTCTTTGGATCATATTTCATCATCTGAAAATAAGTCAATGTCATCGGGCAAGGTGTCTTCTAACATTTCTCGTATTAATTGGTAGAAAAATAGTGTTTTTGATCCCTAAAATAAAAGAAAAAAAAAAGTTGTGAAAACCTTTTACATTTTAGATCAAAAGACTCAAAATAAATAGAAAAATACAAACAAAATAATACTTACATGACCAGGTGTGCGGTGCATAGTGTGCACCACTCCAACTGTTTCTTGGAAATGGATCAAAGGAGCTGCTCTCTCACTAATTTAAAATAATTACGACCTCACTTTCTGAAAACCAGATGTATACTGAATGGATACACGAAATATAATGAGTCTTACTAAAGGCGGCAGAGTGCAAAACAAAAAGCAGTTTGTCCGGCGTACACACTGTTGCCAGTGCGCCTGCTCAAGGGTTAATTAACATAATATAAACTCCAGATAGCTTCTAAAGGTGTTTAATATGCGTGACTTTTCTTTGTTGCAGCATTTGAGAGGCTCTGTCACCTAAACAACCCCCCATACCCTGAAATGTTG
This sequence comes from Timema podura, assembly GCA_033556935.1. NCBI lineage: Eukaryota > Metazoa > Arthropoda > Insecta > Phasmatodea > Timematidae > Timema > Timema podura. The sequence continues at coordinate 29,380,836 of JAVRXN010000012.1, forward strand.
GCCTGGCTATGGCCTTGGGTCTTCTTTCAAGTTTAATAAACAAAATCAGGGAAAATGTACTAATGAAAAAACAAAAAATACAAACTAAACCACAGACAAACATACACCAGACCCTCAGCCTCCAGGTTCAAATGGATGCGCTCTGTGAGAGAGCTTGAGTCCTTAAACACGCTATCGCCAGGTCCATCAAGGGGTACTAAAAAAAAGAGTTCATTTTAAACACGATTTCAGTAGAAGTCACAAAAATATCCTTCTCAAGTCAATCAACCAGCTTCGCAAAAGCTAGATTGAGGTAGAGACCCAACCCCTCTTCACATAATCTTACCTCAAAAACAGCTTACAGAGACTGCCCATTATAATTACAATTAGTCTCTTTATGACGAACATGTTAAAAGTGAATCATTTAGCAACTGCATGTTTGGAAGTGCTTTTTTCACTGGCATTGACACTAGCGACCCCAGTGTTGATGGACTCAACCTGGCTCAAGGAACGCATTGAAACTTTCCATAAGGTTGAGGATCTGGTAGCCTAAATCCTTGAACTAGAACAATATGAAAAACGGTAGGCTGAATTGTTTGATTTTGTCATATTATTTTATTGTGTGATTATTATATTTGTAAATAAATGCTTACCTACTATAATTTTATACAATGTACCTTTGGTCTCCAAGAGCTCTAAGGGGTGCAAGTTGTCCTAGTAACCTGTCCATTCTGATGATTGTGTCTCTTTCATTTGACGGATGTTCTGCAAGAATCCTGTTTACTTCAGCAGAATTGTCAGTGTTGTGTTCAATACTCAATTTCTTGGCCATCCATGTATTCACATCACTTAGAACCCCTAACACTGCCTGACAATCCCCTACACTCGCAACATGAAGATGAGGACCATCAATATGTACAACACACGCTACAGCCCCAGACATAGTCACCGATAGAGTCTTCAAGTTAATGTCCGGGCCTGTACCTTGTTTTGTAAGGGCCTCTCTAGATATATCATCATCCATCGTAGAAATGCCTGCTCCATCGCTTCCTTCATTTGGAACTCCCTTTGGCTCTTCGTTTCAGACAGTTCTTTAACAAACTTTCTAAAATTTGTTTTGTATAGTTCTTTCAGTTCATCCACCAAGTCAATCTGATCATTGTAAGTTTTAAGAATCATGATATCTTCATTATTCTCCAAGGACTGTAAATATTTGCTGAGAACATCAGGTGGGAGTAAGCATGCAGCAATGTATTGGAGCAATCTTTTAGCAACCACGTGAGCACATGATGGACCTCCATGTCCATCAAATACTCCTAAAAGCATGCCTGTGGTTAAAAGACATTGAGCTTCTAAACGGGTATCCTCTATAGGGTTGTTTGAAGAAAGCTGATTAGAATCGTAAGACTTGATAGATCCAGGTGTAGAAAATTCTTTAGTGAATTCATTTGCACGAAGAATTGAATTGACTTCTAATGGTGTAGTCGAGGATACCCATTTACTTTGCTAGAACAATGAAAAGCTCTACATAAAGTTAAAATATGTGAAGGATCTTTACTATTGGTTTGGGCCCCTACAAGTTTTTGCTTAAGAATAAATTCAGTTCTTTTGCTACACTGCGCTGCACAGTGACTAAGATGCTTATTAGTTATAAGGTGTTGAGCAATATAACCTATTGCCATTATATATTCTAAATGTTTCACCCAATAAATCACCCTCGCATCATTAGTACTTAAAATATCTTTAAAACAAGGTATTCTGAAAATTACACACCTAACCTCTAAATTTATTTTAATTGCCCGGCGGTGTAATATAAGACACTATCTGAACAAATGCAATTCCATATTGGCAACAAAGTACCAAAGTCTCAATTCCTTATTTTAATTTCACTGTATCAGTGCATATATGTGAATATTCTTTAATTCTTTTATAAGCCGCAACTCAGTGTCTAGCGAAATTTATCTTTGTTTTGAACTATCTTTAAAAGAAGAGATGTCTAGTTCGCGAACTAATATTATTTCATATTGAACTGTTACTTCAATTTATCAAGCCTAACTAGTTCAAATTGAACTACAAGAAGTAGTTTGAGAACTATTGACCTAGAAAAATGAAAATATTAATTTTATTTCAGTGCTTATCTTTAATCTCAATTTTCAATTAGAGTTTACAGAAGTATAGTTTGCGAACTATTAATTCAAATAGAACTGTTTAACTTGTTGAACTAGCTCGTCTGTTTGATGAGCTAATATTATGTAGTTAGAGATCCGGTAAGATAAAAAGAGGGTTACAAGAGAAGCAAAATAGAGAAAATATGAGATGATGAAACAGCGAGATGTTGTGCAGAAGATGTGAGAAAATAAAATTAGATGGGCTGGCCATGTAGCAAAGATGAGACAAAAATGCAGTGTTACCAAGTTTATTGTCTCTAGCGATAGTACATGGACCTGCTGAAATGGATTGTATTTTGACCGGTAGAATACTACTTTCCAGGGTCGTCATTTAGGGTGTCAGGGCAGGGCAATCGCCCTCCCCAATGAATTAAAGATTTTTTTTTAAATTAATAATTGAATCGTACTACAAAAGAAAAATGTAAGAACTGTACTTTTAGTATTAAATAAAAATTGTGAAAATTGTACTTTTAATATCAAGATATTCTACTTTTATAAATGGCTAAGGAATAAAAGACAAGATTTGTTGGAGCTAAATGTGCCGTTAGAAACGCACAAGAAAATTCAGGAAATTGCTTGCAGTGACATATCACCCAACAGCGCCTTGTACTGTTAGGAATGCAAAAGAGTTTATAACAATGAAGTCACCTGCAACCAATCAGAATGTGGCTACATCACCTCATTTTCCCGCCAACGACTCACAAGATATGACGCCATCTTTCTAGCCATTAAATCTTCTCAGTGCTCAGTCAGCTTGTGCTTTTAAGTTAGAGTAATTTTTGTTACGTCGTGCATTTAAGAAACACTTTACCGTTACAATCGTCAGTGTTTAATTGTATAGTGATTTTCAGTTAAATGTTTACATAGTTTTGGAACCCTCATTAAAAATGAAGAGGAATTATAAAAATATCACGGATTTTTTTAAAAGGACTAAAAAAGAACAGATATCATCTCCGACCTTAACTTTTCGGCACTAGAACCGTCCTACTTCTTCAGATCCGAATGCAGGTAAGCCTATCAAGTAATTTTTTACCATTTTATAAAGAAATAAAAACGAGTAAATTTTACAGTAACGTGTATGGTATTCGTCAGTTAAATTGTTTGCTAACTTTTATTTTCTAACTTTAACAAACTTAAACATGACTTTGAGTTTGCAGGTACATTTTTTAAAAGGGTATAGCTATAGTTTATTTATTTTAGGCCAAACACCTACAAAGACGTCTCAGCCTATAGCAACAACTCACCCACTTAGCAGTGGACCATTGGAATCGCACGTTCAACCGATCATAATTTTCCTCTAAACAAGAGTAGATGTTTTTTCGCTAAATATTATAGTGTTCACCAGTGGATAGAATATTCACAAACCGAAGATGCTGTGTATTGTTTCCCATGTCAACATTTCTCTTCGAAATCTACAGTTCACTCAGATGAAACATTCGGGAACCGCACGTTTATCAACAAAGGATCCAGGAAGTGGAAGAATGCTTCGGCCCTTTTTCAGCAACACTGAAAAAAGTGAAAGGCACAAAATTTCAATGACTGCCTGGGCTGAGATAAAAATCCGAAGTTCAACGCAGATGTCAGTAGCATCTCTGTTAGATAGTGAACGAACATGTCGGACAACGTGCGATGGCTGCACCTGCTACCGCGGTGCCACCCACCCCTGAACATCGAGGCCCATGGCAGTTTCTAGGTCGGTACGTAAAAAGCTCCAACCCTCCACCCAGAATGGTGAGACGATCCGGTTCAGGCCGGATACCCAGGGTGGCGAGAATTAACTCCTCCTCCACTTCCAGTCACTCACTGGTTAGACTGACACAGAGGAACCACGTGTCTCCCACCTATCCAGGGTGGTAACCGGACCTATTTATTTCCACTCACAGAAGTGACCTTACGATCTCCACTCTTTCTCGTGTGCTATGAGAATGGGATTACGCCCATTGCGCGTACGAGTGGAGGCGCCCATGTTCCAGCCCATACACTACTAAGTGTCCATATTAGCACCGGAGATCTAAAACGGCTCACCACACGAAAGGCGAGGCCCAGGCCCACCAGCCCAGAACCCCAAGGGCCCGGCCTATAGCTCGGCAACCACAGGAGCCCGGACCCGAAGGCCCGAACCCCACCCCTCTGCCAACGCCATCACTCGTCGGCGGATAAATCTCACTGCCCCACTGAGTCCAGCCCTTTGCTGGGCCACCACCGCAGATCCCAAGCCCACGAGCCCGCAAACAAGCCCGCGAGGCCGCAATCCGCGACGTGTGCTTGGGAGCCCAGCCCTGTGTACTACTTATAAATAAAGTAGTTTAACGGAGGCATACCAGTCCTCAGGGCCATCCCTAGCACCTGTAGGTAATCCCTAAGGCCCGGCCTATAGCACGGCACCGTCGGAGTCTCTCTGGCACGGGTAGTGAACCAACATCCTAAATAGAAGAAAATGAGGGCATGTGAAGACACTTCCGAAAGTGGTCAGTTTTTTTGGGTCGACAAGGCCTATGATTTAGGGGCCATGACGAGTCGGAGGACTCTGTTAATAAAGGGGAATTTTCTGGAAATGCTAGAAACACTCTGTGAAGACAATCCTAAGCTCAAAGAAAGAATGAGTCATCGATACGGACATAACAACTCTTCAGAGTACCAGAATGATTTGATAGCCGCGTTTTCTTCTCGAATTGTAAGGAATATTGTTGAAAAAGTAAAAGAATCTGGGTTCTACTCAATAATGGCTGACGACAAGGCCGTAGTCAGGGGGGGGGTTTCGGGGTTCAAACCCCCCCCCCCCCCCCCGAAATTTTATGAACAAAATATATATGGCTTTATGGTTCAAACAATATCAAAATTAAGGTACAAGTACAAATTAGGGGGGCTGTGTTACCATAAAAAGCACTTCAGAGAGCTTCCAGAGGTGTTTGTTATTTAGAATTGTTCCTATTTTTCAGCAGTTAGAGGGTTATGTTGCCATAAAGAAACACTTTAGAGAACTTCGAGAGCTGTTTACTATCTGGAATTTGTCCTACCTTCGGTAGTTAATGGGTTATGTTACCATAAAAACACTTTAGAGAGCTTCTAGAGCCGTTTAATAATTTAGAATTTGTCCTAGCCTCCGATAGTTGGGGGTAGTGTTGCCATAAAACACTTCAGATAGCTTCTAGAACAGTTTTTTATTTAGAATTTTTTCTAGCCTCCGTCAATTGGGGGATGGGCCCACCAAACCCCCCCTGAAATTATTGGCTGGCTACGGCCTTGGCTGACGAAACCAAAGACTTTTCCAAGGCGGAACAATTGGCCATTATAATTAGGTGTGTTAACTGTGAGGGTTGGAAAGTGAAAGAGAGAGCAATAGGTTTACATCATATAAGATATTGCTGTGAAGAGAATATTACAAATGCACTCTTTTCCCTTCTTTCAGAACAAGGGCTGAACATTGATTATTGTGTTGGACAGTGTTATGATTTGCCAATGTGATGAGTGGTTGGGCAAGTGGGTTTCAAGCTAGGATGAAAGATCAGGCCCCTCATGCTTCGTACTTTCACTGCCATGCTCACCGCCTAAATTTAGTGTTAGTGCATTTTCTGAGTGTTGTTCAGGAAGCTAAAGACTTTTTTTCTACCCTTCAAACGATCTACTGCTTCATATCAAACAGCTCTCCATGACATGAGCTATTTTTGGAAGCGCAAAGAAAACTGAAACAACCCATTTTGAGCTTAGAATGGTTAGTCCATCTACACGATGGTTTTATTGGTTTAGTGTAGTGAGTAAGATTTTTTTTTAATGCCAAGCTATTTTAGTTGTGCTCAATGAAGGTACGAAAGACAGAGCTGAAAGTGTCGGTATCCGAGCTCAAATGGAGCAGCAATGCTTCATCTTTCTTCTCTGCGCAATGGATCTCATACTGGGCATAACATATTCCCTCTCCCAGCAACTTCAATCCCAGAATTTAGATTTGATGGCAGTGGGGTGCCTGATCAAAAGCACCAAAGAAGAGTTGGTCAGGATAAGAAGCGACGAGACATATGAAGAATTAGTGGAAAAGGTAAAAACACTGGCCAACAACAGCAAAATAGAATGGGCTGTGGCAAAAAGACAAAGGACCGTGACGTCACGTCTAACAGATAGTATAGTCTTCACTTCGGTGGGACAAACTGAAAGAAACACTAAGTCAATATATTTTAATATACTGGATACAATTATGGATGAGTTCAACCGCCGATTCTCGGAGAATCAGGATTTTATGGAAGCAATGCGTGCGCTCCAAAAAGGAGAAGTTACGTTCTTGGGTGGGAAGTGTTAAACCCTCTAATAAATAAATATAAGACTTTTCTAAATGTTGACATGTTGGAAGAGCAGCTTCCTCTGGGAAGAAACTTTCTTCAACTTATCAGTAATTCAACCTCTCCTATTGAATACTTACAGAACCTACAGAAGCTTCCAGTGGCATATTCAGAAGTAATTTCTCTGTTAATTTTTTTTCTCGCATTGCCGATCACTACTGCTTCTAAAGAACGATTTTTTCCTGTTTTAAAGAGGGCAAGAATTATATCCGGTCGACAACTTCCAATGATCGACTTGCCTCTTTAGTCTTTAATGATTTTAGCTGTGGAGCGGTAAGAGGTTAAGAAAATCTCTCTTGACGAGCTAGTTAATGACTTTGCTAAAATGCTATATTATTTAGTTTTACCTACTGTAAATAAAAATACAATTCTTTGTTAATTAAAATTAAAATATATTTATTTTTATATATATTGCAAGTGCTTTAATTTCTTTGCACCTATATCATATTAACAACGAGTAAATGAATGTAATTTATGTATACCTAGGATAAGAAGTAAAAACTATCTATGGAAACAGGAAATGTATGGAAAATAATTCATTTCAGACTTTCAGAGGAATAGGAAGGTGGTACGCCAAACGATAAAACCTATAAGGTATTTCCTAAAAAATCATGCACCCCCTCCCCCCAAGCAAATAGGCGATTAGGCATACTCAACTAGCGTAAGCATTAATCCTGCGAAAGGCAGAATAAATGAATATTTGAGGCATTTAGCGTGTACTTTTTGAACTGATTGTTTATTGATTATATCATCAAATGAGAATTTCTTTTGAGCTAGAGCAAAGGGGCTTACCAATTTTGTCGAGAAAGGTATTCTCACATATAATTCATTCACGATAGCTCTTTACCTGGATGACAGTTCAAAAATCATATGTTTAGGTTTTAGGTTACCAACACTTGTAAAAGAACACTGTTTTGTTATGAATGTTCAGTTTTTTAATTACATGTTATATTTTACATTTAAAATAACTTAAACTTAAGTTTTCTCACATTATTTCATTACTTTTAACAATTTATTTTTACCCAATCCAAAACAATATTTTAAACATATTAAAAGTACCTATTCTTTGTTTTGGAATGTTATCTATGATGTGTAGTATAGTGCATGCATTAATACCTTTTAATAAAGGCATCGTATTTACTTGGTAAAGATAAAATATTTGTAATTTATTTTATATATGATTAACTATTTTATTATTAGTTTATTGTTTTTAGAAATATTTAACTGAATAAAATATAATCGTCTGCTGCGAGGATACACCATTTTAAACAACTTGTCCGCGTCATCATCAACCACATGGCTAATATTCGTTGGTCGCCATTTTAAAGCCATATTTGTTAGACCTTTTGTGAAAGTGCTCGGAATAATAATTATTTTAACTTGAATAGAAGGATAAATAAGCTTTGTGGATGACCTCAAATAAATATTAAGACTTTGTTTAATTTAAATATATTTCATAGAATGTATTACTGTGCGCATTTATTATATTTTTAACATTAAATTAAGTCTCTAGTTTGTTAGGTCCACGCCTTACTCTAACTTATAATAATTTTTAACTAAGTTAAATTACCTTTTATTTTAATTATTGGGCTTCTGTATTAACGTAAAAAAACTTGATCCTAGATCATATTACTAATTATTTTAAGAATAACTTTGTGTATACAGATATTTTCTCTTTAGTTCGAATACATATTAGGCCTAATTTGGTTAATTTTAATCTTACTTTAATCTAACTTTAATCTAACTTTAATCTAACCTTAATCTAACTTTAAACTTTTATCTTTTATCAAACTTAAATATAAGTTTAATCTAACTTTAATCTCACGAAATTTTATAAGGGGTTCTTTTTATTTGTGGATAGATTTGGGTTTGTTTTTTTGATAATGAGTTCCCAGGAGAAAAAAAGAAGAGAAGTTACAGATCAGCAAGTCATTCAAAAATTTCAATTTCAAAATTCTTTGAGGCATAATATTGGCCTAAATTACTGTGGTTAACTATCACATTACTCTACATAACCATATGTTTTCATAACAGCTGTCCCAAGTGACAGTGGCAGATATCAGCTGTTGGCGTAGTGATATTTTATGGACTATTTTTTAGTTACTTTTTGAGCTGTCATCCAAGTAAACTTAGGTCGTGAATGGCGTATAGGCCTACCTTCCAGGGATATTTTACATGGCACAATCTATATGGAACCAACGGCTTTACTTCCCCTCTGAAGGAAGTTGTGCTACGGATTTTTATCCCTCACGAAAATTTTTGACCTTGGCTGGGTTTGAGCCCACAAACATCAGGTCCTGAAGTGAGCACTTTACCCCAAGACCACTGAGGTCGACGACAGTATGAAGATTTAGTATGGAGTTTATTGTACAGACAATTTGAGTAATCACTTTCTAACACCAAAAACAATTATTTTTAATATTGATCCGTCTTATACTGAAGTAGTTTTAATGTGTGATTAATAAAGTTTGTAGTGTTGTTATTGCATGAACACAATTTTTCAAAATTATGGATTTGTGTAAGACAACTTTAAAATGGGTTACTCGTATAAACATCAAAAAGATTTAAGAAAAATGTACTGGACTAATTGATATACATCTCAATCCTGAAGCATATGGACCACCAAAATCTATCCAGCAATTCTTGACTTGGTAATTAAAGTGTCTTGCCGATTCGAGAATACTTCAGAATGTTGATTTATGAAAGTGGTTAATTGAGTCCCAAAAAATTGGTCTTCTTTGTAATTTTATCCGGTTCTGCTTATTTTTCTTACACAAGGGTTAAAATATAAAATGACCAAAACATTCACCACAATGGCCAAACATAGTGTTTAATTATACTAAACAGTGGCAGCGAACACGTATTTGTGAAGTGGGAAAGGGACAGTTAGTATTAAAAATTTGTTTTTCAGGAGCTTAGGCCTATATTTACAAACACATAATAGAGTTAAAGAAAGCGCCTATGTTTGCCTCGGCTGTGTAAGATGTTATGAATCCTAGAGCCGGACTATATCTCCAGAGAAGAGAGTAGGGAGTAAATAGAAGACCCGAGAAAGTACTGTAGCTGAGGAGCCGCCGCAGAATTGGCTCTTACCTAGAGGATAGGGGTATGGGAAACCTGGGGTGGCGTGTACCCAGGGAGAGGGGTAGATGCTTATTGGGGAGCATCCGCTGGCGCGTACCCGATAAGGATATATAAATGGTGGAGTGATTCTTTTAATACTGGTTTATTATTGGTTTATTATAAAGATTAGTTTTCTAAAGCATACAGAACTTCGGTCCTAGTGTAGTAAGATTACTAATTATGGCCGTAATCTTTAGGGTCTTCTTATTCTACATATTCAGTGATCATTGGAAGAAAAAACCTTACAAGTATATCCTAGTAACATTCGCATTATAATTATCTATGCCCATTACCTATAATCTATTTCTTTAATTGTCTAGAAACCTTTTCCCGTGGCCTATTGGTGGAGGGCGTAGTTCACTTCCTCTCCGCCAGATGGGGTAAGTTGGTACTCCGACTCCACTGGCTCGGTCAGGCGGGCGGTTTCCCCCTTGCAGTTTAGGGGCAAAAAAGTGAGAGAACGGGTCGGCATGGGAGAGAGGATGTGTCATGTTAAATCCACATGAAAGGAGACTAAGACCAAACTATTCCATGAATTCAACACCGTGGCCGGTATTGTAAGTATAAATGGGTTGCAGTTGAAAACGTAATGTGTAATTTTATGTGTTTTATTTTCAACATATAATTGTTTACTGTCAATTCAGTATAATATCCTAAAAGTCACAATTTAATTTTGTCAAGATATTACAACTACCTATTCCTTGCAACGCTGATCATTAATTGTACTGTACTGTACCACTACATATATTATACTGTACCATTGTTCCTCGGTACAAAGAAATAATCTTCATATCAAAATTATTTACTCACCTCGCCGCCCTATTTTACCAGCGACGCAACACGCTCAACACCACCGGTCCCACATATCCCACACGCCAACTCTCTGAGCTGCAAACTGAGCTATGCGACTGCTTTCCTAAGACCCACCACCATGAAGCGTTAGCATCGGCGGAACTGGGGAGACAATTCCACAGAAATGGAGATGCTTCGAGAATCGTATGTATTACGTCTCCAAATGCTCTCGGCCCTTCCAGCGCGTGTGTTACCCCCACGTGATTAATAAACCCCCATCCTCTGGGGATGCTATATAAAGTGTCGTTCGGCCACGTAAAGAGCACTCTTGGGATTTGTTCGGATTGGACTAGGTGTGTAGTGTCGAGCTATGAGTCTCTGATATAATTTAAGCAAAATTCCGTTTCGGCTTAGAAGTAATTATTAAATCCCTATTTATATAAAAATTATTAACATTTTTCAAAATTCTTTTTTGGACATATTATCCAAAATTAAAAAAAAAACCTTTTTGTTAAGATACTTCGTTGGAAGATTTAAAAGGATAGGATATTATTTTGCCAAAGACTCTAAAGTGGAAATATACTACTAAACTTTCATTTTCTTGTTTGATAATATTTAAAGAGAATATTTTGCCAAAGAATCTAAAATGAAAATAACTTATACTATTAAACTGTCATTTTATTGTTAGATAATATTAAAAGCTTCATGTTTCTTGTTTGATAATATTACAAGAGAATATTTCGCCAAAGACTCTAAATTGGAAATATACTTCTAAACTTTCATGATCATGTTTGAAAGCCTTTGAAGGAAAATATGTTATCAAAGACTCTAATATGAAGATAGACTTCACTATGAACTTTACTAGAATACAATATTTATTTAGGATAAATCAAATTAAACTTAATATTTATATATACAGTCAACTCTCGATTCTACGACCCCGAGAATAACGTCCCTCTCGAAGTAACAACCCTTTATTGTGGAACCGTGAAAAATGTGAAAAAAAATTCGAAAATTTTAAGAAAATCGGCCGTAAAATGTGTTTGTTGCACTTGCGCTTATTTTTGTGAGCGCTGTATTACTAGTAACTGGGGTAGGTCAGGTATAAAATAGACACCACTCTATCAATGCCAGTCAATAGCACTTGACTCTGTCCACCCCCTTCTCACAAGCAAGACAATGTTTCCCCGCTCGCGACTGCCGCTACATCACGCGCCAGGCTTGTTGCCATTGTTATTTAGATTCTTGATTTGGTTACGTTTTTGGTTTGATTTTGTGAACGATTTTTGACGACTCACGCTATTTATTTTTTATTTGATACGAACTTATAATTTCGACAAAATGAGTGGAAAGAGGACCTTCTTGACGCTCATGAAGAAGTAGGAGATCATCCAGGAAGTGGATGAGAAGAAGATTACAGAGACGGAGATTGCGTGGCGGTATGGCATCCCGAAGTTGACACTTTTAACGATTCTCAAAATGAGAGAAGAAATTGTGAATGCAGTGCAGAAGGAAGGCCACAATATAAAGACCAAAAATTTGAAGGGTGCGACGCACGCGAATCTGGAACAAGTTATGCTGGAGTGGTTCAGCCAGCATTGAGCGTAAAACGTGCCTATAAACAGACCGATGACGCATAGAAAGGCCGATGAATTTTCCCTGAGGTTGGGTATAGAAACCTAGGTGTTCAAGTGCGTGGCTAGAGCGTTTAAAAGTGCATCACAGCATATCCAGAAACAAGGTCGTCGGTGAAAGTGCATAGGTCGACCCAACACCGGCGAGGGAGTGGATACCCTTGCTCCGAAACATCCTTAGGTGCTATCAACCTCAAGATGTATACAACGCTGACGAGCTGGGGATGTTCTACAACCTCATGTCGGATCACACTCTTGCTGTGAAAGAGAATAAGAGCAAGGAGCGCCTCACCATACTTCTGTGCTTAACATGGACGGCAGCGATAATATGAAGCCCCCTCGTGATCGGTAAGTTCAAGAAACCCCGGGGTTTCAAGGGAAACTTTCTGCCTTGTGACTATGGTTTTAATAAGAAGACACGGATGACCTCGGGGGTGTTCACGAGGTGGCTTCAAAGCTTCGATTCGAAAATGGATGCTGCAAATAGAAAAGTCGTGCTCTTCGTCGACAATTGACCAGTACATCCTGCTCTCGACAAACTCAGGAACATCAATCTGGTGTTTCTGCCAAAGAACACCACCAGAATGCTTCAGCTCCTGAACTGGAGGATAATCCAGCAGGGGAAGGTGAATTTGCTTCCGACACGCACGCTTTGTCCTACCAGTCAACGAAGGGACTGCAGTATATGTGCTACCCGCCGCTGCCAGCGCCGAAGACCCAGACGACCCACCGCTAGTGCAGGGCTATATAGTAAGGGCTGTCTCACTACGGCTCTGGAGGTGGTCCTCTCTCATTCAAGACGTGACGTCACCGGCCTGATGGAGCTCAAATGACACACAAAGAACGCTCGAAAGTTCCAAAACATAACTCACATTTTCTCGTAAGCTACTCGAACAATCACAGAAATTTTTTCAGAATTTGTTATAAAAACCTTTTAAGACATGAGGAAATTATTAAAATTCCCATATTCCAATTGGTTTGCTTTTAAAAAATTGTTTTCTAATGAAAGAACTATAATGAAGTTTTGTAGCAGACACATTTTCACTCTGTTGAAAAGTTTTTTCCTAATTGAAATAGATGGGTAGTATAAGCGTACAAAATGATGACCATGAACTGAATTTTATTTAGATATAAGACTCATCTCTGTAGCTTAAATACTTTGCTCAGTTTGACGTGTTTAGTTACGAGCTATTTTAGCGCGCCTGGTTTTAGACTGAATGAGGATTGTCAGACTGGTCCGTCAATAATATTTAAACTAGTGATATTAATCACTATACAAAGTAGTAAATAGAATTAATTCAAGCCAAACCTTCTTGAAATTTACAAGAACCTCTATTAATATTGTTCATAATATAATAATAATAATAATAAAAAAACTTGCGTACTCTATAGCATAAAGAACTCAATTTACATGTATTTGTTATTTCTGGGATTGTATCCATTTCTTAGCTTTCTTAGTTTCGCTTCGCTTACATTGCTTATTTCTATTTACATGTCTAATTCTAATGAACGTTCTAACTCTTGCATAAACATGAATAGCTTGTGCACACACTTGAGGAAATTTATTAGAAATTTATTAGATAGTCTTTTTTTTAAGTTCTTTCATGATACCTCTCTGCTGTATGAATTTTCCTCGCCATGAAGTGATTTGAAAATTGTCTTAAACTAAACATCACGCATTGGAATGCTATTGTATTAACACGTAGTGATTTGGCAGGCGCCGCGCTGTGTCTGGCCGGTGACGTCACGCCAGTACTCCCCCCTCCAACTATCGGAACCAAGGCGGCAGCGTTAGCATCAAAGAACTGGGACAGCCCTTACTATATAGCCCTGCCGCTAGTGGACTCCAATTCTCAGCCAAACCCCTACACGGAACCGCAGCCTGGCTCATCAACAGCACCTTCGTCTGCCCCCCTGACTTTCACTCGGCCGTGCGATGAGGAAACATAGCAGAGATTAGCCCTAGACTGCACGTATGAGGAGTACATAACAGCAGATGATATCACAGTTTGGGGCACCCTCGACAACGCCGATGTAATCAGGGAGCAGCAGGAGTTCAGCGATGAAGAGGGGGAGGAAGAAAAACCTGAAGACAGCCCCACAATGAAAGATGTTCTGAAAGCTGGCGACGTCTACTCAAGAGCACTTAAGCGCCAGGGTGCTAGCGAAGAGCTGTGGTTCCAGTTCTATAATGTGAGATACTTCGTCGAGCAAACTGGCGCTAAGAAGAAGAAGGCCTCCACAATGGATTCCTTTAAGAAATAGGTATTTTTTCATGCGTTTAAAAAAATTCAATTTTTGCGTATGAGGGTTGGGGGCGAAACAAAATCTGTTCAAATTCCAATAACGACCCCTTCGAAATAACGACCCTTTTCCAGGGAACCGTGAATGGTCGTAGAATCTAGAGTTGACTGTAAATTCTTTTAGTCATACATTTTGAGTTGGGCCATTATGCCAAGTTTAACATGCGTTTATTATTTTCCACTTAGGCTTTTGAAATATTATTTTGTGTTAAAGTAAGTTCCCGAAAGTTATGAAAACATTCATTAGCTCTCGTTATGTTTGAGGCTAGTTGAGGGACATATATATTTATTTGAAGGTATCATGCACATATAGGTTGGTTTATGCATAATATATAAGTTGATCTTGAGTTTTTGTTAACCATGTGTTTCTTCCAAATTATTAGGATTTAATTCTTTGATTATTAGTATCCCTTATTGTTGTTGGACCCTGGGCAACTTCTTTATTTTGGACTTAATATTGACTTGTATTCATGATGTTTGGAGCATCTAAAAGTGTGTGCAGATATTTCCAAATTTATTAACTGAACTTTTCATGTATAGTTTGTATAGTTACCACAAGGAACTTAAATTATAATATAAAGTAAAATTTAAATATTAACTTAGGCGTACTTAGAATTTTTCTTTAACATAGAATTTTTTTAAATGTATTTAAATGACACTTCTTTGGATGAAGGATCTAAGATCTTGTTATTTGTTAACTTGATAACTAATGCTTAAAATTAAAACTGCAAAATCACAATTATCATCTTCTTTAATTTTTGTATTCCTGTCTTGTCCTATCTATGAACATTCTAAGGTATTAACACATCACTTCTACAGTCAATTAAGGAGGATGGCAGTTGCTCATTCCAAATTTCCGCAACCAGGTGGGTTGCAAGCCGCTGAGTAACAATCAATTGTTCTCAGATCATTATTGCTCTGTTTGACTCATGCGCCCCACAATGAAATTCTGTTTTTCTTATTACATTTTGCACCTTCAAGTCATTTGGGTTAGGAAGGAGGTCGCAATACTCAAAATGAATATGTAGTGTTTGTAGGGTTCCATTGTAGTATAAATAATTTTATTTTCAGAGGCACAGGTTCATGCAAAAAGCAGTCACCGGTAAAGAGTTAGCTGCCCAAAAGAGGCACTTTATACTGGTGGAGCACCATCACAGAAGTCCCAGGAACACATTGCCCAAATGCTGCTCATTCAACAAGGTCTAGACGAGGAAGTACAATCTTTGTATTTATTGTTCACACTATCGGTCTTGTCAAACAACAAATCGCAAGTCACCACTATCATGTGCTTTTCCCATATTGCCTCATTCCCCACTTACAGATCATGATTCTATTCACTAGTCAAAACAATGCTACCAACTACACCACTGTAATATCCCATATTTTCCTCCCAGAGTTTTCTTGCCTTTTTTCATCGCTATTTCCATTACCATTACAAATAAATAGTAGTGGTGAAAGGGCTCTCCCCTGCTTCACTCAATTTTTTATTTGAAACCACTCCGTCCTCCCACTCTCTGTTTTAAACCAACTAATGTTATCCTTATACAGACTCTTAACTCTCATTACAACTCCTCTCTACACTTCAGCCTCTGCCATCGCTTTCAAGCTTTATTTCTATCCACACTATCATATGCCTTCCCCATATACATAAATACCATACAAGTCTTTCCCAAATTTCCTTCTTTCCATCAGCTGTCATGTGGCAGAGATCAAGTCTTTTGAAGACCTCTGTTCCCTAAATCTCCACTGTTCCTCTCTCCACCTTCTTTTAATTTAATTTCTTATTCTCTTTTCTAGTGCCTTCTAATATATTTTTGTACAGTGGCACATCAGCATTATCTCACTTTGATTTGTACACACCTTCCTATCTTTCTTGAAAATAGGTGTCATTTAAAGCCTTCAAATATTCCCATTCCATTACTTGATTAAGTATAAACCAATCTATATGGTCCACTCAAGAATTATAAGTATTGCTAGCAGGGTATAATGAGCACAAAGATGCGTATTTGACCACTTTTGGGGATATATGGGTTACCCAATTTATTACCCACAATGCAACATGGATAGTTTGCCTAGGAAACAAGGTACGGTTTATGGTTTTCACTTCAAGTATATACAGGCAAACCCAAGGCATGTGCAAGATAAGGTATATCATTATGGCTCATCATTTTGGTATTGTAAGACTTTTTAATATAAATACATATTCTTCTTTAACACATCAGTTTGGTCTGACAAACCGCCTGCAACATGTATTTTTAAATTTTTGATTTGTTTATTCTGTTTATATTTTCAAATGCAATGGGTTTATGTACTTTGGATTTGAGGTGTACCGTAAATTACGTGTTGCAGATGGAAAATTAACAACTTCTTTGCAGTGAGAAACATTAAAAATAATAAATTAAAATGTACAGTATGGAACCTGAAAGATTTATTATACATTTTAGTGTAGTTACATAAACCATTGTTATGCTTTTTTGTGAGTTTAAAAATATTTAAATTATTTATGAAATATTATTACACAAAACTAAAATGTATTTGCTTATTGATATGAAAAAGTTTGTACAGTGCAACAAGCAATAACTTTTTGTGTTAGTATATCATAAATAGTTTTAACAAGCTAAAAGCAAACATGTTATTTTGTTTCTGTAAACAGATTATGCAAGTATATAATGCAAGCAATTATTTTTAGTTCTAAAATCCAGTTATACAATGGTTTGGTAAAGCTAAAGTAGATTGCTCTATTTACTCGCTTAGAAGGTAAACATGAATATAAGTCACACTTCAATCAATATAACCCTCAAGACAGTCAATACTTTTTAGAGATGAACAAAGAGAATAAAGTATATCAAACTAGTTTTAAATTAACTAAAACAGTATAAACATATTGAATTAGTTTCTTGCGACCGATTGTAAGGCAGGCCAATTATTGGTTTAAGGAATCAAAGTGGTGCCACGACTTAATGTTAAGGTTAATCTTATTAGAAATATATTACTATTAAAATTTCTTGACACTTGGGTTAATCTATGTGCAACAAGGTTAAATTCGTTTTTAGGTGGTGTGATGTCAATAAGTGGTGTATCCGAGGAGGCGGAAGGGTCAAATGGGAAATTCTTCCAAAACTGCAAATATTTTTAGTAAAAGCTTGAATAGTATGGAAGTAAAACTATAATATTGAGGAATGAAAGTGTAAAATGTATACACTAAATTTTAAACCAGGATTATAACTTGATATTCAAAAGGTATACATAAGCAGGTGTCAGCCAAACTATATTTTAAAATTCCATGAATTTTCCAGAGCCAATTTCCTTCTTTTCCAGTCAGTATGACATTATTTTATTAAGATCGCAACTAAAAGTAATAATATTTCTAAACACATAGTCACATACACATTATTAAATTGTGTTACTCTATGAAGGGGTCAAAATATTTCAGCCTAAAGCAATGGACCATTGGGTCATGCAATTTTAGTAGAATATTAAGATGGTAGAGGGTGGAAAGACGACATAAATCACACATTGACCTTGAGAATTGAGATTAGTATGCTCAACAGGGACAAATGGGTTAAAATCTTTTTTTTTATATGTGAAAATTCCATTAATTTAATCAATTTCCCTAACGTCCCTGTTTTCCATTATGTAAAGACCCCTTTCACCAAAGTAAGTTTCTAGGTGCACCCCTGACGTTAATTTGTGGATGTGTTTATAAATTACAGTGTGAATATCTTAATTTAAAAAAGTGTGTCCATGTTGAAGCTGAATGTGATATGACTTTATGTAAATGTAGTGAAATACAACAGTAAAAACATAGAATCAATTTTTTCATGCTATTTTAAATTTGTATCAACAAAATCACGAGGGATTGTATTCATATGTTGAAAAAAGTGTGACTAAAATTCAAGTAAACAAACACTCAATGTAATGTATTTTTGATTTTATATTCAAAAATGCTTTAAGAAGCCTACTAGGAAGTTTTAAAAACATGATCAAAAGTCAAAACATTGTATAAGTGGTGCCTAGACTTGAAATTATTTCACTATATTCACTCAGTATGTTGTATGTTGTGTATGTCACTCAAATTTTGCAAATGTGAACATAGTCTTATACAGGTTAATATTATATTATTTAGAATCATTTTCCGTTTCACTAGAAGCTTCCTCAAGCAACAGTGATGCCCGCTTCTCTAAACGTAAACACTTCGGACACTGCTGTTTTTTTCTGGTCCAACAATTTTTGTGAAAAACTGTGGAACACTTATGACAAATACATACAGTTGTGTCAAATGGGAAAATCACTTCTTTACTGTCACAAAGTTCACATAAATAGCCTCTTCCATTGCACAACTGTAACAGAAAAAAAAAATGAAATGTTACATAAAGATTTTAAAATAACAGAATTATAGCTAGGTTTACTAACAAAGTAAACACTATTATGTACAGTGAAGTCCTGATCATCTGACCTAAACGGGACCGACAAGTGGTTGGAAAGTATGGAAACAAGAAGAGGAGCTGGAACGAAACAAATCAAAAGTAAATGGAAGTGCAGAATAGATATGAAATAAGGATTAATAAAGGATTTTTAATCAATTATATAAAACTTCTATTTTATATACTACTTTACTTTACATCCATTAGTGTTTCCAGACTGTGGCCTGAGTCAGTTTTTTACTTGAGTCATATATTTTTTCCACTACCAGCTTGCTAGGCCTGTGAAAGCTTCATATACCTCATAATCTAGCTTAGGACTGGAACAGGCACATCACCCAGTTCCCAGCCTTTAATTCATCAGTGTGAAAGGGTGAACCAACATTTCACCAATGATAATTTTTTTCAGCCATGCCAGGAATCGAACCCAGGATCCTTAGCAGTATATAGACATGCTACCAACTTAGCTAAGGTGATGGATAGTTTATAGACTACTGTAGAATGCAAAATTCAAAAGTTACTGTTTGAAAAAAATGGATGCGAGTATATAATATATCTATTTAAGGAAAACCTATTTTCGCTTTTTAAGGTATTTTGTTACACATATTTGGAAAAAGGTATAAGAAAGGTGGATAGTAAACATATAAAAAGGAAAGAACACAATATAGCTTATATAATGAAAAGAATAACACCATTCACACTTGAGATTGCTGCCCAAAGAGGTAATGGCAACCTCTTGGTTATTGAAGTATGTTTAACAATGTTGCTTTTCTTCCTTGCAGAGAGTTCACGGCCTATAACACGCTATGTCGGATAATCACGACGCTAATATATTTAAGAGAACAAACATACCTCCAAATTCAAAGTATTTTTATGTTCTTAATTAAGTCAATTTAAAATGTACCAAAACAAAATTTTATGAAGTTTAACAACCTCATGGTTTAGTGACTTTTCACACAAATGCACATGTGTGTGCATGTTTGTATATTTTTACATTTATAATTATTTTGCTGTATGAAATTTTTTTTATATACATACACAAATATATATTGCAACAAGAACTGGTCTTTTAAAGACATTATTCATAGTATTATAATTTCAAGGACAATTTAACATTGTGAACATGTGGGTTTTGTTGCTATAGAATTTAAAGAATACTTTTTTTTTGAGCCATGTTTATCTCAGATTGTGTAGCTAACACTACAAAACAAAGTTAATATGCATCAACGTTTGAAGGAGTTATAGTTACCTGAGCATGTATATATATTTCCAGAAGAGTATAAAACTCATCTGTGGACGATAGCCAGTTTGGTACTTTCATACATCAGTGATTGGTGGCGACCGTGAGAACTATATTTACTAGACATGTGAACATACTGTAAGCTAGGGTAACCTAGCGACAAGACATTAAAATAAGTTTTGGAAGCGATGTGAAAAGCTTTGGAAAAGGGACACTAGAGATTTTCACCACATGTTTTAAATGGAAATAGTTTAGATATGTTTTATTTTCTATTGTGTATACATTCATACATTTTGGTTTCACAAACTTTTAATTTTCAATCCTTCATTCTTATTTTATGCCATTCTAATTTATTATCTTTGTTCCATTTTGTTTATTTAAATTTATGACATGCATATCTTACCTCCAAGGCAAGGTCTTGTCTAGGGTGATTTAAAATGTTTTTTGAATGTGAGAGAACTTGTGACCTGTAAAGGGAGAAGCGCCGGGTTTTCGTGTTAAGGGAAAAGGTGCAGTGGGCTCCACGAGAAACTGAAATTTAGATAGTAATATTTACCCATCGACGAGTGTGAAATACCACAATGAAAAGCCCCAGGTTTGGTTTCCGGCCTGGACAATTTTGTTTGGCATATTTCAACTAAGATTCCACAATATTACAAAATTAATAACCAGGTATATGTTCTCATCAATTTTTTTGGCAGATAATAAGACTTCAAGATTTTCAATTTTTACATCTAACTTCATCAGCTGCATTTTACATCTTCAAACTTATTAAACATGGTTTTTAAGTATAAAACAACATTATTTCTCGACGTAAATATTAATTTTAATGAAATTCAGACTTTTATTAATTATTACCCATTAATTGTTGGAAGGGAAGGGAATAGACATTCCATTAATTTTTTCTATTAATATTGTTATTATTCTAACTTCAATCTCAAATGTTTAAGAAGACTATTGCAGGGATAAAAGATATCAGTGTTATATTTGAGGAGTACTCCTAGAGAGGATATTTTAATTTTTGAAAGGAAACAAAATAATACAAGCATTTACAATTGCATACCATATTTTTTGTTATATTATTTTATTCATTGCTGACTTGATAATACAAAGTTGTTGTTGTTGTATTGTTGACAATAATGTTTGTGACTATCATCATCATTCAGGCAACTCTAGATGCTAGATAATAATGTTATCCAAGAAAGTGTTGACCTTGTCTAGTCATGAACTCCCAGCATTCTAAGGAGGTTTCCAGAGGTAAGACCAATGTCTATGGAGCTACCCATTGGTCCTGAGGTCATAATAGTTTTGTGCTTATCTAAATTTATTTTTGTCTTTATTAAGTCAGGCGCCCAATATTATTCTGTTTATTTTCATTACTAAATTTATTTTATCCTTGTTCAACCTATTTGAGTTTTATCACAAATTATATCACAATTTTATATATATATCTTTTGATATACTGCGGAGTGTTTTTACCACTATATATATATATATATATATATATATATATATATTATTTCTTACAACAAAATAATTACCTTACAGTCTTCTTTGATGTGTTTGATGAATTGAGCTTGAATCTTCTCCAAACAGTCCAATAATACACCAGAGTTGATTTCAATGAGATCTTGTAAGCTGTACATGTCCACACACTCCAAAAAATGCTGTCTCTCGTTTAGCAGCCATAAGAATCTATTATCAGTAGCTTCTTTACATAGTATGAAATATTTCTTTATTAACAATATATTTTCTCGAATTTTCTGGAATAAGATAATAAAATGTCCTTTTTAATTTGTTTTACTTCAAAAGGCACATTCAACACAAGAGTAATTAATTAATAAGAGTCTGCGAGTTCAAGTTTTTTATTCAAGTCAATCTCGAATGAGTTTCTCATGAGGCTCCTGAGTATTAAACTTAGTCGTGCTTGGTTTGAGTAAATATATAATTCTAAAACTAACTATGTAAATAAAATAAAAATGTTGTTTGAATATTTTAATTTTTTTAATGAAATAGGAATTATATATTAAAATCAAAGTTTTAAAATCTAAAATAATGTATTTTTAAATAATAATTTTTTTTTAAATAAATTATAGAATCAAATAGCCGAAGCTGTTATTAATTTTAAAGATGAATTCACCATCTAGATATCATATTCTGAAAATTGAAAAATGACACCTGAACAAGGGGATCGAACCTTTGGCTTAGTCCGCCAATGCTCTACCACTGAGCTATCCAGGAGTTGTCCCGTGCCCAGGGCCAAAGGTCCCGGGTTCGATTCCCGTGTCCAGGTGTCATTTTTCAATTTTCAGAATAAATTATAGAATTAAATTTTAAATATGCTATGATATCAATCAAAAAATTAATTATGATTTAATCTTATGTTCCTAAGCACAGTTAAAAAAAAGCATTAGTGAAAATATGTTTCGATGAAGATTTAGCATTTTATATTTTAAATAAATATCCCCATTATTCCCTGTCCATTCGCAGGTGCAGTTATTCACTTGGTATCAGTGGCGACTCCTCCTTAAGTGCGCAGGTGCAAGTGCACTCCTTATAATTTCACACAAAATAGTATTTAGCATTATTTTATTTAAATAATAACATTTAATAATGAATAGATTTTTTTAGAATATATTTCTTAAAATTAGCTATGCTCTTGCGTGTTTCATTCTATTTACTATTTCACTTGTTTTCCTGACTGCTAGCGCTGTCCTAATACTTCTACTAAACTCCAGGGGCATGCAACAATCTGAGCATGCGCATTGCGAATAAAAGAGGTTATTGACCTTGCAAGTTAGTTTTAAAGCGGACCTTTAATACATGGCCTGGTGCGCAGCTTGATAGCGAACTTGCCGATATGTTTTGATCAACTAAAGCGTTACTACCAGTAATAATGTTTTTTAAAGTGTGGTCTTTCTTTTTCAATCTGTACACAATTAATTAAGTACAATAATTATGTAAATAGTAGTTAATTAGTTCATAATAATTGACTGTTTTAGTGTTTATTTGAAATATCAAAATGAATTTTGTGCAAAACATTAATAATTAAAAAAAAACTTGGTTTATGTAAATAGTTGTTATTTGTTAACGAGTTCGATTTAGTGTTTTTTTTAAATATCGAAATGAATTCTGTGCAAAACATTTTGCAAAAAAAAATTTCTTTGTGTACTCAAGAAGAAAAATTAGAAATTAAAAAACTTGGTAGACCGACACCAAATATTGTTCTAGAAAAACTAACAAAAACTAAAAATCGAGAGTTTACTAGAAAATTCAACGTAGAAACTTACAAAAAGCATCCATGGCTATGTGGTTGTAATGTAAAAAATGCATTGTTCTGCTTTCCGTGTTTACTCTTTGGTGGTGACTTATCTTGGACAAATGTAGGTATGACTGATTTGAACCATTTAAGTGAGCGAATTAAAAAGCATGAAATGTCATTGTTACACAAGAACAATTCTTTAGATTTGGCTGTACTTGGCAAGACCAACATACGAGCACAGTTAGATTCTGGCTACAGAAGAGCTATCGAGCTTCACAATAAAAAAGTGACTAACAACAGGTATGTTTTAAATATCATCCTAAACTGTATTCGATTCTGTGGCGCTTTCGAACTGGCCCTTAGAGGTCATGACGAAACTGATTCATCTTCTAACCCTGGAATATTTCGTGGACTTGTCAATTTCAGTGCGGAGTTGGATGATGCTTTGAAAGGGCATTTAGAAAAGTCTACAGTTTTTAAAGGCACCTCTAGTTCAATTCAGAATGAAATACTTCAATGCATGCTGGATATTTGCCATGAAGAAATTTCAAAAGAAATTAATAATGCCAGTTTTTTGGCTGTTATAGCTGACGAAACAACTGATGTCTCAGCTACTTTTCAAATGGTTATAATTTACCGGTATATAGTAAACGGAAAACCAGTGGAAAGATTTTGGAACTATGTAAACCCCCCATTTCATGACGCTGCATCTTTGTCAAATTGTCTCAAAGAGGAAATAGATCAACATGTAGAGAAAGAGCCTCATAAGTTAATAGCACAAGCATATGATGGTGCTTCAGTTATGAGTGGATCTCTCAATGGTGTTCAGGCTAAAATAAAGCAGAGCTATCCTAACGCTGCTTATGTTCACTGTCATGCACATCAACTAAATTTAATAATGTCAAATGCAGCTTCAATTAATCGTAATGTCCGTATATTTTTCGCCAGTTTAGGAGGATTTTGTACATTTTTTTCTCATTCCCCTCAGAGAACAGCAATTTTAAATGAAGTTGTGGGTAAACGTTTACCACGATCAGCACCTACAAGATGGAACTTTCATTCTCGAACAGTAAGCACAGTTTGCGAATACAGAGAAGAACTTATCGAGTGCATGGATACAATAGAAACGAGAGATGACATTAAACATATAGCTACAATTGAACAAGCGTCTGGTCTGAAGAGAACATTAGAGGATGATGTTTTTATATTTTGGCTATCTTTTTTTCATAAAATAATGCCTCATGTGGATATATTGTATAACCAGTTGCAAAAAAGGGAAACTGATCCAGCCTTTGTAAAAAACAAAATAGATTGTTTCATAGAGGAAATTTCCAAAATTAGAAATGAAAATTATATAACTGATGATCTTGATGAAAATAAAATAAAGCGGAGACGAAATGAGAGCCACACTCGTAATAGAGAGGCTAAAGAGGTTTGTGACGTCATCATCTGTCAAGCAAAAGACAGATTCAGCTTTACTGGTCATCTTGTTGCTGCAAATTTGTTTTTGCCAGAAAAGTTTTCTGATTATTGTAAGTTGTTTCCTGATAAATATTTAGAACTCACAATAAGTTCATACCCATTTTTAGATGCAAAAAAACTCCGCACAGAGCTAAGTATCATTTATGTCAGGGATGAATTTCGAAATATGACTGGCGCTTTAACTCTGTTCTCATTTATAAATGAAAACAATTTGAGTGAAATTTTTGAAGAATGCTTAAAACTTTTAAATATTATTATAACAATCCCTATGACAACGGCAGAAGCAGAAAGATGTTTTTCTACACTAAAACGTGTCAAAACATTTTTAAGAAATAGTATGCACCAGGAAAGGTTGTCAGCTCTTGCCATGCTGTCTGTCGAGAGAAACTTTATTATGAACATTTCAGACATTAACTCTAGAGTCATTGAGAAATTCGCAAAATCTAAAGAAAGAAGAATGGACTTTTTATTTAAAGTAGCTTGAGGCGTTTAAGATTAGATTGTTGGGTGTTTTGTAAATAATGTTTTCATTTATTATGTGAGTGTTTTATTCTAAGGTGTTTAATTATTAATGATTGCGCCAGCAAAGTAAAAGATTGTAATAATGTGGATGTGTTCAATTATTTTTTATTTTTTCCAAATTAATGTTGATTTGTAATGTACTTTAAATAACAGCTCAGAATGTCAGTAATTGACTAAAAATGTGGTATATTTTTAGCTATCAATATTTTTACCGTCTAAACTTCGTAATTGTATGTATGGATTTTTCTTTTAAAAGTCGAATCCTATATTTGTTTCGAAGCTTCACACACCCCCGTACTGCTGTGAAATATTAGCCTAAATAAAACAATATGTAAATATAGAAAGGTACGATATATTAAAAGTGTATATACCATATTTTAGAATATTTAAATTGTGCACCACCTATATTTTTGGTCACGAGCCGCCACTGCTTGGTATTGGTCCTCTTATCATAAAAAAAAAAGAGTATTAATGACCTTTAAACTGTACATAGTACACTTTTATATTTAGGTGTACCTGATACCATCTTGCACCAAACTAATGTATTCTATAATCCCTGCAGAGAAATACCTTCCTATATTACATTCTTTAATCTAAGCCTCATTCTCTCTTACACCAATAAAACCAGTTTACTCATATAATATATGTTAAGACTTAGATATTGTCGTTTATAATTTACAAAGGTATATGCTCAATTTAATTAAATTAATAGATTGAATATTAAATAAAAAATTTGTTACGATTAACCCTATACAAGTTGTTTATATTATATTTATATCTGTTTTTCTTTTAACACATTTCGATATTTAAAATATTTACCTTGACTACATTTATTAAAGTACGAGTCAAATTGGTCAAACCAACAAACATGACATAATACACAAATAATTGACAAACTAGTTTTTAACAAAAATGAAAATAAAACATATTAAAACAACAATTTAAAACATATCTATTCAAAAGTTGATGATTTGTTTGGATTGTAGAAGTTGCAGTATTCAAATTATTTTCTTAAAAATATATTTACACTATTTTTTAAAAACTATCTGAATGATTTTTTTGTTCCTGTTATTCCTTTAGGTGTTCCAGTTTATGATGGAGATTACTGAAACCTTGGCTAGCCGACATATTTCGGTACTCGATTAAACATACCATAGTCATGAAAGTCATTAAGTGATGGAACACGATGTGTTACTACAACTCGTAGATGTTAACTCAAACTCAGTTAACATCCACCCAAACTCTGAGACACTGCAACAACACCCCCTGTTGGCCTAAGCAGTGTGTGCTGGGTCCATCTACACGACCAAACTTTTAGTGTGAACTTTTGTTCAAATGCCTCCACTTTAACACTTTTTTTTTTTTTTTTTTTTACATTAATCCTTACATTCTGCCCCAGTGCCTATTCTATATACTGAGGCGCTATTTCTACATTAAAACTGTTGTTCCCATTTTTACCCTTATACCATTTTTTTTATTAACTACATGTAGATTTAAACACTTAACCTAATCGTCCGTAAACTCCCATCAAAGACTATACCCTACTATCTCACACTATGGTTGGTCCGCCCCGGGTATTTAATGCCCCCGGTACCCCTCGCCGCTCCGCAGACCCGCGACCGCCTGGGACCATGTTTTCAGGGCCGCGGGTCCAAGTCTCGGCGATGAGCATCCCCATAACCACCACCTGGGGAGGCGCCCTACCGGAGTTTTCACTCCGCCTACTTTCTATAGACCACTACCAAGGACCTATTCTAACTTAACCTAAACTAATACTTATACAAGGAATTTTTTCACTACTGTATTACAATCACTACACACTACTCTATTTTAGCCGGCTCTTGTTGTCCTTCTCCAGCACTCTTCTTCTTCCTTGCTGCCATCGTTTTCTTGCTTCCCAGCTGGAACCGGGACTTCCACTGGTTCATCAGCAGTTTTCACCACTGGCATCCAGCGGGAATCCACCATCAGCTGGGCTCCGGCTTACCAGGAGCCATTCCTGAGTCTGTCCGGCCGGCTTGTAAACCCACCTAGACTACCCATCTATTCTATTCTATCCCTACCAGTTTCTGTCAAGGAAGTCCCCTTCATCCGTCTCGTCTTCACTTGTCGTCACATCCATGTCCATACTCGTCTCGTCCAAGTCTTCTTCCAATTGGTCATACCTAGTTCGTCGTAAGTCCCTAACGTATCTGTCCTTCTCCCTAGCCGACGCGTTGTCTGCTATTTTGTCTAGGAAACCCCACCTTTCCACGTCGCGCACTATATGGTAGATTGCACACGCCTGCAGGGGAGTCTGCAACTCTAACCTTGCTTCCCGCGTTAGGACACATTCCAGCACGACATGTTCCGGTGTGGACTCCTTCCCGCAGTCACATCTATCGTCAACTGTCATCCCTAGCCTGTACAGGGCCGCCCTGTACGGCCCATGACCAGTAAGGAAGTGAACCAATCCTACTGAAGGCTCAAGATGTTCCATGGCCAACCTTTCCCTAATACTAGGGAAGATCCGGTATGTCCTCCTGCCCTTCTCACTTCTATCCCAGTTCACTTGCCACTCGTCCAGGAGAGACTCCCGGATCAGTCCCTTAGTATTGACCCCTTCTCTCGTTAGGGCCTCCACCTTATCTAATCTCCCTTTCCTGAACCAATACAGAGCCGCCCTCCTTCTTACTTCCAAATCTAAAGGCCAGATACCAAGAGCAACACTTAACGAGTCAGTGGCCACCGTTCTAAACGCTCCAGAGAGTCTAAGCAATATATTTCTCTGCAGACTCTTTAACCTAGTACTCTGCACTACCTGCCTCAGCCGGAAAGCCCAGGCACTAGCCCCATAGCCCACGATGGAGGCAAGCAGCGCCTGATGATACGTTCTTATACACCGCATGGGCAGCCTAAACCTGCCCATTCCAATATTGATTATCTTATTCATCAGTCTTAGGGCCCTACCGCATGCGCTCTCTACGTGTGCCATAAAGTTCCTCTTCTCATCAAGTATTACTCCCAGGTACCTGACATTCTCACTTCGTCTGATGGTCTGTCCGTCAATCCTGATACTTGGGTTCCTCTTTAGAGCCCCCCTAAACAACACGTAAGCCGTCTTCGCCGGTGCCAAGCTCATCTTTACTCGTTTACACCAGGAGCTAAGCCCTGCAAGCACGGCCCCGCTTCTGGTCTCTAGCTCCACCCTCGAACTAGCCTCGACTATGACGAGCAAGTCATCGGCAAAAGCAACCACTCCCGCCGCTTCATGGAGGGCTTCAATTTCCATCAAACCAGGCTCGAGCCCTACGTCCCAAAAGACCGGTCCACAGACCGACCCCTGGGGACATCCCTTAGTCAGCTTTTTGCTAATCTTGGTTCCTGGACACCTCAGGGTCGCATACCTATCTCTACAGTAATCTCTAAAGACCCTGTAGAGATCCCCCGGGCAACGTATATCCCTCAACCTCTTAAATAAGGCTGGCCACCAAAGATTGTCAAAGGCTCCTGAGATGTCCACGAACAGCCCTACTACATATTTCCCCGTACACCTATCAATCAAATTCATTGCCTCGCAGATAGCATCCTCGGTAGACCTGCCCTTCCTAAAACCATACTGTTGGCCATGCATACCGACAACTCTCCTATGCTCTTCCAACTTGTCGCACATTATCCTTTCTTGCAGTTTTCCACACACATTAAGCAAGCAAATCGGCCTGTATGACTTTGGAAGTTGCGGGTCCTTGTCGTCACCCTTGCTGAGTATGATGACCTCGCTCTGTTTCCACGGGTTTGGCACCCTCCCTTGAGCAGTACATTCATTTAACAGCCCAGTCAGAAAGGGTGCTATCTGCTCGCTGAGCTCTTGAAGCACCTCGACCCTGATTCCGTCGGGCCCAGGTGCCTTCTTCTTTAACACTGTCAAGGTACAACTATTCCAAAGACAAACTAAACCTGTCAGGTATGCAGAAGTGAGTGAAATTGTCGAGACATGTGTTCGTGAGTGCCAAAGTGCCGCTAATGTTGGATTGTCTTCCTTAACCCTTACTTTTAGGAGCTTCATCTATTGAGCTAGTTCTTGGTAATATTGCTTAGCATCGCTAATATTCTAACATTACCACCAATTGTCACAACCAAGAGGAGAAACTGTTGTCCCTGTCAACATCATTTAAAATTTTACATCTATGTCTAATATTAAATAATACCATATAACAGCATGGCTACAAACATTTAGCTAGGGATGTTTCCAACTGTTTTACAGAAATATCACTAGTTTTTACCAGCTCAGAAATTTGTTAGTCTGACAATTCTGCAGGGGTTTAAAAATTAAGAAGTTGTTTGATTTTTAAACATAGCAATAATTTTAATTTTTTGTTTTAAAATTAATTAGAATATCCAAACTTTAAAATTAATTGAAATATCCCAACTTTAAAATTAATTAAAATATTCAAACTTTAATCATTAAGATGACTTTATGCTTAAGAACTCAGCTTTCTATGACTAAGCGTCATCAAATTATTGTACCGACTACAAAGGAATTAAATTAACTTGTATTAAAATACTAAACATTGAAATTTGAAACACAATGCACATGTTATAGCTTATTTACAATTTAAAATAAACTTACTTTGACTTGTGTAAGCTCATCCACAAAACCAAACAAACGTGGATTAAGCCTTTCAAGTTTAATCACAGGTAGCTTGATCATAAGGTGAAGAACCTGCCTAGATGCTCGACACACTTTCCTCTCCTCAAAGTCCCAGTTGTGTATAACTCTGGCAGGAATAACTGCTGTCGAGTTCCAATGGCAGTTAGGACAGAAGTAATATCCATCATAGTCACAAAGTCGTGGCTCTACCCAGCTGTTCTCTGACAACATGTTTCAAATTATCTTTTATCTTTTGGGTGTATAAAAAAATAATTTCAAGTTAAAATAATTAACCTGAATAGAAAGAAAGCAAACACTTCTGAAAAGAAAAAAAAAATTTAGCCTAGTTTTAAAACCTGTTGGGTTTAAGATTAAACTTTAAAAGTTTTAGTGGGATTCCATTAGGAAGATAGGTTGAGAATATAAACAAATTGTTTGTTGCGTTTAATATTAACCAAAATTTAACTTTAAAATCCGTATTCAACCAGTTGCAAAGTTTTATCTATTTTCTGACTGTAGTGTGTTGCAATATTTTATATTAAAAAATATAACATAGTACAAAGTGAGGTTAAGTATAAATACTTGTGGTTCAACAGTCCGGCAAAGTGGCCCGATGTGTTGTGTGTCGGTAATTAGTATGCATCAGTTTCTTGTTTTACAAATCGATACAAATTTTTATGGGTAGTTAAATATTGAAAGTATATTGTTAAATTTAAGCAACTCCCTCTCCTCAGTGGTTCCAGATATATGTCTGGAGGTGGTGAGGTGGGTGGAGATGTTCAAGGTCTAGCACCCATGGGTGCCCCCCACCCAAAGGGCGACTCTCTGGCCCCAACAATTCTGGAGATAAGTATGGGGTGTTAGGTGGAGGGGGTGAGGAGCGAGTATTGGTGTTTTAGATTAAGTTGTATAAGTAATTTTAATTCGCTGCTATGTTAACCCAATGTCTGAGTTATGCCCATGTGAGATTTCAGCTCAATCAGTGTGGTGGTTTTTGAGTGAAAGGGTAAAGTAGATTTGTAGCACATGACACAATGACAGAGTGATTATTTCATAGTGTAGTAGTAGATATGTGATCATGTATATCTCGGGACTCGGCTACTAGCTTAACAATGTGAATTAGTGTTTGCGACTTTGATACTATAAAAGGTTTACCACTATTTTCTTACCATACATTCCTTATGTTTTCCAGAAGGAATACCCATTTTTCCAAACAAAGATTGAAGTAGAGAGGTATAAAATTGATTTTCATCAACTTCCCTTCTGTGAAGTTATGTAACCCATTGTTTCAGAAGATAGTAAGGGGTGATAAAACAAGAGTTTTAATCAGTGTGCCTAGATCTTTCGTTGTCTCTTTCATACAAAGGTCTGATTTTAGGCTTTAAATTAAATGTTTATAATTCACAAATATACTAAAGTTTTTTTTCTGTGAAATTCGCTGCTTTTTTCTGATGTGTGATATCCTTGTATATTGTCAGCAAGGGCTGTGTCACATGTCTCCCTTACAAACTTAATAATGTAGGTATTTTTTTTTTACATTCATTACTGTTTCCCACCTGTGGCTTGGGTCAGTTTTTTTAATTCGAGCCATATATTGTCAACTACCGGCTTGCTAGGCCTGTTGTAGCTTCATATGCCTTATAATATAATTTAAGAGTAGGACAGGGACAACATCCAGTCCCCGGCCATTAATTAATCACTTTGAAAGGGTAAACCCACATTTCACCAATGATACATTTTTCGGCCATGTCGGGAATTGAAACCCGGGATCCTTAGCTCAGTACACAGACCCTCTACCGACCGAGCTAAGGTATTGAATAATAATGTATGTATATAATGTGTTTTGTTACTCCCCTATCAGCTTTGTGGAAAGGTCTTAAATTTAGTGAGTCGTGAAAGATAATTAAATACCAGCTTGGTAGTGAGGACTTTGTGGCCCTATAAGTAATAACCGTAAGAGAGAAATATATGTTTTACAGTAATAAAAATATATGTTTTACAGTAATAAAAATATATGTTTTACAATAATAAATATAATATCAGACAGACAGCATTGCAAAAACCAAATTTTAGGCTCAGGGCTGTTATGAAATATTGAAATCTATTAAAATCTTTCTCTCAATATAATGCTTTTAACAATGTAATCACCACCTCAATAGTAGGTATAAATTTAATATTATGCCAATATAAGAAATTAAAATGCACTAAATATTCAATCAAATTTAGATTAAATGAAAAATATTACAAAAAAAGTTAAAGAGATAATCAAGTTTTGTACTAGATAAAGTAAAAATTTTTTACTTTTAAAATGAGTCCAACACCTTAGCTCAGTCGGTAGCATGTCTGCCTACTGAGCTAAGGGTCCCAGGTTCGATTCCCGGCATGGCCGAAAATGTATCATTGTTGAAAATATGGGTTTACCCTTTCACATTGATAAATTGACAGCCGGGGATTGGATTTTGTGTGCGTCTTAGTCTTAAGATAGATTATAAGGCATATGAAATTAAGACAAACTTAGCCAGCCAGTAGTGGAAAAATATATAACTTGAATAAAAAAACTGACCCAAGCCATAGGCTGAAAACTGTGATTGATGCAAAAAAAAGTTTTAAAATGAACAAGTGGTTATATTACTCATTTAGAATAATTTGTGTTATTGATGTTAATCTGTTGGCAGAGTGTAGCTTGTTGCCTGTTACTGAAAATATGATTCTCACACCCCTTTATGATAAACAAATTATTATTCATAAAGCTTTGTAAGGTAGCAATCTACCATTGTTTTTACTATATATTTTCCTTAAATCAAAATTTCAGGGGCTTGTTAGCACTACAGTCACAAACAGATAAACCTCTGCAAAATTAATTAATAATATATTAAACATTTTAAAGTTAATCAATTAAGTAACTTAGTGCTAATGCACTAAAACACATGTGTTATCATGCAAGTGTTTGCGCACCAAAGTCAAAGTTTTACCAATAATATAACAATCAATATATTTTAGAATTTAAACTATACTAGCATTAACAAGCACCAACACCAGAGTGCAGCTGTTGAAAGACCCACATCAATGGTTACAGTGATAAATGTCAGGCATATACAGGGTGTTTGGAAATTCATAGCCCAAACTGCACATATAGCTTGTTTGAACCAAAAGTAATACAAAATCTCAATAGACTTACATCCGGAAAACAATGCTAATACAGTGGAGCGTCATTAATCCGGATCGATCGGGACCGGGACCCATCCGGATTACTGAATTGTCCGGATTTTCAAATGTGCTTTCAATAACTGTATACATACGTAATGTATTGACTAGAGGATACATGACGCTCGGGAGTCTACTGTATTGCAAAATAGAGGTTGAAGGGTTCGAAAAATACAGTACACAAAATATTTTAATAAAGTATATTGAATAAGAACATGTACATTATGTAATTTAGATTAGTAACTCTACAATTCTTTTTAGAAAAAAAAAAGAATCTACAGTAATTAATGGAAACTTACTGGGTAAGGACTCTTAATTGTTTTTTGTACAAGACTTGACCTGCTCTCACCGCCGATCCGGATTTGCAACGCTCCGGATTTTTGACGTCCAGATTTCCGACGCTCTACTGTACCATTAAATTGTGTTCAAAGTTTTGGGGTATAGCAAAGCTGTTCAAGCATGAGTGTACAAGTTGCATAGGAGTTAGGTGCACGACACTGCACATGCAATAATGGCAAGCACTTTTTGTAATGTAAGACCGTTAATGATGACCCTAAGAATGTATTCACATTTCAAGAAGGACTGGTGTGTTTTTTTACTATTAATTGTGATATGTTCTGCTGCCGTGCTCCAAGATTTCAAGGAGTGTAGTGTCGTGCGCCAACTCCTGTGCAACCTGTTGTACACACATGCTTGAATATCTATGCTCTCTCGGCGCTGTACGCCAAAACTATGGACACAATTTAATATTAGCATAGTTTTCCGGATGTAAGTGTATTGGGATTTTGTATTATTTTTGGTTCAAACAAGCTATATGTGCAGTCTGGGCTATGAGTTTCCAAACAACTTGTATAATGGTTTGCATGTGCAGGTTGAAATCACAGCTCAATGTAGTGAGGGTGAATTTCCTAGTAATTTTTACATTCTCATCATACAAATGTGGATACATTTTCTACAAGCTCTACCTTCCTCACTTCCAATTCATTGGTGTAGTTAAAATATGTAAAGACCAGACAAGTAGCAAGATGTAGTGTAAAATAAAATAAAAAGTTTCTGAAAACTAAAATAATGTGATAATGAAAAATGTGACCAAATAAGAATTTGACCAAATAAGAATTTGACCAAATAAGAATTCAAACTCTGAACCATTGATTATTGCAATACCAAGAGAGTAGATATCAACTGACAAGTCCAAATTTTGCAACATGTTTCCAAATCTCATCTTGTTAGAGGTGTTCTGAATTTAATTTAGTACTTACTGTATATAAGTTAGTTCAATTGATTTAAAAATGACAACCTGGACATAGTAATCGAACCCAGGGCCTTTGGATTTGAACAACAATGATCTACAACTGATCCATCTTGGTCCGTCTTATGTCCAGAGCCACCTTTCACTAGTTGTATGTAACAAAAGTCTCAAATTTTATTCCTGTGTTCAGGTTGTCATTTTTAGCTCAACTGAATTTGATTACAGTATATCAGTACATCCTGTGGCAACTATCACATATCAGTTTATGGTAAGTATAGATTAACTACTATAGTATGTGTTTGTCTTACTGTGGGTTTGTTTACCATTTATAATCTTCTACTAAAGTCAATAAAGATTATATTTGTGAGCTTTAATACCCGTGGTTGTACCCAATGCTCTGAAGTTTTGGGAGAGTTATATGGAGGAAGGTTTATTAAACTTGAATTTTAAAAAGTCCCCAGATAATTTAGTTGATAGAGTAGTGATGCATTAAGTCAATGATCTGGAGTTTGAATCCTCATCCGAGCAGATGTTTTTAAAATACATCACAAGAGTTTATTAGAAAAAAATATTAATACAATATTAAAGAACCTTCCTTACTTTTAATCAACTAATATTAAAATAAATTATTTTTAAACTAAACATGCAAAAATATACTTGGAAATTAAATCGCAAAAACTATTGATACCTGAAGAAAAAGGCCGTCCGAAACATGATAGTCCTTTTGGGAAAGCTAGAGGGAGAAAGAAAGGTTGAACATTTATGTTTATTAATAGTTTTTACTAGAGATGTGCAAAGTTCAATTTTTCAATTCCTATCAATTATATTAAATATTCTTGAAGCAAAATAAAAGTTGGAATATTTTTGTTAGTTTTATGCTTGAAAAAATAAAATATTTTAGTTATTTACATAACTTTATGCACTGAGACTACTCTACAAATGTGTACAAGTGGAGATTGTTTGGATAAAATACTAAAAAACACAAACACATATTTAAAGATAAACTTTCACTGTCAAACATTTTCTTCAGTTCAAGAGAGTAGACTGATGTTCTTGGTTAGACTGCAATGTTGACTGTAACAGCTGATTGTTTTACAGTCATGATTTTACTATATAAATGGGAACACTTGGATTAAATAGATAAGTAAAAAAACAAAAAGTTGTGTTATATACTTAATAATAAATATTATCATTATGACATTGAAAAAATAATAATCATAAATGAACGAGAGGAATTCACCTAAGGTTGAGGTTAGGGACCTGTCTGGATTTGGTTATATATTGATGGGCCAGTTACCATATTCTTGGTTTTGAGTGTTGCAGATAATTTCTTTGTTGAGGGATTTGAGCACCTTGATGACATAACATTGATTAAAGTCCAAATTGTGGGTTTCAGCATGTATTTATTTTTTGTGTCATATTGATGACCATTCATTCTCTTTCTTAGAATTTCTGTTATTAGAGCAATGTACTGTGCATTCCATTTGTTAGATGAGGTTTTCAGAATCACATATTATATGGTGGCCTGTTATAGGGTCATTTATTTTAGTTGTGTTGCTGGAGAATGAATTTGTTGGTTTGTGTGTGGTTCAGGATTTGCAGGGTATGAAGGTGCAAGGAAATTAATATGAGATTTGTTTGGGTTCAGGTTGAATTGTTGGGTCTGGAAGTTTGGGTTTTACAAATATACTATACAGATTGGCTGGTTGTTTATAAGTAGACACACCGGTTTTTCATTTTTGCAATAAAAGCAATAAAAATTAAAAGTCATTAAAATAGGTTTTTTTTAATGTCCATGTTTCATAGGGTTTGTTTGAATTTTCAAGGAGTTTTATATTCACGATATAAAGTGATAAATGACTGTTTCTGCGATAAATGTATTTATGAGTTAAGTAACAGTGATTTATAATTTTTTTAATTTATCTGTAAATTGGGACAGTTTGTTAGATTTTACATTTTTTAATAGGAGTCATCCTAT
Organism: Timema podura; assembly: GCA_033556935.1. Lineage (NCBI taxonomy): Eukaryota > Metazoa > Arthropoda > Insecta > Phasmatodea > Timematidae > Timema > Timema podura. Next base: position 29,417,154 of record JAVRXN010000012.1, read on the forward strand.
ATTACCTAAGGAAACACATTCAAATCGCTTGGGATTGGTATTTCTTGATATTTTCCCATTGTAAGACCATGAACCTATCACTTGATGACTGATGAAGTGCCAAAAATAGACCCATCCTGCGCATCCCCCTCTCCCTCCACCCCCCTAACCCCTGCAAGTGAGCTTGTGAAGGTATTTACTGCCTAGCGAGAACAATCACTGCAATCTTCCGGTGACTATTTGATTGTATAAATTTTTGCGTCATGTTCTCACATGCTCACATCGTAATATCATGGTGCGACCTATGGTATCTAATCACAAATGTGCGAATTGTTTTAAAACTGATGAATTTTACGTGAGTGATTCAAGTATTTTAATGTGTGGTGATTTTAGAAATAAACCAGAGGGTGAAGAAAGCCAAGACGGAAAAGACTGCCTTCATGAACGACACTGTGAAAATGTGTTTGAAAGCAAACATTCCTTTACAAAAACTAGATCACCCTGCTGTATGCCAGTGTGTGAAAACAGAAGTTGTCTTTATAATCCTAAACCTATATTCATGTCAATTTGCTAAATAATGCTATTTCCTTCAAATATAAATGCTACAAAACACGATTTTTCAAAACCAAAATGCTATTTTGACAAATAATTGATGCTAAAAAACAGTGTCTTTATTTATAGGTTACTCATGGAGATCCAGAAAACATATTTTGTGTAGAGGTGGAGGAATGAAGTATGGGGAGAAGTGTTTTAAAAGACTGTTAAATTTGTGGAGTCCAGGGTGGTAAGTTGTGACCAGAGGGATGATGTTGTTCCTGTTGATATTGTAGGGCCGCTATTTTGAACGTTGTCAATTTGACTACACACCAGAGCTTTGGGGTAGTAGCATTTGATAAAAGCGTTTTGTAGTTTTTGATCCTAATTTCAAAAGGTTGTTGTCAGAGAAAACTCTTAAGAACATCAGTCTTCTTTCTTGACCCGAAGATGCTGTGTGACAAAGACAGCTGGAGTTAAATGTGTACTTTTTAGTGTTTTAGCTTAACAATTTCTACTCCAGTATCACTAAGGTAAGAGTGCTGGCTATCCCTCCTAATTTAAACAATAATGACAATAAGTGAGACTACGTGTACAGCATAGGTGTTTATCAAGCTTCGATAATATCAATATCAATTCAAATTTTATACTATAAGATTCAATAACTTGAATCAAATGAAATTAGAAAAAAATTGATAAGGTTTTAGGCTGTTGAAAATTCCACAATGTGCTCAAATTATGTTAATATATTTTTAATAACAATTATTGGGAGGTAAAGTAAATGTTTATTAAGTATTTCCATATTGACGGGAAAATGTGGCACATATTTTTAATATCAAAAACAGCCTCTATAAAACCTTTGCATAGTCTATAATAGCACCTTAGCCAATGAGTTAACTTTGAGGAGCCCGCTTCAGTGGCCACAAGGTTTAAGGCGCTACTTTCACAGTAGACTAGAATGTCAATGACTGGGAAATTGAAGTTTGAATCTCGGTCGAATGTCCTGATATTTTTTTTCAAAGTGGTTTTCCACTCTCCATTCATGCAACTGAAGGTACATATCCTCTAAATATAAACTTACTCATCCCTAAAACCAATAGTGCAATTAGTACACAAGTGTATAGCCCAAGAGTGTAATAAGATGCGGTGTTAAAAAAACCTTTGAAGATTATTTGGTTTGAACTAATTTGAATATAATTCCTGAATATTTTGTTTTGATTGTTTTCGGGGTGCATCTTGTGCCAATTTTAGAGGTATGCCAAAATTGATAAGATGCATAATTTAGTTGGGCCTCATATATAAAGAGTCAAAATGATAGATGGTAGATTTAAAAGATAAGAAGTGACATGACTAAAGATTTAATACATACTCATTAACATGGTAAATTAAATAGTAGCCTCAAAAGCATAAGACAGCTCATTTTTATAATAATTTTAATAGCGTAGTCAATATACTTACTGAAGGTTATATGAGCTTTACATTCTGTACACCTGTACACTTGTGCCGAAAGACCAATTTCAGGGCATATATTTGTGATGTAGGTTGGGTTTTCTGTCACTTGGACATGAGCGCAGACTCTACACACTTGAGGCAAACACTTCACATGAGAGCTGTATTTACAATCTGAAAAAATTAAGAATTATTTACCAAGATATGAGAAAAGTAATCTTATCAATAAGTATGAAGTAAAATACCAGCTCATTCTCATTTTACTGCTGTTAAAATATACCAACTCTCTTTTATTCTCCAATTCAAACAACACACTGATAGGTGTACACTGTTAGGTAGTATGTTGGTTTATTTAACTTTAACATATCAATTAGTGGTACCACAACATAACCTAATCAATTAAAACATTAACATTATGAAACAGTCTAAAAAAATAATCTTATACATACCTTTAAATTGGAGTTGATTATAATTCAACCTTCTCATTTTAAGAGTGGAATTAAGATGCCATAAAAAACACACGCAAAATTGTAATGTTTAAAACAACTTTCATCATAAAGTTTGTTAATCAAATATGAACCCACCAGTACACTGGTACCAGGAGTGAACCACACTCCAGATGATACCGCAGCAGCGATCACAGTGACGTTTAGAAGTTGGTTCTCTATCTGTTTGAAGGATGAAATGATGCCCCAATAACACTCTCAGTTCAGGATGAGATGATGTTGGGGTTCTCTTCTCTTCCTTAGCTGCTTCCTTTATGTCTTGTAGTCTGAAACGTAACTCTATGAGGCGTCTCACCAACCACTTACGTTCCTCTGAGCACTCGGGGCTTTCTAATACCATGTCCTTGCAGTGGTCCACAGCTTGTGTTAAGTCTTCTACAGATGATACAGAAAGTGCATCCTGAAAAAGTATAGGTCTATTAAGAATAAATGTGGAATAAAATTTTTATTTATTTATTTATTTATTCAGCACTGTGTCTTACTACCCGTTCGGGTTATACACTTAAGTACTAATTACATTACGCTAATGGGTTAGGAATTAGAAAGGTTGAATGTAGAGAAAGTGAACCTGCATTTGCGTGGAGGGACACCCAGTTCACCTGAGCGAGATTTGAGCCTCAATCTCTCAGTCTTCAACAGTTTAGCTCAACACAAAACTAGAGTGTTAGCTAACTACACCACTAAGGGGGGTGTGTGTGAAATAAAATATACTAAAAAAAACTCCATGGTGTGAGCCCGCCAACAAGCTATGCGGGCTGAGCGGCCGCCACCATTAGCCCTGAAAGTCTCAACACTAGCGGGGAGAGGATGTCATGTGGTCAGCAACAGCCCTCCAGCTATTAATCTCAGTTTTTTAAACTGGAGTTGCTACTTCTTTATTCAAGTAGCTCCTCATTTGTACTAACAAGACTGAGTTTGACCTTGTTCTAGACCCAATGTTTTACAGACAATTTGGAAGCACCAGGGATCGAACATGGGACCTTTGAATCTGTAGCCAGGGATTCTGACCACTAGACCAGAGGCAGGCTAAAAGATACTAGAGAGTTAATAATTATAAAAATATGTATAGCATATATTTTTACTTTCTCTCTATCTTACAGGTAGAGAAAGTATTGTGATCGTCAAAAAAATCGAACTCGAGATTTTGATGAATTTTGACGTTTCATGACTTCCTGAATCTGAAAAAGTGGTTTTTGAATTTCCGTCTGTCTGTCTGTCTGTCTGTCTGTCTGTCTGTACCTCCAACTAGAGCCTAAACTATTTTACCGATTGAGCTGAAACTTGATATCTAGGGTTTTGATAGGGTTGCCCCGAGGGGTTTTTGGAATTGGATATCTACCCCTAAAATTAAGGGTAGTTTACTGAAGGGAAAAAAGAGAAAAAGTCGATTTTCTCAAAATCGGCTCTAACGATTTTGATTAAATTTCATTTATGAACATTAATAAATATTCCAAACAAAATGGCTACTCTCAATATTTCGGCAAAATGGCTTTAAGGGCTCCGGTCTGATGCGTCAATTAACATTTTTTTAAATAGCTCCGAAACTATTTGAGATATGAAATTACTTAGCATTACAAATATGTATATGTATTTATAATACAGATATTTTATCCGAAACATATTTTTATAAAATCAATAACTTTCAATATATACGCAATTATATATATATTTTTAACTTTTTGGACATTAAAGCTTAAGTATTGCGACCGTAAGAAAAACTAACCTGAAATGTTGATGGGTGTCGACGTCTCATGACCCCCCTAACACTTAAAAATAGTCTTTGCAATGCCGTCTGTCTGTGTGTCTATTAAAACTTAAAATTAAGGGTAGTTTACTGAAGGGCAAAAAGAGAAAAAGTCGATTTTCTCAAAATCGGCTCAAACGATTTTGATTAAATTTCATTTATAAACATTAATTAATATTCCAAACAAAATGGCTACCCTCAATATTTCGGCAAAATGGCTTTAAGGGCTCCGGTCTGATGCGTCAATTAACATTTTTTTAAATAGCTCCGAAACTATTTGAGATATGAAATTACTTAGCATTACAAATATGTATATATATTTATAATACAGATATTTTATCCGAAACATATTTTTATAAAATCAATAACTTTCAATCTATACGCAATTATATGAATTTTTTTAACTTTTTGGACATTAAAGTTTAAGTATTGCTACCGTAAAAAAAAACTAACCTGAAATGTTGATGGATGTTGACGTCTCATGACCCCCCGAACCCTAAAAAATATTCTTTGCAATGCCGTCTGTCTGTGTGTCTATAAAAACTTAAAATTAAGGGTAGTTTACTGAAGGGCGAAAAGAGAAAAATTTGGTTTTCTCAAAATCTGCTTAAACGATTTTGATTAAAATTCGTATCTAGGCGTTGATTAAGATTATAAATAAACTGGCTATTTTAATTTTCCAATGAAAATGATTTTTAGGGTACATTACAGAAGCGTTAATTTCCGTATCTCCACAACTATTTGAGAAACTAAACAACTTATCATTGCAAAATTGTAGGACTATTAGAAATAAAAAACTTTTATTTGACATATATTTTTTATAAAAACAGCAGTTTCTGAGATATTTGCAAATATATTAATACAATTTTGTGAGCTTTAGTTGTAAACATATACTACTTAAGTCTTAACGCAATAATTCTCCAATGCCATAGAGTAATTAAATATAAGTATCTAAAAAAGTATGCTATTTTTCCTTAAATCTCTTAGGAGAAATGTTTGCATAGCAATGATCTATCTCCATTTTAGACTCAATAGTCAATACTTACATTTTTTATTGGTCAAAATGTATAAATGAATAATTAAATATCAATGCGATGACTTGAAGATCTGCAACACCTTATAAAATGTTAATATTTTAACCAGAAATCGAAATTTTAATACGAAGTGTTGACCCTTGTGGAAGACATTAAACTGTTTGAAATGCTCTTAGGTGGACAAAGATGCGCCTCTTTTCTCATTGATTATATATCATTGTATATTATTTTATGCGTGTTCTTATGTGGAGTGGTGATGATAAATTGTACATTATTCCGTTCAGAAATCTTACGAGTTTATAGAAAGAGAGAGAAAGTCTGTGCGGTGCGCCGTACCATTTATTTAATTTATAGGGTCCATCAATTTAATACAATGAATAAAAGATATAGAAGAATCCCATCGATAAAACTATATAGCCTACTGTAGATAAAAGTATAAATGGATTATTCTCCATAAAAGACAAACAGTTATGTCTCTTTTGAATCCTATACAAAGCACATTATTTTAAAGTGTATTATGTATACAACTATTTCATCAACCCAATTTGAAATAAAAATATAAAATTTACATTTAAATTTTGTTTTTAAAGTTTTAAAGTTTTAAAGTTTAAAACGTCACTCCCCTGGATGTCCCCAACCACCTTTTCACCATATAAAATTTAAAATCAAATACTAAAAGATTAGTGTTTTATAAACAAAAATGGGATTGAATGTGATTGTAGTGTGCTATTATCGAATTTAAAAAATAATATTCCTGATTTTAATGTCAAATATTAGACATAGGCTTATACAATTTCAAAACCTATTTTATGGTTTGGACATCATTCTCCTGGTCATTTTATTTAATTCAATAAAGCATTAAATTATTATATAGCCAGTGCTTTAAAAAATCTAGGTGATTTTTTATATTTATAATTTCAGATACAGGAGAGTGATAGAATGCAAGAATGTCCAAAGATTTCTATATTAGTACAAATGAGAGGGGAATCCGCCTCTTGAATAAATTATAATTTAGTTACAGGCCTATGCTTGTAATTTTTATATGTGGACCTACAGTACATCAAATTACTTTAAAATAAAGCATTCCTCTTAGCTTTTTGTATTAAATAGATAGACCTACCCCATTTAGCCACTATTCATTGTACATTCAAGTAAATGACATGTGTGTTTAAATATTATGGAGGTATAGTTTGTTTTAATGATAATTAGGGCTTCATTTTAACATAGTAATTATCTTATTTTCTTAGAGGAAAGCTAGTCCAATAAGATGGTTATAGTGGGCCACACTTTGTACTCTTTACCTTTACATAAAAATTTTTTTTAAAAACTGATCAAAGTTGATAATTTATACTGATAATTGATTTTTTTTTCAGGTAAAATGTCCAAAGTGAAAAATAAATTGGGTGTAGAAGAAAAGCTACAAAAGAAAAAAGAAATGGCAAAAGAGAATGTTACAAAAAGATTACAAGTGATCATATCAAATATGAAAAACAGAAGGAAAAGGAAAGGATGAAATACAAGAGCAAAAATGAAAATGGACTTGCACTATCTTCTAGTGAAGATGAAAGTAATATTCGTCGACAAGAAAAGCATGTAGGTCTACTTGATGCTGCTCCTCCTACAAGTACAAATTGTAAACTAAATGAAAGAAAATTTTCAGGAAGAAAGCTCACTATATATCAATATTAAGTATTTTAAGAAAATAATTTTTTAAGATCACATATTAATATAGTGGTCTTTTTCTAGCTACATACACATTCTGAAATTGTGTCACTCAATTAAGGGACTAAACGATTTCTGCCTCCGGGGAAATGAACTATTTTAAGTTAAAAAGAGATTTCAATAAAATCGTATTGAGCCATTAAAAGATTGCCTCAAGCAAGAATGATTTAAAATAGTTGGGGAGACAGTCATTCTTAGTTCCTTCTACTTTAATGTTGGCCTAATCAAATTTTGCGCATGTGAATTTAACCATGATTCAACTTTGGCTAAAGACACGTGGCAGAAGGGTGGAAAGACACAAAACTCACTTCTTGACCTTGAGAAGTGATATAGTCTGCTCAACAGGGACAATGCTGTGAAAGTGATTCTGGGTGGGTATTAACTGGAAGAAAAGTAAGAATTAATAGCCAAAGCTATTATTTATGCTTATTAGTGGGGATTACTCCACCTAGATATCATATTCTGAAAATTGAAAAATGACACCTGGACACGGGAATCGAACCCGAGACCTCTGGCTTAGTACACCAATGCTCTAACCACTGAGCTATCCAGGATTCGTCCCGTGCCCTGGGTCATTCTTCACTCATATTTTAAGGCAGAGTCTATAATGGACTTAGCGGAAATCGTCGGCTACAAATATGTGATTATATTAATATCACGAGCCATCGAATAACGCAGCCATCTGCGACTCGGTAGTTGGCATTATGCTGCCATTTGCACAATTATTAAATTGTACGGGATCGCACATATTAAGAATTACCTGAAAATTGAAAAATGACACCTGGACACGGGAATTGAACCCGGGACCTCTGGCTTAGTACGCCAATGCTCTAACCACTGAGCTATCCAGGATTCATCCCGTGCCCTGGGTCATTCTTCACTCCCCACTAATAAGCATAAATAATAGCTTTGGCTATTAATTCTTAATATGTGCGATCCCGTACAATTTAATAATTGTGCAAATGGCAGCATAATGCCAACTACCGAGTCACAGATGGCTGCGTTATCCGATGGCTCGTGATATTAATATAATCACATATTTGTAGCCGACGATTTCCGCTAAGTCCATCATAGACTCTGCCTTAAAATATGAGTGAAGAATGACCCAGGGCACGGGACGAATCCTGGATAGCTCAGTGGTTAGAGCATTGGCGTACTAAGCCAGAGGTCCCGGGCTCGATTCCCGTGTCCAGGTGTCATTTTTCAATTTTCAGAATATGGAAGAAAAGTGTTATTATGACCACTGTGAATCAAAATATGAGGCTTTTTATAGACAAAATATAAACATTCCAGAAATTTATTAAAATTCCCTGCCTTTTCCCTGACAATTCCCTGTTTTCCAGGTTACTGAACACCCTGTTTAAACTTAAGAGATCTGTTGCATATAAAAAAAGACTTCTAAAACCTATTGCTTTATGAACAAATAGCAAGGTATGTGAAGAACAGCATTCAGCAAGAGGTTCAAATATTTTTTGAAGCTAAGCATAGTATGATGTGTCCTAGGAAAAATGATTGTATCATAAATGGCAAAAGAAAACAATAATTTTATGTGACGACAGCATAAATAATCTACACAAAAAGTATGTGGAAAGCCACAGCTACTTAAGCTATTCAACACGTTGCCACTTACGTCCATTCTGAGTTGTAGCAACAAAATTATCTGAAAGAGACACCTTTGTAATAAGCATGAAAACATGACATTGCTTGCTTAGGAATTAAATGCATTGAATGTGATATCTGTAAAGACAATTTTTGAGGTAATGAGTAAGTTGTGCTGCAGTAAAAATGGTGTCAAATACCTCCTCAGGAATTTTGAACATTGCCAAAATAATGGTTTGGTATAATGAATTTTTTTTTAAGTTGCTTGAAATACATTATATTCAAAGTGTATGAACAAAAAAGATAAATACATTGATAAAAAAAAGACAGGTAAAGAAAAACTTACATCAATAACAACCAAAGAAAAAATTATTTGCTCACTGTTAGGGATATGTCTTCAAAAAAAGCTTGCCAAATGTTTTAGTCCACCAATCAAATCACATTCATCAACACACAACCATGAAGCAATTGAAGGATTCGCTAAAACCAAATGAAATTGTACTGCACATGGATTTTAGTGAAAACTATAAATGCAAATATGCATGTGAAGTTCAAGCTCATCATTTTGGAGGCACATGACAGCAAACCACACTACACACTGTTGTAGCTTACAGTGAGAACCCTCTTAGTAAAAAATGCACTCCTTACTCGTTTTGTACTATATCCGAAAGCATGTGTCTTGGTCCAGCTGCCATCTGGAGCCATTTAGATTCTAGACTATTATAGATTTAGAAAATTTTGCTCTCATTAATTATCATACATTTCTATAGTGACCGTTCTACAACTCCATATAAAGATAAATCCATGTTTTATTATCTCGCCATAAAACTTCCAGAACATTTTCAACATTTACAATCAATAACTTGGAAATATTAAGAAGCAGGGCACAGTAAGGGTGCTCTTGATGGCAAAGGGGGAGTATTAAAAGTTACCGCGGACAGAATAGTAGTGCATGAAAATGGCATTCATAACTTTACTAAGTTAGTGCAAATCCTAAAATCTAATTGTATCTAGGCGTAAAGTTAATGATCATCCAAGATGAAGCAATTGAAGAAAATAGTCGCTTGATTCTATGAGAAATTAATAAAATACAATTCAAAGGCACAATGAAAGTACACCAAATGTGTTGGAATACCTGTACATCATATCCCTCATTCAAATTTTGTATAGTTAAGTTGCTTTAAATTTGGAAGTGGTGATCCATAACATCTTAGTTTAAGAGAAATACCTGTCGAAAATTTAATTTCAAGAAGTAGGCCTACTCTAATATAAGCCCATGGAGAAGTGAATAAATAAAATGTTAAAGATGTTGAGGTATTTCGGAGTCAGAAAAGTGACAAGAAAGGTATGTTTAAGTTGAGTAATCCAACACATTTTGAAATCTTTTTTCAGATGTTACTAGAGATGACTGGGTTTTTATGAAGTATATGGTTATATTGTATCCTGGAGAAGTTAATTCTTTGGGAAATCAAAAAGATACAGTAAATGTGATGTGTCCAATTGGAAATCATTGTTACGAATGGCCATTTTCTCCAGACATGGTCTTTAAAATATTCACATATTTATAACACAGCCTATGAGAAACAAAACTTTTCTCTCACTAATTACAAATATAACTAGACAAGATCTCCTTTATTCCATTTTATTTTGTTTTAAAAACTATTAGACACTACACATAGATGAACAAAACCATAGCAAAAGTAATCAACAATCAATAACTCTCTTCTCCTTTCTTTTTCACACCTCACTTTATAGTAGGCTATTTTAAAATATAAAGATATTTGATGGTTTTATATTACAAGAAATGATTTTGATTAGTAACTCGGGTAGTGTTAAGTTTTGGACTTTCGCAAAAGAGATAATAAAAATAAACAGTTGCCACCTTAACACTGCACCAATAAGGTGTAAAGGTGTTGACATATTGTTTATGTCCTTGGACTCAAGGGCATGTAAGGAGTGCATCAGCATCCATGGCGACAATTTGGACAAATCTATACTATCATTTGATTACCAATGCTATTGGCAAGGGTACATGTCAAGGTGACGACGCATAAGTTGAGTATTCAGATACAGCTTTAGTAGCAACCAACAAAACTATTTCAAATATACATAAATCAATAAAGAAAAAGATCTGTTTATAGTTTAATAATTTAGGGCTAGCAAAACTCTAATCAAATACGTTAAAAACCTTCATAGTAAATAATGTTAAACATTTATAAATCTATAACCTAACAGTGAAATAGCATTTTAATACCGCTGGACGTTATAGAGATTACTGTATAAACCTAAAAAATTCAGTTGACTTGATCTTTATTAAGACTAGGGTTGTGAAGTTGGAGTCGTAAGCAATTTTGGGTGGAGTCGAAGTCAGGAGTTGGTAGAAGGGTATCAACTCTTACATCAAAATAAAAACTTATAAATTATAATTAGGGGAAAAAATTGGTGAAGTGTTACATATTACGAAGCATTGCTTTGTATGGAGCTGAAACATGGACCATAAGGAAAAAGGAGAATACATTTTTAGAAAGTTTTGATATGCGGTATTGGAGGACTCAAGAGAGGATAAAGCGGATGGATCAGGTGACTAATGAAGACGTCAACTGGATGGGTCACATTATGAGAAATGTCTTATTAACATAGATATTTTATGTTCTATGGACCTAAGTGTCCTCTGTTACCATTTTAGTATTTAGTAGCTATTTTAAAATTTTAATAGGCCTATATATTAATTAGTAATACGTCTACTATGGTAAAATTATTTTACTAGAGCCTTACAGTAATTTATTTATTACCTACCGGTACTAATTTATATATATATATATATATATATATATAGAGAGAGAGAGAGAGAGAGAGAGAGGATTAGCTTACCGACTCCACAGTCCTGATTAAGACTGTGTTAGTATGCATTAGTTAAAAAAAAAGAGAGACTATAAGCTTTGATGGCTTAAGGAGTTACTTACATCACAAATTGTCAAATAGTTTTCAGCAGTGATAATACTGGGTGGTATTGAAGTTTTTCCTTCAGATGTGTCATCACCAGACACACATCCTGATGTTGATGAGGATGGCGTGGAAGTTAAAGTTCTATTAACTACACATTCTATAGCAGAGTTTTCCATTTTATAATTATGTTTTAAATTTTAATATATCAAAGTTTTCATTTTTTAATGTAAGACATTAGGTTGATCCAGAAAAACATTTAAATCCTTAAAATTGCATATTTATATTTAATGTGTTAACTATATTAGATATACGAAAGAAAATAAGACTAAATACATGTAAACAAATTATTTGATTATTAAATAAACACATCGAAGACTAACTTTAAGGTTTTGAGGTTATTACTAATACACTTGCCGAGCTTACCAACAACAAGTAGCAACAAGTAATACTCCCCATAGATATATGCAAGCTACCAACAAGACAACAAAAAGCACAGTAGTTAAATAAGCTTAATTGTCTCTGTTACGCTAGTAAGATTAAAAAAGTAAAAATATAAAACAATATTGACAGTGAAATGGAGAAAGGTTGCTCTAGCTATTTATCAAATGACAAAATTGGCGTATTTTCGCGGTTGACCTGGTATCGATGTTTACGACCACAGCGCCTCCACGGTTGACCCTGGTATCGATGTTAACGAAATGTTTATTACAGAGACTGTGCCTAAGCTCTATTTGGCAAAGCTCCTTGACCAGACTAAACAGTACAGGCAGTACAGTATGGTCACAGTCTAGCTGTGTTGATTTAAGAAGTGTATAAGTTAATTAATATTATTATAATGGCTACAAAGAGAGGCGATGTGTGCAGTGCTACAAATTGTAGTAACAATAAGAAAAATAAACCTGATATTGCATTTTTAATATTTCCTAAAGAGAGTGAAAGAAGCATAAAATGGATAGTCAACAGCCGACGGTACGATTTATTCAAGAAAGACGTATGATATTTGTATAATAACATTAAGTTTTGTGCATTTCATTTTGATGAGTCACAGTTTATGAACGAGAAGAAAAATAAATTAATATGGAATGTGATTCCAACTCTCTTTGATGTTCCAAATATACCTGCAAGCGTGACATTTAAACGGAAACTACCAACCAAACGTAATGAATAGACTCCAAAGAAAAATAAAGTTAGTGCTACTTCTGTGTCTTAATATATGGGTGATGTATACCTCAGTTTTAGCTTCTGTGGTGCTGACTGACAGCTCACAGCTGACTTCTGACGGCTTTAAAAAGCTACCAGACCAAATTATGTATCCCTATGCCGAACCATATGATCTGCAAAAAACATGTCTTTAGCAGTTGTCACTTCTGACAGTCAAAATTTTGGTATATACCTAAATGTTGACTGTCAGAAGTCAGCTGTGAACTGTCAGTCAGCACCACATAAGCTAAAACTGAGGTATAAATAAAGTAACTGTAAATGAAAAAAGTTCAACAAACTTTCCAGACACTTTGACAAGTCAAGACGTAAATGAAATACAACAATTGAATAAAGTTATCGGATATTTTAACAAAATCTTGTAAAAAGAAGAGTGCAGAAATTTCTAGATTACGAAAAAAACGTAAGGAACGTAAGATATGTTCTTGCCATATTAATGTCATGGGCAAAATAAAAATAACTAAAAAAAATATAGTGTTGCTATTGACAGATATCGCATTAAGTTTATATTATCGAAGTACTTGACAAAGGAAGCCCTCAATATACTATTGAGTCAAATTAAGATACCTTCGAACAAAAAATGTGGTAAAAGATGGAATGAGAAAACTAAACTATTTGCTTTGAACATGTTATTTTGCAGTCCACAAGGCTATCGATTTTAGTCTAGATATTTTAACTTACCTTCGGTGCTAACACTGCAATAGTTTGTTGAAGGACTAAGACTCCAGTGTGGTGTAAATGAAAACATATTCATATTGTTAAAGGGAAAAGTGCAGCATATGTCTGAAAATGAAAAAAAATTGTTAATGTGTCCATGGATGAAATTTAGTCAATGTGCAATTTGTCATAATTATGACAGCTCCAATGATTATATTCTAGGATTTGAGGATTATGGTGAGAAACGAACATGAAAGATTGCGAACAGTGAACTTTTTATAGTGATTAATGAAATTTTTCCTGAGATGAAACAACTACTATTATATTTTTAATAACGATAATATGAAAGCTGTGGATTTGAACAAATATATTTATTGATGTTGTTGGAAAATTAAAAGAAGTAAGATTTGCAGTAAAAGAGTGTGTGTTACAGACCTAGGATCTAGTTTCGTGGAATGGAGGAAGGATATTGGAATTACAAAGGAAAAGCCTTATTTAATTCATGATGCTGACCAAATTTCTTTCTTTTGTGATACACCTCACGTGCTAAAAAAAAAAGTGTTAGAAATAACTAAGATAAGTATAACATTAAACATGAGTTGGAAAATGCAGGGACTGTAATAGCTTCTGGGAAACACATTTTAACTTTATTTAAGAGACATCAATAGAAAGTACCAATTGGATCCAAAACTGACCAAAAAAAAGTCTGTTTACCTACCACCATTTCCAGAAATAAAAGTTTGTAGTGCTGCTCGGGTTTTAAGTCACACTGTAGCTGTTGCTATTGAAAAACTTGTCGCCTGTTTCACTATAGAGTTTGTGGCTTTTGCCACAGCTGAGTTTTGCCAACAAATTAATTATTGGTTCGACATATTTAATGGTTATTGTGTTAACGGCCCTGTACCCTTAAGAAATTGCATAACTAAAACTTCTAAGCACCTTGAAGTTATTTTAGGAATTGAAGAATGGGTAAATACATGGAAGATTTGTGATTCACAAAATAAGAACGTCACCAATAGAATAAAATTTACTAAAGGGATGTTTGTGAATGAGCCATTAGAAGATAGCGTAAGTGACAAATATTTGTTGACAAGAAAAATAAATAAGGCTAGTGTGGAAAACCTTTTTTTCAGTAATTAAGCACAAAGGGGGATTCCGAAGCAATCCATCTCCGAAGCATTTTATTTCGTCCTTTAATAGTGTAGCGTTGAGTTAGCTACTCAGCTGTGACAACACCACAACTGGAAATTGTGGACTGGGGGCAATTAATTTTGTACATAAGATCTGCACACACACTTAGGGTTTCTTCATTAATGAAGCCCAAAAATGAGAGCTGCGCATTATAGACAATCATTAATAGCAATGCTTTCTCAGAGATTTGGGTGAGCTTATAAGCATGCACTATGTATTTGGGTATATTAAAAAAAAATTTGCAGTCCACAAATGTGATAAATGTAAATCATTTTTAACTGAGAACGACAGTATTGTTGACGAAAGCAAAAAAAAAACTATACTAATTTCAAAAACTATGATAACATTGTTGAATTTGGAAGCTTAGTGATTTGCAAAAATGACGTTTTTACATTTTTCAAAAATTATGAAAATCAGTTGGTATGCGATTGTGATGAATTTGCTAATAAAAATAAATGAGGGCAGTGTTTGACAAATCACTGATGCATTTCCTGCATTTCCAAGTGAATGCTGCCAAGATACAAAACTTTCTCTCATTAAACTATTTGTAAAGATTAGGATATACTACGCTCTCAAATTTATTAACGAAATACTTCAGTCCAAGCAAAGAAAAGACAAAAAAATACTTAACATTAATTAATCATTTGGGGTGCTGACTTTAAGAAAAGTGTGATCATGACTGTACACAGAGCTAAAATTTGATTTTTAATTAAATTTTATTGCCGTTAAAGTTTGCTACCTTTGTTTAAGTTTTGTTATGTATTTAAATTAGCTTAATTTACAACATATTTTATGTAAAGTAGATAAATTAATCAAATTAAAATTCATCTTATTATCAGTGCGTATTTTCCTTGTCGTCCTTATTCACCATTTTTTTACTATTTTGCTACTTCGATTAATAGTTTTGATGTAGCATTTAGACATAAAAAAATATTACTATCTCCATTAGTTTATAGCCCTATATTACATTTTGTTAAGTTACACATTATAAATCAGATATAATTTTGAATGAAATTGGAAAATTTAATAGTGATTTTCTTAAAAGGTTCAACACGATTATTGTAATTAATTTAACGCTCAACTAATATCAAATGCTGTACATTATTTTCCTAGTGATTTGTAAATTCTTCAATTAACGTTTCCTTATCGACGAAATTTAATATACCTGAATAAATAACGTTTTAAACTGATGTTCTAAGTGCAGAGCTATACAACTTAATGGACAGGTCCATACATCTGCTTGCAGGCCACTTGAAGCGCTAGCGTCACGCCGGGTTGCACTTTTCACCACTAGTAAGCTTCACGACTCTATATAGTAGACTCTACTATGATTAAGACCAAAGACTTGTCTCTGACCAAAGAGACGATAATTTATGCGCCAATTTCAAAACAGTAGCCTATCACTTCTTACGTTGGATTAAAAATTAGTATAACTTCATAGTCAATGGATTTTAAGTTTTTGTAAATTAAAATGGACAGAAATTACTTGCTAAAAATACATGGCAGTAAGTAGGTACTTACAATTACATTCTTTTTAAGGAGTTTAACGAAAACTTTTAAATTATTTTTATATTTTATATGTATACAGTCTAACTATTAACATATATTTAAAAAAAAATCATTTCATTCTGTTAATTAATGTTAGGCCTAGTGTTTAAACGAATGATATAAATTATAACTAATCTTATTCTTTTACTTTTAATTATAATTCAAACAAATCATTTGTTTTCAGATCTTTACTTATAATTTATAAATCGTATCTAAATCAATTTTATGTATAGAATAGTTTTGTTTGGTTAGCTATTGAATTGCAAATAACTTTTTGTTAAATAATATGTTAATTTATCTCATTTCGTAGGTATAATCATTTATATTAATAATTTTACTACTAGCGGATAACCTTAACAAATAGTAATATGCGGTACTAAAAATGTGTACCTAGTAGGTATATTATATTAATTCCTAATTTGGAGCAAAAATTTGCTATAGAATAGACTGATGAACAAAAATTATTTGGTCTCGTGGTATAATAGTCAGAGTACCTGACTGATGACCTACATGTCTTGGGTTTGATTCCCTGATGGCATCGTTATTTTTCCCCCTCGAAACGTCAGAGGCGTTAACCTAAGTACTTGTTATATATACGTGGCTGATTTATTGTAATGCCGTTTGTCTGCAACATGTTTAACAGAATACACTTCAGCTTGTACTGAGTTGGACCCCTTTGTACATAAAGTTTTGAAGTGGATAGGCCTACAGTAATTAAAATTATTTTAGAGCAATTATATAACCAGTATTGTATTAAGAAGAGGGGAAAGGGCAGTTGATATTATTATATGTCTCCACCCTCACCAACTGCAAATCCTGGGTGTGAAGAAGAATGTGTAAACACAGACCTGTTAACCAGTGGCGTAAACAGTGATAGAGTGTTGGCCAAGGATCCGAATTTGGTACAAACTAGCTTAAATATTACCATTTGCATCCTTTGAAATCACCTTTTTTCCGGACCCCCAGGCCCCACTTTTTAAGGGGTATCGCTGATTCTCTATATTTATTTATGATCCTTCTTCAAATCAAATTTCCAAATATTACAGTAATTGAAATATATAATGGTGCAATTATGAAAATTATTATGCAAAAAGTCCCACTGGGTGTGCCCCTGATGTTATACATTATTATTGATATTATATTATTGAAAATTCTCGCCATAATATCACATAGTGGTAATGATAAGATATTGTGCCGTATTTAAGTTATAGCCAAGGTGAACAGTTCCAATATGTCGGCTCCTGAGTATCAAATAACGGCCCCATACCCTTTAGATTCCAAATTGACATTGGAATGGAAATCATGGAAAGATTGTTTTATGCGTTTCAGACGTGCTTCAGGTATGATGAAGGAAGAAGAAGACGATAAATTCTTTATTTGATGGGCCCTCAGGCTGAAACTATTTTTCTACCGTTCAAGCTATCATCAGCCGATCAAAATAAGTTTAATACAATACTTCAGAAGTTTTACAGCCATTTTATTCCTACCAAAAACATAATCTTTGAACAAGCACGGTTCCATACTAAGATTCCAACAAGAGGACGATTTAATAAGCGATTATGTTACAGATCTTCATATTGTTGCTCAAGACTGCAACTTTCCTGCCACTTTTTATGACAAAGCCATTAGAGATAGAGTTGTAGTTGGTATTATAGATAAAAAAAATCTCTCATTTAAATTACAATTAGATGCCAAATTAAGTCTGGAAACGGCTGTTAATGCTGGTATACAATCTGAGCAAGTGAAAAAAACAGCAGGAAACTTTAACAGGAGCTAGTCAAGTTGCAGCTGACAAGGTTAATGTTACAAATAAACATAAAAAAAAAAAGGACTTTTCTTTGGTTATGGTAGGAACACTTTTTCTAACGAAGATAAAAGTCAAACTAGAAAATCATGTTTTTGGTGTGGGTGTAGTACTTAATACCCTAGAACCAAATGTCTTGTTAGGAGTGCTATCTGTAATCAGTGTCAATATATAGGGCATTATAAAAAATGTAGATTTAGATCAGGTGATGCTGTTGACATGGAGGACGAGTTAACTTAAATGAAGATGGTAAATTTGTTGGCCTTGCCTCCACAGAAACTAATTATTTGAATGATAAATATTTGGTAAACACCAAATTTTGTGGGAAAGACCTTTCTGCTAAAAATTAATAAGGTGAGATGTCAATATTATGGAAAAAGTACATATGAGGAGACATTTCAATATATTGAGCTTTTGCCATTAAATAAAATCCTAGCTGGTCCAGGGGGCGCTCGGCTCAAAACTATTGTAAGGATACAATGGAAACTCCAATACAAAACTTTTTTTTTTTAGGCATTCTATGTAGTTCAAGGAGCAGATAGAATTCTTCTAAGCCATCATACTAGTGAGAAATTAGGCCGTTAAAGAGGATTTATGGGGTAGGAAAAGTAATTTTGTTCCAAAAACTGTGTTCCCCAAGCTTTTTCAAGGACTAGGAAAAATTGAGAGCCATACCATTTAAAACTTAGAGAGGAGGCACATGTTATTAGTGTTCCTTTACCTTTAAAGAAGATTCTTAAAAAAGAATTGGATAGGATGGTTTGTGATAAAATCATAGAAAAATTCTACAAGCCATCAGATTGGTGTGCTCCCATAGTAGTTCCAAAAGCCAAGGGATCCCCAAGGTTGTGTGTTAACCTGACTAAATTAAATCAACATGTAGAAAGAGAACGTCTCTCTGTACTGTAAACAATATTCGGTCCTAATTCATGTATTCATGAAGATGGCGCAGTATTACGATTCATTTATCAACGTTGCATCCCCTGACAGTAGTTACTAAAGCAGTCAGAGACTGGAAGATTATAACATCAGAGTGTATGTTGATAAGTGTACCTTACTAAAGTCTTCTATTAAATCCCATGGATTTGTCATTTAAGCAAATATGGTATCCCCACATACCCCCCAAAAATGTATGTAATTTTAAAATGTATGCCACTGACATAAGTAACAGAATTGAAGTCATTTTTGTGGTTATTCAAATTCCATGGGAAATTTATACCAAAACTACCATGTTACCTTAGCCAATCCCCTATATAATCATTTAAAAATTGGGATACATTTTAATTTTGATGCAAATTGTGTCAAAGCTTTCAAACAAATTAAGAATACAATGTCATTAGATAGGGTACTTACCTATTTCGATAAAAAGATTTCGTCTACTGATGTCATCCCTTTTGGGTTAGGGGCAATAATATCGTATCGCATGAGCAATGGCATTGAAATATTAACCGCCTTCGCCAATCAGACCTCAAGCCCTAAAGAGAAAAAGTGGACCATAATATAAAAGGAAGCATATGCCATTATAGTCGGCTTTACAAATTGGTTGCTTATCTATTCATCTAAATAACATATTGTCGTCCCTTACTTTGCAATATATGTAGTGCATACAAGTGGGCTTGTTCTCTGCCTGCGACTCCAGAGGTATGCTATTTTCCTTCATATGAGTATGATATTCAATATCTATCAGGAGCAGAGCACAGAAGCACAGACTGTTTATCACGACTATCCATGCCAGACCAAACTTATGATTTTGATGAGTTTACCATAGCCCATAATAATGTACTAAACTACACCTATGAGATACCTAGTGAAAAACTGAGCCCAGAACTCATTCAAGCACTCGAAATGGTTGTTACCTTGGAACCTATTTATAGGTGGGGATATCCACCGCATTAATTTTAATTTTTCCACGTTTTTCTTTTCTGGGGCCAGTGGGTGTGTATGCCCCTATGTCTACGATTCAGAATATTGAAAGAGTTAAACGAGGGACGCATAATAGTGGTGAAGAGTAAAGCACTGGCATGAAGTTATGTGTGGTGGCTTAAAATATATTCGGATATTGATAAAATAATTTCAAACTATTCTTCTTGCCAGCAGATTAACAATCCATATAAGATATCCTTCCACAAGTGGCAATGCCCTTCAGCACCCATGTAAAGGCTCCACACAGAATATGCAAACCCTTTTTTAAAGTTTTTTTTACTATTGTGATGCTTTCAGTAGGTGGGTTGATGTTCAACCTGTGAAATATAACTTCTATGACAACGATTAGACTACTGCAAATTCTTTTAACTCATTTTTGTCTTCCTTATGTCCTTGGACAATGGTCATCAATATACCAGCTCAGAATTCTATAATTTTTGTTCTGAGCTTGGATCAAACAAAAGTTGATTGCACCTTACCACCCCACTACCAACAGTTTCGTTGAGAGGGGAGAATGAACTTACAAGCATCTCTGAAAGCAGCTGAACTTAGTGGAAACATCACTAGCGCGGCTGTAACCCAGTTCCTGGTAGCCTATTTCAGTGGCGAATCCAGACATATTTCTCAGGGAGGGCACAAAAATAATGAAACCCATTAACTATGTAAGAATTAATAGGCTACCATTTTCATTTACATAACATTAATATGATTTCCTGAAAAACATCGCATACAAAAATATATATTTACCTATATACACCTATCTAATTATGCCTTATAACTTGCATTTTTTTACAAGAAATAAATTGTCCTTACCAGGTTAGCTAAGTAATACTTTTCAACTTAAATAATTTTGCTAGCAAAACAATATTATTCTTATATATAAAATTAATTTTAAGAAAAAAACAAAACTCAATCTTAAGTAGGCTTTTAGTCTATGCAGTGAACTAAAACTTCTTTCTGCTTCACAAGATGAACTTGGCAACACAAGTAGTAGACGAACTAACGTTTCGACATTTGAAAACAAATTCCTAACTTCAGGTAACATCGCATGGAAAATGCAAAGAGTTTCCTAACACACAAAAATCTGATTTTGTCTTAGAAACATTTTAAGCTCTACTTCTAAAGAGGTTGTGTCGATCTCAGGGTATTCACTGATATCACTATTCACTTCTCCCGTCAACCAAATATTTTCTAATTTTAAGTTCTGTTTTATTCCTGATTGGTTGGAACCTACTATCCAAACCACTTAATGCAGTGTCAATTATTTTGTAGTATTCCTGCCTATAATATGCTTCAGCAGATGTACACACATATGCTTGAGCCGGACTAGAATATCTCTTTTGTGGCTTCAGAGCACTTGGAACAACAATTGGATGTAGATCATAACTGTCTACCTTTGCTTCGCAAAGTGTAAACAATTGTGAAAACTGTTCATTACTTCTCAAAGCCGCGATGCTTTTTGAAACAACGCAAACTGATTTCACTAGCCTGGAAACTGTTTTATTTCGAGCTTGCAGTCCTGTGTTCAAAATTTCCAGATGAGCTATTATTTCTTTACCCAACAAAAAGCCCAGATATGTTGTTCCACTCTCAAAAAAAATTATGCAATAAGTCACCCCCTTGTACATGATTATTTTCACTCAAATCGTTTATTGTTTTCAATATCAACTAATATTTGTCAACTATTTCCTGTATCTGAGACTTTCTGTATATCCAATGAGTTGGACAAAGCGGCTTTATTTTAGGTAAGTTTCTCACTGGTCTGTTTTCCATCGTCTTCTTGTATATGAACAAATTTTGTTTTTGCCCTCAGTGATTGGCTAAACATAACACCCGAGTTCATGGGCCCACTGCATTGAATTTTTTACAGTACGTGATGCATCACAAGTATATTTCATAATTAAGTTAACACAGTGCGCTCCACAGTGTACAACAGGAGCTAAAGGCTGTTTTTCTGT
Organism: Timema podura; assembly: GCA_033556935.1. Classification (NCBI taxonomy): domain Eukaryota; kingdom Metazoa; phylum Arthropoda; class Insecta; order Phasmatodea; family Timematidae; genus Timema; species Timema podura. Next base: position 29,438,966 of record JAVRXN010000012.1, read on the forward strand.
TATTAATGATTGCACACCCTTCTTGAAACCACTCATATTTTCTGCACTATCATAGGTTTGTCCACATAAAAACGCTAATGGTAATTGAAGATGTGTCATATAGCAGCAATTGCTTCTGCATTTGTACTTCTAGCTTCATACAAACCTAAAAAAACTTTATTGTGCCTCTAAATTTGCATCAATCCAACGAAAACACACACTTTCTTGTTCAAGTCCAGACACATCTCTTATTCTGTCACAAATAAGAGAAAACATAATAGGCTGACTTGTTTTTATTTTATCGCAAATAGTTTTAAATTCTTGTTGTAGCCACTTCATTATTTCAGACAAATCTCCCAACTTTTTGTTTTAAGAGTTGCATTAGGTTCCCTTTGTCATTTGAATGCCCTCTTAAGGCAAGGCCCTGTCTTGCAAGATAATGTATGGAACTAACTATATTTAGTAAACCATCACGTGCATTCTTCTGTTCTGCTGCTTTGATACTGGACTTGGTTTCTTCTATTGGAGATTTTAAGTGTTGGTGACTCAATACAGCTTTCATGTGGGCAGATGATTTTTCATGAATTTTGAATTTTTCAATCGCTTTTTTCTAGTTTTTGAAACCTTTTTCTGCAAATGCAGAATCCATTTTGGTGAATGCTTAAGTTTTATTTGGATACACATACTTATATCAGCATATTCCATCAATATAATTTAATATGTGCAGCCATTTAAAATCATTGAACCAAGAAGTTTGAAATTTAAGACAACAACCTTTCAATTGTTGTGCGGGAAATCTATCGGGGAGAATTCCTGGTTGTTGAGGAGCACTCGTATTACTATTGTCAGTGTCAAGAATAAAAGAATGGCTACCTTCATTATTGTATTCACTCTTAATTTTTTTAGAAATGTCTGCACTTTTACTCCCACTGGTGGAACAGCTTGGTTCACAGTCCAATGAATGCTTTGTTTTGATTAAAAATTTGTCCATTTTAAATTGAAGTGTGCTTCACAACAAAATTAATCTTATAATATTGCTACAGACCTATAGTAAACACCACAAAATAACATATCACAACAATAACATAATATTAATGTAACAGAACCGCACTTGAAAATTATTCAACATTCCCCGACTTTTACAATAGAAAAACTAAATGCCAACTGAGTTTCTGTTCACTAAGTTGTGTGTAGTAGCACTCACAGTTGATAGTTGAGGTTTTGAAAGAATGATGGGATTGGTTAAATAAAACTGCTTTGTGACAGCTCTGAAAACAGATTTAGGGAGAAACCAGTTGACTTGGCAACACAGGCTGGAACTAATCGCTGAAAATATTGAGGAAACATAAAGGGTATGATTCCTTCTAGGAAAACAAAGAGGTCGGAAAGAGAAAGGAACTATTTCCAAGACAAATGTAAACTACAGGTAGTCTTGTCTAATTATTCTCGGAACTTAGAACGTAAAGTGTCAATCATTATTACTAAGAAGTTGGGCTGCAAAATACATACTATCATTAACAAAAATATGTTGTACTAGCATTTTTAACATTGAGATTGACTTCTTTACATCCCCTCTGTGAGAACAAGTTTTTCCCAAATTCAGTACATTATTAAAGGTTTCCTATATGAACAGATTATTGGGGGGACGGGTCTCCTCTTTCAACAATGCCTGTGAACTTGACAATTTTTTGTTATTAATACTGCCTTGTCTACTTTTTAAACAATACTTAATTAAGGCAAAATAAAAGTTCTAAAATTATAACCTTATTAGTTAATTTTTAAATAGCAAATTTCAACCAAATATTTAGTTTTCAAAATAAAACTTGTTATCCATTCCCTTCAGTTCAGGGGTAAGTGGTTGATCTAGTTGATGTCAGGACGACGTTACGCCGTGTTCAGACACATGTGGGTAGGGGAAGGAAAAAGGTCGGCGAGAGTGTTCCGGCAAAGTTAGTTGCGGTGGAACAGAAGGATGTTCCGGCAACGTGAGTCACGCTGAAAAGGAAGGATGTTCCGGCAACGTGAGTCGTCGTGGAACGGAAGGAAGTTCCAGCAAAGTTGAGTCGCAGTAGGAACAGAAGGAAATCCCGGCAATGTGAGTTGCGGTGAGAGGTAGGGTGATGGTGGAGAGAGGGGGGGGGGGGGTGTTAAACAATATTGCTCTTTCGTAACATAAGACAATTTAATAAGCGGTTTCGTATAGGTGGCACACCCGTGTGGGTTACCACTGACTGGCCGAGGCTGACTGACTCCTTGACCGAGGAATTACCATATTAAATACCCTCCACTGCTGCCTGGCCTTGTCCAATGGGAGAAACAGGTGCGTGCAAACTTGAGAGACAGTGCCCATCACGTGAGCCAATAGAGACAGGAGTTCTCTTTGGCGATGAGTGGGTAAATCGTCATGGACGGCTTAGAGAACATGGACTGTGGAGCGGTCCAGGCAGTAGAGAGGATGGATGGCGCGGCCTGTGCAAGTGCGGAGGAAAGGGACAAGAGCCGACTGAACAGTGAGGCACAACAAACTCTTAACTTTACATTTTTATACATTTTCTTAACCTTATTATTCACAAACCAAAGAGCAGTGAATACATTAAGCACATTTGAGTTTTTATTTTAACTACCTACTTCGAAAAAATATAATTTATATCACTCAAATTACATTATTTAAACTCCAGCCATTAGTTGCCATAAAAATACCTAAATATCTTTTAATGGCATTAAATATTTTAAAAAAATATTCTCAGTCTCAGGTAGTTTATTTGGCAGTGTCAATTTTTTGGAAATAAAATATAAACAGATTTGGTAGCTTCAACCAATTTACTATACTTGTTTTGTTTTTTAAATATGAAACTTTGAAATACTCAATCATCTAATATGCACTCATTTAACTTAGAAAATATATCTCTAAAGAAAACCTCTTTTCACTTTATGAAGTACATGTTTCTATCCATCTAACTTCCAAAGTGAAGTCTATTTCACTAATATCCAATATTAATAGTATCGTGTACAAGCAAAAATAACATTCTCAAAACATAGAACAAAATGGTTTATACCTTTATCTTTAATGTCTCCATCAACTCCTACGGAAATAATTTGTAGGGAGTATTAAAACAAAAAGTATACATAACTCAACCCTTCAACAAACACCTTTATTTCAAGATCCATTCAACTTAAATAAATTAAGTATTAGATTTTAATGTTTAGCTTACATTTCAAACAAACGACTTAAAAGAGAAATAAGATATTCAAAAGCATAAATCATTAAATATATTCTAAATTCTATATCCAGTACAATTAATATACAATTATTACATCTTGTCTAAATTTAATAACATGTAAGAAAAGTAATATAATAGCAATACATTAAATAAAGAACAAATTGTTGGTGAAAAAAATATTTAGAATCAGCAAATTAAATTATTTTTCTTGGCACAAGCTGAAAATTTTTGAAGTGTTTGCTTAATATCTATAATAATGAGTTTAAATGTTTGTTCTCACAAAATTAATAATATGAGGTTAATTTGAAATGCTTTACTTAATAGTTTACATTTTTTATAGCCTCATTTAATTAAAGGGTATTATAACATTTATAGCTTCATTTAATGAAAGGATATTTATCCATTTAACTAATGACATAAGTGAAAACCTAAAGACATTATTCGAGTTGAAATAGCTGATTCATAGAACTGTAAGGCACACCGAGGGCCACAATACTATGACACTACTTTATTTTTGTAATCAGAAAGTTACCCGAAACTGCTGAAGTTTTTATACGGGGCTCAGCTTCATAATTGGTGGGACTGTTACTAATTCTCAAAACTAAATGGTGGTGAATGGACATGTCTATCTATGGTCAACTAATCGCCTGTTAAAACACAAGTTAAGTAATTCTTTATCACACCCATGTATTCTTTGTTAAGGAAAATAAGTTTGTACAAATCACTGAGAAAATGCTTGCTCTAAATTTCTGACAAATTAAAAGAAACAAGTTAGCTACTTAGCTAATAAAACATATTTACAATTATTACATTAAATTAAAAAGGAAATCAAACACAAAATGGACATGGGTTTTAGTCAATAGATGCCATACTTATAAATTTATCTAAGAAATTATAATATACATTTTTAGGAAGAAACCATCAAACTAGTATGATTTGGGCTTTATCGATGTTCTTACAATTTGATAAGTTATATTATCTTGTTATTAGTAAAATTGTCTAATAAAAATATTTTTAACCGTTTTGCAGCTTATATGAATCAAAGCAAATCTTACATTGTGTGTAAGCACCCTAGAATCTTACTGAAATGTAAAGGAAATAATATAATCACATAAAATTGTCCAAATACAGTTAGGCTGGTCACAAGTTACTATTCATTTACACGATTCTTAGATAATCATTACAAAACAGCCCCTGAGTTTATAAAGTCAACAAGGACAATTTCTCAGAATATCTTCATCATAAAGTTCATCATTTCAAAAGGTGAAGCATGATAAGACTGCTAAATGCTACAGCTGTTATATTTCTTAGAGCTCGACTGAGTTTAACTAGCCATTTCGTCTTTGAGGAGTGCCTTCACTTCGATAGTTTTAATATTCAGGCTCACCCAATAAATAGCAGTAGCATAGTTCCGATGTACAGGTTTCTAGTTTACTAGTCGCTAGTCACTTATATTCATCTTGGCAGCCCCATAGTAGTGACCATTATATCATATCGAATGTGCAAAAGCCCTAACTTTATAACAAAATTTATTGCATCTCAAATGATATAAAGTTTAAAAAAAAACCTAGTTTGAATATTAAAGAATATACTTCACTAAGTTACTCCCGCTGATTATTGCTTGTGGATGGAGATCAAAGGCCTTCTTTATCAGAAACACTTTGGTTGCATCAAAAGGTATTTGAATAATTTGTTTTATCACGAGATTGTTATACATTCATTAGTCGGCAAGTATTCGTTAACCAGGTTGAAAGTATGTTGAAATTTTAAGGTAATTTTTGTTTAGAGGATATCAAACAATGGGGGAGGTGGGAAACCTCATTCATATTGGTAAGTCACATAATGCTGGATGTTGTTTACAATATTAAAACTAGACTTTGCTGTAATGTAACTACATTAAATGTTAAAAAAAAAAGAGCATTCAACCCAAATGGGTAGTAAGACGCTGTGCTAAATAATAATAATAATAATAATAATAATAATAATAATAATAATAATAATAATAATAATAATAATAATAATAATAATAATAAATGTTAAAAAAGTTCAGCACTGCTAACAAATTTATTTTTGTAAAACAACTTTTCTAGTCTATGTTTTCTCTGGATCGTGTGATGGATACAAGTTTTACTGCATCAGTTGGGCATCTAGACCCCAATACCTAAAACTCATTTACCAATGTGTATCTTCCCTCTCACCAAACTATGCCCTGCTCTAAAAAAAAGCTGTCGTGCAAAAACAAGTTATGATCAACAAATATGAACAAAACTGAAGCGAAAGTCGCCAATGGAAAGCATAGTTTGTACTGCAATAGTCATCACAACACTTAATGTGATATATTTGATAGGTGAACAAGTTTATTTTTTAAATTTTTGAATATGTCTTCTATCTATAGACAAGTGTTGATCTGGCCTACGAGGTGCATGTTATCAGAGGTTCAAGAACCTTTCTTTTTGTAGCGCCACGTCCTACTACCCATTCAGGTTTCACGCCTATGTAATAATTACACTAATATTAGGGATTAGGAGGGTTGAATTTAGAAGAAGTGTTCCCGCATTCGTGTGGAATGAGTGTGCAAAACCATTTAGGAAAAACTACCCTTAGTATACCGACTGGGATTGAACCTCGATCTATCAGTTTCTGGTAGTCTAGTCTATTGCTAGAGTTGCGCTTAGGAACCATGCAGCCACCGAGGCTGGTTTCAAGAGCTATTATTTGTGTTTAAAGACATATAAAATAAAATCATCCATAGTGTCATAAATTCGACACATTAGCTAAGCCGGTAATGTGTCTGCCTAATGAATTAAGGGTCCCGGGCTCGATTCTCGTCTTGACCAAAAAATTTATCATTGGTGAAATTAGGTTTAGGATTATAAGGCATATGAAGCTACGATAGGCCTAGCAAGCCGGTAGTGGATATAAAAAACTAGTGTCATGAACATAAATAAAAACTTAAACTATTCAAAGTAAAGAAAAAAGCCAAGAAAGCTATGTCAATCGAGATAACATATCCACGTGAGAGTAAGGACGAAACAACAGAACAATGAGTGAAATGTAAAGGCCCTTTCACACTTAGTGAACTAATCTTTTGTCACGTTTCTTGAATGAAAGAGCACTTGCGCTCTTGAGTAACAAGGTGGTGGAGTTTTTGTGATAGAAAGAGAGTGGGACGGAGGAAACGTTCAGGTTAGAACCTATACATCCATTTTAAAATTAACAATAGATTTTTTTGAGGTAAGTGCTGATGGGAAGGTATGGTGCGGCTTTTAAAGGTTGTAAGTGACCTAAAATAAACGAACCTAAACCATCATTAAGGCCTGATGCAAATGTTTTAATATCTTATTAACACGACCTGAATTTTGATAACCTAAAATTATCAAAAAATGAGCTGAAAAAAAAATTGCTTTGCATTTTCCAAAAATGACTTTAAAATATGAACAAAACTTGTAATAAATGCACATAAATAAATAAAACATGCATTTTACAAATCTAAAATTCAATGAAAAGCCATAAACAAATATGCTCTTGCGTTCTGCTAAATACAACAGTGATTTACAAATATTTGCTTCATAAGTAATACCCCCTCCCAATGCAACCCTCTACAGCCTAGTTGCAGTGTCTCATGAGGAATGTATATTTTAAAAGCATGCAATCAAAAAGGATACATTCATTACCTACATAATCTTCTAATTCTGACAATTATGTTATGAAAATATGTATGTATTGAGCACTATGCATCTATAAAATATCGATAGTATTTGAAAAATATACATAATTAACATTTACTTTACATCCATTACTGTTTCCCGCCTGTGGTCTAGGTCACTATTTTATTCAAGCCATATATTTCCCACTACCTGCTTGCAAGGCCTGTTATAGCTTCATATGTCTTATAATCTAACTTAAGACTAAGAAAGGCATAACATCTAGACCCCGGCCATTAATTAATCACAATGCAAGTGTAACCCCACACTTCACCAATTATACATTTTTCGGCCATGCCGGGAAATGAAACCTGGGACCCTTAGCTCAGTAGACCGACTGATCTAAGACATAACCAACATGAGTTCCTTAAAATGATCTAAAAATTCTAAAATTACTCAAAAATTATTAAATTAAGACAATAACCAAGAAAATATTACCTTAAATTCTAAAACAACAAAAAATTACCTAAAAAACAAAATTTCTACAACAAGGGGACAGAGTTTATACTATAATGGGATGTATATTAGAAATAACAAAATAGATCCTTACAACAACTAAACTTTAAATAGTTGATAAATTGCATTATTTCAGGAATACCAAACATTGTTGACCATCCTACCTACACTACTCAGAGCACTTAAAATTATTTACATCATTAGAATATCATATTATAATATAACATTGAAAGTAAAGACAAAACACTGAGATTCCAAGAAAATAATCTGTAGGCCTATAAGTATTTGTTACCTACTAACTGTTTGTAAAATATTGTCATATTATAATATAACATTGAAAGTAAAGACAAAACACTGGGATTCCAAGAAAATAATCTGTATAAGTATTTGTTACCTACTAACTGTCTGTAAAATATTGCCCTGTATATGTTTAGTAATTTTATCAATGTAAGCTTGTATTATTTGTGTTAAATATTAAGTGGGGATGGGACCCTCAAATCCTTAAGGATATTAAAGTTTGGGGGATTCAAGAAAATTTCAGATTCAAGACTAAAATTCGCAAAAAAGAAAATTCTTCAATTTTTAAGTGAAATTTATTTTAGAGCTCTTAATACTGCTTATTGATGGTTCAGAACCAATTATGTAAAGTGGTCAGGGTTTTAGGCACTTAGCTCTCAACCATTTGCTTTATATATATTAGTTTGCCATTGTTGTTAATTTAATACCACTCTTAAAACCAATAAATTCATTATGTTTGTAATAGGCTTGCAAGTACCCTATATTTATAATATTCAAAGACATTTAATAAAATTTTACATATTTTTAGAGTACTAAACTTATAGTATATTATTGTTTTCCAATCAGTAAGGCCTATTTTAATAAATAGCCTTCAGCATCTTCAATGTATTATACCTTTCTAGGCCTAATTTAACCTTTATATTACTATCAAATGTTTAATTATAAGAAAGTCTGGGATTTAATGTTAATTATAAGTTGTTCAAATCATAACCAAAGTTGTAAGCAATATGTTTTAAATTTCTATTCATTAACTTTATTTTTAGGCCTTTAACTTTTAAATTTAGTAGTTTTTCATTCTTGTAAAGTCTTTGTTGAAATTATAGCGTCATCTAAATGTATTTCTTTTAACTTTCATTTTTGAGCATCGTGCTATTTTATTTTATCTGTACCTGGAAGCTGTGAGATGCACCTGTCTGTGGCTTCACAGTGGAGAGGGAGGTTTGGCGCAAACAGCTAGCCAATCAGCACATCTGATTTAGCGTCTGTGCTTGACACTATGGGGAAGGGAAGCGTCAGAGACAACACACTTGCCGGTTAGCATGCGAACTGATAAGACTTATAATAAGAAGCACGGATAGTCTAGTTCTATTTAGGTTGAACAAGGAGGGTTTAGAGATGGGTGGGAGAAAATGGAGACCATGTGGCCAAATCACCACAACATTAACAATTTATCATGTATTAAGTTTTTTTTTTCATTATGTAACCAGTGGTTTAAAATGTCTATTAATTTTTCTCACAAATAAAATTTCCGCATCTATTTCATAAAATTTAATTTATTTAATCGGCTATGTTCTCCACCCCCACCATTATCTAACCCCGAGAAGCTCTACTAAACCCATTAGCTGCTGCAGACAATATCTGTAGAAGAAGACGGAGAAGAGACTGGAGAGTTTCGACTGATTAGAATTATAATTATAAGATGAACTTACAATCAAGCTCCAGACAAGTAATTTAACACTTAACTGAATGTATAAATGTTATAATGAATGGATTATAAAAAAAATGTTAACATTTGGTCATTATTTGTGTTTTCTATTATTCTATTATATTTATATTTCCTCTTATGTTTAATATTTTTTTTCAAAATTCGGATTTAAAGGTAAAGTGGAAAAATCAAAATTGCAAAATAGTGAATTTGACCCAACTCTAAATCTAAGCCAAGTTTATAATATATTACTATCTTTTTATAGCCAAGAATTTTCTAATGTTTCAAGAAAATGAGACATTTTTATATGTGTTTAGTAGAGATGCCACTATTTTGTGAAGACAAATCTTAATTTACATTTGTACCCGGAATTTCTAATTTGAGTCTTGGAAAAAATGATGAATATAAAAGGAAATAGAATATAATTATATACTATAAATTGAAATAATAATGAGAATACATGTGTTGTAGAGATAAGAATTGAAAGGAATGGTTCAAGTTACAAGGAGAAATCTAACAAACAAATTTCTTTTTAACATTGACAGCTTTTTACTCATCTATGAAAAGTAAAAGATTAAATTAACACACCGTGTACATTACTTTTGAAGGATTAACTCATATTAGAAATTAAGATATTAAAATTATGTTTTAAAAAAATCATAATTTTTTATGACTTTATGTAAATTAATAATTTAATGATTCAATGACTAGATTAAAGGTACGGAGTACTAACACTAGAGTAATAAAACTTATTGATAAGCTAAAAAAACAGCCTCTAAAATAATGGCCAATAAAAGTATACATCTTGCCCCCTGAGTTTGGCTACAAATAGACATGGACTTTTAAAAATAACATTAATTATTATGCTCTTTATAGTTATTTTATTAAACTTATAGATGGGGGAGGATAACATTAGAATATATCGGATTCAATAATAATGGAAATTGATAAAAAAAAAGTGCAAAATTTAAGAAGACAGTTTTTGTTTTTGGTTTATCAATTTCCATTATTATAAAATCAAGCAATAAACTTTCGAGTTCCTAATCCAGGGAGTAGGCATGTCAAACTCGTTTGCTCTTAAGGGCCATATTGAAAATTGAAAATACTTTCTTATGAAAAATTACTCAATTTTAAAATCCTTACTATTATATACAAACAAAATTAATATCATATAAAATGTTAAGACTTAGTTTTTGATAATTGAAACTTTTTTCCAGCAAGGATTGAGTGTTTACTTTTTAATTCTTGAATTTAAGTCACTTCATAATTTATAGCAAATGGTGTCCATAGAATGTGATTCATTAGTGTTTATTCCTATCCTTAAGAGAAAACAATCATTCTTATGTGCTGCCAAACAAGGCACATATTTTGTGAGCAAATTTAACAATTTTATGGAATTGTGCTTGGATGAGTAAAGAGTAAAAAATTTACTACATCAACCACAATTGCTAGATACCCCTAAATAACCAATTTCTGAATGTGATAATCCCAAATTGTGTTCCCCTACAGTGTTTATAATAATATGAATAGAGCTGCATTTCATATCAGTTCGTCAAAAGGTCCGCAGGCTGCACATAATCATGGATCGGGCCTGCCACATGCGGCCTGAAAGTTTGACATGCTGCCATAGAGCAATTAGGTAAAACTTTGTTGTGAATAATTAAATCAGTTTGTTCTGAAACATCCCCAAATGATATATAAGAAGTGCACCAGTATTAAAAAATACTGATTGACACATGATTTAACATGATGTCCAGTCAAACTATGTTTTAAAATTCCCTGAGCTTTCAGTTTTCAGAGCACTTTATATATAAATATATTAAAACATTATTTTACTAAGATCTTAAATTAATGCAATAATATTTTTAGACACATACACATTTTAAATTATGTCACACTTATCAAGGAATTAGTATTTCTAAAGAATGAACTATTGGGCAGTGCGATATAAGTTTTATTTCAGTGAGATCATTTTGAGCCATTAAAAAAAATTAGACTTAAGCCAGTACATTTTTAAAATGTTGTGAGAAAACACTCTTTTTTAGTTTCTTTTTCCTGAAACTTAATCTAATTCTAACGCATGCACATGACCAAGGCTCAACTTTGGCTAAAGATGAGTGGAAGAAGGGTGGAAAGACGATACTAAAATCGCATGTGGATCTTGATAATTGAGATTTGTATGCTCAACTGAGTTTAAAGAGATTTGCGGTGAATATTAAATGGAAAAAAATGTTATTTTAGCTATTGTAAATAAAATTTGCGTACTTTTTTTTAGTGAATAGGTAATAATTACAAAAAATTCTCCAACTTCCATGAATTTTCCCTAACCAAACAAATTTCCTAACATTTCCCTGTTTTCCAGGTCATTAAACACCCTGTTTGAAGTACATTAGTTTACATGGAGAAATTTAGTCATCTAAATAGAAACTTTAAAATCAAATATCAACCTCTATTACAATTCATAATATTCAGAAAAATCCATATACACAACATTAATTCGCATACAAGAACATATTCATACACAAACATACCTTACACCTCTGCTAACTCATGAACACACATACAAACCACATGGTAGATTGTTTCTACACATGAAAAAAAAAATTGTTACATAATAGAAAAAATATGCACATTATTTAAAACAAATATAACTATTTCAAAATTAAAATTTAGTTTTTACAATTTTTCGTTGCTTTCACATTCATGTATCCATCCCAATGAGGTAGTACAATTTAAAATTAATAAAGTGGCAGGCACTTGGGACTTATTATCTATCAACTGAACTTATTGATAATAAATTGATTTGAACAACTCCTCAACATGAATTCCATCCTCTTGTCAAGACATTCATCAAGTAAAAACTTTACATAAATTGGGTAAATTTATTGTTTATCCTTTGATCACATTCGTGTCAACATGTCAAGTCCAAACGGGCAAAACTATTTTGCCATGAAGTGTCTGTAAAATCACCAAATAAAAGAAATGTTGAGTTTAATTTTACCTTACATTTTACTTAAAGAGAAAAAATAAACTAATAAGGGTCTGCTAGTACTAAAAAATTGGAGTTTTATTAGAAGCTCAAACTAGATTCAATTTCTTTTATATCAAAATTGAAAGATTTGAGTACCTAGAATTTTGTATATTTTTCTCAAAAATTCCAGTGTAATTAATTTTATTCTATTCTAAGATATAATTTCAAAGCAAATAGTCTCCTTCAATATTTACTTTTGTAACAAAAAAAAATTGTGCAATTATAATGGATTTATCAAAAAATTTGAATTTGCATAACTATAAAAAAATTTCACAAAATAAATAAATAATGTAATTCTAAAAAAGTTATGTTTGTACTTATTTGTGTGTACTATACATCTCAAACTCGAGTTGAAGTGAAAAATGCACACTCACACACCCCTAATAATTAAGTGAAGAAAGGCTACTTGGGGAAAGGGGCAAAATTGTGAGAAGAATCAAATGCACAAATGTGACATCATCTTCCTTACTTCTGTCTTTTATAGTAGAAAGATAGACACACACACATATAAACTCAAAGTTTTTTTTATTTTTGGCCCTATTGCCTTTATCAAAAAAGAGAAGGGAAACAGAGAAGAAAACACTGACCTACTCGATTTTGAATTTGAATGAACTGTTTAAAGACACTTTGGCAAAGTGAAGTTAGAGAAAAAATAAAATTTCTTACACCTTAAGCTGTAGAAATACAATCCATCTACTTGAATGAAAAATAAAATCTCATATTATACTTAAATGAATAATTGAAATTAAAATTAGGATAAAAAAATTATAGCAATAATTTTGAAAATATAGTAAGATTAAAACAAAAATAAAATCTACAGTATTATGTATTTCAAGGAGATAATTATTTATCTTATGTTGAAGTCTGGTATAGTGGTAGGAAAGCACAGTATATTATGGTAGTTGATAAGAAAATAAAACAATTATTGCATGATGGCTTGGAAATGTATAAGACAGTGTAGAAACACTGTATAATAATGTAAATTGATAGTGAAGGAAGCCAACCCGAAAGGATATTTAGGTTAGGCCTAGATAGGAACACATTTCTTTCTTAATTTCTTCTTACACTTTTCAAAGTTCCAATTTCTTCACAATTTTACAGTTATACCTTGTTTTGAATTTTTGGAAAAAATCCTTTTTCGTAACAAACATAAAATCCAATAAAGGTAAAATGGGACTACATGCTTGAAGAATGTAAGGTGTTAGAAAAAATGAAGAGAGAAATAATTGTGTTTGTTCCTTTCTAGGGCTAACCTAAATAGCCTTTCAGGTTGGCTTCCTTCACTATCACTTACTTTAAATTAGTGGCACAGTAGTCTCTCAGAAACTTGACATTCGTATAACTCGACACGCGCATGTGCACAAAGTTGTTGGTGCCAGTCAGTTTGTTTGTGTAACTCAAGTGGAACAGTCGTGCTGTGGTGTTTTTACAGGTACTGTGGCTGTTAGTTTTCCATTCAATAACATGTTATTCGAATCAATACAATATTATATGTACAGTACTGTACTGCATTTCTGTGTATTACATGTATGTATGTACACCATTATATTAAACGTAATATATTGTACTGTCATTATATTAACTGTTACTGTACCATACAATAACAGTGACAACTGTACTTATAATATTCAATATTGTCTGCGATTCATCCTTGTTTAGTAAACATGCATCTTATGCAAGTTCTTTCATAAAACTCAACACATCTCAGTTTACATTAGGTGAGTTTCTGAGACTCTACTGTAGTTGATAAAGTTACTTAAACAATTTAAATATATGCATAAATCAGTATGATATCTGTAGGTATCACTTTTGATAGATATTAACAATATCAATAAAACAATATAGTAAAATAATATCAATGTTGGTTGAAAAGAAATATGTTTGAAAATTTCTTAACTGTTTTCTAACCAAAATCAGGGTATAGTAATCCTGACTTGTAATTCATTGGTGAGCCAGTTCCCTCTGTCTTAAGTGAACCTGCGAGAGAGAGAGAGAATAAAAAATCACCATTTTGACACGTCACAAAAACCTGGATAAGCCTGTACCCATCCATACTAATGCTCACAAGAATTACTTTCAAACTTGCTACAACATTAAAATATTTAGAGTATTCCCAAAACAGTGCAACAGTTCTCATCTCAAGATAGTGGGAACTGGCTTACCAATAGATTATCAAGTCAAGAATACCACTAGGTCTCAACATAGATAGTTACTATCTCCAAGAGATACATAATGCTGTAGCTTTTCTTTAATTCTATTTTATTTCATTTGTGAATTTTATCCTTCCCACCTTTTCCCCTCTTTCCCTAGGTAAGGCTTTCTTCACAGAATTTTCAATCAGTTTCTTCATATTTCCTTATTTTTTAAATTTCTACTATGGTATAATCATTTAGCCATTGGACCTCCTCATTGTCAAACATTTTACTTGAATAAAATTTTTTGTCTTTTCATGTTGATGAGTTTCTTTCATCCTCTTTCACTCACACTTCAAAATGGCAGTAGTTCCAACAAACATTATTTAATAATGGGCCCATCGACATTATTCGTCTTCGAACTCAAGAACCGTATTCAATTCTGCCTGTACAGATAGCCCGTTTTGGTTGCAACAGATTTAATTAATTTCTGGGACATTTTCTTACTGACACGTTTTTTCTTCTCCTTTTTCATTTTTTTCATTCTAGGTTTATGTAAACCACTTTCTGTTCCTCGACCTTGTTTCTTTATTACTTTATTCCTTGATTCAGCTTGTTTGATACCTTCTATTGTTATCATATGACTTATCATTTGCTTATTTTTTGAGGAACTTCTTTAGCTGCTTGAAAAGCACTTTGACCAGCAAAGTTGGGCTCCAAAGAATCTGCACCGGCCTTGACTAGAGTTGAAACCATCTCAGTGTCATCCATTTCCACAGCGTGGAATAATGGATTGCGCCCGCTTTTGACGTCCTAACAAAAATAAAACCACAATCATTAGAAACTGACAATAAAGGACAAAGGATACCGTATTTCACCGCATATTTTATGCCTAATTTTTATGGGAGGAAAAGTGGATGTAACTATTAGGTGAAGTTTAAAAAAAATTGTATTGCTTAGTAATTAGTTACTAATTAAACGTCTTTGGTACAAGTTTAGGGTGCACAGCATACTCATGAATGTACAGTTTAATAAAGTCCAAATTGATGCCCATCATTTTTTTTTTTGGTGAAAGTTCAGTAGGTTTCCACCAATCTCGCACAACTTTTCCCTGACCGAAAACTCTTATTCTGCAGCTTTGTTACCATGCTTGTTCAAAAACACAATCACTTTCGGCTTGAAGCACGCAAAATAGTTTTTATGTTTACCCATAAGGAAAAAAAAAAGAAGCTACAAACGTTTATATATCGCTATCAGATAAATTTTCTAATTTAGCTTGCACAGGAAAATGTGTGTCTTTACCATATCATGTGACTTACGCTTGGTAGCTTTGCCTGCCCACCCACTCCCCTTGCTATAAGCCATGCAACTCGGCTTTCGGAAATATACCTACTTACAATGTGCATGCACTGAGAATTCTAGGTCTGCAGTGCGCGAGAAGACAAATGTGGATCCAAGGTAAACAGTTATGGACCTTTGGTGGAAGTGGAGTGAGTGAGCAACAAGTAGCTTGCTTCTGTTTACCTCTTATATTGACATGACGAACAAAACTATACCTTAGGACAACCAACCATGCAATAAAATTTTATAAACTAATTTTTAGACTAAAAAACCAGGGTGTGACGACTATGTAGTGAAATATGGTAGTTAGAATAACATGTCATTAACATATTGGACCCAATGTAGTTTTCATCAAAAAACGTTATGCTGTGCATATAATAAAAGTACAGTTTCGGAAGGGCTATATTTATTTAGAAGAAAAACATAACACTGTATTCAGGCCAATATGGTAATTATTTAATACACGCTTTCAAGCATTGTACATACTAAAAATTGATATAAATACATATTATAACCACCAATTTATTGTTTTCAGTTTGATGTTTTTTATCCTGAGATAAAGCTAGATTTTTAAATCTAACTTATTAAATTTGCATACATAAAAAAAATCTCTTTAGCCAAAAATATACATTAAACTTGTAAAAATATATATTTTGAGAGAATCGTATGAGTGGCTACATAGTCTAGTGCCTCTTTCAAAATATATTGGATTGCCAGTGATGTGGAGCCAGGGAATTTAATCTGGTCGAGTGTATTGAAGTTATTTTATTCTAAATGGTTTCCCTCTCTATCTCCATACAAATTTGTATATTTTTAAGGAAAACATCTTTTCGGGGTGCATACAGGAAGAATGTTGCTATCCATCTTTCCTAAGCCTCCACACAAATGTAAGATCGTTTCCTTTAAAAAATACTTTACTCATTCCTATTCCATTAGTGTAAATATGTGTGGATAGCCTGAAAAAAAACCTTTAATGGTGTAAGAGGTAGCATAAAGGATTTATTTTTTTCAATAATAAAAAAAAAAATTTTGGAATTGAATAGAAAACCTTATAGATCTATAGTATGTATATAGAACCCACCATTCATCTGTAACTATTTAAACTATTTCTTAGGGCTAGACCAATTACCAAAGTGATTTGTTTGTTGTCGATCATGCATATTTTCAATGCTAGATAGGTTACAAACTTTCTATTGAAAATTAATACCTCATATAATAGCCATTACCACAAGAATACTATGCATACAAAAGTGATGTATTCATTTTTACATTAGAACTAAAATATCCTTAAAACTTAGTTTCTCACCAAATGAATTAATAAAAATTGTTTAAGTAGTAAAAGTTATTACCTCAAAAAATATAGAAAAAATAGATCTACAATAGACTTGATCTTTGCCATATGACAGTTGATGGAAAGAAGGTATGAATGTGGAAAAGACTTGGCAGTGGTAGTGTGGAGAGAAATATAGTTTGGAAACCAACAGAGGAGGTCAAAGTGGAAAGAGGAGTTGTAATGGGAGAGAAAAGCATGTATGAGGATAAGAGGAGGTGTGTTAAGACAAAGTGTGAGAGGACAAAGTGGTTCCAAATAAAAAATGGAATGAAGCAGGAGAGTGTCCACTCACCAATACTATTTGTAATGATAATGGAAACGTTCATGAATAAAGTGGCAGGAAAACTCATAGAGGAAAGAATGAAAGCCATAATGTTTGTTAATGACTTGATGGTATGGGGGGAGAAGGAATAGTAAGTACAGGAACAGTTACAGGAATGGGATTAGGAAGTGAAAGATTGTGGAATGAAATTTAACATGGCAAAGTGTGACATGATGGTAATGGCAAGGAAGAAGATAAGGCCTAGTAAAGCTCTAAAGATGGATGGAGTAAAGCTAAGAAAAGTACAGAACGTAAAACATCTTGGAAGCGTGATTGAGGCGAAAGGTGGAAATAAAGAGGATCTAATGAGAAGAGGACAGTAAGGAGAGTTGTTCTATAAGTGTGTAAGAGACCTACTATGGAGAATAGAAATGCCCTTGAAGTGTAAGGAAGGCATACTTTGTACCCATTGTCACATATGCAACACAAAAATGGACAGTGAATGTAAGAGAGACTAGGAAAGTGGAGGCCATGGGACTGAAGTTTGTGAGGAGCATTTTAGCTGTCACAAGGAAAAACAAGATTAGGAATGAAGCTATCCAGGAAAGAGTAGGAGTACATGAGATAGTAGCGGAAGTAAGACTGAGATAATATAGGCATATAGTGAGGATGGAAAAGCAAAGGATGCCAAAGAAAATTATGGAAATGAAATTTGTAGGAAAAAGACCACAAGGTGGGCCAAGAAAGAGACAGGAGGAAAAGATAACAGAAAGTGTGCAAGTAAGAAGAGAAGAATGGAAGTAATCAAAGGAGGAAGAATGGTGGAAGGAGAGAGGAAAATGGAGGCATTTTATTAAATTGATCAAGCCACAGGCTAGAAAGTGTTGATGATGATAATGATTATGTTATATGGAAGAAGGTACAAGAAAGATTGAGTGAAACATTTCCTTTGGTTGTTCTTTATGTCATTCATTCCTTCTACACGTTCCTATCTAAGTGACCTATAATTCTTCACCAATTTCCTTTTTCTCTTTTTTTTTTGTTTCCTCTTTTACTAAGTTGGGTTGTGGGTTTCACACTCATTTCTAACGAGTTTCAAAAGAAGGAAATCTAGGTCAGGGGTTTGGCCGGTAACAATCAATTTTCTTCAAGAGGCAGCCATTAGCTCTTTGAACTATCACAGCAATATAAAGTGTAAATTGTGTTCTTTCTTTCTGTTTTTTTCATTGCTAAAGCCATATTCTGTTAATTCCGTTTATATGTTTCTATCCACCTTTCTTATATCTTCTTCCAAATATGGCTAAATAGTTTAAAATAATTTAATTATGTCTTAACCCGTTTCGGTTGCTGCGTGACACTAACACGCTACTCTCACAGTATACTAGACTGCTAATGACAGGGAGATCCAGGTTTGACTCTCAGTCGGGTGTATCGAGGGTGGTTTTTCCAATATGATTTTCCACTCACCCTCCATGTAAATGTGGTCACACTTCTTATAAATATAACCTCCCTAATCCCTAAAACATTGAGCGTAATTAGTACATAGGTGTATAACCTGAACAGGTAGTCAAAAGTGGTACTTGAAAAAAAATATTTTATTTTATTTTTGAAAAACCAAAAGTTAAAATAAAAAAATGTTCATACAAAACCAAACTTAAAATAAACTTAATCAATATTTATTTCATTACATTTAGCATCCATATTATTGACATCTTAATTCAAGGTCCAAAGAAAAGTGACTGCAATTTAATTAGCATGGAGAGAGGATGGAAAAACAACTGTGATAAATCAAACAAGGAAGATTACTCTCAGATCACCCTAACAAGCTTCAAATCTTAACTTCCCTCACAGGACCTCAACCAGAGAGTTTAATAGACTTTATGAAGCGGAAATAAATGAGTATGGTTAGCTTTTAGCTCACACTCAGTTAAATGGTTTTCTACAGGAGAAGTGCCTTCATGTTTTTTCAAACTATAGGACCAGGTAAATTATTTTTTGGAGCTGAAAAGTGTTAATGTCTGTGGAATGTCGTTTACTTAAGGATCCAGATTGAATTTGTGATTTAGCGTTTTTAGTGGATAAATGTTAAGTTAAGGCTCAAAACTCACATTAGTATTGTATGGATATGTAAAGTTCACTTAAATTTTCTTTTAATTTCTGGTGAATAAATAGTTTTTGTTATAATAATTAACTTTATTTTTTTCCAATATTATGTTAATGATTATAAAATTTTAATAAAATGACTGGTTTACACATACATGGATTTATTATTTTAGAAAATACAGTAGAATAAATTTATACTATAATTATTATTATTGTTAGTAAAAAAAAAGCAATGAATATTATTTTCTTAGCCCGATTTCAAATATTTTAGGTAGAAATATATTTGGCATGGGTGGGGGGAGGATTGGTTATAGTGGCTCATCAAATGATTTCTAACAATTTACTGGGCCTAGCTTGGGAAAGGTTGGCCACCCCTGTCTTTAGACCATCCAGACAATGAAATGGGTCTGGTCTTTATTTTTTTAGCACCACGTCTCACTACCTGTTCAGGTTATACACATAAATACTAATCATGCTATTGAGTCAGCCATGAGGAAGGTTGAATTTAGAGGAAAGTGTAGTCACATTTGCATGAAGGTAGAGTGGAAAACCATTTTGGAAAAACCACCATCAGTACACCCAGCCCGGATACAAACCCCATCTCCCCGTCATCATCGGCAGTCTAGTCTAACATGAGAGTGACACCCTAGAACATGAGGCCACCGAAGCGTGTCTGGGCTCTATTATAACTTGTAGCAACTGTTTATACTTAACAAGATATCAAATAGTGATTCCCTATTATATTATGAAGCTCTGTGTGTGTGTGGGGGTGGGGGTGGGAGTTACATTGCTTAGACCAACAGCAAAAGATGCGAAACACTGTTTTAGACTGATTGGCCACTATTGTGAGTATGATGAAAAATATATTTACCAGTGAAAAACAATATGATTTACTACCATTATTTAGTATCATTAAATTCAATGCTCTTCAAATCAAACCATTTTTTACCTTCAAATTAATATCAGCTCCTGCACCCAAAAGGGCTGTGATAGTCTCAATGTGGCCGATTTTCACAGCCAGATGAATAGGAGCAAAACCTAAGAAAACAAACAAATACAAGTTGAAGACAATGGTAACTAATAAAACAGCCTAAAGCTAGTACAACAGGACATAAAATATCTAAACTACATTTCATGATCGCAGGTTTAAAACACTTTTAAAAAATGTTGTCAACTTTGACAAATGTAACAGATGGAGATCATATGTCTTAATATACAAGTGCGGATCCAGGATTTTCATGACAGGCGCTCTAACAAGACTGGGCTGGTGGGAGTTTCTCCTCTTGGGAAATTTTGATTAAAAAAATCCTTCAAAATTGAGAGTAAATTTGAGAGTAATTTAAAAATTTATTATGAAATTTGAAGAAGAAAAAAAAGTATATAAGTTCACCATTTATAAATTTTTGTTAGTTAAATTATGTGTTATAAATGTTAATCAATTATTGACAGTGATTGACACGTTAAGAAACTAACTAATGAGATATTACAAGACAGTATAACTAAAATAGTGATTATAACATATTTAGTTGGTTTAATTTTTTAACAGAACTTTTATTTATAAATGAAATAACTCTTTTATGTTTTCACTTTACAAAATTAAACTTTTTAAATAAGTAAAATTGAATTTTATCTCAAAATTTGCTGTTTTATGTTGATTACATTATATAAATGGTGTTTTCTAAAAAAATACGGTTAACTTTATTTTCTTGAACTACTTTTTTTGTTTAAATTAACTAAATGGTTGTCTTTGTGTGAATTTGGGTTTATAGGCAGTCTGAGTTGAGGGCTACCAAAAGTTCAAAATGTTTAATAATAAGGTTTATGGTATTTCAAAACATGAAAAATGGCTGTTAATTGAAGAACAAAAAAAAAAAAAAAAGAGAAAATTAATGAACTTGAACAGGAGAAGAAAGTCCCCCCCCCTCCCACCTTTCTCTCCGATAGGCCTGGAAAAGTTGAGAATTTTATTGTGACATACTAGTTTAGTTAATCAAATAGAAGTTTAAGACTATTACCTTCAAAGTTAAATTGATTCACAGCGTTTTCTAGCCAGTTTGTTCTAGTACCAGATATAATTTCCTTCAAACAATCAAAGCTGTCATTTAAGATAGCGAGGTGTAGAGCATTGTTGCCATCAGCATCCTGAATGTTCGGATTACTGCTAAACTTTAATAAAAGCTCAGCAATTTTAGAGAAGTCCTCTTTCACTGCAATGTGAAGAGCCGTCTGAAACAGGTTGAGGATAGAATCAGGGTTTCTGATTTATAGCATGAGCGGGAAAAATTATTTCTGAGGACCACTAAAAAAAAATGGACCTAATGAAGCTGTAATGAAAATTCCATAAAATCGTATTTTTATATGGCTACTACACCACAATTTCAACACACTGTGTTGTGTGCTACTATGAACTTCGTAATCATAATTCGTGTATGCCAATAATAAAAATTTAATCTCTTATGCAAAGGGTATTTATTTTGATTAAAATTGGAGAATTGTCGAATAAAATTAAGACTCTGGTTTATAAAGATGATTTGAACAGAAGAGTTCATGGATAGTAGCATGATTAAGCCATTTTCCAACTGTTTTTTTAGGACCATGTCTTACTACCTATTCAGGTTATACGCCTTTCCACTTATTATTTAGGCCAATTAGTATAAATGGAAATATGTCTGTATGAATAACTTGATTGCTTAGTGTTTGATTCCTGCATCAAGATAAAATATATGATTTTTGAATGTAAAGTATGATTCATGCCACAAGTGACAACATGTATATAAGAATCAATGGACAAAAGATAATCTATGTAATTTGATAAGCCTATTTCCAGTAATAGACATGAGAAAACGGCTTAACTTATTTTGACTATCGACCACTCATTCTAAAGGTTAGGAGTCCAGGATGTCGACATAAATAGTAGCTTCCAACAAAGACTTTATTTTACTAACATATTTCTATCTTTTCAGCTGTGTGCACACTGGCTCATCTGAAAACTCATTCTTTGTTTACACCACCATTCCACCCTGATTTACATGTATGATTGTATATCGGCATTTCTTTCGGGTTAGAAATAATAACTCAATTATTATGATGACATTAACTGCAGGCAAGGTAACCTACCCTAACGGCACCTGATTTTTTCCTAAGGGGGGACTTTGGGTAAAGGTTTTATATCAATAAACTCAAAAATTATAAGAAATGAAGTCAAATGCAAGAGAGAAAATTTATGGAAATGGTCAACAAACTTTGCGCACTGTCATGGACAATGGTTTTTTGAAGACGTACATTGCTTTAAACAGCCAACATTTAACAGATATAGTTTTTTACAATTAAGTTTATTAAATTTAGATGTTCAAGAATCATGTTGCAAATAAAATAAATCTTGTTGATAAATTGTTTAAGTTAGCATGCTCGATTCAAATTCATACACTACATTTGGCTTGTCTTGTATGAATCTAGATCTGTGGTGTTAGGCGAGAAAGCGATTTCTTACATCAGACAGTAAATAGTGACTGTTCAAAGGGCAAAAATTAGTTTTAAAGAAACATCTCACATAATCTAGATCTTAATAATGGACCCAAACCCCTTCCCACGGCCGGAAAAACTAGAAAAGTGGAAGGATAGGAGTGGTATTAAACAATTGATTGGTTGATTTCAACATCAAACTGCCATTCTGGCTGCATAATAGCTAATGAGTGTAAAGAAAAAGATCACTATACACAAATAGTAAAAACTATTATGGTAAATATAATTTTAAATTATTAGAGCTTTGTTTGGCGACTTTCTTTTTACTAGTAGTCTATATAATGGGAGGACTTAACCGTGCTCCTGATTAGTATTCATTGAGACAGGATACAGGGTTGTTTAGAAGCTATATGCTATAATTGTTAAATAATGTTGCAAGAGTCTGTTCTTGTTTGTCATGTAATGAGAATAGAGACAGAGAGAATGCCTAAGAAAGCCTTACAGAACAAAGAGAAGGGAAAAAGACCTATTGGAAGATCATGGGCAAGATGGATGGACCAAGCGCAGAAGGTCATGGAAGCTAAAGGAGTGAATGAAGAGGGTGGCTGAGGGAGATGTTTGGAAAGGTTGGCAGGAATGGAAGTGGATGTGCAGACAACCCGCAGAGGCGGAAACAAATTATCATGATGATGATGATGATGAATATTGCAAGAGATAAACTTTCAAAAAATGTGTAAATATTATTGATTTAATATACCTCTTCAAAGAAATTCTTAGTATCAATATTGTTCTTCAGTGCAGACAGTACTAGGCATTGTCGTTTCACTTTAACTTCGTTTCCTTCTTTCACAGACAGATGGAGTGGGCTGCACACAAAAAACACAATAATTTTATCATAAGAGCTTCCACAATCAAAATTAAATATATGGCATAAATACTATATTTGCTTAGGGTAAAACATGAGTAATTGTTAAAACATTGTAATAAACGTTTTCATACATTGATGAACAGAGATCACAACTATGGTTAGGACAAAAACAAGAGATTGTCAACAGTTCTAAACATTGAATGCAAAGAAACTAAACATTCTGTAAAACAACATTAGTGGCACATGAAGAACAAACACATTGGATTACAATTCCAACACTCCCCCTTAATATAATGTGGGTTTCTTCTTTCTTCAATCTTTCTTTGAGATGATGTCCGCCACCATATCTTCTGTATCCATATAATTCAGGTTGATTAGTCCATCTTCAATTGCTTGTTCCCCAAAATGATATCGTATGTCGATATATTTGGTTCTTTTGCGAAAGAGTTGGTTGACAGAAAGTTTTTGAGCTTACGGGCTGTCATTAAATATTGTAATGGGTAATTTTTTTTCTCCGAACAGCTCAAAGTTGAAGTTTTGTAGAAAAATTGCTTCTTTGATTCTTTCACTGGGAGACATATATTCAGCCTCGGTGCTGCCGAGTGCTATTGTATGCTGTTTTTTACTTTTCCATGAAACAGCAGATCCTCTCAACTTGAGTACATAACCGCTATAGGATCTTCAATCAACTTTGCTGTTGCCCCAATCAGCGTCAACAAATCCAGTAAACTTTTCGTTCCTCTTCTCATACACTAGACACCAATCTATTGTGTCTTTTAACTATCTCAGGACTCTTTTTGCACCTGACCAGTGTTTTTCATCACATGTATAAAATTTTCTTTTAAAAAAACTAACAGTACAAGTAATTTCAGGGCTACACACCACTGCCATATACATCAAACAACCGATCAATGCTTGATAAGGGAAAGCAGGTGGATTTTCTTTGCTTCTTTTTTCATCTTTCTCCAAATTTAGTCCAAGTTTTGCAGGTGTATAAATATCTTTGTAATACGTCATACCAAATTTCTCAATTACATTTTTAATATAGAATTGTTGATCCAAATAGATGGCTTCATTTTCCTGACTTATCCTCATGCCTAAAATTTGTTGAGCCTCACTCAAGTCCCTCATTTTGAACTTTTCTATGAGTTCATTTTTAAGTATGTTCCTTTTATTTTTGTCATTACAGAAAACCAAAAGGTCATTAACATAAATGGCAACTATACAAATGTTTGCCATTAACATGACGATAAAAGCATGGTTCCCATTCTGACCTCTTAAAATTCATTTTCATCAAAGCATGATGACATTTTTAGACATCGTGCTAAAAAAATAATAAAAAAACAGCTGGATTGGCTAGTCTACATTCTCAAACTCAGGGCAAGTATGTGACTACACACAAAAGAGTTTTTTCCTTTGCAAGTACCAGTTGTCCATCGTGGATAGAGGATGAATCCTTTTAGTGGCCGTGTTTCCCACTATTCAAAAAGCATTTGGCTTGAATATCGGCATAGAAAGGTTTGGTACGTGTGAAACCTTCAATATTCACTTCACTGGCAATCTTTTCAAAAGAATCCTGACACATTCTGTTCTCGTTCTTATAATTAGGCTTTGTAGTGTCCCACAAGCACACTTCATCACGGTAAAGTTCCATAAGCCTAAAAGTATCCACTTCATATCACCTTTTCATTGTAAATTTCAATTTCACAACTTTAACCAAGAAAAAACAAAAAAAACATGCAGGATAAACAAAAATCTCTTTACTAATATATATTATATACTAATACAAATTGACACATTCACTGTCCTATTACTTATAGTAATAAGCATGTGTTTAGAGTGAGGATGTTGAGAGGGTATTTCAGGGGACATTGAAGAATGCTAGTGGTGGAGGAAGGTTAGCGGGTAAGTAAATAGCCTGGAAAGCTATTCACCTTCTTGTCCTCACTTCTGGTACAAGTAACTAACCCATTTAATATACCAATATAAATTCTGCTTAGTGCATACCTAGTGGTATAGATAATCAGCTTGAGATTTAAGATATTCAACTTTATCTTGATGGTACTCCAAATTACGGTAACTGTTGGGGTGGTACGCCATTCAAAAAGTCTGGGAACCGCTGATATAGAATATAAGTAGATAATTAAGTAAACATAAGAATGCTGAATGAAAGTTAAGGTCAGCATTTTCCATTTAATTAATTAATAAAAAATAAGTTAGAAAAATAAATATGCATAAACTTCTCACAGCAACAAAAACAATAATTTTTTTTCAACACACATCCTATACTGAAGACATAACTATTCAACATCTTGAAGCTATAACAATGTTAAAAGAGCATACTTACATATTTCCAACACTATCAGCTTTCAAACAGTTCATTTTGTCTTTAAGTGCACAATAATGTACTTTATCATTTAGTGACAAATTATCACAAAGCATATTTGATGTAAAATCATGGTCCATATCGTGAGAGAAAGAGTAAGGCATCACTTCTGAATACTCAGTTGGCTTATTTATCATGTCATCTGAAATTTTAATACAATACGAATTAAGAGCTAAAAGATAACAACTCTGGCATAATATAAATTGTACTAGGATTGTTATGTGCTCGCTCCGTTTCTTACCCTGTAAGGTAAACCCTATGCATGACTTATTTGGTGCTGACTGACAGTTCACAGCTGACAGCTGACGGCTTTGAAACGTTACCAGACCAAATTATTAATCCTTACGTTGAACCATATGATCTACAAAAAACATGTGTTTAGCAGATGTAACTTCTGACAGCCAAAATTTAGGTATATACCTAAATGTTGTGTGTCAGAAGTCAGCTGTGAGCTGTCAGTCAGCACCAAATAAGTCGTGGAGCTACTGTAGCCAGCTTAAAGTCTGGTCAGCGTAGGAATTGTTTTCTGTAAGGCCTTTTTCCCTACCAGAAATCTATTTTATATTAGGATATTTGTAAGAAAAAAGACCTTTCAGAGAGTAATTCCTACCGTGAATGGAGTATACCTTGCATTATTCCCTATGGTATAGCTTATAGGTAAGGATAAAATTTTGCCTTTTCTTTACCTTGATAGTAAAACATAGGCAGTTAAGATATATATATATATATATTTTTCATGTTATTAAGAGTATAATACGACTGCCGAGGACGGGGAGATCGAGGTTCGGATCTCGGTCGGGTGAACTGGGTTTTCCCCCCCTTAAATGGTTTTCCACTTTAACTCCACGCAAATGCAGGTTCACTTCCTCTAAATTCAACCTTCCCAATTCTTAATCCATTAGCGTAATTAGTACTTAAGCGTATAACCCGAATGGGTAATAATAATAATAATAATAATAATAATAATAATAATAATAATAATAATAATAATAATAATAATAATAATAAAGAGTATAATATGTTAATTATATAGTGACTATAATTGCCTTCTCTGTTGGTTTTTGCCTTAACGCACTATTTCAGCTCTGGCCTCTCTCTATCTCATAAGGTATGGATTTCATGCTGAAAGAGAGTACAGTTTCTTGGGAATTGTAAGTTAAGGCATAATTGATTGGAATAAGTTTGAAAAGACACTTTTTAAATAGCTTCCAATGAGCGTAAATGGGGTGGAGGACATTGGGAGCAGTGACAGAGACATCTTGGAAAGAAATAGCATGACATATCAGGAGAGAAGTACAACTTCTTCGGAAACGACAGATTAGAAATTTTGTCCCTTGACATTGTGTGAAGTAAAACCAGGCTTTTCAAACTATTAAAAACACTATATCTTAAAATATAACCCATTTAAATACGGAATATCTATAAAAGTATGTGACCAGCTTCGGAGGTTGACTGGGCTAAGGTGTTACTCTCACAGTAAACTGAACTGTCAATGAAGAAGGGACGATCAAAATTCAAATCTCGGTCCAGTGTATGTTTTTTACTAAATGGTTTTTCACTCTCCCTCCACACAAGTGCATATATACTTAATCTAAATTTGCACCTTCCTAAAACTTAAGGTATTAGCTTAGTTAGTACATATGTATACAACCCGAACAAAAAGTGAGATGTGGTACTAAAAAAATGTGAATTGACTGTAGGTAGTAAAATCAATTTTACATTGCTTATTGTGTGCTCTTTTTTCTTTCTTTAAGTGCCTGTTGTAGTGCCTAAATCTCATATTTGTAATTCCTATTTGCTTGACTATTTTAAACATTTTTGGTGCCTAAGAATCTGCTCCCTACTTATAAGGTAAGATTGTTTACCTTTCAGGGTAGATTGAGTGTAATAGGGGTGTGTGAAACTTCGAAACAAATATCAGCTTTGACTTTGCTTCGAACAAAACATTTGGCTTTGATAATTACGAAGCTTCACCAATAAAAATATTGGCAGCTAAAATACTCAAATTTATCTTTAATTATCACCGTTCTGAGCTGTTATATACAGTATGAATTAATATTCACATGAACAAACCTGAGGTAATTGAATTATATGTTGTGATGACTGGATATTGAAAGTGCATGAAACAGAATAAAAGAGGCTGTAGATGAAAGTGTAAAAGATGTGTGTGGCTCTGCAGTGGTGGGAAACTTAAAAAGAGATGCATGGTGGTATTTACAGCAGAAAGAAGTTGTGAAATAAAAGAAAAGAAGCATACAAACGAATGATTGCTGTGAAGAGTGAAACAGAACGCAAGAAGTTGTGGGACATATACAGACTAGATTTTTTTAAATCAGATGTTTCTGATTTTTTAAAAATAAGATGTTTCTGATTTTTTTTAAATAAGATGTTTCTAAGAGCTATTTAGAGTGGTACACAACAACGTACAACGGGACCCCAATATTATGAAATGAACAAATGTATGTACGGTACATGTATACAATAATCATCTCTTTTCTCATTTCCATATGAACACATGACAATTTTACAAAAATTTCTTCTAACCACTACACAAGTACAATAGCCTATAGAAATATTATGAGCAAGGCCTGGAAGTTGATGACATTGAATATTTTTTTTCTGAAGTCAATCACAATGGTATCGACCTGATATCTACTTATAATGTGCATTTTTTTGGGTGCATATTTGAAGGATTTTACCGTTTATGCCATTTTGTAACATTTTTGCAGCATTTTTTTTGTATTGTTCTTGTTTTTACTCTTTATTGTATATTTTACGTCATTTTTAGAACCATTATATAAAAATTGTAACACACAACATGTAATCCTTTAATGCACAAATTCATTATTTCTATTTACTTGGAGAATTCATTTTCACGTGTAGTTATTATTTAAGTCAATTGATGTACTTCAATCTAATTACACTACATATATCTACGTGAGCAGAATTCCGAAAGTTATACAATCACAACTCCACCATTGACGGCACTAAGTTAACGAATTCGGTGAAAGTGTCTTTTCCACGAAATGAAAAGTATTATTTTGTAAATTGTGCAAGTTGATAGTTTCAACAGACAAATATTGTTTTCTGTTACTCAGCATATCTGTCATGAGAAACACAAGCATGCTTTAGAACGGGCAGCAACAAAAAAATTAACTTAATGATTGCTGTTCCAAAGTGCATCAACCTCTAAAATCAAATCAACGTTCAATCAAGAGTTTTGTGACGTGTTGTTGTCAACCAATATTTCGCTCAGTAAACTGAAACATCCTAAATTTCACAAGTTCTTAGAAAGACACAAGGATCTTTTTATTCTGGACAAATCTAATCTGTGTAAAAGCTATGTTAGCCTGTGCTATGAGAAAACTATAGATAAAATACAAACTAGTGTACGTGGGAGAAAAATATGGGTATCAAATGGATTTTAAATGTATTATTTGATTTTTTAAGAGTTTCTTTGGTATTTATGAAGATATTAAAACACAGTTTTTAAGTGTTAATTTTTTGTTTTAACCCTTTTGCTGCATATTTAATTTTTACTTCTTACCTTCAGAAATGCTAGCTAAAAGTCAAAAATTCAAAATCTGAAAATTTGCATGATCATCATGATTTTGATCAAATAATGTGATTTTCAACTAGTAATGCATTTTAAATATGAAATTTAGCACCACGTCTATAAATCACATAATAATATATATTTTATATCGATAAACATTTTATATGTCACATATTATTTATGTCACATATTATTTATGTCACATTTTACCCAAATGCAGTTTTATTCTGCTATCAAAACCAGTCTTTATTTTACTAGCAACCCACAATAGTACCAAACCAATCGCTAAATGAGGATTTGACAGGCCTAATATTAGGCTAATATAGGCCTTATGTAATAAAAAGAAAACTTTTGAAAATTAGGTTACATCAACATAACTTGAACAATTTTGTGCTACATTGGTGCTTTGCTCAGTGTAGTCTATAAGATCATATATCTGTGTTAGGCATGGTTTCAAAATAGAAATCATGTAAAGAACAAAAATAAAATATCAATTAGAAGAAATAAAATGAATTTTAAAACTCAGTGAATTATTGAATTTTTCAATTGCCATACTAACCAAATATAATATTTATTACCCTTCACATGGTACAAATTCATCATTCATAAATTAAATGTTACTAACATATTAACAATGTAAATAGAACAAATACTACACTAATAAATCCCCTAACAATGTTTTCTGCCAAA
This sequence comes from Timema podura, assembly GCA_033556935.1. NCBI lineage: Eukaryota > Metazoa > Arthropoda > Insecta > Phasmatodea > Timematidae > Timema > Timema podura. The sequence continues at coordinate 29,469,213 of JAVRXN010000012.1, forward strand.
TAAATATTGCACGTGTGCTACAAGTATTGAAATGCGGAAGTAAACAAGCGCTACTATTGTTATGATTTAGCAGCTGGTAATTGACAGTTCTCAAAACTAATACCAGATGTCAGAGGCGCACGGGTATGCTAGTATGAAAATTTTAGCGTTCTAGCACTCTTGTGGCTATTTCCGCCTGTCACAGCAAAGGTAGATAAAGTTTACACGTCGTGGGGTAGAGTCGATTTCCGCAGTAAATGGATATAATGCTGAGATCGGATATATCCGATTAACGCAGCAAAAGGGTTAAGGGATTTTTATTTAATTTATGAGAGCATTAATGCACAATTCTTAATTGCAGTTTTTTGCGTTTTTAAGGGCATCAACTTCTGGGCCCTGATAATGAGACTACCAATAGCGTTAGTTCGGTGATCATGTATATTGTGGACCTCACGCAGCCCACAAGCTAGAACACATAATTTAATATAATCTAGACAATGAACGGATTAACATCAGCATTGAAACAGGTAAAATAAATAAAGAAGGAAGTACTATAGTTACCTGGTTGTGTACTCTCTAAGAGCTGGCCTCTCTCAAGCAAAGAGAACAATTTTTCCAAAACATTATCTTCGATAGGTAATGAGCAGTCCTCCTTCCGTTGTGGATTTTCACACACTTTCCCCTTTTGTATAGTTGAAGACAAACAATTTGGTTGCAAAGCTTGGTCATCTTTATTTAAATATGTTTCCAATGAAGAATTCATATGTTTGTTGTTAAATTTCACAATATTATTCTCATCAATATACTGGTATATTACATACTTGTCACCAACTTTTCCTATATTGGTTTTCTTCTGATCGTCCAGGAAGGCTAATGTGAATTTTGGGATATTTTCACTTGGTACTGCATCTTTATTAGCTATTGAAAATGTGTCACTGCTAACTGAATTTGTATTATCCGAATTGTTCAAGTTATTGAGTTTTAAAACAGAAGACTTTATGGTATCTGAATTGTTGAAGTTCCTAGATTGTGAAACAGCAGACTGTTTAGTGTTGCATGAAGGCAATTGAGTCGGTGTATCATTTTCCTTTGAAAGTATCATTGTGGTAGGAGTGACTTCATTATTAGTGGAGCATAAATATACCTTTGGTAATGAGTCCCAGTGGATGGAATTTCTCACTGGATTAATAATCTTTCCCAAATTACTTATAGTACCAGAATTGGAAATGGGAATGGATAGAGTAGGAAGAGAGTGTGAAGTTACAGCTGATGGAGGGGATGTAGTTGTCTGTGATTGTGTGGCGTCAGTTGTAGTCTGGGAAACTGTATACCCTTATCAGTTTTTTTACTACTAACCTGGCCATCATCCTCTATATAAGTCTTTCGCTTAAGATATATATTTCTAATGTGACCTGTTTTCAGACTTGATGTAAGATCAAAAGTTCTTATAACTCTTTTAGCTGGAAAAGATGAATCTGATGAAGATAATCTTGTAGTGGATCGAAGGGGTAAATTTAAAGATGAATATGTAGATGAAAGTGACATTTGGGCAGGAGGAAGAAAAGATTCTCGTGTAGCAGGCAATATAAATGTGGAAACTTTTTCAGGCTCGTTTATCTGATTCCTTGAATATGTTTTGCTGGCAACATCAGCTGTGTGTAGTAAAATTGGTTCGGGTTGTTTAGCGGTTAACTTAAACTGGTTTGGCTTAGATGTTTTACTCAAAATATGTTGAGATGATTTTTTAGCTGAATGATTCACAACAAATGTAGTTGAATTAGGCTTGTTAACAATAAGTTGTGGCATCTTAGTTGATAAGTTGTTTACCAAAGGTGTGGTAGTATTTGTAAAAGTTGCTTTGGTTGCATTTGGTTGTGGTGTTATTGAAAATGTCTTGTTTATAAACAGAATGTGAAGTTGGGTTGACATTAACCTGTTTTTTAAAATTTGGGTTGTTTATCAAAATTGTGCCGGATGAGTTACGTAGGTTTTTTGCAATTGAGCTGCTAACATTTATAACGGATCTTGAAGGTGAATCATTCACAACAAGTGTAGACGTGTTTGTGGGGAAATCATTTGCTACAGTATTGAGCGTAATTGTATTTGAGCTGTTTGAAATGATCTGAGGGGATATTTTAGCAGAGTTGTTTGCTTTTAATCGACTTGAAATAAGTTGTTAATTTTGTAGTTAGGTCATTCCCTGGGATAAATTGTGAAGACTTTGTAGGAGAATTGTTCATCTTACATATGGGGAATTTTACAATTATTTAACTTACCAAAATTTGATAAGTTTTTGAAACTTGATTTATCGAAGAATGGAGAAAATCTTAATTTAGGTTGTTTTCTATTATATGGAATATTTTAGAATTTTGTTTTGGAATTTCAAAATAAGATGGCATTAAATGAACTGGGTATAGTATTTTATTGTTTCAATGTATAGCTCTGACGTGTTTTTTTTTGTGTCTACTCTACAAAGCCTATAAAACATGAGTGAGTTTGGCCAATTTGGTTCTTGCATTATTTCAAAGTTGTTTTATTTCACACAATTTAGTGAACATAATCTTGTGTAATTTAATATTTCTTCATATTCTAATAATAAGTTAGTGAACAAAAAACCAAATCGTTCACTGCCTGTCATCTCTGGCACACCAAAGTGTACTATGTTGATATTTCTTCTCGAGAAGTTGAGCTCTGTTTCCTGAAAAGTAAAGAATTTTCATAATTATTCATTTAATTTTTAAAAAAATGTTAACGTTTCAAAGTCATGCTGATATCTCTTTAGCTAAATTCAGTAATAAAAAAAGAAGTAAAAATGTAACTTTTTCAGATTAAAAAGACTTAGCTTAAAATATTAACCATAATTATTAGCATTCTATTTAAATATATAAATGACTGATTAGGATCAAACTTAAAATTAACTAACCCATTTCCCTTGTATGCATGTAGCATATCTATCTGCATAGGCTCAGCAGCAATTTTTCTACTAGTATACACTTATCTAACAAATATTTTCACTACCTACTCATTTATTTTCTCATATATTTTCCTTTATTCTTATGATAATAGAGACGTTAGTAGCTCCATTTATCAGCTTCAATACAAAGTATTCGGACTGGCTAAAGCTACAGTGGTTCATTGATAGATACAATGAAACGATGATTCATGCCCACGCCAGGGAATGTTCAGGCAAACACAGATGTTCAATGTCAAGGCAAGGATTAAGACAACTAAAATCACAATGATCTTGATATTCTTGCTTCCAATGAAAAAAATAATTGATATGCATTCTAAAATTAAATATAGGGCTACAGTAGGGTTTCTTAAACTTTTTCCACTCGCAACCCCTTTTCACCTGCAAATTTTTTACTTGACCCCAGGTATATAGGTCCTATATAAAATAGTATAAATAGATCTACAAATCAAACCTTTACAATCATTAAAAACATTATTTTAAAAAAAATTCTTTGGTGAACATATTATTTTACCATTTATTAAAGACGAAAGCAAAGTTATATAGTAATGAGATGGATGTGATTGTTTATTTTTACATAAAGAATTAAATCTTGGCTGAATATTTGATACTGCAGGACATAGAACATTTTCAACGTTTTTCAAAGCTGATCAATATTTTGATATAATAGTCAATGCTGAGAACATCGCTTCGCATAAATATACATAGTACAAAATGGCAGAGGTATGTTTAGGGCCATTTCAGAAATTGTTGGAAATTATGTCTTAATCCCAAGTCAAAATTCATTTAATGATTTTTTAGGAAATTCAAGTTTTAAACCTGTGTCCCTTGATAGCCCGGCAAATTTTTCTTGAATTCTTTAGCTGGGATGCACACCTGGATGATACATATTGTAAGGTCATAAGTGATACACACTTTTACCTTAAGATAATTTAGCTGCACACCAAAGCAAGACAATCTTTAGGCAGGAGACATGTTTTAGATTCAGTTTATAGTTGTAATCATGAGTTCTTCGAGTGAAGATGACGTTCCTGTGATGTATTGGTATTTGAAGAACAGGAAACGAGGAGAAGGAAGTATTGGGTGCATCCGTATAATTTAATCAATGTGCGACACAGTTCCGCAGTAGTTTCAAGAGCTATCCCAACACGAAGGAAAATTTAAAGAATTTGATAGAATGAGTCCTAGGACCTTCCAATTCATATTGCAACTCGTGACTCCTTCCCTTCCCTTGATAAACGTGATAATCACTATAGACTCGCTATTTCTCATCTAAAAAAACTACTGAATTACTCTGAGGTAAGAAAGCGAATTCAATAACAAATAGCCATAATAAGGTAGAGTTCAAATAATAGATAGTAGGCTACTTTGTATTCAAGAAAAAACTACAAAAACACCACAATTTTAATTTTCAAACAATTTTTAAATTATATAAGTTATATGATTATTTTTAAGGCAATTGAAACTATTGTTGTGAATAAAACAATGATGAGTCATGTACTTTTATCTAGAGCTGTATAGAAGTTATCGCTCTCCTCCTGGTGTGGGATGCGAGTGTGATTGGATGGAGGAACCCACGAAGAGGTGGTCCCAATAGATGACGTAGGATATAGAGTAGATGATGCATCTTGTTCAGCCTCATCCAACTTATCATTTTGGGCTTACATGATTTTTTATTTCAAAAATCTTTTACGCCTATCATCCAGTTTTTTTAAGTCAGGTAACCAAGATCGAAAAAACAGCAAATCTGGGTCTTCCTGTTTGCTTGGATTTTGTTTTTTCATGTTCACCCATTCAGTGAAGGCAATATCAGCGTCGTTGTTGGAGGTTTTTGGGTGCCAAGATTCCAACTTAAATTTCTTTTGTGGGGGTGGTATTCCAATAAGTTGAGATGACTCATCATTGGGCGGTTCATCATCGGCTGTACCTGGAGCTGGAGTTATTATATCTTTCGATTCACCAAGTTCACCATTTTCATCTGTGTCCTGTGTGTAGTTCTGGACAGAATCAACATATCCACTAACAGATTCTCCTGTTGAAGGAGCAGTGAAATTGCCAGAGGTACTATTTCCTTTCATAAAAGGAATGAGGAAAGACAAATGGTCAGCCAAGTAATATGTTTTCTTTGATTTACTCCCCGATCCAGATGGAGGTGGTTTCAATGATCTTACAAAAACACAACAGATGTTTTTCCATTGTTCTCAACAGTTTTGGTTCTGTAATATATAAAAGGAACTAAATTAGAGACTCATGTAGAATTTAAATTTTTGTTTCAGATATTTGGCTACAGGAAAGAGTTTCCAAGACTTATCACTGTAATTCTACAGAGGGGCATCCATTGTTGGTATTATTATTCGATCTACTTGTGAAGCTATAAGGTCACATTTGCAACCATTGTCTATGGCCGAACAGAAACGAGACACTTGGAAAGATATAGCAAAGCGCTATTTTGAATTATGGAATTTGCCAAACTGCATAGGCTCAATTGATGGCAAACATATTCAAGTGAAATGTTTCAATAATGGTGGATCCAGTTATTTCAATTATAAAGGCTATTTTTCAATTGTTCTTATGGATGTGGCAGATTCAGATGGTCTTTTTACTGTTATTAATGTTGAGGAATTTGGTAGAAACAGTGACGGTGCCATATTCCGCAAGTCGGCAGTAGGCCAGTTGTTAAAAGAGGGTCAACTGAACGTCCAAGATCCTACTCCCTTTCCAAGTGATAAAAATGATGAACCATTCCCCCACTACTTTGTCGGTGATGAAGCTTTTCCTCTGTTACCATACTTAATGTGGCCTTATCTAAAAAGAGTACTAAGCAATGCAAAAAGAATTTTCAATTTTAGGCTTTCTAGAGGTAGAAAAAGTGTGGAATGCGCATTTGAAATGTTAACATTAAAGGTTCGTGTATTTGAGCGACCAGTCTCTTGTAACAAGGAATGTGCAGTGAACATTATAAAGGCAGCATGCGTTCTACATAATTGTATTCATATACGGGAAGGAAAACTCTATAAAACAACTGATTTTAAAACATGTGATGTTGTACCTACATTAGCCGATAACAGCGAGCTGGATAACACTACGACAATGTCACCAGCTGTAAGCTTGAGAAATAGACTAGGAAATTACTTTTTACAGCCAGGAGGAGCTATTCCTATTCAATGGAAATATGCAGGTGTGCAGTGAAAAATTATTGATACAAGTGCACTATATAATACCCAAAATGTAGGCTGCAATTACTTGTACATATAAATAAAAGTATTGTTATGTAGTAAATAAAAGTATTGTAGTGTTGTTTATAAAAGTGTTGTTGTGTTGAAAATAAAAGTATTGTTGTATTGTTAATAAAAGTATTGTTGTGTTGTAAATAAAATTATTTTTGTTTTGCAGATAAAAGTATTGATGTTTTGTAAATAAAATTATTTATTACCTGTGGTTTTTAATTTGGCTGCAATTGTCTTGCAGACCAAACCTGTCACATCAGTTTTACAATATTCTTTAAGTGTTAAGTTCCATAAACAGGGGTGTTTTTACACCATATGAATTAAAGAAATTAAGAATGTTTCTTCAACTTGGCTTGACCTAGACATGCCATTCCATCACCTTGAAATATCGTACGCTACTAAGTGAAGAGACTAGATGAGCATGTCGCTTTAATACACATATCTTACGATAGATGTCACCATCGGTCTGGTGTGTACTGGTTTTATCACTTCCATACAGTTTGAACGCACACAAGCGATACCTTTCTTATAAGGAAATTATCGCGTATCGCTTACGACCTTATGATATGTATTGTATTGTCCTGGTGTGCAGCCCGCATTAATGGCAAATGACTGATGTTTCCTACAATCAAAATTTGAAGGGAAGTATTTTTTAAATGGTGTTTCCAGGCACTTCAGATGATCATTAATTATAACTCTTACCATTAGATATTTTGTAAGGATATTTTCAATTATAAAATCATCTGTAGTTCTAAATATTTCTAAGGAACTATTTTCCCCCCTATTCTTCCATATGTTAACTTTTGTAGTAAAACTTTCAATTTTATCTTTTAACATAAAAATGGTACAATTTGTTGTGTGTTCAGAATCAAGGGTGTAGTGAAGTCTTGCGATGCAACATGGGCGAATGCTGCCATAAACTTATCTGATTCATTACACGTTTGATTTTGAATTAATTTTTGGTTGTTGCATGTTCAGAAACCTTTTACTGTTGCAAAATTTTTTGCGCCCCTTTAATGAAGTTACACGACACCATATGGGGTCGCAACCCACAGTTTATGAAGGCCTGGCCTACAGTATACTTACAGTAGCCCCATGGTTTCTTTGGTGCTGACAGTTCACAGCTGACTTCTGACAGTCAACATTTAGGTATATACCTAAATTTTGACTGTCAGAAGTGACAGCTGCTAAACACATGTTTTTTGCAGATCATATGGTTCGGCGTAGGGATACATAATTTGGCCTGGTAGCTTTTCAAAGCCGTCAGCTGTCATCTGTGAGCTGTCAGTCAGCACCAAAGAAGCCATGGGGCTACTGTACTATTCATGGAAAATTTTAATCCATAGATATAACATAATAGTAGTGAGAGAAGGGTTGTAGCAGAGATGGTAGGGACAAATGATAGAATAATAAAGATGACAATAACTGACACATGAAAAAAAGGTGGAGGTGATACAAGTGTATGCCCCAAAAGTGAAAAGGTAGAGGAGGCATTGAGGAGGTGTTAGGGAAAGAAGGATGAGGAGAGAGAAACAAGGATGGTGTAGAAGGCTGCTGGAGTTATGTGCAAGAAATAAAATGAAAGTGGCAAACCGCTGATCTAAGAAGGAAAAAGAGAGCCATAACATCACTAGATATAGTTGAGATAGGGAGCAAAAGTCGGTGATAGACTACTTTCTCATGGATGAAAAAATGAAAAGGCTGACAGTAAACATCAAGGTAATACCAAGTGTGTCCTTAAATAATGACCACAGATTGTTGGAGGCATACATAAAGGGATGAGAATGTAGGAGAAAGGATATTAAGACAAGAATGAAGAATAAGGATGTGGAGGCTAAGAAATTAAGAGGAAAGAGAGCTGTACCTAATAAAGGCAAGAAGCTTAATGCCCAAGAATGATATGCAAAGTTTAAAGGTTGAATGGAATGCAAAGTTTAGAGGTTGAATGGGAAAGTTTTAAGTAAAGTTTGGTGGGAGCTGCAGAGGAGGTATATGGGAGGACAAGTAAGAGGAAGTGAACGCAGACACCCTGGTGGAATGACAGGGTGAAGAAAGCAGTGGAGGAGAATAGTAAAGCAGTCAGAAGGAGTTTTAAAAATAAGAATTAGGAAAAAAAAAAAGAAGAATATACGAAGACAAAGAAAAGAGCAAAACAAGTGGTACAGGAAGCCTGGAGGTGGATGCAAAAATGGACAGAAATGCTGGAACGGGACGTGGAACAAAGTAAGAAGGTGTTATTTAGTGAACATATAAACAGGAGGAGTGATAAAATACAAGAAGTTATAAAGATAGATGAAGAAGGAAGGACAAAAAGTGTCTGGTGTGGATGAACTGATTGTGGAAATGACAAGAGCTGCAGATGAAGTAGGTATGCAATGGTTATACAGGGTGCTGAGAGTGATTTGGAAAAAAAAAACAAGGTACTAGAAGAGTGTAAAAAGAGTTATATTATCTCTTTTCGAGAAAGGGGACAGGAAGAGGTGTATAAAATATAGGGGGATAGCGCTGATGTGCCACTGGACAAAAATATATGAGAAGATATTAAAAAAGAGAATAAGAAATAAAATTAAAATAAGGTGGAAAAAAGAATGGCATGTATTTAGGAAATAGTGGTCTACAATGGACTTGATCTTTGCCACACAGCAGCTGATGGTAAGAATGTGTGAATATGGGAAAGACTTGGTAATGGTATGTATGGATGTGGAGAAGACATATGATAAAGTGGATAGAAATAAAGTTTGGAAACAAATGGAGGAGACCAAAGTAGAAAGAGGGATTGTAATGAGAGTGAAAAGAATGAATGTATGAGGATAACAGGAGTTGTGTTAAGACGAAGAGTGGGAGGTCAAAGTGGTTCCAAATAAAAAATGTAGTGAACCTGGAAAGTGCCCTCTCACTGTTACTATTTTTAATGGTAATGGAAATGGTCATGAACAAAGTGGCCGAAAAACTCTGGGAGGAAAGAATGAAAGCCATGATGTTTGCTGATAACTTGATGGTATGAGGGGAGAATGAAGAGGAAGTACAGGAACAGTTACACCTGAATGGAATGAGGAAGTGAAAGATTGTGGAATGAAATTTAGCATGGCAAAGTGTGAAATGTTTATTGGTAATGACAAGGAATAGAATACGGTCTAGTAAAGCTATAAAGTTGGATGGAGTAGAGCTGAGAAAGTACAGATCGTAAAATATCTTGGAAGCGTGATTGAGGTGGAAGAGGACAGCAGGGAGAGTTGTTCTATAGGTGTGTAAGAGACCTGCTATGGAAAAGAGAAAAGCCCTTGAAGTGTAAGGAAGTTCTATACAAAGCATACTTTGTACGCATTGTCACATATGCAGCAGAAACATGGACAATGAATTTAAGAGAGTCAAGGAAAGTGAAAGTCGTGGGAATGAAGTTTGTGGGGATCATGTTAGCTGTCACAAGGAGAAATAAGATTAGGATATTCAGGAACGTGTGGGGGCACTAGGAGTACATGAGATAGTAAAGGAAGCAAGACTGATATGGTATGGGCATGTACTAAGGATAGAAAAAGAGAGGATGACAAAGAAAATTCTGGAAAAGAAATATGTAGGAAAATGACCACGAGGGAGGCCAAAAAAGAGATGGGAGGAGTAGATAAAAGAAGGTGTACAATTGAGAGGAGATGTGTGGAAGAAATTAAATGAAAAAGAATAGTGGAAGGAGAGAGGAAGATGGGGGCATTTTACCAAACTGAGCAGACCACAGGCTAGAAAAAATTGATGTTTATTATTGACTTAATCCAAGAGTTGGGGATTCTAGTTTGAAAAGTTTCACTTACACCCAGAAGTAGGATGAATACTTGAAAACGCATTTATATCATGGCTAACAAATTAGGCTATAGATCTATAGGTTGATTGATATCTATGCTTTAACCAAGCATCACATCAGTGTGTTTTTTCTACATTATTGTTTGTTATTAAACAGCAGAATTGAAATTATTTAAATCATTTTACATTATACAACCATCCAAACAACACAAATGTTTAAAAAGTAAAAAGTTTCCCGATTTTTAAAAGGATTTTCCTTCGGTTGTGAGACTTGGAACTAATGATTCCAAACAAAAATGTTTTTCGAACAAATATTATTAGTAAGTGTTTTTACCCAATTCATATATTAGAAGGCCTATATTGTTGTAGTCTTACACAATTCATTACCCTACAACCTCAATTAGACACTTTAAATTACTTCATTATGAGTATTTGTTAAAAACCATTCCTTACCATCTACAGTTGGGTGACAATGCCATGAGACACTGTGGATAGAACCCCGCCTTTCTTCCTCAAAAATATATATTTGGGTAAAGACATGAAATTACTCTACATCAGGGGTGTTCAAAATTTTTTGGCCCAAGGGCCAAAGTTTCTGTCTCGTGTTGGGCCGCGGGCCTCAATATTGTACTCAACAATATTAGGATTGAGTGAATATTAAAATATTCACATTACCTAGCTCTAATAATTTACAAAGTGAAATTATACAAATCTAAATTGCAAGTCCATTTTCAATTTATAAGATAGCTACAGCATTAGATGATAATTCTCAAAAATGATACTTTTAGATAAATTTGTACACATCTTTAAAAAAAAAATTCATTGGAATTTTTGGCATTGTTTACTAACAAGTTTGTCAATTTATGCTCTTATTTTTGCTGTTGAAACTCTCCTAAGAGTGTTTTCAAGGTGGCCGTCAGTTATTCTGGTCCTGGCTTTTTATTTTACAATCTTCATTCTTAAAAACAGCTGCCCACAGACATAAATGCTCCCGAACAGTGATATTATCTTCAAAGCATGCAGTCAAATGATTGGGAAAATGTTCTTATCGACATGTTTAGAATATAATTCAAAGTGTGCCATGTTGAATTATGCTTTTAAATCTGTGTTGCACTGCAAATCAATCAGTTACATTTGCATTTTCCCAGCCACATCTTCAACAGACACAAGGCCTAGCAAACAAGTTATTAGTTTTTCATTTTAATTGAAGTCCTTGACTTGAATTATTCTTTCATATCAGCTTATGCAGAGGCACACTTATTCATGTCAGAAAACTCACATTTTGAAAGTTTTGGAAAGTGAGTCAAATCAAACTAGACCTAGGTTTGTTTTGAAAAGATTTAATGCTATTATAAAGATTATGTATTTTTTAAGTAATCTTTTCCTTGCAGTCATGTGTTCAGATAAGGGAGTTGAACCAGAACCGATAATTGAAATTTAATAAGTTATTTTTATGGAACCAGAACAGGGGCCCAAAGAATAACTTTGCTTGAGAATCAAAACTGGAACAGGAATTGATATAGATTTTTTAGGTTAGTAAAGGTTCTTATCGGTTCTTACTTTTATAAAAACAATAATTTATAACTGCATTTTATGTCCTTCTTTCTGAAACTTAATTTTATTTAGAAATTAAATTTTCCCTTTTCTCAGTAATTTTTGTGAGTTGGGGTATATTTATTTTCCAAAGGGATGAGGCCCTATGGAAGCATCAAAGAACACTTAAGGACTAATGAGTTCAGACGTTTGAGAATTGATAATTGTCACATTGTGTAGGGTTTATTTCATTTTACTCTTTAGGCTAACAGCTTAGGAAGATGTATTTAACTATGAGTGACTGAAGATATGTCTAAGAAGGAGGGATAGTGAGAACCGTGAACCCGCACAGTTGTACAAACAGTCTAAGCTAAATACGAAGAAATGTATTTCAAAGTGTTATTCCTAAAAGTTAAACAATTTTGTTTGTTGGACAGCCAGTTTGCTAGGAGAGTTAAAGGTGAGGGGGGTTTTGCAAATGGTTTTAATCTTTCACTCTTCCTTCAAATATTATGTAATAAGTAGACCAAAGTTTGTGATCATTGTGTGTAGTTAAAAAGTTTGTTTTTCTAAGTTTATTAACCATTGATTATTTGAATTATTTAATAGATGGAGCAAAATAGATACTACCCAGAGAGGAATTTCTTTAAATGACAAAGTGAGTGAGTGACATAACAAGGATATTATTAATGTGGTACTTAAGATAAATTACATAAAGTTTATATATTGTAACACAAACAACTCATTTAACTATAAATTAAGGACTTCAAGAAAGTACTGAAATTTTAAGTGCTCAAACAAAAATCAAGAATATTGTAGTAACATTACTTGTTAATAAAGCCAATATAATGTTTTATACATAAAAAGTATTGACAGACATATTATATAGGTGAGTTAAATTTTTTAGAAAATTAACTAAAATCATGTAAGTATAAATTGTTTCCAGTTTGTTCTTGACATTGTAAGTAGCCTAGTTGGTTTGACTGCATCAAACCAGCATCAGATAATCTTATTTATTTACCTTTTTTTTTTTGAAAATATAAAAAAATAAAGTTTTTTTTTATCTATTAGTTTGAGAATAAAATAAAATAATTTCAAAATTTTTTTAAAATAAAAATTCATGATGTCAGCCCACAATCTAGCCATACTGACCGAGCGGCTGCCATCTATTGGTGAAGATAGTGACAACTTCTGCATATAGAGGGTGTAATTTGTTCAGGACAACAAACCGTTAGGCCATTAATCTCATTTTTCATGAATGTAGCTACTACTTTTTCATTCAAGTAGGTTCTTATTTGTCCTCACGAATTTGGATTGACTCCGTTCCAGAGACAATGCTTCCCAGAAAATTTGGAAGCACTGGAGATCGAACCCAGGATCTCTGACCTCTAGACCACAAAGGTAGTATTTTTTTATTATCTTTTAGAGTTGTGGCCAACAGAAATAAAACAAAATGATCATTGTGTTAAAATAACACCCTAAATTATAAATTAATAAATTGTACAATTATAAACTGCTGAGTAGTTTGAATTTTTTTAAATTAATAACTCATATTTTGTAGTAAATTATGTTTTAATATTATGTCCCATTTACAAATATTTGAATGGTATTAAAACTAGTAAATATAATTCTAAAGAAGCAAAACCAGAATCTAATCAACCAAAAAGAACAGGAACTTTTATTTTTCTAGAACAAGAAGCAGAACCTTTTAAAATTTTGTTTGGAGAGCCGGAAACAATAAATATTTTGGTTCAACTCCCTAGTTCAGATCATTAAGTTATTTCTTAACATCAATCGAGATCATCATCAGGATCATTATATTGAGACACAGGTTTTTATTTAATTTCATAAAAGTTTATATGGCTTCCTTCAGGTTAAGGACCCTTTCCAAAATTTTCCTTCTGGAAAGCCAACAAACATAAAAAAATAAACATCCCCATACTCTGAATTTATTTCAAACAAAATGTTTTGAAACCTTTGGTGGGTGAGTCCTCAGGATCTGATAAAGTTCTCGGCTTGTATGACGACTTTCACCACTTTATCATAACTTTGTGATTTTGCACATAAGTTATGTTGGTGGATAATACAGTGGTACTACATTAAGGATAAGTCGTCCTCGCTTTTCTCTTTCAAAGCAACAAATCCTTATTAAAATATCTGTGTTGCATCAATCTTATCCATAATTTCATCAATAGCAACAGAGTAGAAAATGAACTATTTGAATGCACGATCCTTGAGATAATTGTCTATATATCCTGTCAAATCTTCAATTCTTCTGGCAACTGTTACCCCGGACAGGCTGACTTTGGAAAAAAATGCTTTTGAGATGAACATAATACAGATGCTGCTGATTCCATAAACTTTTTTTTATATAAATTCACCAACTGTAATAAGGTTTTGAATAAAAAAACTTTTTTTATAATATAATAAAGCTTAATCTAACACTGATTTGCTTTCTACATTTTGTGCCTTAAATGTTAATTTGATGGATATGTTTCGTTAAGTCATCCACTTTATCAATCCACAACTTTCCTTGAACAATGTCCAATTTTGAGCCTGCTTAGTTTCCTATGACGTGCGCACAAAAACGAAGAGGTCATTATATTATGTGAACCACCCACATTTAATTATTACATATGTTAAAGTTTATTTAATCTAAATTTAATTTACTAACACATGACAGGTTAGGTTAAACTAGGTTGGGAAAGTTTAATAATAATTTATAGCTATATATATGATGGCAATATTTTGGCATTATAAGACAGAAAAGGCCAAAATTACACTAGGGGTACACAGGCCTATTTGGTGACAAAACAAATATTTGAGTACTGGTAATGTTAACAATTTAAAAGGTGTTTTATACCGTATTCAAGTTGCTTTTTTTTATTAAATTTACCATGGAATGTGTTTAAAGTTGTCTTTTTTCATGAACTAATGATTTTAAAAAAAATTTTACCGATAGTGAAAATATGTTACGGTTGGCAACATTTGTCTGATTGCCATGTTGCGGCAATAACCCCTATTTTTATAAATATGCTTGATAATTAAGTCCAAAGTTAGAAAAAAGTTAGTAAAGTGTATTAGAGTTTAATTATATTTTAAACACGTACCAAACAAAATGTTCTACTTATTTTTTTGTTTAACTTGGTGAGTCAATTTGTTAAACACGTCCATATGCAAACATGGCTGACGAAGAAGACGCTATAGTCACCCATCTGATAAATTTTAAATAAAACTCATAAAGCTCTACTAACCTGGATTATTTTCATCAAAATAGAAATTAAACAAAGCACCTTATAAATAAACAACTCAAGGTGAACATTTAAGTCCTTCAAAACATAACACTTTAAATAAAAAAATAAAATATATATATTACTAATACACATACATTTTATCAGTTAATGTTTGCAATGCTTTTGCATTGGGTGCATTGCATACGCATAGATAAAGGACAATCCCCAAACTTCACATTTATTCACATTAGCAAGCTAGCCAATGCTCAATTTTGAAATAGTATTTGAATAACAGTAAGAACAATAAATAGGTAGATGTAAATAAATAAGAAAGTTAATTTATATTTTAATTAATTTATTATTAATTTTAAATTAGTAATTAATGTGTTTATTTTCTTTTTTATTAAAGTGTCAATATGTAATCATGTTTATGAATCTATGCATTAAAGTGGCTTATAAATACACCGCACAGCACACATACATGTGCATCGCATATTTAAAAACAATATAATCCATAGACATATTATTTAATTTACAAATATTCCCCCATTCCACTAAACAACTGTATGTTTATGAATAATTCATTAATAAATCAAAACATGATTCCCTTAATAATTCTATATAATATTATCAGAAAATCTGACAGAATTAAAGTGCTACAATAGCCTACACGAATAATCATAAACAAGAATAATTGTGTTCGGGTCAAATGTTGAAAATAATAATATTGGCAGGCTCCTTGTTTGGGTTTTTTTTTTTGCGTTGGAGTAAGAATTGTCATTTCTGTTCGAACTTCCACATTTGATTTTTAAATTTAGTTTAACCTAAAATCTTGAATTGATCTAACCAAAATTGACTAATTTTGAGTTTACTACAAGAAAATATTTACATACACCGTGACAGACTTTGAAAAAATCAGGCTCATAAATAAAACATCCAATTAAGTCACTTTTATTACATAAAAATTAATAATAAGTACATTTGTTTGAATGACAAACTTTGTGTAGTTGCCATACGCTCAAACGACCACAAATGGTATAGGCTTGTAGAAAGTATTATTAAATTACTTGTTTTTTAAAGTTGGCTCATATTTTTATTGCCTTCAGAAACCATACTATGTTAAAAGTTCGATAACTATAGTGAAAAAAGTTAGCTAAAAGCTGTATTAAATCTGTTCGAATGACATACTTTGTGTAGAAGTCTTACGTTCAAACGATAATTTAGGTTTCGTAGGAATTACGGTATCTACTAAACCATGATTTTAGTAAGAATCCCAAACTGTAAGGATTTATTCCGTACCAGAATACTATCAGATATTAGTATTTTGGTAGCATAAACGGCCATTTAGAATGCACGTATAAATTCCCTTTCCTACCTAAATACTACTGTAAGGTAAGCTTCTGGTACGAGATAAAGCCTTAAAAACGAGCTTCCTTCAAAAATAATCGAATGTATTAGTGTACATCAACTTATTTCAAGAAAATTTCATCAGTTTTAATCTTTGTTATGCTCGTCAAAGCTTTTACTAACACATTTATTTCATTTAACTAATCAGACATTAGTGTATATGATATATTCCATCAAATTGATTAACGATGTCAAAATGCCCCTTGGTCTTGTATGAGTGTAAGAGAGAAAGAGATACCCGAAATTTTTTTCTCTCCTACACAATAGTATGCAGGTGATAGATCGAAAATTTTAGCCACAAATGTCCATCCAGCTATATTATAGAGATCAATTTATCCGTTGAAAACTCAAGATCTTCCAAGGATCTCCCGGTAGTGAGAAACCTGAACGTGGCTGTACGTCTTTCCTCTGCTGAGATGGCATCTCTCATAGCTGTGTACAATTTGTATATTAAAGGACCAACTAGCGACAAAAGCGTTTGAAAATACTCAGATTTCATACGCAAATAATTTGTATAGTCGTCTTTGGAACCTAGTTCGAGTTCACACAAAAGATTAATGTCGCAAAATTTGTATCTTTGTTGTAACCAACGTTTTGATCATGAAGTCCACTTTTTTTTCTGCTTATCTTTCATATTTATTACTTGCCATTAACAAAACTACAATCGATGCAGCACTTTTCTTTTACATTCTTACAACCTATCTGGATAAATCACATCATTAGAAAAAAATGCGGCGTCTAGCAGATTTCGGCATGACACGTGTGTGGATAATTCCTGGCACGCCTGGAATGACATTCCCGTCATCATGTCGGGAATGATCGTGTATGGGCACCTTAATATTGTGACGAAGGGGCTATAAAATAAAATAATAAGACTTAATTTATTATTAAAAGTACAAGAACTGTGTATAGCCGTTAATGACGTTAGTGAGAATGCATAAAGCACCTGTGTGGCAAAATTG
This sequence comes from Timema podura, assembly GCA_033556935.1. Lineage (NCBI taxonomy): Eukaryota > Metazoa > Arthropoda > Insecta > Phasmatodea > Timematidae > Timema > Timema podura. The sequence continues at coordinate 29,486,317 of JAVRXN010000012.1, forward strand.
TGAATTTTTCAATGTGTAATTGGTTAATAGCTTGTTTCAACCATATAGAAACAAGTAATGTATAAACAAAATAATTATTATATATGGCTATTAAGAAGTTACTCCCATTTATATCGATTCATTTCTCTACAGCGTTATCCAAGATAATGGAGATCTGGATAGTTATCTCTCTCTTTTCTTTAATCATTTAATTAGGGTTTAGGTTTACTCAAGGTAAGTTACGTAATTGGTTTAGCCAAAGTTTAAAATAAAAACTTAACTTGTGTAGGTAACCTTTAAAATTGAAGACCAGGACAGATGTGTTTAGGTTTAACACCTTGCTATGTTTAAAAAAAATTGTGCTCATACAGTCATACTAGATCATGATCTAGCCTTGGAGCATTAGGGTAATGCAAGAGAATAGGGAATGGTTGACACTAAATGGTACATTGCAGCTATTGGGATACACAGAAGATTGAGCTTTGTTGGGCAAGGAAGCTTTTGCAAGAAATGCAGAAATTTTAATAGAGGCTAGATTTATAAGTGAATGCTGAAAAGACAAAAATATCGTGGTTTCACAGAGAACATAAATTATTGGGGATGATAATTTAGAGATTCCTTATAACAACATATAATTTGACAGGGTTAGTGAGTTTAATATTTAGGAACAGTTTTAACTAACAATTACTATATTATTTTGGAAATGAGGAAAATAATACAGTAGTAGGGCTATTATTCGGTCAGTAAGTTGTTACTTGCCTTCTTTGAAATAATGTAAAACACATAATATACAAACAGGCCGCATTGATGTTTTAATATAATTATCACTTCAAGTTTAAATCGTTAATAATTTAAACAAAATAAAGTTTACTATATATATCGCACTTGTAGGTACTCATCTCAGATTCTGATTGAATTAAGCTTTAATTACGGATATCATTACAAGATTTCTTTATGTGACAGTCCAAGACCGATTATTAATTATTTGATAGCATGTAGCGACTTTACGGAGCTTAAAATAACTAAAGTTATATGGTTTTACATTGCAGAATAAAATTAGATCCTGGAAATGAGCTGTTGGTAAACTCACTTTCTAAAGCGAGTATTTGATGATTTGACCAAGCATCTGTTTTAAGACGTAAATCGAGTAATCGCCATGATGTCGTTGTGATTTTGTAAGACATAATATTCATCCCAATGTTGGACTTAGGACTATATCAATGTAGTAAATACACTTTCATCAATAAGAAACTCCAGGCAAGCATTTCGTGGATACCAAAGAAAGCTTCAAACCTGTTTGAAGCTTTCGAGGCCGTATTCATGGAACTATGAACCTGGACTCGTTGTCTTTCACCTTGTCACAAATAAGTTATTTGGTTACAAATTTGTCAAAGAAAAATTATAAACAAAGTGCTCAAGAGTTATTGCATGTAAGTATTCGTGCTAAGATTTTCCTATTTTCTTATGTTGACAAAGCTTTGACAAATATACTTTTCCGAGGTTTCCTTGTACAACATTGAGTAGGTAGTATATTTACGGTAGGGCCTATCTATATTAAACCACTCCTCGACTAATTTAAATTGATTCATATATTTTTTCCATCACAAACCCGCTTAAATCAAAGCAAACCATAATACAACCCATCACCCTTACTGTGGTGCATTTGACTAAAATACACATTTTTGGTAGCCTATTGGAGAAACATCTGGGACTTTTCTCAATAAATTTATAAATGTGTGTTTGATAAGTTTCTTAGTGTCACAAAATTATGGAATATACTAAAACAATATTGAGATTTCTAAGGCCTACAATTTTCAAGAAAACATTTAATAAACATTTATCCTTCCACTACATAAAAAGTGTAAAAAAAATCACTAGACCTTAATACACATTGGCTGGATATTTTTATATAGTGTAACCCTATGAGGCAATAGGATAAGATTTCTAGCTTATTATTTCAAAACGTTGATTTGGTTATACTAGGCCCTCTTGATTTATTTACACTTTTTAATCCAAAATTAGGCTGTAGTATCCCTAAAAATGGATGCTTTTGAAAAAAATCTATCTTACAACAAAAACAACATTAATACTTATTCCCAAAGAATATATTTTTCCACAGGACTGAGAAATATTCCAAAAAATTGTTTCCTAGATCAGTATTTTGTTTGGCTCTAGTACACAAAACAATGAACATAAAACTAGCAGATATTTCATTCATCTGACACATTAAAGGTAAATACCTACTCTAAAATACACACAATTTAAGTCCAAATTTAGAAAACAGCTTGACTCTTTATATCGCAATGTATTGCTTGGCCATACTCCTCAGCTTTTCTGGAAATACTTCAATGTCTGGACCAGCATTAATGTCCACCGTCTTAACTACCCATCCTGACTTTTACAAAACTTATTATTTAATTTCTCAAACATGGAGTGCTAGATTGGGTTAGTTTTAAGTCATAACCTATTATTTTATAGCCTACATTCACCCATACATTTATAGTTTGTTTCAAATAATTGTTAAAAATATGTTATTAGTTATTATTATTAGCACCGCGTCTTACTACCCGTTCGGGTTATACGCACTTACGCTAATGTGTAATGGTAGGTGATTGTGAGATTGAAATGGAGGACTAAGTTTAAGTGGAATCCGAACACGGTGGGGCTGGCATTCCTCGTTATTAGTTAGTTACAAACTAACCCAAACTATAAACCTAACCTTATTGACTGAAGAGATTAATGTTAAAGAAAGTTAGAATGGTACTACAGCATTATTTAGATCGAGTAGTAATTTATATACAAAATTGTCATCAAATAGGCCTACATTGTGGAAAAAAGTGGTACAGTAACCAACATGGTGTGAATCCCGCAAAGCTCTTTTAATAAGGTTCATATTTATTTGGTAAGGAGTAATAAATGACAAGGTTATATCTTCTTGGTTATTATTATTTTTTATCCCCTTCTCACTATTTGATATCTAGGCTAAGCTTTGTGTCTTCTCTGACGACATGTTTTGTTAATGTTGCACCATCTTCAGGTCTTAGGCTTATTGATAATAAAGATGATTTATTTTAAGCCATACGATTGGAAAGTTTGTGAATTTTTGAGGTGATATATGGAAGAATCTTTTTGTGGGATGATCAATAGTATATTATATAAAGCCTAAACAATAATCCTTTTTTTATATATATATTTATATACATAGTAAGCCTAAACAATAATCTATAAGGAAGTAGTAGGCTATTATTGGAAGCTTTTGATAACTTTTAATATCAAATTAAAGTCTATATATGAATAAAATGAAGTTTGTTTGTCTTTCTGTCTGTCATGAGCATTGTGTGATATATACCGCACACAGAAGGCTGACATTTTAAAATTATTAGCTACTATGAACACACATGTGTAACTAGAAGCTGGAATCTTAAATTTTTAGTTTGATTTTTAATTTATTTAAAACTGCCAGAAGAAATAAAATTAAAGAGATTTTTTCTCTCAGTTTGAAGCAAAGAAAAGCGTTGGCCAAGTTAACTTCGGGTACTTCTGCTAGTTCGATAAATAAAATTAGAAAATTTATTTCTAGAATGCCAAATTTTAGTGGCTTTCAATCAATTTTGGTGGTTGAAAGTGTACTTCCCTTAAAAATCAGGGTTCATTTGGTACTTTACCGCAAATGCGACTTAAGTAGGGCTAATCTTTATATAATATAAGACACCAAATATATTGTAACCAATTGATCAGTCCGTTATCGATCACTAAAATGTGTTTTTTATGAATATTAATGCTGTTTGATACACAGTTTTTTCTGTTGTTGAAAAGATCAATTTTCTAAAAGGGAGAATTTGTATAGGCTAATAACTTGAATCACAAAATTTATTTAAAAAATAATGGTAAAGATTTTGACACTTTCACATAAATAAAATTTCACTTTATTAATAGGCACAGAGGCGCTGCTACATGGAAAGGCCAGAGAAATTTCAAACATCACTTTGAGGACCTGGTGGTCTAGGGGTAAGGTGTTAGGGGTCCAGGGCTCAATCCTTGGTCCGGGCACAGATTTATCTGATTGCCAAACCCTTTCTTCACCTCTGACAAGACGTGTATTAATCACAACTTGCGAATGTGTAAAATGCCAGGCCTCCATCGTGGTTCGGATTCCACTTTAAACTGTAGGTCCTCCATTTCATCTCACAATCACACTACTATTACACATTAGCGTAAGTGTTTATAACTTGAACAGGTAGTACGATGCGGTGCTAATAATGATAAAAAATCACTTTCATTTTAAAATAAGATTGCGATGATCTTTTAATCGAGAAGTGCCTCGCATCGGTGGGTAGGCAATACAGACTAAATGCCAGTTTGCTCAAGTCTGATTTGCTGGTGATATGGTAGGATGGGCTTCAAACCTGGCGGGCTGTAGGCCTATTAAATGTTATTTTAAATGCAGAACATATTTTATTTCATATAATATGCAAGGTTTCTTTCTGTGAATCAAGGAAAGCATTTACAGACTCAGTTTTAAAAGTTTATGTCAGCAGACAGAACAAACGAACAAACAAAGAATAAATATCCCAACATTCAAGATGACACAGCTGTTGCTAGTAAAAAGAGAATACAAGCCTACTTTCTGCGGCCCTTCATATCATCACTACACCAGCTCATTTATTTTTTTTTTTTTTTTACCAAACACACCATACCACCTTTAATTTGGTCATTTGAAACCCAGTAAGTACACAAAAGATGAGTGTCTGCCATGAATATGTCTATAAATGTGTTATCGGTAACTGAGATTACTTTACATCTGATCAACTTAAGTTCATACACATATTGCACTCATTTCAGGAGCTCAAGCTCAATTATACAATGTTTTGATGGGTGCCCAAAAATATCAGGTTGATGCATAAGTATGCAGCGTTTGTTGTTGCATTGGTAACACTGTGTACTAGGAATATTGATCGTCAATTGTAGTGCCCATATGATATTGTTATACTAGCGAATACTTCAACAATTCATTGATTTTAAAGAAATTTAGTATAGGGCCTATGTATTGTTTTTAATAAGAAAATGGAGTATCGAGTGGAAATATGTTAACATTTCTGACCTCTTCTTTTGTTTGTCTAATCGAAGAGCAAAAGCATTGGAGGCTGATAGAGACATTATGCTGTACACGGGGAAAATACCACCGGGGAGTGTACGGCAAGAGAATGGTTTTCTCGTTTGAAAAAAAGGTTATTTTGACCTGAATGAAATTCTTCATATTAAGGAAGACCATCCAACTTTAATGAAAACGTTTAAACGCTTCAATCCATGACAATCCACTTCAATTAACTCAAGAATGTGCCATTGAAATGAATTGTGACCAATCAACCAGCATACAACATTTGCATTCAATGGGTGGAGTTCAAAAACAGGGAGTAGGGAGTACCATACGTTTTGAGTGAAAACAACAAACATCAGCGTGTGACCATTTGTACTTCTTTGCTTGTCATCGTCAAGATCATACAGCATCAATTATTTTTGTCTCAGATTGTTACCGGTGACAAAAAATGGTGTCTTTATGTCAACATCAAGAAGAGAAAGGAATGGTTAAGCCCTAACAAAAACGCATTTCCTCGTTTAAAACCTTGTCCCTATCCAAATAAGACGTTGGTTACTACGAATTGCTTCCTAAGAATATAACCATCTCTACTGAGATTTATTGAAAGCAACTTAGACGCCTTGAGGCCGCATCCAAGAAAAAGACCGGGAATATGGCAAGTGATTTTGCATCACAAAACGCCCAGCCACATTCCGCCAACCTGACAAAAATGGTTATCCAAGAACTGGGTTGAGATATTATTCTGCATCCACCCTATTCTACAGATCTTACAACATCAAATTTTCACCTTTTTTGTACGCTTTCTAACAATCTTCGAGGAAATTCACTTCATGACGAAGCTGCTCTTCAAGATTGGCTCGACAACTTCAACTCCAAACCACCGGATTTCTTCATGTGTGGAATCGAAAAATTACCAGGACATTGGGAGACAATACTAACCAATCATGAGAATATATTATTGATTAGTTTATGTATTTTGTTTATATAACATAATTTTGAAGTAAAATAAAATTTCTCCATACAGACTTATGCATAAACCTAATACATCTGAAGAATATAATGCTAATCCCATGGCTTGTTGCATCTGGTTAGACTTATTATATGGAAGGGGACTAGAAGTTTCTCAGCACTGGATGATGTTACTCACTAAGAAAGAATGCTCATATTGAAAATGATAAGAGAAGGCTAATCTTCCATCTTTGTTCCATATCATGCTTTGAAAATTGTTTGACTAAACTATTCATTCAGAAAATGAAACAAGAAAACATTCAACAACATAGAGAAAAAAGATCCTAACTTAATAGCTTTTGGCTATGTTGTGGATTTATGTTTCTTCTAAAGAGTTAGAGCATATTCTCTCAAACAAATAGAAATTACATCTAGCCATTCCATTTGAAAACGTAAAGTCAATGAAGGTCATCATCATTTCCAATATACAAAAAGTATCTGGGCTTATTATTCTGTGTGACTACTTAGTCCACAATGCAGTGCATTCTAAAAAAAAATTGCCTCTTGCATAAAACTTTGAAATCATTTATAAATGACCTAACTTAGCAACAAATAGTGGTTAGAGAGTATGGCCTATAAGTGGGCTGGTTATTCTTTGCTAGTAATGGATTGGAGAGTACAGCCATGTTGGCATAGAATTAATATCAATCTATTTTTGGCCATCTCCCAGAAGAAATTAAGCATTTATATGTTTTATTCACTTCAAAAACATTGACCAAGCTGTGTGTAATCTTGGTATGCCCATATAATGAGATTAATTACAAGGCAAACACCTGATGTAGTAGGCCAAAAGATATCAAAATGATTATCTTTCTATATTAGGCCCTAGTCAATGGTCCATTAGACCCAATCATATTCTTGTTTGAAATTTGGTCAAGATTGTATACAGTAGTTTGAAAGTCCACATAAACATAGTTATATTTTTGTTATTATTAAAATCTTTGTTGAATGAAGTTTAAATGTTTTGTTTCCACACTCAAGTTTGTGCCAAACGAAGTACTGGTAAATTGTTTATTTAAAATTATATTTAAAATGAATGAAATGATCTATAATTAGTGACAGAGAGAAAGCAACATAAGCCTTCATAAAAAAAAATCTAGCTAGATAAGAAGCCAATAAAATGAAGGAAAAAAAAATCCCATCACTAACTTATACTCATTGAAACAAAATATATGTAACGTACAGTGTGTAAACTTTTCTTTGAGGCTAAAGAAACAAGTTTTCCAGATGACACTGATAGAGTATTTGTATAAAAAATGACACATGTACAGTGATTTGAACCTCAGCCGTCTGACTATACATGCTGAAATTGAATTTGATGGGAAATCAGTATGTAGATTAGGCATAGTCGAGAAAACTATCAAATATGTAACATTTCACTTTTTAACTTGGGGTACGGTATTTTATTTTTAAAAAAGTTATGGTGGTAAAGTGAAGTACTTTGGTCTACAATTTTAGATTAGTAAATTAAACTAAATGTTCATATTTTAGAGAAAATAAGTTTGCTCACATCTGCAGCCAAAATGATGTTTTTTCTAAACACTCAGATAATTAATTTCCCATTCAGCTTTTGTATACGTTTGTACCTACTACTGTAATCACACACATTAAACAAAATATATATACATTCAACTCTGGTTATAATGAACCTCTACGGACTCTGATATTTCGTTAATTAAAACCTATTTAAAAAATATCCGAAAGTAGTGGGTTAGTAACAAACAAAATAACAATTCAAATACAATCAACTTTATTGCAATCTATTAACTATTCTTAAAAACATCGGTTATATGGTGCTGTTTATTTTATACTATTTTAATTAATCTTTTTTCCAGACCCTTTTCTAGAATCTGTGCTTTTTTCACACTTGATTCCACAATCCATGCATTAAAAAAACTAAACTTAGTAGAGAAGTCTTATTTTTTGAGTTCAACATACCCTCTAGAAGGAAGGGATTAGTGAAAACAATTAGTAAATGGATACAAATTGTCATTCACTGTCCTGTACCTTCTGTCGTATCAATACATTTGAGAAGACTGTCTTTCTTTACTTGCCACAGACAAAGGTATAAAAACTTAAGTCAAGCTTTGTACTTCTTAAGCAAGAACTCAGAGAATGGGTGTCTTGAAGTTTAAACAACTAAAAAGTTATGTTTTTAAAGAATTATGATGTTAGAATGACATTTCTTATTGAAAGTTTCAATTTTTCTGCTCACTAAAATTGAAATTGAGGGTTCATTATATACAAAAAATTTTTAACTCGCATTGAAATGTATGAGGGTTGGGACCAATGAATTAGGTTCACTGTAGCCGAATGTTTATTACAACCGAATTCACTAAAACCATAGTTGATAGTATACATGTTGTAATGGATGCCAAGAAGAGAAAGCTATAAAGATAAGTCTATTCACCCTTTTATTTGTGAAGGAAGAGGGGGGTGAAGAGATGTTTTAGCAAGTCATGTGACACATTATCGATGCTAATTAACCCAGAAGGATACATAGTTCATCCCTCCATCTCTCCCCCCTCCTCTCCTCAGTTCACTGTCCCAGGAGCATGCACATTGTTCGGAAGGAGTGCAGGGGGGGGGGATGTAGGAGGGTGATGGATTGGGCTTGTCCTCCAGAGGATAACACTCACAGTATTAACTTCAAACCAGCAACATTTGATCGACTTGCTGTCCTCACTGGAGGAAACTACATCATGGTCGGGCTACTTTATACTTTACAATGTGCTTAGTGATTGGTGAATAAAAGGGCTCTCACCATCTTTAAGTAACATTTATTTAAATTGCAAGGCCAATATACACCGGTCCAATGGACAGATTCTTAGTTAAAGCTATCTTCTATCTACATGATCCATCGCAACAAAATTTACATTGGAATGCAGCATTAAAGAAGTCTTACAGTTTTGGGGTCGAGAGTGTCAAGTCGAGAGTTGTTGAAGCTAAATTATATTTAAAAAAAATCATTAGTATGGCCTACAAGGGCTGTTGCAATTCTGTCTTGAATTTTTCATCAATTTAAAACCAGTTACACTGATAAAATACTATTGATTACTCATAGCACATTATTTGTTCTCCAGTTGGTGACATCGTATGGTCTAGAGGCAGATAGACACTTGCTGCGCTGTCTCTTCTCACACATAGACTTTAGTGCTGAGGGGAGTAAAACCAGCAGCAGCAAAGATTACTATCAAATCCAGCTTCTGGCCCAAGAGTCTTGCGCTTTACTCACCAAACCAGCACTCATCTCTAACCTCTGCTACGCTATCGATAATCCTCTCCATCATCAAAAGGTTTGAGATTATTTATCTCTTAGTACTAACCATCTTTTTAACTTAATTTATAATATAGTTGTATGCACATTTTGTGTGTTTTGTCAGTCTCAAATGTTTTATGAGAGGTGTTCCACAATTTTAGATCAGTATGTATCCTATTTTTTTTTTAAATTTGAAGTATAACATGTACTTTTTGAACAGACTGATTATAAAAGCCCAATTTCAATAATGATAAATTTTTTGGCCATGTAGGGAAACGCTACCGACTGATATAAGATGTCCGACTGTAGGCTATTAATTTAGTCTCAAAAAGGCGTGTTTTTACTACCAGGCTATATCACAATGCTAGAAGAAGCTTAAAAATTAATATATTTATTTTTTATGGGTACACATTTGAAATTAATCTGTCTTTGGTGGATTAAAAGTTAGTCATCGATTGCAAAAATATAATTGGCTATGGGTGGTATGTAAGAATGCCACCAAGTCAAATCTTAATCAAATACATATTTTTTTCCCCAAATAAGGTGGCATGGAATATGTAATTGTTTGATATTCTCTTATACTCATTCACCCACTTACTAATTACACATATCAGCCTTCATGGAAAACTCACTCCACATTGAAACATATTTAGCCCAAATATTGATACATTTGAAAGAACAACTCAAAGTCCTTTGCTCTACAATATAAAGTTACTCTGCTCTTGCAAAATGTATTGTTGCATATATATATATATATATATATATATATATATATATATATATATATATACATATATATATATATATATATATATATATATATATATACATATATATATATATATATATATGTGCAACAATACATTTTTTGTACCACAAACAATTTTTACTTTTTCTTGATTGCTAAAAAAATTGAACTAGAGATTTTGATAACTTATAACTCTAAGTTTCATAACCCCCTGAATTAAAAAAAGTTATTTTTGTAATGCCTTGTGTCTTTATGTGTGTCTCTGCCTGGCCTAGAGCTAAAATCTTATTACCGATTGGGCTAAAACTTGTTTTCTAGGGTTTTCATAAGGTTGGCCCCAAAGAGTTTTTGGAATTATACATCCAACCCTAAAATTAAGGGTAGTTTACTGAAGGGAAAAAAGAGAAAAAATTGATTTTATCGAAATCCGCTCTAACAATTCTGATAACATTTTGTATAAGGTACTTTTTAACACTACACAGTCTTGTAGACACCCTACTTATTAAAATACAAGTCACACCGCTCCATTTTTCAAGGCTAATGATGAAATAAAAATGTTGAAAGATCTTCATCAATAAAAATGTATAAGTTTATATATTGTTCAATTTTCATCAACTTTTTGAATATCAAATATTTTCTATTTTATTAAATATCTCTTTTATGCTTATTATGTTTTTAATAACGCTTAAAATTTAAAACATTTTAATCACATTTTTGACTATTTATTCTTTTTATTATTGATGACATCTTTATGTTTATGATTTTAACTATAAATTATTCTATTGTTTCAATATACATTTATTATACTCCACTCATTTTTATATTGACATTTGTGTTTTTAATTCTAATTATCGGCGAATAGCAAAGATTTAATGCTGCCTCAGGACAACACCAAAATGTATTCTAAAAATATATTTTGTGTGGAAACATCACATCGTTTTTCATTATATCTACATAAAACAGGTGACCTGGCAGTCTAGGGATAAGGTGTCGGACTTCTGTGCTGGGGGTCCGGGGTTTAATCCTTGGTCCCAGCACAGATTTATCTGATTGCCAAACCCTCCCTTAACCTCTGACAAGACGTATATTAATCACAACTTGTGAATGTGAGGAATGCCAGGCCTCCACCATGGTTCGGATCCCACGTTAAACTGTAGGTCCTCCATTTCGTCTCACAATCACCCTACCATTACACATTACCATAAGTGCGTATAACCCGGACGGGTAGTAAGACGCGGTGCTAATAATAATAATAATAATAATAATAATTAGCTCGGTGTTTATATAGGCCTAGTACAGAAATAGGCTTTTCCTCCTCTGAGTTGGTCATTATAACTAATAATTTTGCTAGTTGGCAAAACACTTGCTTACTAACAATAATAATAATAATAATAATCATCATTCATTATGTAAGCATCAGTTTGTTAATAGAATAACAACTGCCAGTAGCGATTTGGATTGTCATATTTGTATACTTTTGTCTAAGCTATGAGTATTTATACTGTGATTTTTTTTTCCAGACCTTAAAACCATCACCACAGTTATTTTTACATTTGAGTAAAGTTCTGAAACTCACTCCAGTTCAAGAAGTTGTTTTTGGACTAGCACTTTTACAATCATCAAATCCTGATACTCAGAATTTAGCAACTCAATTTGTGAAATCAAGACTTCCAGAATTGATTGTATCATACATAGACACCGGTGAGTTTGGTTTTGAATTATTTCCCAATAATAATAACTACAAGACATTCAGCAAATTTTTCACTTCAATGCCGGGTAGATGGCTCGGCTCATCATTTTGTTTGTATTGACAATAAACCTGGACAATTGATTTTGATATTAACATAACGATAGAGGGCCTACCTATATTAGCTTATAACATAATTAAACAGATTTTTCAAACAAAATTTCTTATGGGAAGATTTGAATGGGGCCTGCTTCATGTAGCAGAAATGACCATAAGGCCTCTACGGACTCTTTGAATTAAATTTTCAGATGTTCGCAATATTTTTAAAAAAAGCTCATATTGATGTCATTTATTTTAAAATAAAATTTGATATAGTTAGCAATAATTTGTGTGCACATCACTTTAAGGTATTACAGAATAATTTGTTGGGAATAATGTTGTTGCTATTGTAATTGAACAGAGCAATATCTTAAATGATGGTATGGGGTTCTCAGGACAGTTTTTACTGCATGGTATTGAAGGACAACATGAAATATATTAATAGTACATGAAAAGGAAAAGAGAGATGGCTAATGGGGGAACTAATAATACCACTTGTAAACAATAAATTAAGTTGGCATAGAGTTGTTGGAAAATATGGGGAAAAGAAAGCAAACTATTTAATTATCTACTTTGCTTGAAAGCCTAGAACCAGATAGATTTATAGTGAACTTAAATCACTTATATCTTAGAAACCCTTTGCACTACATGTAAGATAAGCTTGGTTGACTACCCTTGGAATTATAACCATTTATTACCTCAATAGGTGGTCTGGGAAAATATTTATAGAGTATTACATTTTAACGGTCTTGATTGATTACAAGGTCTAAATTCATGCTGTCAGCCTGGAGCTTTATCTGATTTTTAACAATAGTTGGTTTCTTGAATGTGGGTCTTAAATTGTTTTGCATTTAGGAAAGGAGGACAGATAGGCTGGGATAAATTGTTACAAACATGTTTTAATAGGCTGGATATTTAGACACACAGGTTAGTGAGTTGTATAAATGCACCATTATAATTATAATTTCATGCATTTTTTTTATTCGCCACAAGTGAGTGAAAAATAACTGTGTATACATTGTTAACTAGTATAATAAGACAGTGTAGAAACACTGTACAATAATGTAAAGTAATTGATAGGGAAGGAAGCCAACCTAAAAGGATAGTAAGGTTAATCCAATATAGAAACACACATCTCTCTCCACTTTTCATTTCTTCTCTTCTTTTCTTTTTAAACGTTTCATACTTCCAATTCTCACTTCTTCACACTTGCACATAGTTTCAAATTTTTCAGAAATATTCATTTTTCATATGAATACACATTAAAAACACACAAACACAAAGAAAGATATATAATAGAACTACATGCTTCTAGAATAATTATTAGGCTACTATTATTCAAGAAATATGTAGTTTCATAACATATCTTTGTGTTTTAAATGTGTTTTCATATGAAAAAGGAATATTTCTGAAAATTTAAAACTATGTGTAAGTGTGAAGATGTGAGAATTGGGAAGTATGAAAAGTTTAAGAAGAAAAGAAGAGAAGAAGTGAAGAGTGAAAAGAGAAGTTTTGTTAATATCTAGGTCTAACCTAACTATCCTTTCAGGTTGGCTTCCCTCACTATCAATTACTTTACATTATTTTAGAGTGTCCCTACACTCACTGTCTTATCATACATTTCCAAGCCATTTGGCACTAATTCATTTTTTACTAGTATGATTCCTAATGTAACGTATTCTCTAATTTTAATATAGAAAGCAGCAGTACTCAACAGGAAGGCGGACTTCACGACGCCACACCTGAAGTTTTGCATCTAATATTGAGCAACCTTTTACACGGAAACAAGGATCACTTTGGTGCGTATTCTTTAATTGGTTTTGCTTTGTTATAACTTGAACCATTCTCTTGGTCTTTCAAACAAAGTATTATACCTGTATTAAGGGAAGATGACTGCTTTGTGCTTTATTTCATTTTGAACTCTAAATATCTTATATATATTTGTTTTAATTTTTATGTCCCTGTTTAGTCATGTTTCTATGTTAATGATTTAAAAAATATTATTGAACAATTCCATAGAAATTTTAACCTATGACTTAATTTTCAAAATCATTGGAACTAAGAAAGTTCAAACATGATTTTCCACAGAAAAGTATGATTGATTATAGGTTAAAAGTCCTAATTTTATTGTGATGTAGATTTTAAAATGAATAATGTTATTTTTCAAATTCACCTATGCTGTGTAAAATTTGTCGATAAATTAATTGGCTTACATAATTTTTGTCGTACTCTGTATCCAGGGTGTGTGAAGCCGGGTTTTCCAGTTCAAACAAAGTCAAAGTGACATATTTGAAAATATTCTCCAAGTATAATTGAAGTTTAAATAAAATAAAGGCTCATAGTAGTTCTGAAAACAAATTATAACAATATACTTGTTACTACAGACTTTTAATGTCTCCGATGCCATTGAAATGTCTTAACTGTGTTACTCCAACTATAGAAAAATTTGCAATATCAATTTCACTATCATTGGAAACTTGCTATTGTTGTGTTAATATGATAAAGTAAATGTGTTAAAAACTTTTCTTACTTTAGAATAAAAACTTGAAATAATTATAAAAAATGTAAAAGGGTCGCTGATGAAGTCATTAATAAATGTATCTTATGTTGTTGGTGAACAAAAAGGACTTTATATTTTAAAAAAGAAAAAAGGTTGGTATAGTTTGCCTGATTTTCTGTTAGTGGAAGTGGCATGTCTAGTCAGAAAATTATGATGGCATCAACATATGAGGATTTTGATTAAAGCAAGCTGTATGCGTTATGAAAAGAAGTATTTTTTCAAACTATTAAAATTAATTAGATTTTTACACATCAGCTTGGAGACTAACTAGATAATTTAGGATAATTTTTCCCCCTACCAACCCTTATAAACTGAATTTGGTAGTTATAAAAATCATAACTGTCATTTTGACACTGTTTATTGTCAATTTGTTGCTGACATACATTTTAATTTCACAATGACTTACGTGAACTTGGAGGAATACTCATTAATATTAAATTAATCACTTGCTATGCTATTATTTTGCATGGTTATCTTGAGAAAAATTTGAGTTCAAAGTATGGACTGTGAAATTATTGGCATGTGAATTCACTACATTCAATTTATAATGTTTCTTAAAATACTAAAATCAAGTATTGGTGACACAAACATGGCCTAACATCCTCTGTTTAGTGGCTTTTTTATTATTTTTTTATTTCTGTAAAGAGTATATAGTGTTGTGTTTTATAAGTCCTCTACCTATGAAATTGCCCTATTTTTATTCTTATAAGATTGTTGGATTAAATAGCTAACTAATATATTTGTTATTTACGGTTGTAGCCACATCGAAATATCATATTCATTAAATTGAAAAATGACATCTGGACACTGGCTTCGAAACCATACTGAGGTTCTTGGTTTGATTCAGTTATCCAGGTGTCATTCATTTTTCAATTTAATTAATATGATAGGACTGTGCCAAGTATACTTTTTTAATTTGATGTGAAGCTGAATTTAACACATTACATTCTCAAAGGCAAAGTGAGTCTAAAAAGTTATTGATTTATGTTGACCATAAAGATATATGTTCTGTAAAAAATTATTAAAATGTAAATTTTATAATAATATGTAAATCAACCAATATATTAATTTTATACAACCAAGCAAACATACAGGAGTAGAAATTCTAAGTTAAATATCAAAGAAATTGACCTCTTTTGTTTGTTTTTAGAACAATTTGTAGCTTAGGCTACAAATTTTCGGGTTGCATATTTGAAACTATTAAGGGAAACACCTAAGCTATAATTTTATTTTAGAATGCTACCATTTTATTTTAGAAGAACCTCCTGAAAGATATCATATAGTGAACATATTTCTATAAAGCCTAAGAATGCATAAGATACATAAACAAAGTGTGAGATGGTTAGTTAAATATCTTCTTTGCTATGTGTGCTAAACAATAAGATATCCAAAACAGAAAGTAATTATGTAAATGTAAAATTAAAAATTAATGAAGCTCTCAATTAGTACCCAACAAATTATATTCTTGGATAAAAATACTGAAACTGAACCATATCACTGGTTTTACTTGATTATTGTTCTGGTAAGATTTTTATTTTATTTTATTCATGGTGGTCTTTTTAATCTAGGCATATCATCTGAAACAAAGGAGGCATTTTTGAAAAGTGTACGCCGAGACTTTCCTCGAGAATTAGTTCCAGTGGTATTGGCACCATTGTTATATCCCAGCAATTCTGACTTGCCTATGGATAAATTGAACCAGGACACAACAGCAATGTCTAATACTGTGGTACGTCTTTTGTAATATTATAGTAATTTTTTTAAATTACAAAATCAAGTAATTTAATCAGGAGCTCTCATTTAAATTAAATCAAGTACTGAAGGATTATGTATTTATAAATATTGATAAACACAGTGATACTAAATTTCCTTTTTTATTCCAAATATCTTATTAATCTCTTATTATAGGTTTCACCTTTTTTCCTCACAATAGCCTTGATTAAAATATAATTCATCCTCTATCATGTCTTCATATGATACATAACAAATTCTGTATCTTTGAGAACTACATTGTTACACATTAAAATAGTTTTTAATCCTTGCAACACACAACCTTTAATATGAATCTTCAAAATAGATTTTACTTAAAAGCACTTAAATACCCATTGATCTGTTTTATACCTTTAAAATTAAATTTCTTATCAAATTCTACTAAATGTTCATATGACAAATATTCAATAGCTGTGTTGATCCTAAGTTTAGAAAATTAAACTAAATGTATCTACTGAAGCAAAATTTGGTTTATTTTTGCCCTAAAAATGTTTTTTGTACTAAAAACTTCAATAATACTGACCTCAAAGTGGTGAAAATCTAAAGCGTTACAACAAAAACATTTAATATTGTATGCTTTTTCATCAATGCTTTATATTTTCATAGCTGAACATGTATTTTATTGAAAGTTAAAATAAATAATACTTAACAAAATCATTATTTCACAAACTTTGGCTTTTTAAAGTAAGTATACATCATATAAACTCATATGGCAATTGTTAAATACATTAACACCCTCTCTACGGGACCTGCTTCATTGGCTGCATGTTATAAGGCAGGGTTGTGGAAACTTACTAACAGGAGGGTCAAATATAAAAATTAAAAACATTGGTGGCTCAAAAAGTTTTATTAATTAGATTTTCTTCAGAACTCATTTAAAATATATCTTATAAACACACAAAATAAACCAACATGAATAAGTTTAATTACATTGAGAATACAAAAAAAAAAACCTAAACATCTTAGTGGCTTAGTATGTCTTTAAGTTCTTTCAAGAGATTATGATGTGGTTTGAGATGAGTGAAACTGTGAGGTTATTCTCGAGAGAGAAGACAGATGCTCTCATTATGTCACTTCCTAAGATTACTGTTAATAATTGTAATTGCTGAAACACTTGTTTGCCTGAATATGAGGATGCAAACATTGCCATATATTTTGGGCAAGTTTGGAAATGTTGTTTTATAATAATACAATTTGGTTGCGTTTAAAAAAGACTGCTTCTTAATGCAACACATTTAAATTATGTATGCTGCGGGCCGGATTGAACACACCAGCAGGCTGCATTCGGGCCCGCAGGACATTGTTTGTCCATCCCTGGTCTAAGGCATCACTCCCGCAATAGCTAGACTGCCAATGATGGGGATATTGTGGTTCACTCCTGGTTCTGTGTACTGAGGGGGATATTTCTTAAATTGTTTCCCTACTCTCCATGCAAATGTGGTACACTTCTCTAAATTCAACCTTCCTCATTCCTAACCTATTAGCATAATTATAACATAGGTTTACAACAGGACGGTGCATTGTTATTATTAATATTTTACAGCATGATAGCTCCCTGGCTGACCTAATCGCGGAGGTGGGTTATGGGTTCTGCTCATCCCTTGATGAATGCCGGAACACCTGGTAGGCCTGATGGGGGGTCGTGATATATCTGCAGGTATGGTGGCCCGAGTGCTAAGTATGATGGCGCGCACCCACTCAGGCCTAGAGGAACAAGTGGCTCTCCAGAGCCTCCAAACCACCAGTAGTTTCTGGGAACAGCCCTCCAACAAGGATAAAAACACCTCGGATACTAATCATGCCACAGCGTGGGCCATTGAGGTGTTTGTGCAGGTGCTAAAGGAACAGGTTAGTAATATACGACTTCACAATGGGAATTCATGCCATGGTTATTGAATATTCGTATAGAAAACATTAACAAAGAGTATAAAAATAATTATCTCTAATGTGTAACTTTAATAAACTTGTAAAGGAGGCTAAACGAGCAAAGCCTACTTAAAGCTTACTTGTGAAAAACAACAGACCACAGTAATCTTCAGGGAAGGGACATGACGTGCCCTGAAAATTTCTCTTTGTGTTAGGTTTTAGAAACCAATCTCAAGACCTATTAACAGGAACAATGAATACATGATTACACTAAACTAGAAACCCATTCAAAGTTTGGTTTTCTGTGATCTTGACTTAACAGATAAATTTACTCAAAGGAGTTTTTTTTACTTTAAAATGTTAATTTATAATTACCCTTAACAATATGACATTAATCTCACTCTAATCAATTTAACTTATTCTAATGAAGATTTGAGAAAATCACATAATGCAATGTCTGATTCAAACTATTATTTTCCCCAAGCTACATAGTAGTTAAGCCCTTAAATGTGAACATAGGTCCTACAATTATTTTTTTGTGTATACCTAGCTCTTCTAACCTTTTAAAAATATTTGTTGAATCCATGCAAATATGGGTACACTTCCTCTGATTATAATATTCCTAATCCTTAAAACTATTTGTGTAATTAGTACATAAGTGTATAACCCGAATGGGTAATAAGAGACAGTGCTAAAAAAGCTTGCAGCCTCGGAGCTTAGCCATGATTGGACCCCATTCTTCAACTCCCCATTGTTGTTGAAGTGTTCTGATCCCAACCTGGTTTTCATGTGGGTGAAAAAGGGATAAGCGCCAGGTCCAAGATATACTGAGGGTGGTTGAACACCTCCCAACCAAAGTGATGTGAAGCCGTGGGTTTTTCTTGAAAGAACACTATGCTTGACCTCAGCATACCTTGCCTTTGTTCTGAATTGCCCTACACAATTTTCTTAAGTGTTCAACAGTACCTTTATGGTGTTATTGTGGTTCCTGGTTCCACAAAGTTAGTCAGAAGCACTCCTATCCTATCACAGAAAATGATAGCCATCAGTTTTTTGTTGGAAAATGTTTGAACATTTTGGGCTTGTTTCATAAAGGAGTGGACATCCACTGCTTTGACTGTTCTCTGCTTTCAAAATTTCATGAATTGAACCCACGTTTCATCACCCATAACGATATGGTCAAGAAATTCATTTCTATCTTTGCTATAACGCTGCAAGGATGTCAAAGCTGACCTTTAATGATTTCTTACAAAATTGCTTGAGAAATTTATGGAAAACTACACAAAATCTTTGAACTTTTGAAGAGATGTCCATCGCAAACCTTTTTGGTCAACACTTTAAACAAGTTCATTATTCACCAGGAATCGCCAACCTTTACCACCTTCATTGTGCATATCATTTTGCCCAACTCTAAATCTTTCACACCACTCATCACACATTCTTCGCTCATAAAGTTCGGACCATAAATGGTACTCATTCTCCGATGAATTTCAGCAGCAGTTTTTCCCTCGGTGTGAAAAAAACAGATGATGGCATGAATTCACAGCTTGTGGGAACATTGATTGTAGGATACATATTTCTTGTTCGTAAGACAATGAGAGCTAACAAACGATAGTCCAACACATGGCGGGTGGAGAGACAACATATCATGGGATGATATTGTGTTTGTGCGAGCTCCCTAAGACACTTACACGCCTCGGTGGTGTAGTTGGCTAACGCGCCAGTCGTGTTGAGCTTGACCGCCGAGGACGGGAGATCGAGGTTCAAATCTCGGTCGGGTGAACTAGGAGTGGTTTTTCCTAAATGGTTTTCCACTCTATCTCCACGCAAATGCGGGTTCACTTCCTCTAGATAAAAATTCCCAATTCCTAAACCATTAACGTAATTAGTACATAAGCGTATAACCCGAACGGGTAGTAAGACGCGGTGCTAAATATTATTAATATTATTATAACCTAAGACACTTTCATAGGGAAGTACATTCAAACATATGTTTAAATCTGAATAGTCCTCGCATTAAGCACAATTGTAATTGCTTGGTTTGACCTGGTAAATGTTTTTTTAACAGGTCCCTAATCTCGTTTGGAATGATGTGGTTTTGGAGCTAGATCACCCAGAGTTTATTCTGAAGGACAGGTCAAGTCTGAATCTCTTAATGTCAGCCTTAAGACTTGGCTTTCAGGGCCAAGGCTTCCACCCGGAGATGTTTCCTGTTGATCTTATCTATCGGCACTGGAAAACTGTAGAAGGACAGGTAATTATTGTTTTTGTCATTTCCGAATACTTATTCAAAGATATATAACGTTGCTGTTAAATAATGTAATGTAATTGATAGGGAAGGGAGCCAACATGTCAAGATGTAAGAGTTAAGGGGTTAAGAGATGTTAGTTAAATCTCGTATTATTGTAGTTTTTATATCATAAAAATTGTAAAAATACAACCCTCAACTTGCACTCCCTCCCATCACATCTTAACCTTTGATATTAAACCGTTTTTTTTTCTTTGTACGTCCATCTTATCTTCACTATTCATCCACACATTTATTGCTCAAGGAAACCCTAAACAGATAATAAAATTTAAATAAACAGAGCCTTAACTGATGAAGAACAGGGATATAAAGCTATGATATAACAAATTAGATATAGACCAATTGTTCATTCTGTCAAAACCCTTAACCATTTTGCTGAGTTAATCGGATATATCCGATCTCAGCATTATAGCCATTGACTGCAAAATCGACTTTACCCCACGACATGTAAACTTTATCTACCCTTGCTGCAACAGTCGGAAATAGCCACAAGAGTGTTAGAACGCTGAATTTTTCATACTAGCATGCACGTGCGCCTCTGACATCTGGTTTTTAATTTAGAGAACTGTCAGTTATCGGCTGCTAAATCATAACAGTAGTAGCACTTGTTTACTTCCACATTTAATTACTTGTAGCACACGTGCAATATTTTTGTGGTGGAAAACATTGTTGAGGAATTAATGGATTGCTATTTTATTTTTGTTCTTGATCTATTTTCTATTTTGAAATCATGCCTAAGACAAATATATGATTTTATAGACTACACTACACTGAGAAAAGCACCATTGTATACCTCAGTTTTAGCTTATGTGGTGCTGACTGACAGCTCACAGCTGACTTCTGACGGCTTTAAAAAGCTACCAGACCAAATTATGTATCCCTACGCCGAACCATATGATCTGCAAAAAACATGTGTTTAGCAGTTGTCACTTCTGACAGTCAAAATTTAGGTATATACCTAAATGTTGACTGTCAGAAGTCAGCTGTGAACTGTCAGTCAGCACCACATAAGCTAAAACTGAGGTATAGCACAAAATTGTTAAAGTTGTGTTGATGTAACCTAATTTTCAAAAATTTTCTTTTTATTACATTTGGCCCATATTAGGCCTGTCAACTCTTTATTTAGCAATTAGTTTGACACTATTGTGGGTTGCAAGTAAAATAAAGAATGGTTCTGATAGCAGAATAACATTGCATTTGGGTAAAATGTGACATAAACAATATGTGACTTATAAAATTTTATCGATATAAATGATATATTATTATGCGATTTATAAACAACGTGGTGCCAAATTTTATATTTAAAATGTATTACTAGTTGAAAATCACATTATTTAATCAAAATCATGATCATCATGCAAATTTTCAGATTTTGAATTTTTGACCTATAATTAGCATTTCTAAAGATAAGAAGTAAAAATTAAATACGCAGCAAAAGGGTTTAAGGAGGAATGTAAATCACAAATTTGAAATTTTTTTTGAATCCTCTACTATCTTTAAAAATTTATTGATTTGAGGAACACAACCCTACTTTTTTGTATCTAATAGCTATATTAACCTTAATAAACTGTTTATAATTTTGTACTATGTTGTTAAACATACACATAAAATATGTTAATCATGTCAGTTTTCTACTATATTTGACTAAAAAAGAGGTTTGATATGTCCCAAAAAGTACCAGGCTGTGTTTTAAATGCTAAGTTTTGGACCTACAATTTTATAGTATGTGTACATTGTCCTGTCGAAGCTTTCCCAACATTTATTGAATCCATAATTTGGTGCCATTTTTTTGTCTACAAAATATAAACTATTAAAGAAGATTGCACAATCTGATCTGCAGATCTGTATGAACTATGCCACACTACAGAAATAAAAATAATTTGACCACACCAACCAATAATTTTCTGTAATTTGTTTTGCGATTTTATGACATTAAGTCTATCTTCAATTTATATGTTTTTATATCTGTTTTTATCTAGTTTTCATTAATTCAACAAATCCTGAAGAACCCCGATGTATTTTGCTTTGCGGATTACCCGTTCCATTCTGTGACCCTGGATATCCTGAAGGCCCCGCCCGAAAGTGACAACAAGGAGATTACGACATGGCGCTCCCTGGACCTGGTTGAAACACTGTTGTATCTTGCTGACAGGGGGCTGTATGCCCAAGTGCAAGAAATGTTTAAATTCCCTTTACAACACTGTCCTGATGTGCTTGTATTGGCTCTGCTACATATTAACCCACCAGTCACAGTTTTGCGCCAAGAGCTACTTTCGAACCTCATACCGATATTCTTGGGGAACCACCTCAACTCTGCTATTATTTTCCATCATGCATGGCATTCACAGGTTTGTGTTGTAAGGAATTACTGTATTTTTCTGCATGTAAGACTAGTTTTTTTTCCCTTTATTTAAACAGTTAAAACAAATCTATATTTAGAATCTTAGGAATTACCCTTTTACTTTAGAAAATTAGTATTTAAGATTACAACAATATATTTAAAATCTATAATTTTACCTTAAAGTTGACCATTTATTAAACTTGAGTTAGGCCTATATTGCTTTCAAATATTCAGTGTCCTTGTCTCATAGTGTTGACCTTGAAATCTACCAGTTAAAGATATAATTTTCTCTCTATTAATTTTTTGTTCTTTTACCACTACTTTCCCCACCTCAAACCCCCCCTTACAGCCCATTTTTTCAGTAGATAAAAAAGGTTGATAGTGAAACAGAATAGTGTCGGCCAGCAAGCATAAGACACCCTCAGGCCTGTCCTTTAACTTATTTTTTACACACACCCTATCCCACTCCCTCCCCTTCTAACTACCCTGTCATCAAGCTATAGTACCAAGAACAAAGCTAGCTGTATCTGCCAGTATGGCGATAGTCTCCCATACTTGATGCTAAAGCACAATTCAAATAATCCATTGTGCCGTAATAGATTGATTCTCTCAGCAGCTATACATTTTAACCAAGAAAGCCTTGCCAAACTTTCGCGCATTTAAACCCCCCACTCCCACCTAAAAAGATTTAGTCCTTAGTTGGGTTGTTAAAATTAAATACTCAGCTGAAGTATATACACAAAATAGCAAAGAGAGCTTATTTTTGGTAATTAATACAAAAATATTGTTAGATTTTTCTTTTAACTTAAATTTTAAACAAACAATGTGTTTTAATGTAAACTAAATATGCCATGTCAGAAGTCAGTAAAAAATCCTATTCACTGATACCTTATTCATCGCTGTAGGTTTGTATTAGTTGAGAAAAGGGTATTTTGACAACTGAAATAATACATAGGATATTACAGATGCAAAATTTATATATTTGTTTCATTACATTATTCTTTTTTTCACTTTTAGGGTGTGAACATAAAACCAATTATCATGCATGCAATGGCAGATTGGTACAGTCGAGGTGACAACGACCAAACTAGACTCTCTCGAATTTTAGATGTCGCACAAGACTTGAAGGTAACAGCTATGTTGATATACATTTTTATTTATAACTCAAGGAATGTTATAATTATATAAAGAAAATGAAAGGTATAAACCATAACTAAATATTGCTTTATTTCAGGCCCTATCGATGCTCTTAAATGCTCAGTCTTTTCCATTTGTGATTGATCTTGCATGCCTTGCATCCAGGCGTGAATATCTGAAATTGGAAAAGTGGTTGACAGATAAAATAAGGGAGCATGGAGAACCGTTTATATCTGCATGTGTGAAGTTTTTGCAGGTAACTATTGTAAAAATGTAATTAACAATTTTGATTATTTAACATATAAATACAAAATTTAACTATAGTGACCTTGATGCTAAATTTACTATGCTTGTCTCAAACTTTGATTTCCGGTCTTTTGCTACATGACAAATTGATGCTCTCAAAATATAACACCATTTATGATGATGAAATTGTTTTTCAGCGTCGTTGTCCTCAGATAATGGGCAGTATAGTGAAGGAAGAAAACCTTCCTAAATCAGCCCAATTAGCCACATGAAACTTTGACAACTATGCTCGCATGTCTTCAAGTTTGCGCAGGGTATGTTTTGGTTTGAGTCATTAATACTCAAGAGTATCTCCTATTGGAAGTTGTAATATGGAGAGTACTAGCTAACTATAATTCATTCACGACCTTAGTTTACTTGGATGACAGCTCAAAAAGTTACTAGAAATAGTTCCTAATATATCCCTACGCCAACAGCTGACATCTATCACTTTGGATAACTGTAATGAAAACAGATGGTAATATATGAATTGATAGTTAACCTCAGTAATTTAGGCCAATATATTTATTTTTGAGGTCGGATACAAAACTTATTTATCGTTTTATTCCACCTAAAAAAAATATTATTCGCAGCACTTTCACAAAAGTTCTAACGAAAATAGCTTCAAAATGGTGACCGACGAATTTAAACCATGTGGTTGAACATGACGGAAACAAGTTTTTTTTTTACAATGATGCACCTATGCAGTGGATAAAAATGTTTTATTCAGTTAAATATTTTGAAATAGATAAAATAATTTAATACATATAAAAAATTAAGTGTTTTCTTTTTTCCAATTATATACTATGCCTTTATTAAAAGGTATTAATCTATCCACTCTATTACACAAAGTCGATAACGTTCCAAAACGAAGAATAAGTATTTTTAATTATGTTTAAAATATGGTTTTTCAGCTGGATAAAAAGAAATTACTAAAAGTAATGAAATATATGAGAAAACTTAAGTTGATGTTATTTTAAATGTAAAATATAACAGGTAATTAAAAAACTATCATTTATAACAAAACTGATCTTTTAGAAATGTTAGCAACCCAAAACCTAAACATATGATTTTTGAACTGTCATCCAGGTAAAAAACCTATCATGAACAGAGTCTAGTAAAACATTTCTGTATTGATGAAGTGTATTTTGTAGACAATCCTGAAATTTGTAATTTTTTCATTCCAATATCTGTGAATTTGATTGTAATAAACTAGAATTGGGGTAGATCTACTATTTTACGAATCTGAATCTTTACTGAGCTATGAGTCCCGGGTTCGATTCCTGGCATGGCTGAAAAATTTATTTTTGGTGACTTGTGGGCTTACCCTTTCACATTGATGAATTAACGCCCAAGAATTTGGATGTGTTGTGCCTTCCTAGTCTTAAGTTATATTATAAGGCATATGAAGCTGTGACAGGCCTAGCAACTGGTAGTGGAAAATATATGGTTTTAATAAAAAACCACAGGCTCGAAACAGTAATGGATGTAAAAAGGAAATAGAAATATAATGAAATAATAGAAAATGTTAACAAAAATCTTATTGATCTAATGGAGGAGGGTATTAAGTAGGTAAAGAAGAAATTAGAATGCCATATCAGTCTATGTAATGCTATTAGAACATAAATTAATAAGCTTAGTGCAAGACATTATAAAGTAAACTCTAATGTGGAATTGTACTATGTACAGCTTTTTTTTCTTTTCTCTCTGGTAGAATGTCAGCGCAAGTGAATATCTGTGTTTCAGAAGGGTAGGTAATTGAAGGGGGTTTATATATAAACATTGCTAACTCTGCACATCCAAAACCTATTTTCACCTTAATTGTGAGCTATCAAACTTTGTTAAGTTCATTTCCTAATACCAAACTGGTCATTGAAATAATAATCATATAGGGTGGATATCAGTTAATTAAACTTTTATTGCGTTTGTTTTTGATGGCTATTCAGTATTTAGTAAAAGATTGTTCTATTGACTTCACAAATTAGTCAGCTTAGTAGCCTAACCCCACACCGGGAAAGAAAGCAAATTAACTGTTGGTTCCTAACTCTTTACACAATACTGACAAAATGTACCTCTCAAGCTCTCTTGAGGGATGTATGTTTCGTGTAGAAATGAATCACAGGAGCTCTCTTGAGGGATGTATGTTTGTTGTAGAAATCTATCGCAGGAGCTCTCTTGAGGGATGTATGTTTGCTGTAGAAATGTATCGCAGGAGCTCTATTGAGAGATCTCTGTTGTAGAAATGTATCGCAGGAGCTCTATTGAGAGATCTCTGTTGTAGAAATGTATCGCAGGAGCTCTCTTGAGAGATCTCTGTTGTAGAAATGTATCACAGGAGCTATATTGAGGGATGTCTGTTTGTTTTAGAAATGTCTCACAAGAGTTATCTGAAGCTATTCTAACGATGGTAGCAAACTGCAGTATCTTATTGAGTAAACCTCGGCAGCCACCTCCTGGAGTGATGAGGCCCCATCGTAACATTGAGCAAGCTTTTAACCCTTCTTCCATTGGAGGACAAGTAAATATCAAAATATACTTAATATGTTATTTACTTTAGGTAGGTTTCTCATTGAGAACTAATTGTTTCTTGTAATTTGTAACACATACCTACATATTATGTTATCATTATTTTTAATTTGTATTTCAATTATTATTATTTCTCTTTGAGGAAAAACTCTTTTTGCTTTGAGGTAGTTTGTAAATATATTTAGAAGAAAGTACTGGAAAGGTGTATAGAAAACAAATAAATGGGAACGAACCCAATATGTTTTCCATCCATCTTCCCTGTATCTTCTTTCAAATATGTATTATAAACTATTAATAAAATGAATTAGCGCCTAATGGCTTGGAAATGTATAATAAGACAGTGTAGAAATACTGTACAATAATATAAAGTAAATAATTGTGGAGGAATCCAACCTGAAAGGATAGTTAGGTTATACCTAGATAAAAAAATACTTATCTCTTCTTTTCTTCTTAAGCTATTGCACTATTACACTTCGCACATTGTTTTAAATTATCGGAAATATTCCTTTATCATTTAGGGACATATTTAAAAACACAAAACCCAAAAAAATGCTATGCTATGGAACTACATGTTTCTAGAATGATGACGTATGTTATTTGTAATAGAGCACCAGACTAAATCATGTTTTAAATTAGGAGGGATAGCCATTATACTTATCTCACTGATACTGAAATATAGATTGTTTGGATAAAAAACAGTTAAACACAGTTTTAAATGAAAGCTTTCACTGTCACAATCTACTCCTGGAGGAGTGGTCTGTGACATTGAAAGCTTGTCTTTAAAGGTTTAATTTTTAGTGTTTTATTTAAACACTTTCTATTTCACTATCACTTAAGTAAGTGTGCTGGCTATTCTTCACAATTCAAATCATAGCTCGAGTACCGTATTAACCCGAATCCAAGACGACCACGAATCTGACAACCCCCAATTTTCAGTGGTTTGGGTAGATTTCTTAAAAGTGGTATTTATTTTATCATGAATGAAGAAAATAATAATTATGTTAGACTTATTTTGTAATGCTAACAAATTGTTTATCTACAAAACAAAACACCTATGCTGACATTTAAAATCTAATTACTGTTACAGAATTGCTAAGGATTTTCTTTTATTGTCACAATTCTTACTGCTGCATAAGAAGTTTAACTTTGAAAAAGTTTCATAAAAACAATGAGAAGTTAACTTTTACTATGACAAATGATAATCGTTAGTGAAATTCTGAGTTTCATACATACCCTACTCCCACTAATATGAACATTGGATTCGACCATTAACACGCTAGCTTCTTAAACGTGACTCTTTTATTATCACAATGATGTACAGAAAATAAATAAAAAGAGAGATAGGAAGAAATAAAAGGATAAATATACAACAAACTGTTGCTTTTACATGGAAAAGATAAACACATTTAACAAGGTAATCAAAAATAGCACAACAAAATAATATTCAATTACATTATGCCCATCTCTGATTCCCCAATCCATCTGAGGTGTTAAAAGTGTTGAATACTAAAGAGTGGTATCGAGATTTTTAGTGTATAATATCAATTATTGCAATACCAGTCGATACTATGGGTTTCGAGGAATCGTGTATGGGTATCGGGCCACAACTAGCTAGTTATTTTTAATGATAACCTAAAAATAAAGGCCTAAAAATCCGTGAAAATAACAAAATATCCTGGGATCTGTGTTATTCCTTTAAAATATGTGAAAATAAATAAAATCTGTAAAAAAAAAAGGCAGGCCTGCACTATTGTATTAATATTAAATAAAGATGTGGGTGTTACCTTTTGATGCAACCCAATCCTTAGTCTGGGATTTTAAGACGACCCCTAGATTTTGAAGCAAAAAATTTGGGGAAAATACTAGTCTTGGATTCAGATAAATACGGTAATTATAACTATCTGTTAAACCAGCCCACATTTGTAAGATCTATATTCTTTTTTGAAAGGTTTAAAACTTACATTAGTTGAAAAACTGCGATTTTCATAGCACTGTGCAAATATTTAATATCGCTCGGCTTAACATTTATCTATAATTGTTAGTTGTGCATTTGAAATACAAATACTTAAGGTGGCAGTGTAGGAGACATGAGAAAAGGTAAGTTTTTTTGCAGTTTTTATAGCAAAACATAATTTTGGCCGAAATAAATAAATATTGCTTCATTAGAAACAAGTTTAATTTTCTTCCCATGGTGATATCAACATATTATATCTATTATAGCATATTAGAATTTGACGAGAAACTTTTTAAATTAAGATAAAAAGTTGTCATTATATTTCAGGACACCCTTGGCAGATATCCAAGAACTCAATTTTTCTACTGGAGAAATATTTTATTTATTTTGGCTAAAAAACTGCAAAAATAATGCCATTTTTTGGCTTTCCGTACATTCCCACCTTAAGCACCATTGCCTGTTGGATGTAGTGTTTTGTTTTGAGTGTTAATGTTTACTTGTGTTTTCTCAGCTATTCTCAGCCCCCCAAGTGGACTCGATCGCTAATATAGGGTCCACCCTGGCTAACATTAATCTTGGGGCTGCATCAACTGGATCTGCATTCAATTTACCGGCAACTCTAGGACCCTTAGTGTCCACCCCAGGGTCTCCCTCACGTCTCATGAATCAAGGCCCCTCACAAAGTCCCTTCCCTATGATAATGAGCTCCCAGCTGCCTCACACAGGACCAGTGGGGACACAGGTGCCAGGGAGTACGGCCACGTCTCTGGTGCCCGGGGTCGGGACCATGGGAGCGAGGATTGGCCCTCAGCCTGGCATAGACAAGAGGCTAGGTAATATTATGGGAACAATAAAATACATCATTTTGCCAATTTTCTAAAGTAAAATTTTAACTATGGAGGAGTCCGATGGCTAAATACATGAAAAATTGACTAAAAAAAAAAGGAAAAATAAACTAACATTAAAATAGGTATTTATCAGGGGTCGCCAAACTTGTTGAGTATGGAAGCTACTTTTAAAATCTTGAAGTATTTTATGAGCTTCCCAGATTAAAAATATGCCATATCACATATTGGTTACTATTGTAACCTCACAGAGGCTTTGCCCTTACACCATTGTTTAATCATTGGTGGGATCTGTGGCTTGGATTTATGATTGTAAATTTGTACTAAAATAAACTTTTTATTGGTAGAAAATACAAGTATTATCCACTTTTTACGCTAAACAATAGTTGAATCACTGGCAGTTCCAAGGGGGAGGTAATTGCACCTGACCTCCCCTGTGTTCCAATTCGAAAATAATCAATATTATTGAAACCTATACCAAAATGTTGTAAAGGGCCAACTTCTATTGCATATGGCAATGACAGAAGAACGCCTTTCAGAGCTTACATTATTTACTACATATCATTATATTCAGGTAGAAGTAAACCAGTTTGTTAACCGTTTTGCAAACCTTGGTAGGCGCAGATTCAAATTTGTTGCTTAAATCCAAATTTTGGTGGTGATTAGATTACTAAGTTAGAAAGTATAAACAACTATTTGTATTTAAATACAATTTTTTACTAACACAAAGACGTTAGGTCTATGTTCTCTCCATTAACTCCAAACGATAATCTTAGCACATTACAGTATGGTCCTATCTTATAAACTGCGCCATGGTGGAAACTTGCACGGTAAGCTTGTTACCTTTGAGGTTAGATGAAGGGTATATTTTTATTGCTTTGATAAAGACGGTGACTTTTTGTTTTGTTTTTCATTACACATTTATTAATTAAAATTTGTGTTTTTTTACAAGTCCTCTTTTTATTATTATAGTTAATTTAAACTATTACTATAAACTAGCAATCTTATTATGATTTACTCTTAAAGGAACCTGAAAATATTTACCCCCTACCTTCCTTAACAACAACCCCTGGATCCATCCTTGAGTTGAATATAAAAATGGTTCGAGCTACCGGTAGCTTGCAATTATCCGTTTGGCGACCTTTGGTATAGAGAAAGAGAAATAAAATTGAGCTGAACCATAACCTTCTTCTCTATTTTCTGTATTGGATACTTTGCACACATTTAAACACACATAAATTGTTTATATATCAACTGACGACCATTATCAATCACAAAGTCGAACATGAAAAAGGAAGAAGAAATTTGAACTCTCAGACCTACTTCATATTTAATTAGAATAAAAACTGTTTATAAACATTTTAGAAAACATTCTAAAGAATGTTTGAAAGTAAGGAGTGGCTATAATTAAAAGTTAAGAATTAGATAAATTGCTCTAGAAATATATAAAAAAATTAAATTTATAGATTAAACAGTTGATAAATTGGTAGATGTATTAAGTGAAATTACAAGTCAATATGTATAATTTAAATATACTACTGGGAAAAACATATTGTAAGATATGAACATTTATATACAATTATAATGCATCATCAACTAGACCATGACCCGCCTCGGTGGCGTAGTTAGCTAACGCGCTAGTCGTGTTGAGCTCGATCGCCGAGGACGGGGAGATCGAGGTTCGAATCTCGGTCGGGTGAACTGGGGGTGGTTTTTCCTACATGGTTTTCCACTCTCCCTCCACGCAAATGCGGGTTCACTTCCTCTAAATTCAACCCTCCCAATTCCTAATCCATTAGCGTAATTAGTACTTAAGCGTATAACCCGAACGGGTAGTAAGACGCGGTGCTAAATAAAAATAAAAAAACTAGACCATAAACAAGTTTATGAAAAGCCTAAAACATATGTTGACACGTTAAAAATATTAATACAAAAACTTTCAAGATACAATATAGTATGGTACAAAATAATGTTTTAGGTCCAAATATATTGTGAAATAAAAGAATAAAATTTAAGGTTAACATCTGCCAAACAAATTTAATGACGTAATTAAGTAGTGTGGAAATCTGTTTCCTTGTCCCAGTACTCCTTTTTGATATCCAGCACTTGAAAATGCTGGATTACTTCATTCTGACATGTTTTGGTACCATGGTGCCATAACCATGGGTACTGCAAATGAAATTAAAGAAGCATGAAGATAAATTAAGACTAAATTTAAAAAAAACCATGTGAATTACCGCTAAAAAGTTATAAATTAGTAAAGAGAAAATTACTAAACAAACAAACTTACCTGAGTCGTCATGAAAACACGATGTGTTATTACGACAGCTAGATGTTAACTAAATAAGTTGTGGTCAGAAGGAAAAAGTGTGAGAAAATAAAACTTATAATACACGAGCTATAAACAGTTAACAGTTTAAATTTAGCTTAAGTAATACAAGCTTGTGGGCTTTAGTATCAGTTGGTATGGCTATAGCTGTGTTTTGAAACATTGTTTTGATTGCAATTTCTACATGAAACTTTTAAACACAAAGCTATTTTAGCCATGGCATTAATTAGTTTTTCAAACATTAAAGCCCACACAAATAAGATAGCCAGACAATTTTTTTCATAGTTTCAATCTCTACCTCTATACAAACAATTCTCATAGTTAATTTACTACAGAGTTATTGGGGTATGTTTTTCATGATGGCTTCAAACTGAAATTCTAGAAAGGTCAAGACATATTCTTATGACAGGGAATTAATTAACAGAATAAGGAAAAGTCAGGGAATTAAAAAACTTGACTAACTTTGCACCTCATTTAAATAAAAGGGGGAGATTTGCTTTCTCGATGTTAATAAAATGCATTGTCGAGATATGTTAATTGTTATTCTAACATGAGATGGTTGTCCAGAGTTTGTTTTATAATACATTAAACAAGCACATACATAATATCTAAAATATTAAATACTGTAAAAATAACTTTAATAATGTTTATCTTTAGTAGTGGCTAGGATTGTTTTCAAAAAAATTTAATAAACTCAATAAAAGAAAAAATTGTCACTCACTAAGAAAAATTGCATAAAGGAAAAACTGGGAATTTTTTTAAAATGTTTGGTTATTTGGAATAGAGCACTAGGCTAAATCATGGTTTAAATTAGGAGGGATAGTCAGCACACTCACCTTGGTCATACTGGAGTAGAAATTATTTAGATAGAACACTAAAAAACACACAAACACATTTTTAAGGACAAGCTTTCACTGTCATAGACAGTTTCATCAGGTCAAGAGAGTAGACTGATGCAAGGTTTGCAGTTCAACCAAGAGCATCAGTCTACTTTCTTGACCTGCCTGCGACAGTGAAAGCTTGTCCTTAAAAATGTGTTTTTTAGTGTTCTATCTAATCAATTTTAAATGTTTAGGAAACATTGAAAAGTTAGGGAATTTTATAATACAAGTTTTATAGCCATCTTGTTGTTGCATAAAAACAATTTTATGTTTTAAGGTGAAACGTCTAGTCTCTTCCCTGAAATGTCACAAAATGTATCCAAAGAAATAGAAGATGAAGCCAATAGCTATTTTCAAAGAATTTATAATCACCCTCCACATCCTACTTTATCTATTGATGAAGTTCTGGAAATGTTAAAAAAATTTCAAGACTCTCCTAACAAACGAGAAAGAGTAAGTATTATTCACTTTGTTCAAAAATAAATCTACAGGCAATAAAACTAATTTTTTTAATGAGCTTTGCTCTTCAAGAGATTCAATTTAATTTTATGTTATATACTTGAATTTTTTTTATTAATGTATATTCTCAGGATTTTTAAAATTATCTTAAATGAATTTTTTGCATCTCCTCATCAAACAAGTTTCTAGAATTGTATGTATTTGTAATCACTTTTAAGTTATTATTTTAAAAAAAATTATTTTTCAATGCAATGACATTTTGAAAACAATTAATAGAAAATGATAAATTGGTGATGTTTTATGAATACCTTAGACATTCCATGAATTAACCATAAAAAATGACGATAAAACTTTATACTCATAACTTCCTTAATTTTTTTTGCTTAAATATGGCAGGCATTAAAAATAGATATTTAAAAAATAATAATTCATGTACCAATTGATATATACATGGTAAAAACTTGAGAAAACAAACTAAAAATGATGGAATACAAGTTTTCATTAGGGGTTCTGCAAGGATTCGACCTTTGAGCTTTAGTCTGAACATTATCAAATGCTGAATAGTGAATACTGACAAAATCTAGGATATTATAGAGTTTTTAGTTTATTACTCTGAAAACAATTTTTAAAATGTAAATCTCTTTGCATATGTGTTAGTCATTTATTTTCATTGAGGATTTGTATTTATTAGTCTGATTGAATCCACTATCTTACGAATCTAATCCCCAATTTACCTTCAAATCTCGAATCTGAATCTTGGAAAAAATTATTAACAGAGAGAGAATATAAATATTATAAAATAATAGAAAATCAAATAGTTTACTAAATGTTAACATTCTTTGATAATACATACATTATAAAATCATACATTCAGTCAAGTACCTAGGCATGAAGTAAACCCAGGTATAGAGTTATATGGTTAAAACCAGGAAGGATTGTGTGCAAAAAAAAGAAGTAAATGCATTGGAATAGGGAAGGAAGTGAAGAATAAAGAAGTTAGGTTTAATATAGCCAAGTATAGAAAAAGAAGAGTGAGAGTAGGAAAAGAACAATATGTAAGTGTAGGAATGGAGATAGATTAAAGAAGAGAAGAAGACATTAAAGGAAAAGAGGCAGACGGAGAACTATGAATGAAGATAGTTCAACCTGTAAGAGGAAAGGAATGAGAGTGAAAGAGAGAGTAGGAAAAATATAAGAAAGAGGAAAGATGTCCAACATGGAAAGAAGTGAAGGATGCATTAAAGAGGATAAACAACAAAGCATGAGTGTGGACGAACTCACTGTGGAAATGATAAGAACAGCAGGTGAAGTAGGTATACAATGGTCATATAGGACGCTTGGAGTAGTTTGGAAGCAGAACAAGGTACGGAAGATGGAAAAAATTATTATAATACCTATCATCAAGAACGGAGCCAGGAAGAGATGTACAAATTATAATGGGATAACGCTGATGTGCCACTGTACAAAAATATAGGAAAAGATTCTGGAAAAGAGAATAAGAAATACATTAAAGGAAGATGGAGAGGGAACACACGGAATTTAGGGAACAGAGGTCTACAATAGACTTAATCTTTGCCATACGACAGCTGATGGAAAGAGGTATGAATATGGAAAGACTTGGTAATGGTATTATGGATGTGGAGAAAGCATATAATAGCGTCGTTATAAATTAAGTTTGGAAAACAACGAGGAGGCAGAAGTGGAAAGAGGAGTGGTAATGAGAGTGAAAAGCATATAGGAGGATAAGCAGAGTTGTGTTAATACCTTTAGTGCCACGGCTATTCAGAATTCTAGCTCAAAGAGTGTCAGAGGTATGTTAGGTTTTGTGTGCAAAGAATGCCACTGCTCTTTTCTCATGTTTGTAAGGGTTTGCAAGAAAATTCGCCAAACTTTTATTTATGGAGCGATTATTTTGATTTTTCTATGCATTTTAATCCATATGTATGTTCTTTAGTAATTATAAATTAATACAATATAATTTAAATAATTTAATTTCTAAATTTTAAATTAATTTCTTTTTTTGCTTTAGAATTAATGATAAATAACAGATTAAAAAAATATATTTTATACATTTCAATATTATTTTGTTGTAGCGCATTTAGTTTTATACAAGAAAATAAAGTTTTGAATATATATGACTATAAATAGTAATTACAATGTATCTCTATAAGGAAAAACTCTTTTCACTTTATGAGGTAATTGTACTATATTTGGAGGAAGGTATAGGAAAGTTTGATAGAAACACATAAAAGGGGGGACGAACACAATATGGCTTTTACAATGAAAAGAACAACACAGTTCACACTTTACACCTGTCTGGATGAAGTTTGTATTTGAAATGTTTTTATAGTAACCATATTAATACTATTGTAATTTTGAAGAAAATGTTTTATTTTATTTTAAATATACAAGTCTTTTTTTATTTATTTTTTTAAATAAATAAATAACCATAGATTTTTTTTTAACAGTGAGAAATTTTCAAATTGAATATTTATTAAATCAGGGTGGCTTGGTTTGCTTGATTGGCTCAGTACTCGGTTACTTTCTATGGCTTGTTCAAGCTCTGCTCGAATGAAAAAACTTAATCACAGACCCTGAGTTTTCATAAATAGTTTTTTAATTTTTGATTATTTGATTTTATGTGCCTTTGTTTAACTAGAATGTGGAAATTTTAATGTATCTTTTTTTTAATAATAGGAAGTATTCAACTGTATGCTTCGTAACCTGTTTGAAGAGTATAGATTCTTCCCTCAGTATCCCAGACAAAGAACTCCATATTACTGCTCAGCTCTTTGGAGGTATCATTGAGCGAGGACTTGTGAGGTATGAATGAGCCTTAATATATTATTGAATTTTGTAATGTTAGACTTTCAAAATTAAGTGAATAACTCTTACTAATTAGATTTAGGCTCAATCTTACAATGTCATGTTAAGTCCTCCTAACTTAATCATTGTAAAGTCTAACTGTTGGTTAAACTTGGCTTTGAATTTTACAAACTCTTTTGATGTGCTCGTCAAGTTAAGGATGGGTGCTTTCCACTAGTTCTAATTGTTAAGCTTCTCAGAGCACTATATTTGCTACAAAGCCTTTGATTGGCTTAATTAGAACCATTAGAGCATAAGTTAGCTACTACGAATGTGGAGCTATGGAATTTTCCACATTACAGCATTCTGCTTTATGGCATTCTTGCTACTACACCAGTTTTAAATTATATACATGTTCACAATGTTCAGTGCGTGGCTCACTTTTCCAGAGTTTTTCGGCATGACACACGCAGTGAATGGCTTTGATCATCATTTATGTCAGTAATTCAGTCTTTTACAGTAGTGATGGGCACTATTGAATGAGTTTAACTATCTATTATCAAATGATGAAAACTATCTAATGATTATTCTTTTTTTTATCTGCACATTTTATATATTAGTGTAAACATGCCATGAGGATTTTATATGCATTTCAAAGTTAAAAAAGGCTATTTTCTGCTCTACAATGGGGCCCTAGAACCGAACCCACTGTAAGAGTGGGTTCTTAATGTATAGATATTGCTTTTTCCAATAAAAAAAAGTGGGTTTACTCCGTTTATTTTAAACAGGTATGTATTTTAACACTATTTCTTAAGCTTCAGAATCATTAAATATCCAAACAATAAAGTCAAAGCCAATTCTTAAATATTTAAATATTTTTAATGTATAAATGCAATTTATACTTATTTTAAAACTTCAAATTAAACAAAAATAATAATAATAAGTTAATTACAGGATGGACTAGTTTTCTCAAGGGGGGGGGGGGGGGGGAGAGAGAGCCATAGATCAAACACACAATTTAAAATTCAAATAATAATCACCCATAATTAGTTGTGTAATGAAGGGGGAAAAGTGAAAAAACATGTATATTGGCCATTCATTCATATACATAATTATTAATATGATGACATAAACTTGCCACACTTGTCAAATAATAACTATTACAAGAAATACCCCCTCTGATTTTCTAGATGAATCACATGGAAATCAAAACACCTCTTGAGTAATAAGGAAGACCCCAGAAGGTTCAACCAAAATAAAATAAAAGCTGATGCCAGGGATTAAAAACACCTAGCTCTGTATTGTCCATTGACTTTGGGGTTAGGTTACAGCCTTTCAAACCACCCTATAAAAACTTGTCAAAAAGAAACTTTGGTATACCAGATATTAAATTAATTAAACCCTATCAAATAAAAGGAATAAAATTAACATAACATTATCTCAGAGGAAAACTGTCAATAGTTTATTCACAAAGTAGCATGTGAACTGAAACAAACTCAGGTCGATTGAATGGTAGATTCATGTTGTACCAAATGTGCTAATTAGGCATTTACAATTTTATTTGAAACTTAGAATTATAAGCTAGAAAAGCCATGAGTATGCATTGGTGAAACACCTGTTTAATTACAGGTGGACAAACCAAGAGAATTCATAAAACAATCACCCATTACTGTCACAAGATAAAAATATAACCTCACTTGAATAATAACCATTGCCGTAAAACAATGTGACGAAGACATTGGCGCTAACCGAACATTGTATAATCAAAATTAATTTTCGTTAACACTTAATCTTGTGTTAAGCCCTAACAAATAGAATAATGAATAATATTTGAAAGTCTGTATAGGAAAGGTGGATAGAAACATATAAAAGGAACAAACATCATATAACACAACATTATATAATACAAATTATCTCATAAAGCGAAAAGAGGTTTTTCTTATATAGAAATACAATAATGACGTGACATTGTAAGATTGAGCCCTATCATATTTTGAAAACTTTGTTTTGAACAAGAACTTAGATTGTTCTTTGTTGATTGAGATAGTCATAATTTTACAGTTTTAACACTTTTTTGATTTGTTGAAGACATAAAGAAAGGGGTACCTCAGAAGTAAAGCATCGATATGTTGAATTTTCTGTTCAGGAAACATTTTTCAAAATACTGTCAAACAAAATATCATTCTGAACTCAGAGCTGTAAAAAAATTCATTGTTTATGTTTCTTAGAGCCGAAATTTCAATGGTTATCAAAGCATATTTAAATTTCATTGTTTATTCATGATGGTTGGGGGGAGAGAAAAAGAGGTGGAAACATTCAACCCCTGACTTGGAAGAGACAAAAAAAAGGGGAAATTATGATTTAATATTTTTAATGTATATTAAATGCGCAATATAAAACATTTTTGCAAAATTGACTGTGACCTCTTAAATACTACGAATAGTCATTGTTCTTTATTTAAATGTGAACAATGTAACAATATTCAAATAAAAAAGATAGATTACATTTAGAAATTGCAAATAATAAGAATAAATGTCAATGTGTAACATAATACTACCACTAGCTTGACTTAACACACTGTTATTCATAAAAAGTCCACTAACATGGGATTATTAAAGGGCCTCCTATAAGAGTGTCAATATGTGCCTTAGATGTCCAGAGATACCAACCACATTCTAGGGGTGTGTGAAGCTTCAAAACTTCGACTTTGCTTTGAAACAAAATCAGCTTTGACTTTGCTTTGAAAAAAAATTCTGGTTTTGACAATTATGAAGCTTTGACAATAAAAATAATGACAGTTAAAATACTCTATTTATGTAACTTATTGCCATTCTGAGCTCTTATATACATAACAAATAAATATTAATTAGTAAATAATCTCAAGTATTACTGAATTGTAAATTGTGATTGTAACTTATCAGAATAAAATAAAATATTACAAACATTTATGCAATAAAAAAAATTCTAGGGGATTTTAGTGTATAAAGTTATGTAAACAACGACAATATAATATTTTTTCAAGCATAAAACAATCAACAAAAATATTCAAACATCGATTCGACTTAGAGAATATTACATACATTGGATTTGAGTTTGCTTCGAATTGAAAAAATTGACTTTGCACACCTCTATCACATTATTTGAGAAGTGGTATTGTATTTTAAAATATTGTTTACGCTTAAATCGAGGTGAATTGTCAGGTTCCTATAGATAAAAACTTTCTATTTTAAAACATTTATTTATAAAAGCTCATTTTCAGCAAAATTGTATGCATAAATTTGAAGTTTGTAATGCTTTAATCCAAATGCACGAAAATTATGTCATATACACGATAATTCCCGACATGAGATATTTAGATTCCGTTAAAAACACCGATTAAGATTTACATATACTTTACCTACACAGCTCCTTGTCAGGAAGGAAGTGAGGAGTTGCACATCCTGTAGGGGTACATTTCCGTCTTGAAGCTTCCTAGAAAAAAAGGTGTGGTCATCCAGGTGCGTCTCTGTTGACCAAACTGCATTGTCTTTTTTTAAACAGAGACATAGAAAGATGTCGCCATACCTTGCAACTTAATAACGTAAAACAAATAAATCTTACTACCCGCTACCCTTGAGGCAACCTGAGACACATTCAGGGTCTCCTCGAGACTTAAGAATCTTTGTCGGGTTGGATTTTTGAAATCCACTTAAACCATAACAATATTTTTCAACATATTGACTGTAGGAGGTGATTCCCAGCTGTCAGCTATTAAATGAATTTGCAAAGACGTTAAAAATGACACTATTCTCACTAAAAAATTGTTTTGAAAATAATGGAACACAATATGGTATGTTTGAAAAATAATGGTTTTATTTATTCATAAAGTAATTTATTATTAAAATTAAATTAGTTAATAAATACATATATTTACACAATTTCTCAAAATTTAAATTCTTATGCTGTAAACATTGATAGATAGAGCCCACTTTGAAAAAATAATTAATTGAGTTACCACACTTTTGTTTAGCAGAGAGTAAAGGGTTATTGAGGTTAAATGGTTTGAGAACCGCTGCTATAAAGGTTTATTTAGTAAGTGTGAATAGGCTTGATCATTTCACACTCTATGCTAATATGCATTTTAAAACACCATCTGTTGGACCATAGTGAAAATAGATTAGTCTTGTATTGTTTGGGAGCTTAACCAAATACAAGGGATATTGGCACTTTAGACTGGACTTGTATGTAGTACACTCCAAATCATTGGCCGTGTGAACCATTATATGTGTTATCTTATGTTTACAGTAGCTACATGGCTCTAGGTCTGGCACTGCGTTTTGTGCTGGACGCTTTGAGGAAGCCCAACTCTACAAAGATGTATTATTTTGGAATAGCAGCTTTGGATAGGTTTAAATCTCGCCTTAAGGACTATCACAAATACTGTGAACATGTAGCTGCTATTCAACACTTCAATGAGTTCCCACCACATTTAATTGAGGTATGCTTGTTATTTTTAATCAGAAAAATGATCATTTTGTTAAATATGGTGCACAGATATAAAATAAAATCTGATTTACTCTATTGCATTAGGAAATAAAAAGTTCACTGCCGGACTTGAAAAAGTATGCCATTCATTCATATCTTGAAGCTAGTGCAATCCAGTCCACCTCATTTCACCCAATCTCTTTCCAGTTTATTCTAATGTTATCCTCCTGTCTAGGTCTCTGCCAGTCACTAACCTGAACCAGGTTTAGAATCTCCTATTCACGCTGCATGTCCTACCTACTATAATCTATAAAGACTTTATAATCATAACAATGTCTTTGATGATATAGGTTATGTAACTGATCTTTATTTAACCTCCTATAATCTCCAGTTTCTTCATCCCTTTTTGGATCCTTCATCTTCCTAATCACCTTGCTTTCCATCATGCTAAATTTATTGTTCTATAGTATTAAAGGGGCAGAGGTAAGAGTGAGACAAGTAATACCATTCAGTATACAGCCAGTCCCTGTGATGAATGGAGTGAAGGTGTCGCTTGTAGGGTTAGTTGGTGTATGCATTTAGGTGGTCTTGGCAGACTGGTGTGCAATAGTACCTTCTGGCTCAGTGAGGAAAGAAACAGGAAACTACTACACTCCTAATTTCCTTAGTTCCGGGGTTCAATCCTCGGTCCCGGCACAGATTTATCTGATTGACAAACCCTTCCTTCACCTCTGACAAGATGTGTATTAATCACAACTTGTGAATGTGAGGAATGCCAGGCCTCCACCGTGGTTCGGATTCCACGTTAAACTGTAGGTCCTCCATTTCATCTCACAATCACCTACCATTGCACATTAGCGTAAGTGCGTATAACCCGAACGGGTAGTAAGACCGGTGCAATAATAATAATAATAATAATAATAATTTCCTTAGTAAGCCTTTTCAGTTCTGCCTAGGCTTTCAGTTGACGACTTTGGGTTGAGTACTAATCATCACACAAACAAAAGTATGCCCTATTTATTAGAAATTAGAACTACACTTTGATATAATAGAAACTTAGAAAGAATCAAAATATATAACCCTGTTTATTAATAACCCCATTATTTTATCCTTTAGAAAATAATAAATAATAATAATAGTTTTAATTTAAAGACATATAATTTCTACACTGACCAGTTAAATATTCTCCATGCAATTTTTAAATATAAATTTGTGTCAAAAATTTATCACAAAATTTGAAAAAAATTGATTTGGTGAACTTGTCTAAAAAACTGGATCAAAAGTTCATGAAATTTTGTTTTAAGTTTGGTCTTTTTTTATTAATACCAACTCACATAACAATATTTTGAAGTAAATTTTTGCATTCTGCCGATACTTAAATATAAAATCGCATTTTCATTAGGAATTTACTTATAAGAATAATTTTTATTCAAAATGTAAGAAAAAGCTACTATTTGATTTTACTATTCGGTATTCGTTCAAAATTTTGATATTTGTTAGAAATTATTTGATTCAATAAATAATCCTATTCACACACTCTTGATTAAAATTATTTTAATTTTATTGAATGAAATGATAGGGATGATTAAAATAAAATAATTTTTAAACTTGGTTTTTAGATACAGTAGTTAAAAAAAATCAAGCCATAATAGAATTATGTTTGAAATATGTATTTGTTCCTTTTAAATGTACCTATCCACTTGTCCTGTACCTTCTTTCAAATATTATACTTATAGCTATACCTTAATAGTAACAGAAACATTAATTACGATACAATTCAATATTCTTAAGTACAGTTTCATAAAATGGATGTGCAGAAATAGCAATTTTTATACCTATGTATACATCCTCTTTCCTTCTCCCCTTAATTTCCCTTCCTGTCTGAAGCACAGCTGTTCACTCACATCCATTACTTTTTCCAGCCTATGTCCTGGGTCTGTTTTTTATTCAAGTCATATTTTTCCACTACCAACTGTTCTCCTGTTGTAGCTTCATATGCCTTATAATCTATCTTAGTACTAGGACTGGCACAACATCCAGTCCCCTGACGTTAATTTATATTTGTGAAAGGGTAAACCCATATTTCCATCAATTATTAATTTTTGGCCATGCTGGGAATCGAACACGGGACCCTTAGCTCTGTAGGCAGACACGCTACCGACTGAGCTAAGGTGTCATATATCTGTTCACTAATGTTCATTAATGATTTTAAGATGTATAATCCTTATATACCTGCTTCACATGCAGCACTTATCATTTCCAAGTCAGTCTGTTCACTTCCTGAGCTTTATCTTGTTTCATCCTCTTTGATGCGTCAGCCTCTTTCATCTTCTGCTATTTCTTCCTGCTACTCTGTTTCACTCTCATCCCTTTCCTCTTCCAGGTTGAACATTTTCTCAAAATATTTAATCCATAGTTCCTTTTCTTGCTCTCCTATCAACGTTCTTCCTTCTTCATCCATCATTCTAACTTCTTGTTTTTTCTCTTTCTTGTTTCTTACCTGGCTATATAACACCATCTTACTTCCTTCCACGTCTCGTTCCAGCATTTTTGTCCATTTTGCCTACAATCCTTCCTGGCTTCTCATACCACTCTCTTTGCTCTTTTCTTCTTCTCCCTATATTCTTCCTTTGTTTCCTCACTCCTTCTGAATGCTTTATTCTTCTCCTCCACTGCTTCCTTCACCCTTTCATTTCACCAAGTAGTTTCCTTTCACTTTCTCTTCATCACTTGTATTCTTTGCAGCTCTTCATCACATTCCTTCTTTGCATCTCCCACCAAATTCTTCTTAAACCTTTCCCATTCCACCTCTACACTTTGAAACTCATCCTTTAGCACTAAACTACTTGTCTTTATAAGTACAGCTCTCTTTCCTATTAATTTTTTAGCCTCCACACCCATATTATTTTTTCTTGTCTTACTACATTTAACCTACATGTCTACCACCAACAAACAACCTCTGGCCACTATCTAATGACACTTGGTGTAACTTTTGTGTTTACAATTTGCCTTTTCATTTCTTCATCCATGAGAAAACAGCCCATCACTGACCTTTGCTCCCCATCCCAGCTGTATCTAGTGATTTTATAGCTTTCTCTTTTCTTCTTATACCAGCTGTTTACCACTTTCATTTTATTTCTTGCAAATAACTCTTACATCCTTATAACCCTCTCATTTCTCTCTCCCCATCCTTCTTTCCCTAACTTCTCCTCAAACCGTCATTCCTCTTTTCCTAATCTTGAGTTAAGATCCCTCGTTAATACTTACCACTAGTTTCTCATATGTCTTTCTAAATCTTCTTCAAACTGGTCCTTTTCTTCTGCTGGTTACCCCACTTGTGTGGCATACACTTGTATTACCACCACCTTTATACTTCTATCCTTTATTGCCATCTTTGTTATCCTGTCATTCCTCCCTACCACCTCTGCCTGAAGCCTTTGTTTCACTACAAAGCCTACTGCTTTTCTCCTCCCTTTATCATTTCCCATCCAATGCAAAATTTAGCCTTTACTCAATTCCCTCATGCCGCACCCTCTCCAC
Source organism: Timema podura (assembly GCA_033556935.1). Lineage (NCBI taxonomy): Eukaryota > Metazoa > Arthropoda > Insecta > Phasmatodea > Timematidae > Timema > Timema podura. The sequence goes on from JAVRXN010000012.1 coordinate 29,530,265, forward strand.
TTGGTCTCCACTAAGGCCCAGGACATCTACTTTCCCTTCATCCATTGTGTCCACAATCTCCTCCACTCTTCCAGTCATTGTGTCAATGTTCAGAGCCCTTATTTGTAGCTTATGGTTGTCAACAATTTTTCCAATCTGGCATTTTTTTTTTTTTAGAACATTGGTTTGTTTCTGTCACTAGCTTACTAAGCCTGTCGTGGCCTACACCTGAGTCGTGGGCTGCCACTTATAGGACCTCAGGTGGTCAGGTGGACCTTCTTTTGGTTGTAACCTTCCCTAACTGAGACTACAGGTGCTGATGATGAATTAATTTAACTCATCACCAACCCTCACACTCCAAGCCAACTGGCCAGACCCTGTTCCAAGCTTGTTGGCTTAGGCTTTGACCAGTCTTTGGTTTCTCGTCTTCACCTGACCTGGCTTCAACCTGGGATTCACCCAACCTCCACCACTTACTCAGATCCTGGGGTACACCACTTGTCAGTGAGATCAGGATTGTGTATGAGACTAAAGCGAAACCCACTAGGTAGTCTCCTTGTATTGCGCAGCGCTACCCCATTAGTACCCCTACATAATATACATAATACTATACACTTTATATAACTTTGCAAGATTGTTAAAACACTGTTTCTTTCCCGCAGTATGTAGAATATGGACTCCAATCTCAAGAACCGCCCAACAGGCCTCAAGGGAATGTTCTGCCTGCAAGTCTTCAGAATATGTTGAACCCAGCGCCACCTGCTACAACCTCTTACAAGACCATGTCATCAACCACCATCACTACCACCACCGCTACGGCGACCAAGCCCTCTACCACTGCACAACCACCCATTTCTGCAAGGGTAATGGCAATCTGTTAACTAATTAAGGGACTTTTTTTTCTTTTTTTTGCATAACAAATTTTAATTGAGGGTTTAAATCTGTCAAACACATACTTTAAAGTTTTATTTATTGTTTTTAAATTATTTCTATATAATTTTACATTATTAATATTTTCAAGCATGAGAAATTGAGATTAATAAGTGATTTGATTCTTCTACCAACATTTTCCCCTCTTTTTCTTAAGTGGGCTTTTGTTAGCTAGTTTCACTAATTTGTTTATTTTTCCCTGTTTTCATTTGATAAGATATTATGAATCCATTGGCCAGTTTCATAGTCAGATTTAGCACGCCTCAAGTGCAGCACAGTTGCAGGAACAAGGGATTTTAGAGGTGTGCGAAGCTTCGAAAAATTCGAAGCCGAATTGAATCTTTATGTACTTCGTATTCGATTTGAACCCATGTTTGGCATCGACAACTATTCAAAGCTTCATCTGCTATTCGAAGTCTAGTGATTAAATTAGACTTATATTTTACATCAAATAAAAGTGAACTGAAATTACCTCAAGAATTAAAATATATTTTTATTGTTTTGAGTTTTAGAACAAGTTTGCTTTATTTTCTTGATGGAACTGGGAAAATTTCTTAACACTTTGAATTTCAAGACGGCCATAACATTAAACCTCTAACCGCCTTGATCACAAACATTGATTGTTACCAACTGAAGAGGAATTTATTCCTTAATAAAGTGTAGATTGGCACCCATCCTTCGTCCTTAAGGGATCAAAGGAAGGACATGAAACATTACAATAGCAAAAAACATAAGGAAATTTCAGCATGGCCCCTTTTGAACTATATGGATATGTGTGTGTGTGTGTGTGGTGTGTGTGTGTGTAGGTCACACACACACACACACACACACACTATTCTAAGCTGGATCCCTTCACACAACACCTAAGTTGCCAAAAAGGGAATATATCATATCTATATAAACTTAATAATTCCTGTTTTCATAAAACTTACTGCTCGATCTATAACAGTATCATAGATCCTAACATCACAACCGGCAATATTATATGATAAATTAGATAGAAAAAACTGCAATAGCATTAACAATTGAGCCCAACCGACTCTCATACTCAAAATACAATCACTTAAGAACAACATCAAAACTTGCTACTGTTTTTCGTAGGTATACAAGATTAAAGTTTTTGGTAAGAGTATACAAAAGGAAAACGTTATCTAATAGGGATATATTGCTTAAAATCTTTCTAACCATGATTTACATTCTATGCCAAAGTACAAAAGACTCATATTTTATAAGTTGATTAGAACAATAATACGAATAATAAGTTTTCCTAGCTCTAGACTTGAATTTAATTAGCAATCCATTTATTTTCCAAATTTATTAACTATGTTCAACAAGTTCTTTATTCAAATATTTATCACTATTAAAAAAATCAAATCGAATATTTGTATCCATCAAGAATTATGAGCCAAAAGATTTAAGTTCAATATCACAAACCGAAAAAGATAATTTTGAATGAGTGGCCGAAAAGGAATTTAATAGCTTACATTTTACTGGACTAGAAGCGACCTCAATGAAAATACAACCAAGAGTAATTTTCAAAAGAAAATAGAGCGGTATATATTCACTCTACAGCTGAAGCGTGCAGGATAGGAAAAGGGAGAGGTGGAAGGATAAACTATTAGATGGACACTGATGGAAGATTCGTCGACCTTCTATTCTGTGCCAGAATCTTGGAGAAGGTCAACCTAGGTTTTTCTATAAGCTTGTAGTCGATTCTGGTCTAAGGTGGAAGTGGCGGCGGCGAATGAGGCCGGAACTATCCCATAGCTCTCTTGACTCGGTCAGTTGACTTGGCTAGTAGATTGGAGTCGGTCGTGTTGTTTGGTCCTTGTGTGTTATTGAAGGTTAAGTGGGGTGGGTCGTTCAACCACAGTTGTGAGGTGAATTGCATTAACCAATAATAAATATTTTTAGATAATTGTACTGTTCTTATTTTTATAACTGTGACAGAAGTTACAGATTAAAATAAATAATAAAAGTTTTTTTTAATTCCCAGTGTTTAGTTAAACTTTTGAAGTATTTCTTGAATATTGAAAGTATTTTTTTTAATACATTTTAAAATTCACACACACAGCCATTTCAGTTGTTTACTACATTAATCAGTATGTTCAATTCAAACTACTGCTACTGCGTAGGATAATGGCAGACTTGAGAGATAGTTGAGTGCATGTGCGAGGAACATAACATTCCTTAAATTATTTTTAAAAACGTACACAAATAGTGAGTATTTATAAAACAAAATTTGCTCTTAATTTAGATAACAAATTAGATATTTTTACTAAAAATAAAATCTACAAAAAATTGGATCATTTTATACATATTACATAGATTAATTATGAGTGAAATTATCATCATCAAGGTCATTATTTTCAAGATTTGATATAGGTGCATCACTTTCAAAGCCAAAATCATCTTTTTTTTGAGTAATTCACATGGCAAGATTTAAATTGATTTATAAAATCAAAAGTTGCCTTGTTGTTTTGTAAAACAGAAAAACTAAAAAAATTTTAACACTGGACTTCTCAAACTTATAAACGCACCCGTCAAATTAAATTAAACTTGTATTTTCCTACAACGTTGCTCTTGTTCCTGAACGTCCGTTAACTCTTGTGCTTTGCTACTTCTATCTTGGTTATGAAAGGTTAGTGAAACATCATGCAGAGCAAATCCAATGATATTTAAGGAAATGCATGTTATTTTTTACTACTCGGGTTGTACGCATAAAAATTGTTTTTAATACAAAGGTAAAGTTAATATAGCATTTATATATTGGCAATAAGCTACAAAAATTAGTGTTAAGAAAAAATAAATGTAATATTTAGTTTGATGTTAGATAAATATACTCAATGTCAAAATAATATTTTTACTCAAAATTAAATAGAAAAATATTCAAACTTCGATTCGGCTTCGAGAATATTTCCCATGTTCGACTCTATTTCGCTTTGAACCATAAGAGGGGACTTTGCACACCCGTAAGGGATTGGAACAAATAAAACAAGAGAACACAGTTTGGCTTTAACAATAAAAAGAGGATAAGGAAAATATCAGAATTAAGTATAAAATGAGTATGTAAGTTTACAGTTGCATGGTCTATTGGAGAGCCTTCAAAGGGAGCTCTAGATTCCTAAATTTTTTTGTGATTAATGTAAAAGTGCTAATAATCTGTCGACAAATTCTAGTATATTAAACCTTAAATATATTTTTCAGATTCACATTTGTTGCGACCATATATTGTGGGTCTTGCTCTAACACGCGTACTAAATGTTGGTTTTTCAGCATTCAATAGCCAATGCTACCAACATCGACACGTTGTTGGTGGCTACAGAGAAAGAAGAAAAGATGACAGCTCCACCTGAGGCCTTGCAGGATAAGATCGGATTTGTATTCAACAATTTGAGTCAGTTGATCTTCAACCAAGTAAGATATTGCTCAACGCTGCAATTGATTTGGTTTTGTAGTGTTCCACAGCAATTATTGGTTTATCTCTGATTGCATCATACACCACAGGGGGTAGGGCCGTTGCGATGCCAGCGTGGGCAGCCAATTGATTTGGTTTTTTAGTGTTCCACTGCAATTATTGGTTTACTCTGATTGCATCATACACCGCCAGGGGTAAGGCTGTTGCGATGCACATTGATGCTAGCGTGGGCAGCCAATTGATTTGGTTTGTAGTGTTCCACTACAATTATTGGCTTATCTCTGATTGCATCATACACCGCCAGGGGCAGGGCGTTGCGATGCCACAGGGAGACAAAACACACTTTTATTTTAATCTCCATGTGGAGAGGTCGACTATTGATTTCACTGTACAATATTTTTCTACACAACTCATAGTAGCATAGTGTTATGGTTCAGATCCTGGTAAAAAAGACACTTCAGTTTCATATTAAAAATTTATTGTAATCTTTCTTATTAACCTCACTTAAAGCTTTAGATTTTATTCTAATAAATACTCCAGGGTGTGAGCCTGCAAACAATCTTAACAGTTCGAGCGGCTGCAGCCGCCGCAGCCACTAGCAATTATAGTGCCAACATTTACGGATAGAGGGTGTCATGTGGTCAGCACAATGAGCCCTCCAGCCATTAATCTCATTCTTCTAAATCAGAGCTGCTACTTGCTTATTCAAGTAGCTTTACATTGGATTGCCGGGGCCCGAACCTGGGACTTCTGAATCTGTAGCCAGTAACTCTGACCACTAGACCACAAAGGTGCCCTTCTTTTATTCTATTATGCTAGTGAATAAAAATTCAAATTTTATACAATTTTCTCCCGCTTCAGTGACCGCATGGTCTAGGACATTACTCTCCCAATAAACTAGAATGCTGATGAAAGGATATCAAGGTTCGATCTTGTACGTTTTTGCTGAGGGTGATTTTCTTTAAATGGTTTTCCACTCTCCACACATATGGGACTACACTTCCTTTAAATCCAACCTTCTTCATACTTAATAACACATTAAAGTAATTAGTACATAAGTGTAAAACCCGAACGGGTTGAAGATGTGGTGCAAAAAAAAACTATATTAATATATATATATATATTACCATTTTAATATAGTGTACGGCAGATCAAACTTAATGATGGATTGATAAACTTATTTAAATGATTTTAAAAAAATTCTGTTTTTATCTTTAGTTACTAAACTGAGAGATTTTATTTTATTTCAGTGTGACGAACTGAGAGACATTGTGACTGAAGAATATTGGCCCTGGATGTCACAATACCTGGTTATGAAAAGAGCTAGTATCGAACTGAATTTTCATACATTGTACTCTAACTTTCTTGATGTTTTGAAGATTTCGGAGCTGAATCATATGGTTCTTCGGGAAACATTCAGAAATATTAAAGTGAGTTCTTAAATTTTTTAAATACCTTATTGAATTAATTTTTTGTTTGACCAACTCATTTAAAGAGATAAAAAAATCACATTATTTTGTATTTATGAAAGACATTAGTAGAGAATTTTTATATATAAAATTCAAGACTAGTTGATTAATTTAGTTTTTTTGAAAAGATCAAGTATTTATTGAGTCTTGCCCAACTTAAAAGTTATTACTGCAATTAAATACTTCCAGATTATTTATTTGTTGACTTTGTTGTACCTTACAATTCCCAATTTTGTTTATGACCTGTTAAAAATATTATTTCCATTCTTTCATTAGGTTCTCTTAAGAAGTGACAAAGGGATTGCCAACTTCTCTGATCGTTCACTCCTAAAGAATTTGGGTCATTGGCTGGGTATGCTAACACTTGCTAAGAGCAGGCCAATTCTTCAGGTGGACATTGACCTTAAAGCTTTATTGGCCGAAGCTTACCACAAAGGACAACAGGAGCTTCTCTATGTTGTTCCTTTTGTTGCTAAAGTCTTGGAGTCATGTGCTAAAAGCAAGGTATGTAACTAATTTAAAAAACAGTCATATCATTTGTGTAAAGTATGAAAACAAATACTAATTGTGCAAACAATGTCATATAATAAAAAGGCTAGGAAAGGAAGCTAACCTGAAAGGTTAGTTGAGTTAGCCTTTAATAGGAACATATAAACGTATCTTCATTTCTTACTACACCCTTCAAACTTACATCATATCATCACTTTCACAGCTACAAATATCATCCATCATAGACTGTTTCCAGCCAGTGGCCGGGCCAGTTTAGTAAAATATTAATATTCTTAAGGGCTCATCCTTACTGACACTCAATTCCTGATCCATCCTTATCAAAAACTATCACCTTAGTAATGGAGACATTTATTCGAAAATCCACTTTGTCTGTTGCCACATTCAAACTTTAACTAATAAACATTTACTTCTTTTTGTGTGTGTGTGCGTGCATGTGTGCGTGTGTGTGTGTGTGTGAGAGAGAGAGAGAGAGAGAGAGAGAGAGAGAGAGAGAGTAGACTTCCATCCGAACATGCCTTTGGATAAATAATATATTACTATTCTTTCCATTATATTTTTTTTAGAGCCACTGATACTAGTGGGGAATTTATGACGTATAATTTGACCTTGCCATTCTGGGGTTATATGCACATGCATATCACTATCTCCTTAACAAATGACATTTCTGTCATTGTGTCCAAGAGAATATTAACGAGTGTTTTTCCCACCTTCCCCTCTATCGCTGGGGACATGTACCATCTTTACTGGGTAAAGAAAAATTGTGAATCTCCACCCCCCCAAACTTGAGACTTTACAACCTGCGTCTACTTTGTAATTGGTTTGGGACGTCATTGATAACATTATAGATTGCTGTCAATTGTTCTCATATTATCAATTATTTTCTGCTCACATAAACACATTATACGAAGGGTTATTTCTTTATAGTTTTTATCGACACGTGTGGTTGATGAGGTCGCCGATTGTCTCGTGGGCACCTGGTTAATATCCAAGATGTCCTGTCTTGTGATATTTTCTAATTTAGGTTGGTGGTGACCTGGTGGTCTAGGGGTAAGGTGTCAGACTTCTGTGCTGAGGGTCCGGGGTTCAATCCTCGGTCCCGGCACAGATTTATCTGATTGCCAAACCCTTCCTTCACCTCTGACAAGACGTGTATTAATCACAACTTGTGAATGTGAGGAATGCCAGGCCTCCACCGTGGTTCGGATTCCACGTTAAACTGTAGGTCCTCCATTTCATCTCACAATCACCCTATCATCACACATTAGCGTAAGTGCGTATAACCCAAAAGGGTAGTAAGACGCGGTGCTAATAATAATAACAATAACAATAATAACAATAACAATAATAACAATAATAATAATAACAATAATAATAACAATAATAATAATAATAATAACAATAACAATAATAACAATAATAATAACAATAATAATAACAATAATAATAATAATAATAATAATAATAATAATAATAATAATAATAATAATAATAATAATAATAATTTGTGTGATTTGTATCTAATTTTGGTATTAAATTCCCAATTGATTTTAATAAAATGTTAATTATTGAGTTTTCTCCATCTTAAACGGTCTTGTGTTGCACATGTTTCTTGGGCCCTGCTTGAACTCCTTCTATTTCTTTGGTTAAGCTACCTGCTTTTTGTAACATGGCTTGAAACAGATTCTAAATATGTAGTAAACATATTTTCTTGCTCATTTATGATTTATAATCTTACTTAGTTAATTTTAATTTTGATTATCCCTTATTTTTGTTTTATATAAGGAAAACCTCTTTTCGCTTTATGAGGCAATTGTATTATATTTGGAATAATATATAGAAAAGGTGGATCGAAACATATAAAAGGGAACGAACACAATATGGCGTTTACAATGGAAAGAACACAGTTCACACTTTATATTGCTGCCATTGTTTTTGGTTTCCTCTTTTAGGAAGTTGCGTTGCGCGTTTTACACTCTGATCTTCTTTTCTTTATTTTATTTTATTTTATTCCTTTTCCTCTCTACCTTACTTGCACCACATGGGCAGTTGTGCTATTTCGGCACTGGCAATTTCTTCCTACCTGACATATATCCCTAATAGCTAACACATAAATATGGCTTCTGATGCAATTCAATTTTCATCTAAATGGCTTTTAAAAAAATTGATTACAAATTTATTTATTTTGGGACCGAAATGGATAACATTTCACTAAAATATATTTATTAGTGTTGTTTTAATGGTCTCTATCGAAAGTGACAGCTGCAAAAACATAACCTAATGTATGAATACGTGAAAGTAGATCTATTAACTTTTCTAGCTTTCAGATAAAACCCTTTCTTTGACTTTACAACTGCTGTACATCACTAGTGTAGTATAGTAGGGAAAAATAATCCCCCTATGTTACAAGATTCTCTATGTAATAAATACCAACTACAGAAAAAATAATGTATTACATTTGAGTGAAACAGACTAAAAAACCCTGTTATTGTTTTAGGTATTCAAACCTCCAAACCCGTGGACAATGTCAATCATGAGTGTATTAGCCGCTCTGCATCATCTTCCTGATCTAAAGTTGAACCTGAAGTTTGAAATTGAAGTACTATGCAAAAATCTCAACATTGATGTCACAGTAAGTATAAATCATCATGATATGTATATTTTACCTTACCTCTCTATTCTAATGTGAATGAATTTTCTCTGCTCCCTCCTCTTATTCCTCCTCTTATCCCTCCCTACCCATTAAATCAAATTGTAATGACATGATTTATTACCTAAAACAATAAACTCACCCATTTTAATCTTTCTTTTAATATGTGGATTAAATTCCAATCATTTATAGTTCAAAATAACACAACCTAATTCATTGCCTACCATACGAGTTTGTAACTATGTTTTAAACATATATCCAGTCCCACCTTGGCGCCCTTCAATATTTTAACTCGTCCTATAAAAATAATTATATATATAATATATACAAACATTCTCTTAAAAAACTATTAAATTGTGCAACAAGGCAATTCAATAAGAAAATGTAAATGCATCATTAAATCAATTGGTTAGTTTTTTTATGTTCTGAATTTGAAACATAAATAACAAAATAAGTAAATATATTAATACAATTATCGGACACCTTAGCTCAATCGGTAGCGTGTCTCCCTACTGAGCTAAGGGTCCAAGGTTTGATTCCCGGCATGCCCGAAAAACTTATCATTGGTGAAAAATACAGGTTTACCCTTTCATATTGATAAATAACGGCATGAGACGGGATGTTATGCCTGTCCTAGTCTTAATTTAGATATAAGACATATGAAGTATGACAGGTCTGTCAAGCTGGTAGTGGAAAATATGTGACTTGAATAAAATACTGAACCAGGCCATCGGTTATAAACAGTAATGTATGTAAAATGTAAATATATGAAACATATCAACCATTAAAATATGAGTCAACTTTCTTGATAATTTTCTCAAATGCATTAATGCATGATGCATTTAAACTGTACTCACAACATTTTACATAGTGGTTGTAATTACAGACATTTAATATTCTTGGCATATCAACTTGTTTAGTATTGGAATATTATCGGCTAGACAACTGATAAGAAAGGTAAAAATAAGGGCATAAAGACAGCATCATCATAATCTTCCAACTCCACTTTACAGTGTATATAATTCATTCACGATAGGTCTTTACCTGGATGACAGTTCAAAAATCATATGTTTAGGTTTTAGGTTACCAACATTTGTAAAAGAACACTGTTTTGTTATGAATGTTAAGTTTTTTAATTACATGTTATATTTTACATTTAAAATAACTTAAACTTAAGTTTTCTCACATTATTTCATTACTTTTAACAATTTCTTTTTACCCAATCCGAAACAATATTTTAAACATATATTAAAAGTACCTATTCTTTGTTTTGGAATGTTATCTATGATGTGTAATATAGTGCATGCATTAATACCTTTTAATAAAGGCATCGTATATACTTGGTAAAGATAAAATATTTGTAATTTATTTTATATATGATTAACTATTTTATTATTAGTTTATTGTTTTTAGAAATATTTAACTGAATAAAATATAATCGTCTGCTGCGAGGATACATCATTTTAAACAACTTGTCCGCGTCATCATCAACCACATGGCTAATATTCGTTGGTCGCCATTTTAAAGCCATATTTGTTAGACCTTTTGTGAAAGTGCTTGGAATAATAATTATTTTAACTTGAATAGAAGGATAAATAAGCTTTGTGGACGACCTCAAATAAATATTAAGACTTTGTTTAATTTAAATATATTTCATAGAATTTATTACTGTGCGCGTTTATTATATTTTTAACTTTAAATTAAGTCTCTAGTTTGAGGTCCACGCCTTACTGTAACTTATAATAATTTATAACTAAGTTAAATTACCTTTTATTTTAATTATTGGGCTTCTGTATTAACGTAATAAAACTTAATCCTAGATCATATTACTAATTATTTTAAGAATAACTTTGTGTATACAGATATTTTCTCTTTAGTTCGAATACATATTAGGCCTAATTTGGTTAATTTTAATCTTACTTTAATATAACTTTAAACTTACTTTAATCTAACTTTAATCTAACATTAATCTAACTTTAATCTAACATTAATCTAACTTTAATCCAACTTTAATCTAACTTTAAACTTTTATCTTTTATCAAACTTAAATATACGTTTAATCTAACTTTAATCTCACGAAATTTTATAAGGGGTTCATTTTATTTGTGGATAGATTTGTGTGTGTTTTTTTGATAATGAGTTCCCAGGAGAAAAAAAGAAGAGAAGTTACAGATCACCAAGTCATTCAAAAATTTCAATTTCAAAATTCTTTGAGGCATAATATTGGCCTAAATTACTGTGGTTAACTATCACATTACTCTACATAACCATATGTTTTCATAATAGCTGTCCCAAGTGACAGTGGCAGATATCAGCTGTTGGCGTAGTGATATTTTAGGGACTATTTTTTAGTTACTTTTTGAGTTGTCATCCAAGTAAACTTAGGTCGTGAAAGGCGTATAGTACACAAGTGCTTGTCACTTTTTCCTATAATTGTATAATTTTCGTTCCTCAGCATATTCCTACTTAAACCTATTTTTTCTCCAAATCTGATCGCACAGATTCCACCCATCATTTCCTCCTTGGCCTTCCCCTTGGTCTTTTTCCTTTCACTTTTCTATCAAGGTATCTCCTTGCTGTTCTAGTGCTAGCCATTCTCATCAGGTGCCCATGCCTCTGAAGAATGCGCTTTCCTACTACCTCACTAACCGGAACTGTCATGTCAACTTCTTTCCTATTTCGCCCGCTTTAACTAAATTAAAATTAAACAATACACACAATAGTGAAGCGCCCTTACCCAAATGGCACCTTAGGTATTTGCCTAGATCCCTATTATATCACGATGGAATTGAATATACCATGTGGGTATAGACAAATATATACATACAAATTCAATCTTCCCTACCTAAATGTTAAAACATAAAAATAAAATGTTCCCTAAAAGGTTGTTGGATCACTTTTGATTAAATTTAATCTATAGAATTTAAGATTCAAAATAATAATCCAAATTTCCACAATTTATTAGAGACAGACATTTTTCTTAATATGGACAAATTATTATTGGAAAAAAAAAAAATTTGGGATTGTGTACATTATCTTTTCTCGTGCATTTTAATTTTTGTCAAATTGATATGAGCTAACTTAGCGTGCTTGGCTCACTCATAAGCCCAGAGTTTGAATCTTGTTCAAGTGACCTAGGGCTTGTTTTATACATGAGTATTTCACACACATCTTTACAAGAGAATGCTGGGATCTTTATTTCCGACTCACCTCATCATCATCATCTTTCCTAAGACTACATGGTTTAGTTTGTGACTGTTTTTTCACTATACTACTTTTACTTTTAATTTATATTGTGTTTCATATGATTATTATTTAATGCACTTTAATTTATTAATGCTTGTTTTTACTGTCAAACTTCATATAAAATTTCTCTCTTCCAATTCAGTTCATTTTATAAATTACAAACTTTTTATGGCCAAAATTTATAACATTTTTTTATATTATTGGGGTTATTTTTTAGGTATTGGCAATATAATACAAAAGTGACAAGCTGCCGATCACATAGCTTGGTGAAAGTGGATATACTTTGCTAGTTACGAAAATTGTACTGTGTTTTAGGATTTTAATCTACCTATGTTATTGATTGCAATGTTTCTTCTTATCTAGGAGTTGAAACCCTCTCCTTACCTGAAAGATCAGGAAAAACTGCGTAACTTAGATTATCAACTGTCCCATCCCAACAAGAAACCAGAGGCTACAGTTATTCCTGCTGTTTCACCTTCTCCTGTCAAACAACAACCTTCAGGTTAGAAATAAAAAATCTTTTATTTTGTAATATTTTTATGTTTGTATATGATTGTGTGTGTGTGTGTGCCAATTTGTTCATTTGAATTTTGAAAAAAATGCTAAAATAAATAGGAAAAGTTGAGTTTGAGTCAAGTTTAAGTGGTTCGAACTTGACTTGAAGATTTTTACAAAACTCAAAATATTTGTGTACTCGGAATCTTCGATTTTAACTTAAAAATTCTTACTTTAATTAATTTTATTCACTTTAAAGATATAATTCATAGCAAATACAATCCATCAATATTTTCTTTTGTTTGATTTAAAAAAAAAATTTGCTTGAGCAATTGTATTAAATTTGTTTAAAAATCAAAATTTTTTTGTGTTCATAACCTTTTTGACAAAAAATTTTTACTATAAAATCTATATCTAAGCTTATCGATCTATATATTGTTCTATTACAAAAACTAGTAATATTTCTAGTACAAACAAGCTTGATTTGAACTCGACCCTAATTGAAAAATGGCCGCTCATACACACTACTAATTAACTTTAAATATGTTTTGGTAGTAATTTTAATGCCCCAGTAAAAGTTTGTAAAAACCATTCTCCGAAGCTTTGATGTCTCTTTTTACAAACTTGTGATTGTTCCAGAAGAAATGTCTCAGATTGCCATCCCATCGCCAACCCCTGCTGCGGTGGTGGCCTCCATCAATACAACCCCTACTTCCAACCTGCCTGCAGGACCTCCTGAACCTCGTTTCAGCTTCATGGACATCAACACAGCTACAATGACTGGCATTAATCCACATATTAGTATCAACAACCAGGTTGGTATTTGTTTGTTACACTCAACAAACGATTCAAAATAACAAGTGAGAACAAGGAACTGTATTCATATAAAATTGTGATAGAATTGCTTACCTCGTCCAAATGAGGTTCGCCGACAATGGAGGCCTACCTTGTGGGTTGCTGGGCTAAGAGTTAGAAGGAATTGGGAAACAAAGGGGCTGACTCAGCGGCGTCTCTCAAACTCTTGTTGTTTCTTGATAAAGAAGGCCACTTTAGGTCCTGTAACACCCGACTCACACTCAGACACCAATTTGTGCATAAATTAGTGCACCCATTCTGGCAAACACCCTATGTGTACTGACTACCTCGCTCAACTGAATTGCTCTCTTTCAAGACAAACAACCTTTCTTCCCCCTCCCCTTCAACTCTCTCAAAACCGAGGGAAACCTTCAAAAACAGCGGGAAAACGTAAGAATAAACAACAAATACAAAACCAATATGAATAAAGCATTATATCAACAAAAAAAACTATGTTAAACAAATTATTACACAAAAGCTATTTTACAATATTAAATACATACAGTTCAGAAACTGAACAGTATTCTACCACAAGTTCTTGTTAAAACTGTCTCAAGACTTCAAGAGGACTCAAATTTTTTTGTAAAAAAGGCAAAAATAATTATTTATTTATTATTAGCACGCGTCTTACTACCTTCGGTTATACGATTAAGTACAATTACCTAATGATTAGGAATTGGGAGGGTTGCATTTAGAGGAAGTGAACCGCATTTGTGGGGAGGAGAGTGGAAACCATTTAGGAAAAACCACCCCAGTTCACCCGACCAAGATTTGAACCTTGATCTCCCGTCCTCGTGGTCAAGCTCAACACGGCTAGCGCGGCAAAAATAATTAAATGTCAGTTTGACACTCTTATAATTTCGTTACACAGAAATTCCCCGAGCTTCTTTTATTTAGTTAAACAAACCAATAACATGTATTATTTGATGTGTCTACCTATACTTTTTATGAACACTTGTGGGACTCGCTTTGGTGGCCACATGGTCTAAGGCACTAGTCTCGTATTAGACTAGAATGCTGATGACTGGGAGATCGAGGTTTGAATTTTGTTAGGGTGTACTGAGAGTGGTTTTTACAAAATGTTTTTCCACTCTTCCTTCATGAAAATGTGAATACACTTCCTATAAATATAGTCGTCTTAGTCCCTAAAACTAAAGGTTGTGGTCGGGCATCTAAAAATTGTCAGTCGAGTATTTTTTATGCTCGTATTTCGATCTGACATCTCAAGAACTTGGGAAATATATACTAACATGTTTTCACCAACCTCTAATTAAAACTTTGAAAAAAATAGTGTTTAACTGATATTCATAGTTGACCTATTTTAATTCAACTAATATTAAACAAAGGTAATTACTACTTTTTATTAATTCGTAAATTATTATGTTTGCTTTCAACAAAACAACAATAACATTTCTCAAAGGTTACAATATAGTGAAATCAAGATTACTATGAATTAATTTTCTCTGTCAATGCCAACAACATAAAAAATTCAAACTTCTACATTAAGATTTTTAGCCCCTATGCTTGCGAAAACTTAATTTAAATTAGTTTTCTTTACATTTCTTTAATTAATTATTATTAGCTAGATTTGTTAGGATATAAATAGAAAAGTACGCATAAAATGAACATTAAATAGGAAATCGCATTTTGCTTCAAGTAAACATGTTTTCATTTTCGATTCATGTATGTTCCAAGTTTTGTGCACACTGTTAACCTTTAAATTTTGATAATATTTATTAGCATTTATGTAGTTAGAAAATTATAAATTGTGCTATAAAGTAAATACATACTATTTATTAAATAGTAAATTCAATTTAACTTCACTAAAAAGAAATATTTATTGTGCTTCATATGTTTAAAACTTTAAATATTTATCTTTTAGTTAAATAATTTCGTTTGTGAATGTTTATTAAGTGTTATTTTACATTTATGCAAATGTAAGTGAAAAAGAAGCTAATATTATGTCAGACGAAGAAATGGTTGATGAGCCAATACCTCAACTAAACTTGCAGGCAAGCTGTAGCAGTATTTCTACAGAAACGACCGTGAATCCACAAAATAGGCCTAGTGATGTTTATTTTGAAATTTAATAGGCCTGTGACAAAGTTGTTTGCAAAATAAAATGCCCGCCCGAATCTGCCCGTTCCCGAGTGTAATTTTGTAATGCTCTTCTGAGCCCGCCCGATACAAATATTTGCTGCCCAACCACCCATACCTAAAACCATTTGCGTAATTAGTACAGCTTATAACTCTGAACGAATAGTGCAACATAAAAAAAACTTTTGGGGATGGACAGTAGACTATCAGAATGGCAGTAGATGAATGATAAATCCTTGAAAAATGGCATCACGTGTCATGCACACATCTCCCGAGTATTCTACAACACGTTGAGTGAGGAATAGGGTGTGTGAATGATGATTTCTTATCACAAATATTTTCTAATCGAATAGTGAAAATTTTGACTTGAATACGAATACTTTCATATTTGAACATCTATACTAAGGCTATTTCTTCACAGTTTCTTGTAGTAACTTTAAATAGAGTAGAGCCTTGATCATATGCGATGCACTGACACACCAGTTAACAACATTTTGGCACAATTTGTATTATTTACTGGTTTACATATTTAAATATGTTTGGCAAAACTTTGAAAAAAATCATGTGAAAGATATTTTCACTGGAATACAAAACTTTCAGTGCTAAAGTATTTGTGTTAGACAGCAAAATCATTAATAAAAAAGATCAATTTACAACAAGTTTACCCAGATTTATGTAATGGGAGATTGGAAAAACCACCCTCGGTACACTCAACTGGGATTCAAACCCCAAATTTTCCGTCATCAGCCGTCTAGTCTATTGTGAGAATAGCGATACCTTAAGCCCTGTGACCATTGATGTGAGTTCTATTTATTTTTTTAAATAAAATAATTTACAGTAAGATTATAACTTACTGGTGGTGGATATAAAACACACCTAATTAATCATTTTGATGTAATTTAATACACACAAGTATGACTACTTTTCAAGAGTATAATTTAAGGTTAAATGGTATATCATGGTTATTGATGAGAATATGAACATATATGAGTTAATTAACTGATTTGAGCATAAAGCTGAAGATTCATAGCTCAAATTACTTTTTAGATGCAATTTGTGTTTATTCATGTGCAAGTCAGAAGCCTTCATTCACTTGCCTTATAACACAACATTAAACTCATGCTTAAAAAAAAAATTATTTATTGTTTTGCTTCTGTTCTTATTAGACACTACACTGTTTGCTTGTATAGTTTTACCTTTATTTAAATTTACTTTAATTCTCTTAAGAAACTTGGCTGTGGTCAGTGATAGCTCATTTTATGATGTGTTGGGCTTTTTCTAAACATATCATCCATTTGTGAAGTTATGCTACATTATCCTCTTAGCCATTATTTATCACAATGTTCTATTTCAAATCATTTGTTTCAGTTGCCTTTACTTCAAGCGCACCCACATTTGAAGCAGTTTGTCCGCCAAGCTGTGGAGCGAGCCATTACCGAATGGATCCATCCAGTGGTTGATCGCGCTATCAAAATTGCCCTCACTACATGTGAACAGATTGTAAAAAAGGTAAAACAAAATTTCATAAAAACTAATACATGAAAATCATCGTTTGCATTTATTGTGTTTGCCTATTTACTGGTAAATGGATCACTGTCATATCCGTTAAAGAACTCTTCCCAGTCGCGTTTGGGTCAAGTTAGTAAAATGCCTCCATCTTCCTCTTTCCTTCTACCACTCTTCCTCTTTTATTTGCTTTCATCCTTCTCCTCTCACTCACACACTTGCTGTCATTGCTCCTCCCACCTTTATCTTGGTAGTCCCTTGCAGTTTTTTTCCTACATATTTCTCCTTGGAATTATTTTATTTTATATCCTCATTACATGACCTCACAATCTCAGCCTTGTTTCTACTCCTATATAATTTTCTTCCTGTACCCTATCTCTTGTCCAGACAACATCATTCCTAATCCTGTTTCTTATTGTAAATTCATTCCCAAGTACCTTAAAATCAGATGAATTTAATATGGCTTATATTTTTGCACTCTTGAAAAATACATACCGTATTTACCCGAATATAAGATGAGGCTTATTTTCAGTTTTTGACCTCGAAAAGTTGGGGGTCGTCTTATATTCGCGCATGAAGAAAAATGTTGGTATAAGGTCAACATTGTTATGTTGTATCATACCGATATACGTTTATTTTGCAAAGAAAAGCATGTTCTTGTTTAAATTCTAACACAAACCAGAATTTTTTTTTCGTTTTAGCAGATATTCACATATTTAAATATTTTATGTGTGTTGTTTTCGGCAATTACGATGTATTGTGCTAAGGACGTCCATGTTGGCCACTTTCATAGCTCAATAAATATAATAGAAACTTGAAATAGTTAAAATGATTGCAAAGCAACGTATAAATAGAGAAAAAAAATCTTATAGCAAAAAAAATTAATTGTAAATTGTGTTGCCACGCGGTTGTAGGCCTAAAAGATACCCAACACTTTCATGTGATTTACCGAAGGAATGCTGTAATGGCGCTGGCACATTGTCACTGGTTGATTTCTAACCACTCCCTATCGACTATTATCGTTCCACCATCTAAATCGCAGTTGATATCTTAGATCCATTCGTAAAAAGAGTCGAAAAGATGGCGTACCTAAACATTACAACTAACACAATGTATCGTTTTAACACCAACGCGGAAAATAAAAGAGGAAGTAACTAGACATGACTAGTCATATACCATGCATTTTCATAACATTCTAAACACGCAAATATAATTACACCTTATCATTCACGATATTTCACAAAGCATCCGGGAAAATATATCGAATAGTTACTATCGATATATCGCTATGAAGTACTACAGCAAACATGATACAGCGATACTTTTTAACAACTTCACGACTTCACTAGTTGTTGATAAATTAGCATGTCGAAGCTTGCCATATTATGAGTTGTGTGTTCTAAAACGTATTCTTTCCAAGACTTTGATTTTCAAATTTAGTTTATTTCATTGCAGAATGATCAAAGTGATAATGATGTTACTCAGAATAAAATATGCATTGCAGCAATAAAATTTAATCAATGTACATTATATGAATAATATTGATGTGATAGTATTATTTAAATTTTATTGTTAGTGACTAAATATTGACTACTCTAAATATTATTAAAAAGATTTTCCCCTAATTTCAAGTTCTCAAAATAAGTATCGTCTTATATTCGGGTAAATACGGTAATAAATAAACTATATAATAACTATATAATTAGTAATATCTAAGGAGGGGATTCTTAGGCGCCAAAATGTTTAAATAGGCGGGCATATAGGCATTAAATATATGGGATTTATGCATCCAAATAGGCATTAAAATATGGGATTTCTGCACTTAAGGAAGCAACAAGCACACAATATGTAATGTAAAATTGATAGTACTACTACTTAAAAAATGTTTTACCTACAGCCAATTCACATTGCTGAGAGGTGCCAAAGTAGAATTAGGCGCTAAGGCTCTTATTCATAAAATAGGCAAAACCAACATAATTGGTGATTATAGACAGTATAAAATTAACATATTTTACTCATAATAATATTAAATGACTCTTCGGTGCCCACAAGGCCCAAGGCATCATTCATGCAAGAAACTAGACTGCCATTGACAAGATAGTGAGTGGCTCATTCCCAGCTGGGTGGTTTTTCCTAAATGGTTTTCCACCCTCCACACAAATGTGGGTAGACTTCCTTTAAGTTCAAATGCTTATTTGTGATACAGAACCAATTATAATTATAGGATGAATTTAACAACTAGGTCCCATACCAGTAATTTAACACTGAACTGAATGTATCAATGTTATAATAAATAAGAAAGAATGTTAAAATTTAGTTACTATTTGTATTTTCAATTATTCTATTATATTTATATTTCCTTTTAAGTTTATAATTTTTTCGAAGATTCATATTTGGATTTGGGATTCGGCAATTGAAGGTGGATTGTAGATTTGGATTTATAAAATAATGGTTTCGAGCCAACTCTTATATATTTTCTTAACTTCCTTCTTTTTATGATCAAGGAAAAGAAAAGTTAAATAAGCAAAATACGGTCTTTGGTAATATCACTCACTATACATCAAAGTAGTTTTTAAGTATCACAACATATATCTTAACATTGACAAGGTTTTTATAAAAAAAAATATATTTTTTTGACAACTTTGACTCTTGTTTTATTGTGACAACAATTATATTACCAAATTATGGATGCACCCTAACTCAACTTATGGATTCTTAGAGTCCCATTCATGATGAGCCATCATGTGTCAAAACATTAAATTGGTCAATTGCACAATGCATACAGACAATTGATAGGAAGTTTAATAACTGTTTATGCAATGATGCACATAAAAAACATATTTAAATATCTAAGCAGTTGATTCGACTAGTAGTATGTAATATTGCTGGTCTGCCATTTGTAAAAAGACTTGTTTTAGTTATTTGTTTTGTTATGTATGGACCACCTTCTTCCATATACAACAAAACATTCCTCAAAAAGTGAAAAGAAGTATTTCCTAAAGAGAGATTTTTTTGTTATTTGTGACAGGACTTTGCTTTGGACTCAGATGAGTCTCGAATCAGAGCAGCTGCACATCACATGGTGCGCAACTTGACAGCAGGTATGGCGATGATAACTTGCAGGGACCAAGTGAACTTGTCTATCAGTGCAAACCTCAAGACAACATTTATGTCTGCACTCATGTCGGCATCGCACCAACACAAGGACATGGTGGAACAAACGGCCACACACATAGCGCAAGACAACATGGAGCTGGCCTGCGCTTTCATTCAGAAAACTGCCATTGAGAAGGCTATTCCAGAGATAGACAAGCGATTACTCACAGTAAGTGTTGATAATATATCTGGTTTCTTTAATAAATCATTTTTCATTATTTAAAAATAATACCCTCTTTATAATATCCTTTATTCTCTTTCAGATGTTTAAAAATTGTGCACTTTAATATTTTATTAATAACTATTTAAATTAATTATCATTTGAATTATTGTACTTGGGAAAAAAACATTGCTCTACTAAATTAAGTTATATAAAAAGACTCAAAGATTTGATGAGTGTAGATTTTTTAAATGTGTACTATTTGTTTATTCATATTTAATCAAGAGAGGAGACTATCAAATACCTTGAATTCTTAATAAGATTTTTTTATATCCAAATGTCCGAGAAAATATAACATTTTAGTTTTGAAAAAAAAAATTAAGTTTTTAGGGATGTGCAAAGTCCACTATTTCAATTCGAAGTAAACTCGAATCAAATATTCTCAAAACTGAATTTGAAGTTTGAATATTTTTGGTTGGTTGTTTTATGCTTTGAAAAAATATGTTAATGTATTTATTTATTTTTATGCACTAAAATCTGTTTCCTGGGTCTTTTTTACTCATTTTAATGAGTATTCCAAGATCCTAAAGGTTGAACTTTTTTTTATCTTGTATAATATGGAAAAAGAAATATAATAGAATTGTAGAAAAATAAAGCACAAATAAAATTAAAACCACTAACACATATTTACACATACATTGATGCTTTCATTGCATCTTTCTAAGGAGTTCGAATAGTAAACAGAAAACTAGCTTTATTGATAGATAATAGCTTAGTTGTTAAAGATGAAAAATTCTCTGGTGGAGTTGAAATTCTCCAGAGGTTCATCTATTCTGTGAATGGCAGTTGTGCTAGTGTTTCAACAGGGTTGAAATCAGGTCTAGTTAACGAATATTTAGGTTGAGTGGTTTTCAAGACGTTATGATCCACTATTTGGTCACTTTCCATCTTCTTAACTTTGATATATTGCATTGGGATCTGTTAAGTGATTTTAATACATTGCCACTTTCCCAAAATTCAAATCAGAATTCAAGATTTATAAGTAAAATAAAGATTCAGATTTTTAAAGTAGTTGATTTGACCAAACTCTATTTAGTTCAATCATTGATTTAAAACAATAAATAAATATGTTGATATTTTGATTCTTCTTCAGGACTTTGAACTTCGTAAACATGCTCGGACTGAAGGCCGACGCTACTGTGATCCTCAAGTACTAACATATCAAGCCGAACGTATGCCAGAACAAATCCGCCTGAAAGTAGGTGGAGTGTCTCCTCATCAGATGGTTGTGTACGAAGAGTTTGCTCGCAACATCCCAGGTTTTTTACCACTCAATGAACGAGATGCAGCAATGTTTATACCTAAACCAGTCAATGTAAGTAGTTGTCTATCAAATGATTGATAAGCTTTTGATAAATACTTTTTAAAAACATTTGTCCAAAAACCGTGAAAAATTGTTAGCCATGTACTCTTATTAGGCCAAGCGTCTGGGAGTAAAATAAGGCCCAATTCAGAAATAATTCTTGGAAATCTGCAAAGTGTTTTAATCGCTTTATATAAAATTTTAAATGAACATGCTAAGTTTTCCCTCTCCTACGAGGTCTTCTTTCGCCGTTCGGCACCATTTTGGCAGTGAAATGAGGGTTTTCACGATTATCTTGTTAAACATTAATTCTATGGTCAAAATAGTATATATATTATGCAGAATAAAATTCTCTATAAAAAGGTCTCTAAACATTTTTTGTAAAATGAAGTATTTTCAAGCTATAGCTACGAGAAGCCTAAACTTTTCACTAGAGATGGGTTGAATCCACTATTTCTCGAATTCGAATCTTGAATCCATGTCTACATTTTATTTTCGAATCTGAATCCTAGCAAATTGTTAGAAATTTTAATGATTTGCAAATAGACCTATATTACACAATATAGGCCTAAACTGTAAGTTAAGATTTATTTAAATTATGCTTTCAATTTTAATCAATCTCAACCACCCCCTCACAACATACTGGTTAAAATCCGGCCAAATTAACAATCTAGACTTAGATTATTGTTTAGAAATCAAATCAATCAAAGTTTGAGTGTCTTTTAGTTATTTTTAAAAGTGTTTATAGAATGAGTTAAGTTTCTAAAAAAACATGTGAAATAAACAATCAGATTAGGCCTAGTTACCTTTTAATCAACTTTAATCAACTTAATCCTCATTGAAGAGTTATAATTAATTTAAAAAGAAAGCAAAAGTAAAAATACTAAAACAACATGCTTAACAATTAAAACATACATTGGAAATAATGTACTCAATAATTCCTAAGTATGTTTTATTATTATTTTTTTTATATCTATTATTTAGCTTTATGTAGAAAAACATGAAATATATTTGGTTCTTGTGATATATCGATTTCTGAGAATACGTTCTATTTAAAATGCGAACCTATTTTCAACTCTTGCAATATGTACATTGACCCGCCTCGGTGGCGTAGTTAGCTAACGCGCTAGTCTTGTTGAGCTTGATTGCCGAGGACGAGGAGATCGAGTTTGAATCTCTGTCGGGTGAACTGGGGGTGGTTTTCCTAAATGGTTTTCCACTCTCCCTCTACGCAAATGCGGGTTCACTTCCACTATATTCAACCTTCCCAATTCCTAACCCATTAGCGTAATTAGTACTTAAGCGTATAACCCGAACGGGTAGAAAGACGCAGTGCTAAAAAATATAAATATAAATAATATGTTCATTCCCATTTTATTAGGCAGGATTACGTTTGAATATTTTTACAATTACTTCAATAACATATTTGTTAAAAAATAATAAACTCTTAGTTAAAATCAATTTAAAACAATTTATGAATTAGCAAGTCGTTATTTGATTCTTAAAACTCTAAAGCGCTTACTAAGTGATCATGTTTCCTGAATTGATTTCAAACAAATGATCTATGTATAATACATAGGCCGGAAAGGCATAAATAAAGAGTTTTATCGGTGTCTAACTGTTGACTCTATTTATTTTTCATGAAACCCAACAGAATATCCAACTTGAGGATCATAAGAAATAAATTGTGGCTCTTTGCATAGTTGTAGATAATTAATTCATTTGGGTAGTGAGAATTAACAGTCATGTTTATTTAATCATTCACTTTGGTGAGTAAACATACAATCATGGAGGCTAACTTTGTTTAATGTGTAATGTGTTCTTATTTCTGTTTTAAAAAAAGTCGTAATTTGTTGTTATTTATTTTGAGTTTATTTGTAATTCTAATTTTGTTTTTCACTTTTGAATCTCAAATACTTGTCAGGATTCGGTGGATTTGAGTAGCCAATTTCTACTTTTCACACAGCTTCACGCAATAAAGGGGTTCCCATTTTATATTTCAATTTTTACGTCATAACTCCATAGTGTTAACAACTAAAGTGTAACAGTGAATTTGTTGATAAATATCAAATATTAATGTAAAAGTATCTATAATATATATTATTCAGGATAAAATTCTCTATAAAAAAGGTCTTGAACACATTTTTCTAAAATTAAGTATTTTCTAGTTATAGCTGCAAGAAGCTTACGATTTTCACACAACTGCATCCAATAAAGGGATTCAATTTTAATGTTAAATAATCCTAAATACAACAATGTTTTAATAAATTTTTATTTATTTAAGTTAAAACCTTTACAGTAATTATAGTGATTGCTTCACTTTTGTATTCCTTACGCTAGGCTTCGGTTGACGCAACACCTGTTAGTTACAAGAAAAACAATGATAAACTTTAAGTGCTTTTTTATGTCTAGGTAAAATTAAACTAACATTTAAATTAAATTAACATACACTGTGACTTATTTGTTTGCCTTTAACGCAGGTGTCCACGAATGACTCATTTGTTTTTGTTACGAGCTATTTTTTTTTTATCTTCTCGCCAACTCAGAATTAGAGGGGGAGGAAAAAATTGCGTGAAATATTGTTAGTCTGTGTCACAAGCTGAATGTTCTAGCAGCTTCATATCTCCTAAGGAAGTAAAGGACGACATTTTGTTCTTATGCATATTTAGTGACTTTGACACAACTTCCTCGTTTTTCAGACAGTGCAAAATAAAGTTTGTTGAACTTTTAAACAAGAACGAGAAATTGTAGGAAGTTGTGCAAATTTTCAAAGATCAGGACGCTCATCCATATGATGTAGACATATGGCAGGACAACAATTTATTGTAACCCTTTACGGAGCCACGAACATGAAAGATACTTTGGACAAATTAAGGTTTAAATTGTTCATGAAATCGGTGTTGAACAATTTCAACCTCCATCTTTACCTCCACTTAGGCAGCTGCATGCCAGCATTCCTTAAGAACATACCAACAAATTCAAACATGGTATGGGAACAACAAGAATCCCTTAGTTTGTGGTTGGAAAAACTCAATGCACAGCTTACTTCCAGTAACCACCACCAACGATCCAGCTCCACAAGCACTCCTTAAAACCATATCTCTTAATGTATTAAAGGATGCAGATCAACTTGCAGTTGTCGTAAAGTTGGTCTCTATTTGCTCCATTATATGTTTTCATTGCCAGGGATAATCATGCACAAATATCGCACATGAATAGGACATGGTAAATAACGATGAAGAAATTGATGTACAATTCAATCATTTGATTTATAAAGAGACTGATGAAACTGAGGAGGTGGATAAGGAAGACATCCATCATCCCTCAACATCCAAGATAGTAAAATTGAATTAAAAGCATTGTAGTGGATTAGGCCTACAGGGGAAACCACATGAAAAAAATCATACTATATAGGCCTATTATACATGCGGTGGTGTGGAAACGAGTATGAATACATGAATGTCAAATATATGTCTTACGAGTATAAAAACATGAATGTTTTTAAACATTCACTGATTGTTTATTTCCTCTTTATTCCCAATACTGAGCTATGAGCGGAAAAAGGGAAACAAAATAACTCTATGACCATAAATGTTTTAACCTATGCTGTAAAAATAAATAAGAATATTTATTTTTTTAAATTGTAATAAATATTATTTCTTTAGAGTTATAAAACATAAGTATTTGTAACAAATGCACTGGTTATAATTTAGTGGCAAAAATAACAGATTAATGTGAAAATTAAAAAATCGATTTTGAACCCCTTTATCGCATGCATTGAGTGAAAATCATAGTCTTCTTGTAGCTATAACTAGAAAATGCTTAATTTAAGAAAAATGTGTTATAGATCTTTTTATAGAGAATTTCATCTTGAATAATATATATTATGTTACAGTAAAATTTACGTTTGACAAAATAATCAAGAAAAACCTCGTTTCGCTGCCATCTTTCCAAGATGGCGTCGAACTCAGACCTTGTAGGGATGGGGAAAACTTGGTATATAATTGAGAGACCGTTAATAAGGCGAATAAGACAATTTGCAGATTTTTTTTCAGAATTCAAATACCTAACGCTAAGCCTATATATGTCATCTGGATGTTTGAAGGGCTTCAAATTTTAGGATTCTTTCTCTTAATTTTTTTTTTAGTTGTAGACTTTAATTTTGGCCTTATTTAAATTTCAACAGGAAACAAGCACATCCCTTACCCATTTCCTGCTCCTGGACCAGCGCAACTTGTAAGTATAATTTTTTTTCCTTGAATTATCATAAAACACTATGTTATTGTTATAATTAATAATGGAAGCAAACTTACTATGTTCCATTTACATGTTCATATTTATGTGTACGCATCACTGTTATTCTTAACAAGTTTCCTTTTTACCTTTTATATTCTTAGTTTCCCCCGTTAGGAAGTTGAGTCCCATGTTTTCACACTCTCTTTGAAGAGTTATTCTAAAAGGAAATCTAGGTCAACGGATTGAGTGATACAGATTGAATTTCTTCAAGTGATAGCCATTTGCTCTTTGTTGCGGGCCAGAATGTAAATTGTGAATTCGGTTCCGCTTTTCATTGTCAAAGCCATATTGTGTGTTTTATTTGTTCATATTCCTAATATATGCTTAAATTATCTATGCAGAATATATATTTTTAGAGTAATGTAGCCTTAAAAAGTTATTTTTAGTAATCACACAACCAAACCTGAAAAACTACAATTCCGAAGTACCCAGCCCAACCAAACTCACATGCCCAGCCTTAAATAATAATGTATTTAACAAAATTTTCTTAAAATGTAAATTTCAAATATCATATTCACAGGTGAATATTCAGACTAAATGCAGGGATGCAAGTAAGTTTTTTTTCTTTTTTTCTGCTAGTCATTGACACTATTTTCAAGAAAACTCACTTTGACACTTTTTACCACAAACTAAAGCTTAGTTTTTTCAGTTTTAAGTTGTTGTTTTTTTTATGAAAACTATCATAATTAGGGAGCTTTGGTTATAAATTAACTGAACCTAAATATAAAATAGCATAGACAATGTTCACACAGAAGCTATTAACTTAACTTGAAAGAAAATAAATTAAAAAAGAGGAAATATAGAAAATGCAATAAAACATAAGATTTTTAATAAAACACACAAAAAGGAGGGAATAAATCTCACAAAACTCGACTAACTAAAGCAGAAGGGAAAATTGAAAAAGCAGATTCGGGATTTCATATAAATTGTTTACAAAAGCAAATGAAAGATTACTGATAATGTACATAAGGCTTTGCAGAAGAATAAGTTCCAGGCAAGCATTTGCCAAGAAGGCCTACAAAAATAGTTTAAAAAAATATCCTTCAAAATAAAATATTAAAGTACAAAAGTCTTCAATAATTTTATTCTTTGATTTATAAAAATTAAAATATAATATAGTTTTATTTTGTGAATTTTTAAAAGTTAATTCAAATATTGATCATAACTGGGTTTTTTTGTTTGATCAATTTAATCCCTTATATAACACAGTCTGCACTTGATCCTTTAAATTCACAAGCACTCATCCTTTAAATTTAAGGCTCATCTTCAAGAGGTCTAGGTTTGAATCCTGGTTGGATCTATTTAGAGTAGTTTGTCTTAAAGAATTTCCCACTCTTTCATTACTCAAATGTGGGTAAATTTCTTCTAAATTCTGCATTTACCAATTACTGTAATTTATTATGCAAAAAAAAATCTAATTATTATTAGTAAATAACACTACATATGTAGGTGGCTCGCAATATAAAAAATTACATGGGAGGAAGAGTACATTACAAACACATTCACCTTTGTGACAAAAGGGGTGTGTAAGCTAGTGAGTCTTCTTCACTATTTACTGTGAATACCAACTGTTTTGAATGCTGTTTGAATAAATCAATGGCAAGTCTATGTTAGTAGAATTAACTGAGCTAGTATTGTATGACTATAGAGACTCTAGGTTTGGGGTATATAAAATTAATAGATTTTGTTAAATAAAAAGTTGCATTTCAGTATAAAAATCTGTTAAATAAAATATTTATGTTTTGTTAAAAATGGTTACAAATCAACTTTATTTAAAGTGGTATGGTGTAACAAATAGAAAAATTACAGCTAGATTTTTAAATACCAGACATATATATAAAGGGGTGAAAAAATCATATATTTTTCTTAACTATAGTTTAATTTTCTTTGTCTCTATTTGGTCACAGTAAGGCCGTCATAACAACTTGTCAAATACAAACTTTATCATTATTTTTTGGTTGTAGGAACTTTGTATTTGTTATTTGAATGTTATTGTTAATACATACGTAAACCATCAAATTGACTATAATTCATGTTTAAAAGTCAAGTAATCAATTTTGTGAGAATATTTAATATAACTTTTATTTTGTATATGTGTTATGAATCCAAAAATGATATATTAAACTTTAAATATGGTTTGATAGCTATTTTGATGTTTTAAGTAAAAGTTTGTAAAATTTTGGCGTGTCTATGTATGAAAAATCTAATTTCAGACATATGGGACAGATGAGATTGGGTCTATGTATGACAAACTGATCAACGAACTGGAGCTGTATCTTCAAAGTGTGTTGGGCTCTCAAGGAGTGATGTCATCTAATATCCTGGTGGGGAACTTGCACAGTTTTCATGAGGCCCTTCTCGTTGCCAGAAGATCAAGGGATGTATGTCAGCAGCAACGTTATTGCAAAAGGTAAGAAAACTAAAATTGTTTTGTCATCCAACATTTTTTTATCACTTTTATTTAATGTAGGGGTGTACAGTTTCTCTCTGTGGATGTGTGACAATTATAATTTAATAACTTCCCATTATTTTGCTAAAAGGTTCTTGCTAAAAATCAATTAATAAATACCCGATTTGGTGGCCACATGTTCAAAGGCGCTACTCTCGCAATGGACTAGTTTGCTGAAGACAGGGAGATTGAGGTTCGGTCTTGGTCTGGTGTACTGAGGGTGGTTTTTTTCTACTCTCCCTCCACACCAATGTGGTTACACTTCCTCTAAATTAAACCTTCCTAATCCCTAACACATTAGAGTAATAAATATATATGAAATGGTAGTAAGATGTGGTGCTATAAAAATATAAATACTTTACCATATTGTCAGAATTAATGTGTACCATGGTCCTCTACTGATCCAGAAGAAAGGGTTTCAATCCTCAAATGAACACAATTGTTTTTAGGAGGCTTATTCCTGAGTGTATTCTTTGGCATCTCAAATGCTTCTACGGGCCTCGATTTTTCTATTTGGTATTTCCCAACTATTTGAAACCCAACCATGATAATTGAACTCTCGATAATTAATATCTTTTGGAGGGTTTTCTATAGGAAGGTGTGAATAGCATTTTTTTATCAGATTGAATAATTTCGAATTGAATAGCAAAATTTTGAACAGATACAAATAATACAAATTTGAATTGTTAATTTGATGGAAATTATTTGAATTGGTACACTCTTTTTTCAAATGGTGTTATATATTTTATTTTATTGCTGGCGCCGCACACCTATGCATCAAGGAAAAAATAATAATTTCATTATTCTGAAAATTACTTCTCTTCTAATGTTTGCTTGTGGACCTCACACAACAGGATACATAATTTGGTTCCCACCTAGATGTAGTTTTGCGGCGCTAGGTGTTAGAGTGGAGGAAGATCGGTAGCTGTCTCTGTTAAGAATGCACGTGGCCACAGGCCTTTTGGTTATTTCTATATACTTTCATGGGGTGTTTGCCCCTCCTTCAGAATCGCTTCTACTGGCAAGTTTGGTGACATGTGAAAGTGAGGGCCTGGGGACAGGCTGTAGTTGTACATGTCAGAATGCGTGCGGATTGCTCACAGCTCCCATCAGTTCTTAAAGGAGAGCGGGGCCAGGATATATCCCACGTGCAGTGTTATTAGTGTTTTGTTAGTTGCCTGGAGTGCAGAGTATTACATTGACAGTGCATTTCAAGTTGTAAACTAGTTAGTAATTAGGAGATAATCAAATACACTCCTAACATTTATAAGGTTTGTAATAGCTTTAGAGAAAAACTATCAATTTTAAGTAATGGTAAATCATGTCCTGAGCTACTCCTCTTAAAAACAGTACATAAGACAGAAGTATGCACAACCATTTTTAAACAGCTCATTACAAAACGATGGAATGGTTAACTGTTTCAAAAAACGAATAAATTGTGCTCTGACAAACAGCTGATAGTACTATTGCCATTTTGTTTGTTTCTATCTTGAACACAACTACACTAGCAGCCAGCCTCCCCTTACACCCCCCCCCCCCCCAACTTTTTTTCAGCTAACCTTAAATGAGTTACTAGTAATATCTCATCAACCACTTCAACTATGGTCCTCCTGACCTTAACATTCCCAAGCACATACAGTTTTGTGTTTCTTCATCCCACCCTCTCTCACTCTCACCCTTTACCCATATCACAAGAAAAACCACGTCTACTTGGCCTGGTATATTCTGCAGACCATTGTTATCTTGGACTTGAATTTAGAAGAAATGAGTAACTCAGAGGAAAACCCTTTTAATGATTGTGAAGTACATGTTTAAGATGCTGATGGCTACAAAAGTGATTGTGATAAAAGTATGCATGTTATTTGTGAACTAACTTGATATAATACATGGAATATTCAATTGATCTCATGCAAGGAAAAGCTTGACAGGTGAAGTTGTATGAGCAAAAAAATTGTACTTGTCCTAGGCAAAGCAGTGTCGTCTGTGGCTACATGAATGATACATTAGTGCTTTGCCTCGATAGTTTGAACTGAATAATAGTTGTTCTATTTAGAGCTTCCTTGTCAAGATGAAGTTATCTTGCGAATATTGTGGCTATTAAGTAATGACACATTCTTCCGCTAGAAGTTTTCTGCTTGTAGTGATCTATTTAAAGTAATGTTTTCCGATAGAGATATTGCCCAAATTTCAAATGCATAAAAATAAACTTGGATATTTAAATGTATGGACTAGTCCTTTTTTCAAAAGCGAGCTTGCGAATATGGTTAAGCAATGCTCATTTTATTGTATTTCATTTGATGACAGCCATAAATACTGTGGCTCAGAAGACCATTGGATGGTGTTGTTTGCTTCTGGAGGTGAAAATTAAATTCATACAAGATATTTAACATCTTGCTTTTTATGTCATGCAACAGCTCAAGATATATTAATGAACTTTATATCTGCTCTAAAAGACAAGGGCTTGACTTAAAAAAATGCTTCAAGTTTCCATGGATGGACCAAATGTAAACCTCATAATTTTAAGTGATCTCAAAAGTTACTTGAAGGAAGAATCTCACAAGATCCTGAGTTACTGGAATTTAGGAACTTGTTCTTTACACATTGTCCATGGTGCTCACAAAACAGCACATACTAACTTTAGTTGACTATTAACCAGTTTTTGCGCTCACTATATTATTATTTATTTAAAGATTTTCTATTATAATCTTGCAGACTTCAAAGAATACGGATCATCTCTTTTCCGATGAAGTTTTGTTTATTAGATGGTATAGATAAATCAAGGGTTTAGCAATGTCAATGCTGCGTATATTAAATATTTTATTTAACAAGAATGCCAAATTGATAATTTATCAACATTAAACTATTTGTGTGAATTATTTCTGACATCAAAGTGGATTCTGTGTCTTTACTTATTGAGCAATTTTCACGATATCAAGCAATCAACTCTTGCATTATTTGCAGATCAAAAAATAACTTGACATGAGAAAGATATTGTAAAGTGGGATGTATGAATTCAGAATTTCCAAATTGTTGTGTTGAGTTAAAAAAAATCCAAATTGAAATCATTCCCACTGTGAATTGGGTTCGCAAGGCTGATCGTAGCTTTAAAAAGGAATAAATACATCAATATTTCAGTTAGAGGATTTCACATAGCTTCCTAGTGATTCTTCTGCACAAACTTACATAAGTGTCCTTCTTCCGTCCAAGGGTGCTAGTTGTTCTCTCCACGCAGTCATGCTTTAAGCCATCTGTTAGGATATGAACTTCTCATTAGAAGTCTACTAGGCGAAATAACTATCTTACCATGCAAGCTGTGTTGTATAAAAAAGACTACTTGGACTTTGTATCAAACAAGAAGTTATTCACTACCTTAAACAATGCACTTCAAGTGGTGACCAGCTTGATAAGTTATTCATGGATATTTTTTCTCGAGTAAATGCATCCCAGGAACTACAATATTTCACGAAAAAAATTCTAGTTCTCTTCCATTGCAATGCAGTTGTTGAGCGAAGTTTTTCTGTGAATAAAGAATGTCTGGTTGAAAACCTACATGAGGGCAGCCTTATTGCTCAACGTGTAACTTATGATGCAGTCACTCCAGCAGGGGGACTTCTAAATATGACAATTTCAAAAAAGATGATTCATACTGTGAGGAATGCATCAGGAATAAGGAAAGAAGCGCTTGAAAAGTAGAAAAAGATTGAAGTAGACTAAAGTCAAAAAAGAAAAACAGCATCTGAAGAAATAAGAAAATTAGAAGTGAAAAGAAGAACAGTTTTGCAGAAAGCAAAGGAAGAGGGAGAAGTGTTAGAACATGAAATGCAAAAATTAAAAAAGTTTTGTGGTTGAATGAATTTTAACTTTTGTCTACATTCTAAAATAAAATTTGTTTTTGGGTTTTATCATCTTAATTTTTAATAATGTTAGATAATTGCAATTATCTTTATTTCCAAGTAATTTTTATCAACATAATACTCGTTGGTCATTTTTCATTGAAGATTCTGTATCTTTATTACTATATATTTACTAAACAAATTCACTATCAAAATATAACTTGTGAAAAGTATCGACTGTCAAGGTGTGGTGGGGATAATAGTTTTTGTGGTAGAGTAAACTCCCTGGCTGTAATCATTCTTTGAATTGCAACACCAAGGCTGATTACTTGTACCTCTAAAGTTCTACGAGTGAGGTGAAATGACCTACCAATTTTTTTTCAAATCTGAAACTTTGTTTTTCCATCAAATCCCTAATTAAAATTTGAATTTTAGAAAATATTGTAAGCATAAGTGTTTAACTTTCCCAATAACTAGGATTTTTTCCTTCACTTCTGATTTTGTTTACATTAAATAGTAAATTAATGATATGGGGTTTGGTTGTTAGATTTTTCCTATCATTATTTTGGTTTTAGCCACAAGAAGTTATTTAACAATTTTAATACTTTTAAAAATAACTCAAACTTAATACCTATTTTAAAAAATTATTATGATTTGAGTCTTGAATCCATGAATATTCCTTGTAGGTTATAGGGTCCCATCCTTAGTATATACTAGAATATATGCACCAATACACTTGATTCTTGATGTAAAAATGTTTTAACTATGACAGATCTAGGCCTACCCTAACTTTCTATCATTTTATGATTTTGAAATAGGGATTGGATTGTATGTCTCTGAGTACCTTTCATATATACTGAATTTCTTAGAAAAAATATACTGGAATTTCAAAACTATAGTCAGGTAGACACCCTGTAAGAGATGTGAAAATACCTTTCCCGGCAAAATTGGCAGGTGCTTTACAAAACATATTTCATTATTTTTCAGGCAGTGGAAGGCCTGTTGGATGGATTAACCCCTGTTGCTAATGATCAAGATTTAATGGCAAGGTACAGAGATATTCACTTGCGTGTCCTAAAGGCTCTTCA
Source organism: Timema podura (assembly GCA_033556935.1). Classification (NCBI taxonomy): domain Eukaryota; kingdom Metazoa; phylum Arthropoda; class Insecta; order Phasmatodea; family Timematidae; genus Timema; species Timema podura. The sequence goes on from JAVRXN010000012.1 coordinate 29,563,762, forward strand.
GGATCCTCGAGCATATGGAATGCAGTGGACTAATAAACAAGTTACTAGGTGTGTTTTGATAATGGTATTGGAGTTAGCCTTTGATAACCAGAGTTTGGTCAACCTTAGTTTCACATTGCCAAAAATTATCCCAAACCAGTTTGCAGTTAATTTATTGAAGTTTAAAATTGGAATTAGATGTCTTAACTGTGGCACAAGGGTTTAAAAAAGTTCCACCAAGCTTATTAATTTCCAAGTTATTTTAATTTAAACTAATAAATAATAGATCGGAAGAACAAGAGCTTAACACTTAGAAGAAAAGCATCATTTTCAGAGCACATTAAACCTCTTCATAATTCTCTGCTGATGAAAATCTACCATATTCAATAAAATTATATTCTCTGGGTATTTTTTTAAAGTATTTCTGTATACATATAGTATTTCTAATAATTATAGTTTTTGATCTCATATACTATACATACCTATTCAATTCAATTTTGAATCTTCTTGGTGACCTGGTGGTTTAGGGGTAAGGTGTCAGACTTCTGTGCTGAGGGTCCGAGATTCAATCCTCGGTCCCGGCACAGATTTATCTGAATGCCAAACCCTCCCTTCACCTCTGACAAGATGTGTATTAATCACAACTTGTGAATGTGAGGAATGCCAGGCCTCCACCGTGGTTCGGATTCCACGTTAAACTGTAGGTCCTCCATTTCATCTCACAATCACCCTACCATTACACATTAGCGTAAGTGCGTATAACCCGAACAGGTAGTAAGACGCGGTGCTAATAATAATATAATAATAATAATAATAATAATAATAATAATAATAATAATAATAATAATAATAATAATAAATAATGATGATGATGATGATAATGATAATGATAATGATAATGATGATGTGATGATGATATGATAATGATAATGATAATGATAATGATAATGATAATGATAATGATAATGATAATGATAATGATAATGATGATAATAATAATATTAATAATATTAATAATAATAATAATAATAATAATAATAATAATAATAATAATATAATAATAATAAACTTCTTATTTTTTTCTTTTTTTCATCTAAATTAAATTGGTTATTTGAAATGAAGAACCAGGCTAAATCATGGTTTAAATTAGGTTGTTTCGCCAGCATACTTAAGAGTGATGCTGAATTAGAAATTGTTTCGATAAAACATCAATAATGAAAAGAAAAACTTTTTAAATTTGAGCTTTTACTACCACAAGCAGATTCTCCAGGTTCGAAGGGTAAACTCAAGAATCAGAGCTGGATCAATTAAGAACTAATTTGATGTAAATACATCCAGTCCTCAAAGGTATTTAATTTACTATGTATTATCCTAGGGTGTGATTACAGACCACTTTTAAGGTTTTGTAAAGGTGGTTTTTGGGAGAAAAGAGCTTGGCCTTATTGGGTCAGTACAATGTTAGCATTATGTATTTGATAGCTACTCAAAAATAGTCACTGGGTAGGTAACATATTTAATATTTTAAAATAGACTACAAATAAATTGATCTCAATCATCTTGATCACATTCAAACATTTTATTGGATTTTTGAAGCTCTCATATTGTTGGTAGCAAGGATAATGAGTTCTATTAATCATTTTAGATGCCTGATTGAGAGCCGCGAAGAGTTCCGCTACAACTTGGAGGCTATTGACTGTCTCATCCGATCCCACTTGGTCAATTTGCAACAATATGACATGCATGTATCCCATTCGATGGATGGAGGACTCAATTTCATGGCAGTGGCATTTGGCATGCAGCTGGTGCAGCTCTATCTTATTGAGGAGCGCCTTAACTCTGTTGTCACAGAGAATGATTTGTACAACACCATTGAAATGCTGGCACGTATTGCCAGTCACTCGAGAAACCCTCCTGAAGGGTAAGTACCCAACAACACTATCTTCAATTTTTTTCGGCTGTATTTTTAATTGTGTTTATACTCATAATTAGAGATGTTAAATTTTAACCTCAATTTTTCCAGGTGTCAAATCTTATACTAAAAATTTGTTATTTATTTGTGTACCCTATTGTAATACATTTGTAAAAAAAAAAGTTAAGTGTAAATATTGAATAAAAAACTCATTACACTCATGTTTCACCAGGACATTAAAGTCCTGTTTAGTACATTTAAAATTTGCTGGTACTAAAGTAAAACAAAATTTAAAAAAATACTAATAATGCTCATAATAAAAACCAACCCAATTCTGAATTCTGCCATTTTGGTTGGATACCAGAACTTAAATTTCTTAGGATTTGAAACCTAATAACTTGGGTATCAAGAATTGTATTTTCAAGACTAGGACTAGGTCCCTCGAATCCTTAAGGATATTTGGAATTTGAGGATTTTAGAAAATATTTCGGTTTCAAGACTCAAATCCTTAAAAAAATTGTTTTTAATTTTCCAAATTAAAGTTTTGTTTTGGAGCTCTAATACTGCTTATTGGTGGTTCAGAACTATTTATAATTACAAAATGAACTTAATAACCAGGCCCCAGACTAGAAATTTAACACTTAACTGAAGTATTAATTTATACTAAATGGCTGATAAGAAATAATGTTAACATTTAGTTAATATTTGTATTTTTTACTATTATATTATTTTTATATTTCCTCTTGTGTTCATCATTTTTTCCAAGTCTGGATCTGGATTCGGGTTCTGAAGGAAAATTGGAGATTCGGATTCAAATTTGTAAAATAGTGGATTTGACCCAACTCCAACTAAGACCTATTTTTTCTGATACCAGTAAGAATCAAGGTATCGAATTTGGCATCCTTATGATATTATGTTGTGTCTTTTATATACAATTTTAATATCAAGACTTAAGATCAGATTACAGTCGAACTTGGTTATAGCATCATAGAAGGGGCCAAACAAATCTTGACGTTAGTCAGAATGACGTTATAAAAGAGGTACCAACAGAACACTTTTAATACCTTGTAAGGAAGGACATTTCACAAATTTCAAATTGCAGTTAATTTCTAAATGAAGAATATTAAAAAAGAAGTATTGTATTCACATAACTTATATTTAGGTCTATTCCCCTTAGTAACATGTCATTTTCTTTTGAACTCTCCTTTCTGTAAAATAAATCATTTTTGTCTTTTTGTTAGCTGCTGCACTGACTTTGACAGTGTTTGAACCATTTCAAAAGGGCTGCAGCCACATCATTATGCTCGCATTTCCTTTTTTTCTTCTTCTTCTTCTTCTTCTCCATCTTCTTCAACTACCTTTAAAATTTTATTCTTATTTTTTTAAATTGTGCCTACAGTAGAATTCACTAATCCAAACTCATAGCATACATAAGCCTTTTTGCATCTACTTTCACATGCTCTAATGGCACTTACTTTCTCTTGAATAGACAGAACTTTTCTTTTTGTACAACAACCTGCCATGATTATAAAAAATGTAGGCTTACATATAATGACTATCAAAACTAACATTGAACCTATAAAACCTGAAAGGACAATGAAGGAGGGTTAGTCCACTCTTCATTTTGACCTTGAAGCGCCCACGATTCCTGCAACCCTCTCCCTGACTTTGTTTTGCCATTCAGTCTATTGTTAGACCAGCGCACTATATGACCAGTACACTCCCAGCTTGCTATAAGATGAAGGAAATGGGCATTTTTTTAAAAGTTTTTTTTACCTATACTTAAACTTAAAGTAATATATCCAAGAAGTTTTTGACGTTACAACTGAGTGGTAGTGATGCTAAAACAGAGGTTTTTAAAACGTTAATAGATGACAGTTTGACCAGACTGCTGAAAAAATGACTACACCCTAGTTGATGAAATAGCCAAGGCCCTTATAACCAAATTCGACTGTATATTGTTTTTTGATCCATTACTAGCCATAGTAAAATATTTTGTGTAACTCTCACTTTTTGAGGCACGTTATATTTGGAAGAAGATATAGGAAAGTTGAATAGAAACACACAAAAGGGACGAACACAATATGGCTTTTACAATTACAAGAAGAACACAGTTCACACTTTACATTGTTGTCATTGGACAAAGAGGTAATATTTGCCTCTTTAAAAACATCTATTGTTACCGCCCAATTCCCCGACCTAGGTTTCATCCTATCAGAACTTATCAGAGAGGGGTGTGAAACGCAGAACGCAACTTCCTCAAAGAGGAAACATAAAAAACACAAAAGAGAGAGAGAAAATTACTGTTGGTCTGAACTAAATGTTTCCAAATGATGAAGAAGCGGGCACAGAGAAACAACTTTAACCTTTAATCATAGAATGTTTGAAATTACTTTAAGGAAATATTAATATATAATTTCCTAAATATTATTTCCAAATATTGGACTAGGAGCGTAATCCATTTTCTACTGAGCTTTCAACTCTGCATTTACCATTCAAAGTGTAGGAAGAATGTATGCAATTGAACTGGACACACTTTAGTTAAATACTCGTATAAAAGATGTGTACCCACTCTTCTATAAATATTCTATAGCCAAAGTTTCTCCATTTGTAAGAATCAGATTTTTCATTTCTTACTACAGTCAAAATGAAGAAAAGGAAGCTACTCAGGACAATTTACCAGGAAATGGGAGCGGCTTAGTCAACAATTTTGCCAAACATAGGACGTCTTTGTTCTGTTAAGCTTTGATTGAAACAATTATTGCAGAAGCGAGGGAGATAAACAATATCAAGGTAGACAACGGGCAGCTGCCGCGCCACATACCCAGAACAAAACCATGTGTCACAATAATTTTTTGCTTGTAAAGTGTAACATGAACTAAAAAATGTTTGTGGAGCGTTGCAGTAGCTCACTCATACAAATAATACATAATGTTGTGTTCCAATCCTGTCCAAGGGACATTTTTATACATAGGTCATTTCACCATAGTATAGTTTTCCTTATTTTTATAAATGCTTTCTAATTAATAATTATGGAAAAAAGATGCTAAATAATTGGATTTAATAAACAGTGACGAGACTAGAAGAACTTGCTGAGACAGATTATGTAGGTCTCAAAGCCTTAATAAAAGTAGGTATAATGTGTTTATAAATATGTTTGCATTATATTTGGAAGAATATATAGGAAAGGTGGATAGAAACACATAAAAGGGGGACGAACACAATATGGCTTTTACAATGAAAAGAAGAACACAGTTCACACTTTACAATGCTGCCATGGACAAAGAGGTAATGGTTCCCTCTTAAAGAAAATCGATCGTCACCGCCCAATCCCCCGACCTAGGTTTCATTCTATCAGAGCTCATCAGGGAGGAGTGTGAAACGCACAACGCAACTTCCTAAAAGAGGAAACAAAAAAAAAACACAAAGGGAAAAGAGGTTTTCCTTGTAGAGATAACACTAAATATGTTTGCACACATTGCAAAATGGAATTTGCTATTAGTTTCACTTTCCACTTACCTTCAATTGAAGAAGCTTAATGTGCCCAAAATATTTCTGTGATGTTTCTGGTGTGTAAGCCTTTCTCTTTTATTCTCCTTTAAGTGTTTATTAATTATTAATAATTATTTAATCTAACATTTGTTGAAAAGGTTGACCCACTTGATTGATGCCCTACGAGCTAATCATGATCCAGCCGTACTTGTGGATAGAGCACAAGGAGGACCTTCAGCCCACATTCACTCGGGCATTCTGCAAGTGAGGGTAAGGAATATAACCAAATTTGTAACTTTCAAATAGGCTTTGTATAGTATTATTAGACCTTATTTTGCCAAGGCTTAAACTCGAGATTTTTTGTTTTTGCCCCAAAGTTTTTTGAATAAGATATCTAACCATAAAATTAAGGCTAGCTATCCTTAATTTTATGGTTGGATATCTAACTCCAAAAATCCCTTTGGGTCCTTATAAAAACCCCTTTGGGTCCTTATAAAAATCCTAGATAACAATTTTTGCCCAATCTGTATAATGGTTTCAGCTCTATACTGAGACAAACAGCATCTTGAAAACCACTTTTTAGGGTTCAGGGGGTCATGAAACTTTGACATCCATCAAAATATCGTATTTAATTTTTTCTACTATTAAAATACTTCTTCTCTCCTATGGGCCATGATAAAGTAAAAATTCTTAGAAGCATTATTTAAGTACAATATAATAGTCCTAGTATTATAACTTAATCAATAGAGTTAACAGGATGACGAGTCTGATTTTGTGCCAAAGTTTCTTGTTAGTCTAGATATTCTTATCACTTTAACAGCTTCACATAATTTTTAATTTTCAAATCCTAGTAAATATAATTGTGGAACAGATAAAATCCACTACGGGCCATACTCATCTCATGGATTATGGTTTGTTTTTGCCTGCCTTCGTACAAGTTGCTGTTAACCAGCACCCTAGCACCATTCTAAAAAGATTGGTTAATTTTCTGACACTAACAAAATAAAACATGTAGGAAAAATTGCATCTAAAATGTATTCTCAACGACTTTTGCATATATTTTTTTTATGATTTGGGAATAATTTAGTTTCTTACATACAAATTCATGTTCTTACATACATAATTATGTTGGTTTCCAAAATAACACATGTCATATTTTTGTTAACTGCAGGCTCGTGATTTTGATGACCCTCCAGGGTTAATGGAAAAAACAGAATACTTGTTGCGAGACTGGGTTAGCATCTACCACTCACCCTCACACTCTAGAGAGCCCACCAGAGCCTTCAGTGTGTTTGTTCAGCAGGTAACATGAGGTCTATTCTTATTTTATGTGGTAAAATGTGCAATTCTAACATTCCAGACGCACTTCTCCCTGCTATACATGAATGAAAACATTTATATATCATTGAAAAAATAAAATATATTCATTACATAATAGGGATGATGGGTAAAGACATCATATGTTTTTTTAAAACACTTAGGCACCTGAGTTTGATTTTGTTTTATCTTCTATTGATCTACATTTTTAGTTTCAGGGGTGTCAAAATTTGAACATAATTGGTTGTTTCAGTCATATTTTACACAATTGGTGTAGGAAATAAACCAATTTAATTACCCAGCTCAGTCGGTAGCGTGTCTGCCTACTGAACTAAGGGTCCAGGGTTCAATTCCAGGCATTGTCGAAAAATGTATCATTGGTGAAATGTGGGTTTACCCTCTCACATTGATAAGTTAACAGCTGGTACTGGATATTGTGCTTGTCCTGGTCTTAAATTAGATTATAAGGCATATGAAGCTACGACAGGCCTAGTAAGCCGTAGTGGAAAATATACAGCTTGAATTAAAAACTGACCCAGGCCACTGGCTGGAAAAAGTAATGGATGTACAAAAAAACTCTTGGAAAGCAACTATTTACGTGTTCATTGTGTAATCTAATCTGTGACATTACCAGTCAAATAAAAAAAAAAGTTAGAGGTATTTTTATATGAAGTAAAAACTTTCATCAGATGATGAAGTTAAAATACAATTTACATATCTAATATTATTTTGATTAAAGATGGGTTGAATCCTATATTTATCAAATCCGAATCTTAAATTTTCTCACAAATCTCTAATCCAAATTTGCATCCACAAATCTTTAAAAATGTGCAATTTTAGTTGAAATAAAAATATATTTTAAAATTGAATTTTAAAAAGTTGTTTATCTCTTGGACATGTGGCAGTGGACCTAAATTATAAGACCTAAAGTCACAACACTAAACTAAATTTCTTAACTTCATAACACCTTACTAAGAAGACCTAACTTTATAACACCTAATTTTATAGCTCCTAACTTCACTATACCTAAAAGCACTGGACCTAAAATTCAATTTTCCTAGATTACTTAAAAATATCCTTAACTGTTCAAACAAGCAGTGGACCTAAAGGCAATAGACCAAAAGTCATAGCTCCTAAACTTTAGGTCTTGTGAAATTAGGTCCACTGCATGTCATCCTATGTTTTTTGGTGCCACTCACAAATACTATTTTGTTATTCATGTTTATTACATCACCAATGATAAATTAATGTTATACTTTTTTTTTCATAAATATTTGTAGCGTTGAGTTTTATTTTGATGAATTCATTTATTAATACAGCTTTCAATTCAATTACAGATTTTTTCTGTGTGAATATTGATTTGTAAGAGTATTTTAGCTGTTAATATTTTCATTGGTGAATTGTCAAAGCCGAAATTTTTCCAAAGCAAAGTCAAAGCTGATATTTGTTTTGAAGTTTCGCATGCCCTTAGATTCGAGTATCCCATCTCTACTCTTGATTTTATAATTATTTGACGTAGACCAAACCATCCAAATGTGCCTTTATTGACTTTTATCAATGATGTATTTGTTGTCTAACATTGCAGCTGAATGGTCATGGTATTTTGAAGACTGATGACTTGATCACGCGGTTCTTTCGAATGAGCACCCAGATGTGTGTAGACTTGTGTTACCGAGCATTAGCTGAACAAACTGTTACCCCAACACTTGTAAGAGCTAAATGTTTCCACACTCTTGATGCCTTTGTGCGGCTAATAGCATTGCTAGTGAAACATTCAGGAGATTCAAGCAACACAGGCACCAAGATCAACCTCCTTAACAAGGTACACAATTATTATATTGTATGGAACAGATAAACTAAGGAAATATAAAAACATACATTTTGTGAATTTTTTATTTATTTTTAATCATCATCATCATAAAGTTTCTAGACTCTGGTTGGGTCTATTTAGAACATAAACTTCTCCAATGTCTCCTTTCTCCCCACCATCTCTCTTCTACGCTCCTCTGCACTCCTTTCACCCACTTGTTCCTTGGTCAATTGGCCTCCTGCCCCCCACTTAAATATCCAACATCTTCTTTGGTATCGCCTCAGTGGCGTAGTTGGCTAACGCGCTAGTCGTGTTGAGCTCGACCACCGAGGACGGGGAGATCGAGGTTCGAATCTCGGTCGGGTGAACTGGGGGTGGTTTTTCCTAAATGGTTTTCCACTCTCCCTCCACGCAAATGCGGGTTCACTTCCTCTAAATTCAACCTTCCCAATTCCTAATCCATTAGAGTAATTAGTACTTAAGCGTATAACCCGAACGGGTAGTAAGACGCGGTGCTAAATATTAAATATATATATTAAATTAAATTCTTTGGTATCTTCGCCTCCATTCTCCTCGCATGGCTGTAGCACCACCTTAGTCATGACTTCTCTATCTTATCCTGCACTGGTTCCTACTTAACTATCCTTCTGATTTCTCATTTTATCCATTCTTGTCATCTCTATAGTACTTCTCAAAAATATCATTTCACAGGCTTGAATTCTGCTTTCATCCCGCTGCCTTCATTACCCACGTTTCCACTGAGTATGTCAATATTGGCACATATGTTTAAAAATGAAATATCCCAATGGCAAAATAATTTTATAATAATAGAAATTGATAAACCTAAAGAAAAAGGGAAAATAAACTAATAAGAGTAAATTTGATGAAGAAAGCCCACCTAGGGAAGGAGGAAAAATGTGGGAAGGATCCAATGCACAAGACACTTTAGAAAAGGGTAGGGGGAGGATTCGGGTCCCTACAAAATATAATTACATATTAATAATCCACTTCGGTGGTTGAATGGTAAAGGTGACATCTTCCTTTATTCTGTCTTCTAGAGTAAAAGTAGTCACACACACATTTTAATGCAATATTGGTACACAGTATGTCTTGTAGATCACGCCTTTATGCTTCTTAGGCACATCGCTTCTGTATAAAGTCCAAAGTATGATTCTCAGAAGGGCTTGAAAGCCTATCACTGTAAATATTTTGTCTCCATTCATTAAGTATTTACCAGTTTTTTTGGATCTGATTTCAATGTTTCTTTTAGGATTGTTTAGGTAGAGCTTCTTAAAACATGTAATCCCCAGTTCTTCTCAATATGCAAACACATTTCCTTTATACTCTCCTCTTCAACCTTACCCTCATTGGATTGTCGTCATATTTAAAATACAAATTATTACTATTTTGACAGATCCATGGACTTGACAACACTTAGTCCTCCAGCATGACTTATGAGCAACTTCTGTTTTTAAATCCTTAAACTTTATATTCTTTCCATGCTTGAGGTTATCCATCATCTTCCTGGTCCTCTTCTCCCTTACACTTTGATTTATAAGACATCACTCGATAAACCATTTCTTCTAATAATTTGACCCATCCACTAGGCCAGTAGCTTCCAAACCCAGGGTCGCAACCCAAATGAGGGTCGTAGGAAGTGTCTCTAAAATAATTATCAAAAATTATAATATATTAGAATTACAAACACCTAAATCAAACTGGAGTATTATGAAGAATTTCTGCAATACTCATAATAGCGACATTGTTGAAAGAAGGTTATGAATGAAACCCTCCTGTACTCAGAAATTTGGACCAAGCTCAAAGACAGGCCCATTTTAACTCTTGAAGTTCAAAAGGCTCTTTCTTTTTATCTTTTCTGACAAATAGCCTACCTCTGTAAACAAGAATTTTCAGTTCTTGTAACGATCAAGATCCTTAGATTGATTTGCATTGTACTCTGTCCATCAACATATCACTCAACCTCGCAGAGCTCACAGTTGTCTCAAATTTTGCACTGAAATCACATTCCCATGAAAAAATGTTTAATTTTCTATTTTTAAGCTTAAAAAAACTACTGAAATTTATTCACTTTAGTTGATAACATTTATCTATACAAAATAAGAGTTCAAAAAAACTTATCCTAAGAATGAAATAGCATTATAGTAGCTACTTGGTCACTTACCGAACATTGTAACAAAGTTAGATTCTCATTAAAAATTGTGCAACTAATTTTATTCGATTATAAAGTTATTGAAATTAATTCTGTTTTGTTATTTAAATTAGTTCAATTAATAGTAATATGAAATGAAATTAATTTTGTTTTGTTATTTAAATTAGTTCATTTATTAGTAATATGAAAATAATATAAAATTGAAACTACACGTAATGTCACTTTGTGTTGTCAGGCCAGGAAAATATTATGTTTAGGGTCGCAATCCAAAAAGTTTGGGAAACACTGCAGAAGCTTTTATTTATAGATTCATCTGCAGAATTTTATTTTTATTGACTCTTATAGAACTTCTTCTTTAGGCACCCAATCTATTCATTTTATCCTCTCTAGTTGCTTCCAGCACAATACCTATAAGCTCTCCAAATTTTTTTATTTTTTTCCTCTATGATCCAGCTTCATATTTGAGTACTCTTTTACTCAAAAATTCATTGTTTAATTAATTTTATTCAATTTTAAGATATAAATTCATAGCAAACAGTCCATACATATTTCCTTTTGTATAATTTTAAAAAAATTGACAATATTAAAATTTATTTTAAAATTTGAATTTGTGTGATTATAAATTTTTTCACAAAAAAATATAAGTCTAAAAAAATTATTTTTGTACTTATTTATGGTTTATGCATGGAACTAACTTATTACAGAAATTCAATTTCAAATATTTCTTGTACAAATATTTCTCTATACTATTTGAACTCGAAAAAAACTTGTTTTCATTCAAACTCAACTTGAAGTGAAAAATGCTTACTCGCACACCACTACTCTATAAGTAACATTTTACCAGTTTCTTCCTTATCTTTATCTGTAGTTTTTTCAAGTCACTGGCATCCTCTTCTTGTTGAAAGCAACCTTGGTTATTGCTTGCTTTAACTTTATAGGTTTTTAAAGATTTGGATTTGAGAGTTGAAGGTAAAGTGGAGATTACAATTTGAGATTTGAATTCGTAAAATAGTGGATTTGAGCCTAAAACAAATATTAAATTTACTGCAAAAAGTTGGTAACTAACAATTTTTTACTTTTGAAATAAATGCGTTGGAATTTTTTTTATATTTGACCTGCTTACTATACTGCCATAAGGATTTGTATTAGGTTTTTTTAGTGATGTTATTTCACCAAGTCCATAGAGATACTTTAACATAATTAAAACATTTTTTTTGCCCCTTTGATTCTAAAAAAATTGTATAAAAAAGGCAAAATGTTGCCCTTACCAATCTTTGATGGTTCAAAGCACACTCCAATTTGCCAAATTAGGCCAGTTAAGAAACCTGACAAAACTTTGATCTAATACGAGCGAGCTAGTAGTCTCTTCCTAATAGTACAGTTGGCATGAAATGGCGAAATTAATGCACAACAGACAAATCCCTGTTAATGCTCGATACGTGTTGCCCCATTCTAACAAACATGTTGCATCAGTTATGATACAATATCATCTACATAAATGAGCTACATGATAGAATAGCAAGATAATTAGTTGCAACTATTTACTTCTAAATAATATAGGGACAATTTAGTGAGACAAGTCAGCTACCCTACAATTAGGGAATGGACTGCTCATGCTAGTGAAGATAGCTTAAACTTTCTCATCCAATCTACAATGGCAATGAGAAGGTAAGAGTTAATTCCGGACACACATGTCCCGGTAGGATTACAAATGAAAGTTCCAATTCAGGGTTCAAGGCCTGGGTACAACATGACCTGGGACGCAAACAATTGGTCTCAGCCAGGCTCAAGGAGATCAAACCCATGAGGGCCGGCGATCAAAATGTGGGGTTGGGGGGGGGGGGGGATACGACCCCTCAACAAGATTATATCAAAGGTGCATGGAAAATGCGAGCCATGCCAGATGGGCATAAAGACCCACGAGTTGAGCACCACAACAAAAGGTGAATAACAGTTATCAATTTATACAATAAACGCGAGCCATGCCAGACGGGCATAAGACCCACAAGTTGAGCACCACAGCAAAAGTGAACAATAGTTATCAATTTATACAATAAACTTGATCCATGTCAGATGGGCATAAAGTCCCACAAGTTGAGCACCACAGCAGAAGGTGAACAACAGTAATGGCGTGAGGCACACCCAAAATAACTCTACGAAAGTCGACCTGAATAAAAACACTGCTCAAAGTTTAATAAGACACAATATAATTAGAACTTATGTGTACTAATAAAAAAAATGTTACAGTAAAATAAACAGTAAAACATTACAAGCGTGATAAAACTTGTCAACAACTAAAACACCATTTAAAATAGTAGATACCAAACAACATTACTCGGACTCTTAATTCAAGTCATCATGGAGGGAAAGGGGAGAAAATTAGGTAAAAAGAAAAACATCTTTTATGCAAGGCAGAAAATTTAAATTTACCACGAATATAAAATGGAAGTCTTACATGTAAGTCGTACATGTAAATCACTAGAGCTTCCCAGAGAGCTGAATGACATCTGAACATATTGAATTTCAAAATGAGAGCCCAGGAAACAGAAGTGCTAGGAATTTATAAAACTAATATAGAACACTACTTGTTAATGTGGTTTAGAATTCAAATTTGGCAAGCATATAAATAAACCATATAAGATAATCATGTTTATCTTAAACTTTTAAAATGGAAACTAGGGGTTAATAGCTTAAAATCTTAAAAAAAATATTATAAAATCTTTTTTCCACACAAAAGGACAGTTTGGAATTTTAAAATAGGGCCGCGAAAAAATGGCTGATAGGAAAAAAACACTTTTTAATATGGTAGAAAATTTGAATTTTTTATAGGCAGGGGAAAAAAAATCTACAAAAAAAACTAAAGCTTATCACAAGGGGTTCTATTAACATAGCTAAAACATTGAAGGATAAATTAGCGTTTGTCTATCTAGCAGCGACATAATAACTGTAATAAACAAACTCTTGTGACATTGTTTGGTAAACCGTGATGTTCTTTGGAAAACCATTATACTTATTATTCATTGTTTCTGTAACAGAGTATGGTTATATTCATGCCCTTTGTTGAACTGTAATGTGTTTTTTTTTTTCTAATAAATTTCTTTAATAATGTCTGTTAGTTCGTTTATCTTTATTTATGATCGTGCTTAGGTGAAGATTGAATTGGTAATGGACTGCGTTTGTTTGTGCACTCAGTTTGTGGACAAGGTAATATTTTGTCTCACATATTTAATTTATTTTAATTTATTGATTACCATGATTGGTTTGTGATTGCCATAGTTAGCTTAGGATTGCATAAGAAGGAGCTATCAAAAAGTGGGCAGCTAGATGTTGAACGCTATAATTTAATATTTTTTGGTGCATGGAATGGGTCAAACTGCCAGTATATTCAGATTTTTAATAGGGCAAATAAATCAAATTCCAGATTTGGATGTAAAAAAAAATAGTATTTGACCCACTTATAATGTAAACAAAATATTAATAAAATACTCAGTACAAATGTTAATTAATACCTTTATGTAACTAATTTAATTCAAATACATGTTGAAAAATGACACCTGGACATAAGAGTAAAACCTGGAACTTTTGGCTAGCGTACCAATACATTACCACTGAGCTATTCGGGTTTGTCCGGTGCTCAGATCTATTTATCACTAATATATTTAAGGCAGAGTCTGTGATAGACATGTGCGCTCACAGCTACTTAATATCTATCAGAAGCGCTGCCAATGCGACTTGTGGAATCCCTGCTGCTGGCAGTACAGGTCATATGGTTGTGCATTTGATTCTACACACATTTTTTCCTCTTTCCTTAGTTAAGCTTTCATCACTCATTTGTCTATTTTTACCTATTCTTATGTTTGACACCTTTTTTCTTGATTATAAATAAATGCTTCACTCAAATATATAATTTAACTGCTCTTCCATTAATTGTAGTTTAGGCTACAAAATAAATTATTTAAATTGGTTTTAAAACTTTAATATGAAGATAAATTGTGTTATGTTGTTTTTAACAAATGATAATAAAGATGTTATGATAAGAATAATTTTATTTTTAGTTCATTTGATTGTATTTCATTTTAATATTAATTCATGGTTTATTATCTTTCCTGCACACAATAAAGGATTTTGTTTATTTTTCTGTCTTATTTTCCTTCAGTAAATCTTTGTTATTGATCTAAAAAATTATGGATTCTCTATCCTTAATACTGTGGTGAAAATTTGCTGGGTTAATCTGAACTTTTGAATTCGCCTAGTTTTTTCTAGTTGTTGTGTCACCTTCCTATTTTCTCTATCTTGTTTGCTATTTAATAATATCAAATTGGTTTTCCTTCTTTGATCTTGTTTACCTTACTACTATTTCACCTCGAATAATTTGTATGTCTACAAATTACTTCTCTTTTTTGATATATCCTCTTCTCCTTTCCCAGTTTCTCCATCTCCTTAATCCAACTTGGTGTCCATAGACTTGTGTTTGGTTTCAATATGGTTGACAATAAATGTGCGCTAGGTTCTAGGAATTGTGGCCGGTGTACTAATGCAGGACCACGATAACCGTTTGGCCGAATTTCAACAATTACCTTATCACAGAGTATTCATCATGCTTTTCCTGGAGTTAAATGCGCCAGAAGCAATCTTGGAAGCAATCAACTACCAGGTATTTTCTTTGCAAGTGTAAAGATATTGTACAATAATTTATTTTTGACCTATACTTCTGTGTCATGTAAATTGTGGGTTTGGTGAGTCGTATATTAATTTCTTCCAACTTTATCTTACGTTTTTACAAGGTGTGGCTGTACCATATTTGCATTTAGTTTGTCTTTATTAAATGTGAAGTTTGACAAGTGTGTAGGGAAAACTGGAGAGCGTGTTCAGTGAACGTTCATCTGAGCTCAAGTTTGAGTCATCAACTGTAGCTTTGACAGTCAAGTTCCACAAATCACCTGCAAAAAAAAAAAAAAAAAAAAAAACACAAGTGATGGGACAGTCCTACCAATTTTACCATTTTTGGTGCAGACTATCTGTTCCAAGTTTTACTTATAATCAGGCAATTAATTTAAAATTATTTTGTTTCCCCATGTAAATGTGAGATCACTATTTATACTTTGATTTTGGTGTGAAGAACCATATTTGGTATTGACTAAAGCTACCAAAACAATGTTAATATATTCATACATCTAATCATGCTATTTGCAGCTGTTGCTTTTGATAGATAATATCAATAACTATAATATAACACAAGTAATATAATTAAATGTTATCAATTTTGTCCACAAAGAAATATGTTTGAATTTTCTAAACTGTTCTTTCAACCAAAATCGTAGCTTTGACAGTCAAGTTCCACAAATCACCTGCAAAAAAAAAAAAAAAACACAAGTGATGGGACAGTCCTACCAATTTTACCATTTTTGGTGCAGACTATCTGTTCCAAGTTTTACTTATAATCAGGCAATTAATTTAAAATTATTTTGTTTCCCCATGTAAATGTGAGATCACTATTTATACTTTGATTTTGGTGTGAAGAACCATATTTGGTATTGACTAAAGCTACCGAAACAATTTTAATATATTCATACATCTAATCATGCTATTTACAGCTGTTGCTTTTGATAGATAATATCAATAACTATAATATAACACAAGTAATATAATTAAATGTTATCAATTTTGTCCACAAAGAAATATGTTTGAATTTTCTAAACTGTTCTTTCAACCAAAATCAAGGTATACAGTCTAATTTTCATAGGACAGCTTGAAAAGTTACAAATTTCAATCTAACATAGTTGTGTGTTAGGTCATATGATCCACAGCTATCACTTTTGATGGATGCTATCAAATTTTCCCACACAAAAGCTGTTTGTATTTTCTAAAAAGTCTTTCCTATGTAAATTGAACTGTACTTAGTAACCATAAAACTCTTAAGACAATGATAATTATTTTGATGTATTTATTAAGATATCTTATAACTTAATCAAGAACCTACAAATAAATGTCTGGATACTAAAGATCCACAATATTCTATTCCAACAAAAACATTTTTTAAATGATGAGGGATCATTGCTGGTTATGTTGCTTGAGAAGGTGGGTTTACTGTCTTGTAGATTGTTCAATCTCCGCAGGACATCACGTGAAAATGTGTCCAAAGAAAGTTTGTGTTTAAACTCTCCAGTCAGATTTATGAGTTTATGGTTTGTATGTGTGCTGCTAATATTGGGAAGTTGTTTTATAAGTTATGAAAGATGATGCATTGAAGAGTTTTTTGTTTGGGTCAAAAGTCTTGACAATTAAAAACCCTGTTTTTAAAAATCTATATGGATTGTTGAGCTAAGGATAATAATAGGTGGTAACCAAAAAAATATTGTTGTGCTTTGCCAGATCATCAGAAGCTATGCACTTGTGTCTAACTATCTTGCTAAACTGAATTAATCTCTTACTGGCATCTGTCAAAAGGGAAGCAAGGTTGCTGGTTAATTGTTGACAGTTTTGGAAGATGTTTTAAAAGTAAGTTTGCATAAAATACCAAAGGTATAAATCACCATAATCTTGAACAGTTTCCAGCTTGTGGCTGGGTGAGCTTAGAAAAATGCCTTTATCTTCCCACCACTTTTCCTCCGTTAATCGCTTCCTTTATTCTCCTTTCATTTGCACACTTTCTGTTATCTGTTCCATCTCTTGGTCTCCCTTGCAGTCTTTTTCTTACATACTTCAACATCATTATCTTTGGTATTCTCTCCTTTTCCACAGTACCATCTCAATCTTTCTTCCTTTACTATTTCATAAACTCCCTGTACTCCCACTCTTTTGCTGTTAACGTCATTCCTTATCCTTTTCTTCTCGTTCTTTCCTCCATAGCAGGTCTCTTACACACCTATAGAACAACTCTCCCTGCTGCCCTACCTTAATAGATCCTTTCTAATCCCACCTTTCGCCTCAATCATGCTTTCAAGCTAGTTTACACTTTGTATCTTCTCAGCTCTACTCCATCCAACTTTATAGCTTTACTGCTATCACTTGTTTCCTCCCCGAGTTTCCTTGCCACTTTATTTGTGACCATTTTCATTACTATTATGAGTAATGGTGAGAGAGCTACTTTGCTTCACCAAATTTTTTTTAATTGATTAGAAATGATTCAAGATAGTCCAACCAAGAAAAGTGAGGCAGCAATATAATAGGCATTCAACCAGTTAGTGTCTTTGCTCTCTATCAGATGAGCTGTCTTAGTGAAAGCTAGAAAATCAAATGCGTTTGTGGTTTTTACAACTAACCTACTAAAGGGTGAACCTCCGGAAAAGGAGCCTAGTATCGTATCCTACAGTTCCTGATAATTTCCAATAATAATAATAATAATTAAAAAAAGTATTGTTAGTCATGAAATTATCTTAGAGTTTCTTATAAGATGTTTAACTGGATGAGTGAAAAGTTTATGGCCATAATCTTTACCTCACAATAATTTCATTGCAATATTATCAATCTAGTTGAAAAAATTATAGCTAAAATATGTATAAACAATGAGCAAATTAAAATATTAAATAATTACCTGCCTACCCATTCATATTTTTAACACAATGGCTATTGATGACTTAATATAAGTGATGAGCAAGTACATCCACATTAATTTGGAGAAAAAATGGAAAAATCACAATGATCAATCACAGAAGGTAAACTACCATAGTGTACCCAGCCATGACTCAACTCACAACCTACTCATCACCAGCACACTGCTCTACTGCAAACGTGATTCCATAGACAGCGTGACCATCTGTGAACTTGTGTTTATTATTATTATTACATATGCATAGTCCTAAAATACTTCAAGTTAAGCACATACAAAATATAAATTTAACTGTCAATTCTTGTATTAAATTTGTAACATCCATGTTTTGTTTCAGGTTCTGACTGCGTTTTGCCATACATTGCACATTCTGCGCCCCTCTAAAAGTCCTGGGTTTGCATATGCATGGTTGGAACTTGTATCACACCGTGTGTTTATTGGTCGCATGCTAGCAGTCACCCCTCAACAAAAAGGTTGGGGGATGTATGCTCAGTTGCTCATAGATTTGTTCAAATTTCTTGCACCCTTTCTGCGTAATGCGGAATTGGCTAAGCCAGTCACACTCCTCTACAAGGGTACGCTCAGAGTGCTACTCGTACTGTTACATGACTTCCCAGAGTTCCTCTGCGACTATCACTATGGTTTCTGTGATGTCATTCCACCAAATTGTATCCAGGTATGCAATCTTCACAAAATTTGAATTAAGTAACTTAACTACTTTATTTAGTTGCTGATTTAGTTGGTATGTTCAAGTTGCTTTCTTAAAAACTTACAAAGTTATTGAAGTAATTTTTTGTTCATTGGACTTAGTACTTTGAATATTATAGTGGCTAAAACTTTGGATAGATACTCCTAAAGGGGAGAACATAATGAAGGCCTACAGTTTTATTATTATTATTATTATTATTATTAGCACCGCGTCTTACTACCCGTTCGGGTTATACGCACTTATGCTAATGTGTAATGGTAGGGTGATTGTGAGATGAAATGGAGGACCTACAGTTTAACGTGGAATCCGAACCACGGTGGAGGCCTGGCATTCCTCACATTCACAAGTTGTGATTAATACACATCTTGTCAGAGGTGAAGGAAGGGTTTGGTAATCAGATAAATCTGTGCTGGGACCGAGGATTGAACCCCGGTCGCCAGCTCAGAAGTCCGACACCTTACCCCTAGACCACCAGGTCACCGCCTACAGTTTTATAATACATATATAAATAAGCTTGTCAATACTTGAAAACCTTCCATTCCTTATAATATAATGTAACTATGTATTTTTTCAGATGCGTAATTTAATCCTGTCAGCATTTCCAAGGAACATGCGACTACCTGACCCTTTCACACCCAACCTGAAAGTGGACATGTTGCCTGAAATTGCCCATGCGCCCCGTGTTCTCACCAACTTTGCATCTATGATTCAACCATTGGGCTTCAAGAAGGTAACCAGCCACACAATTTTTGTTTTGATCAACAAACAACGACATAATAAAGACTAATATTCTCAGGCTTGAGATTTGTTCAACAAATAATAGTTTTCTACATTTTGGCTGTAGGTACAACAGCCATCATCTGCGATGGGTACTGAAATAAGTTGTGTGGACAAGATTACAGGAGTCTGGTCATTAGAGATGCCATCAAGATCATTTAGCACCTTCCGAATATTAACAGAGAGGATGGCTATAAGTATAGAAAGAATTGGGCTCTCCTATTCAAAACTATAACAGACACTAAGGTCCCCTGTATAGGACCACAAACTCTAACCAAAATAATTTAATTTATCAATTTCTAACCAATTAACCAGACTTAACTATCAGTATTTATTATTGATGGCCTAATCAATGAGTCAATACCAAGCAATCACAAGTAGATCTGATTGGTTTGTGTGTAATTACCAGTCAAGTTTATAAATTGACCTCAAATTCTTGTCCACACAACTTATTTCATCATTAATCCCAGATGATGGCTGTTATAAGTACGGTCAAAACGTTTTCAACAATTCTCAAGCCTAAAACATAAGCTTAATCCCAACATTGACCTGAAAGCCTTCAAAACAAAACCACAACAGTTTATTTAACGCTAGATTTAACTATGTGTATTTGTCTTAGGATCTGGATTCGTACTTGAAGGCACGGGCACCAGTGACTTTCTTATCGGAACTGCGTAGCAGCTTACAAGTATCAAACGAACCAGGCATGCGTTACAACATCCCTTTAATGAACGCATTGGTGCTTTATGTGGGAACTCAGGCCATCAATTTCATCCGTAGTAAAGGTCTGACACCCACAATGACCACCATCGCACACTCTTCTCACATGGACATCTTCCAGAATCTGGCGGTCGACCTTGATACAGAAGGTATTAAGTTTGACTTATTAATACTCTAAAAATATGTTTATGTGGTAATATCACAAACATACTCACAGATTGAGCTACTTGTGGGACCATTTATAAGATTTAACTACTTCAAAACCAGCTTAATTGTTTTATTTAGTGGACACTAGGGATCAATGATAGTGCATTGTTGCAGTCTTAGCAAAAAGTTCATATACTTTAAACCATCTTTAACTCATGTGGCAAATACTTAGCCTAAAGGATATTTTATTTGCAATGTTAAGAATGGGAATAAATCACTTAAATATATTTCTCAAACCTTTTCTTTGCCATTAATTTTGAATTAATTCTCAAATATAAAGATATTTTTATTATTAGATATACATTTTACCTTTACTAATATTTATAGGTTTAATTATACTTTACATCAGTGTGTAAACATTGTTGAATAATGTAATGTAAATTATAAAGAAGAAAGCGAAGGTTAGCCCTTGATATAAAATAAAAAACTTTCCTCGCTGGGTAGGCAATTTTTATTTTTTACTTTCCCACTCATTTGTTTGCTGCACACTTTGAGAATCTAGTTATCTCGTGAGGTAGGGTTCAAGCCTACTTCCAGACAATATTGGGTTAAGAATATTGTAGTCGCACAAGAATGGAGAAATAACTAGTTTTTTGTTACTCCCAAAATCGTATAAAATCTTGTTTAATGGTGTAGGGAATAACTCTTTTCATTTATCCTACATCTTCTTATCATGAAACATTTCTGCTCTCCCCCCAAGGGTTTCTTTAAATGACCCCATTACCTCCACAACTTCCTAGTACACCCAAAACTGCCCAACACTAACTAAAATTTTGCACTACTGTCCACACATCATAAGGATCTCACTAGGTGTATGTGACGTCCATTTTTTCAATTCGAAGCGAACTCTAATTGAATATATGAAATATTATATTGTAGCTACTCATATTAGTTTGTACCTAAAATTACTTGGAAAATATTTATAATATTTTGTTTTATTTTGATAAATAAAGTTATTATAACAACTGACATTAAAATTACAGATTTTTTCCATATGAATATTGATGTCATTATTTGTACTGTATATAACAGTTCGGAATAGCAATAATTGACCATAAATTAGTATTTTTGCCGTCAATATTTTTATTGGTGAAGTTTCTTAGTTGTTTAATTAAGCTTTTCTTTTTTTTAGTGAAGTTGAAACTGATATTTGTTTCAAAGTTTTGAAGCTTTGTACACTCTTACATCACACCCATATATGCAACAACACTGATGCATATGTACTAATTATGCTAATGTGTTAGTGATTAGGAAAGTTGAATTTAAGGGAAGTTACCCACGATTGTGCATAGGGAGATTGGAAAACCATTTAGGGCATCCTCGGTACACCCGGCTGAGATTTGAATGTTGATCTCTGTAAACGGCAGTCCAGTCTTTTGTGAGAGGAGATCTTAGACCATTTGACCATATAATTGCGTGAATGGATAGTTAATTTAAACAAAAAAACAAAAAATTGGTCATTACAAATTTGAAAATGTTTAAAGTAACTGAAATTTGCAGTTTTTCTAGATAACTTTGCTGCCATATTGATACTGCTGTATGGTGAATTAGTAGGTTAGAATTAGAATCAAAAGTAATCTTATGTTCAAACAAGCGATGGTCTTAATCCGGCTACTCACTGATAGGCAAGATCCCATTGTTTAGCTAAGAGTGGTTGCAGTCAAATTTTGGGGATGCTCTTTAGTATACTGGTGGTGTAGTAGATCCCAAAGTATTTTTCGTGGGTGTTGCTAACATGGAAAGCAACTGTTTTTGATTTTTTTGTTTTTTTACAGTTTGTATTGAAACAATGAATGTATATTTGTGTTCTCTGTTTGGACTGTGTGAATTCAATGTATTGAACCTTAAAAGCATCACTTTTTTTTAATACAGAGCCAGTCAGTATTTAACTTTGTTTTAAGAGTTAATTTGTTACAATATTAATCTATTTTATCATTGTTCTTTCATTCATTCAGGTCGCTATCTATTCCTAAACGCCATAGCCAACCAGTTGCGATATCCTAACAGTCATACGCACTACTTCAGCTGTACTCTTCTATATCTCTTTGCAGAGGCAAACACAGAAGCAATCCAGGAACAAATAACAAGGTGAGGATAAGATTATTACCAATTTTAGAAGAATTGGTTCAGTGCCGATGAAGCTTTTCTTTGAACTGAGAATTTAATTTCAAACCTGGTGCCTTTGGGAAGGGTTTTACTACAAGTAGTAATTGTATATATCTTTATCTCGAGGCAAAGATTTGATGTAATTTTAAACTATATGTTCTTTAAATTGCATATAAACTACGATGGTCCTAGCAAGCCATTAGTGGAAAATATATGGCTTGAATAAAAAACTGGCCCAGCCAAAGGCTGGAAACTGTAATGGATGTAAAGTAAAGTTCCTTAAATAAAGAAGTTATTAACCTCTGTCAAACAATAAAACATGGATTACGCATATCTGTTGGAATAGTTACCCACATACTCCAAACTCCGATCCAAAAGGGTGGAGACCTATGTTGATGGTCACGTGTATTAAATGTCAAGCATCAAGTCCGATTTACAATTACAGAGAGGTTGTTGGTCATCTCCCGAACAGGTGTACTTTGGGTGATTTTCACCTGATGGTTTCCCTTCACCATACCTAAGTATAATTTAAATGTGGATACTCCAGCCAAGTAAAAAGACGCAGCATGATAAAAAAAAGGGGGGGGGCCAGGAGGGCAGACCCCAACCAGAGTTATTGGGAAGGTTTTTTCCATAATGTGACATACTATATACAAGTGAAAGTGGTAGCATTCCCTTGATGTTCATTCTTTCCTCTTGTTTCATTACATCACTATACAGTGTCTTAATAGCCAACACATTTAACACAAAAGTTTTTTTATGCGTTTTATACAATTTATTCCAAACACAACCATGATCATAACAAGAAATGTGTTGGTCTCATCGTTAGTGATTTTAGCAATGACCCAGAATACCAGGATTCATTTCCTAGCAGCTGTACAGCATATAAAATGGTGTTGGAATTACAGTATGTGTGTTTAAAAATTGACGGTGAATATTGTTAGCTGTAGCTTCTTTCCGACAAACTAATGATTTATGTATTTTGTTAATAGGGTTCTTCTGGAGCGTTTAATTGTGAACAGACCCCATCCTTGGGGTCTCTTAATCACATTCATTGAACTCATTAAAAACCCAACATAAAGTTTTGGAACCATGAATTTGTGCACTGTGCTCCAGAAATTGAAAAGTAAGTGTAATAGAACAATTTTAAGTGATTTTATTGGCATGACTTGATATGTGACTTTTCCTCCATTTCCACATGTCCACTCGCTTTACCTTGAAAGATAACAGCCTTACCGACCGAGTACACTATGGCACTATATCATAGTGGAAAACATCTAAGGTGAGCATGTTACCTTTGAAAAATTGAAGGTACATTAAATAGTAAACCATTGGTGATGAAAATATATTTCAAATTTATGGTGATAAATTAAATGACCTGGTGAAAACCAAGCATTGAATATATTTAGACCTTAGCTTAATGTGAATAAATTTATTATTAAAATAAAACACTAATTTGGTGACTTATCTGCAAATGTGTAGGCAACAAATTTTCACCCAATTTTTCTTTTGGCTACTTAATAACACTGATTTATCTATTCCAGATTATTTGAATCAGTTGCCCGATCCTGCATGGTACAAAAACAAGTCCAACCTGCGCAAGAAAATGATCTCGCTGAATAGTACTATTCACATTAATACTTATAATTGGATTGTGTTGGGAAGATGTGATGCTGTTGAAATAAATGTGTTATTGAATGGTTGTATTAACAGTGATTAATTTAAAAGAAGCTTAGGATGTTTGTTAAAAGTAAATTCCAGAATTGCACATGCAATTAATAATTAATGTAAACTGGATGTGATTTAACAAAAGGCAATTACATATGTCCAGCTTTCATGATTCATAAATTAATGAAAATGAACTAAGGCTTTGTCCTGTTGGTTTTAACAATCGGATTCTCTTGGTGTCTTTTTAACACGTTTATTTTTTATGATTTATCATTTGTGAAGTACATAGTGTGTGACTTTTCTTTTCGTAACCCTTTTCTCTTACAAAACAAAACAATACAATAATTTATCTATTATCAGCTGTTTTGTTTTTAAAAAATTCTTACATTTATTTAGTTACTAAAAATAATTTCCTTGGAGATTTGTGCATTCATTTGATTACATTTCTAGCACATTCTCCGAATTGTGGTGTGGTTGATAAACATTTATTTAGAACCTCATAGTTTTGATTAGTTTTATAATGTTATATGAGGTTTGTTTACCTGGTTTTTAAAGAATTATAGCCTATATTATTAATTGTCCAGCAACCACTTTCAATTTCTTTAGGTGGAAGGGTTTGAAGGATTAAAGTTATTGACTTTGATTTATACATTTTTATAGCAAGTAGGCTGTGAAGTTAGAAATCTCATTGGCAGAAGTGAAAATATCAAGACATTATATTGAGTTAATGTAACATTTATTGTGATAAAAGTGAAATTCAAACTAATAATGATGTATTATTCATTTGATACCGTTAAAAAAAAGGTTTAACTAGAGAAACATGTAAAGCACATTCATTCTGAATAAATAAGTATGTGCATTTTGTATTCAATTGCAGTGATTAAGTCAAAAACATTGTGTGCTCACTAAGTTATTTTAAAAATGTAAATTGTACAAAATAGGCTATTTTAGTACAAATAATGTATTGTGTAATATAATAAATACTTGTAATATAATAATACTTTGGTTTTATGGATGTGATCATTAAAAAAACTTTTGATTAAATGGTTTTTATATGATTGGAACTATCAGGATCTTTTTTTCCACTAACCCTCGCATAAATAAAACCTCCGTCATAGTTACCTATTGTAAAGCAAGCTTTACAATATTCATTTAGGTGATTGGCCAATACACACCTTTTTGGAGAGCATCCTGTACCTTCTTCCTTTAAGCGGTAACTAGATATTTGTGAGAACTCATTTCAATTAAATATTTGGAGTGAATAATTGTCACATTGTTTAAACTAATGTTTCACCAGTGTTTCTTCAAGTATTTTAAAATCAAAATATTAAGCAAGGTGTTCAGTGCCTTAGTGAGGTGCTTATCTAAATCCCCCTGACCTGCTTCAATGGTCGCATTGGTCCAACGCATTAATGTAGTGTTGGACTAGACTGCCGAAGACTGATAGATCAGGGTTCGATCCTGATCAGGTGCAGTGAGGGTGCATTTCTTCTAAACTAAGCCCTCCTAATCCTTAACCCATAAGTGTATAAACTGAACGGCTAGTGAAAGACTGCTAAAAAAAACTGAAAGAATCACTAATAGCTATTTACCCACACAGTTGGTAACATGGTCTTAATGTCAAGCTCATTTAATCTGGTTTCCAGCGAAAAGGTCCAAGCTCAAATGCCATTTGGGTGTATAAAGGGTAATTTTCCTTAAATGTTTTCCACACACACATTGGGCAAATGCAGGTGCATTTCATCCAAATATTTTATTCTCTTCTGAAGCATATTACTTACTCTGTATGAATGTGTCATTTTAAAATGTGTTTTTATGTTTGTAAAGGCATTGATAGTTCCATATACAGAAACAAAAATCTTAATAAGACACAGCCTTGAAGTATGTTCCTATTTATTGTCTTAACCTCTCCAGTCCGTACAATGTCGCTAGACGTCTGGTTGAAGCATCCCACAGCCTGTGCGACATTAACAGTAATGTTTAATGCATTTACAAGATTTTGCATTGAGTTTAAGCACTGACCAACAGATGACAGGAAAGAACGTCTTTGTGATTCTGTTTCCAGCTAGTACTGGCATTTCTTGGCAATACCTAATATCTGAACTGTTTGAAATATAGTTTTTTCAAGTGGGTTTGTGTCATCTGTTTCGGGATGGCAGACTGAAGCGCAGGATGTTTTGGATGACAATGAAAGAACTAGTGGTAACTAATCTAATAGTGGAAGGTGTTTAGTTTGTTATCTGACATAATTTATGTAGAAGATTAAGTTGAGGAAAACCTTAGAAAATTAAAGAACAAATACTGAAAGGGTTAAATTCTTTCCTCGTAGATATGGTAGGATATTATTTAATATCCTGAATTTTTTTCAGATTTTCCCTCTTATTAGTTTCCGAGTTTAATAATCTGTTGTGTAAACACTATCCACTACAAAAATTAAGTACCTAGCCCACAGAAATGGTGTCAGTAATTGAAGATGGTTATGGTTGAGAGGTTAAACTAATCCACAGCCACAAGAAATTTCATAAACACTTTATTATAAAGATAAATCATCTAGAATGAAGAGGATGGCCAATATTGTTGTCAGTTTTGTAAATAAATTCTATTCTTTTTTAGGTGTTTCTCCTATGTTTGGTTTTGTATGTAAAAAAGGAAAAGACTGTCTAGTGGTTGAATATATTGTATTGTTTTCGTTCATAATTACTTCAAATTGTGTAACTTAAATTAAGCTCTGCAATCTCATTGGTGTCATACAGTTTAGACACTGGCTTCTGGAGAGGTGTTAGTTTTAAGTCAACATACACCTTATTTTGCTCTGTGTTCTACAAAAACTATGTGGTGTTATTGGGGGGCCTTAATGCTTTGCAGATGGTTGGGAATAAACCTGAAGAATTTATTAATAAAAACTATTAAAAATGCACATATTTAGCTATGGAAAATTCTCTTATTTTGGATAGTTTACATGGATCTGGTTGAATGGTACTTCCCTTGTTATCAAATTTTAATTATATGTGAGTTCTACTCCCAAAACACTTTTTACTCTCACAGTAACTAAAGCCCGTTTCACGCAACAATTTATTAAGATTTGATTTGCACAATCATTGTGTACCATATCTTGTACGTTCTTATAGGGAATAGAAGACGTCATTATAGCCACCATATTTATTCTACAACTTTTGAGCTGTAAACATTTAATCCTGTCTGCTAGATGCCTTTTTTTTTTTTTTCTAAATGACTGTATATTTATGATTATAACAAATTTAAGTTTAAATTATAGGGGATTGCACTCCAAATTTAGATGTTTTCGAAAAATCACTTAGGAAAATAATTCTGTATTCATATTTTTTTATGTAAAGTGAACTAAATCTAGGAGTAGGGTGTATTCAATTTACTTCATAACTTCTAATAGCTCGGAGTGGACTAGTTCAAATTGACCTAAAGGATGAGGAAACAGCACTGATATCTTTAATATAACTGGATGAACACCTGTAGCTGAAATTTTAAAGCGGTCATTGAATACGATTGTGTAAGAGAGAAGGAAACTTTCGGGTATCTCTTTCTTTCCTACACACATACAAGGCAATATGGTTTGTTTTGTTTTTTTGTCGTCGTTCGCTGATTTGATTGAATATATGAGATACATCAATGTGTAGTTAGTTAAATGAAATAAATTTGTTAGTAAAAGGTTTGAAGAGCAAGAAAAAGTTTGAAACTCACGAGTTCTTTCTTTAATTAAGTTAATATAGGCTAATATATACTGTGATTTTTAAAGGAAACTAGTTTTGGCAACATGTTTAAATATATTAAAGATTTTATTCGTATTTTTACATTATTACTTGTCTGTATCAACACTTACAGCAAAGTATATAAAATTCCGTTTTATAAGTGTGGTATAATAGGTACTTCAATAATACTTTTATTTATCAGAGACATAATTTCGTACAAGAACATTGAAAGAAACCGTTAAATTTGTCCCCTCGGAATAAAGCGGTGACAAACTTGAGTGTCACAATTTGGTCGTTTGCAAGGGGTGTGTGTATATGTCTATCCAGTATAATATAGAGAATACTGAGAGACACAAGCCACTGAGAAGTTCACAACTGATATTTTTTGTTTGGGTTGACTTTAGGGATCAGCTCCACGCCTGCGACTACGACCAGTGTTGCCAAGTTTTTAGTCTCTAGCGATAGTACATGGACCTGAAATGGGTTGTATTTTGACATTATATTGCTAAGCCCAACGATTTTCATAAATAAATAAAAAGTAAAATTTGTTACTAGATAGCAGGGCCACAGGATATTACTTTTAGAAAATATCTTAAAATTGGACTGTACACGTGGTGAAATAATTATATCAAAAGTAGTATTCAGATCGTACAGTTGGCAACACTAAGTACAACTAGACGTAAGCTAGATCTCGGAGCTAGATGAAGATGGTATAAGGGATTCTCTCTGAGGTGACGCAGACACCTTTTAAATCCTTTCAGTTCTCTTTTTATATATGTCGGAAACAAATTTTGTTTTTAATCATCTCATACAGTCACCTGTAATCCAGTCTAATACTGAGTACCGATAGCGAGTTAGGCCTAGTTGAACTAGTTTAAATTGAAATACAATATATAGTTCTTTAATGATTGAACTACAAGAACAAGGTTGAGGATGACTATTGATAATTTTAAAATATATAGTTTCAGTTAAATGACTCACTTTAAACTGTTTCAAAGGTGACCTGTTCTGCCCATCTCTACCACAAATACATTATTAAAAAATATATATATCATAATAAATACATCATTGGATAAAAGGGACTAACTTATTCAAATATATTTTTTATGAGTGCCATTTTTGTATAAGGTATTAAAAATCATGGTTGAATTATAATACTCCTTTTAATTTAAAAAATAATAGCGAGAGACCATTTACAGTCAAATCTCCATAAGAACAGTGCTAAGAAAAATAAAACATTTTTTCTGTGATCAATATCGATAACGTTTTACTTTATTATTAGTGTTATTTTATAGGTTTTGATAATATCTATCATTAGCGACATCTGGGCCTGGATTCACTAACGGGAGCAAATCTGCTCCGGCGCAAGTCTAGAAATGGCGCAACTTTGCGCCCAAGATGCTCCCCAAGATGCGCCTTATTTATTTGCTCCATTTTCGTATTCACTAAACTAGGCGCAAACTGGTGGCAAGAATAGGGTGACGTCATCACAAACGTCATCATTTGCGCTCCTTTCGACCAATCAATGCGAAGAATTTCCTTTCAAAGTCAAGGCTACTTTATTTTAAATCTCTAATGAAAATGACAGCAAATACAAGGATTTCTAAATATTTTGCTTGTAGACTAGCAATAAAATTAGAAACGGCCTCTTTGTGGGTGCTTTACAAAACCAATATTAGTATATTATTTAGTATTTATTAATATTATTAGTTTAAAGCTTAAGTTCCATTAAGAAAACACTTATAGAAACTTTAAAATTTATTTTAAAGCTATACTAACCACCATATTTAGTGACGCGATGTCTTTGGATTTGGAGGAATACAAACCTCTTTGGATCTAGACAAAGATTACACAATTCGTGGTTTCGTTTGACGTTTTGTTTTGTAATAAAGCAATAAATGCCATTACGTTGTTTGAATGTAAGATTTCAACAATAAAAGGTAAGTAATTGCTTTGTTACCATTATCTAAATTGAAACAAATTTTGTGCTTGACAAACGTCTGTTATTTTAATTTCTTTATTATTAATTGAAGTACAGTTAACTAATTATTGTATTTTAAGCCATAACGATAATATGCCGCCATTTAAATTTATTGAAGTGACAATCATGATTTTAATAGTTGCGCCTACTCTTGAGTGGTGGCAAATAAAAGGCGCAACTTTGCTCTCAAATTGCGCCTGCTTCTTTTAGTGAATAGGGATTTGGGCACATCTTTCAAACTTGCGCCGGCGCAACTATTTGCTCCCGTTAGTGAATCCAGGCCCTGAAGATCACATGACTTGGTGAACGAATACGTGAAAAAAGATCTAGCTAATTTATTTGCTTTTTTCTTATGAACATTGGACTGTACAAACAATAACTGTGTTGTTTTTATGTCCTTAAATATAAAATAGTTCTTCTTAAAGTTTCTTACTCTCTTCATACTTGATTCGTGACTTTTTATAACATTTAACTTACCGTATTTTATGAATTAATAAAAACGTAATACCTCTTGGTATGTCATATTCTCCTAATAATCCTTAACAAATTTGTCTTGTTTCTGAGACGAGAATTCGTTAGGCTGTTGACAGACAGAGCCATCTGTGAAACAAGCTATGTGGTTAAAATTAGTCCATAAACTATATCATAGAGGGCTTTGTTAGTTAGAATGTGAGTTCCGTCTCAAAAACAGGGTGAGTCTGTTAAAAATATTAGGAGAATAAAACACACCAATAGGTATAGAAAAAAAAGACTCTCATCAATACTTTTTCTATATATAAGACGACTTTTTACATCAATTTTACCTTTGGCGTTCGAATATTAACCACAGTAAATAACCCGGGCAATAATAATATATTTATTTATTTATTTTGATAAGCCCGTTTCCGAAAATAGAAATTATAATGAAATAGCTTAACAGATTTTCAAAACCGACCTCTCATTTTAAAGGTTAGGGGTCCAAGATATCGGGAAAAATATAAGTTTTCAACGAAAATCTTTTATTCCCAGAGATTTTTCAGCTTTTTATACTCTGTCTACATCACCATGTAGCCCTTATTTATGCATGAAATATACCTGTAAATAAAATAGTTCTCCTTGGTTAAAAATAATAACTCATTCTGTAACTAATAAAATATTTCTCTTTGGTTATTAGTGATAAATCAACTCTTTCTTAAGTTCTGCGGTGCAACAAATGTAAAAATTATGACAAAAATGTATAATATGTACTAAACAAACCAATGAAAGTAGGTTAGAAATATTTTTATATTTCTCATACTTTTCCTTCTTCTCTATTTTTAATATTTACTTCTGATCACAAAATGACCGTTCTAATTATTGGTCATAGCACATCTTTTACATACATTCTGTGATTGAAGGAAATAATTTCCTCGTCTGGGGAAACATTCATTCATAGATGATAAAGAGACATTAATTTTTATTCGAATGTTGTTATCGTTAATTCTCACATTAAAAGCTTAAGTAGTAAATCTCACGAAAACACTTTCTTACGTTTTGTTTCGCGGATTTATTATAAATTAAAAATGATATAATTATGTTTAGATAGATATGTTTTCGTATGAATTATAATTTCAAATTTTGGTGACCTGGTGGTCTAGGGGTAAGGTGTCGGACTTCTGTGCTGAGGGTCCGGGGTTCAATCCTCGGTCCCGGCACAGATTTATCTGATTGCCAAACCCTTCCTTCACCTCTGACAAGATGTGTATTATTCACAACTTGTGAATGTGAGGAATGCCAGGCCTCCACCGTGGTTCGGATTCCACGTTAAACTGTAGGTCCTTCATTTCATCTCACAATCACCCTACCATTACACATTAGCTTAAGTGCGTATAACCCGAACGGGTAGTAAGACGCGGTGCTAATAATAATAATAATAATAATAATATAATTTCAACAATTAATAAAACTATCTTGAAATATGTTTAGATAGCCATTTTAATTTTAATTGTTTAAGTATGAGTTTTGTTATTTATTTTTTCAAATATTATCACAACACCAGTTAGTTCAGCTATGTATCCCATTTAGCTTATGTTCTAAGTACAGTAATTGATCTTAATTTTTTCAAATATTTCAATACAAACAAGTTCAATTATGTTTCCATGTTACCACTTGATTTTGAGTGGATAATATTTTAAGGTAATATGTTGTGTACCTCATCTTTCTTCACACACACAACACACACACACACACACACAACACAACACACACACACACAACATACTCTTACATACACTTACTCTTATACACAACACACTCTCTTTCTCTTCCACAATTTTTTCACGCAAACTTTCCTATACACTCTATTTCTCAAACACACTTTTTCTCACGCTCTACTGTATTTCTCCCACACACTTTCTCTTATTTACTCTATCACACACTCTATCACACTCATACACACATTCTTTCACACTTTATCTCTCACACACAAACTCTCTTTCCCACTTTATCCCTTACACACATACATCCTCTCTCTCACTAGATCCCACTTTCACACTCTCACTTTTCACCTCACCTTATAATACTAGCAATCTCAATTTTACACTCACTCACACACTCACTTTTTCCTCTATATATATGGTATCTTATATCAAGGCCGTAGCCAGCCAATAATTTCAGGGGGGGTTTGGTGGGCCCATCCCCCAATTGACGAGGCTAGAAAAAATTATAAATAAAAAACTGTTCTAGAAGCTATTTGAAGTGTTTTTTATGGCAACACTACCCCCTAACTATCGGAGGCTAGGACAAATTATAGTTATTAAACCGCTCTAGAAGCTCTCTTAAGTGTTTTTTATGGCAACATAACCCATTAACTGCCGAAGGCTAGAAAAAATTCTAAATAATAAACACCTCTAGATGCTCTCTGAAGTGCTTTTTATGGTAACACAGCCCACTAATTTGTACTTGTACCTTAATTTTGATATTGTTTGAACCATAAATAAAGCCATATATATTTTGTTCATAAAATTTCGGGGGGGGGGGGGGTTTGAACCCCGAAACCCCCCCCTGACTACGGCCTTGTCTTATATAATATAGTTTGATAAAGCCATTTCCGGTAATTGAAATTTATGCTATAGCAACACAACTTCATTTGCAATGTTTAAAACTAGCTTCTAAAATTAGAAAATAATTATATATGTGGTTCGCGAACTAATAACTAAAAATTGAAATTTTACTCAGCTGAACTAGTTGGTCTCCTTATTCATTCTAAATTGAACTAAATGAAGAAGTTCACGAACGATTTAACAACAACATGTAGCTCGCGAACTACTGATCTATCTTTATAAATTAACTGCTCAGTTAAGTGAAATGAATCATTTTGAATTGTTCCCAACAGTGATCAGTTCTGCCCGTCTCTAATCCAAATTTATTTATTTAATTTTTTTTATGTATAGATTACGTAAACCAACTATTACAAATAATCAGAATATCCACTTTTTTTTATTAATAACATATTTGCGTGTTGCACCGACCATTTAATGTGTAAATTTAACAAATATCTACCAACAACAACTGTGTTATTTTAATGTCCTGTAAAATAAAATAATACCTCTTGGAACTTCTTACTCTCCTCATACTTGTTAAGGAACTTGAGATATTTCATTTTGATGAACTGTGAGTTACATTTTGTTCGGTTTCAGAGAGACCAAAATTAAATATTATTGACAGAGACATTATGTGTGAAACAAGCGATGTGATTTTGGTAGGAAGAACAGTAGAGGTTAGTTACTAAATTTACTAAAATAATTTTAATATATTCATATTTCAAGTCATGTTATCTGCAGCTGTCACTTTGGATGGATACTTACAATACCTACAGAATAACACAAATACTATAGTAATATATTATCAATGTAGACAGCAAAGAAATATATATATATTATTTTTTTCTACTGTTCTTCCAGCAAAAATTAGGGTATATGTATGTGCTATTTAGTTTGGTTCAAAATAGTTAATAAATTATATCATATACGGATGGATGGTTCTGCCAATTAGTATGTGGTTTTTGTCTCAGAAATAGGACAAGTTGAGTAAGAAGTATTAGTAGAATAAAACACACCAAGAGGTATTGCAAATAGAAAATCACCCAGGTAGTTAAAATATTCTCTCTCATTACTTCTAACTTACGTTCCCGGGTAGGTACCAGTAGCGGACCTACATTTTTGCGGCCCAGAACCTTTAAATTTTATAGGGGCCCCTTCGCAACCAGGTCTGGGTAACCATTGTTATCTTTTTCAATGGGGTTGTTCCACGATAGATCATCTCACATGCCAAAAGTCACTTGTGTAAATACAAATTTCCTTTAACTTTTTGAGCTATAGGGGGATGAAAATTATAAAATATAAAATTATGTTATATACATGCATGCATAGAATGAAATAATACATAGAAAAAAATTACAGTTAGTATATCTTATTTTTTAGACACCTATAAGAATACATAATAAATTAAGCGCATTTGACAAAATACACCTATTTCTGTTTTCTAGCAACATATTCACGTATAGTTTTGTGATGAGAGCTACCTTGCTATGAAATTTTCCAAAGACAATATGGATAAATAACTCAAGCGCTCTTCAATCATGGTAGACCCAAAAATGCGCTTTGCCTCTTAGATGGTGTTTTTCCTTCTGTGTTCTGGGATTTTATAAAAAAAAATTCTAAACTGATAACACTCTTTTAATAATTTGTGTTCGATATCATCTTTGTAATAAGATATTATAATTTCAATACTATCCTCATCAATTTTAGATTTGTTCACCAATTTTGAAAGTAGTTTGAACCTCACTGGGATAATAGTTCCCACTTTAGTGATTTTATTATATTCGAGGCTACTAAAACAAACACTTTAGCGCTACAATCGGCAAGCGCTCCTTCTAATAGCTTACTATAAGATATATTACTTGGAAGGAATATATTATCATAGCGCACGGTCTCTGTGAAAGGGGTGGGATACTATTTCCCAATACACTATAATTTTTATTTTAGCTATTGTATTTAATTATGTTAGTCACCACCGGGTTGTTCTGTGTTGTCTTGTGGCGACTTGTTGTTTACCTCTGTTGGTCTGGTGATAGCGGAGTTTACTTCGGCACCGGCGTGGACTCAAAGGTCGTCTGGAGGTTCTTCAGGACTTTGTGGATCTTGGTGTGGCATTGGAAGATAAGTAGGGGGGGGGGAGAAGGTGATAAAGGGGGATGATCACACGCGGGTGGTTCGGCGGGGGAAGGGAGAAGCCGGGTAGGGGAAGAATGAGGGAGAAGGAGACCTCGACACTCAAGATGGCGCGGTGAGGCAGGGAGAGGAAGGAGACCTCGGCACTCAGAATGGCGCGGTGAGGCAGGGAGAGGAAGGAGAGAGGGTTTGCGACTGATAACTCACTACCCGGTGTTATGCTTAAAGACCCATTTACTGACGTTTTAATGTGGACGAGGCCACTACAAAACTAATACCGATCGTACTGGCCCGGTATTGCTACCGATACTGATGATCTGAGTTGGGTTGGGAGCCAGCCGCTTTTATCCCCCTCAGCCGTCCGTCAGACCGGGGAAGAGGGGTTGTTGGCGCGGCGCGCGCATCCCTTCTCTAGATATCATATTCTGAAAATTGAAAAATGACACCTGGACACGTGCTAAGCCAAAGGTCCCGGGTTCGATTCCCGTGTCTAGGTGTCATTTTTCAATTTTCAGAATATATCTAGATGGAGTAATTTCCACTAATATCATAAATAATAGCTTTGGCTATTTAATTCTTAATATGCAATCCCGTACAATTTAATAATTGTACAAATGGCAGCAAAACGCCAACTACCGAGTCACAGATGGCTGCGTTATCTGATAGCTCGTGATATTAATAAAATCACACATTTGTAGCCGACGATTTCCACTAAGTTCATCATAGACTTTGCCTTAAAATATGAGTGAAGAATGACCCTGGGCATGGGACGAATCCTAGATAGTTCAGTGGTTAGAGCATTGGCGTACTAAGCCAAAGGTCCCGAGTTCGATTCCTGTGTCCAGGTGTCATTTTTCAATTTTCAGAATATGATATCTAGATGGAGTAATTTCCACTAATAGCATAAATAATAACTTTGGCTATTTATTTCTACAAACGTCTTTGACAATCCACAATGGCACAGATAGACAACACATTATGAGAGGCTCAAATGTTAGTCGCACCAAAATATTCCCTATTTGTAATATTGTTTTAACTCCAATAAACCCGTTTTTGCTTGTAATTAGATTAGGTTAACAATAATTAATTCTATTACGATTACCAAGTTTAATTATTAGAAAATTACCTTTACAACAAAGATATATACATTTTCACATTCATGTTAAGAAAGTGCACATGTATTTGCATGGATAGATGAGAGGAAAACTATTTGTTTTAACTGATTTGTAAAAAACCTAATTCTATTTGTCATGCTAGAATTCAAAGTTTCAAACCCTAACCCACTCATCGCAAGTGATTTTGTGTGCTATTAATATTTAATGCATGTTTAATATAATAATAATAATAATAATAATAATAATAATAATAATAATAATAATAATAATAATAATAAACAATTATTGACATAAACCAACTTCAAATGTATTACCATAAAATGTTTACACTTTGTATAGCTTGATCCGTTTCTAATATAAGAACTGTCAATGTCTCTAGCGGATAAAATTTGTCAACTGGAATTTAAGAGTTGAACGGCCTCTAGTATTCAGAATTGCCTTAACTGGTCATAATTCATAATATGATTCAAGTGGGTATTTCAATCTTTGTTTTATGCACCATATTGGTTTTAACTAAACATAGATTTCTTCTTTTAATGTGTTTTTAACAAATTATCAGCGAAATTATTTTCAATTGTTCATGACTTTGGTGTTAAAAGTGAGATCGTTTAAACTGGTAGACCAGTACCTAATCATGATGTGTTTATTTTAACTAATAATATTGACTTTATTCATTACAAATTAAAATTATTATATTAATTTTATACTACTAAAATTATTTAAACCCCAAGAATTTAAGGCTTGTCCAGCTCTAGAGCCCACAAACCGCCCCTGTAATACTAGTCTTGAACATAAATAGTTAAGAGGTAAAATATCAGAATGTTTTAAGGATTCTAATCCTTGTCAATTTCTATCTAAAATACATAGACTTATCAGAGTTTTTTTTTTGTTCAAACTATTAATTATGTGTCATTAGATTTTCTCCCTTAGACATATACAATTTGCTATATAATTGGTAAACATTTTGATGCTGCACTTCACAAATAGATATTCAGAAACTAACTACAATATTTTAATGAAATTTAAAGGCACAAGAATTGTTTACAAAAGGAATAAAATAAAAACTAATCATATTAACAATTAATTTATTAGGTACAAAAAATATTTTAATACAATCATACATATATCAAGTCATAATAGTATATGTTTTAATGAAAAACAATACAAGATAAACAACTTAAAATATATACCACATGGTTCGTTTCAAAATCAATTTTAATGCAACATACATGGTTTAAATTCTACTTAAAAAAAAGTTATTTGAAAACAAAAAGTATGTTTTTCTATTTTACACAAATATATTACCAACTAACACAACAGGGTATACAATCTGTATGAATTACAAAATTTTTACATGAATGGGCCTTCCTCTCATTTTACTGTATCGAAGATCTCGGATGGCTCGTTGAGCTTCTGATGGGCTTTCTAAGGCTACACGAGCATCTCCAGTTGGAAATCCTTGGTCATTAAAACGACGAATGACATTTTCTCTAGCAAGTTCAAAACCTGAAAAAAAGTCTAAAATTTCTTCAATATCAGCCCTAAAAGGTACATTCTCCAAGGCAAGAACACAACCTGGTTTACCAAAACCTTCAATAGGCACATCCTGAGGGGGCAAAGGTTGTTGGTGCTGACCAAGAATGGGCATACGGTTAACCATGGGGCCAGGTGATAATCCTAAGAGACCAATTGGTCTACTTCCTGGCATGTTTCTGTTTCCAATTGGACCTGGCATTCGTGGAACCATAGGAAGGGGAGGAAGAGGCATGCCCAAAGCCTCGTGCATTTCTGGCCGAGGAATGGTTTCTACAGAAATGTTTTCTTTACCAAGAGGCATATTGTTCTTAGTAGTTGCTCGCGAGGCTTCTTCAGAACATCCGAAACTCACAAAACGCATCTCCAGTTGGCTGACTAAACTTATCTAGCATTATGTGAATTCTAAGAGGAACTAATCCAACATCCGTGAAAAAATCAAGAATATCTCGATCATTTGCACTCACTGGTAAACCTTTCAATAAAATACAGTCTGATATAGCTGACGGAGGCTTTACAGTTTCTGGTTTTATTGGTTCTGAAGGGGCTTCACGATTTTGTCGTGGATCTGACTGAGCTTTAACAATAGTTTTGTCATCTGGTGCTGAAAATGTTTCACTCTTGATTTCAACTTTATTCTTTTCAGGCTGAATTTTAATTTCCTTAGTTTCGTTAAATTGTTCAATGGTACACGGATTGAGTTTCACAGCTTTATGACCTATGGTAGGCTTCAAGTTAGATTTCATGGCATTCTTGGCATCTTCAGGTGTATTGAATCTAACAAAAGCCATATATTCTTTTTTTTCATTTGACATCATCATTAACACCTCCTCAATTTTAATGTCCTTAAACAACTTATGCAAATCGGCTTCTTTTGCATAAGGTGGTAAATCATGCACAGTTATACAAATGAATGGTTCTTGCTCTTGAGAGCTCTTTTTTTGATCCTCTTCCTCATCTTCTTCGTCAGAATCATGATTGGTCTGTATGAATCAATAGCTTTGTCAAATATTTCATCACTTAAATGAAGAACTTCAACTGCTGAGCCACGTAAAGGTTTTCCATTGTAGTTCAAAGCTATATCTTTATGATCAGGCCTACCAAACCTAACATAAGCAATTCCAACTCGATTGCCATGATTATCATTAATAAGTTTTAAGCCAGTGTTACTTATATAAAGCCCATTAAAAAACCTTCTGACATCAGCATAAGCAACATCAGTTGGCATATTTCGGATTTCTACACACATAGCTGGCATTACATTTCGTGAATCAAACGGTCGCTTATCATTTGGGTGTCTATCCCTACTAAATCTGTCACCTGCAGGAGCACTAGGCCTTCCAGGATACTGACGATCATTTGTCTGACTTCTATCAAATGGGTCAAAGCGATCTCTCTGAAAGCTGTTTATTTCATTTCTGTCCCCCCTAAATGGCCCCCTTCTATCAATAGAAGAAAAGGAGTTCAGACCACCCCTTCTGTCTAAATCATTGGGGTTGGGACCACCTATACCTCTATCAGGCATGTTTGAACCTGGACCATGAACTAATCTATCTCTATGAGGGAAACTTCCTCTGCGAAAGTCTCCCATACCTCTAGAGTTGCCACGGAAATTTCGAGATGTGTTATTATCATAGTCTAATTGCCTATCATAATCATCTAATTCGTTGCCAAAAGGGGTTTCTTGTGGGTGAGATGGAAATCCTCTTTCAGGGCGAGGAAACCTGTTTGCATCTAGATGTCTTGACGGCGGCCAGCTCTCACGACCTCGTGTAGAAATACCATCTCTATTTATTTCTCTTCCCATAAAACCATCCTTTTTAAGGAAGGGGTTTTGTAATGGCTCAAGACTATGTGGAAGAGTTGAGATAGGAGGCCTTGCTTCTCCAGAAAATGAAGGTCCACCCAAAGGACGTCTTCCATCCATGTCATGTGGGTGGCCAACATCCATACGTGATGGATGAAGATCCATTCGTGGTGGGTGAAGATCCATTCGAGATGGGTGACCATCCATTCGTGATGGGTGACCATCCATTCGAGATGGGTGACCATCCATTCGCGATGGTGACCATCCATTCGCGATGGGTGACCATCCATTCGTGATGGGTGAACTTCCATTCGTGGCGGATGAATATCCATACGTGATTGTTCAACATCTATTATTGGTTGATGAACATCCATGCGTGGCTGGTTAATATCTATGTGTGGTTGATTGAGATCCATATGTGGCTGGTTGGTATTCATATGTGGTTGGTTGGAACCCATGTGCGGTTGATTCATATTCATATGTGGCTGATTAACATTCATACGTGGTTGGTTTAAATTCATACGTGATTGGTTAGCATCCATACGTGGCTGGTTGACATCCCTTCGTGATAGATTGACGTCCAAACGCGATTGTTTGGCGTCCAAGTGTGTGTGATTGACATCAAAAGGCATATGCATTGGTCTTATTCCTTGCGGTCCACCTGGCAGAGGTTTAAAGAGGGGTTGTGTGTTTCCTATTAAAGGAGCTGGTCCTCTAGGTCCATCCCATGATGTAGGTCTTGTGGGTGTGGGCGTTTTAGCAGGTAATGAGGGATCGATTTTAGGGTGTGACATAATTGGATTAGCCAATAAAGGAGGTTTATGTTCTTTCTGAAAGTGTCCCACTCCTGTCATTTCTTCATTAGATTGTTTCTCATCCTTAGGAATAGATGATGAATCTCGTCTTCTATCACGAGAGTTTCGTTTCGAATCACGGTCTTTTGACCGACTGCGATCTCGTGAACGACTACGATCTTTCCTATCACGTCGTCTGTTGTTTCTGTCGCGGTCTCTACTAACGCTTCTCTCACGTCGTCGACGACTGCGATCTCTATCTCGATCACGATCACGTCTTCCACTTCCACGATCTCTATCTTTTTTATTACGACGATCACTATCTCGATCCCTCGATCGTGATCTGTCTTTACGATCTTTCTTGTCCTTGTTGTTTACACTAGCGTCAGTGTCCTTCTGATCTCGCTCTGGTTCATTACGCTCTGATACTGTAGTAGCAGGAGGCAAGTCTGGTAAAGTAGATATTGGGGACATCTGGGCTGGCTGTGTGGCCGTAATCGATGATGGTATTGCTACTGGCATGGTAGGAGGTATTGGTTGCTGACCAAGTATCCCCGGCAAATTGGGCATAGTTGGAAGAGATGGAAGAGGTACAATAGGAGGAGCCGGCATTTGCATGAA
The DNA here is from genome assembly GCA_033556935.1 of Timema podura. Classification (NCBI taxonomy): domain Eukaryota; kingdom Metazoa; phylum Arthropoda; class Insecta; order Phasmatodea; family Timematidae; genus Timema; species Timema podura. The sequence goes on from JAVRXN010000012.1 coordinate 29,604,937, forward strand.
GCTATGAAGTGTCACCGACTGCTGCCGAGCTTGTTCGATTACCTTTTGCATTTCTGTTCGAGAACTAAGTAGCAGTTTTAGTTTTACCTCCTTGATCTTCCCTCCATCCATCATCATGCCTTGTCTTGCATCTTCATCCGTGCTAAAAATAAAACAAATCAATTAAATACATACACCAAAAAAGACTATGCTAAATGTAAGAGTTACATAAAATAAAACGCTTAAAGGTAAATCAAATAACAAGCTTTAATTAAAGTCAAATAAATATCACAAAACACTTATTTTTGTGACCAAGGTAGCGATAGCCTATATACTAATTAAAGGATATGGTTAAATGGATCAAAAATCGTCTGGAAGAATGTAAAATTCATGTATGGAAAATCCATTTAAATACCTAACTTAAGGTAAAATTATCATGGGGGGATTTTTAAGAAATAGGAGCGGCATTTATCTAACGATTTGGTGAAAGTAACTAATGATGTGGGCAACAATTCCAGCGACATACTGATGGTGAAACCAACATTATCGATTAAATTCGTATTATTAATGATAAGTTTGATTGAATATTCTCCCAAGAAAAATATTAATAATTTTCTAAAGGACTACGAATAATTGGTCAGTTCTCTATTATATACTGTACCAGGATATACATTTTAAAATTCATATTTCTATCAAACATGCGTTCTAAGAGAATGATTTGAATATAATAAAACTAAATAACAGAGCAATTTTTAATCCTATATCATTATTTTATAATTAATTAAAGCATATGATAAATATTTTAAGTTACTAAATTTCAATTTTACAAGACAAGAGATAATTGATAATTTAAAGAAATTGCTGTTTTACTTCATGACTTTCATTCCATATATTGCCACAAAATATTTCATTGTCTTAGTCCAATCTTTCTAACGTAGTTATCGATACCAGAGGTCTGTAACTGGTCATTCACACGGAAATTGTCATTCGATCGCGTAAGAAAATAACGTCATTAAGAGTCAATCTTTGAGTCGTCTTTTAAACTCACAACTATATCAAGTAATTTCAAGTAATTTTCGACATGTTTGATTACCAATCGGTAACGTTAGTTTGTTCCCGTCTTAATGACGATGTGTCTAATAAGAAACCGGAAAGCGAGAGAGATGAAAGTCATATTTATACCACAATGCGAGTTTAGACTTTAAAACAGACAGAAGATCCAATCTGTTTTTCGAAGTTTAGCTTTGGCGCTGTGAGCCTTTCCTTTTTTATAGGCAGACTTTTTTTTTAAAGTGGAGTTGTTTAGATGATTATTCCAATGTAAGTGTCTTGGTAAGATGTGAAAAAAGTTTTGCTTAATCCAGTTTAAAACTTTCGAAAATGATTTAGCTGCATAATGATTATATAATATGTTAAAAAAAACAATAAACTTCTGAGAATTTTCTTTTATAGACTTTACATTTCGTTGGCCAGTTTATTGTGTTTTAACTGTATTTAGTGTCTTCCTCCTTGTATAATAAACCGTAATTAGCGTTGTTTCATGTGCTAAAAATAATAACTGACTTCTAGTACTTTAGGTGTGTTTAAAATGAGCCAAAAAGTAAAAATTACAACTTCCATTCTGAATGGGACGAGATTTTTTTTTAAGGATATGAAAGCTAAATGTGTGTGTGTGTGTGTGTGTGGTGTGTGTGTGTGTGTGTGTGTGTGTGTGCCTTTCATGCCGAGCCAATATTGCAAATTTTAAGGGAGAATATTTAGAAACATTTCCGAAAAAGTATGTAGATTTTGATGGAAAACTTCCACTCAATTAGGTAACTAAAAATGTTAAACTTAAAAATGTGAAGGCTTTAACAATACGAATTCCCAAAACAGACTGTAAAGAAGTTTGCTTCTGTAAGAGCTAAGTGTTACAGTGTAGTAATAAAGTATATAAATTAAGTATGGAAGAATTCGCCAACTCGAGTTGGATCTAGTGGGAGTATTTCTAAACATGAGAGTGTGTCATAGCCACGTTGTTCAAATGGTTTGATTAGAAAACCCTTAGTCGACACATGTCTCAAAACTATGGTAGAACGAATTATTAAATACAGGTCGAGGAGGGCTCTCTTTCTGGTTGATCGGGTGGCGTGCTGTCTTTGGACCTTGGGTCTTCGGTCACGTGTCTCTTTGACGTATAGGACGTTGGGTTAGAATCGACTATGTTATATGTAATGACTTGCAGGTTCGAGTCTAGGTGATAGCAGTTGTCCTGTATTCCCATATAAGAGTGCAAGGTGGTCTTGTATGTGAACCGTAGTAGAGGAACTACTAATAGTTGATCGGTTACGCTGTTAGGGTAGTATCCAGCTATGGCAAACGAATGGAGTCGAAATCCAGCTCAACGACGCGAATCCTGCACCTCTGTTAATCAAAATCTGTATCTCAAACGTCACATGTAACTTTGTTAAAATAAACACCTCCTTTATAAGGTATGCCAATGCCTCCGCGATTCCACACACCCCCGAACACCAACCCCTGACCGTTGCACTGCTACAATAGCTTCGTTCAAATTGTTATATGCTTACTATGAAGGAAAAACCTTTCCCCTATGGTAAGTTTGTGAATAAGGCCTTTAATCATGCAGTCGTAGAACTATAAACTATTCGCTGAATTCAGAAATAAATAAGAATTATTAGTTTAGAGTGATTCTTTCCAGCTATTAGCATATACTGTGACAAGTCGAATCGAGCTGATGGCCAAAGTTTTAATCAAACAATTTAAGGGAGATGTAGAGTACTGTTCTTGCCTAAACCTAGATTTAGTAGATGAGTCAAATTATTTTGTTGAAACAGCTAAATTAATTAATTTTTTGTTGTTGTAAAAATGAACTTCAACAAATTATCAAACAAAGAGGAATTTTTGAAAATAATACCCATGGTCGGAACAACTACAGGAGACGATAATTTTTCAGCATAATAAATTACATTGTTAAAGGAAATATGTCTATAAAAAAATTAGCCAACATAATTACAGATGGAGCTCATGCTTTGACAGGCATCCATAATGATTTTATTTCATTAGATCACTAAGATAAGTGGTTTACTTTATTTATGATGTACCATTGTATAATTCACGTTAAGTCCTTTGTGCAAAATTCCTAAGCATGGCTAATGCCATGAGGGTTGCAAAAATTACTAACAGTATTAGATCTCAAACATTAAAACAAAATTTTATCGGGCAGTTTACTGAATAACTAGACTGCCAGTATGTATATCTACTTTTTTCACACAAATGTTCGTTGGTTAAGTAAAGGCGAAGTCCTTTGGCAATTCAAAGAGATGATTTCACAAATAAGCTACGATGTCAAAGCAAAAAGTTCGCTAACTTTTAAAATAGCGCCCCAACATGATGCAGTAACAATTAAACGGTAGATGAAGCTGGTTAGCGGCGAACTTCTCAACTAACCTAACGTTAAACTAGTCATTCTATTGTTATTAATCATCTTACTGCATAGGTTTGCTAAGGAGCAGGCGTGTTTTGCGATCTTCGAAATGATTTGAGTTTCACGAGCAGTGTATCAACAGCAAATTTTGCGTCAAACTTGGAAAACGTTTAAGGAGACATTAAATGATGACATAAGTTTATAGCAATTAGAGATTAGTGTTATGGATGGTTTAAGCGATTCAAAGGAAGACGGCAGTCAACTGATGTTGATCCACGTTCAGGGCTGCCCTCGACATCAACTAATGACGCTCATGTGACCCAAGTTAGAGAAACCATGCGTTCAAATCGTTGATTGGAAGTTCAAGAAATAGTAGATGAGTATAACATTTCAATGAGATCGTATCATAACATTTTGATCGAAAAACAGGAGATACATCGATTTTCTGCAAGGTTTGTCCCACAGCTGCTCACCAAGGATCAGATATAAAATCGCGTTGCGATCTGCCAGGAGCTTTTGGATCGCAGGAACGAGGACGAAAACTCCATGAAGAGAACCATGGTGATTAGACTTGGGCTTAGGGCTACGATGTCGAGAACGAGAAAAGCGCAGCAGATGGGTCGAACGTGAAAGTTATGCTGATGGGTTTTTTTTTTTTTTTTAGATTTGAGAGCGTTGTCCATCACGAATTATTACCAAAGGAACAAACAGTGAATCGGTGGTATTATCTTAAAGTGCTGAGTTGTTTGTGAGAAAATGTCAGGAAAAAAAAGACCTAGCTGTGGAAAAACAAATCCTGGTTCTTCTAGCACGACAACGCGCCCGTAAACGCATCGCTCCTGATTCGTGAATTTTAGCATAAAAATCGAGAAAACCGTTCTTCCCCAGTCTCCCTACTTGCTTGACTTAGCCCCAAAGGACTTCTTCCTGTTTCCAAAACTAAAATCCACGTTGAAAGATGAAGATTCGACAAGCTTGAAGATATCAAAGAAAATTCACAAGAAGACTAAACATGAGATCCCGAATAACTCCTATCAGGAATGCTTCAAGAAGTGTAAACTGCTTGAGGAGCGTTGTATCAACCAAGGAGGGGAGTACTTCGAAGGCGACAAGGCTGAATAAGTTGTAGGTAAGCCCGAAAAAGTTATTTAAAAAATTATGGGAACTTTTTGAACTTATCTCGTAAGTTATTAAAGAAATGGATATAATCTACAAATCAAATATGGATGATCTGGAATGGCTAGTAGATTTTGCATTCTTTCACGATGTTATAGAAAAGATGAATGAATTAAATTAGGAGCTGTAAGACCATCATAAACATTATTTATGTGGTTCAATTCTTTTATGGAAAATTGACGTTTAGACTGAAGAGATTTAGTTTTTTTTAGTTTTTAAACACTTTACTTCCTTCAAAGAGAACATTAAAGATTTCTAATACAAAACATACGAGCCCGGAGAACAACTAAAATCATCTATCGGCTGAGAGTAGAGGTATGACCAAAGATTCATGAACTTTGCTGAACTGAAACCAGGAAAAAGATGGATTTAAAATGCATTTTATTCTGCTGATGTTAAAGATAAAGCCCAGTAAGTTTATTCTGTCTTTAATCATCTTGATTATGCTATAGTGGAGATATAAATCATCACAATCCAAAATGATGCTGAGCTTAACAACTTTGCCTGTGGCGACTAGTCAGTTCAGAATTTGGACTATACAAACGAACTATTGACTGTTACACATTCCTCTCAGACCCTTGTATAGTAAGCGTCTCTTCCTTTTCCATCGCCCTAACTTTGGTAAAATAAGAATCAAATAGCCAAAATATTATATCTGTTTTAGTGAGGATTTACTCGCATCTAGATAACATATTCTGAAAATTGAAAAATGACACCTTAATAATTGTACAAGGGGCAGCAATAAGCCAACTACCGACTTGAACGTAGCTGCGTTATCTGATAGCTGGTGATCTTAATAAATCACAGCCGACGATTTCCGCACGTCCATTATAGACTCTGCCTTAAAATATGAGTGAAGAATGACCTTGGGCACGGGATGATTCCTGAATAACTTAGTGGTTAGAGCATCGGTGTGCTAAGCCAAAGGTCCCGGGTTCGATTCTCGTGTCCAGGTGTCATTTTTAAATTTTCAGAATTTGGTAAAATAATTAAACTACCTTCCATCTGTAGAGTGCTATACTTTTTTCTCCTTCCATCGACTAACCTATTATCTACCTCCCTTCACTTTTTTTTTAATCACAAATGCTTAGGTGTCAAGTTCATCAGACGCGCCCCGTAGATTGTACAGTCAATGTATACCACAGAATTGTTTAACTTAACCAGCTTCAAAATACTCTAATGAGGACTTCTTACCAGATACAAAGAAACAGTATTCAATTCAATTAGTTTTTTTAATTATTTAATGTATTTGTGCACGAATTAATGATTTAGGAGAACTATTCTTCTTTCCTTAAGCGAAACAGTTGTGTATCAGCTTGTTAAATAATTATATATAAACAGATTATTTGTAGGAAAACTACCAAATTAGAAGTGAGACGTACTTTCGATACTATTAATTGTAAACATATTTGATAAGAACTACAACTTGCAGCAAGCACCATGAAACTAACATGAAGTTAATCCCATAGAAAAAGTGTGCGTAGGGTTGACCCAATAACTCCGAGCCATGGCAAGCGCTGTGTAAGATGAAGACCTACCTGAAGGCTATGAAAGCATCTCCTTGCTCTCCACCCACTATGTGGACCCCTCCTTCAGGAATGGAGAGACCTCTGAAGTACTGGCGGATGTCTAGGGCGTTGGCCGACCATGGTAAATTCTGCAGTCTTATGATGACGCTCATCTTCACAAACCTAGAAACAAAAGATTGAACATATACTTAACTGTTGGAAAACTAAGCGGACATTTCAATCATGTTAAAACACTATGTACGTTTTTTTAAGTAATACATTTAAACATGAAATACATAATCACATTTTATGTCATGGATTTACTTCGTTCGAAACTCCATAGAAGTACAAAAAACAAGCATGGATATTCTGTGTGAATATTGGAACAATACGTTCAAAGCAAGGCTGCAGACAGGTTGCATTGAGGGCAAGGATAGGTAAAATAAACTCAACAATAGTATTCACTATTAACGTACAGAAAATTGGAGAGCCACCATCTAGTATTAGTTCTCGATAACAACTGTCGAGATTGAACTTTTATTTTTTGTGTCAGTTAGATACTCTAGTAGTATGATCAACCCTCCCAGAAGAACCGTAGAAAGAGGGAGCTACATACTATGGGCTCCTCAAGTCTGTCGGCGCCGTAGGCCGGTAAAGTAAAGCTGTGTGTTATTAGTGTAGGTATACAAATTAAAATATCTGTATTCTGTGACACACTTAAATGGATTCTTCCTGGCATCAAGTAGAATCAAAAGTATTATATATTTTTCTACCACACAAGCGTTTATGACTAATTAGCCAACAGTGCAAAACGGTAACGAGAATGTAGAATTAGCCATAGGGTGAATCATTCACTATTAATTGAGTAATTTTTATATCATTGGATATACACTAGAACTGTGTCGAATACTAGAAATATCTATAATTTTGACTGCCAAAAAAACCACCCCCATATATTGTGGATGGAGTATTATTGGAGGGGGAAATGGGAAAGAGCAGCCACTAATATTATCATCCATGGGCGCAATTATACCTTGGTATAACACTGTGTACCAGTTCCTGTTATTAATTTAACTGCAAGGGCGGGTTTAAAATGGGTTGGAAGGGGATGCGGATTAAATACAGCATCTGTGCAGTTTTTATGACAAAAACATTTTTATAAATTTTGTTTCAGTAGATAAGTTTAGTTTAATGTTCTGCATTTACTAATCTCATCAGTTCTTGAACATGTCATGTACATAGTAACAGTTACTCTGCCACTACGCTTAAGATATATACTCAACTTTTACTATCTGTGGTTATCCACAGATTATACTCAAGATATTGTGTACAATCGTATATTCCGTGTGAACAGTATTGAGGTAAAATTTGTATGCTATCGATGTGACGAAAATATTGTAAAATTTCTAGCACAACTTTTTGTACAAGAAGTGCATATGTGTAATATATATGTGGTAGTGTGAGTTTATTATATACATAAACACACACTCATGATACGACACGACACGACACGACACGATAAGAGTCAGACAAAGTAAAATGTAAGAACTTTATTGTCTTAGATGTTTCAATTTGTCAAACGAAGGTGTCACAATATAGTTTGGCCAGTAGCGTCGCGCCAGGGAAAGCAAGACAAGCACTGCTTGCCTTTGATTGAAGATATGTAATTATTTTATTTTATATTTTCAAAATATTTTCCTGGTAATCATTTAAATGTAATTCAAGCATCAGTGGGTTTGAAAAAAAATCCTGTACATGGCAGTGACCGTAACATTCATGCAAGCCGTGCACCAGTCCATCTAATGGTGGTTGAAAGTCGGTATTTGCCAGACTTTCTTCCCATTGCTCTAGCTAATGTAGTTTTTATTTGTGACGTCATAGATTTCGGAGGGGTGAGAAGGGGAAGAGTTGCAGATGTCATGTAAAAATGCAAGCAGCCGAGCTACGACTTCTCTTGCCGAAAGGCGACGACTAGAACCGAAGTCACTACTCCTCTCTTCCCCTTTCAAAATATTGAGGGATGGTATGGAATGAAAGGGAAAATTAATATTGACAAGGTACTGACCCCGTGCCACACATCTTTAAGCCCGGTACACACTACACAACTTCTTGTACATAAAGTTGTACAAGAAGTTGCAGCTGAAGATGGCGTCGTGTGAACACCAAAACTGGTACAAGATCTGCTACTTTGTACAACTATTGTATACAATTTAAGGAAATGGAACGCGTTCTATATCAGCTATTTTTCTTGTACAGCTTTTGAGTTGTAAACATGAAAACTTCGTCTGCTAGCTAGACAGTTGGTTAAAAAAAAGTGATTGTAAGAAAAACATCAAACCGCTTGAAACAAACAAATAATTATAACTGAAGGAAGTTAAACAAACCCCAAATATAAAGAATTTCAACTGTTTTAAGAACATATTAAAAAGTTGAAAAAAATTATTTTCATAATAACTATTAGGGCTAGGATTTTGATGAGTTTGCATTTTTTTTGGCAAACCTGGAACGTTGTTCAAGTACCTATATACAAATGTGTTTCATAAGAAACTTCGCTGATTTAAGTAGCTTTGATAAGGCATTTTTGTGTGCATTTTTCCGTGTTTTTACGCGAATAAGTCATTTTTTGTTATTTTATAGTCATTTACCCATGGTTAGAACATCTCTGCACACATCATAACAAATGGTGGTCCCAAGACGGCGGTTAGACTACTTCCACCCCCCCCCCCCCCCGTCTCTTCCTTCAAGCCGGTGATAGCTGGATAGCTCTTCCCCCTCCCGCTAGCATAGTGGCGTAAATGAACTCGTCTAACTAGTCTGAGCAAGTTTTGCAAATAACGGTGGCTCATTGTCTCTCGACATTTTTCGGAAGCTGCACGTGTTGTTTATGTGAATTTTCAACATTCAACATGCCTAAAGTGAAAGAAAGTGCCTCACATAAATTAAAACTTTTCATTACTGAATATGGCGAAAAAGTATTCTCTACCGATTGACAGATACTATATTGCAAAATATGTGACGGTGAGAGTTGCCGCAGAAAATAAATTTACTCTGCAGCAGATGTCAAGAAGAAACATAAACGTCTCAGCGATTCAGGAGAGAAAAACTACAGCAAATCCTGGCCAACAGTGAGTCTTAAAAACATTCTGCTGATATTCCCTTGAGCAAAGTTAACAATCCGAGATTGCGTGGCTTTTTAGAAAAGCACACTGGGAAGTCTTTGTTGGACTCCCCCCCACTAAGAAAAAATTATGTCAGCCGTTGCTATTAAAATACCATGAAGAAGATACTAGAAAAAGTAGCAGAAAAGAAAATATGGGTATCTATGGATGAGGCAACTGACTCTTTAGGACAATATGTAGCTAGCGTATTGGTAGGTACGATGGAAGAAGATGGCCCTGCGAACATTTTCTCATCAATTGTGAACATTTAGAAAAAGTGAATTTTTCTAAAATAAGCAAACTCTTTGATAGGTCCTTGAGCTTAATATGGCCCGATGGCATCCAACACGAAAATATCCTGCTCTGAAAGCGCTGTTCTAAAAAATGGTGCACCTAACATGTCTAGCAGATGCCTGTCACAAAGTAGCTGAAGAGATACGAGGGCAATTCATCGAAGTTGACCAGCCGATTAGGTGCGTGAAGAAAGTTTTTCTGAAGGCACCATCTCAAGTAGCATGCAACTATTACTATGAGAACTTCCAAGTTGTGAAAAATATCATCGACTCATTTGACAGCAATGAAGCAACTTCAATTAAAGTTGCGCAGGAACTTCTTTCTTATCCTACCTAAAGTCAAACTTTGGATTTCTTCCTAGCGTCATTACTTCATTGGAGAAGTCAGCAGTGCCTATGCTCCTGTGGTGTCAGTAGAAGTGGAAAGGAGATTCTTTATGTTTAAAGCATTGCTAGCAGATAATAGAAAACCATTCTCTTTCGAAAATCTGCACATGATTTTTGTTGTGCATTGCAATTCTGGACTGTTGAAATAAAAACTTAAGTTTGCCATGTCAAATAAAATTGTCAAAAAATTTAAGTTGAATTTTTATGTCTTTTCCTTGTTTTATTTTATATGGAATATTTTTTATTGACAAAATAAAAACTTTAAGTTTGGCACAGAAACGGAACATTAAATTACTTTTTAAGGTTTCGTTTTGGTTTACTTGTTTTAGTAAGGGAAAAAAAGTATTTTTTTGTAATTTTTTTAGTTTAAAAGAGCATATTTTACATTTTTTGGGTCATAAATGCATTTTTATAGGGCATTTTATACAAATTTTTAGGTCATCAAAATCCTAGCCCTAATAATTAGGAATGATTAAGAAATAATTTACATTAAATATCAATATTTTCCAAATCATTCAATCATTATTTTTCCATAAGCAGAGCAAAAACGCCAAGGTTTTTTTTTTTCCAAATATTGTATGCAATAAAAAATGCCATGTGAACAGTCAATGACTAGAATTTGTATGTAGTCCATGTGACCAATATATTGTACAATTTCTTGCACAACTTTATATACAAGAAGTTGTGTCGTGTGTAGCGGGCTTTAGAGTTTTGTGGAGTTTATTGTAGCAGGTGCTTTTGTTTTGATGTGTGTATCAGTGAAAGCTAAAAAACGAAAGTTTATAAGTATATGTATATAATAAGTTATAACACAATAATGTAAATAGCAAAACAGAAGGACGCCCAAAGCCACAACTATCATAAAACAAACCACCTCCAAATAGCTACTTTAAGCACAGATTTTTTTTAAAAATCCGGGACCTCCTCTTTTAAGTTTGGGGGCACCCTTTCCAAACTTTTGGTCACGAGACGCTACTGTTTACAATGGAACTATGAAAGTATTCTGAGACATGATAGTTCTATCAATATTAAAATTATTTAAAATACTGTCAAGAAAGCAGACGTGCAAATTTTAAAAATAAAACTATTTTCTAAGCGTCTATACTTGCTTCTAAAGAATAACATCTTCACGGAAAACAAAGATTACTAAATAAGAAAAATTGCAGCTCGGTATTGAATATCTTGCAAATAATGCAGACCGCTCACTAATCGGGGGACATTGTTTGTTTTTCAGGTACGTTTAGAATTAACATTTTGACAACTCTGCATCTATGGAGGACGTCAAAAATACAATAAATTAGCCTCATAGGTGGACACGCGGACTAGGGAGGTTCGAATCCCAGCCAGGAGGCCTGAGTTGGTTTCTACTACGGTTTCCCAATCTCTTTCACGTAAATGCGGGCAAACCTCTTCTAAGTTATACATTTCTCGTCCATACCTCTTTAGTGTAAATATGTAGATATTCCCGAGGGGAATTTAGATGCGAAGCATGTAAAATAAAGATAAATAATAATGCTCGCAAATTAGTTCGAAAAATGAAGGCAACATCCAAAATATATTTCTACCCGAGCTCTTTTTGAGTTTTGTTAAACATATGGAATCGTATTGTAACTTTATAAAACTATATCCAGTTAAGTCATTAGCGCGCCTGCCTACTTAATTAAGGATCCAAGGTTCCATTTCCAGCATGTCTGAAAAGTGTATCACTGCTGAAATTGAGGTGTTTTTTTTCACGGCGATGAACAACTCCATCCAGTTTAATTTTAGATTGATGTATTGAGACTATCCGGCAACTCAATTTAAGTTGGCACCTATATTCTAGATGGTTATTCTAAAACCCAATTTGTATGGTCAGTCCATGGACTGTATAAACACTAGCACCTCTGAAACGTAGAGACAAACCTTATTTCATAAAACGCATCCGTTATTGCGGTGACAAATGCAGCACAAATTCGTTATTGTCTTCGGTGGTTATTCTAGATAGTCTATTATACAGGTTGATCCAAAAGTCGTGCAACCCTGTTTTTTCAAGGATATTTTTCACAGAAGAACATGGAAAATGAACATGTTGTTTATATGCATGGCAACACTGTAATGTTGGACGGCTGTTGTGCAGGCCATGTAACTTTGAAACATACACTAGGTCTAGCCAGTTGAGTTACAGCATTTAAAGTGTAGGATGAGTTTTTCACGAGGAGATTAAGTATTTATTTTGGAACATTATTTTAAGGCCAATTCGTACATGGAATGCCAACAATCATTTGTGCGTTGTTTTCCAGAATACGCTTGTCGAATAAATCAACAATATGCCAAATCGTACACCGTTTACGTGAAACAGGCAGCGTGAGTGGCAAGAAGCGTTCTGGACGGCCTTCAGGTCTGAGTGATCAAAATTTGAATGAGGTTAGACAGTGCTTAGAACGGTCGCCCAGGAAGTCCCTTAGAAGATTATCACAGCAGACTGGATTGAGCTATGCAACAACGCATAGGTTTACGAGGTGGCTGAAACTTGTGCCTTACAAAATTCACACAATTCAAGAACTCAAGGAACCAGACAAAGGGAAACGATTGCGATACTGTGCATGGTTCCGATAACTTGTGAGGGGCGGTGTCGGCATCTTGGACAACATTTTCTTTACATATGAGGCATGGTTTCATCTAAATGATTATGTAAACAGTCAGAACAGAAGGTTTTGGAGCTCTGAAAGTCCACACGTTTTCCATGAGGTGCCTCTACACAGTCAGAAGATTGGCGCGTGGTGTGCATTTTCACGTCGCAGGCTGGTCGGTCCGCTTTTATTTAGAGAAAAGTTTAATGCTAAACGTTACCAGGAATTTGTTATGCAGTTTATTGCATTACTGGAGGGAACAGAACGTGATTGCTGGTTTCAACTAGGCGGAGCCACTACACACACAGCCAATTCCACCATGACAATGCTGGCAGAGTTTTTTGGTGATCGTGTGATTTTTAAGGGTTTGTGGCCACCTCGTTCCACAGATCTAACGCCACTTGATTTTTTTCGTGGGATACTTAAAACAGACAGTGTATGTAAACAACGCTCAAAACTTGGCTGAACTGAAAAACCAACATTGAGGGGTGCATTGCAACCATATCCCAGGCAATGATTAGTCGTGTGTCTAGAAATATGATTAAAGGAGTGAATTTGTGTTACAGAGGAGGAGGATCACACTTTCAACACCTTCTGTGATTTCCTTATGGTATATTGTTTCGTTTAAATTAAATGTATATATTATATGGCACAAAATATAAGTTTTTTTTCTTTGGGTTGTGTGACTTTTGGATCACACTGTATTTCCCTCAAATACATGCACAGTAAGAATTAATAGCCAGAGCTATTATTTATGGTTATTAGTGGGAATTACTCCATCTAGATATCATATTCTGAAAACTGAAAAATGACACCTGGACACGGGACCGACCGGGTTCGATTCCCGTGTCCAGGTGTCATTTTTCAATTTTCAGAATATGACATGCACAGTAGTTTAGTTTTTCACGGTAGGCCTATTACTTTTTTAAAGCACCGCGTCTTACTACCCGTGTGGGATATACGCCTATATACTAATTACTATTATGTGTTAAGGATTAGGAAGGTTGAATTTGGAGGACGTGTACCTGCATTCGCATGGATGGCGAGTGGAAAACAATGTATGAAATAACTTAGTACACCCGACCGGGATTCGAACCCCGATCTCCCCATCATAGGCAGTCTAGTCTATTACGAGAGTGCCGGCTTTGACCATTTGGCCATCGAAACGGGTGATACTAGGTCGTAATCTAATGTCCGATTCAAATAGGAAGGGACCCTTTTGAGAGTTATAAAAGTTACCAAAACCATATTCATAAAATTATAATTTATGTGATATGTAACTGTCCCTTTTAGCGTATAATCCAAACTAGTAGTAAGACGCGGTGCTAAAAAAAAGTTCCTTTTTAAAGAAAACTATCAATACCTATAAAATATTACTACTACTACTACTACTACTACTACTACTACTAATACAGTGAAATGTTAACAATTTTTTTTAGCACCACATCTTACTAGCCGTTCGGGTTATACGCTTATGTGATTATGAAGGTCGTATTAAGAGTAAGTGTACCCGCATTTGCGTGGAGTGGAAAATCATTTTGGAAAAACTACTCTCACTACAGCCAACCGAGATTTGAACCTCGATACCCCCGTCATCGGCAGTAGGTCTATAGGCTACTGAGAGAGTAGCGCCTTAGACCATGCAGCCACCGAAGCGAGTGTTATCAATGTTGATCGCAAACAAAGGGTGTATTTTCTAAAAGTTAGTTCCTACCAAAATCGTACTATAACCGTGCACCATATACTGTAAGAGGAGGTATGGGGGAGTAGAGAGGTAAGGGAGGTACATCGTTGAAGCGATTTTAGGGACAGAGATTTTGTGTTCGAGCTGGCGCACACGCACAAAGTGTATCCTTAAGATGGGGTGCTAGTGAGCGTGAGTTTAGGGCAGTATTTTCGAAGTTTTTATAGCATAAACATTTATTTGGCCAAAATAAATCAAATATTTCTTCTATAGAATCATAGAGTTTAGTTTTCCGCACATGCTAATCTCAACAGTTCTTTAATATCTGTCAAGGGTGTCCTGGAATTTAGTGACAACTTTTACTCTGCATATAAAAAGTTTGTCACCAAATGCCGCTATGCTCATGAGAGATATTGAAGAACTCTTGAGATTAGCATGTGCAGAAAGCTAAACTCTATGTTTCTATAGAAGAAATATTCGATTTATTTTGGTCAAAAAATGTTTATGCTATAAAAACTGCAAAATTAATGCACTAAACTGGTGCTCACTAGCACCCCACCTTAACACGAACAAGGAAATATACCGCTCTTGTCGAATGTACCAAGTGCTTTAATAGCAGTTAAACAAAGCAAATTATCTATAATGATCAGTGATAAAATTGCATTACGGTTTTGTGGCTTATTTAAATAAATGCCAATTATTGGGTGATTGGGGGTGGAGGTAAGGGGGGGGGGGTGACTTCCCTTCCCTGTTCACTACAGTATTCAACATTGCAAACAAAAATAATATAATTATAACAGCAAGTTTGAATAAATTGTCAACAATGATTGACCAAGTGAGTTCCTGGCTCAAGAGTCAGAGGTCCAGAGCTCGATCCCCCAACATTTCCAGATTTTTCTGTGAAGTTGTGGGTCTGGAACGGGGTAAACAGCCTCGTGAGGACAAAATGAGTATCTACTTGAATACGTAGCGGCTACGGCCTGGAAAACAGAGCTTAACGTCCGGGGGGTTCGTTGTGTTGACCAAATGTAGGGATAGTAAAAAGTTATAGATACTTTATTAATATCGATATTTTCCTTTCGATACTAGTACTTTTTACTGATATTAGTACTCACATTCCGGTATCGAAAGAAACAGTTTTTTTGTGATGTTCACTCATATTAGGATTAAATATTTACTAGAGTGGACTGTGGAGGAAGAACACATAGCACTATTTCTAAACTCACTCATTTTCTGCATGACAAGCAAGAAGCAACTCTAGCATTTAGTTCATCATAATTAACAGCTGTTCTTTTATCTTTATTTATCAATACAGTCTGATGCCTAACCAGCCGACCAGTCTTACTACCCCTTCCTTTATCAATGAGCAAGGTCATCACAAACTAAACAAAAGAAGCTTTTATAGAGCTCAATAAACTCACTCAACTCAAAGGTGCCCCAAGCAAATGGAGCAGTACAGGGCGTCCTTTCTTCTAGTGTTCATCATTAGCTAATAATCAATCTATCTTTATAGAGCATATAAACGACAAATGACGTTAGAAATGGCGTTTCCCAGAAGTAAATAATGGAAGTTTTTTTTAATGAAGTATAATGAAACAGCATATTTAAAATTTTGTTTTTAAATATTAAAAACCATTATAATTTTCAGTGTTTAAATAAATATGAAAATACAACTACGATGCAAAAGTTGAAATTATTATTAGTAGATAAAAAAAATCCAGATTAAAATTTCGGTAACGATACTTACTGCTATCGATACTTTTCTTTCGATACTTTTAATGTGTACAGTATCGATACTTATCTTTCGATACTAGTACGGTATCGATATTTTTCTTCCGATACTTTTAATGTGTACAGTATCGATACTTATCTTTCGATACTAGTACGATATCGATATTTTTTTCCGATACTTTTAATATGTACAGTATCGATACTTATCTTTCGATACCACATGACAGGCTATATCATATCTGAATAAGTTGGCACTATCTTCACCAGCAAACGGCGGGCGCCCGGTCGGTGTAACTATATTGTAGGTTGACGCCATGGAGTTTTTTGTATTGACCAATTTAGAACAAGTATGCAATCACGTTCTGAATTAACATTAAAAACTTTTTAGTAAATATCTTCTATGTTCACTTTTGCCCTCCGAACACAGCTTCAACAAGGGATTACGCACAGCTAGAGATGTAGTCTACTCACAAGCCTCACTAATAAGAAATGTTGTGGTCACCATGTGAAGAAAATTAAATTCTATGTTTTTACTGGAGCAATATTTTATTTATTTTGGCGAAAAAAAGTTTTCCAATAAAAGCTGGGAAAACACTGACCTTTTCTCGCGTCCCCTTCCGTCCCATCTTTACTGCTATCAATAATAGCAACCCTACAATATTTGTTAATATTCTCCAAAGGTTCAATGAGAAAGTGTGTGTATATATATAATTATATATATTATATAGTATGTATATGTATATAAGCACGTCTTACTACGCGTTTGGGTTATACGCTTGTGTACTAATCACGCTGATTAACGTTATATTTAGAGTAAGTGTGCCTGCATTTGCGCAGAGGTAGAGTGGAAAACCATTTTCCACCCTCAGTACAACCGACCAAGATTCGAACCTCGATCTCCCCGTCATCGGCAGTCTAGTCTACTGCGAGAGTAGCGCGTTAGACCATACGGCCACGAAAGCGGGTTCAAGGAGAGTATAATGTCGGCCAATATTTATTTAGTCCACTTTTAATAGGAAGAGCCTTTTAGAAAATATAGGCCTACCTAAACATGATTTTCTTGGCCAACACTGATAACATTTTACCGTATTATTTTTATATTATTCAGGCCTTAAAATAACACTATCAAAAGTGAAAGCTACAGACCTCAAGATTTGACGTATGAAAAAGTGAAAGTAGCTTTAGTAGACCCTATTGTTTCTAGCTGTCTGTTAAGGTCCTTCCTATTAAATATGAACTTTAACTATGCCAAAGGTCTTTGAAAAGAGGAATATTCGGGTGAGAAAATTCTATCAAGTTGGAGACTTGTGAAACTAAAATGATTTGATTTAAAAATGAAAATCACCACGTTTTACTAACTGTTCAGGTTGTACGCATGGATGATAATTACTCTAATGGGGTAAGGACGAGGAAGGAAGCATTTTAGACTAATCTACCCGCATTTGCATGGAAGGAGAGTGGGAAATCATTCAGGAAAAATACACCCTCAGTAGACCCGATCGTGATTCGAATCCCGATCTCTCCGTTATCAGCAGGCCAGTTTGACCATTCGGGAACTGAAGCAGGTAATATTAATATTAATATTAATATTAGCACCGCGTCTTACTACCCGTTCGGGTTATACGCTTAAGTACTAATTACGCTAATGGATTAGGAATTGGGAGGGTTGAATTTAGAGGAAGTGAACTCGCATTTGCGTGGCGGGAGAGTGGAAAACCATTTAGGAAAAACACCCCAGTTCACCCGACCGAGATTCGAACCTCGATCTCCCCGTCCTCGGCGGTCGAGCTCAACACGACTAACGCGTTAGCCAACTACGCCACCGAGGCGGGTAAGCAGGTAATACATATATAAAAAAGTCTAATAATCAAATTATTTCTAAAATGGAGTGTAATATGACTATTTTCTTGAATATATATACAATTTGCTGCCAGTGCCACAAAAATAAAAATGATTATATAAATCAACGGTTTAACCCGCTACGGTGCCCACATAGTATGGAATATGGCGCCACTCACGCAGTAGAATAGACTGCCGATAACGGGGAGACCGGTGTTCGAATCTCGGTGGTGTGAACTGAGTTTTTTTTTTCAAAATTGTTTCCCACTCTCCCTCCATTCAAATGGTAGTACACTTCATCTTAATATAACGTTCCTAATCCTTAAAACCATTAGCGTTATTAGTACACAAGCGTATCCGAACGGGTAGTAAGACGCGGTGCTGGAAAAATCAAATCAAAATAAAGGTATACATACATCCTAAGTCCTAGAATGTATCTGCCGGTGTGAAGTTTCCTTAACAGCGGTAAAGTATGTGTATGAGTATGTGACATACAGTGAGTGATCAGTTAGGGACCGTCCTTAAATTACGTAAGGGTTTTTAGGGGGATCTTGAGGGGGTGCAGGGTCAGAATCCATCTTACTCAAGGTTATTTTTTTATCGATGTTTATGGTGGGACAAAATATTAAAACAAATTAAAGTATTCTAAAATTTTATGTTACTCGCATTATATTATTATTATTATTAATATAAAAACAATCTAATTACATTGAATCGTAAAAAAAATACTTTGGGGTCAAAATAACGAAATAAAAGCCTTACATAATTTAAGGACGGCCCTTACCACAGAGTTTTATTAATAAAAAATATGTAGTGATACTAGCAGGTCTGATAAAAAAAAATTAACACGGATTATGGTGTGACGTCATGAACTTTCTTTCCCTCTGTCACGGCTTTTAGTTCACCACTAAAGATTTAGGCTATCATTATTATTATCATTGTGACTAATAACCGTTCGGGTTGTACGCACTTAAGCTAATATGTAATGGTAGAGTGATTGTGAGATGAAATGGAGGACCTACAGTTTAACGTGGGATCCGAACCACGATGGAGGCCTAAAATTCCACACATTCAAAAGTTGTGATTAATACACATCTTGTCAGAGGTGAAGGAAGGGTTTGGCAATCAGATAAATCTGTGCCGGGACCGAGGATTGAACCCCGGACCCCCAGCAAACTTTACCCCTAGACCACCAGGTCAACTATATTTAGGTTACTAAACTGTGGAACGGCCGTTTATACTTGACAAGCTTGCAATATGTTTTTATGAAACTCTAGACCAGGGGTCTTCAACCCTTTAGGGTAATACGTACTTATTTTAGTATTTAATTACCGGCGTGTAAAATATAATATGTTTTTGTAATTTTTTTTCTCTTGAAATAATTTTATGTCTTTCATGAGCCGGCAGGCCGCAAGTGGCCCACGGGCCACAGGTTAGGATCTTGAAGAAGGCCTACGTTGGTTAGGCCAGGGCCCCGAAAGGGATGTGCAATTTTAAATATTTTTTTTAGCCCCGAGTCATACTATCCGTTCGGGTTATACGCTTATTTACTAAATACGCTAATGGTTTTAGGGATTAGGAAGGTTAATTTATAGAAAGTGTACCCGCATTTGCGTGGACGAAGAATGGAAATCCTTTATGGAAAAACCACCCTCAGTACACCCGACCGTGATTCGAACATCGATCTCCCCGTCATCGGCAGTCTAGTCTACTGAGAGAGTAGCGCGATAGACCATGCGGACATCGAAGCGGGTCAACTGTCGAAAGTTTGTAAACACTGCTCTAGTGTGAATGATGATGTGTTGTGGAGCAATGTGGTGACATTGGTAGTTTTACTTCCATAACGTTCTTGCTTTACCTAATTAACTTGCACAATCGCCTAACAATATTTTCATTGGCTGATAGGAATAAACTTTGACTGTAAAATATGTACAAGAACAATTTTCATAGTTTACACGTCGAGTCGTGTGATCTGCAGCTATAACTTCTTATATTAGATAACATTTTACTAATAATATAAATAAATAATAGCAATCTTGACCGCAAAAAGATGTGTTTGTTAGTATTTTCTAAAAGTTTCTTTATACCAGGATCATACAATAACTATATTATCCTATATATGGTAGGAGAGGTGATTCTTTATTACGAACCTTGGCTGAAAGTCACTAATGTCAATCTACTCACAAATAATTATTTGCTTGGTAGTAGGCCTATTATATTGAAAATATAAAGTGTTATCAAACGAGTCTAATAATACTTCCCTAAGCATTTCTGTAGAAATTGCGTTTTAGTAACTCAATTACAGGACAAAATGTATTAATAAAACTATAATGTTTTTTGTTTTGAGGTTGTGGCAATAAGATATATATAGTACATGAAATAATAAATTAAAAAGTATTACTTATATCTTCTTACAACCGGCCACTTAGCTAGACTCTCGTCACACACGTCGAGAAGATTACTATTTATAAATATTTAAACAGGCGTGTTTTTGCCAAGCGAAGAGGAGAAACAGTGGTTTTCTTGTCCTGTGAACCTTTTTATATTAAACAGACGTCGTTATCATTTAAGTGGATAGTAAACGGACGTCTTATATTTAATAATAGAAACGGGTTTCCTGAGCCGAAACCTTTTTATCGTTATCATTTTAGTGGAGGAGAATTAGTAGTTTTCCTGAGCTAGGAACCTTTTTATCCTAAAAAGACGTCTTTATCATTTTAGTGGACAGTAGAAACGGTGGTTTCCCTGAGCCGGAAACAGTTTTATCGTTAACATTTTAGTGGCGAGGAGAAACAATGTTTTTCAATTTTATTGAGTTGTATGGAGGTAATTGTGTTTAGTTGTAAGTTAGATTGTATAGATGGTGTAACTAAAAATAGAAGAAACTTTCAGCTGTTGCAGTAACGAGTGCTAGTCTGAAAGTGAACTGCCACATATACCACTATACAATCAGGTGATATGTATACCTCAGCTCATTTAAATGTATTCGAAGACTCGCTACAGTTCACTTTCCACAGGCACAGATGTGATCGATTCTTCAATGAAACGTGTTATAAATGATTTTATTCCTCTTTCCTTAGTCATATGTGTGACATCGTAACAGAGACAGTGATTATGTCAGTACAAAGCGTCTGAAATGGATCACCATGGTGGATGTGTCGCAACGGCCGGCTCCACGAGTTGACTGCAGAATAATTATCGATAGTTCCATGGAACTGGAATATAACTATTTAGTACCAGTTCGGGTTGTAAATACGAGATATTAACGCGTCACTACCCGTTAGGGTTTTTCACATATGATATACTAATTTTGCTTATGTGTTAGGGTGAGGAAGGCTTGATTTAGACAAGGAGTACTTATAAAACAGTACCCCCAACCGGGATTCCAGCCCCAATCTCCCGTCATCAGCAGTCCAGTGAGATGACGCCTTAGACCATGCGGCCACAGAGGCTGGTAGCATATTTATTAATTACGCTAATGGGGCAGGGACTATAAAGGCAGAATTGAAGAAATGTAGCCATATTTTCATGTGGAAACTATTTTAGGGATAGCAATGTGGCTTCAAAACGTTTATTATAAAATTCCCATACTTTTCCAGACACTTGAAAAATCCCCCTCTGAACCTTTTTACAGTTTTGTTTGGTGACTGTAATTTTTCTGTTTATCTTATTGATCATACTCAGTATTTAATGTTTAAGGTATTATTTTTGGCACTGTGTTAATTTGTTTTAAAACAAATCTTGTAGAATAGTCTTATGCTAGGAGCATGCTAATTCTAGACAACGTATTTTATTAACACCGAGAAACAAAATCTCTTCACTTTTGTTTAAATTTTTAGGTGCAAAATTAGTTAAATATTTAAATTCCCTGACTTTGCGTTAATTTTGATTAAATTTCCAGACCTTTCCCTGTCTGTAGCCACCATTAATATCGAGCAACCTTTGTACACCCAGCCGGGATTTGAGCCCCGACCTCTTCGTCATCGGCAGAACAAACTAAATGAGCTTGACAATTAGATCACGTGCGGGTATTGCTATCTTGGCGGAACAGTAATCTCGGGGTGCACTGGATTTTGTTTATTTCATTAGTGATCTTCCATATTTTCGCTTGGAAAGTGATAGCGAATTTCAATTTATTTTCCCATCTAATTATTCAGTCATTTATAAAAAAAATTAATTGTTTAAAGGTAAAGTAGCTCCACGACTTATTTGGTGCTGACTGACTTCTTACACTCAATATTTAGATATATACCTAAATTTTGACTGTTAGAAGTTACAGCTGTTAAACACATGTTTTTGAAGATCATATGGTTCAGCGTAGGGATACATAATTTGGTATGGTAACTTTTCAAAACCGTCAGCTGTGAACTGTCAGTCAGCACCAAAGAAGTCATGGGGCTACTGTATATGGCACCTGTTATTTGATTTGGACTCTTATATCCCCTTGACTGTATAAGAACGCACACGCACGCGCGCGTTTATCCCCTTTTGATGCAGCAAATAGCTAACAGGGGTTCCCAAAGTGTGCGTCGCGACGCCTTGGGGCGTCACGGTTATAAGGAAAAACTAAATCTTAGAATGTATAGTGAAATGCAACATGCAAATTTTCAATACGTGTTCTCGTACATGTTTTAAAGAATGGAATATATCATACAAGAAAACACATGTATACTCTAATTCCTTCTTATTCAGGACAGTAATTTTGTATTTTTTAAATTTAAAAGAATATAAGCAAGAAATATAAATGACAATTTACTTTTAAAAAAAACTGTCACTAGATATTTTTTTTTTTAATATTGGGTATAGGAGCGTCGTGCGGAAAATCTGACATGGCGCGGTCTCAAAAATTTTGGGAACCGCTGAGCTAACCAATACATAAAAATTAGTACTGATAAAATAGCGATTCACATCGATGGGCACGCGAGCTAGGGAGTCAACCTCTAAGTTCTGGTTTCCTCATGACAGGGAGGTAAGGGCTCCAATTCTAGCCAGGTGTAATGAGTTTTCACCCAGTTGTTTTCCACTCTTTCTTCAATAATGTCTACTTCCCTCACTCACTACTCGGTCACTGTTAATATATATATATATATAAGTAGTGACACCAGGTGCACCTATATATATATATGTATACATTGTAAAATAGTATTAATGTTACCCGCTTCGGCGGCCGCGTGGTCTAACGGGCTACTCTCGCAGTAGACTAGACCGCCGATGACGGGGAGATCGAGGTTCGAATCTCTGTCGGGTGTGTACGGAGGGTTTTTTCCAGAATGGTTTTCCACTCTTCCTCCACGCCAATGTGGGTACATTTCCTATAAATATAACCTTGCTAATCCATAAACTCATTAGCGTAATTAGTGCATACGCGTATAACACGAACGGGTAATAAGATGCGGTACTAAATATAGATAAATAAATAGTATTAATGTTAACGGATAAAAAAGAAAAAGTATTTTTTTAAAGATCTTTTCTCCCGTGTTCTTAATGCAGCTTGCCAGGTATTAATAACAAAATAGACCTAGCCACCAGTTGTAATAATATGCAACCGTGAATAAAGAGACCAGCTGGACTATTGTATAAGTTTAGTCCGGTCTAGTGGGATGAAAAAGATGTTTGTAAAACTCCAACTCAATTTCTTTCCTGAAGTTTAGTGTTTATCTTGGACAAGCTAGGACAATATGCTGACGTCGATGCGTCATGAATGGTTGAGTGCTGCAAGTGACTTTTGTTTTTTGTGCTTACATTTTTATCGCACTAATAAAATACAAACATTTAAATTCCTTTTATTACTTAAGGAAACATCTCAATAATATTGTATGTGTCATCATAACTATATCACATATTAGGTTAGTATATTGTTAACCAGTTATTATTATACCTCATCATAAAAAAAATTGACGCGCCCCCCTCCCCTTTACAAAATCCTGCGTATGACCCTGTACTTTTATTATTTTTATGATAAAATAATTTTGACAACAATAAATAAAATATTGCTTCAGTATATAAGCCTAGTTTAATTTTATAAAAAATGTAATCTCAACCGTTCTTGTTTGTTAGTCATTGACATTGCGGAATTTGACCAAGACATTTTCATTTAAAAAAAGTTACTGCTCAAATGTTCTTTTGCTCATTAAAGATATTTAAAGAAATTGAAATTACAAAATGTAGGAAAATAAATTGAACGTATCTACTCAAGCAATATTTTATTTGTTCTATCCAAAGTGTTTTTGTCATAAATACTCTTAAGACTATTGATCTGAACTGCATCGCCTTCCATCACTGCGTAATGATGTTTATTTGGTTTACCGTGAAAAATAACAGACTGCTAACAGGCTACATCATAGTAGACTCGAGGAAGCTAACAGGTAACAAACATACTGCTAACAGGCTACACCATAGTGTACTCTAGAAAGGTAACAGTCTACATCATAGTGTACTCTAGAAAGGTAACAGTCTACATCATAGTAGACTCGAGGAAGCTAACAGGTAACATACTGCTAACAGGCTACACCATAGTGTACTCTAGAAAGGTAACAGTCTACATCATAGTGTACTCTAGAAAGGTAACAGTCTACATCATAGTAGACTCGAGGAAGTTAACAGGCTGCTAACAGGCTACTTGCTACCTTTCAAGGTAAGCTGGGGTACACCCATTCTGATAATAAAACTGAGTATTTAGGCTGATTGGACCAAATTCTGCAACAGAGCTCAGGTGATGGGAGTGCGTTGCATTTCAGTACGTCCATTCATACTCCCATCAGGTACTCTATTCCACAATCTTACTATCCGTGAGGTCTATCCGCATATTTACAGTATTATGGAGTAAGGTATAATTTTAGAATAAATGTAGCCACGTTTGAATGGACAGGGGGAATCAATTTAGGAAAAAACACCATCGTACACTTGGCTGGGATCCGAACCCTATCACCTCGTTATCAAAAGTATATATTGCATTATAACCTAATTGTGTATGTTTATTAAAGTTTTCTAATATTTTTCCAGCACTAAGTATTACAAACCGTTCAGGTTGTATGCCTATCAGCTTATGTACCAATTACACTGTGTTGGGTATTAGGTAGGTTGAATTTAGAGGAAATGTACCTGCATGTGCGTCGAGGACAAGTGGAAAACCATTTAGTAAAAACCACCCTCAGTACACCCGATTGGGATCGAACCCCGATCTCTCCATCTTGGGAAGTCTAGTCTATTGCATGAGTAGCGCTTTTGATCATGCGGACAACAAAGCGAGGTTTCTTACTAAAGTCTATCCCAAAAAGCAATGTTAAAACACTTCATACAACGATTCAAATATCGTTATCAGAGTTACAACTTATTTACCCAGAGGGCATAACAGTACTCCAACATGATTGTTAAATCCTTAAATAATTTAAAAGTGGGATTACTTATATCCTCCCCCTTCCAATGTCGTGCGTCGGCGCGTCAAACTAATTCTCAACTCTGGATATACGGACACACAAAGCACAGCAAGTCTCTCAACCATGCGTGCACGCAACGCACTTTGTGTAAACAGTTCCAGTAGAATATAAGGCTATCAGAGGTCGGAAACTTATTCCAATAGTTAGTGTTGAATTTGTGCCACAAGCATATCGCACTTCCATAAAGTGTGCAGCCCTAATCTTTGAGAAAACAACTAAGACTTTGGGTGCTGCTGGCAGCACCTTTAATATCAAACATTCTGAAACAAATGACAATATTTTATGCTGAAATTATGCTACAAGAATATCTCACTTTCTTAATTTGTAACGTCATAGTTTTCAAGAAAACACCTAAAAACTTTAGGTGCTGCCAAATTTACATGTCATTATCATGAAATTAATGGCACAAATTATGTAACCTATGCCAATATCTAGTGCCACGAGAATAACCCACTCCCATAATTTGTGCCACCATAGTTTTTATAAAAACACCGGAAAACGTAGGATGTGCTGTGCTTCCCTTCTCTCGCTCGACGACCGCAACCTTTCCTCTTTTTCCTTCCAAGTAACGTGATGGCTATTCGTCTACTCTAGTGGGTGCTGCGGCAGCATAACCGCACAAATTCTGGAACCTTTGTGATTATGTAGTGCCAAACCTGTGTCGCAATACTAACCTATTCCCATAGCTTGTTTCGCCAGAGTTTTCATGGAAATACCCGTATTATCAGTAGAGGAGGGCCATGTGTAAAACCACACCCAGTACACCTGGAAGATATTTGAATCATCATCTCCCAAGTCCAGTCAGTTGTGAAAGTGACTGACACCATTCAAATATCGATGTCGATTAAACGAGATTGTTAAAACTATGAGTGACTGACCTAGTATCCTCTTACCTTCCCAAAATTGAATACTAGGCACGTGGTTAATAAGTTCACAATTGCATAGAATTTTGGATAAAACATTCGAAAATACCTTGATATCTTTTCATTAGGAAAAATTTAATAGATTTTACATGTAAAGTGAAATTTCCCTTAACGGACACTTTTGAACAGCGGATTCTTCTTAATAACGGACAGCTTGAATTTCTTCGGCAAAATAACATGGGCTCTTATGGTGAAATAACCTCCCAATTAAGGATACTTCTAGAGACTTATTTTTATGCATAATCTCTTAGTAGCGGACGAAAGTTGAACTCTATTTTACTATGGGAATATCAGGAATGCTGTCTCGCGCGAAGTGTAAGTAGTCCCCCCTCTAGGGAAAATTACTAAAATAGTCTACGTAGTAATGACTGCGGTAGTTCAAGTTCATACCTCTTATGTGTACAATCCGAACGGGTAGTAAGACGCGGTGATAGTAATAATATTAATATACCTCACATTTCAGTTCAAATGCGTATTGTTTATTGTATTATGCAATCTGTACAGTAAGCTACGTACAATATTTATCAATTAGTCATAATTATCCAGCATATAATGCACAGTGCAGTAATTATTGTGTATTATTCACAGTATATAGGTTAATTTTAAAAAACTGTGTTTAAATAGTATAATTTTATAAAAACTATATATTTTCCCAAACAGCGGACACTTATTTTTATATTGTAATCCGAAAATCAAGAGGTGATTTTTCAATTCTCAGTATGATATAGCAATGGCAATGTTGAATTTTAGATTCAAAAAGACGAACACACCGCCATCACAATACATAGAGGGAATAATAATAGTAATAATAATAATACTTAGCACCGCGTCTTACTACCCGTTTGGGTTGGTTATATGCTTGGGAGGGGAAAAGAGGAGAGGTTACGGCCCAGGAGCAAAGCAGGGAAAGTACGGCTTAACATACTGTTTTCAGGAAAACTATGGCGGCATAAAATGAGTAGGATATTCTTGTGATACAAATATTAGCATAGGTTTCAGAATTTGTGCCGTTATTTTGGTGTTTTCACGAATACTATAGCAGCACAAATTATTGGATTGAGATATTCTTACGTCAAACATTCAGAACTAAGTATTGACCTAGGTTTAAGAAAGTATGTTTCTAATGTAGTTATAATGGCAGCACCCACAACTTTTTGGTGCTTTGACAAAAACTGTGGTAGTACAAATAATGTGAGTGGAATATTTTTGTGCCAAAAATTCAGCACTAAATATTGACATAGGGCCTATATTTCAGAATGTGTGCCATTAGTTTAGTAATAATGGCATGTAAAGTTGGCAGCACCTGTTTTTTGGTGTTTTCACGAAAACCGCGCGACATAAATAATGAAAGTAGCTAGAGGTCTTAGTTTGGCCGGTCTTACTTGGGTTGATTTACGCATTTTACAGCCCGGTGTTCACTTCAGTTCTTATCTCTCAAGTTCTTGGAAAAATAATCGTGAGGCCGAGACTTATTTTCAATAGTTCGTAAGGAGTTGAAGGAATTTACAATTACATTACTGCTGGCGAGACCACAGAAGAATAAAACAAAGGTTAGTTACACCTAAAATACAACTAAATGTGTTGTTCTGGGACTTGTCATAGTTATTTGTTATGTGGGAATCTTCGAGCGCAGTCAGAGACATATTGCAGACACCGGAAGTAAAATTTTGAGTTTTTCCACCTTTCCCGACACACGGACTGTCAACAAAACTAATGATTTTTTAAAGTTTGATAGGTAAAGTAAAAATGTGAATAAATATTCAATCAATAGTTCACCAGGGCACTTAAACACTTCTTACACATATTATTGACATCACTAAACCACTCCCCCCACCTCTTTTATTTTATCTCTCACAGTAAAGCCTTTGTTAAGTTAATATCCATAAAATCCTTAAGTTTGTACGTTCTCCATATCCTTATTTACGTGATATCGTGTCAATCAATCGGAAAATACGAATATAATACTTTATCCAATAAGATTGATTGAAATATAACAATTTCATTGAATTCGATAAACACAATCAACTTTTTTTTTGCCAAAGGTTAAAATAATGCTAGCCTTGATCGATTGAAGTTTTCTAGGAATTGCTATAAAAGGTAGACCAATGAGAATACGTCGAGAGAATAGCAAGTTATTTTATTATCACTAATGCTCTAATTTCTATTTTAATGTCGACGCTCCTTTATTTGCCTAACTGTGCTTGTTCTCCGTATCGGTCAGTATGCACAGGTTGTTTTAAAGAAAGTTAAAGTCGGAGTGCTAAAGACTAGACTAAGGGGGCGGCCAGACTGAGCGCGCGAGCGAGCGACTAGAATATAAAATAGAACACATGGGTTGTAATGAGAGGTGGCCAGACTGGAGCGCGCGAGCGACTGAGCGCGCACGCTTGAAAGATAGAACTGGTTCTATTTTTCAAGCGCGCACGCTCGACCCGGTACAGTCTAGTTTACAGGCGCTAGGCAATATTATTGTGTGTTGGTTCATCGAGTGCTAGGAAAACTTCTCATTTTGACATTTTCATTAATTTTTTATTAATATCGATAGGTTTAGCACACTTTCTGGAAATTGAAAAATGACACCTGGACACGGGAATCAAACCCGGTACCTTTGGCTTAGTACGTCAATGCTCTAAATACTGAGCTATCCAGGATTCGTCCTGTGCCCAGGGTCATTCTTCACTCATATTTTAAGGCAGAGCCTATGATGGAGTGTGGAAATCGTCAGCTACAAGTATGTATATTGATATCACGAGCTATCTATCAGATAACGCAGCAATCTTCGACTCGGTAGTTGGCTTATTGCTGCCATTAGTACAATTATTATAATTGTACGGGATTTCATACTAAGAATTAAATAGCCAAAGCTATTATTTATGCTTTTAGTGAGGATTACTTTATCTAGATATCATTTTCTGAAAAGTGAAAAATGACACCTGGATAGCTCAGTGGTTAGAGCCTTGGCGTACATAGCCAAAGGACCCGGGTTCGATTCCAGTGTCCAAGTGTCATTTTTCAATTTTCAGAATATGATAGCTAGATGGAGTAATCCTCACTAAAAGCATAAATAATAGCTGTGACTATTTATTTATTATTATTATTATTACTATTATTATTGGCACCGCGTCTTACTACCCGTTCGGGTTATACGTACTTACGGTAATTTGCAATGGTAGGGTGATTGTGAGATGAAATGGAGGACCTACAGTTTAACGTGGAATCCGAACCTCGGTGGAGGCCTGGCATTCCTCACATTCACAAGTTGTGATTAATACACGTCTCTTCAGAGGTGAAGGAAGGGTTTGGCAATCAGGAAGGGTTTGGCATTCAGATAAATCTGTGCCGGGACTGAGGATTGAGCCCCGAACCCTCAGCAAAGAGGTCAGACACCTTACCCTAGACCACCAGGTCACCGTTTGACTATTCAATTCTTATTATTAGCACACTTGCTATTAACGGCCTAATTTAATTGCTAAGATCATAAACCATATATATATTTATATAAAACTGATATTATGTTAAAATACTTCAATATTATCAAATTAGGCCTTTACAAATAAGAATCACCATTAGCGTGGAGAGAGGAGGAGAAAACCACAGCAATAAATCACTTGTTAAAACCACCCTCAACTCACTCAGCCAAAATTCGGAGCCTCCTCGTCAACAAATAACGAGAGGTATCAGCTAATCACGCGCTCGCTCGCTCGCCAGTGTGGCCACCTAGTCGCTTACGCGCTCGCTCGCACGCTTGTCAGTCTGGCCGAACCCTTACGGATTGGGACTCTTGACCAGAGCATTTTTTTGGGATCTAGAATCGATTTCTTCTTATAGGCTACTGATCTTTACGGTACGTTTATGCTGCATCCTAGCTGCTGGCACATCACCGAGCTATGAGCATGGATGTGTGGCGATGATGAAACAAAACAAGTAATACTTAGTGGTGTATTTATCCTGTATCACCGTTGCTTGCCTCGCTGCCCGCTGCTGTCCTCGCTATAATGATGATAACAAATCAGTTTGTTTTCCGAGCCTCGACCATCGCCGGGCATTTCGAAATTTGAGCTGTGATTGATTCTGTCACACAATTTATGGTTCAATAAGATTAAAAATATACAGAAAGGTTGGTTGTGACATCCTTAAGTGCCTGAAAAGGCTCTGTATAGTTTTTGAACTCTTTATAGAACTGGTGAAAGTAACCTTGTCGATGGCGTTCTTGATTCAAAGGGTCCACTTCATACCTTCTCCTCTTTTTCCCCGGTCACAAGCTACATTTATGTCAAAAACGAATCACTATCACTGTCATCAGATGACTTAAGACAGCAATGTTCCTTAACACGAAACACGACTCGCTAACCTCTCATGCCAACATCTTACAGCAATATGATCAGATGCAGGATAAATGCTCCGTAGCGAGAATCATAGCTACAGGCGAGCATCCATGTGCCAGCAGCGAGGATGCAGCATAAACGTACACTAAGACTATTACGCACGTGGAAACATTGTTTGCCAACTTTGATCGGAAAATGTTTTCCATTTTTGCCAACTGTTTCCCGTGTATGCTAACAGGTGGCAAACATGGGGAAAAGAATGTTTAGGAACAGTTAAAAAAAACATAGTTTCGCGTGCAGACTACAATGATGAAACCCGTCCAGAATTCAGTTGAGTGAAAGATGCATGCCGAAGAGGACGCTACTATGATTTGTGCTTAAAAAAGTTAGTGTGCTCTCTTCGAAATTGCACACGGCGAGTTTTTACATTTTTTTCCACTTTATTAAGACCAACTTAATACTTTTCGTCTATTTTACTATCTTTTATGCGATTTTTATAGTCCACTAATGTCACATCCCACAACAATGTTTGTGTGAAATATCTTTTTAAGTTTCAGTGTTTTTTCGGTTGATCACGACATGATAAATGACAAACCATGAACTGATGTAATCTCTGTGAACAGCAGAAGCAAACTGGCCCACGTTGTTTCTCTCCGGGAATGTTGGCAGACACGTCCAAACAAACATTATTTCTTGCAACCCATTTGAAATGTATGACAAGAAACATGTTTCCTCCTTGTAAAACACAACTATTTGTTTACAAACTGTTTGCAAACAATGTCTCCTGGTGGATGCTAGACTTTAAGACTAGGAGGCCTACGCACTTGGAAACAATGTTTGCAAACATTGTTTCTCAATGTCTTCGAAATGTTTCCTGTTGTTCACAAACATAAGGAAACAGTTAAGCGAACATCACTAAAGAAACATTTAGGAAACAAGAAGCATGCTTGCAAACAATGTTAGCAGAATTTTTTTTATCTTTGAGCTATGATACTTTATCTAGAATTCGACTTCAGGGAGAGTGCTTGGCCTTTATCAAGGTGCTATAAAAACTTATTGAGGTTTATAAATTAAGACAATATATTTTATTTATTTGAGATATTTAACGTGCATTTTCTGAACCGACCGATTATATCAGTACACGACCCAATTAGTTTATTAATAAGCAAATACACAAACGGTGGACATCGCAGTTAGTACTGATGTGTCCGTGAGTAGGTCAACATAATTTACTTTTCTTAAAATGGAAAATTTAAAAAAAAAAAAAATGACGGAAACGGTAATCAAACCCGAAAATCCAAACATAAGATACCCGGGGTCAATTTCCGTGGCCGGGTGCCATTTTCAACCAATTTAAAAACGTACCATATTTTGTGATTGACATTACAATCCATGAAAATATGAAGTTTTAGCCAACACAATCAATACCTTGGACTGTGTTAATTAGACGATCACTTATGTTGCATGTGGAAAATTTATTACTAGCCACCCCTGCCCTGATAGTTTCGAAGATGACCTGAGGTCAGTGGAGTACGTAGGTCTTGCACCACGAGCCCTTTCTTCGTACTTAATTTGTGAAGAAACGTGTGCTGAAAATATGGTACCTATAAAAGAAATAGCACACTAGTTCACTGACTTATCGTTACTACCGTTGAAGTATTTATTGTAATGACACAAACCCAATATATTGTTTTAATTAAGTCAAACTTTTAAGTCCTTCAAAGAACTCTCCCCGCTAAAAAGTGTACAAGAAGGCACTGGTCCTCAACAAAGTGGTGTGTTTGTGCATCCACAAGTTTTGACAAGTGTGAATCTTATAGGGTGTCTTGTCACCTTTACCATTAGAACGTCTAGCACCTTTGTTATAAGCGATTAATATAAGGGGCAGGGTCGATGGTAGTTGTATGGGTGTATGCACAAAAGCCCTTTGGGGGGAGAAAGGCAAATCATATTAGAAAAACACAAGAGTACCCAGCGAAATTGGAAACTACACCTTCCCAGACATATTTTATTATTCGTTTCTACTCATTTGAAAATAAATTTGGGTGAAAAATTGTTTCATTTTTAAATACTAACATGGAAAGAAATGGTAATTATCTTACAATTACTAATACTGTTCACTGCCAAAGTAATTTTTTACTATTTCACAAAGTTAAAAAATAATACTAAGAAGTTCCATAACATTCCTACCCGCTCCACTGAGACGTAAGATGTAAATGATCCAAGTACTTTTTCTTTTTGCGGATGCCTTTTTTTCGTAAGAAGGGGTTGGTACCCATTATATCATAATGTATTCCGCTCGAGGAACTGCAACCACGTCTTGAGACGGGCCTCAGTGACGCTATGCAGACCGCTTTTGAACTATTCAATACTCTCTGATGAACCGCATCGGTGTATTTTACTGTAGGACGGTGGTGTCAGCGACCCTCCTCGGTTGGTGCCACACTTGCCGACGACGGGTTGTAATTGTTAACACAATGTCTTATGAGATAATTCAAACTTGAACAATTTCCGCCTGCAGATGCCCGCAAACGCAGAATATTGCGATTGGCGTAGTCTTTAAAATAAACCAATATTTTTACGAACATGGATCCGTTCGTGATTATGTGTAAATTTCACGACAGTGGTGATGGGCGATTCATATTGCAAATATAGTTAAAAGTTACCTGTGCCAGGCTAATTCTTGAATTTGGTTTATTTGGTTCAGCTCATAATAAATGCACGATTTCGTCGGAATGTAATAGTTATTTAAATCAATTTAAAAATTAATTTATAATATTTTATGAATTAAATAGCCAAACTATTACAGTTGTTAGTTAAGTCATAGTCGAGTTCAATATTATATTTTTTAAATTGAAAAATGACACCTGACACGGGAATCGAATCCGAGAACTTTGGTTTAGTACGTCAATGCCTTTAACACAGAGCTATCCATGAATCGTCCGTGCTTAGGTCATTCTTCACCCATATTTTAAGGCAAACTCTTTGATGCACGTGTGGGAAATCCTCAGTTACAAATGAACGATCGCGAGCTATCAGATAACTAAGCCACCATTAAAAACTCTGCCTTAAAATGAGTTAAGAATGACCCTGAGCACAGGACGATTCATAGATAGATCATTAAGAGCATTGGCGTAGGCCTAGTGAACCAAAGGTTCCGAGTTCGATTCCCATTAGGGCCATCTAAGTGTAATAGTTCACAAAGTCTCCTAGAAATGGCTACGAACCACATGTTAATTGATATCAATCATCATACTAATGAAATGTAGATCATGAGGCGCGGCTGTTGTCAGTCGCTGGCATGTTCGCAATTTAGCTATCATTATTAGTGAGGGCCTCTTACGAATCAGGGTTTGTCAGGCAATGTCCCGTGAATTTCAATGGCCTTTATTTCCACAAAAAAAAAAAACCCTCCTTCCCACACGTACCTAATTCAACTCAATTACATTTACATTGCAGACAATTTTGAAATGTAAATGTAGCTTAAGACAAATATGACTGACATAGTCGGAACGTCGTCGCGTTTGGCCTCCTTAAAAACACCTATGTTTTTTGAACACAGCGGCCACCCCTTGGGTTATGAAACATGAGTAATTATCTAAGTGTTTGAATAAGTTGGATTCAGCAAGTGTAACCCATTTTATGGAAAATCATTTAGGAAAAAAACCGTTTACACTTAGATTCGAACTCCAATACCTGTCTGCAGTGCAGTTGAACAGTGACCTACCCTTAAACCACCGAAGTGGTTTAACCTAATTTAAACCTTTGTGTATTTCAAGTGGTTGGGAGACGAGGCATCTACTGCATAAACATCAGGAATTATCAGTGTGAACAGTTCGACTTCGATTCAAACTTTTTTTTATCAGTTATGGGAAACCATTGATAGTTTTTAAAAATCCAGAGAGGGTTTTGCAACCAGTGTAGGCCTAGAGCTTTGTGTATTATGTACGGGGGAAGCACAGTTTATAAAAAATAATTTTTAAATATAAATTGCCTCTACAAGCAATTATTGGTTAAAGTGCCAAAACACAACATTATATTCAAAAGAGAGTAAAACACACTGTAGCTTTGTTTTATTTTTTCAAGCGTCTGGAGTGCGGCGTGAAAGGATGATTATACCCTCTTTCTCTCATCCTATTCAGATAAATAGAATTTGTACACATTTTACAACATTTATTAGAGTTATCGGAAAGAAACGTTGACCACTATGTAGTGGTGGTGTTTTGTACTACATTCAGCAGTTCCCAATCTGTTCACTCCGGGGCGTTGCAACAAGCTCACAGAGGCACAGCAGGGATTTTAAATGAATAATTTGCAGTGTCCAATATGTGCACAGATCCCATTAGTAGGCAATTGTGGTTATTTAATAATAATATACCGTGTGAGTTTACACACACATTTATCTATGTATAAAATGTATGTGTATTATTGTTCAAACAACTAATAATCTGTTAGGTATTTCTTTTTATCTAGGAGCGCCATGGACCGAAAGAGTTTGGGAATCTTTGTTTTAGGTAAAGAAAAAAAAACTATCTGGAAGTGTGTCTAAAAATAACGAGTGTTTGTAGTTTTAGAGCGTGTATTTATATATATATGATTTAATTCACATATATTTGGGAGGTAGACGGAGTTACGTCCCCCACCACGTCTCGATCTGAGGCTAACTTACATCGAGCCGGCGAGCTTGAAGAGGTTCCCCTCTCTATCCATAGATGTCGCGCCTCGGCTTTTCTCCGTAAGGTCTTTTTCCCAAACTACTTTTATTTATCAAAAGAGGGAGAAGAAGAATTTATCGACAAGAGAGATAATTATCTGTAGTAATACTAATGACACTCTGTACTAGCATTTCTGCTTGTGTATAATCTTAAAGATAATACAATCTAAGCAAGAAATATATCACTCTCTCATTCATACAGAGGAGATAAAGAGAAATTGAGTATCTTTTCAAAAAATTAAATAAAACTACTTCTAGCCCTCAATCTCAAAGGGATAACTTACGCGCCTCCCTCAGCTGCCTACCCCCTCAGACAACACTCGTCGTAAAATAGTGGCAGCCCTTGTTAGATTCTCCAATGTGATTCGGCAAATCACATTACTCACCCATTTCACGAATCTATATTCTCCACTCACCCATGCCTAGTTCGCGTCCCAGAGGAAGAGGGCCGGCAAAATAATGCCTTTCAACCTTGTACCCAGCAAAGATTACACTTCTAGTGAACTCTCCATATTACCACCTTCGTGCATCCCGTCATACTTTCCTCATCCCAACTACCCAATCCAAGGACCGATCCCGCAGTACCAACAATACGGTAAAGCCCACTCCCCGAAGGTACATCCTTCCTCTCAAAAAGACTCGATAGAGTATGGAGATTTTGACCAATGCAACATCTTACAGCCATGTAAATTTTCCCCAAGACACAATTTCACAGCCCGGGAATTAGAAGAAATCTTTAAAGAGTACTCAATTCATGAAAGACAACCTTTAACACACATATACGCTTTATAGAAATTATATAATTTCACCGAAAAAAATAGCTAAGGGCATCAAGGGAGGATAGACGAATAATCATATATTAATGTGCAACAAGGCATAAAAATAAGTTATTGTGATATGTAAGCATTCGAATATGCCATTATTATGACTAAAGCATTATTTTCACCATAAAAGATCAGTCAATACACATTAAACACTCATGTTCAAAATAAGTCCTGTTTCTATAACATGTGTTTTACTAAACCTACTCTGTATGTTCCACGCTTGTAATCGTATCTTGTTATCTCCCTCCCTACTCAACAAAGTGTTTATTGTGTTCTTTCCCTCCCTAGGCCAACCATTGCTCTCGTTACTTCACTGTTCATCCCATAGGCCCAAATGGAGCTGAACCCCAGCAAACTTTTCATAGCCAGTCGCTACGAGCCGATAAGCCCCCTTTTTATGCTCACACTGCTAAAGGCAGTCCCAACAAACTAACCTACGGGTAAAGAAAGCGACGGTCGTCTAATTCCATTCTTTGCCTAAGCTCCCCCCTTGCAACAGTTCCTTCAGAAATTAAATGAGTGCCTACCACACCAATGTTTATTTTTATCAGACTAGCATCCCCACCTTCTTCGCCCTCCCTACCCCTTCTACAGCTCCACTCACTGCGATATACGGCAAGCTCTTTCCCACTTCCCCTATTCTAGTTTCACTCCGCTCTTCGAGATTCTACGCCAAGCTTTGGCCCACTTCCCTCACCATCACTATCTCCTCTAAAGCTCAGCTCAACTTAAAAAGATTCCAGCCCTTCCCCACTTCCTTCACAAACATTTGTCCCTCTCCAGCTCCGCTCTGCTAACCGTAATTCTATGCCGAGATCTTCCCCACCATCTTAACCATCCCTTCCCTGCTCCAGTTGCACTTTGATCACCTCGACTTACGCAGAGCTCTTCCCCAGCTTCCTCACTATCCCTTATCACCCTTCTCAATCTCTACTCACAGCGATTCTACGCCAAGCACTTCACTAACTCCTTCCCTTTCACCTCCCCTCCCCTAGCTCCGCTCGCCACCATTCTACACCTGGCTCTCCTCCAGCTTCGCTCCCGGGACTATATGCAGTTGCCCCCCCCCCCCCCCGCAACCCATCTTAACCTCGCCTCCTTCAGCCCCACTTAATGCGATACTATACCGAGATCTTCACCACCTCCTTTACTTTCACCTTCCTTCCTTCACTTTCGCTCACCACGGATTTACCCTAAGCTATTCCCCACCTCCTCCAACTTTACTTACCCTTCATCAGCCCCGCTCTGTTCACCACGATTCTACGCCAAGCACTTTCCATTCCTACACTCACTGTGTGACTCCTCTGTCTTCTGCTCCACGCCGAGTCCTTATGTTACCCTACCTCTATCTCACTAGATCCAATGGCCTATACCCAACGTTCCGGGCAGAGGAAGAAAGAACAGCTGGGAGTACATCCATGCACAGAAACCAACACTACCTCCCCCTCCTTTCCAGGCCCTGGCTGAACTTCGGAGCGATCTACTAGAGATGGGAAACTATCAATAGCACTTTAGGTAGTATCTATAGTGTCACTCCTGGGTTTGGTAGCTTAATTCTCAGAAAAGGGAACGAGAGAAGGGGGAAAGATTGAAGCATAGCGGTATTCTGAGAACTCTTAATGCTTACCTCTTTTCCTTTCACCCAATTAGTTTGTCCGTGGAAATCAAGTGTTCCGAAACCTACTTTTTCAGTGAATTATTTGGTGGAGGAATTGACCTTTCGTCAACCTGACAGACCCGTTTTTCTTTCCTTTCACCATTTAGTGTTCACCATGCCTCTCACAAGTTCAAAAACTTTGGATGTTTGGGAGTTCTTGCTGCTTTGAGAAAGACAAAGCTGCGCTACCAACTGCTACGTTTAAAGTGTGCACCAAAGTGTTAAAAACAATCCTCAAATAAGTTTAATCCTAATATATCATTCTTTGCATTCTCACAAAATTGTTTACAGGTGAGTTTATTGAGTACAGTAGTTGAAATGTATAATTGTTATTTTAATTATCAAGTAATACAGTAATAATTTTATTTGGAAGAACTATTGAGTTGTAAATGCTTGCTCGATCAAATAAGAATCAAATATGCCGAAATAATTTTCAAATTACACGGTATTATTTCAGTTAAAAATGATTGCTTGCTCAAATAAGAATTAAATTTACCAAGATTATTTTCAAATTAATATTAAATCAGTAGGCCCGTTGTGGGATGTTGAATCTATAATATTAAATTATGTTGTATTGACCAATATCAGTTCAAGTAACTTGTTGATCATATTTGTATTATGAGTTGTTATATGGCCTATATTTATTTTTCTTGTGTGTAGAAATATTAATTCCACGAAGCAAGCTTTCTTGATTCAGAGTACTGATATCATACTCACTTAAGTTGCTTTATTGGACAATAAACATCTTCATGGAGTACTAACATGGGTGGAGTGGCAGATTCCAAGCGGCCCAGGACTACCAATATGATGGCTCTTAAAACCTATATTAATATCTATCACTGAAACAATGTTCCAATATAAGCTACCGTGAGGTATTTATATCTTTATTATTAGTTAATTTAATCCCAAAGCCATTTCAGCTATATTATCGATGATCAGTTTCTACCGATATGAGCAAAAATGCTCTTAAATACTTAGAAAGTTGTTGGGTGTTATTCAGGGTGTCCAGCCAAACTATGTTTTAAAATTCCCCGACTTTTCCAGAATTTCCAGAGCCACCAATTTCAAACCTTTCCAGTCACTATATATTAAAAACATTATTTTAAGATCACAACTTGATGCAATAATATTTTTAGACACACGCACACACATTCTGAAATTGTGACACAATATGAAAGGTTACAGTCTAAAGTGATGAGCTATTGGGTAGAGCGATCTAAGTTAGATTTCAGTGAGATCACATTTAGACAAAATATCGCCTGGTACAAACACAGTTTAAAAGCTAAAGACATGCGGTAGAGGGATGGAAAGATGACACAAAAATCCCTTGTTGACTTTGAGAATTAAGATTAGTATGTTCAAATGTGTTAAAAGAGATTGTGGTGTGTATTAACTGGAATAAAAAAGTTATTTTGACTAATGTAGATCAAATGAGTTTTTAATGTAATAAAATTATCACACGTGTGCATAGCCATGACTTAACTTTGGCTAAAAATGTGCAGTAGAGGGGCGAAAATATACGAAAATCACACCTTGACTTTGAGAAATGAGATTAGTATGATCAACAGGAATAACCGTGTTAAAATAAATTCACATTGAATATTAACTGCAAGAAAAATCTTATTTTGACTATTGTAAATAAAAGTTGTGTATTTTTTAAATAGTAAATATGTGAAAATTCCAGAGGTATTGATAAAATTCTCTGACTTTTCCCTGTTTTACAGGTTGCTGGACACCCTGTTTTTGATATATTTACATTTGTAAGATGATACTCCACTCGCTACTTGTGTAGTGCTAAACATATGATTTATGTTTGTCTTAGGAGATTGTTTATAAACAACACTAAGAAACAACCAAAAGAATGGTTTCACATTTAATGCAGTCTATATTCACAAATCATTGCTATAAGTTCTTTCGGCCATTTGATTTAAAACATAATGAAGAGTAAATTAATTTATTTTAACACTCGCTAGAGTGTGTTCTAATTTCAGATAGTGTATTTGGGTGATGTGTCACAACTAGTGATGGAGGTAGAATGTGTTAAAGTGGGAAAGGAGGTATAAAAAGTCGGTGCTACATCTTTAAGCCAAAACACTGAGGGACAGACAGTTAAGTTGTGTTGCAGTATTGTAGCTATCACACGAGCACTGCTGCAACAGGCCAGACGTCAGAGCAGCATGGTACATGTTGGTGGTATTTTGTATTTTTTTTATGTATAGTGTAACATAAAGTGGCTTGTTGTTCAAGTTGGGTACAGACTGTGTATACATGCATACTCCCAATATCACTGTTTTTTAATTAAAATTGCAGCAGATATTAATAGAGGTGGAAAAACTGAAACACACCTTTATATGCACCACATGAAAGGATCAGCCCAGATGTGCTATAGTTGGATTTAATATTATAAATTGCCATAGCTAAGTGTACTTGAGAGTATTATGTTTACTGTTGCCTTTTATTATTACTAGGAAGAACAAAACTGTGAAAGATTTTAATCAATATGTTTCAAGATTTTAACACAATTAAAGCTAACACTAAGGTTAATGCGTTGTATGAAAAGTCTTGTGCCAGTGCAGTGAAGGCAAATATATTTGCGGTAAATTAAGCTTAAGATATGTATGTGGAGCAAATACCCCAGGTTTATTCCTTTGGCAATGAAGGTGGTTATTTATAGTACTTTCCATTCGCACTGCATGTTCTGCCCACCAGAACCTGTTAGATTTAATTACCCTAACAATGTCTGATGAAATGTACAAGGTTTGTAATTCTTTATTATCTTCATCTCCTTTTACACCAAATATTTCCCTAAGTAAATTGTTTTCAAACAACCTAAATTTATTTTCATCATGTAAGGTAAGATACCATGTTTCACAACCATCAAGAATCGGTGAACTTTTGTTTTGTATATAGTGAGTTTTAAATTTCCTGACAACAGGCAAAACCCCAAGTAATAGTATGCATTTCTCGATTGCATTCTCTAACTAATTTCCACTAAAATATTGTTATTTCTAGTTCCTAAATATTTGAACTAATTAGCCCTTCCAGATGATATGTTGTTCGCAGCAATCTCTAAATTGTCATCCTCAAGCTGTATTTTCCATTTGATCTTAGTACTCAGTTTTCTGAGAGTTCACTTCTAAACCTATTTCCTCGATAGCCTTTAATAAAATGTCCGCATTTTTTGCAACAGCTTTCTTACTATCACTTCTGCATATCCAATAGTTGCATTGTATATGCTTGCTGTCAAACCTTCCCTACTCTTTTGCATTACCATGAGAGCATACTCGAAAGCTAAGTTAAAAAGTAATGGGGAAAGCACATCTTAATATATTGACCCATTATTTATTTTGAAAGCGTTTGATAACAAACAGATACTCTGCCATTGTATCTGTCAAACATATCTCATTAGCTTAACAGGTCTTTTT
Source organism: Timema podura (assembly GCA_033556935.1). Taxonomy (NCBI): domain Eukaryota; kingdom Metazoa; phylum Arthropoda; class Insecta; order Phasmatodea; family Timematidae; genus Timema; species Timema podura. Next base: position 29,646,029 of record JAVRXN010000012.1, read on the forward strand.
GGTATAAATTTCACATAATTGGTTTCTTTTAACTGAATATTTTTTAAAATATAAGAGTAGTTTATAATATACTGTCCTGTTGTATTTCCACTCTTACTTTAATATTTGCTAAACAGTCTGATTTGCTGTGGATTTATTTCGTCAAAATACATAATGATGATCCCCAATCATTTCCATTGCATCTGATGTCAATCTAATTCAAATTATATTAAATTAAATGTTGTATCATGTTGTTAGTAGTGACAAAGTGGCTACAAACTATTTTACAAAATTCCCTGACTTTTTCAGGTTTTCCTGGCAACATTTTTCAATTTTCCCTGACTACTTTTTCCAGTTTTAATGGTGGATGATGACTTGTTTTATTTATTATTGATCACATATTAAAAAAGTTTGTATTTACTAAACATAAACAAGTTTTATCAGTTATTTTAAAAATTAAAATGTTATTTTATTTAGGTATTATTAACTTTTGTTTTAGTGTTTAGTTTCGAAATTAATGGGATTTTTAGACATTTTTTTAATTCCCTGACTTTTCCAGGTTTTCCCTGTTTTCCCTGTCTGTAGCCACCATGGGTGAGTTATCTCTATAGTTATTAAAATGTTTTATCTCCCTTGAAAGCTGGAATTATAATACTTTCCTTTCATTTTTGTAGTATAACCTCAGTTTCATATGGAACATAGCAGTTTATGACTGACTATACCTACATTTATCAACTTTGCTGAAAATGAATCTATACCTGAAGCTTTAGGGTTAAACTTTGTAGTGACTTCTTTGAATTATCTAATACTTGGTTCTGGAACTAGTGGTTCAGTAATATGGATTTTAACGCCCTCATCTTATTCAGATGCTTCATGAGCATTCAAAATATGGATGAAGTAATTATTCCATCTAATCAAAACATCAATCAACTGTCATAAGATTACTATTCTAAACTTTCATTAAATTGGCCCTAACCTTTCTATATCTGTTAATACCTAATTAAAGTTCCCTCCCTGATAGTCTATTTTTGCTGTTTTGTGTTATCATGTTAACTTGACCCTTTAAAGACTTTGTTTAGTGAATATAGCACTGGCCTTCCTTTTTGTATTGCTAAATGTGTTTAAGTTTATTCAATAGGACTTTCTGACTAACATAATTTTGCTTCTCTCCTCTGTATTAATTTTGAACATACATTATCAAACCATTACTTCTTCCTACTTTTTTTTTTTTCAGAGTTCAGATGTGCATATCATTATTTATTTTACTTGCCACATCAAAAGATTATGAATGTAGTCCTAACAACATAATTGTATGTTAAAGGAGTGCAAGTGTTAATGAAATGGTGGTTATGAAAGAGATAAAGATAAAAAAGGAAACTACTCAATTGGAGCCTATAAGAATGTTATATTTGGAGTGGTGGAATATCAAAGCACAAAGTTGAAATTACTAAAATTCTTATTAAATGCTGAACTCAAGTAGTGTCTCAGTCTTAGGTTTTTTTAAAAGAAAATATCATTATGCTTTAGGTTAAGAGATACAATAGAAAATTAATCTCACCAAGACACTTGTGCAGACTGACCAGTACAGCCTCCAAAAGTGATTGAGAGAGGATGTGTCTGCAATATGTAGGTAAAAATAAGAATGTGATTATTAGTTTAATTTAAGCTATATTATTGATTTCCAAACAAACTTGCGAAAAAGTTGAATCTTGTTACTTAATGGGCCAGTTTCATAGTCAGATTTAGTAAGCCTCAAGTGCGGCGCTATACTAAATACAAGACGTCACCTACCTGAAATTGAACGGAATGGGCTAGTTTCATATGCGAAACTGGCCCATTCCATTTTGGTCTAGGTAGGTGTCGTCCTGTATTTAGTATCGACTCGCACTTGAGTACTAAATTTGACTATGAAACTGGCCCAATTTCTTTGAAGCTTCTTGGAATTATATACTAACTTCTTTGTAAAGATATTATTGAATATTTATATAAATTAGTTATTAATATTTATAGTGTTATAAACCTGTTTATTATGAACTATGGTTTTAAAATATTAGAACTGCCTGTTCCTGAATGATTAAATATGATACATCTATAGTTACCAACACTTCAAGATAAAAAGTGTAGGTAAATGAATAGAAAAAAATCTGTGTAACAGCCAAATTTACCCTAAATAAATCCCATTCTTGTTTAATTTTACTAGCTTATGGACAAAAATGTTATTTTTCATGTCATACAAATTTTTTTATAAAAATATAATCAAAAAATTGTTTATTTTTATCCATGAACAGAGACAAGACACAATGCAGAATAAAGAACATACCTTATTTAGTATGGATTGGCAAGGCCACAAATACACTTTAAAATATGTATGTTATTTTCTAAAGTAATCAAAATATAATTAACAAAGGCATCATAAAACCAAAAAATTGTTAAATTTTTAGTGGTAAATCCAGGAGAGTCGGCAGGTATGTGAATCCAAGCCCATAAAGATAATCCTTGTGCACAGACAAGGTGTACACTAGACCCACAGTCTACAGGATAAAATGGCTGCACTCTGTGAGACAGCTTTAGTCCAACACGGGTATCGCTAGGTGCCATCAAGTGGCATTTAGAAAAAAATGCTCATTTTAAAGATGATTTCACTATAGAAAGGACACAAATATCCATCTTGAATCAATCGGCCGGCTTTCTCGAAGCTAGGTTCAGGTAGCAACCCAGCCGCCTCTTCACAAAAAGCTTACAAAGACTGTTCATTACAATTACAATGGTCCCTTTATGATGAACACGTTAAAAGTGAGTAGTTTAACAACTGCACATTTGGAAGTGCTTTTATCACTGAGCATTGACACTAGCAAACCCCAGAGTTGATGGACTCAACCTGGCTCAAGGAGCGAAGAGAAACTTCCGTAAGGATGAGAACTTAGTATACCTTGTCTATGTCCTTATGTTATGCTGAAAAAGTAAAAACCATGGTGACTATCTTAGAATTATTCCAATACCTACAGAGAGTGTAAAAAAAGACCTTTGCTAATTAGTTAGTGGGCAAGAATAGTTTATTTAATATATTTTATGCTATAAATTTGAGCTCAAAAGAGTGAAATCCAGACAAGCTCACTTCTTATTTTGGCTATTTCCTATTAGGTGAACTTGAAATATAAAAACTTAGCAATTTTAATAAAAGTGTATTGTTGTTAGTGATGTCAAAGAACATTAAGATTATATTTGTTTTGAATATCTGGTAAGCTTAGCTGATAGATAAGTGGTTTCTTAAATATTTCAGGCCATGATACAAACCTAAATAAGTTTCTGGAGTTTTTCAGGACATTATAGAATCCTGAAGAACATTTCAGAACATTATAAAAAAGTGGGGGAGAATATTTTATATCATAAGCGATTTTCTTTAATATTCCAGAATTATCTAGTGCCTTCAAGATGAACTTTTAGTGAATAAATCAACAATGGTATCTAAGCTGAGAATGAAGATGAAATATTAAAATTTGAGTTGGGCACTGAAATTCCTTCAAACTATAATAATTGTGCTTAGTTTGGGTTAGAGAAAATTGCAGGCTAGTATAAGATTTTAATATTCTGGAATATTTTTACTTATTAAGTACTACAAATATTTAAATGAGTTTTTTTCATTCATAAAACTGTTCATAATGTAGGCTAATTCTATATTAACACAATATAAATGTAACAAAGTTATATTTAGTTCATAGATAGTACAATGAATTTGTACTATTGGAAGCATACAGCCATAACTGAGTCGTCGGTGGCTGTGATATCAAAGATAGACTCTGCCTCAAAATATGACTTGAGAATAACCCTGAGCACAGGACAATCCCTGAATTGTTGTGGTAGAGCATTTGCGTGCTAAGTCAAAGGTCCAAGGTTGTTTCCATAATTATTTACATTTATCCCCAAGCTTCGCATTTCATATATACTTTAATTGTATAGAGTTGCTTTCTTCCATCCTCTTCAAGATAGTTTTAGTTGTATGTGTATAAGTGCAGTTGTGTCAGACATGTCCAATGAGGTATAAAATGGCTGATCATGATCTGCGTGTTACAAGAAAAAATTCAGTCAATCTTGTCACTTGTTACGAGACACAAGTGGAACCTTTTCAGAACTAAGTGGAATGGTTAATGGCTTTTTCAAAGTGAATAAAAATAAGGAGAGTGAAAATGTATCTTGATTTAGAGTTTTAATAAGGGGAGATCCGAATACTGTACTAAAAAAAGCTTGTCACCTGTTGATTTTCTACACAAGCTGTATGAGAGTTGGTTAGTGTAATGGTCGAACATTTTTCACCTACAAAGTTAATTCCATCAGAACGCTTAACATTTCATCACAGGCATGAACATGTCGGTAAATTTAGTTCCGATTTTGTTTTGTCAACTAAACAAAAGGTGGCAAATGGTGATTTAAGAACTTTCTTAGACCAAGCAAGCTCTTAGGAATATGTTAATCCCTGACATTTCTGAAGAAGCCTTAGTTATAAGGACTGGCAGAACCATCAACAATGAATTTTTAAGATGCTTGTAGAATTGCCAAAGATTTTGAGATGGTTTCTGCTCAGTCAAAACTCTAAAGTAATGATTCCAAATGTCAAGTCAGGTTGGTGACGTCTACCATGTGAAAAGTGAATACAACAATAATAATAATAATAATAATAATTGTAAAGCAAGTTTTTACAAAAGGAAAACCAAGAGCTCTCAAAGATCAAAAGGGGCCTTTGAAAATTCAAACCTGCAAGGAAAACGATCAATCAGGTACTCTAGCCTGTAAGATAACAGTGCTACATCCTACATAAGAAAGTGTAAATATTGGTGTTCTATCATTATTAAGAAGAATGTATAGTAAAACTTAAAAGTTGGATTTATTCTCACTGTAATGGTCATGGTCATATTTCTAAAAGTTAACCAAGTGCAATTGGACAATATGAAGCATCTGAGAGTTATAAAACAGTTGTGATCATAAGCTTCTCGTAACCAAAATTCTTAGGCAAGCTAGGAAGGGGAGTTTGCCTTGATTATTATATGCTTTAAGAAGATATTTGGAGGCTTTTTTTATAATAAATATGGCCTTGGACATCCTTATGTTCTGTCATTTATGAAATGTAAGGCCCACTAGAATCTTTATTGCGCATAGCAAAGAGAAAGTGGGGGGAAATTGCCCCCATGTCTTCCACCCTAGTTCCGCCATCTCCAAAGCTGAACATTTTTAAATTAAATATATATAAAAACATTAAAATATTTATATTTAAATGAAAATTAATGTGTGTTAATTATGTTAAATATACATACTAGTAAAAAAAATCTACATTTTTAAATTTCAACTTAATTTGCAACATGCAGCATATATTCAGTGTATTTGATTATTTTTAGATATTGAGTGCAATTTGTTTTCTGAATTGCTACCAATTAGTGAAGAATGCTTTTAGTAAATGTTTTTATTAAAATGCCTAGTAAAGCCATCCTTTTTTCTTGATGTGGTTATATTTAACTCAGGAATGTATCTTCCAATACTATTTCGAGGCATTCTTCTAAACTTCTTCTGTCAAAATATGTATACTACAAATAATGCACTTGCACTTATTACTATAGCAATTTACGCCACTCAACCCACTTATTGTGTTAATATATATATATATTTATTTATATATATCAAAGATATATATATATATAAAACATAAATTTTCGTTTGTTGGCTTTTACTAATACACACATCGAAACAAAATCTCCTGTTGCAACAAACTTTACAAAAGATGGAGGCACAGGGTCAGTAACTTCTAACTTTTAAATATTTCCCTTTCCATGCAAAATCCCATTCCCACCCCCTCAAACTTCTACTATTGTCACTTTTTGTTTTTGTATATTTCAGTGACTTCGGTTCTAGTCGGCACCCTTTCACCCTTCGGGCAGAGAGCTTCGGTTGTTGTCAAGTCAATGTTGTTGCTGGCATTCCTACCTGAGCCCTACAGCCCTTTCCCTTGTCACCTCTCCTAAGTTTATGACGTCACAAATAAGAACTACACTAGCCAGAGCTAATGGATGAAAGCCAGAAAAATCTAGACTTTCAACTAACATACAATGGACTAATGCACATCTTGCATGCATGTTACGGTCACAGTCATGTGAGGGAAAATATTTTTGAAACTGATTGAGGCTTGAATTAAACTTAAAAAGATTACCATGAGAATATTTATGCAAACAATAAATAAAATTAAATAATTACATCCTCAAGCAAAGCCAAGTAGTGCTTGCCCTGATGTGACACCACTAGATGTGATGTGTATACCCGTAATTCCAAAGGCGATCAAATTTGAAATAGACTGCAGAGCTTAGGTTTATATATTATCTTGGAGACTATACACAAAATATTTTTATAATGTGTCCATAGAGAAATGTATTATTAGGTTAAAATCAGCGAAAAGAGAGACTTAATACTATTATATGTCGGTTATGTTTCTGTATTTTCTATTAATTGTAAATATAATTGTCATTTAACCCTCACAGTTAATTGTGTGTCCTATAACTTGGTTATAGTTATGCAACTAACAAATATAGTAGCTTGGTTATTTAATCCATAGCTTTATCATTTGTTGAACCATCCATACACACTGTTAGCCTCTTGGAATATGGTGTATAGGGTTCATAGATTACATAACCAACCAATATAATAGCACGACTATTTAATCCATAATGATATGTGCATTCATATACTTGTCAGTGTATTATTGGCAGCATGAAGCCCTTCCAGGTCAAAGATGGCTGCATTATCTGATAGCTCGTGATCTTAATTGGATCACTCATATGTAGATGATAAATTCCGCACGTACATCACAAACTCTGCCTTAAAATATGAGTGAAGAATGACCATGGGCATGGAATGACCCCTGTATTGCTCAGTGGTTTGAGCATTGGCGTTCTAAGCCAAAATTCTAGGGTATGATTCACATGTCCAGGTGTCATTTTTCAATTTAAAGAATAAAATGATAAAGTTTAAAGTAAGGGTGTTACTTTCTGCTGACAAATCACTTTCGATAATTAGGAGGTTGTTTTGTTTAACAATGATAACTTAAGTAGCATTTCTTCCCTCAAAGTATGAAAATTTACAATGATCATCTCTTCTTCCCCCTGCAAAAAATTTGCACTCCTCTAGATTTATTTTACTCTCCTTTTATATTTTCAAATTGATAAAATTAAAAACAAACTTCAAATATCTTCTGAAGGTATCGGATTAAAAAATATATTTTGCAAGGACAGTTTTAAATATCTTATAGGGCCATCAACATTTTTAAAAAAATTGAAAGGAAGACTCCTCCAAAAGGTTATAGAATAGTATAATTTCCAAAAAAATATTGCAGGCGAGAACCTCTCCAATAGTGGCCTCTAGTTGTCAAACCTTTGCCGGTGGAGGGTCCTGCCGGAATTCTTTAGGTCCAGTGAAAAGGGGACAAGTCTCTCTAAACCTCTTTTTGGTTCCTACCTCGCCCCCCCTCCAACCCAGAAGTTCCACCGCCATTGACCTGACCTGGATAATTCTAGAAATGACTTCTTCTTTCTCTAGCAGAGTTGAAAATTTAACAAAAAGGAGGCTTAGAGAACAGGTTGTGTCATCCCTGCCCAATTAGTCCAGAATTGCACACTTTTCCCAACTTAGCTAAATATAATGAAAAGGGTGACCGATGGCCGAGAGCAGAGTGAGGGGCTGAGGGAAAGGTTGGGACTGTTTGTGATCTGGGTAGTAGACCAGCTATTCTGACGACCCTGGTTAAAGTCAAATTCAGATAGGACGTAAACTTTTTAGACAGTTATCAATGTTACTTAAAACAGTTTTTCAATAAGTATTCATGAGGGTGTTCATGTATTAGGTAAACACGCACCTGGGGGGGAGGGGGGGTCCACAGGCGAGAATGTTGCAGTGACCCAACCACCCCAAATGAACACATAATAATTAAAAATGTCAAGACATGGATTCAAGGACCTTGGTTATCAAATGTTATTTTTTTACATAATAATTTTGTATGCTAAAAACTAAAAAAAAGTATGACAAGATAATGTTGTTTTTGTATTTCCTAAAAGGAATTTCCTACAAAATAAACAGTAACAAATTTTTAATTATTGAACCAGTTTACATTAAAAAAGAACTTCGCATCAATTTAATATTAAATCCAATTTAACCTACACATACTTATATTCAACGACAAGGCTTATTCTCTAAAAACTCACTTAATTTGGAATCCTTCCATGTACCGTCATTATATTCTTTACTTATCGCCACTGTCTTGACTCAAAAAATTGCCATTTGTTGTTTCCTAATTCAACATTCACTTCCAGCTTACCCTCCCCACTCTTTAAAACAATCCACTTTTCACAGCTCTTCCTGACCCATTCAAAAATTTCATTCTATAATTATTCCAATTTCAAAGACACCAAAGTCATCTCTGCAGACCACTCTTAACAGACCACACCACTTTTATCGCTCCCGGTCACTCCTCTTGAATATTTGTCATTTAATATTATTATAACACATTATCTGCTGTATTTATTATATTTTCTTTGTTTTTGCACCGCGTCTTGTACATTGTGTTTAATATTAATACAATTACACTATGGATAGGAAATGGGAATGGTTTGAATTTAAGGAAGTGAACCCACATTTGCGTGGAGGAGAGTGGAAAACTATTTAGGAAAAACCACCTCCAGTTCACCCGACCGAGATTCGAACCTCGATCTCCTCGTCCTCGGTGGTCTGACTCAACACGACTGGCGCGTTAGCCAACTATGCCACCGAGGCGGGTAATTTTTTTTATATACTTAATTTAAATTCCGAATTAATTTTGTGTTTTGGCACTCTTTTCATAAAATTGAATTATTCAAAGTAATAATATTATATATATGCAACATTCCAGCACCTGCAACAATTTTCAATATTTCTTAAATTAATTGAAACGATAATAGAAAGCCAATCTTAATTTATTGAAATTTAATTATTTACATTATTTGTCTTTGGTTCCTCAAAATGTCTCACTGTGATTTTTAATATAAAAGAAAAAATGTTTTAAATAATTTAGTTTCAAATAAATAAAATCATATTTAAAAATTGACTATCAAATTATAATTTCAATCATATTATTGCTTGTAAAAAATGCTGTCAGAGCCCACATAAAACAAAGTAAGGAAAATTGACAACTTAAGGTGTCATTATATAAAATAAAGAAACTCAAGATTCATTAAGATTTTGTTTGATCTGAGTAATGATCTTATAATAAAAATATTTAATTTTTTTCAACAATATATTCATAATGCATTAATGTGTAGAGCTACAGTAATTTTAAAAGCTTCAAATTAATGTAAACATTAAGTTTAACTGCTGAAACAGACTGCTAGGATCCCAAGAAAACATAGTCAGGTAAATTAATAATTAAGTAATATGGCAAGGGAAAATTTGAGTCATAAAGCATTCGAAGAAAAAATCTAGTCAAACAGCATTCTAGTAAGAGAAAATCTAGTAATCAATCAAAATTATAGAATGGAAAAAGATAAGTAACAGCCTAGAAATAAATAATGTACTTATTCCTCAAAATTAAATCATAATTGGCAAATGATCTCGCCGACTTTAGTTGAGGCCACGTAAATATGAAAGGATTTTTCGACGGCATGTTAAAATTGTATGGGTGTTTCCAAAGAATCAATTTAGATCAGTAAAAAAATAAAGTTATTAGATATCGGAGAGATGATCTCGATCCAAGTGCAGACTGGAGAATGAAGTTCTGGTCCCCTCGTATGTTTCTGCTACTTGGTGGACTTAGTGAAGTGTTGTCAACTAAATGCTTGGTGGGTTCAATGCGTCGTTGCTGACTAATCGTAGTTGAAATCTTAATTTACGGGTGATGTAAAAGCAACGTAGTTTAACATAGGTATGAATTTGCCTGCTTGGTTCAATATATTGGGTTTAGGGACCAATGCCAGTGGGAAACATAATATACATAGTTTATAATCTGATTACCTTTACAAAATGTATTAAATACTATGTAGGAATATTTATGCTCTATAATTGTAAAGAGTGAAAACATTTTAGGTAGAATACAAAGAATTCAATTCAAAATGCCATGAAAACACCATAGATATAACTTTCAGAAAGTAACGCAACCTTCTGACTATAGCTAATAGTATAATTATTTGTAAAAGTTTGGGGCGAAGGCCAGAGGGACTAGTCAAGATGAATGTGCTATTAATCATTCCAAGAGACAAACACCATTTTTTAATAAACTAACCAAGTGTTTATTCCAACGAGTCTACACGTCATGGCTGATAACTTATTGCTATTCTGGACACTCAGTGGAGTCATCACTGAAATTGCAAGGAATACACCGAAGTTATATTAAGTATTGGGAAGGACTAGCTTACACACCATAAACTTTAAAATAGTAATTTAATTCTAGATACAAACAACGAAAAATATTTTTTGAGTTTATTTTAACTCAAAACTTGGCAACAAAAGACTATTTAATATTTTTGATTAATTTTAAAATAAATTGTAATAGGCATACCTTTGACACCGGTTATAAATTTAGAATTTTTTTTTTACTATTTCCTTCAAATGTATCAATAACTTGGTTAAATGCATTAAAACTTTGCCAATCTCACGGTTCAGTGATTTATATCTGGTAAAATTGGGGTTTCCATCAAAAAATTGTACATCTCAAACTTTTTTCTCTATGCATTACGTTTTGCTACCTATCCAAGCAGTCTACATATCAGCACTAATGAGGTAGATAGGAGGAATAATTTTAATGAAGAAAGCTTGCAGTTGCATTGACGAAATGGGGAACCATTTAGTAAAAATCATATCAGTACATCTGACCAGGATTCAAACACCATTACCGTCCAACCAGACTAGAGAGATCAACACCTCTGATCGCATGCCTACCAGCGCAGGTCCTCAACATTTTCTTTGTAAAATTGAAATATACAATTGTGATTAGAGAAAAATAACAATGTTGTAGAATGAGCCTTGATAGATCTGTAATTTGGTGCATAAAATAACTCTCGGGGTCCAAGAGCCAAAAAATCGATGAATAGTAAACAGATATTGGATCCAAAGTTTTGAAACAGTTGTTTGGTATACACAAGTTTACACAGAAGTTTGATCTACACGTTCATTTTGGCATTACATTGAAGCAACTAAAATTTGTGATATGTACTTAATGAGCTAACGCTGCCATCTTGAAAAAGGGTGCAATTTTTCAGTTTTTAACATATACAGTAAAACCTTGGATTGCGAGTAACTTGGTCTGCGAGTGTTTTGTAAGACGAGCAAAAATTTTCAATAAATTTTAACTTGATAAACGAGCGATATCTTGCAAAACGAGTAGTACTATGGTTATGCTTTGTCTGCCGAGCAGTGTCCATTGGATAGTTATTTGTTAAAGTCGCACAAAAAGAAAAATATTTGAATGAGCCAACATATAGCAGTGATTCGTTAGTGACAGTGAAAATCGTCCTAAACAATAACACACCTCCTCCTCTCCTCTCTTCGTCCACCTCACAACAGGAACAATTAATTTAATAAATAAATTTGATTACAGTACAGTTACATTTAAATAACGAAAATAAAAAAGGTATTAATCATTTTCAGATTAAATATTTTGGGTTGAGGAACGAATCAATCTGTAGTTTCCATTATTTATTATGGGGGAGATTCGCTTTGATATACGAGTGCTTTGTATTACGAACACGTTTACGGAACGAATTATGCTCGCAATCCAAGGTTTTAACTGTATCTCAATGATGGTCAACTTATTTTGAGATAGGTGATAATACAAAAGTTAGCAATATTTCCCATAAAAAAGTTTGATCATAATTACTCATTCAGTGTACGGTTTTCATGTAAATTCCAAAACAATGGCTACATTTCCAAGCAGGCTGTAGATTACGAAGATTTAATGACAATACCTTCAGCTACAGAAATGTCTTCCAACTATCAAGTCGCCATTTTTATAATGTTGATCTACTCATTCTGCTGATAGCTTTGGCTCCAGCAGAACACAAAATTTATTTGCTAAAACCAGGGAAGACGCGACGTGGAAATAAAAATGTATTCTTCGCTTAACATTCAAATTAGTTCTGGATTAAAGAACACTATTTTGGTTCTAGCTTTTTATAGTGCACCTTCTAAGGAGACAACTTTAAATAAGCACAGAGGTACATCAATATGCTATATCTACTACTCATAAAAAAAGTTGAGCTTGCTTCTCTCCCACCAACTGAAACAGCCATGAGAGAATACTGCTTAGGAGTGTGCCACCAGATACTAAGTTGTGAAGCCAGAAAAATGTCCTGAAATTTGGGGATGGAAGAGGAATGGCAATGACCTGGTACCAGTACTAATAAGTCAAGGTGCTGCCCTGGATTATTTACTAGGTATCAATGATTTCATGCAATTGCTAGAAAGGATGAACATCATCCAGTGGGTGCAAAAGAAGTGGACTTAGGACCAGATTCCAAGGACAGTGATTTAATCATTTCATTGACTTTACACACCGACTTTGATGAGCATAATAATGTCAACTCATTTGCCTTAATTTGTGTGGGTGAATATATTGTGGAATAAGCCAGGACGAGCAATGCATGCACTACTTATTTCATAAAAAGACTGGCATTATAATACAGAGGTGATTATTATTTTTTGTTATTCTTGCTTTGGTGGGGTGATTATATCTATATTCAATTTCTTAAAGTTTAACAGGACTAACAAAAGAAAACTGAGCTCATCAAAACAGATTTCTGTATATTCTAAGGTTCGCTGTATGTTTGTAGCAATATATTTTTTAAACTGTACATCCTATAATAAATCTAGATCTAACTTTTTTGTAGGGAGTTTTGTTATATTTCTTTTGTTTAACCACTTCCATCTTGATAAAGTTTGCTGTTACTGAGATATATGTGAAAAACTAGAAAATTACACCTATTTTTCAAGATGGTGACATTCACTCACCAGGTACATATCAGGATTTTAAGTTGCTTCAATTTAATGCTGAAATGGACCTGTATACCAAGTTTAAAAGCTTTGGGTCCAATGGTCCACTATTTTTCCTTATGTGACTGAGCTACAATTCCATGATAAAGTGTTATTTTTCACATGCAATATAAGTTGTATGTAGACAAGATTGGTCAACTTAATGACCTAGATGTAAGTGTTGAATTGTGTATGTAGAGTAAAACAATTTTGCTTGCCAAACTAAAGATTAAAAAATAAAAAACTTGTGGATGTTTCTATCGGTAAAAATGGTTCACCAAATTTAACACCAGTGATCTAAATACGAACAGAACGATACTGGATGTTTACTGTCAAAAGTAGACTGCAGATGCTTGGGAAGTTCTATGTTTTGCGGGTTTACCTTTCTGATTCAGAGAATGAAATCTACTCTTCTTTCTTCGTGTAACACCTATATCAAGATGACAAACTGATGAATTCTAACGTTTCTCAGCAATCTCTTTCTGCCACAGAAGTCTTCAAGAGTAGCCTAGTCTAGGTCACATTCAATGTTCATATCTGTTGACAAACATTTTAGCTGTAACACTGCACACAAACCACATTACACTTACATTAGTTTAAAGGAAAAACTGAAAGATATAAAGAACACAAGCTAATTTTATTTTAATGAAATACACAGGACAGTTTTGAATGTTTATTCGAAAGACTTATATTTCTAAATATTAGGGTCGGAACTGTCATTAATGCTAAAAGAATTAAAGAGTGAAAAAAGTGACCTTAATTTCGCGAGTGGAAATGTACATAAAGTAAATTTTCATAATCTTAAAGTGATAGTCTACTTTAACCTCATCTCCACTATTTTAACTTTTCTTTTCCTTTTAATAAAATTCCAATTTGTTATATATAATATTTTATAAATATAAGTTGAAAAACGACACATGGACAAAGGAGATGACAAAATATTTGGCACATAGCGCCAAAGTGCGACTGGACTATCCATGTTTGTTTACATATAATTTTTCAATGTATATTTGAAAATTATTTCTATAAAGCAGATAATCCATATCAAGTGTGTGTGTCATTATATGGTGTATAAATATAGCCTCTGTGCAATTTATCCACACAAAAGCTGATAGCTAACAATCAGTCATCCATCATTAATCTCCATATTAGACTTTGCCATAATGTAATGGAAGATAAGACCTTTAAGGCTCTTCAACACAAAGGTTTATAGTTTATATGCTATGTTACTGAACACTAGTGATAGATTTTAAATCTTTTTCTTTTACAAAAGAGTAGTTTTGGTGATGGGGGGGGATGACACGCGCTGATGACAGTAGCAACCATTCAAACTTTAGACCTTTTATTTTTCTGTTGCTCATTGTGTGAATAATGCAAAACAAACAACTTGGACTAAATTTACTTGCCATTACGGACAGTACCAGATCCAGAATAAAGGAGTTTGAATTATAGTTAACGCACTTATATTTTGCTCTATATCTCTCTCCCAGTCCAGCATAAATAAATTTTAATTATGTTAATAAAGCAGGGATGAATAAGGTAGAGTTTAGAGGAAATGTACCCATATGTGTGTTGAAAGAGAGTGCAAAACCATTTAGAAAGAACCACTCTCAAAATACCAAACCATTATTCACTCCCCAACTTCCCTGTCATCAGCCATCTAGACAACATGAAAATGGTATTTAGTCCGCATGCTCACTGGCATAGGTAAAAACTCTCTTAGTGACCATGAAATCAACTTTGGTGGGTGCATGGTCTAACATGTCACTCTTATAGCAGATGTGATTGCCAGTAATTGGAAGATTGGGGATTGAATACCAGTAGGGTGTGCTGAGGATGTTTTTCCCTGGGTCAAAATGTTGCCTTGAGGTAGAGGAGTGTTGAGAGGAGTAAATGGACTATGATGTTGCCTTGAGGTAGAAGCAGCTTGAGAGGATAAAGTGTTTTATGATGTTGCCCTAAGGCAGAAGAATGATGAGGAGTAAATGAACTATGATGTTGCCTTGAGGTAGAGGAGTGTTGAGAGGAGTAAATAGACTATGATGTTGCCTTGAGGTAGAAGCAGCTTGAGAGGATAAAGTGTTTTATGATGTTGCCCTAAGGCAGAAGAATGATGAGGAGTAAATGAACTATGATGTTGCCTTGAGGTAAAAGGTTGAGAGGATTGAGTGGGCTATTACGTTGCCTTGGAGAGAGGGAGGGAGGCTTATCAATCATATCCTAGGATTATATTATCCTGGCAAGGTCTAAAATGTATTAATTTGACGTTGGGCTTGTTTGTTCCCTTTCACAAATGGGTGGTCTAGTTGATGTGCTTGTAAAATATTTAATTCAGTAAATACCTGTTGAAAATATCTGACACACTGGCACTAAAACATTTTACAAAACAAAAAAAACATTTACAGGCTGTGTAGTGTTTAGTTTGCCTTGAATTGCAATGCTTGACTCAGGCAGTTGATTTGTTTATTGGAGAGTTGAGAATACCAGTATTAATGGTGGTTGTAGCCTCTACTCTTAGTGTTAATAGGAAGAAATTGAGTTCTTAATATACACACAATAATGATATCTGTTGTACAAGTAAGGACAGTAGTTGTTAACATAGTTTTGGGATAGTCTCTTAGAGCCTATTGTGGTGTTCTTCAGAGAAAAATGATTCAGTATAAAAGAGGATGTTGTACAACAATTTCATTTAAGTTCTTCACTTGTGAAAAGATTAGAAAATCTCTGGTTGTTTGAAATGGTCTAGTCAAAATGGGTTTTATTCATTTTTGTTTTTTATTGAAAAAAATAACTTTTTCATTTACTTAAAACAGATCATCTTTAACAATCAATACGATTTTTAAAGCATAAGCACCCATACCCATAAAATGTGCATCAAAATGGGAAAAAGCTATATTTATACTGCATTCTCGGTAGGAATTACTCTCAGAAAGGTCTTTTTTCCTACCAAAATCCTACTATATAATAGCTTTCTGGTAGGGAAAAAGGCCTTTCAGAAAACAATTCCTACACTGAACAGATTTTATATATTCTTTCCTTTGATGCATTTGTCATAAATGTGAGCTAGTCTGCATTTGATGGTTAACTTTGAATCACTCTTTCCTTACATAAATGATATTTAACTACATATGAGCTTAAACCATTTAAGTATCTAAGAGGTTTTTAGGCAACCCTTCAAGGCCAAAGTTTTTATGATTCTTTTCAGTGTCTCAAAATAAATATGTGTAAGATAAAAATTGAACAATGATCTCACTACTCTTGGAGACTAAAAACTTCAACACAATCTTTAGAGTTGTAATAAAGAAAATATTTTCTTAACATAAATTGGGTATCATTTTCATTATTTCAAGTTATGTAACTTAGGACTTCGTTCACCACTTGCACCTGAGAATGCAACTTGAGCCAAAGAAAAAGTCAAATCTCAGTTAATTTCAAAATGTTTTGAGCCGGGACCTATGCTTTTAGTACAAACCTCTCACAACTAAAATGTGATCTTCATCCAACTGGTCTGTATCGGATTGCAACATGACTGGACATGTCAATTTTAAGCCAACTGTGCTATGTTTTACTGTGTTTTGTTTAGACAACTAGGAATTAAAATAAATTGATGGCCGTCTTTTAAAAGCTCCTTCAGCTGCTGTAAACACTTGCCTTTTTTTAATACTTATAAACGTGCACTCTTAGGAAGATTAAAAAAAAATACTTGGAGAACTTTGAAATGTGGTGCTGGAGAAGACTTGAGAAAATCAGGTCGACAGACAGGGTAACAAATGAGGAAGTCCTATGAAGAGTGGGTGAGAAGAGAACCATTTGGATGTTATTCTTTGGTACAAAGCAAACTGGATCGGACACATCCTTAGGAGGAACTGTCTTCTGAGTGACGTCATATAAGGAAAGATTGAGGGAAAGAGGAGCTTAGGAAGGAGTAGTCAAATATTAGATGACGTGAAGGAAAAAAGAAAATTCTGGGAGCTGAAGGAGGAAGTTTAAGTTCATTGACAAAAGGAATGGACCTGTCATGAGACAGAGTACATAATAACAATAATAATAATAATAATAATAGGATAAACCCACCATTTTAATTTTCTTTTTTGATATATCAGTATGCAATTACATCATTTTAACTGCTCAACTCTAAATTACCTGCTTTAGTAGCCGCATGGTTTAAGGCGTCACTCTTGTGTTAGACTAGACTACTTATGATAGGGAGATCATGGTTTGAATCTTGATCGAATGTACTGAGGGTGGTTTTCCCTAAAGGTTTTTACTTTCTCAGTCCACATAAATGTGGGTACACTTCATCTAAATGTGACTTTTTTCATCATACATACGCGTATCACCTTAAAGGATACTAAGACGCGGTACTTATAATATTTATTTTAAGTTCAAACAAATTTACAATGGTTATATCTGACAAAAGTAACAGGTGAAGCACATCTAATATGAGCATATTAACATGTAGTATGGGTTTTAGTAACTTTTATAGTGTTTGACTAAATACCATTGTAACTGCACCAGACTAAATGGAACTTGAATTGAATTTAGTGTTTCAATATTTACTTATTAATGAGCTAGATTACATAATTTTAATATTTTTGCGAAAGATAGTATTTAAATTTTTTATAAGTATACACAGAGTATAACAAATTTGAAAGACAAATAGGCTTAGATGAGTTGTGTTATTCAATAGAAAATAATTTTGAAAGCTTGTTTGTTAGTCACCCTTTTCTGATCAATGGGTACACTTGGTTTACCCTGAAAGGTAGCAAGCTTACCTTGCTTGCATGGGGACTATGGTGTAGCTTATAAGGTAGGTATATAGTGTAAGCCACCAAGGTATGATGGCTACCATCAGGGTAAATGTAGTGTACACTCAATGAATAAGTTTTTTAATAATAAGCTTATATGTCACCAACATGAACCAAGAAACTTCACCATTAGGTCCCACCTCTATCTATGAGGTTCGAAATTAGGCATTGCCATTTGACTCGACAGGTGAAGAAAATGTACATATTGTATATACTAAGCAGAAAAAGAATCATCTCATTTGACTGCCTTTGTGTAGTCAACCTGCATCAGAAGGGTTTGTCAATTCAACAAATTGATGTCTGTGTGACAGCAATTACCTGGAATCGCTCCTGACAAATAATGTCTCAGAAGGTCTTGTTGGAAAGCATTGCATAAGAAAGTACGTCCAAATTTTGGCACATAAGATACCATGATGCCGTTGATCTTCAGAATCATGTGATAGTGAAAACAAGAATGGCTCTGTCAAGCCAGACTGTGTACAACTGCCTCTATTATTCTACTATTCATTAATGGGTGGTTTCTCCGGTAACTCCTTGGCATTGAGAGGTTTGGCATAAGTGGGTGAAAAAGCATGAACATTCAGAGTGTGCATTATTTGTAAGCCAAGGTTGAATTTGTTAATAGCCATTTATATATGAAATGTGTCTGGAAACCCCCACGCATAGTGCCATAATCAGAAACAAGGTTTTGTCATGTTCTAGGAGGCCATCTTGAATAGGCAGCCAAATCTGTAACTTCCTTACTGTCTAAATGAATGTCCCCATATTCCGCTGACATGAACCAGATATGGAATCATCTCAAACATGGAAATACGATCCAGAAACTGTACGCAGCAGGAGTATTGTGATTGGCTGCTGGGTCAACAAAGCATGGCGAGCAAGATCCGCCAAGGTCCAAGCAGGTCAGGATATGTGTCCTGGTCATTGGAGATATTACAAGGGACAGTGTCATGGAAAATTACTTCTTGAATTTTCGGGTTGCTACTATTTTTAATTTTTGAAATTTATCAACTTTAACAAACCCCAGTATTTTATATACAAGCTTTTAAAAATTATTATTTGCAAAGTTTTCTATCAAATTCTTGGCGTGAGAATTATTAAAGACAAATAGACCATGTTATGCATAAACAGACCAAGCAACATACTTTCAAATTTGGAGTTAGTGGTGCCATCTTGTAGCTAAAGAATGAAGCTATATGTCTACAATTTTATATAATCTCTTTCTTACTAGATGGTGGTATGTGAATGTTTAAACCAAGCGCCAAATGTTTATGAGTAAGTTTTAGTTATGCATGAACAGACCAAGCAACACCCGTGCACAGTGCGAGACAAACATTGCCACAGTACTCTGCATACAGACTATGTGGCATGTTTTCTGCGGTGAGGTTAGTTTACCCTAGTGAATTTTGTGACTATTATTAATGTTGCTTAGCCCGTACTGTTTATTGATTAGATTTAAAGTTGTTGAAACTACAGTAGTGATAGTTATATGATAAATTAGTAGTTTGGTAAAAATCCAGTATGTCGAGTACAGCCAAAAGAGGTAGGGTCGTGCATAAAAAAGCATGTGGAAACGAATCTGAGAAAACAACGTGAAGGAGATTATATTATGGTTAGATTCATGCGGGAGCCAGAATCGAATATTAAACTAACTCTGTTGATGAAAGCTATTATGTACACCCACCCAACTCTAGAAAATATCACATTACACTTCCTGATATCAGGATATTGAATAGCAGAGTTCGGGGACATTGAATGTGCATTAAAGTTACAACAGAGGATGTATTCCCTAGAGGACTACATTAATATAATGTTAGGATGCTGTAAAAGAAACAAGCTCATTGTCACAACGATGGATAGTGGTGATTTTGTTGGAACAACATCACTAAAGAAGAGCATTGTTAACCGAAAAAAAGACATCCTTAATAACCCAGAGTGTTTGGTTGAAGACACGAGAAATAAATATTGTCAAGAAAGAACCCTCTTTTTTTTCTTTTGCAATACTTTCAAAGAAGAGTTTCAGAAAGTGAATATTGAAAAAAGTCCTCAAGTCGCAGTCGCTCTGATAATCTTTAATCAGCTGCAACCACTGTGGCCTAATGGTAAGCCAATATCATCTTTGAGGTTAGCAGACATTAAATCCATTGTGCATCTCATTCCCACCTATGCCAAGAAATTTTATAAGAACCTCATTGCGGATTAAAGAGTTGAGGACGATGTAGATGGATGGCTTCATCAGAAGTCTTGATTTTGATATTAAAACTGAGTAATGAGCTTTTAGGATGTGTATCCACTTTATTATTCAAGGTACTCTATGCTCTTAAAGCATGTAAAATTTAATAAACGTTACCTTATTATTTGTTTGTATTACACATCTTAAAATTAAGTTTACAGGGTTAGTGAAATACTTTCTTTACTTTATATATATATATATAAATATAAATAAATATATATAAATATATATTATATTACTCTATTTATCTGTTTTAAATTGTATATTTAATTGTAATTTATTTTTATTTAAACTCTGCATATATAATTTGCTAGATTTTTTGTATCCTATTTTTAATTTGTTTTAAAAGTTTTGTATGGTTATTAATTGAAATATATTATGCATTAAAAGACCAAATTCCATCTGTGGAAAATGGTATATTTTTGCTAACAAAATCTGACTGAACTCAAGAAAGTGAAAATAGACCAAGAACCAAATTGTTAAAAAAAAAAAGTTAGGTGCCACTCTAACTAAACTTTATAGTAAATTAAACAATAGATAGTAATGTACATACTCTCTAAAGTGTATTTTTCTGAGAAACTATTGTCTTTGTCACTTGGTCTGTTGATGCATAACACGATCCAAATATGTCAAGTGCTCTTCACAAAACCGCATGAATTGGAATAGTTTACACTGGGTTATTATGTCTTCTATTACACATTACAAAAATAGTTGCAAGCGTATCTGAAGATACCTGTGGCTTTTTAAAACGTCCATGATTTTTTCAGATGCATATTGACCATAACATTCGTTTTATATCTTTATTATTGGTTTGTTGGTAGCAATGCTTTGAAGAAAGTTTATTTTCCAACAGATTTTGCTAGTATTTTAATTAAATTAGGTTTCCAGTTTGCATGTGTCCTTATTCAAATGTGTCAAAGCCTAAAATATTGACACCAAAGTGCATTTAAAATGTTTTGTTTACACTCAGTTCAGTTTACCCTATAAGGTAAGGTTGCAAGGTAGTTGCAAGCTACAGCTTAATACCACCGTGTTGTAGTTGTGATCCTATCTTAGCCGGTCTTATGACTCCTGGATAAATATTTTTATCTGGTTGATAAGTTAAAAGTGCATTTTATGACTGCCATGATAAAATGTATTTATCCATCACATTTTTATCAGAGGTTTAAGTACCTGACAACTTTTATCTGAACGTTAAAATTGGTTGCCATAGTGACATTCTGTTTTACATGAGGTTTTCACCTATCAGAATCTGTTTTTAGGTTAAAATCTTGGTTCACGTGTTTAGTAGGCACAGGCACGCAAGGCAC
The DNA here is from genome assembly GCA_033556935.1 of Timema podura. Classification (NCBI taxonomy): domain Eukaryota; kingdom Metazoa; phylum Arthropoda; class Insecta; order Phasmatodea; family Timematidae; genus Timema; species Timema podura. The sequence continues at coordinate 29,667,385 of JAVRXN010000012.1, forward strand.
AGACAGCACAGCACGACAGACAGCTCTAATTATATATAAAGTTAGAACATTTAATTCACACTTTATAAAAATTGACAAGTTATTTGTAGAGTTATAGTTGTATAAGAACAAATTATTTAAATGTGAGTACAATAAATTAAATTTTGGTTAAACTTATTTGTAACCAAACTATTGACCATATATTGGCAGACACCAAAATTAATACTTGCAAGAAAACCTAGATTTGCACCCAGTGACGCCATTTGTTTCCTCGCACTTGTTTAGCCGCCATTATTTAACAAAGGTTATTGCCACTAGCCAGGTTGTAGCAGTAGCAGCGGGGTTTAACGATGCTGTGCACCAGTAAAAATAGTACCAACCTTGCGTTTTTTGCATAAAAATATATTTATCCTACAGATAGCTATTCGGCAGATAAATTCAGTTTCTAATACGCGTAAAATATTAAAGTTGCTGATAACTTTATCTGGTCACTAACTTTAAACTACCGATAGCAATATTTATCCGGTAGTCATAAGACTGGCCTTAGAGTAATAGTGTAAGCCTGCTACATTTCAGGGTAAATTAAGTGTACCTACATTATATTGCTCAAAAATGTGTGTCGATAGTAATCTTCAGTTGTAACTAAAATGAGAAATTGAAAATAAATATTGATGCAGCAAATGGCTTTTTTTCAAAGCCAATTGGAATTGTTCTTAAAAGATAGGTATTCAAACTATCTACACAGTTTACTGGGTATTAATTTATGTGTATCCCCAAGTATTGACAACATTGTCAAACTATTGATTTCATCACCCAAGAGCAGCTTTAAATAAGATAATAATTAGGGGTGTATAAAGGGCGTTTGAATCTAATAGGGCTATGTGAAATAATACCCAGGGCCAAATCAAAGTCCATATAAAAAAGGTATTATGTTAACTCCTCTTACCCCCAAATATTTAAATAACTTATTTGTACAAAACGTTTTATTGCAAAATTGTTTAACATATTTGGGGCTAATGTAATAAACCAAGTTACCACACCATGCTTTCACTATTAATTATTGTTATGAACATAGCAGCAGAGGATGACAAAAATTTTAAAAAAATATCTATTTTAGTTATTTTTAATGGCGAAACTTCATAGTTGCTTAAGCTGGAATTTTTTTTTAAGCAAAGCCAAAGCTGTGTAAAATTTTCAAAATGAAATCAAATTGTTGACGCTTCACGAATCAGTCAGTGAAAAAGTTCAACTTTTGATTATTCTGATCTTCCTGTAGTTAGAAATAGATTTGTGGTACTGTGTACAGAAGGATCAATTATTGTTGAGTTTTGTATACTATTTATTTTAGTAAAGCTTTGTGACCAAATCTCATACCATCACCACAGAAACTGATCAAATTATTACTGATGTATTTCTCAAATCTGCGACTTTTTTTACATTTCTATTACACCTTGAAACAGGATGTTGGAATATTTTGCAAGAAAGGAAGTTTTGGGTGGGCCTGTTGATTTTAATAAATACATGCAGATTGTATTTTTTTAGTAATACAACCAGGTGTTTTGTCTAGTTGATTGTGTCTAAGAAAAAATAAGTGAAAGTCATTTTTCAAAAAAGGGTTGAATCAACATCAACTTGACAAATTAACTCAGTTTTAAAGATTATATCTGGGTCCAATTTTAAAAGGAAGCCCGATATTTGAAAACTGGAAATTCATGTTGCCACAATGTCAGGAAATCAAAAAGCTAGATTGTAATTACATTCTTAGTCTGTTTATTAATGATGAGAAGATAAATTATAAAGTAATCCATTAGAAAGTATTAATGGAAGCTTCCATCACCAACAGGCCGGCGGACGCTTGGTCTGACATGGAGTTATTTTTATAACATTTTAGATTATTTTATAAGTAATACAGCAAATAAGACATATTTCTATAATGCTAATGTGACTTTCAATCAATTTTGGTGGTTAAAAGTAGGCTTCCTATAAATATCAGTGTTTAGACTATATTACTTGTAGAGTGAAGGATTCCTTTGAATCTATAATATCCTCAATTCAGTGATTTTCAGTTACCTAATTTAATTAAAACAGATTTTCTTATTAAAACTAAAAATAATCTCTCTACAATTATTTTGGATGTTACTGATAGTATATGTTACATCATTATAGATAGTGAGAAAACCAAAATACATTTTGCATTGTGAACGCCACAAGAATGAAACAACTTCAATTCGAGCATGAGCTTAAGTTTCTATGTGCTCAAGTCTCTGCACTGTGAGTTGGTGCACTCTTCATGTTGGCTTAGAGCCGGCCCAGCTTAGGGAGCTGAGGCTGCATTATCTCCACACTCATGGACGAGTCAGGCCAAAGAGGTTCACCTGGTCTCTGCTAATGAAGCCACCGTTGAAGATCACCTCTGAATGATTGACTAGAAACAACCTATCCACTAATTCCTAGCCCCTGAGTGGATAGGGAAGAAAGTGTTGAAAGCCGAAAAAACTATATAAACTCTTGAATTTGTATATTACCGTGATTCCATAGGCTAGGGCTGTAGGCACACTTTATAAATATAAGCTGGCCTCATCTGAGCAAATATTGAACACTCGCTTGCCCCCTTCTACGATGACGTGATACTTCTTGATTCTCTATGTAAGATATACTTCTCTGCTGCAATTTCGAAATTTTCAATCTCGGGCTCTTCAAGCCACCTTTTCTTAACATTTGCCTTAGTCTATTTCATCTTCTTTTTTAAACTGTTAACTAATTTTTAATTATTCTTTTATTTATATGTTTTATTAGCTACAACTTCTTTGTCAGACATGCATTTCTATTATTTGAGGATGGGTCTGAAAAGGGAGATTATTACCTTTTTGTTTTGGGTCTTTTGCCAGGGGCTTATCCCCTTAAGAGAGGTGGGGAATTCATGCCAACCTTTGCCGGTCTGCTGTTAACTGGGACTTAATCCCGTTCCCCTTTGTTGAAGTTAGACAATTTGAGGACAGCCCTAAAAAGGGCAAATTCTTACCCCTTTTTGTTTGCTTGGAGGCTTCTCCGCTTGAGAGAGGTTGGCACTGCTTGCCAACCTTTGATTGTTGTGTGGTTAAAAAGACTTCCTCCAGTCCCTTTTTTTTCTAAGCTATACAAGTTGAGGATGGTCCTCAACATTACTAAATCTATTTTTCTGGAACTTATTCACATACCAAATAATGGGTTCTACAGCCATCGGTTTTGACATCTTTGGGACAGGCCTACTAAAACGTTTTTTTTATATGTTCTAAAAACTTTTTCCAATGGCAGTTTGGCTCTGCAAATACTCTTTATAAATAAGTGTATATTGTACAATGTAGTGGAAAGGATGTCCACATGAGCAGACACACAAATTTAAGCCAAAGCATATATATGCATAAGTGTCGGAACATTTTAAAGATAATTATTACAACCCATACTAGCATTACCTAACCTTAAACAAGTTACTAAGTTTAAATGTTTTAGTAGTGATTATAAAATTTACATATTTGTATAATGAATTAAGTGTTTCAATATTTTTCAATATCAGAAAGATTCACGCAAAAAAAATATATCAATAGTTCTCATAATAGCTATGCATTTCTTATTCTACATAAGTGCATGCATACATGTTATAAAACCTGGTGGCTAACCGAGTAGTATCTTAAGCTCTTAACTGCGTCAACCAACATTTGAGTTTAAAAATTACTTTTTGCAGGACGCATCAACACTTTTAAGTGTCAACCTTTCTTCAACATTTACTCCCATATGTTTTGAATCATTTTGAACTATTTTTGCCATTAAATATTTTAAGTGGACAAACCTGTTTTGAATTAAACCATAGTTTGTAACTATGTATACACGTTTTCTTCATCATGGCCTCCATAAAAAGCGCTTGAAATAATAAGAATCCAGTTTTTTTTAAAAAAACTTAAAATAATTCTAATTGAATCTGAAGAAAGTTAAAGTGACAATGGTCGTCTAATTGTGAATAATAATGATAATATTTTTATAAAATTAAATAATTATTATTTATTATTTAGAAGAAATCATATCAGAACAAAATCAAACAAGCGCAGTTAGGTTCACATAGGTACGATTTCCTTTTGAAGTAAATTCAGATATTTATGCATATTTCAGTGAAAATCCATAGACTCTAAAATTGTTTGAAATAATAGGTAGAAACAATAAGGTTTATAAATAAGTTAACTGAGTAATACATTATTTTTGCTTTTTGAAAAACCCACTTTCTCAAAGCAAAGTTCAGGAAGCGATCCCCCCCTCCCTTCCCCTTTACAACCAACAATTTGAAAATGAATTTCACTTTGAAGTGCTGATCACTGAGGACTGCAACTAGCACGCCCAGTGCCCAAGGACTCAACCTGGCTTGAGGAATGCAGCAAATCCACCATGAGGCTGAGAGTCTTGGGTATACCTTAACTGTGACCATGGCTAATGAGTTGATGGATAGAATGAAGAAAATTTAGTGAGTCGATGAACAAACACCATTGCAATACCCTTTAACCTCCCTTGCAACAATAACAAAGTACTTGTGAGTCCATCCCCTTAGAGCCCTTCACTTGTTTTTGTAAATATGTAATTTTCTGAAACCATTTATTAGGAATGAAATGCTAGTGGGTGTATAACAATGAGCTATTATTTTGTTTTTGTATAAAACAGATTCCAGGGTGTCCAGCCAACCTCTATTTTGAAATTCCCCCTTTTTCCAGGTTTTCCATGGCCAAAATCCAACTTTTCCATCCCTATATATTACAAACATTATTTTATTAAGATTGCAACTTATTGTAAATATTATTTTTAGACAGACATTCTGAAATTGTGTCACTATATGAAGGGGTTACATGATTTCTGTCTAAAGGAATCTAAGGGCAGATTCATAGGGCCAGTTTATTATCAAAGTTAGTGGGCCTCAAAACTGACCATAAGTTTCATAACTGCTCATTCCATTTGAGTTTAGGTAGGTGTAGTCTTGTGTTTGGTTTTGAGCCGCATTTGATGTGTATCAAGTTTGACTAGAAATCGGCCCATATTCTTATGAAATTGCACTAAATAAAAGTGTAGATTAAGCATAAAATATTTCATGATTAACTTTGCAGGATTTATGAGTTAAAGATTAGGACACACAGGAGAATCACTTGCTCTCGCTTTTGAAAACAATGGTACAATAGACTACATAGAGTTTTTTAGACTTTACGATTATTACATAGTAAACTAGCAGTACAGAACACAACACTTTTTAAAATGATTTATGTGACCCATGTTGTAGTTTTTTAAGAAAGTGAAAGCAAACTTGGCCGATTTCTTTCCAACAAGGGAAAACAAATAAGTTAAGTGGGCACTTTTTTGGAACACAGCAAGGGTGCAAGAAGCCCTCCCAGCGGTCATTGAAGAATCGCCTGCGATCACACCAGCAAACCGATCGGACATATGTCAAACACTCATGCGGTCAGAAAGTTGTAGATGAACTATTCAATGGAACTAAACTTCAATTATTTATATTCATCCTTTAAATGTCAATCAGAATCAAAGTGTGGAATAAATTAACCCTAATTATTACTCTGCTTTCTTTCATTTAAATCAAACTGTATAATCATTGGTAGGGAACATGAAACTACCTGGCATATGAACACAATATAGCTATAGTAAATTCATGACCCGAGTTTATTTAGATGACAGCTCAAAAAGTTACTATAAATAGACCCTATTATATCGCTAGGCCAACAGCTGACATCTTTCACTTTGTACAGCTGTATTTAAAACATATGGTAATGTATGAATGTAATGGGTGACTACAGTAATTTAGGCCATTATTATTTATATTTATTTGAGGATGGGCACAAAGCTTATTTATAGTTTTATTTCACTTAAAAAAGTATGTATTGACAGCACTTTTACAAAAGGTCTGATAAATATAGTTCAAAATGGTGACCCGACGAATCTAAACCATGTTATTGATCATGTTACAAACAAGTTCTTTACAATGGTGCACCAAAGCAGTTAGGTCATTCCAAAAGAATTCACCAGATTTGAATTTAAGTGGCTGCGGCACCATTTCAAAAAAAACTGAAATAAATATATATGATTCCTACACGTATTGTGGAATCAAAACTAAATTTATAATATTTTTCTTTACTCATGGGGATTAGAGGGGAGGAAGTGCTCTGAAAACTGCAGTTGCAAGGGTTTGCATTATTTTTAATATCATTGCTTCTATAAAAGATACCAACTTGAACCAAAAAATGTCTAAATGAATGTCCCCATACTTCGATTTTAGAACTAAAGGTTTTATGGGTAGTAAAATTTTGACACAAAAATACTTTTTTTTTCCCTATTTTTATCAGTACAGTGCAGGCACTCTATTTATAGTCAAGTAGTTTTTATAACTATACATTAAATGAAGTACAGACAATCTAAATATTTTTACTGGCTGAAGTGTTTTTGTGTGTGTCTTATGTACTAATGACAGTTTATTTTAATAGGCTCTTTAGTCCTTGAATCTGATGAGACATTTTAATTGTATTTTAAATTAATGAACTAATTATTTAAATAGGCAATCTAAATCTTTTAGTGGATTACCTTTTTAATGTATTATATAATCAATAATGTCACAGTTGGACGAGATACATTTTTCTAAGTGCGAGAATGATGCATTAGCACCTTATAGTATAAAACACTATATTTCACTTAAGATACCAAAATAGCTAAAAATGTAGCACTATCATAAAACTCAGAAGGATATGGCAAATCCAATGCTATTGCTACTTACTCTATGGAATTAAGCGTATAACCCAAATGGGTTGTAAGAAGCAGTGCTATAAGACAAATTTATATGGAATTAGGAACTTGAAAGTTTACTGCTGCACTTACTAACGTACACCACCTATCCCTATCTTGAGCCACTTCTATCCAGTCCACCTCATTAAACTCCATCTCTTTCAGGTTTGTTCTAATGTTATCCTCGCATCTGAGTCTAGGTGGTCCCAATGGTCTCTTCTTATTGGGTTTGGCAGTCAGTAGCCTGAAGAAAGTTCTAGAATCTCTAATTTGTGCTCTATGTCCTGCCCACCTTAATCTATAAGACTTGATTATCCTAGCAATGTCTAGTGATGAGTACATGGTATGCAACTCTTTATTAAGTAACTTTCTCCACTCCCCAACAGCCTATCTCTTTTAGGACCAAATATCTTCTCAAGCACCTTGTTTTCAAACACCCTAAGTTTGTTTTCATCATGTAAGGTAATATAAGGTAGAGAGACAAAATTTCATACCCAATGAGAGCAATCGGTAATTTTGTGTGTGTATATTTTGAGTTTTACACTCCTTGAAAGCAGGCGAGATGTCAACAAATTACTGACCGAGTAATAGAAAGAAGGTTGTCATCATCATCATCATCCTCATCATAAGTATCATCAACTGTTTCCAGCCTGTGAACAGTTTATTAAAATCCCTCCATCTTCCTCTATTCTTCCATTCTTCTCCTCTCACTTGAACATGTTCTGCTATCTGCTCCTCCCAACTCTTTCTTGGCCTCCCTGCGGTCTTTTTTCTATATACTTAATTTCCAACATTTTCTTCGGCATCCTCTTACTCACATTTCCCAATTGTATCCTCTTCCTAATATCCAACCTAATATTATTGCTAGTTAAAATTGTTCCTAAAATTTGTATATTTAATATTCAAACCAATTAACCCTGTAAAATGATATATGTAATCTCTAATCTTTATTATCTATGTGATCATATATACTTAGTATTTTCTGTGTTCACTTTTAATCAATTTCCTCACCACATCCTTCTAAAAAACTATGCATTTCTTGCAACAGCTTCCTTACTAGTGCCCAACAAAGCTAAATCATCTGTTTATCCTAATAGCTGCATTGTAGTGTTTAATGTCAACCCTTCGTGACTATTGCATTACCCTAATAGCATACTCTATAAAGCTAGATTAAAAAGTAACGGGGAAAGTGCATCTCCTTGTTTCAACCCATTATGTATTTCCAAAGTATTTGACAAATAACATCCAACCCATACCCTGCCACAAGCATCAGTCAAACATACCTTAACCCTTTGAGTGCCAAGAGAAATGACAAAAAAATGTGCTAAAAGTGCCAAGCTATTTTCCTGAAAAATGCAGGAGTTTGTTTAAATTTTAATAACTCATTAGTCTATGAACTTCTTGCACTCAAATTTTTACATAAACTAGCTAACATGCTTGCCAATCCGATGATATAATTATACATATACTTTTTTAATTTTTAAATATAATAAAAAAATCACTAGTCAAGATATTAAAAAAAAATTTTTTTACTGTTTTATTTAACATTAATTTTTAAGCATTGAAAATGTAAATAGCTTGAAATAGAATAAATCACTGAAAAGAACATAAAAAACTGAGTAAATAACAAAGTTTACAAAAAAAACTAACTTTAGATTTTACGCTAAAATTGGGTTATGCATAGCAGCTGTTTCAGTGACAATCAACTTTAGCAGGGTTATAGTAAAATAAAGTCTAGAATAAATAATTGGGTTGGAATCAGAAGGGGACGGTGAGAGGACTTCAAACCTGGTACTTTTGCATAAATATGAAGAGGTTGGGGTGGATTATCCTGATCTTCAAAATTTATTTCATCCCTTTAGGAATAACTAGTATTCACACTCGTGTCATCAATGTCAGCTGCCACTCCTACTTGTTCCGATCTTTCAATTTCACTAGAATAAAATTCCTGTTCAGTTTCATTATTTACAAATTCAGAATCAGTGCTTTCAGAATGACAAACAAATTGATCACTCTGGGTTGAGCTGTCAATAAATATTGCAAGTATTTCTGTGTCTTGAATCACAGCTTTCCTCTTAGTAGCCATGTTTACAAACAAGGCCAAAGATAAAACTAATAAAGTAAAAAGTTATAAAATAATTTTCAGGTTCGATATATCGCAAAGACAAATAAAAGTAGCTTGAACATACGAGAATGCAATGGAAATAAAATCTACTCTATCTTTTGACTTAATACTGAACTAAGAGCTCGAAAACGAGGGATCGCTGTGAGCGACGCTGGCAAGTTTAGCAGATATTTCGTGCATCGCTCTGAGCGACGTTGGCACTCAAAGGGTTAATTTGCTTGACAAATTTTTTATGGTATCCTAAACTTAAATAATTATTTATTTATTTTAACCCAATCATAGGACTTTTTAAAATTTATGTTTAAATGATGAACCTTCATGTTGTATTCCCACTTTTCTCTCTAATATTTGCCGAATAGTAAAAATCTGATCCGTTGTTGATCTATTTCGTCAAAATCCACACTGAAGATTCCCAGTTACATTGTTTTGTCCCCCTTTTTGAAAATGGGTATTATAATATATTTATTTAAAATTAATTTATTTTTACAACATTTAGACAACCCAACCAACCCTTTCCCTGGAGCTGATAGATGGCGCTACTGGTTCAATGCTATACTATGACAATGAATAAATGATAAAACATATGAGTAACATAAATATTTATCAAGTTAAGAGTTTACGAGAAGATATACGGCTGCCAAGACTACCTGTGCAGAAAGCTGTGCTACACACACGCCAGGGACTGGGTTAGGCCTAGATAGTACAAACAATCATACAAGACCAAAATGTTATTTGATCCATGATTCCTTACAATATGACAGCGAATAATTTATTTTTTATTTTTTTATTATTACTATGTGTTCTGTCTTATGACAGGTCCATTCCTTTTGTCAGTGACACTTAGACCTCCAATGCACGTCTTCTGTCTCCTTCTAAGATTTTAAATTATTGACAAATTCAAGGTTAGCAAGTTTAACTCAAGTCAGATGAGTAATTAGTGTAAAAAAGTTTAGGTTATGCTAGTTTGGAAAGTAACTTTAAGAATATATTTTTTAATTCTTTAGCCTTTAAACCTTTTGCTGCGTATTTAATTTTTACTTCTTACCTTCAAAAATGCTAATTATAAGTCAAAAATTCAAAATATGAAAATTTGCATGATTATGATCAGATATTGTGATTTTCACCTAGTAATACATTTTAAGTATGAAATTTAGCACCACGTTGTCTATAAATCACATAATAATATATATTTTATATCGATAAAATTTTATTGGTCACATATTATTTATGTCACATTTTACCCAAATGCAATGTTATTCTGCTATCAGAACCATTCTTTATTTTACTAGCAGCCCACAATAATGCCAAACCAATCGCTAAATGAGGATTTATGTAATAAAAAGAAAACTTTTGAAAATTAGGTTACATCAACATAACTTGAACAATTTTGTGCTAAATTGGTGCTTTCCTCAGTGTAGTCTATAAGATCATATATTTGTGTTAGGCATGGTTTCAAAATAAGAACCAGGTAAAGAACAAAAATAAAATATGAATTAGAAGAAATAAAATAAATTTTAAAACTCGGTGAATTATTGAATTTTTCAATTGCCATACTAACCAAATATTATATTTATTACCCTTCACATGGCACAAATTCATCATTCATAAATTAAATGTTACTAACACATTAACAGTGTAAATGTAACAAATACTACACTAATAAATCCTCTAACAATGTTTTCTCCCACGTAAATATTACACATGTGCTACAAGTATTAAAATGCGGAAGTAAGCAAGCGCTACAATTGTTATAATTTAGCAGCTCTGGTAATTGACAGTTCTCAAAACTAACACCAGATGTCAGAGGCGCAAGGGCATGCTAGTATGAAAAATTCAGTGTTCTAACACTCTTGTCACAGCCAGAGTAGATAAAGTTTACACGTTAATTTGCGCAGTCAATGGCTATAATGCTGAGATCGGATATATCCGATTAATGCAGCAAAAGGGTTATATCTATAAAACCTTATTTTAATATTTGAATTCCTGTTGATGTGTCCGCTTATATATTATGTTTTCATATCAGTTCTAATGTACCCTTATGTGAGTTTGCTGGATGTAAAATCGGTGGATGTGCAAGTGTGTTTTCATTTAGATAAGAAAAAAATTAGTGACCATTTGCAAGAAATTTGTCTGAAAAAAATGAAGTGTTGTCGCTGCAGAAGATAACCTTGTGCCTTAATTGGTTCTTATACATGAAGCTTTGGGTACGAAATTTTGTATATTTTTCAAAGATTTTTGATTCTGGGTCACTTAGGTAAGTTTGCTTTTGAATTGATCACTATAACAAAGATTTTTAATAAGCATGAATTTAGTCATTGAATTCATTTTTTTAATGTAATCATGAGTCCTAGCGAACTGCTGACTCTTATGGAGAATTGTGAGAATATTTACAGTTATCTTCATTTAAAAACTATGTCACTTTGAATGATACTGAAAATTTTCTAACATATTTTACATATATCCTTGGAAAAAAATAATTCAGAGGTTGAAACATACAACAAATAAACATGTAGGGTAAATAATAATTTTAAATAAAGTTACTAGGATAAAGATTATGTACCATTCAAAAACACTATTAGAATATTATGATGAAAATCACAAAAGGGCACTGGCTCGAAGCCTAGAAAGAGCATTAATTGTTACACTAATTCAAAGGTCCCATATTCAATTTCCATGTTCAGGTGTAGCTATTTATCAATTATTTTGTTAAAATTAGGAGTGCTACAGTAGCCCCATGGCTTCTTTGGTGCTGACTGACAGTTCACAGCTGACTTCTGACAGTCAACATTTAGGTTTATACCTAAATTTTGACTGTCAGAAGTGACAGCCTTGGCCTAAAACTAAAATACACTGTTTTTTGCAGATCATATGATTCGGCATAGGGATACATAATTTGGTCTGGTAGCTTTTCAAAGCCGTCAGCTGTCAGTCAGCACCAAAGAAGCCATGGGGCTACTGTATTTATAATTCAATCGCTTTGAGCACACCAGCCTTGGGCTATATAATTTTGAAACATTACTTATGTACGTTTAACTTTTCTTATTTTCTGAACAAGAATTTTCATTGCAAAGTTTATCATTCCTATATAAATTGATGTAGTTGATAAGTATATTTCCAAGGTTGAAGAAATCAAAGAAAATAATTCAAAGGGGGATATTTTTAGCTGTGTCTTACTATCTGTTTGGGTTTAAATACACTAACTAAGCTAGTGGTTTTAGGAATGAGGAAGGTTATATTCATAAGTGTACCCAAATTTGAGTGGAAAACCATTTTGGAAAAACCACATTAAATACACCCGACCGAGATTAGAACCTTTAGGTCCCCATCATCAGCACCCATAGTCTACTGCAAGAGTAGAGCCTTAGACCATGCAGCCACCAAGAATCTTATTTTTGAGCTTTTCTGTTAGTAAAATCTTTATTATACTGTCCATTAACTCCAATCCTCAAAATTGTTCTTGATGGACTATTTCTTCCTCCTCTGGTAAGATCATTGATATAGTTTGCATCTGTATCTTACAGCTAAATCAATGCAACAACTGCATTTCAAACAGACAATCTGTAGTAAGCATAACCCCGAAGGTACAAAACTGAGGATTCTAGATTCATGTGAGATGTTAGTGAGTGTCACTCATAGCACCCACAAAATTTCAATCTAATGTATATTTTGCAATATGACCCAAGACATGGTGAAAATAGAACATAAAAACAAACATCCCTCAAGAGTAAAACAAACTGAACTAAATAAGCAATACTGCAAGTGGTTGTGTTGTTGACCAGCCTCAATGCAGTGTTGCCAAACTTCAGTATTCCGGCCTGTAAATGAAGACGACCATAATGTAATATTAGGCCTAGTACCTGTAAATTTTTGTGATTTTCAAGTTTCTTAAAGAACAAAATTTGTCTTAATGGTTTAGGTACAAACATTGCACAGGCCAATATAAATGTAGCCTATACCAGTAAATAATGGTTTGTTTTAAAAATTACATTTAGATATACCTTATTCTGTAGATACTATTGCAGACCAATATACTGTGTTATTTTAGTTTTTTTAAATTTATGTGTAATATGAGATATAAACTAGGCCTACATAGGCCTACTGATTTTTATTTTTTTGTTATTTTGTAAAAACAAAGTATATTTTGGTAAAAATAAGTGTGAGTAGATTATAATATATTATGCTATTTTCGAGCACTACCCAAAAGAAAATTTTCCGGATTTCATTCTCCAACTTAAAAAATATAGGCCTACTTATATTTTTTATAAATGATCACGTTAATAAACACTTTGATGTGTATTAGATAACAGTAATATAAACTAAAAGCCAATAAATAGCCCGTAACCATGAACCCTGAAGAAAATGAACTCGCATAATATGTATATAACCTTTTACAAAAATAATAAATAGGCTTGTTCTATTGACAATTTAATGGCGTCAAAAGAGAAAATAAAGTTTTTCTTTAGACACAACTATAAAAATAGTTGAGCCATGGCCATCGAATATTCAAACATTACATATTGCCTTGTTCTCCTTAATGTCATATAATGTTTATATCCCTTCCAATCAACTTCTACAGTTATAAATCATTATTTCTCAAATTCTAAAATCTTTTAGATACAAAGGGATGACGCCATGATGTACGTATACGCCTTAGAAAATGAAATACCATATTTTATATTTTAATAAATGAGCAACTTACCGGAACCCTATTTGTTCATTCCAAAAATTTATTGTACACTAATCTCTAAAGTACATTAAGTAACATTAATAAAGAATATTAAAACTCGGGTTTAGATATAAATTCCTCACAAAGGACAGACTTGCATTATAACATTGATCAAACCATCAAAGAACAACAAAATGGCTGGTTAGATCGATGTCGATAGAGCTTCCGATTAAGTCAAATTAATTGGAGATAACTACAAAAATTAAAACTAATGTAAATATTAGACACTAAATGACGCTTAAAAATTAACAATTGAGGTTTAATAACCTTAAAATACAATAATTTATTACAACATTTAATTTATAAAATATGGTTGAGTGCTGAGTTGACTCATGATGTAAAATTAAAACATTACAAGTTCAGTTCAAAAGAGAAATATAAATTAAAGGAGAAGAAAAAAAAAATTCATGAGCTAGGTCCAGTGATCTCTAATATACTGGATGGACATAAACATAACCATTGTCAAGGTCCAAAGCATAACGCTCAAGTTTATCGTCTTCTACATTGGGGGGGAGGGGGGACGATTTAACGGTTTATTTCAATGTTCCTATGCGAAACATGTTCTGATTAATAAAAGTGTTATTATTTGAAAATAGTGAAGTATTTTACCACACTTTACTGAAGAATTATTTACATTAAGAGATATACAATTCAGTTTCACAGGTAATACTGTACAAATACGAATAAAATCTTTAATATACAGTCTGCCAAGACTACAATTATATTTAAAGTTGGCTATTAGTGTTTTGAATCTGAGGAAATGTGTTAAGGGGGGAGTGATTGGCTACACTGGGTCGTACGACGGAGTCGTGAAGGTCACAGTGGGTGTGGACAGATGTGATAGTCATTAGGATAGGGAAGTTAAACGGTATTCTTTACAGAGTATCAAATTATAACATACCAATTTCCACGCTTGTATCATGTATAACTTATACTCCATTCACGGTAGGAATTACTCTCTGAAAGGTCTTTTTTCCTACCAATATCCTACTATATAATAGCTTTATGGTAGGGAAAAAGGCCTTTCAGAAAACAATTCCTACGCTGAAAAGACTTTAGTCTCAAGTGATTGTCTAGAATATAACAATTTGCTTGTATAATGGTTTCAGAAACCATATTATGTTGAAAGTTCGATAACTATAATGAAACTCGTTAGCTAAAAATTATATTACATTTGTGCGAATGACGTACTTTGTATAGAAGGTTTACTTTCAAACTATAATTTAGGTTTTAGTCTTGTAGAAAGTACGGTATCTACTAAACCCTGATTTTAGTAAAAAAATCTCATTCTGTAAGGCTTTATTTCGTACCAGAATACTATCATATATTAGTATTTTGGTAGGATAAACGGCCATTTAGAATGGAAGTAGAAATTCCGCTCTGGAAGGTCTTTTATCCTACCTAAACACTACTATAGGGTAGGATTCTAGTACAAGATAAAGCCTTCCAAACGAGCTTATTTCAAAAAGCATCTTATATTTTAGCCTATATCAACTAATTTAAAGAAAAAACTCAAAGTTTCGAACTTTGTTATAATCTTCAAAGCTTTTACTAACACATTTACTTCATTTAACTGATCACACATTGATGTATCTCATATATTCAATCAAATTAATGAACCATGTCAAAATGCCAATTTGCTTTGTAAAAGTGTAGGAGAGAAAGAGATACCTGAAAATCTCCTTCTCTCCTGCACAATGGTATTCAGACGACAGCTAGAAAATTTCAGCCACAGATGTCCATTCAGTTATATTATATAGAAATCAATGGTTAAGCTACTTATCACACGACACTTGCTTGTACTATAAATCAAGTGTGCTAGCTAGCGCCTATATATCTGTATACTAGCTAGTACAATAGAAACGGGACTAGAGTATTCACATACTCCTAGTTTGGTACTAGGTTCTAGTGCAAATATTTATGGAACGTCAGAGATTAATTTTGGGTGCAGCAGCTGCATTAATTATTAATAATGATATTAAAAATTATGAGAAGGAGTGTAGGAAAAGAATGTGGACATGGGACTGGCTAGGAAGACGAAATAATGGTCGCGGAATGCCAAAAATTATACACTCGGAGGTTAGGTAGGATAAATTTGGGGTGACACTAACGTTTAGTATCTCCCTAAATTTGTATTCATTTATTTACGATGTGGTCAGAGGCTCCTAAGCCCATGGGTGTCCAAGTACAGTATCCTTGATACACAAATATTATTTTTTTAGGTCTACGCATACTTTATATTCTAAAAAAACAACCACCCAAGGCTGGCATGCTATCATGATTATTTAGATTAAAATTGTGTCTGGAACACAGTTTGTCGTTTTTAGATGACATGTTTTAAACTAAATATATATTAAATATATTGTCATATTGTAACAATTTGGTATTAAATAAACAAGGATGCTTGGAATAATTTTCTTCCAACAACAAAATCACATCCGATGACAATGTTATCGCGATTTCTACCAATTATCTACACACAGTCGCAGCACGCATTGATTGGTCGAATTACACAGACTAGTGTCGGAACTAGTACGAAAATAGCGCCTGTTATATATTCACAACTAGTGTGGTAGCCAGTACCAAGGCAGAACTAGTATACTTTTTCTGATTCACACGACGCTAGATGATGACGTGCTAGCTAGTGCTAGCTAGCACACTGGATTTCAAGTAAGAGCTAGTGTCGTGTGATACAGGTATTAGGGCTGTGTATGTCAGTTAGAACTGAATTGAATGCATAGTAAAATCAAATAAGTAGCATCGGGAGTGAATCGAATACAAGTGTTCCTGGCTGATTGAAGAAAATATATTAAGTGCCATTCAAGAAAAAAAATAAAAAAATTAATTTAAATAATATATTCATCATAATGTGTTGTAATAAAGTGTAATTATTATCTTGTTTTTTATGATTATGCACTTTTATATTGTTCAAATATCAAGCCTAACGCATAGCGAGTAGTGCATATTGTTAAGTTTAGCCAAAAGACAGTGTTAATAATCACAAAACTATTTTACGGTACATTTACTCCAAACCAAACTCTCCGATAAGCGGGCCATTAATTAGACAAACCCAGATGCAACTCAAGACCACGACTCGACAACGGACCCATTTAACATTCCCCATACATTACCCGAACCCTTGGTAGTTTGCAAATCACGCTGTGAATCATGGCTGTATCCGAATAGTCCAAGACTCCCTATTCGGACCCTTGAGTTTTAGACTTGATGCAGCCTTGATGATTTTACATTTCTCGTGGTGTTCATAGCGAAGACTTCATCAAACTATTCGAACGGCAACAACCTATTTAAAATGGCGGAAAACAGAAGTCAGTGCTCTGGCAGACGAAACGATAATACTAAAACAATTGTTAGTCAAACACCCCAACCGACACCGCGAGAAGGCGCATGGCCTTCCGTATCCATGGTTACCAAGACCTCGAGAAGACTGCATTGGTCTCGTCCACGACTAATCGGACAGATCTACACTTGGTCATGTGATTGCCAATGCACCTATCAAGGTCACGAGCCAAGGCGACGCCGCATAATTAGATTATTCGGATACAGCCCATACTTGTTAATTGCTACCATGGCTCCTTTATCAAAGAAAGCTAAAATTCCTCGAATAGTCGGTACAGTCATTATCTTCTCTGAAAATAAATGCCACGGTGCATCGCACAGACATTCTTCCGCTTTTATTTTAAAAATACATTTACTAAAATCTCGTAAGATTTGTGAAACGAGATAGTAGATATATACATTGTTGTAAAAATACCACCAAAAATTATAATGAAATAATAATATTCATTGTTACTTTCCTAATCTATGGCATTAGGTATAGGAACACTGTTACAGAACAATTGAGAAAAGAGAAATATCTTTGTCCATCAAAGAGCTTAAGACCTAGATTAACAAGAAGGCTATTTATATATTTACTTATAGCTCAGAAATGATTGCTTTTATAAAAATATATTTTAAATAAAAAATTTTAATCTTTAATAGTAGTACAACTTTACAATGATAAGTTATTTCGTATCTCAAATAGTTGCGGAGAAATTATGAAAATTTCTACCATGTAAAGTACCCTCAAATTAATTTTCATGAGAAAATGAGGATTTCCATCTTGTTTATAGTAATAAACACCGTCTAGATATAAAATCTAATCAAAATCGTTAGAACGAATTTTGAGAAAATGCTTTTTTGTTCTCTTTTTGCCTTTCAGTAAACTACCCTTAAATTTAGGGTTGGCTCATTTTTTTAAAAAAACCTCGGGGGGAACTTATTAAAAGCCCAGATATCGAATTTTAGCCCAATTGGTAAAATAGTTTCTGCTCTAGCCCGAGGTACAGACAGACGGCACTGTGAAAACCACTTTTCTAGTTTCACGGGGCCATGAAACGTCGACATTTTATCAAAATATCGAGTTAGTTTTTTTTTTGTTACGATCACACTACTTTCTCTACGAGGTGCCAGGAGAACGTTAAAAGAAGAAAAAACGTCTATGGACAAAATAATAGCTAAGAAGAAGGGTGATCACTTTATTCATTTATGTTTATTATAATCTATAAAATCATGTGCACCTCCTGATTTTTTTTAATTACTTAAGAATGGATTATAATACATTTGAAGATTTGATGAAGTTAGTAAAAACCTCTGATTTAAAAAGAGATTGAGAGATGCAGTTGTACCGTGGCTCTGGATAACTCTAGAGACCCCGGATACGTAAACAGGGAAGACATAGATAAACAACACGTGAAAGCAAAGGATAAAGATTTATATAAATATTTAATGTGGCAAGTTTAACTTTATATAGGTTAAATAAATTACAAGCACACTCCAGTTTGCCAGATTAGGCCAGTTAAAAAACCTGACCAAACTCTGATCTAATACGAGCGAGCTAGTGGTATATTCATAAAGTTCAGTTAGCGTGAAACGCCGACATTAATGCACAACAGACAAATCCCTGTTAATGCTCGATACGGGTTGCCCCATTCTAACAAACAAACATGTTGCATCAGATATGATACAATAACATCTATATAAATTAGCTACATGATAGAATAGCAAGATAATTAGTTGCAACTATTTACTTCTAAATAATATAGGGATAATTTAGTGAGAAAAGTTAGCTAACCTACAGTTAGGGAATGGACTGCTCATGCTAGTGAAGCTATCTTAAACTTTCTCATCCAATCTACAATGGCGATGAGAAGGTGAAAATTCATTCAGGACACACATGTCCCGTTAGGATTACAAATGAAAGTTCCAATTCAGGGTTCAAGGCCTGGGTACAACATGACCTGGGACGCAACCAATTGGTCTCACCCAGGCTCAAGGAGATCAAACCCATGAGGGCCGGCGATCAAAACATGGGGGGGGGGGGGTGTAGATACGACCCCTCAACAAGATTATATCTAAGGCGCATGGAAAATGCGAGCCATGCCAGATGGGCATAAAGACCCATGAGTTGAGCACAACAACAAAAGGTGAACAACAGTTATCAATTTATACAATAAACGCTAGCCATGCCAGACGGGCATAAAGACCCACGAGTTGAGCACGACAGCAAAAGGTGAACAATAGTAAGCAATCTATACAATAAACTCGAGCCATGCCAGGTGGGCATAAAGTTCCACGAGTTGAGCACCACAGCAAAAGGTGAACAACAGTAATGGCGTGAGGTGCGCCCGAAATAACTCTAGGAAAGCCGACCAATGCCTAATAAGTCATACCATCAGGCCTGGAACATCCTAAACAGCCCCTTTCACGCCTGGAGGCCCTGCAGACTACAACATGCTCATGCAGGCCTCGGAGTGAGACACACTTTAGCTAAGCTGCTGATCTAAAGGACCAAGCATACGGGGTGATGTGAAACTTCACCTATGGCAAGCACAGAGTGCCATGAAAGCTAAAACTACCTAACCTAAATAAGCTCAAATGAGCTCATTAGAGCTACTAATTCTCTTCAGTATGAGGAGACTATTTCTAAGACCTACAACAAGGCTATAATTGCCACATACTCCTTAACAAAATTAAAGTATAACGTTATGGCAGGCTATCTCCACCGGTCGGGACAGTCTGTCGGCACCATCGTCGTGTCCACCGTTGCGCAGAGATTAAGTCTTGAACGTAGGCACGCGCAGCGTGTTGAATCCTGGGTCGGCTGATGTAATAATGTGCTCTTGCCCCACGAACCATGGCGTTTTAAAGCGGCTAAGTTAAGCGAACCATTTAGGAGAGGAGAAGGGGGAATGACGTCCCACGACGCCCAAATCGACACGCACACCAGCACTGCGAGCAGGCATGCTACACAAGATCTCAGTCAGTCGAATTGAAAGCTACTGAGCGGTCTAGTGCCCCGTCGCCGGCCGAGGGACAAGTAGAGTCTGTCAGATGGAGCCATTCTCGTCGGTGAAGTCATTGAGGTGTGGTATGTAACAAACACATGTGCAGAAATAAGTACATATTTAGGAGTCCATATCTATTTTACACTGAGACAGGTTGTTCTTGGGAGTTTGATTTAAGTCGTACGGGCTTGACTGTTAAGCCCGCTACACAGTTAGTCCAGAAGAACGTCTAATAGCAACACTGAGATTTTTGGTGACTGGTAGAAGTTCATAAAACACTTTGCTATCTTAAAATGCTATAGTAAAACAAACAATCTAGTATCCTTCAACAAAATAATATCGCGAACGATCGTGGGACTGGTCGTGACGTGTGCACACTCAGGTCAACTGGCACGGATTGGTCCACGTTGGGTCGTCGGTCCACTCGGCTGGAATGTGGACTCATGACCACACCACGACTTGCACGCGACTTGTCCGATACTACCATACACGCACGACCAGATAAGTCGGCCGACGAACCCACCTGTGGATGACAGCCTTTAACTGCTTTTGTTAAGGTCAACTCATAGATAAAACAGAAACAACACACAAATTCAGGACATAGAGAACACAAAATATGGAATTGGTTTGTATCAAACCAAAGATTAAGCCTACATACTTATAAACAAGAATTCCAGCAAACGAAATTATCATAATGTTTTCAGAGATAATTAACGTATTAATTATGTATTAACTTCAACACTTTCCCTCATCAAACAACTTATTGGGTCCTTGTCTAATCCCATTCCGTGACAGCGTTTTGAATTTAGGTTTATGAAGTGTTTTAGTCATTATATCCGCAGCCTGATGTTCAGGGGCCACCCTCTTGACATCTATAGTGGCCCCTTCCACCAATTTGATGATAGTAACGGCCTTGCCGCATAGCGTTTGGAAGATAGGTATACAGGATTTTGGTGGATTGGTACATGTCTCCATTGTTTAGCTGAGGCATACATCTTTATTTCATTCACTCTGTTTTTAATGAATACCAACTACTGTTCATCGCGGTGTATTCAGTTGATTACTGTAGTAGAATCGGACCACATGAAAACTGGTACAGTACTCCCCCTTACCCCAGGGCTATCACAGTGAGGTCCATCAAACGTGTAGCTATGGTTGCAACCATCAATTCCATTCTAGGTATTGTTAAAAAAAATTGAGGCACTAGATGTGACTTTGCTTGGATTAGGCGGACACTAACATTGTTCCTAATGTTTGCTTGCAAGAAAATTACAGCAGTATAGACAGCTTCAGATGCATCACAGAATACATGGACGCTGCATTATTTTTTACTTCCCAACCAACAAGGAATTAGTAGCTCCTTCAACAGTGATGAGTCTTCCATCCATTTGCAGAACTTCTTCTCCAACTCAACATCCAACTTACTTTCCAAAGCCAGTTTTTTTCTCACGTGACTCGAAAAATCATCTTCGTATGAATATTCACAGGATCAACAACACCAATGATATCAAACAAACAATGTACTAGTGACAATATTTGCCCTCTCATGAATATTGGAGACAACGTTAGAGTTGCTTTCCTCTTATCTCACAGCTCCATGGGATTAAACCGTGGATGTAGTTCCTCGTCTTGCTCCTCTATCACCGGGGGCATAGGCCTCTTGAAACTATCTGGATTCACAACGACTCTCTTTTCCATGGCCTTACTTTCCGAAATCAAATTTCCCCTTGTGAGCCTGGGTTCTCTACCTCCTCTTCTATAATCTGGTGACTAACCTATGCCACTAGATTGGATTTGGTAAGTGTCTCGGTACGTTCCTGTGGGTTATACGGATCTGCCCTCTTAAATTATCAGTGTTGAAACATATAGACCAAGTTAGTCTCCCCACTACAGCGTCGTTGGAATTGTTTAGCTTCGAAATTAAGCTTTCAGTACTCTAATGACAAGTTTAATTCTGATATCAGCTTTTTATTATTTTACTCCAGGGTCTGGTTGAACAATGTGACAAATTGTGCCATACTACATCCCATAGCTTGGCCTTGGCTTGATGGGGGTTCCGCTCACGCATTGTCAATATCACATGTCAATATTTTGACAACCCAAGGAAATAGACAATAAAACAATAATGAATAATAATTAAAGAAAATCCACTTTAGCACCACCGTCTACATCGAAACCACGACGTTTTGCGCCACTGAAAGTCTTTTATTCTCATTATTCAAGATTTTTCCCCATCAAAATAAATTTATTGTTGGTAGCTATAACATTACGTTACTGTTCTCAGGCCAATTCTAAATTCTAAATAGCTGGTCTTTGGCTAGCTTCACTTGCGGTAGACTAAATCTCCTCTCATCGGAACCCCCAGGCGGATGGAGCTGAGTAGGCCAGCCCCAGATATTTCGGGGACACAACTGGTAGATAAAAACCCCTGAACTTGACTGTTGATGAATTCGGTGGCAGAGTGAGGAGAGGGCGGGGGTGGAAGGGACTGGCCCCTTCACTATCACACGCTCTACCACTGTGACTCTGGACCGACAGGAAAAGAAGGGGTTGGAGGTGGCAAGCAACGTTACCATCACACGTCTACAACTATGTTTAGCACGGTTAGCTTCTTGAACTCGCACTTTCATACATTCACCTCTTATCAAGATTAAGGTGGATACAAACTTATAATATTATTTTCAGTACACTATAACAATGAATCCACCTTCACCCGCGCGGTGACGCCACCTCCTCACAATTCCGGTAGCTGAGAGATTTGCCGCCGACAAATAACATTGTGGTTATATCAACACTTCTCTGAACATAAACACGCAAATAATTCACTTTGTAATGACTAAAGGAATCTAAATTGCTGTTTTTCTCTTAAACACGATAGAAAGAGAATATCAGGAAGGGCCGGCCGCGGGCTTGATCAACCGCCTTTACCTTTCCACACTTCCAGCCAGCCGCCAAGGGTATGGCGAAAGGTGAAACGGGCAAGTTAACCAATGTCTGTTGAACTCCCACAACCTTGACCAAGCTTCGCGAAAGTCTTCATCTATGGCAGCCGTCTAGGCTCAGAAATAGATAGGCTTTTCCCGCCACTTTTCCAAGCAGCCAACAATGCAGGCATACAAGTCCCTTACAGTAATATAATTTGTTGAACTGTTGTCACTTTTGTCAATCAAAACTTTTACAGCAAACTATTTGTTTCTAATTATATTTTTCTTTTAGCTGTGTTTACATTATTGAAACACAAACTTATGAAAATAATCGTTTGGATGCTTATTTATATTGAAGCGACGTCTATGGTTCAATTAAAACGATTTTATAAATGAGAGCTTCTAAAAGGCCGAACTCTCTTCCCAAATTAAGACGGCGAACCAAACGAAACGAAGTTCTGTTGGTGGCGTTATACAAAAGGTGTTAGGTCGTGTTTATGCGCATCTGTTTACAAAATAAAAACACGCATTTGCATTTATTTTGGTGACCAGTTAAAAGAAGATACAAGTGTGATTTTTAAACAATTATTTAATGTACTATAATATCTCTTGTTGCCACAGCCGCGAAACAAAAGAAATAATATTTTTATTTTTTATTATTTTATTTTGTTCTTTCAATAAGTTTTGAAAATGCCAATTGTACAGTAATACTTAGCGAAGTATTATTATAGACGCGTTTATTAACACTTTTGATTGATAATATTATAGTATTAGCTATTAAGAAAATAATTATTATTTCTGCACATTTAGCTGTAAGTTATCATCACTTCAGTTTAATCGACTAGTAGAACGATTGGAGGATCTATTTACAATCCACGCGACAGAAAATAGGTTAGCGATATCAATCCATCTAACGAATGAAGATTTGGAGTACCTTTTAGAAAATACAAACATATTATTTGTTACAGTTAGCAATTAGTATAGATAACGTTTTATTATATTAATATTAGTTGTTATTTTATAGGTATTTATAATATCTATCAAAGGTGACAGCTACCTATCAAATTACTTGACGTATGAATGTATGAACGTAGCTTTAGTAACTGTCAAAAAGGTTCATTACTATCAGGATCTGGCTGTACTTGCGCCAACTAGTATGAAAATAAAAGTAGATCGAAATAAATTATACACGCGAATAAGTAATATAATTTAATGTTACGTTACAATTCATAACATTATGTAGTCAAATATTTGTCTCGTTAGCTCAGAAAAATGACGCACAAAAATACTTAAAAAAAAGGTAAGACAGCCAGAACCCTGGTGAGGGGTAGAGGGTGTGGTGGGGACTGCAAAAAGAAAATGAAGGTATAATTTCATAATAATATGATTATTGTACCACTCCTAGTAATGTATTGCTTATACAGTCCTATTTTCGTAGGAAGGGCCTTATCTGAGAGCTAGAAATTTTCTAGATTTACTTTCACGTTTTCATACACAAATAATGTAGGTACGTAGTAAAATGTTGTCACTGTTGACCGAAAAAGTTTCTATTTCCTAAAATGTTCTTTCTGTGAAAATTTGCCTGTCTGGCTCAAAAAATCGAGTTAATTATAGACTTCATAAAATGTAAACCTTACATGTACGTTATAAATAGATAAGTTACCTTAAAACGGATGTAATTTTAATTTGTTTTGTTTTTCATAAAGTTACCATCACCCGCAAAGACGCAATAATTGTTAATCTTGTGGCTTACATTTAATAATTGTGGATGCACCAATTTAAGAAACAGTGTCTGATCATTTAAAACAAACGCATTAATAGCTATAGTGCGTTCCCGGTAATTTTGGTCTTTTCTGACTATTGAAAAATTATTGAAAACAGATTCATCTGCCTTTAAAATATGTCCCAAGGTAGTTATTTTACATGACTTGTGAAAGTGACAAAATAATTGTAAAACGGATACAAATATGAATTTTTGTTTTAGAGATACTTTTTCACCACAGAAAAGATCAAAGTGATCACGAACGAAATTTACAAATATAGCCGAGGAAAATGGGTGTTTTCAGCAAAATTGACATTTTAAAAAGGTCAAAAAAAGTAATTAATCAATTAAATAAAATGTCTTCCTTTAGGTTTCAAACATTGAATGAATATAGGCCCCTATTTAAATTGTTTTGAAATAATATCTAGAATTTACATTATTTCTTATAGTTGCTAATTTACGGTCAAAACGATATAAAAATAATTATTTAACTGGTGGACTTTATTATTTTGTTTTAAAGGCTCTGTTTACGTTAAGGGCTATTAACACCTGAAACCGTACTTATTAAGAATTCGTAATCCCTCGTACCACACCCTATTTCGGAAAACGTTAAGACTGAGTAGCTTCGTCCTGACAGTAATTCGAACTGGCAAATCTTCCAAAGCAGTTTCCGAATAAAATTTTTTTTTTAACCATTCAATGCATATACTTTAAGGTTTATTCCCAATCAGAGCATTAAGTAGAATTTTAGCTACTTTTTGTAAAAAAAACGGCAGTAAAAGGTTTTTTTAGCACTTTTTAACTACAAAATATTCACATTTCAAAAACTTTTCGCGACCCGCAAAAATAGGCTCGCGACCCACAGTTAGATAGCCACTGAACTGAAGGCATTCCTCATAAATTTTCTTAACCTCTGGCGGCTGAAAACCATGTCCCTCCTACCCCCTAAGCCCACAATCCCTTTTTCCCACCCCTTCCCAATCCACAAAATTCTAGCCATAGCCAGGAAAGAAAGAAATGACATGTTTGAACACCGGACCCCCAGCACAGGACCTTTTAGACACCGGCGACTTGTTCCGCGACCAAGGAAGCGACCGACCATTTAATTTTTAATTTCTAATGGATTTGTCCACTTGGCCAACTGGTCGCCGCTCACTATCCCAGTGGTCGCCGCGGCCAGCTGGTCGCTGCAGTAAAGTGCACGCTGTCCCATTTACAAGCATTCTCGCTGGTCGCGCGGCTGGTCGCCCAGTGCGCGGTGGCCCTAAAGATTTATTATTATGACCCGCTCCGGTGACCGCATATCACAAGAACTCGTAACGGTGGGCACGCAGACAAAGGTGTCAGTATTGTAGGTTTTTCTGGCGAATTCTGGTTGGATACGAGTCACTATTTGTCCACTGTTCGATTCCAGGCGCTCATAGCCATTAGATCGGCCCAAGAACTTATCTTTTTTTAAAAATAACTTATAAATGATTGTATTATTGTCTTCTTGCGCGCTTTTATCTCGTTCTGTCACTTTTAAGATATAAATCAGTTGTATACCAAACGATGCAACTCCATTAAAATAAAAACACTCCCCTCAGCCTTCGAATATGGTAATATCAACAAAAGCTATCTCTCTCTCTCTCTCATCTATATATATATATATATATATATATATATATATATAAATACACCTATAGCTTTTGTTAATATTAACATTTATTTATATATATATTTTCCTTTCTAGCACCATGTCTTCCTAACCGTTCGGGTTATACACCTATGTACTAATTACTCTAATGTGTTAACGATGAGAAAGGTTGAATTTAGAGTAAGTGTACTCGCATATTCGTGGAGCGAGAGTAGAAAACCATTCAGGAAAAACCATCTTCAGTACACCCGACCGGAATTGAACCCCGATGTCCCATCATAGGATATTGAGAGAGTGACACCTTAGACCATGCGGCCACAGAAGCTGGTAAAAAGCCATATTAATCTAACATAAATACTCCAAATCAAATATCTCTACTAAAGTTATGTTCCAGCCAAAGCCACCATATTAGTATTTTAAGATTAAAAAACAAAGGTTAAACAATGTTTTGTTTTTAACTAATTCAAGCAAAAATGGATACACGAGTATATTACGACTATAGGAAATTTCAAAATAGCTGGTGTAGTTTGTGAGAATACACATGTTAAGGCGCTGCATATTGAAAACGCCTTGTATTTTGTTTAATTTTATAACATAGTTTTTTGTTGTAATTTTTGATTTAAACATGTTTTTAAATAAGAGCATTTCCATCTAAAACTATAGTTTAGACAACTTATAGTTGTTTACAATATAAATATAGTAGTTTTAACTTTCTAAGCTCATTGTTACAGACTTACGAATACAATAATTGTTACATTCTACTACATTAAATAGCTAAAAAAATACTCTATCACAAATATTTTGAGGGTAAATAATTATTTAGGTTTCCTAAACTTAATATAACATTCTTATGAAATACCTTAATACCTCCGAATGTTATTTAACTTTATTGCAATAATTATTATCTTCAACTAATCATTGTTTCCCACTACTCCCAAGGTACGCTGGTGTTATATTAAATCTTGGGGAGAAATAATGACTGCTCCCTCAGCTTATGGCGCGAAATGTTTCAGCCAATCAGTTAGCTAGTTAACCTCTGCCTTCCCGCGTTCTCATTGCAGAGGGAGAAAGCCATTTTGTGAACTAGCGAGAGGTTGAAGGGATTCTAGTGTGTTACATTTATATACAGTTTTTGGTATTTTTTTCCAATATTTCCTTTGGATAAAAACCTTCGATGGCTGATCTACAACCACCTGTTCTTTCTCAAGATGCTTTATCTGTTGCTCAATTGGAATTAGGTGTAAATCCAAATGCATTAGCGATTCGAAGGACGTTCGATCCTGTAGCTCATGAACTAGACGCCACGTTCCGTTTGACGCGGTTTGCCGATTTAAAGGGTAGAGGTTGTAAAGTACCTCAAGAAGTTCTCACTAAACTTTTGGAAGGACTTCAACAAGATGATAATAATGGCCAGGATGAACATGCTCATTTTATGCATATGGGTTTGGCAACTCCTCGCATTGGTAAGTGTAAAGCTTCATGGTTATTTCTGTATATAGTATGGCTTTGAGAGTGCGAGCCTACCGGTCCATACTATATTTTTAAACTCTCTTATATTATTTGATTCATATTTATAACAATTTCTTAGTTTTCCCTTAAAGATTAATAGTCTTAAGCTAAACATAAACATTTTAATAAGAACACCTCAAGACTTATATTTTTTGAGCTTAATAATAACCTTAAATTTGATCAATAGATTTGTTTTGCACAAAACTCTGAAACACCGGTTCAATTTTCTTTTGTCAGGTTGGCCAATATTTTCAAAAGTGAAATTTAAAAAATATTGAGAATTGTATGCACTGAAAGTGTTGTTATACAATCATTTTTAGATGTCGAAATGATGCACATATTTAGGCCTAATGGAAACAAACCAAAACTAACCTACACTATGTTCATCATAGCTTTTTACCTGAATGACAGTTGAAAAATCATGTTTAGGTTTCGGGTTGCCAACATTTCTATAAGATCACTTTTGTTATAAATGATTAATTATTACATGGTGGGCCTAGGCCTATGTTATATATAACATTTAAAATAATATAAACTAAATTTTTCTCACTATTTCATTACTTTTAATAATTTCTTTTTATCTTATCCGAAATAACATTTTAAATCTAACTAAACATAGACCTACTTATTCTTCGTTTTGGAATGTTATCGATAACATGTGATATAGTGCATACATTAATACCGGCATTGTATTTACTTTGAAAAGAGAAAATACTTGTCTTTTTTTATATACTGGTATAATATATTATTTTATTGTATTTTGAAATATTTAACTGATAAAAATATTTTTATCAACTGCTTATAAATGACCCAACTGCTTTGGTGCAACATTGTAAAGAACTTGTTTGCATCACGATCAATCACATGGTTTAGATTCGTCAGTTGCCATTTTGAAGCTAAATTTGTTAGACCTTTTGTGAAAGTGTTGTGAATAAATACATTTTTAAGTGGAATAAAACATTAAATAAGCTTTTGGCCCGACCTCAAATGAATATAAATAATATTGGCCTAAAATTCCTTTGCTAAGCGATCACATTTATACACGTTTTCATTACAGATATCCATAGTGACAGATGTTAGCTGTTGGTGTAGGGCCTACATAAGGGACTATTTTTAGTGAATTTTTGAGCTGTCATCCATTCGGCTGGTGAATGTACTTTACATCTTGTTTGATGTAGGCTTAGACTTACTGGACATTTAAAAGAGTTGATAAATTCATGCGTCAAGTTTACAGCTGTCACTTTAGTTCACTGTTTCCCAAACTTTATGAAGCCTATATGCTTTTTTTTTTTAAGTATCAATCTCTTAGATGTTTTCTAGCACCTATATACACAAGATTTTGAAGTTTCCAACTATAACAAAACAAACCTCATGAAAAATTTCAAACTGTTAAAAACAATTTTTCCCAATCTAACCTAATTGACTTGGTAATGTTCCACTATATTATGCTGTTGCAATGCGCGAAACAAACTTTCCTTGTGTTAGCGAAACTTTGGTAGGACAATTAAACCACCGTAGTTCAATGGTGATATTGCCTATTTATTAATATTCATTAAGTGTCCACATGCACTAAATTTTTTTTTTTTTAGGCCTAGCTTATAAACCTAAGTTTGGTAAATGATGCAATGCACATGAGCAGATCGCCAAAGAGTTTTGGTGTGTGGTAATATTTTTCGATACATAATATTAGTAATATTTTCATTAAAAAAAACCCAACAATTTTAAGGCAGGTCTGGCAAGCCGATTAGTGGAAAATATATGGCTTGAATAAAAAAGTGGCTTAGGCCACAGACTGGAAATTGTAATGGATGTAAAAAAAATCTATGCACACTCTATAAAATAAAGTGTAACAAGAGGCTAATTAAATTTCACATTCTCACTTAGACAATTCTAAAGTTTATAGTGTAGGCCTATCTATGTTAACTGCATTGTGATGGCTTCAATTTAAAACCACAATAACTTATGTTACAGCTTGATTCAAAACAAACTAATCCAATGCTGCCTCATGTCCAGAGTCAAACAGGAACCAGAACTGGTACAGAAATGCTTAAAATTAACTGTTTCAAGACCCGCCTCGGTGGCGTAGTTGGCTAACGCGCTAGTCGTGTTGAGCTCGACCGCCAAGGACGGGGAGATCGAGGTTCGAATCTCGGTCAGGTGAATTGGGGGTGGTTTTTCCTAAATGGTTTTCCACTCTCCCTCCACGCAAATGCGGGTTCACTTCCTCTAAATTCTACCCTCCCAATTCCTAATCCATTAGCGTAATTAGTACTTAAGCGTATAACCTGAACGGGTAGTAAGACGCGGTGCTAAATAATATTATAATATATATTATATAACTGTTTCAAGGAACCTAAATCTAAGTTATAAAAGTTCTAACTTTTAAAACCGAACCTATTTTCGATAATTTCATTTTATGCCCTTCTTTCTATTAATTTGAATTTAAAATATCCTATATATTTCTTAATAACCTTTGTGAGAGGTATGGTGTAAGGGGGTTAAAAAGGTGTAAATCAGCACATGGTAGCAATCGCAAAGTAGTTCACATTTAGCTTTGAGTGACAGCAAATATGTCTAAGGAAGAGGTAAAGGAGGCGTAGGATTCTAAAAAATGTGAAATTACCCCAACTGAACAAGCAGTTTTTTAAGGCAATTCCAAATACCAAGAAATTATTTTAAGGTGTTATTACTAAAAGTTAAAACTGTTAATGTGGTTGTTGACTGGTCAGTTTATATTAAAAGAGAAAAAAGAAGGGATACAAGTTTTAGATTATTTTCCTTTATTATTTCAAATATAATTTCAGAGAATATGTTCATTGTTTACAGTAGATAAGTGATTTTTTAAACTATTTTATTTTGCACCTTGCTACCCATTTGATCTGTAGGCCCTACACGTTTTATAGTTAATTAAGTGTTTAAATAATTTAATAGATGGAGTGAAATAAATATAATCCAGGGCAGAATGTATTTATCATGACAGAGACAGTGGCATCAATGCTCACATTAGTGCTATTAAGGTAGATTATATAAAAATATATACATTTTTGCTCTGAAGATTCATCTATGTATTTTGATAGGCTTGGAAGTAAAAAGTCTATAAAGTATTAACATTTCGAATTGTTGACCTCAAGTGTTCTTGGGGTTAAGTACTCTCTGTTCAGGACCCAATGTGTGAGTTTAAACCCAGTCATGGTTGACAGATCTTTCTTGAGTGATTAAAATTTTTAGCACAACCTCCTTCGAAAGGGAAGTCCCATGTTGATTGTGACATAAATAAGAACCCTGGAATGTATGTAAAATACCTTTCCTGGCATAATTGTTAGGCCCTTGCTCCTTTCGATATAGCACATAGAAATTATTTGATATAATCGGTTGGTTCAGAAAGTGCACTCTAAATACCTTAAATAAATAAATAACATTTCAAATTAAAGATGCTTGAATCTAGTCTTTCAAAAGGATTCACAATTCTTTTTTTCTTAACACGGTACACTTGACTGGGATTCTAACCTTTATCACCACATCATTGGCAGTCCAGTTAATTGTGAGATTGATGTCTAGAGTATTCAACCACTAAAGCAGGTAAATAAAATATATGTAATGGGATCTCTAA
This sequence comes from Timema podura, assembly GCA_033556935.1. NCBI lineage: Eukaryota > Metazoa > Arthropoda > Insecta > Phasmatodea > Timematidae > Timema > Timema podura. The sequence continues at coordinate 29,698,798 of JAVRXN010000012.1, forward strand.
ACTGAGATGTCAACAAGTGTATTACTTTTTGTTTATTTTATGTTTGTTTAATAAACTAGGTTCATTGTGCACACAGTTTTAAGTTTGTTTGGCCTTTTATTAATACATATTTAATGAACGGTGATGGGAGGCACCACATTTTGCAAACGGCGCCTGAATTTCTTGACCCAGCCTTGTTTAGACAAACGATTTACTTTATTTCAGGTATTGGAATGGACTCTTCCGTTACTCCTTTACGCCACGGGGGCCTCTCTCTGGTGCAGACAACAGACTTCTTCTATCCTCTGGTTGATGATCCTTACATGATGGGTGAGTAACTGAGTATAATTTATTACCTGATTACACAACATTTATTATAAAGACTTAAGTAATAATACCAGCAGAGCTTGATTTTACATTTTCTCTCTTTTTTTTTCAACCAAAGTGGCTACCTATAATCCATCACTTTGCTAACGCTGTTTCAGATACACATAAATATGTTATAATCTTTAAAATCCAAATAAAATATATAGCCTAATTTTACTAATTATAGGCCTACAATATTTTTTTAACAATGATATAAAAATTATACATTTTCTTAATTTATTGGAATTAGGATTTTGTAAGTGAAGAATCATACAAAATTCATGTGTTAGTGATGTTAAATTTTCCAAAATCCAAAGGAAATTAAGTTTTACATTTCTCATTTTTTATTTATGGCTTTAATAGGTCAATTATAATAAATTTTTATTTTTTTACTAAGACTTAATGAGAAATAAGTGATTTTACTGTCATTAGCAAAGTGACGCAGGCGTTAGTAAAGTGATGTTTGGGAAAACAGCATTAACGTGAGCTATTAGTTTCGTCACCTAACTGACGTTAGCGAGGTGATGACACCATTTCAACACAAAGCAATGTTAGCAAAGTGATAATACTATTTTTGTTACCAAGCAACGTTAGCAAAGTGAATGTTAGCAAAGTGATGTTTTTGGCTGACTTTGAGTTTCATAACCATAATATAAGTATAAAGCGGCAAACAAACATTGAGGTTAGTTCCTGCCTCCATTTACGTTCAACTGAACTGGTATTGGCTTGGTTATTTCAAAAACTCTAAATGATATAAACGTTAGCGAGGTGATTTGCAATTAGCACACTATACTATTTACCTTAATTTTTGTACATTGACCAAATAATATTAAATAAACTTTTGAACTAATAAAATAACAAGAACTAGAAAGTACAGGACAACAACACACTACAGCTAATGGGGAAAAGCGGAGCATTCTGGAAGGTTTTATAGTGCCAACTTCAAAATATCGTGTTTGTCCAGTGTGTTACTTGGAGACAAACAAACATTGATCAAAATGTCAAAATTCATGAATAATTGATTAAAATGGATTCTTCAAACGAAAATAACAGTATTACGGAAATATTTTACTGTGTTTATTTATTTTTTACTTTTTTTTATTTTTGTATAGAACTTTAAACTTCGAAGTTCAGAGGTGGGGACAGTTAGTGAGGTGATGAAAGGGACTTTTAGTAATGATTTGGTCTAATTGGTTTTTAATATTACCATATTTATAGTTTTCTATCAAGTTTTATATACTTTCTACTACTATTTTTTTTTGTTGCTTGTTATAAAAAATAACAATATTTATATAGGCAGGAGACATAATTTGTCCCTCAATTTGAGAATGACCCCTATAGATTAGTATTGGAAACAGAGAGATAAAATAAAATTAATAAACATTCTTGTGCCAAACATGCATACACATGGATTATGCAACATATATGTGTGTGTGCATGTGTGCCGGGAAAAGTTGGAAATTTCTTCTGGAAAACCTGGAAAATTCAGCTAATTTTAAAATATATTTTGGCTGGACACCCTGAATAGTAATTAGCCACAAATGTAATGTAAACCCATGTACCGGTTGTAACCAAGTAGACAAGAATAGCAAAATTAGTTATTCTACAGTGAATTAAGTTGGATTTGTTGTTATATGGAATGGGGACGTATTTGAAAATAAATTTGAAATTCAGTTTTGGACTATTATTTTCTTTTCAATAGCTGTCTGCATATCTAGTTTAAACCATGGATGGTCTGGATTTAATGATTTGGTTGTATAGACAAGATTAGTACAATTCTTCTAATATTGGTTTTCTGCCCATTAAACCTATATTTTCCTTATAGCTTGTTAGAATTTCACTTATGCAGGTGTGATGTGTATTTTTTTAGACTAAAGTATCCGATATCATTAACAGTTAAAATGTATTTATTTTAGGTAAGATTGCCTGTGCCAATGTTTTGAGTGACTTGTATGCGCTCGGTGTAACAGAGTCTGACAACATGCTCATGTTGCTGGCAGTATCTACGAAGATGACTGAGAAAGAAAGGGATGTGGTTGTACCTCTTATGATGCGAGGATTTAAAGTAAGTTCAGAAATAATCCTTTCACCTGATTTGAGAAATCACTAAAGTGTCATTTTTTGCATTTGTATTTATTAGGTCAGACTAGTCTTACAATAATGATATGGTTAAATTAGAAATGTTTTATTTTTCTTGTAAGCCTATTTATTATTTTTATCAAAAACTGAATTTACCATTTCAATATGGTAATACAAGAATAGACTTTAGTGATCGTTTAGTTAGTTTTTAAAGTAAGATCTCAAAGTCTAATGTTTTAATGACTATTATTTTTCTGACGGTTAATATTTTCATACCACCACCAGTATTTTTAAGGATTATATCAAGCAATAAACTGGTTTTCTAATTACTTTGAGGTCAAAGTTTGAATCTCGGTGGATCCAGTATAGGCGTTTTTCCGCATGTGGTTTATTACGGTGGTTTTCCCACATCTCATAAGTGCAAATGTGGCTACATTTTCCAGAACCACCTTCCTCAACCTTATCCTTTAAATTGAGCTGCTAATTGTCGACCGTGGTGATTTTGGGGTAAAGTTCTTGCCTCAACCTAATATTTGCGGGCTCAAACTCGACCAGGTCAACACATTTTTCTTGAGCAATAAAAATCCGTATGGGGGGAAGTAAAGCCTTCAGCCCCATGTTGATTGTGACATGTAAAGAACTCTAGAAGGTATATTGTTATACCTTTATAGTTAAAATTGGTAGCAGGCACATAGCCAGGATTTCATTTTGGGGGGTGTTATCCAATGCTAAGCTATCCCTACCCTAACTTTTTTGTAAACCCCATTATTTCTCACTTTGGTTAAAGCGTTTAGAAATTGTGAATGAAACTTTGCGGTGTCAATAAATTCATATTGTTTTTAGGTCTGTTGGAAAAGCAGAACGCAACAAATTTGCTAAATTAATTTATTATATTGAACTAACATAATTAAAGGTAACTAACCATGTCCAAATAATAAAATTACTATGTGTATGAAAAAGTATTCATGCACCACCATCTATCACTTTTACAATAGTAGTCTTCTGTTAGCTTTCTTGACCATGAAATCCAAAACGTCAGCAGGTATGAAAGGCACTGGATAGTAAATTGACATCTGTGCCAGGCCAGTCAATCGTTCATTGCACATAGAGTTTCTTAAGTAGGTCTTAATGCTTTTCAATAAGGAAAATTACCTCTCTACCTCAGCCGTTGACACAGGTAAATTGCCCGCCGGCTGGGTATCTCAAGGTCATCTGACAAGATAAGATCGACTCACCATTCGGTCAGATGTGTGCTGTAGCTTGCTTATGCCGTATTGGGTGATTGTGGTTGTTGAGCCATTAGATTGATTAGTTAGGCCACTGACTGTGTAAAAGTTACAAGCAAGAGATACTATATTTTTTATCTTTTGTTAAATTTCAGGGGGTGTCCGGACCCCATGGACATCCTTTCTGGCTACAGGCCTGTTGGTAGGCCCTTTTGCTCTCGCTCATAGAAATTATTATGTGCTCATATAATCAGTTGGCTCAGAAAGTGCGCGTTAAATACCTCACATAAAATAAAGGCTGTTAATTACTTTGTAAAAAAATCATGTTTTCGTGGCTGTGTTAAGGACACGGCACTAGAGGCTGGAACAACTGTGACAGGAGGCAGACGGTTGTGAATCCTTGGTGTACTATCGGAGGGGTGGCATCCACAATTTGCCAACCCAATGAGTATATTGTGCCTGATAATGCTGTGGTTGGGGATGTGTTGGTGCTCACTAAACCGCTGGGCACTCAAGTAGCTGTCAATGCTCACCAATGGCTGGACCAACCAGAACGCTGGAATCGTATCAAACTTGTAGTTGCAGAGGATGATGTTCGTAAAGCTTACCAAAGAGCTATGGATTCCATGGCTAGATTGAATAGAATAGGTAGGTTGCAAACATGTTTTATCTGAGTTAATAATAAATAATAATAATGTTATTACTATATAAATATTTCACCTTGTATGAATGTCTAGTTATATTTAAATTTCAGTACCATTCATTAATTTCTTTACCTTAACGTTTAACAATGAGGTGGGTCCAATGGCGAAATAATTTTATAGTGGAAATTGGTATTAAATAAAGAAAAAGGAAAAATAAACTAGTGTAAATTTAATGAAGAAAGCCCGCCTAGAGTAAGAAGAAACATGTGAGAATAATCCAATATACAAAATAATATGACATCTTTTTCCTTTGTTCTGTATTCTATGGTAGAAGTAGTCACACACACATTTAAACACAAATGTAATATTTTGGCGTTGTTGCCTTTATAAACACTGCCAAAGTATTACTCTATTTGTATTTAAATTTGTGTGTGACTACTTCTACTATCTTGATCAAATTTACACTTATTAGTTTTTTTTTATCAATTTAATATAACAATGGAATGCAAAAAGCATTAAATCGCAAGTTTGATGTTTTCATGTATAATAAAGCCTTTTATTTTGAACAAAATAATTATGACACAAGTAAACACTTAATGTTTTTGAGTGGCATGACTATATTACCTTAAAATAATTTTGCACTACAAATTTAACATTGGTGATTAGCCTAAATTGTAATAAATAATTGGCAAAATAGCTTATTGGTCCAGCCCCACCTTTAATCATTGACAACTAGTAATTCTGGTGAAATAAAGCTCAAATGCAAACTTGTTCATAAATATTTGTAAATTTGAAAAATAAAATCTGAACATGAGAAATGAACTTGGGACCCTTGGCTTAGCTAGTTAACGCTTTACCACTGAGCAATCCAAGATTCTAAACTCCATTCACGGTAGGAATTACTCTCTGAAAGGTCTTTTTTCCTACCAAAATCCTACTATATAATAGCTTTCTGGTAGGGAAAAAGGCCTTTCAGAAAACAATTCCTACGGTGAACAGACTTTACCTTGGCTCAGGGTCACTAACTCATAGTTTAAGGTAGAGATTGTAACAGGCGTGTGGAAATCATTGGCTACTTTGAGCTATCATTGATACCATAGCCAAAGGAAAGCCAGGGTATGGTTTTATGTTGCCGTTAATACAATGACAATATTGTACATAAAAGCAAATTTGTAAGCTTCACTATTACAGTACATAAATTGAGATTTCTTTTATGTTATTCGCTTTTATGTATAGTTGTGTAAATATAAATGTTCAGACTCTTTAGAATTTGTTTGAATATTTTCTTAGTAATGAATTGGCACAACTTGTTTCTGTTGTGTTATTTAAGCAAGGACAATGGTTTTTGAAAATGTCGAAATAGAGATCATGAGTGAGAGGAAACAAAAAATGCAGGAAAGAGCAAGTGTTTTATTGGAATTTCAATAGTAAAGAATCGTACAAAAACAATACACTTCACTAATTTTTTTTTCTAGATAAAATTAATTGAAACCTCTTTCTTTCAATAAATGATGAATGATCATTTTTATATCTCCTTCTAAAGTGTTATCTTTTATTTCAATTCAATGAAAAAATTATGTTTGATGGTCTAACTAGTTGGCTTTTCCAATCTTCATCTCCATCTTGCTTCTATTGGGTTTGTCTATGGCAGTTGGGGTGCAGTAGAGCATCAAAAGGAACTCGTCGGGGTGTTAACTACTGGTGGTGGGGAATTTAGATGAATAACAAAATTATATGTTGCTGAGGTTAATTTAGCTGTTGTATTTAAATATAGTAGATGACATTACATATTGGCTAGTTTACTTTTATTACTCACAATTTATACTTTTATCACTAAACTAGCGGTTAATACTATGTAAAGAAAATGATAAGCTAAACTTTACTACATTGCTTAAGATGCTAAGGTACTTTTAAACAAATTAACCACATGGGGCCATCTTTATCACCCTAAAAATATTATAACTTAGATCAGAACAGATAACACGTCCTACTCGTCCGTGTGTTATTTGTGAAGTGTGTGCATCTAATGCTTCCCTCCTCAATATATCAAAAGACCAGACGCCAAAAGCTACACGCTGACTGGCCAGTGGTTTCGCGCCAGCCTTCCCCTTTACACTTTGAAACCACACGTGCATCTGAAATAGGCTACTAGCTTCTGGGAAGAAATTGAACAAAATAAGCACAATGCTTTAAAGGGAAAAGTAATAAATTTTTATGACACTATAATCAAACAATGACTTTCTAAGGATGAAAACTAATAGATTAAATAGTTAAAGGCCTAAAAAAGTTAAAGACTGAGTTGAATTAAATTAGGCCAAACTGATTGTATAACATAATAGCATAAGTAGGGTATTCTCAGTATATTGATATTGAAAACATAATTTCTATTAAACTTGAGGGGGAATTTTTAAAATGGTATATAAACCGTTTTATAAATGTTCTTGAATATTATAACTGCTAAACTGTCTCGGTGGCGTAGTTGGCTAACGCGCTAGTCTTGTTGAGCATCGGACCGACCTGAGGACGGGGAGATCGAGGTTCGAATCTCGGTTCGGGTGAACTGGGGGGGGGGGGGTTCCTAAATGGTTTTCCACTCTACCTCCAAGCGAATGTGGGTTCACTTCCTCTAAATTCAACCCTCCCAATTCCTAATCCATTAGCGTAATTAATACTTAGGCGTATAACCCGGACGAGTAGTAAAACACGGTGCTAAATATTATTATTATTATTATTATTATTATTATTATTATTATTATTATTATTATTATTATTATTATTATTATTATTATTATTATTATTATTATTATACTACTTTACTTGTTGGTTCACTCTGCTGAGTTTTGGTTTCAACAATGTTTCAGCTGCTAGGTTGATGCACAAATATAATGCCCACGGTGCAACAGATGTTACCGGCTTTGGACTTTTAGGACATGCACAAAACTTGTCAAAACACCAGAAAAATGAAGTTTCTTTTGTGATTCACAACCTACCAGTAATTGCCAAGATGGCTGCTGTAGCAAAGGCTGTGGGAACATGTTTCAGTTGTTGCAGGGACATTCTGCTGAAAACTCAGGTAAATAATTTGTTTTATCTTAATTTTAAATAAAGATGTGAACAAACATATAACTACCGATTTCATTGGACACACTTACCAAATGTCAAGCTCGTCAAGTCTGGTTTTCTGATGACAGGGAGATCGGGTTTTTAAGATGTCATGAGCATAGCGGCATTAGATGAGAAACTTTTTGAATAAAGAGAAAATGTTGTAATTAAATTAGAGAGCTGTAACTGAGAAAAGCAAGATGCTTAATGCCCAAGGATTGATTGTAAAGTGTAGAAGTGGAATGGAAAAGGTTTAAAAAAAGCTTTGTAGGAGCTGCAGAGGAGGTGTATGGGAGGACAAGTGCGACAGGGCAAAGGAAGCACCGGAGGAGAAGAGAAGTAGTCAGAATGAGTTTTAAGAATAGAAATGAGGAAACGGAGGAATAATATAGGGAAAATAAGAAAAGAGCAAAGTGAATGGTATGGGAAGCTAGGAAGGATTGGATAGAAAAATGGGACAGAAATGCTGGAATGAGACATGGAAAGAAATACAGTAAGAAGATGTTATCAGGTAAGAAACAGAGCGAGAAAGGATAAGTTAGAATGATGGTTGAAAAAGGAAAAACATTGAAGTCAAGAGAGGAAGAAAAGGAACTATGGATGAGATATTTTGAGAAGATGTTCAACCTGGAAGAGGAAAGGGATTAGAGTGAAACAGAGTTGCAAGAAGAAATAGAAGAGGAGTAAAGAGATGGAGGATTCATTAAAGAGGAAGAACCAAGGAAAAACATCGGGTGTGGATGGACTGGAAATGATAAGAGCTGCAGGTGAAGTAGGTAGCCTATATGATAGTAATACGGGGTGCTAAGAGTGATTTGGAAGGAGACTAAGGTACTGGAAGACTGCAAAAAATGGAGTTATAATATCTATTTTCAAGAAAGACAGGAAGAAGTGTACAAATTACAACGGAATAACGGTGATGTGCTACTGTAAAAAATATATGTGAATATACTGGAAAAGAGAATAAATAAAATGAAAAAAAGGTTGGAGAGAGGAACAGCACACATTTAGGGAACAGAGGTCTAAAATAGACTTGCTCTTTGTAATAAGACAGCTGACGGAAATAAAATACGAATTTGGGAGAGACTTGGTAGTGGTATTTATGGACGTAAATAAGGCATATAATAGTGTAGATAAAAATAAAATTTGGAAAGCAACGGAGGAGGCCAAAGTGGAAAAGGGAATTGTAATGAGAGTGAAAAGCGTGTATGAGGAGAATAACAGGAGTTGTATTGAGCTTGAGAGTGGTTCCAAATGAAAAATGGAGTGAAGCAGGGAAGTGCTTTTCTCACCACCACTATTTGTAATGTTAATTGAAATGGTTGTGAATAAAGTGTTAAGAAAACTTGGGTAGGAAAAAATGAAAGCCATGATGTTTGCTGATTAGATGGTATTGGGGGAAGGGGGAGGAAGTACAGAAATGGAATGAGGAAGTGAAAAGGGAAAGAGTGGAATGAAATTTAGCATGGTGAAGTGGAAGTGATGGTAATGACAAGGAAGAGGAAGGCCTAGTAAATTTATTAAGTTGGATGTAGTAGAGCTGAGAAAAGTACAGAACAAATATCTTGGAAGCGTGATTTAGGTGTAAGGTGGAAGTAGTGAGGATTTAATGAAAAGAGGACTGCAGGGAGAGTTGTTCTAAAAGTGTCTAAGAGATCTGCTATGCCGGAAAGAAGTGTCATCAAGTGTAATGAAGTTTTGTACAGCGCAAACTTTGTACCTATTGTCTTATATGTAGCAGAAACATGGACATTAAATGTAAGAAAGACTATGAGAGTGGAGGCCATGAGAATGAAGTTTGTGTGTCTAAGCATGTTAGCTGTCACAAGGAGAAATATAAGATTAGGAATGAAGCTATCAGGGAAAGAGGGGGATTAGAGAGAGTATATGAGAGTAGAGAAAGCAAGACTGAGATGGTATGGGCATGTAATGATGAGGGAGAAGAAGAGGATTTCAAAGAGAACGATGGAAATAAAGTATGTAAGAAAAATACCACAAGAGAGAATAAGAAAAAGATTGGAGGAGCGGATAATAGAAAGTGTGCAAGTGAGATGAGAAGAATGGAAGCAATTAAATCCGGAAGGAAAGAGGAAGATGGAGTAATTTTACTAAACTGACCAGACCACAGTCTGGAAATAGTTGATGATTAGTTGAATGGTCTGGGGTCTGGTTGTTGGATACTATAATTATGTTGAGTTAAGCCACTAGTACGCTTACATTTACTCTAAAAATAGTTTTGATTCAAAATTTGAAACAGATATAAAAAAAATCTCAAATTTTTTTGAATCATTGTATTTTGGATATTTACATAAGGATTTGAAGAATTCAAAACACCAATACCTATTGAAAACACAAAACACAATGATTATTAAAGGAACCTGTTTGGCTGCGAACTTCTAACTCATCCCCCTATAATTTCTTCTTGACATCTTGATGACCTTAGCAAATCTTCACCCCACAATAAGATAATGTCTATAAATACAAAACCATGACATTTTTATCTAAGAAAGCCTTCCTCTCCACTTTTTTCATTTGTGTGTATTTTATCTTAATACTTTGTGTTTTATTATATACTAAAACTAACACATAATTTAGTTTTAGAGTCTTCATCGGCCGATTATTCTAAGGTGTCACACTCATTAGACTGGCCTGCTGAAGATGGGAGGTCATGATTCTAATCGTGGGGGGGGGGGGTCTACTGTGAGTTTTTTCACTAAATGGTTTCCTACTCTCCTTCCATGCAAATGTGAGTAGATTACCTCTAAAATGCCTCCTCCCTCATCCATACCCATAAGGGCATTGTTATTAATATTTATGGGAATTAATGCTTGCATTCCTTTTCAAGGTATTCACAATTTAAAATATGCCTGACTCTGATATGTTCAATGTTTGACAGGTGGTCTTCTTATTTGTTTGCCTCGCGAGCAAGCTGCAGCATATTGCAAGGACATTGAGAAACAAGAAGGCTATCAAGCATGGATTGTCGGGATAGTGGAAAAGGGCAATCGTACTGCCAGAATTATAGACAAGCCTCGCGTAATTGAAGTTCCAGCTAAAGAAAAGGATGGAGAAACTGTGGTAGAGATTGGATATCACTTTACACCATTCCACTTTATTCTTAAAGGAAAGACATCGTTTGGTGCCTTTCATTGAAAATGACTGAATATGTTGAGGTCGTATTGTCTCTGAGAAGGCGCTTTTTTATAGTATTTTGTTATAAAACAATCATAGTTGACTGATTTAATTAATCAAATTTAATCCATCCTCAAATGTCAACAGCTATCTTCTAATTAATTTTGCCACAATCTTTTTTTTATTGCTTTATCTGCAATTGTTCTTGTAACTATATCCTATGTAATAGTTGTTTATTTCAAATATATGAGATGTGAATTTTTTATGTAATTTTATATTTCCTTAGATTTCTAACACTTTTTATTTGATGAATCTTGCTCTAAAACTGTGTTTTGAATTCACTATGCTGATCATGCTACACATAATTCCATTAATGGCATGCATTTCCCAAAACTGTGAAAGTGATTTGATAATGTTATAAATAGTTCCTATCCCTCTGTCCTGTACCTTTTTCCATATATATATCAAAACATTAAATAGCTCTAATATTCTTTTTGAAAATTATTTTAATCATTTTTGATGGGAGATGAAGCCTATAAGGAAAGGGGCATTGCAATGCTTGTTAAGTGGCTACTAATAAGGCCTATGAACAATTTAATATTGATATGCTTGTTAAGAAAGGAAATATGGCATAAACAGCTATATTAAATTAAACAATGCAAGGAAGATAGAAGGAAAAGGCCTACACACTTGCCAGGAAATTGTGGCTCACAATTAATACACAACAAAACATAATTATGTAATTTGCAGGGTACATCAGTCCGCCTTGTAAGCAGAAGAGAGCAAAACACTTGTTAAGCTGCTACTAATAAGTTCTCTTCCAGGAAATTGAGAGCTTTGCTGATAAATGTATGGGGAGAATAAATAGCTCCTGCAGAAACTATGTGCAACAGAGGAGAGATGAGGAAATAATGTGTATTTTAGCTCTTTCAAAGAGGCTTGTTTTCATTAATTAATAAATAACTAAACAAATCAAATTATTGATATTATTAGTTTTCTATTTGTATATTTTTAAGTATCGGTGGCCATATCATGCTTTTAGTAAGCGCAGGTTCTGCTTTCCTATTTTTAATAATTTGTTATTCAGGGAAGAGCACATACAACGCAGTTTGTGTGGGTTTAATGTTAGTCAATATATAATTATAACATTTAACTAATGCATATTTTTAATGAAAATATTAGTATATTTAAAATAAAAAAAGTAGAACTTAAAAATTATTGACTGATGTACATGTTATATATATGGAAGAAGAAAGAGAAGGAACATATACAAATAAATGCTGTAAAAGCCATATTAGGTTTGTTCCTTTTATTTGTTCCTATCCCTTTTTCATGTAGATTTTTCTATGCATAATATTAAAAGTATTGATGAAAATTAAACTAGTTTTAATGCAATTAGCAGACTTTACATCTTATCCCTTGCTAATTTTTTTTCTATTAACAGAAGCTCAGATATTTGGCTATTTGCATAACACACGGGCTAGGAACGAGGAAGATAAAATTTGGTGTAAATATACCTATATATGTCTGGAGGGAGAGTGGGAAACTGTTTGGAAAAAATAATCTCTGTATAGCTGCTGTTAATTATTTGTTGGCCTTAGCACTAACACAACTACAGTAAATATTGTATTGGCCTTAGCACTAACACAACTACAGTAAATATTGTAGAGTGCCGACGTTTGTTTCCTAAAACTATTCTTCTGAAAACTACTCGTATCATATGTGCACCTTAACATTTTTCACTGAACATAAATGGCAGATTTCCTACAGAGGAGTATTATGTAGCATGCTTTAACTCAGTGGTTCCCAACCTTTTGTGGCCCATCTCCCCTTTCTGGAGGTTGACTAACCACCTATCGCCCCCTTTTCATTTTCATTGTATGCCTAATTTTAATTTGAAGTGTAAATAAAAGCAGTTTATTATTTTAAACAATTTTACCAAACAACTAAAGCAGTTTTATCCGGTCACTCTTAAAAAAATAGAAAAAAAATTAAAATGTATATTTTTTACAGATTTTTTTTAAGAACAAAGAAGTGAAATAATTAACTAAGATCATTGACATACATTTAAAAAACAGGAGTACATGTTTTCATTTTAAAATTGGAATCTGGAAAAAATTAAGTTGACAGTAACTTCTACTGTACAGTACTATTTTAATTTTTCCGCCTTTGAATATTCATCGCCCCCCACTTATTTATTGCCCCCCTGATAACCCAAATCGCCCACTTGGGGGCGATCGCCCCCAGGTTGGGAACCACTGCTTTAACTGTACCAGCCGGCTGACTCAAAATGAATAAGAGAGGATTTCCACCCTTAATGTCACTGAACTTGTAATTCAGATCAATGTTGGTGGTAAAATCTGTGCTGCGTGATTAAAAAAATCACACACAGCAGAACTGCAAGTGAAGGATCGTGTGGAGAAAAGAGTTCCTTGGCATCTCGAGTAAACAAGGGAGAGAAAAGAAAATACAATATGAATTTTAAATTAACCCTCAAGTGGGTGTGCTAGGGTATAAGTTATCCCAATTTAATATTGGTTATGGTAACAATCAGTTGCCTTAGAAGCGTGTTAATTCTATTCCTTCAGTGTGGCCTTAACTGACTGCTTTTATAGTTTAAATTAATTTAGTTAATCTTTAAATTGAACCTAGTTGAAGCAAACTCACTGTTAAGGCATGGAATACACCACACACATGCTCGAGTATCATCATCAATTATCAATTAGTGGTCTAGGGGTAAAGTGTCAAGACTTATGTGCTGGGGTCCAGGGTTCAATCTTTGGTTCTGGCACAGATACATCTGATTGCTGAACCCTTCCTTCACCTCTGACAAGATGTGTATTAATCACAACTTGTGTATGTGTGGAATTCCAGCAGGGCTATTATGACCACGACGCAAAACGAATTTGCGACCGTTAGCAGAGAGACGCTAGACTTTGCGTCAAAAGTTATTATGGCCGACCACTTTGCGCAAGCAAAGTACTTGCAAGCGCAAATATTTTCCTAGTAGAATGACACTAAGTTGCGCAGACATTTTACTTGTCCTTTTGTTTGCGTTACGAGGTTATGTTTGCTAGTTTTTGTAATTTATTAGGTGTTTTGTGTTACCTGATTTAAACTTGCCATCTCATTAGCCCAATATAAAAATCTCAAAACTTTTTGTGTGTGTTTTACATAATCTAACTCTAAATAGGCCTATATCATAATGTAGGCAAAGAGTGGGGATAGTATGTTCACACTGAACTTCAAAAGAATATTTTCTTTGAAACATAACACTATCAAAATGCATTATTAGTCAACATATACACACTTAATGTAGGCCTATTTAAACTGAATCATACATACAGTATTAATTACTTTCCACATTAATATGAGTTGTAGGCCTATGAAATATTGCAGCCAAGACTGGAAATAACCAAAATAGGCCCTAGCTTAATATTTGCATATGGTTTGGTTTAGGCCTAGGTTTTTTAATCATGAAAGATTTATTAAATTTATCTGAAACCCGATATTTAGTAGTTAGACCTAGTTATCCTGAAGTGAATAAATTGTAAACAACTCATTATAAAGAAATATAATATCCCTTATATTCTTAATCACTTAACTAAAGTCTCAAGAGTTATCTTTAAATAGAATATGGATTTTATTATTTTTAACCATCCAAACCACCCTCTAGTTCACTTTATTGTTAACTTAGTAGGTTGAATGAGTACATGGGGCCATTGTTTTGACATTAAGTTGTTGAAAATATTCAGTGTAAACACTATTTTTGGGAGTTCTTGAATGCTTTCATCAACTTTAAATAACTAGTTTTCATTCATAAGGTCTTCACACGACATATTACACTTGTTCCAGTATCAACACAAATATATGAAGAAAAAGGCATTGGGCTTACATATTACAAAAAAAAAATTGTTTCTTTATTGGCCAACGTCTAATATTAATCCATTTCCCTGTGTGACATCACTATTTGAATGCATATTTCACATGATTTTTTGACTAATGAATAATGTAGTCCTAATATTTTTTTTCATTTCAAACATAGGCAAACAAAATTATGCAAGAGATTTATTAAATAGGTTAAAACTTTCTTGCAAATAATGTGACTTGTGATCAGCTGTTTGGGAAAATAAAAACATATGAATAATGTTCAGTCATGAACACCAGCATTCTTGAAATAAATTACCTAATTTCTAGCCTCTAACGTCTTAAAAGGTAATATTCTCTGGGAAAGTGTTGCCAACTGTTGACGCAAACTGATTTTATTCTGTGCGTTGACGCTAGAAGCAAAGTCGAAGCTAAAACTAGCGGACGATACTAAGTGTGGTGGTCATAATAACCCAAATGCTATCTTTTCCTCGAAAGTGACGCTAACTAGCGGTAGCAACTAACTTTGCTTCGAATGGTCATAATAGCCTTGCAGGCCTCCACTGTGGTTCGGATTCCACGTTATAATGTAGGTCCTCCATTTCATCTCACAATCACCCTAACATTACACAGCGTGAGTATAACCCGAACAGGTAGTAAGACGCGGTGCTAATAATAATAATAATTATTATAGCCAGCCTGTGGCTGGGGCAGTTTAGTAAAATGCCTCAATCTTCCTCCTCTAATTTCTTCCATTCTCCTCTCACTTAAAACACTTTATCTGCTCCTCCCTTGTGGTCTTTTTCCTACACATTTCATTTCCAACATTTTCATTGTGCTCCATTGACAAGATTTTGTCGCCAAAACGATTGAGAGACCTTAAAGCTGTAATGAATGTAGTTGTAACAATGGTGAACTAAATTAAATCGAGGCCACTTAATACCAGAGTGTTTAAATTACTTTGGAAAAAATGGCCAGTGAACACAAAACTGCTGCTTCATACAGACAAAAAAAAAAGGCTCTCTAGGGGAATAGTTCTTGTTAGGGTTTTTAAACTTCTATTGAAATTTTTTTTTATTGATCACAATGCACTATTCACTATTAGTGATGCATTTTTTTTTACATCCATCAATTTCTAGCCTATGGTTTGGGTCAATTTTTTATTCAAGCCATATATTTTTTAAAGGGTAAACCCATATTTCACCAATGATAAATTTTCAGCCATGCCGGGAATCGAACCTGGGGCCCTTAGCTCAGTAGGCAAACACGCTACTGACAGCTAAGGTGTTGGATGGTTGGTTAGTTATGCATTATTTATAAACCCAGCCCAAATAAGTTGATTTTATTCAACTGTACTTGTTAATAGGATGAACAGGAAAAATATTGAGATCAGACACATTGAAACACAAAATACATTTGTAGTATATTGGCCTTTATTAAATACAACACACCCTTAAAAACAACCCTGCCTCTTGAATCTTTAATACACCTATAGCCAATATAACTTAGGTTATTGCTTATCAAAACAAACAGTAATTTAATGTACAGTAGCCCCATGGCTTCTTTGGTGCTGACTGACAGTTCACAGCTGACTTCTAACAGTCAACATTTAGGTATATACCTAAATTTTGACTGTTAGATGTGATAACTGCTAAATACATGTTTTTTTGCAGATCATATGGTTCATCGTAGGGATGTATAATTTGGTCTGGTAGCTTTTCAAAGCCGTCAGGCTGTCAGCTGTGATCTGTCAGTCAGCACCAAAGAAGCCATGGGGCTACTGTACATACATTTTCATATGATACATATTAGTTGCCTTAAATAAAGTACACTCAATGCACTTAACTTAATGTATAGGCTACTAATCAAATTTTTTAGACCATTTTGAATTTGTCTTGTGTTCTGCTTCAAGTTAAGTATCCTTAACTTTTAAGTATAACTATAGTAATCACGTACAAAACTATAATATTTAATTATAAAATATCCTTAGTTCCAAATAAAAAGAGACTGTCCCGAAAGTTATTTAGAAAAATATACAGACAAAAAAACCCACTACTTTAAAAAAAAAAGGCAATTTTGTCAAAACTACATCCAATAATTTTAAGTATTACAATACTTATCTTCTGAGTGTCCAATAAACATGTAATTCCTTAAAGTTCACTATTTAAACATATAGCAGTTATTTTCAGGGCACATTAGGTCCTTACAAATTCTGAAACCAATGTTCCAATTCCTGAACAGGTTAAACATCTATAGAACCCTCAGATTAACCTAAATGAAACATTTTACACCACCGTGCTATATTCTTTTAGAGATCTAAAATTGAACCTTTAATGCCACAGTCTATACCAACCATCAACAATATCTCTATTTCCAAAGTAATTTTCTTCATGTAAAATTTATTTTCCTTATAAGCTGGCTCCAGAGCCAAAGGTGGAACTCAAGAGCTTGTAAGAAAACGCAGCTGCTTGCCCAGGAAGAGGCTATTATTTTAATGCTTTGCAGTACAAATTAGAAAGAAAACATGAGATACAAAATCGTGGGCGGAACCTATAGTAATTTCAAGGATAGAAAATGATTTGTGTTTATATGTTTCATAGAGAAGACGATGTAAAGTTTATAAATTATGTTCATACATTCTGTTGTCTATTTTTAATTGCTTGCTCCAGAAGAGATATAATATTTCCAACAAGCCTAGCTTTTTTTATTACTATATAGCCATCGCAGCTGGTGTTCCATAATTTTTGCTGTAATTTAAATTCTTCAATAATAATGATAATAATAATAATGTTAGCACCGCGTCTTACTACCCGTTCGGGTTATACGCTTAAGTACTAATTACACTAATGGATTAGGAATTGGGAAGGTTGAATTTAGAGGAAGTGAACCCGCATTTGCGTAGAGGGAGAGTGGAAAACCATTTAGGAAAAACCACCCCCAGTTCACCCGACCAAGATTCGAACCTTGATCTCCCCATCCTCGGTGGTCTGGCTTAACACGACTGGTGCGTTAGCCAACTACGCCACCGAGGCAGGTAAATTCTTCAATAAATTGCATCAAAGACTGCTATGTATTTCTCCATAAATTGCAGGTTATAATGGAGTATTCCAGTATAGTACTAAGCTTCAGCTCATGTGAAGGGTTATATACGACTCAATAACCTACTAGTAGCTTGCTAGTGGTACAACTGGCTCACTGGAATTGACATTTCGTTCATGCACACTCGTGTTAAAGATTACAAAAGACACTATACCCTACTGGCAGCTTCAGCTCTCATGAACCAGCTAATGTGCTCTTGTTCTGAATCCCAATCACATTCTAGTAGTTTACCATCTATCATAAGGGAAATATTAAATTTATTCTAAACACAGGCAACAATATTTTAACTTAATCACCTCCCACACAAAATATTCCCAAAAGAGCTACAAGGAGTGTATACAAACATCCCCACAATCTCTGCTACACACTGGTTCAATCTAAATTGCCACCATCATCACGTCAAAGGTTCCTCCTACCCATGCAACAAACCAAGATGTATTATTTGCAAAATTCACCAACCTCCCACCTCATTCACAACAGACTTGCACAAAGGGGTACCTTATAAAAGGCCACTGACTGCTCCACAGCTAATCTAATTTTTCAGTTACAATGAGACCACTGCATTACTGAGCGCATTTTCCTCACCAGGTACACTTTGAATGGTTACCATTTTGATACCCATCACCAATGCTGTTTGTGGGGGGTTCAAAAATACTAATTTTTAGCTTGTCGCCAGCCACCATTCTAATGTTAAAATATAAAATAATAAAAAATAAAAATTGTGATTGTGTTCATTAGTCGGGCAACAAAGCTGGGTAAACTAAGACAAAATATTGACAAAGGAAATAGAAGTATTTGTTAATGTGGTGAGAACTGTGGAAGCCGGTAAGTTTTGAAATTAGGAAATTATTCAAATGGTAGTTTTGAGAACACGTCGCAAATGAGTATGCATAGAAAGAAGAATGAGAGGGTTGGGTTAGGGTTTTATCTCTCAGCTGACAACTGCTTTCAGTCTGTGAAAATATAAGTAGTTGCAATTTGAGAACAACCTACCTGAAGTGTGGGTTAATAACTAATGTATCATGTGAATGCTTTTAGTTTTGCTAATTTATTGTGTAGTGTAGACTAGAGTTAATTAAGTTAGTAATTGTGAAGGTTAAACTGGTATACTTATTCCAAATGCTAAGTTTTGTTTTCCAAGCTAACACTAGGAAGTCCAATAAACAAACAAAACAATCTAATCTACTTTCGTTTTTAGCCTTTTAAAAATACAAACGGATGGTTTTTTTTGCAGTCAAAGTTGATAAAATTTTACAATTCTAAGTGTTATTTTATAGGTATTAATCAAATGTGGCTGCTGCAATTCACATGACTTGACCTATGAATGTAGACAGGCTGGTTGGATGAATGAGTTTAATACCCTGGGCACAAACAGCTCCCCCGTTATAGGTGTCACCCTTTTCAATACCTGTGTGTATCACAGGTATAAGAGCAATTTGGGTCAGTGGCAGCAGTGAAGGGAGCTATCGACCAAAAATAGTTTTGGGGAACTTGACCTCCCCACTCCCCTCCTCCCACAAGCCTATAGAGCTCCAGGCTCCCTTTCCTGGAAAACATTTGACAAATGGATGTCTCTAAGCCATTGAATGATCCTTAGAATGTAATTGAAAATTATTCTTTTCTGGAATA
The DNA here is from genome assembly GCA_033556935.1 of Timema podura. Lineage (NCBI taxonomy): Eukaryota > Metazoa > Arthropoda > Insecta > Phasmatodea > Timematidae > Timema > Timema podura. The sequence goes on from JAVRXN010000012.1 coordinate 29,717,921, forward strand.
TATTAAAAGTGTTATGTCATTAAAAAAAAATCTTGACGCTCCAAGAAGATATTTGGGATGGTCCTCACCTGACCTTTTTAATTTTAATCTGATGTTATTTGTAGCGTGTTTTTATTTATATTCAAAAACAAAAAAATGAGGGTGGGAGGGATTATTTTCAGTGGGCAATGGGCAGTACCACCCCCCTTCCCTTGAAAGCTCACTACCTCGGTTATTTAAGAGTAAACATCAAAATAAAATAGTATATATTTACATTCATGAATTAAAACAACTACAGAATCCTAACAGTAATCAACCTCTAGATGTAGTCCAGTAAATATTAGTCCTATACTTTCTTCTGCTTAAAAAGCGTAGTCCTATTTGTGTTTTTTATGGTAAACTTGGATTACATTTTTATGCCATGTAGGTAGGTACCTTCCAATCATCCTTTCAATGTCTATTAAATATAGCCATTTGGTGCCGTGTTTTAATTTCTTTATGGTGTCCATTAACAGGGTCCAGATTTTGATACCTAAAATTGATTAAAAATAACATATAAAATGACCTAGAAATTTTAAAAAATGACTTCAAATTTTCAAAAAAATGACTTAAAAATATTAACAAAGATTTGTAATAAATGCAAATGACTAAATCAAACATATGCCTTACAATTGTAAACAAAAAATTATCCATGCAATGAAAAGCTCTTAATAACTTTTATAGCTACCCCCTCCCAATGCAACCCTTTCAAACACAGTTGCAATCTCACCAGGAATATGTATTTAAAACCATACGAACAAAGAAGGTACAGAGTTTATGACCTACACTAGCTTGTCAATCTGAAAAATGTGTATTGGAAAAATGTATGGATTTATAAAATATTGATAGTATTAAAAACCATACTCAATCAACATGAATACCTTAAAATAACTTAAAAATGACTAAAAAATTCTTAGGAATGCTAAATATGTATTTAAAAGGAGGAAAACCATGAAAATATTACCTAAAATTCCAAAATACCTATAAAATATGCATTTCTACAACCACGGGATCATGAACAGAGTTTATGTACTTTCAGCATTGTATGTGATAAAAAAGATGACATGTCATCAAAATTTAGACCTCCATTAATGACAGTGTTAAATTAATGAGTGAACTTTAAAACTGGTCAAAGTTTCTGGCTTTTGTTTCTAAGTTTATGTGCTGATACGAGAAAAAGGAATGGTTGAATGAATTGGGTCTATTTATTTCATGATCTACACAGTGACCATCTTACAGATGATATTTAGAATGGTCACCATCTATCTATTTGTAGGCAGTTGACTTAAGAACAACAAAGTCATGTACATGCTGCATCGTGTGAGTTATATTAGCGCAGCAAAGGTTGAATGGACATGTGTTGCTCTTTAACTTTCAATTTGGTTTATTATCAATATTGTGTGGACAATGTGTAAGCTTGGGCTCAATAATGTATAAGAATAAGTAAATAGCTTGTCACCTTCAACTAAGAAATATTTCAAACCTTTTCATTTCCAAATTAAAAACCTAGATCTGATTTTCTTAACTAAATCAACTTGTACACCAATAATTTTCACCAATATGTGAATGTTGATTTGACATAGAGTGACAGTGTACCTAGACCTATATTAATTATTTTGAGTAACTATTACAATCAGATTTATAGATTAAATTAGGCCTCGCCAATACCAGGCCTGTAGAGTCAAAGTCACGGAGTCGGTAAAAAATGTACAGACTCAGATTCAGGCTTCAAAATAAAAACTTATAACTTAATATTATAACAATACTAGTGGACCCGACAGACGTTGTCCTGCCCAAACGTTGGCTTTTCGTTTGGGTGGCGTTGTTGATTTCGATAATAAAACAAATACTATGTGATCATCACAATTAAAAATTCACAATGAACTCCAATTAGTGAGTTACACAAATATTACAAATTCAGTGTTTGTCAAGACAACATACAAAATAAAACATCTTTTCATTTTTGGAATTTCGCCCACAACTCCACAAATATCAGCTGTATTGAAAAAAATTGCGAAGCTTGTTTACAAATTTGTATACCGGGTACCGTTAATTTTATTTTATTGATCCCCCCAAAACCCCCCAAAAAATCCCTAAAAAATAAAAAAATCCTAGAACCCGATTTCAGCGCCACCTACCGGGTCCAATTGTGAATCTAAACCATCCACGGACCCACTCAAACACACACAAAAAATTTCAGCAAAATCGGTCCAGCCGTTTAGGAGGAGTTCAGTGACATACACACGTACAGAAGAATTATATATATTATATAAGGGTGGACAACCCTTATCACTAAGGGGTATGAAAAATAGATGTTGGCCGATTCTCAGACCTACTCAATATGCTCACAAAATTTCATGAGAATCGGTCAAGCCGTTTCGGAGGAGTACGGGAACGAACATTGTGACACGAGAATTTTATATATAAGATATGGTAATTTTAATTATATGCTTTTTTTATTATTTACGGCCAATATTTGTAATTTGGATGGACAAATTTATTTTGATATACATTTACAATGTATCAAAGAAGCATCACATAAAATCATCTGTATTGGAGTATTTTACTGCGGGTATTAAGTTAATTAATCTACTTTACCTAGCCATTTATGAGCATCAGAGATGGAGTTGAAGGTTTGGCATGCGGACTCCACAGCCCTGATCAATGCTCGAGTGGTAATGTATTAAAAATGATTCTGAATGGTGTCAGTGGTGGTGGGTGGTACCTAATTAGTTTATGCATTTTAATGATACAACTATACTGTGATTACTTAGAAAAAAGGTATTCTATCCATAACCTACATCAGGTCGTATGTTTAAAACATAAGTGTATAAAATGTTAGATTGAGTTCAGTTAAGTTCATTTTAGTTTAAGCCCTACATTGCAGAAAATAAGAATGGTTTGGCCTTTTCAACAATGTCAACGGTAGGGTCTAGGGAACGACCTAAACCTTCTAATATCATAATAGCAAGAATAACAGATGAAAAACTACCATCTAGTTTCACTTTGTGATGAATCACCGCAGAAAAAAGAGAGCTGAGTAGATCTGACACCTCCACTTGCTCCAAGGTAACATTTTTTGAGACAGCAGAGTCAACGATTTCAATCATTTGCCGCTTAAAGCTATCTGTATCACTACACTGATGATTTGAATGTTCGAGGAATAGTTGTGCCACTCTTGCGCCATCCTTATTTGCCACAGCAGAAAATACTTCTTTAAGACAGATCTTTCCCCTCTCATCAAGGCTTGACACAATACCACAATCAAGAATGACTAAGTGGAATGGCGGGGACTGGGATCCGCGTAGCTTTCCAAACCACTTCCGTTTGTTTGTAGTTTTCTTTACTTGCAAATCAGGATTATCTTGAACTAACATATTACCAGGGTGTAAATCACCATGAGCAAAGTTATCCTCAAATACCATTTTTAGTATGGTGTTTATACCAACCTCTGCCAACTTAATGTGAATTTCCTCCCGTCTGTCTTTCGAAACTACATAGTCCTGCATGGGGTGGCCCTCCTCAAATGTTTCCACCAGAAGGAACGGATGAGTGAGGGGCCAAATTGGTCGTGGAAATTTCACTGTGGCTATGTGTTTAAAATTATCGGAAAATGTATCTAAGTTATGTGCTTCTATTGTAAAATCCACTTGAGCTTTCATCATTTGAGTGAAGTCTTTGACACAGTCTTCTAGACTGAGCCATTTAAGGCTTGGGAACAAGCTAGTAAGTAGAACAGCTGTCATCTTCATGATAAATAAGTCTCTATGAAGCATTGTTTGTGTTCGAGGATGTAAAACCTTCACAGCCACTGGGATTAATCCCCCGAATTCTGTTCCAAAGTCACTTCCATTCTGTGTTCTAAAAAGATGTGTTATTTTTGTCATCTCAAGTAACTCAATAAAAATTGAATTTTCTATTTGATGTTTGTATGCCATATCAGTTGGTAATGTTTCAGGTCGGATCCATGCTTTATAAACTTGTGCACAGCAACCAGAACCTATAGGTATTTTGTCAAAATTGACAAATATTTCTTTCCACTTGGTACCAAATGCCCTTTCTAAGGTTTTCTCAGTGTAATACCATGAATGTGGTCTTGTGTTTCTTTGAAGTTTGGATAAGTGTGAACAAAAATGTTCAGGAAATAAATCTCTTCGTGTTGATGCCCATTGGCCTAGTTTAACAAAGATGGGGCCAGAAAATTCCAAGCCAAAAATAAATAGTTGGTACCAGTATTCTTTGAACTTTGAACATAAAACAGTTGTTGGATACAACACTAATATTGGTAAAAATGTGGCTACTAACTGTAAAACTTTAAATAATATCTGGAAATATTCCCAAATCGTCAAAAATATTTGTATTATGATATGTAAAAAGTTTTGAACAATACTGAACATATAATAGTTTTTAGTGCTCAAATTACAAAATGAGCCCGCATCGAATAAAATACATGAAGTTAGTGATAAGCCAATCATTTTGGAGGCCAATTGGAGCTTGCTTAACCTCAAAACATCAATCAATGGTGTAGGGCTAGCTAATAACCTCAGAATTGTTTTGTTCCAAGTTAATGTTTTGCTATAGTTTTTACAGCAGAAACATGGTATTACAAAAGTAAACAAATTATGTTTAACAGTAATATTAAGTCCTTTAGTGTAATACTGTGAAAATGATAGAAAAATAGATCTCCAGTTATTTGAGTTCATGTTTAAAAGTAAAACATAGACAACTAAACTGCTAACAGCTAAAAGCAATAATAAATAAAAAGCCCCACAAAAAACTAAAATATTTAAAATAAGGAACCTCAAATCATTAGATTGCTTTAGCCCATGGATAATATAAAAAAGACTGATAGAATGTAAGAACGATGCTATTGTCTAAAACAGAGGTGGGGAACATATTTTTTTAATGTAGCCACAAATTTGGCGCGTGAGAGCTGAAATTAGCCACACCATGTAAAAATTGTGAAATTAGCAAAGCAAAGGGATACATTTAGAAACGCCACTCTGACTTTGGCATGTTGATCTCTATAATATAACTGGATGGATATCTGCGGCTAAGATTTTCGAGCTGTCGTCTGCACACCATTATGTAAAAGAGAAAAACTTTTGGGTATCTCTTTCTCTCTTACACACATACATGGCAATGCGCCATTTTGACATCGTTCTCTAATTTTTAATAAATATATTATGAGATATATAAAATATGTATGATTAGTTAAACAAAATAAATGTGTTAATAAAAGGTTTGAAGAGCATAACTAAGTTCAAAATTCATGACTTGTTTCTTTAAATAAGTCGATGTAGACTTAATATAGTAATACTTCATTCAAGCCTCTAACCCAAATTATCGTTTGAAAGTAAACACAAAGTTTGTTATTCGAACAAAAGTAATCAAGTTTTTAGCGACCTCATTTCATTATAGTTATCGAACATTAAAAATATAATATTGTTTCTGAAACCAATACAATAAGCTTATAACTAATTTTAAATATATTGTAGTCTTGGGAGAATGAAAACAACATGGGCGATAGCTACATATTTTAATATAATATAAACGATTTATTCTTATTTGTACGATATTACCTTTAAAACTGAATCATATACCTATCCTTTAATGAAAATGTGTCTTCAGCTAAGTGGGGTATAATACGTCATTATTTTCAAACCATAAAACTTTTATTAAACATAAACACGTTTTTGCACAACAATATTGAAAGAAACCATTAGATCTGTCCCCTCGCTAACAAATAGTATTCCCATAGTATTTTAAGTCACCCTACTCATTGTTAGAATTGTTACCTGTGTATAACACCTGGACGATCCTGAACCACTGGGTCAATAGTAGGAACTCTGGCAATAGGCAGCTCTAGGAGGCCGAGTTTGATTCATTGTTAGGTTGTACAGTAGCCCCATGGCTTCTTTGGTGCTGACTGACAGTTCACAGCTGACTTCTGACACTCAACATTTAGGTATATACCTAAATTTTCACTGTCAGAAGTGACAACTGCTAAAGACATGTTTTTTGCACATCATATGGTTCGGCGTAGGGATACACAATTTGGTCTGGTAGCTTTTCAAAGCCGTCAGCTGTCAGTCAGCACCACAGAAGCTAAAACTGAGGTATATAATATATTTTTGGTTCAGAAGAAGGGAAAGCGTAGCCACTTCCAAAAATCAGTTTCACTCAGATTGTTTGTGCTGGAAAAACCCCAGAGGATACCCTGAGATATATAGTTACATAAAACACCCAGAGTTAATCCCCCCTCCCACGAGACATTAATATAAATATATATATATATATAATTTAAAAAACCAGTGGTATAATACAATACTAAAGTTTATTACCACATTCTCAACACTAGAATTAAATAATTATATATATATATATATAAAATATAATAATAATATAATATAATAATAATACAAAATATAATAATATATTTATAATATATATATAATTTAAAAAACCAGTGGTATAATACAATACTAAAGTTTATTACCACATTCTCAACACTAGAATTAAATAATAGCTAGACAAAGGGGGCATGGCTAGACTAGTGTTTCTTTGACTTTAAACTTAAATAAACTTGTTGCTTACCAATGATCTCTCTATACTCTAAAGAAATCAATGCTCACAGTTGAGCAGTTTGGATTTATATCAAAGCAGTCTAAAACACTTAACTACCTTATTCTTCCTCCTCTTTATTCAAATAGTTGCCACAGCACATCTAAGTTTATTATTATTATTTCTTATGTTTATTAATATTTATTTTTACTAGGAATTTAACTAACCAAAAATTATTTGTATTCAAAACTTTATGTATGTTGTTTTCCGGGATTGTTCCGTTTTTTAGATGATAATCCCAGTGGCCCTCAAGACCACTTCGGGAAACACGATTGTCCCTGTTTTTGACTTTTTTGGTTTGGTTCTCTTTTATCCCGCAATCGTTGATGTAGAATGCCTATTAACATTATTTCTATCAGATTGGTATACATAAGTATAAAATTAGGGAAGGTCCCGGCTATTCTTAGTGAGTACAATCAGTACATTCTCTTTGAAATTTGAATTTGTACGTCATTGCGTCACTGTGAGAGTGTAAGTGTAAATGCAGGGACATGTTTGCTTCGTGGTTCTGAAATTTACCTACATATTAGATTTAATTTACAGCATTAAAATTCTAAACATGTAGAAAAGACAATGCAAATGGAGGAGGCAAAATATTATCGCAATTATAAGTAAACTTTTAACTTTAGCAAAAATCTGGCAACCTTAGTTGTTTTGTATATATTTAGTATTGTAAAGAAAATCAACCTAGAGATCCACATTTGTCTGATAAGCTAAAGGGCCGATCTGCCCACCCCTACTTTAAATATGTGTCATAAACAGAGCAGAAGCCACATGGTCGGCAGGCTACATATCTTACCATATTAAAGAAGTTGTAATCTATATTAGATCTACCTATTAAACTGAATAGGATTTTAATTAACGTAATGTTCATATAACATAAAAACACCAAGTGTGTGATCATAATTTACATAATATGAGGGGGTATCAAAAAGTTTCAAGACTAGTTCTTTAAAATGAAAACAAGAGTTGAGCATGGGGATGCATGCGCTGGTGTGACAATCTGTGACCTTCATCTATCAGTTGGACAAGTGGCATCATTCTGTGTATACCACTGACCGTGTTCCACATGTTTATTTGATGATGTGCACAGGTGCATTTGCGATTATATTATGGACCGCAAACTCGAGCAGTGAGCGAACATCAAATTCTACATCTTACTCAGAAAATCTGGAACGGAGACCTTCCAAATGATGCAACAGGCTTACGGCAATTAATCTTTGAGCCATCCAGTGTGTTTTGAGTGGCACTCGTGCTTCAGGAGAGGCAGAATTTCACTGAAAGACGAAGAGAGGTCATGGCGACCATCCACGAGTACAAACCCGGAAATTAGATCTTGGAGATCTGGAGCTCTTCCACTGCGAATATTGTTGTTTGGTCTTCAGGTCGTAACCTTAGTTCGAACTCTCGTCTCCAGTGATGATCCTCAACATGAAGGTTGGGTCATCCTGGGCATGTTGACGGAGTTCCTGACAGACTTGGTCACGGTGCTCCTTCTGTTCAGGGTCAGAAGCCTGGGTACAAACTTGGCAGAAATGCAGTGCATGTTAAAAATGGATGTGAGGATTGTTCGCACTGATCCTTATGACACATTCACGATATCAGAAATGTCCTTATTGGTCATCCGGCGATCCTCACGCATAATTTGTCAAACTCTGCCCACAATCTCCAGGTTTGTTCTCGTATAAGGTCACCCTGACCTCTATTTGTCTTTCAGTGACTTCTGCAGCTTCTGAAGTATGAGTGCAACTCAAAACACACCGGACGGTTCGTAGCTTCAATGCCGTAAGCCTGCTGTATCATTTGGAAGCGCCCACTGAGTCGGTACTGCACGGACGAAACGAAAAGTACCACTAATTAGTAGCATGTGGCATTATTTGTTACCAAGATGCGCCCACTGCGTCGGTACCACCGGCAACGGACTCTCTGCCATTCCACCATTCGACAGAAAGTCCGGGCGAGGGAATTAAAATCAAGTGCGGTCTGGAATTTTTTGGCGTAATCTTCAACCAGATCAGGAAATAATTTGTGGTATTCGCCAAACATAAGTCATTTCCTGTTGATGTTGTGAACCCAGAATTGTAGTTTCCTACATTTTCTTCTATCCTCTTCAATCAAAAGGCAACTGATAGTTACAAATTCTTCCTCGCTTCCCATATTTTAAATAATACGGTTAGATATCACTCACAAAAGCACAGTTATTAACACAAAACAAATCCAACAATAACAGAAATGCAAATATTACTTTCTTGAGCATGCAAACGAGAAGCTCACCTTCTGGCTCTTGAGCAGCTGAGCAAACCGAGTCTGTCCGTGCCGTCAGTGCGGATAGTGGGCGCACCCCCCTAAAATGTGCGGTCCATTCCGTCAGTACGGTACCGACCCAGTGGGCGCTTAACTGTTGACGCAGAATTTGATGTTCGCTTTCTGCTAGAGTTTGCGGTCGCCACACCAGTGCACGCATCCCCATGCTCCACTCTGTTTTCATTTTACCGAACCAGTCTTGAAACTTGTTAATACCGCCTCGTATAAGGTAAAAACTCTATCAAAACACATTGAATTTGGACTGATTGAAAAATTCACTAAAATAAAGCCCTATCATTTAGGGCTGATTAGATTACAAGTAATTTCAAAAGAAGCTTATTAGATATACAAAATAAAATCTTATTTAGAGGCTATGATGTTTTAGTGTTCGCAAGACGCGGACAAACTATAGAATAAGCATCTATGTACCATAAACAAACAAATGAAGTACTAATCAACCATGTTAACATTGCTTGCAACATGATTGGCTGGCAGGAACACGTTAATGTAACAGGGAAGTTCTCCCCTGGTCTACTTTTATGTTGAGTGAACTGCAATGTTATGACTTACATTTATAAAGACAATGAGGAATGTTAACGTTACTGATCGCGATTCTGGCATTACTACTTTATTTGATTAAGTTGTTAGTGGGGATCCCACACAATATTTTAACAGAACTGTGATGTATTTCTTTCGCCATAGTAGTGTACAATGACTGCATGAATGATCCACTCACTAAGAGCTACAAGTTCACAGCTTTCACTCACTTTGAATAATTTTATCTAAATACCTTTAAGCTAGGTTCACACTCTACATTTTAAGATTTCACATACATGTTAGTATGAATGCTCAGGGATAGAATATATGCTAGCTTATGTACCCACTCATGGTTCACATACAATTAATGTGCAGTGTAATGGTCATATTTTATATTATTTCAACAAATTGGTTGGTAGTTTAATAGTTTTGTTTGTTTTGTACTAAATCATACATCTTTTATTTTATTAATGTTCCACTATTTGCATTACTTGACTTCACTTTTATGGCTTAACTATAATCAGTATTAGAGGAGTGTAATACCAACCTTTATGAATGATTGGCTAGACTTACCAGGTTAAGTAGGTATCTCACGTATGATACATTAAATTCAAAATAAGCTTAACATCTTCATATTGCTTATCCTATTAAATTTTTGATTGTGTATCAAGCTTTATTCTTTTTGTAAATAATTATTTTATGTTTTTATCAGATTAGAAAGTTATTTTTAAGTTTGTTAGTGTTTATAATGTGTCAAAACCCTTTTCTTGATCTTGGATGCTACACAAGATTATTTCTGTGGTGTTTGGGTAAAAATTCACTTTTGAGAAAATACAGAAACAAAGTTTTTGACAAAACTGTGAATCCCATTGTTATTCTTTTTAAGAACTAATAGTAAGTATTTACCTACATGTGTATAAGACATGATATCATAAAATAATGCTTTCAAACATTTAAGATTAAAAATCACTCGTCTTCATCGATTCCTTGGATTGTGTCAGGATGGAGGTCTTTTGCTGTTGAGGTTGTTGGAAGATCACTATATGAGGATTATACTCACTTGGAATGAGCGGCAGCAGACCCAACAAATCTTTATTCTTTTGGTGAAAGATTGATACAGGAGGCCGTAGAAGATTATGTGTGTGTCCTCTTTGTCATGTCTTGAAATCTGCTGACATGTCAAGTGTTTTTTTTAAAATAATATCCTCAGTAAATTTTAACCACCTTACATTCTTCCAGATAAATCTTTCATCTCAATCTGTGGTTTTCTTAATTTGAATCACATTGCAAGTTTCTTTTTGCCTTTAAGACACACAAGCTGCATCCAGTCATGACAATGATAGATGTCAGTATCACTTTTTCTCTCTCTCAATTTGGGCATGGTTATAATCACATTCCATGTGATTCCTGGTAGCAAAAAATGTGTGGCTCAATATTTCAAGGTATGTATGGAATTTTTAAAACAGATACATACATTACCAGCATGCGAGGGTTTTTGTTCTGGTTCCTGCATGTGCATATATTATTAGATGTTTTACAAGGGTAGTTTATAGAGGAATTTTAAAATCCAAGTTGCAATCTGATTAACAAGCATCAACTTCACTCCACATAAAGCACGAGGTCTGACCAGTTTAAATGTCCATAGTCGTCACTTAGAGAAAGCAACATAACTGTTCCGCATTGGTGTAGGTAAACAAAGTTCTAAGTTAAACGTGAGAACAACCAAGCTTTCATCATTGATTGCAAAATCTTTGTCTTGTGATTTTGCAAGGTATGCTTCATCAGCCGGACCATGATGTTAGAGCCTTTTGTAAGTTACTTTGTTTTCTCTACAGAGTTCTTGCACTGTGTATTTTTATTCTGAATTTAAAAAAATGAATTAAACAAACAAAACATTACAACTTCTACATCATGAGTGTATTAAAATTTCATAAACCAATTTTATATATACTTTGTCTGTTAATGACCCAGTGAATGCACTACAAAAATAGTTTAGTGCTGAGTTAATAAAATAACCAGCTGCAATGAGCAGCTAACCAACGTTATTGTGTTTTCTTGAACAGGGCTGCCACCTACTACATAATATACACTGCCCGTTCTTACATCTTCATATGACCATCAGTTTTAAATTCATGCACTCAGTAATGTTTAAGTACCTACAATGCTACATGTGTGCTTGTCTTAAGTGAGAGGACATGTAAAAGGGCAAAAGTAACTTATCCTCCTTTACACAAACGTATATTATTAGCTTTTTGTGATTAATATTTTTTTTTCACATTTAGCTTTTTGTGATTAATATTCTTTTTTCACATTTATCTATATCCTTTTCTAAGGTAGATGGACGTATATCCATCTAACACAACATAGAGCATGCCTTTCTGAACATAATGGTATACTTGACTCATTTTTCAATTCTTTGGACTTATATCCCTTTACCTCAACACCACAAATTTTTTATTCTTGTTAATCAGACTTTTAAGTATCAGCACTGAGACTGGAAAATTAGAGCAAACTCTTGAATTACAAATAGATTATACCTCATCAACTTTTGCATTACCCTTCAGGATTTTAGTCAAACTTTTTCAGAAATGGTTTGACAATGATAGGGGGCAACATTCTTTATAAAATGAATATTCTCTTTAAAATACAAAATTTTGGTTAATTGAGACACTCACTTTGGTCATGCATAAGGAGAATGAATAGAGGAAAATAGGGTTACAAAATATAATTACTGTAATATTACACACAATTAACCTTCCATAGGCAAATATATTTTATTTCCTCATTTCATACAACAATTTTTTAATAAAGCATATAAAATAATAAGTTAATCTATTGTCATTTAGACTACTAGGATTTCATGGAGTCAAGAGTGACATAGTTGATAGTTAGTAATTCATGTCTTTTAAAATAATTACAATTTTACATTAAATGTATTGTACTATAATTTTAATCTCAGTCAAGTCAGCAGCAAATAACACAGTAGAGGTGCAAGAAAAAATATTTTCTAATAAAATAACCACATATATTCAAGTTATACATTAACTCATGCAGTGTAATTATTTCAACGCATTCCCCAACCAAAGAAAATTTGGTATTCACACACAAAAATAAAATAAAAAAATAGCCACCATAGACCTTACATAATCTATAAAGAAAAATAATCACAAGAGATAGTGCTGCTGCATTTTTTTAAATCATCAGTCATCTGTTTAGTGACAGCCACCCTGCGACAATTTAAAATATCTGAAAAAGAAAAAAAGTTAGGGTTTTAACTGGCCCTGATAGTTAGAAATTAATAAGTTGGCACTTAAAATATTTCGACATACAAACAAGATAAGTCTTAAAAAGTTCTTAGTTTCATATCAAAAGCTAAATTCTTAAGATGAATTTATCTCTCAAACTTTTGAAGGATTAAAATTAGAGGATGGTAGATTTTAGTTTATTGATTAAACTATACTTTTGCATTATAATAGGAGTTATAAAACAAAAAGTTAAAATTCAACAAATACAATATTATGAACTATCAAGTGGAAATTGTGTCCTATGTACCGAAATAAAAGAGTTACATTAGGTCACTCAAGATTTCTACTATTTTTTAATACAAAATTCCCTGTTTTCTCTACTCTTTTCAGAAAAAAATTTCATTTTTCATACGTGACTTGTGTGAAGTGTTTAGAACAGGATGATTTGAATTCCATGGTGATATATATGAATAATCTATTATTTAAAGCTTACACTTTAATATCTCAAATTCACAAATATTACAGTATATTTTATTTTAATTTTTGGTAAAATTCCCAGTGTTTTCTTGGTTCTTCAGATTGAATGAACACTGCATCAAACATTATGTGTTAGTTAACTCACGATGGAACAAAAATGTTATTATCATGGAACGAATTTGTATGAACATGGAACCAAACATGATAAACATTTTCTTCTCTTGTAATCGTCAAGATGGATGAAAGTGATGAGGAAATAGCTTTGTTGTTGTGGGTGTGGTTGGTGATACTTTGTGAAGAATTGAAGTACCTGAATTCACCCAATGTTTAAATAAGCAAGCCTACAATGATTTATTTCTGTTTTTGTACTGACATGTTGCTACTACACAACAAAAAACTAGCTTCGACAACCAACCAACCTCAGATTAAACCAACACACTCCACTCTCCAGCTAGTCATACTAATAAACAAAATTGTGGTACATGCACAATGTAAAATGTTCCATAAAACATGGAATTGAGGAAGATGGCTGATTTGTGTAAGTGTGTGTCATTATGTATGCGTTATTGTTTTGTTTGATTAAGTTCCATGCAGTTAATGCTTCATTTGGAAACAAGCAATCAAGAGTGTTACAAACATGATAACACAAAAATGTTTTGTTCTATCATGTGTTAAAAACATAATGTTCATTGCCGTGTGCAACCGGCCTCGGGTGCATGCCTACCTTGCCACTATTTTTTTTTAGAGATTGGCTTAATACACTAATTCACACAAAAAAACAAACAGATATTACATTTTGGGATTTTTATTAATAATTTGGTATTTTTTCAGTTCGACACAATTTTATTATTATTAGCACCGCGTCTTACTACCCGTTCGGGTTATACGCACTTAAGCTAATGTGCAATGGTAGGGTGATTGTGAGATGAAATGGAGGACCTACAGTTTAACGTGGAATCCGAACCACGGTGGAGGCCTGGCATTCCTCACATTCACAAGTTGTGATTAATACACATCTTGTCAGAGGTGAAGGAAGAGTTTGGTAATCAGATAAATCTGTGCCGGGACTGAGGATTGAACCCCGGTCGCCAGCTCAGAAGTCCGACACCTTACCCCTAGACCACCAGGTCACCTGACACAATTTTAGATTGTAATGTTTTCAAATAAAAACTAAATATATTTTGTCTAAAAAGTGTTGAGTAAGATCATCGATGTATTTAAATAAATTCTGAAAAGAGTGTTTAATCTGAATAAATAAAAGTGTGTCACAGTCTTGTCCACAAGAATAACCAAATCATTTCTCAACCAAGCCAGTGTGCCTGATTACCTCTTACGTTTTGGTTACTAAAGCGCTGTTGGACTCAAGAAATATAAGTGCAGCCAACTTTCCATATCTATGATAAAAAACAAATGGACGCCATTCAAAATAATAACATTTACATAATAAACTAGTATTTATGCAAATAAGTGTGGTGAAGGGTATTTTCACTATTTTGTGCATAATTTGATTTTAAAAATCCACCTTTATCATTATTTTGGCTTAAAATATATTTTCCTGCCTTAAATCTAGTCAAGGATAGATATTTCCTCAATTATATATATTGTAGTTACATTATTTAATGACACTCAGTTGTGTTGTAAGGTAGTTATAAAATTAAAGCAATTGAAGTGTCAAGTATCCATCTACTTAATGCAAGATGTTAATTTAAATCTAACAAATTAATAATATTTATGATAAAAATTAAATACAAACATGACATTGATAGACAGTCCTTAATTGTAGCTTTTTACTATTTTTTCCCAAAAAACCCCTGTAAATATTTTTCCCTGCCCAAGTTTCGGGAACAAACAATTTCCTGAATTTTTGACCGAATTTCGAAATCTTGCACAGCCTTTATATATATATATTAGAGATGGGCCACTCGAATCTTCGAATACACTAAATCTTGACAAGTATTTGAGATTAGAGGATTCAGTGTTTTACTGGATTCGATGGTCGAATCTTTCACCTCATAAACAAAGCATAATATTTTGAATTAAAAAATTACTTATTTAGGCCTACTTGAAAAGTACAACTTAATCTGTAATCTTTATTTTGTCGGACGAAAGAGATTAGCATGAATTAAATCATTAAAAAAATAATTGTTAGGTGTAGAAAATTGTATGTACCTAATAGCCTACCCTCCCAATTCTATGGGAAACTTGGACTCTACCATTTCGGCACATGCTTACTTCTATAACTTTCACCTCACGAACACTCTTGTAAATATTTAAATGAACACATTAAAAATCTTCAAAAATTGAAAATCAAAACTAGAATTATAAATAAACTTGAAATAAATAAAACAAATTATGGCTTTTTTTTAACAATAATAATAACACATTACACATGATACAAAGTCAGCCGCTATGACATATATTATGTTTACTCGCCAGAGTGATGATTAAAATAAAGATAATGCTAATTCTTACAACCCAACTGGTTTTAATTATCTACAACTATGCAAAGAACCCCAATTTATTGCATACAATCCTTAAGTTAGATATTTTGTTGGGTTTCATGAAAAACAAATAATGTCAACAGTCAGACATCAATAAAACTGTTTATTTATGCCTACGTATTGTATATCAATTTTTTGTTTAAAATCGATTCAGGTAATCTGATCACTTAGTAAGTAAGCACTCTCGAGTACTAAGAATCAAATAACGACCTGCTAATTCATAATCTGTTTTTAAATTGATTTTAACTAAGAGTTTATTATTTTTTAAAATATGTTATTGAAATAATTGTAAAAATATTCAAACATAGTCTTGCCTAATAAAATGAGAATGAATATATTGGAGCCGAAAATATGTTCGTGTTTTAAATATAATGTATTCTCAGAAATCGATATATTGCAAGAATCGAATATATTTCTTGTTTTCTACGCGAAGATAGATAATGGATATATAAGAAAATAATAATAAAACATACTTAGGCATTATTGTGGTCACTATTTCCAATGTATGTTTAATTTTTAAGCATGTTGTTTTAGTCTTTATTAATAATATCTGTTTGTATTTTTATTTTTGCTTTCTTATTAAAATAAATTATAATCCTTCAATGATGATTCAAGTTGATCAAAGGATACTAAGCTTAATCTGTTTATTTCACAGGTTTTTTTAGAAACTTAACTCATTCTAACAACACTTTTAAAAAAACTAAAAGCCACTCAAATTTTGATTGATTTGATTTTTAAACAATAATATGAGTCTAGATTGTTTAATTTGGCTGGATTTTAACCTGTATTTTGTGAAGGGTGGTTGGGGTTGATTAAAATTGAAAACATGATTGAAATAAATCTTAATTTACGGTTTAGGCCTATATTGTGTAAGATTTGGATTCGAGAAATAGTGGATTCGACCCATCTCTAATATATATTATATATATATATATATATATATATAATTATAATTATATATATATATAATTATATATATTATATATATATATAATTTATATATAATTATATATATTATATATATATATATATAATTTATATATAATTATATATATTATATATATATATAATTTATATATAATTATAATTATATATATAATATATATATAAATATTATATATATATAATATATATATAGGGGTGTGCGAAGGCCAATTTTTAAATGCGAAGCGAAGCTTGAAACTTGCGAAGAAAAGTCGAAGTTGAAGTCGAAGGCCTATATTAATAATTTATGCACACAGGCTTACTGATAAACTTAGTACATTATGAATAAAGTTTTAATATTTACTTACAATGTGGCGCTCATAAAATTATTTTGTAAAGTTTACATATGTATGTCTTTTTTTTAATCTGCATTTCAATTATAATTATAAATTAAGTTCTGTTTTCGTTTCCCACTTTCCGTATTAACCATTTTGAATATTAAAGAAAACGTGAAGAAGCTATGAAAATCTTGTGACAAAATGCACTAGTAAATTTGTGACAGACTATTGCAAAGAGATGGAATATCAAGGACTAAACATTAGACGCGAGCTGGTATGATATCACAACTAAAGCGCTTTCTCTTCTTCATACCAGAGACCTTGGTGTTATTTCTTTTGTGTAATGTAGGTCTAATATTTAGTAAGATAAAATTAAATCGTTTGGTAATTTATCGAAGTTTAATCCTTCCTTCGAAATTTTTCGAATATGCGAAGGCTATTGTAGATGTCGAAGTCCAAGCCGAAGGAGATTTGACCTTCGACTTTTCGAAGCTTCGCACACCATTATATATATATATTATATTATATATACCTGCTTTGGTGGCTGCATGGTCTAAGGTGTAACTCTTGCAATACACTAGACTACCGATGACAGAGAGATCGGCGTTCTAATCCCAGTCAGGTGATATGAGATGGCTTTTCCCTAAATGATTTTCCACTCTACCTTCATGCAAATGTGGCTACACCTGCTCTAAATTCATCCTTCCTCATCCCTAACTTATTAGCATCATTGGTACATATGCATATAACCTTAACAGGCAATTAAATGTGCTAAAATAAATAATTATTTTTTCCTTTCAATTATAATTTTATTCAGATCTACCATTAAGTTTATGCAGAAAATATAAATAGTAGCTAAATGTTCTTTGCTTGAATATAAATCCAGATTTGAGTCCAAAAGCATGACATCTGTATGAAATAAAGTGCCAAATGACTGGTCTGCGGGTCTGGTTGGGAAATTTGTATGAGCATTAACTAGAGCTAAATTAATGATGACCAGAATAAAAAATAATCCTAAAAAATAATTCAGTGGGTGAAAGCCATAAAATGATACCTTACATATTTTCACTTTTCATTTTTTGGTTGATATGTTTGTTTTGCTGAAGATTTATTCTAATCCCTGTAAAAAGATGATGTGTGAATTCCCAAGTAACATCATAAAATTATAATTTTTGATATGTTAATATCCTTTATTTTAAAATTTAATGTAATGAGGATGGGAGGAGTGGCTAACAGAAAGTGTGCACGTGAGAGGAGAAAGAATGATGGAAGGCTAGAGAAGGATGGAGGAATTTTACTTAACTGATCCAGCCACAGGCTGGAAACAGTTAATGAATTTAGAATTTAAGGATTCAAATATGCCATTTCTACGTTTTTTTTATATCCTTTATTAGTTTTAATTATCTTGGGCAAGGGAATCTTTCTTTGAATGAAGTGTGTGTTAATGCGAGAGAAGTGTTACCTTGGTTACAAGCCCAGCAGCAACCGTGACTCCTCCTATGCGCAACATAAGACGTCCCAGTTCTTTCACATCTTTGTAAAGTTCCATACAAATTGGGCGTGAGGTGTGCAGTTCCACCACAGCACTAGAGTTCTTAGGCAGACAGCGTGGTCGTCTCTTGACAATTTCTCCTGAACTCTTGTGCAGCTGTGAAACTAACTTAGTAATCACAGCCTGTTCCACCAATGATTGGTGATGTAAAACTACCTGTGATAAAAACAAAACACTGAAATACACATACAAACCCAATACATTTTCAATTAAGTATTTTTATCTCACTTTGATAAATTCAATTAGAAATTAAATTAAAACAGTTCTATTCAAGAACAAGGTAAAGAAAATAATAATAGGAAAAATAAAATAAAGTTTTTACAATGAAAAAATAGTAAAAAGCAAGTAAAGCTTCAAAATATCCAAGTCAAAGATAAAATCTCTCTTACTTTGACATCCAGAAATGAATGACACCTAGAAATGCAACTGTGCAAATAAAGATATGATTTTTTTAAAATTTTACACCAACTTCAGTTTAACACAGTGTTTTAAACAGTTTATTAGAATTTAAAATGGAATAGGCTAGTGTTTTTCTTTTACGTTTTCTGCTATTTTTTGATAAAGACAATAATGCCAGGATATAAAAACCCATGTGTTTAAATGTGTCTGACTCTATTATAGAAGCCAGAAGAAATAAAATGTCACATTTGTGCAGTGGAATCTACTCACACTTTTTCCTCTTTCGTGTAGATAGGCTTCACTCAACTTTCACCCTATTAGTTTATTTTTCCTAATTTTTTCAATTCACTTTATTATATAATCATTTAGCTATTGTGCCTCTTTAATGTCAAACAATAATAATTTAATGAGAGTTTGGATGTGTGGAAAAAGATTGAAATTATGAATGGTAAATAATCAAAAAATCGAGGTTAAAATTTAAGAATCAGATTCGAGAAGATCAAGAAAAATAATTGTTATATATATATAAAATATACAAGGCCGTAACCAGGGAGGGGTTTTGGGGGTTCAAACCCCCCGCGAAATTTTATGAACAGAATATATATGGCTTTATTTATGGTTCAAACAATATTAAAATTAAGATACAAGTACAAATTAGGGGGCTGTGTTACCATAAAAAGCACTTCAGAGAGCTTCTAGAGGTGTTAAATATTTAGAAATTTTCCTAGCCTTCAGCATTTTGGGGGTTATTTTACCATAAAAAAAACTTCACAGAGCTTCAAAAAGTGTTTAATATTTATAAATTTTCCCAGCCTTTGGCAGTTAGTGAGTTATTTTACCATGAAAAAAACCACCTCAGAGAGCTTCTAGAACTGTATCATTTAGAATTTGTTTCTAACTTCCAGCAATTGGAGGATGTGCCCACCAAACCCCCCTTGAAATTATTGGCTGGCTACGGCCTTGATATTATGAGTTTGTTCTTACCGAGTATCCTTTTGTTATTGGTACTGTAATATTAAACACTACAATGCGAGCTTCAAAATGTGACGTGACTGATATAGACTTGACTGGATCACACAAGATGTATCCAACAGAAACATTCTGCATGTCTATACCAGATAATGTTGCGCTTACTTGGTCACCCGCAAATGCTACCTGGACAGGCATTTCATCTATAGTCAGGGCTACAGACAAAAGAAAGCACCTTTACTTCTACAAGAAAAACAAGTCAAATGCTGATTTCACAATGTCTAACATTCAAGACTATATCTCCCTCCTTAACATATATGTTTATGACTACACAAGTTGAAAAGTTTAAAGAATAATTTAAAATTTAGGTGGAAAAAACCCCTCTAATCAGCCATTAGTTACGCTCATATGTATGTTGGCCCCAAGAAATCAAACAATATATTTTTCAATATCTATTAATGCTGACATACACTAAAATCACTGGTGGTGTAGCAAAAGTGTAGGGAAAAAACTAAGTAGAGAAAATAAAGAAAAGTTAAACTAAATGAAAAAAAAAAAAAAAAAAATTTTTACTCAATGAATAAGTTAAACTATTTAAAAAACAACAATGGATCCCCCATATACAATTTACAAAAAGCCATAGAAATAAATGGCAAGGCAAATACATATAAATACAAGGTTAATACATTCTCATATAAATCCCAAATTTAAAAAAATATATAGTCAGTTAACTACTCTCAAATGAATTTTTCTTTGAAAAACAATTATAATTGTTATTTATGATTCAAAACACTACCCAGATATACATTTTGAACAAACTAATAAAGACAATTGTCAAAAATTTTAAAAATTCACTCATTTGTAAACTCGTGAACATAGGGAGAATTTTATTTTGGGGAGAAGTGGGGGTTCAAAATTGCAAGTTTTATTAAACCTTAAGAAATAAGAACATTGTTATTTTATACAGTAGTGGTGGGGCAAGTATAAAACCAGCTTTTAGGGCCTTTCCACACTTTACCCTCCTTTCTACGCCAGATAATGTTAGAGAACTGGATGCTCTAAGAAGCTATTTAAAGTGGTCCTCGTTTGGAGAATTTTACTGTGTTTAATAGCTATTTAGAAATATTGTTCCCCAAAATATTTTGAAATTTTGAGACCTTAAGAAGCTTATTTGGAGTAGTCCTTCTTAGCCAACTTTTGAAAATTGGAAGCCTCTAAAAGCTATTTTAAAAGTTATTCACAATTTTTTTTGGGGGGGGGTTTAAAATGCTTGGATGCTATTTAGTGTGTTCTTTATCTGATGTTGTTTTTCAAAAATTAGAAGCCTCTAGAAGCTATTTAGAATGGTCCTCGGCTAAATTAAAAATAATAAGATTTCTTTAGAAGCTATCGGTAGTGGTCTCCCCAAAAAAATTTTTTGAAAATTAAATGCCTTTTGAAGCTATTTTCCCAGGCAAATTTGCGAAAAGAAAATGCATCTCTAAGATATTTGAACAAGACCATCTTTAAGCTTCATATTAAAAACTTTGGAAAATTTTAGGGAGTGAGGGGATCTGAGCCCCAAAGCCCTCCCTCTTCCTATGCCCATGAGTAAACTAGTCTTCTATCGATTTTCTTTTAAAAAACAAGTTTACTGTTTAATTTATCATGTAAATAGCTCCCTAGACATCCAATTTTAACATAATTAGAGAACCACTTACAGTTAAACTGTTTCAGTTATAACTTCAAGTGTATATTATTGAGGGACAAAGAGAACTTTTATGACCCACTTTGAGTTCGAGAGCACATACAATGTCTGTCATAATCGGGGGTAGAAATTGTTCATGATCACAATACTATCTCTATATAAGAAAATAAAATACAAATATGAATTGTACCTTATTGATGAAACTTGTACTGTAAATTATTAAATGTAATCACATTTGTTAATAAAAAATATTTTATTTCTATATTTAAACAATGAACACAGAAGAAGGGTTATATAACTATTTTTTGATTCATACCTTTAACTATAGCAGCTTCATTTTGAGGTTGTACCAAAACTTTATCTCCAGCATGAACCATCCCAGTTTCCACACGGCCAGAAACACAAAATCCTGACCTGTTCCCTTGAAAATATCATTCACAGACAGACGGAATGGTTTGCTAATCGGTCGCTCTGGAGATCTAAATTTATCTGAAAATAACACCAAGACAATTTACCATATTTTTCGCTACCTCAAATTACTCAACACTTAAATCAGGTTGAGAAAGAAATATGTCTAGCTTAATTTAAACTATTTGAAAAATTAAACCAGGACATAGGAATCAAGTCCCAGGACCGTTGGCCTAGCATGCCAATGTGGAAAGGGTAATTCTCCCTATTAGTTTAAGGCACAAGGTCTCCTATAACTGGACTTATCCATAATTATTTTAAATTCCATCATGAGTGTATGTCTAACTAAAATGATATTAAATACTATTGTATGCACTAAGAATGGGTCCTTCAAAACTTTGAATTCTGAAGAGTATTAGAGGATTTGATTCAAATTATAGCAAAAAAGTCATCATTTATTTATTATTACTATTTTTCTATATAAACTAAAGATTGAACCCATTCCATTGTGCGATGTAGCATATCTATCTGCGTAAGGCCCGGTAGCACCTTTTCTACTCGTATACTCTTATCTGAAAAATATTTTCTCTACTCATTTATTTTCTCATATATTTCTTCACTCAAGGTCAATAGTAGAGCACGGAACTGGTAGCTCCATCTATCAGCTTCAATATGAAGTGTTCAGAGTAGCTAAAAGTACAGTGGTTCATTGGTAGATGGCATACAATAATGTATTGCAATAAACTTTGATTCACGCCCTGCCAGGGAAAGGGTTAATGTGAACAAAATTGGAAGATTTTTTAATCATACCAATATGGTTGTTTTAACCGACATCTAAGATTCAAATTTTGAGATTTTTAGGAAAAAAAGAAGACTTGGATTTGACTCATTTATAAAAAAATATTTCAACATTAAGTTAAAATATTGATTTTATATAGCAACTAAACAATTAATATGAACAAAATCAGAGTCTGAGAAAGAAAGCTCATTGCTGACCATGATTTCTAAGATTCAGATTCAAGATTCGTTGGTAAAATGAATATTTGGATTTGAGAAAAAGAGAGTTCGACACATTTCTAGAATGCACTTGAAAATACAAGAAAAATTTAACACAAAAAAGTGTTATATGTTTTTATTCTTTCTAGTAATAAACTAAATGTGTGTGTGTGAGCAGGCATACGTCACTTTGAGTCGTGTTTGGAAGAAAACATGAATTTTTTTTAGTTCAATATTTTTATTTAAATATTTCAAGTTGAATTTCTGTATTAGATCCAATGCATAAATCACAGGTACAAAAAAATTATAATCACACAAACTTGGATTTTTAAATATATTTTATAAAAATCTTAGAGTCGAGTTTGAGCTGCTACTAAATTTGACTCAAACTCGGATTTTCGAGTACTCGCAAACCCCTGTAATAAACCAATAGTAAAAATTATTATCATGAAAAGTGAGTTTTAAACTGAGAACTTTCAAAACAATAATTCCAATAAAACGGTGACTAACCAACAACCTCCAGCAAGCATGGTCCATGATACCAACGGAGCAGCTCATCCTCAGTGGGTGCACAAACCAAATTCTGGCCTGTGAGACCACTGCATGGGACATAGCTGACATCAGGCTCTCGGAACCCCGCTTGACGCAAGAATGCACCCAACTTGCTAACGATCTCCTGGAACCTCTCTTGTGACCAGCCTACAGTGTCCAATTTATTCACCACAACTCCTAGCTGGCTCACACCTATATTATATGTGCCAGAAAACAAAACTATGTCTCATAAAACACTAGCTGAGAAATTAAATTAAATTTATCAACACTTGGGCCTGGATTCACTAAAGGATGCAAATATTTCATTCTGTACACCTCAATATGCATGTCTAGTTATACTAAATTTCAGCTCCATACATTAACAATGGTATGCAAAAGGCATATATTAATCTGTTTGACCCCTTATAACTCATGAACTGTAATGATTTGAAATCAATTAATCACTATTTAAAGCTTATAATTAATTATACACTTGTTAAAATTGTGCAATCAAATTTTGATGGTTGAATAATGTTAACATGTAAACAAAGTTTATACTGTTTTTATATCATTTCAAGGTTTGTTTCCTCAACTGTACACACATTAATGATTAAAAGGAATTAAAGTATAGAGCGCCTGGCAAATACACATTTTAATTTCTAGAAAGCTGTGGAGGTAGCAAAGATGTAGCTTGATAGTGTTGCATTTAATATCCATACAAACAGTGTCATTAATATTTTATTAATATAAAACTAATGAAACAAAACCACAAATAAACCTACAAACTGCAGAATATTTCTTTAGATCCCAAGAGTTTTAATATTTTATATAATCCACTAAAACCAACAAACCAACGAGGTTTTGTCAAGAAATATGACTTGTCTAGTAGGTTTTAGAACATGTTTTAATAGTACAATGACCCACTTCATTGGCCGCATGATCTAAGGTGTCACTCTTGCAATAGACTATCAATGATGGGGAGGTCAGGGTTCAAATCCTGGTCAGGTGTACGTAGAAAGTGGTTTTTCCAAAGTAATTTTCCACTCTTTCTCCACAAAAATGCAGGTTACTCTAAATCAAGCCTTCTTTGTTACCAATACGTTCATACTTATTACCTAAGTGTATAATCTGAATGGTAGTAAGGCGCGGTGCTAAAAAAAAGTGCAATGGAAGCTTTACATTATTAATAGTGATAAATACTTAAAGATGAATTATTATATGTTTGACAAGTATCCATATTTTAGTTCCAATGCAAACTCCAAAAAAAGTTTAGTAATACTTGTATTTTTCAACATTCTTCGCAGATTTGAAATCAAGTAGCAGTGACTTTAGAAGTAAATCTTTTGCACAGAATGATCTTAGTGCAAATGATGACATTTGTGATGTTGCCACCAGTTTGTTCTTCGTTTAGTGAATATAAAAAATAAACAGGGTGAATCTTGGGAGCCGGAGCAGATTTGCACCTTTAATGAAGCCGAAACCTGAAATACTAGTTTGTTAATTATTTTCTTTAACTTTAATGAATAAAATTAAGAACTAAGGTTCTTAAAAAGCTAAGATTCAATGATAAAATTACCTATTTAACTTTATTTTACTAACCAAGAGAACGAACTAATAATGCATGTTCTCTTGTTTGACCTCCACTCTCGAAACCAGTCTCAAATTCTCCTCTAGTAGCGTCCACAACCATGAGAGCCACATCTGCTTGTGTTGCTCCTGTGATCATGTTAGGAATAAAGTCTTTATGGCCCGGAGCGTCCAGTAAAGTAACAACCTTACTAGGAGTCTCAAACTTAGAGAGGCCAATATCCATGGTTATTCCTCTTGATCTATACAAACAAAATTGTTTTATCTAAATGAAGCTGATAAGAAAAAAGACATTGAGATTTTCACATAGAATATCATTATTATCATACACAATTTCGCTAAGTTTATTTTTAAGCCGATTGGGTTGTATGATTATGTACTGATTACACTAAAGGTTTTAAGGATAAGGAAGTTTATACTTATAGGATGTGTACCTGCGTTTGCGTGGCGGGAGAGTGGAAAACCATTTAGGGGAAAAACGCCCTAAGGACACCCGACCCAGATTCAAACCTCGATCTCCCCGTCATAGGCAGTCTAGTCCACTGCGAGAGTAGCGCATTAGAACATGCAGCCACCGAAGCAGGTTTTGCCACGTTCTTAATTAACAAACATAATTGGTGAGTCCTGTGAATTTAGTTTAAAGTGGCTGAAACTATTGTATGTAAAGAAGTCTACAGGCAATGAGAGTTAAGAAAAAATTAATTAAACAAGCCAAGATTAAAATACAAGTAAGAATATTTAAAAACTTTTTATTCATATAGTTCATGTATCCTTAAATTATTATGACATCATTGCGAAATGAGAATATCAGAATCGTTTACATTCTTGACGTTTCTAGTGTCATGAGCCGATCTGATCGACACCACCTTATGACATTAAAAGTGCCACAGCTGATGAGATCGGCTTTTCAGAGTTGTGCTAGTTCTGAAGTTTCCAGAACGACAGGGTAGGGGTGTATTATATCATGAGAACAGCCCTCTCTATTAAAAAAACAGTATATGAAGATAAACATTATAAAAAGATCTAAAAAATCACTTCATAAACAACAGTTTGAGAATTTTTCGAACACAACCTTGTAAAATGATGAAATATCCAAGACATTTAGGCATACAAAACCTGAAACATACCTGGCAATATACGTATACAAATCTGGTATAGGAGTGGCACTAAAAAGATTAATGATGATTTCATTTTTTGAAAAGAAAATTAATCTGAATTTTTGACTTTTTTTTAACACTGTGATTAATAACCGTTTGGGTTATGTGCCTAGCTACTAATTACACTAATGTGTTAAGGTTGAAGAATGTTGAGTTTAAAGGAATAGTACCCGCATTTTTGTGGCGAATGGAAAACCACCCTCAGTACACCCAACTGGGATTCGAATTCACTCTCCCCGTCATCAGCAGGTCAGTCTATTGCAAGACCTTAAAGGTCACCGACATGGGTTTCTTTTTTTGAGTAATATAATACTGTGTAAAAAAATAAGTATTCTGTAATGTGATTGATAAAATATTTTAAATCTTGATAAGCTTTATTTATAAATACTTTAATTGTTGCCTATACAATAGCTTAATATACAAGTTGCTTCATAATGCACGCAATGAATTAAAAAAAAGTGCCCACTTTTAGAAATAGGGATCAGTTAAACTAACTTAAACTATGAGCTAGTGTAGTTTGTGATTTGTTGAAAGGTAAAACTGACCATCAAGAGCAAGTGCATGTCATGGATAATTAAAAAATAAGCTATTCACTGATTTGTGATGATAAAAAATTCAATTTTAGCACATAATAAAATATACAAAGGTAGAAATTATTTTTCATCTCAATCCATATTGAGGGACTGCCTCTGTAGTCTAAGTGGTCAGAGTTTCTGGTTATGAATCCAGTGGTACTGTGTTTAATTCCCAGTGCTTACAGATTTTTCTATGAAGCAGTGTGTCTGGAACGAGGTCAAACTCAAGTCTTGTGAGGACAAATGAGGAGCTACTTGAATGAAAAGTGCATCCCCCGTCTAGAAAACTTAGATTAATGGCCGAGGGTTCTTTGTGCTGACCACATAAAACCCTCTCTCCACATAAGCTAGCACTATCTTTGCCAACAAAAAGGGTGGCCGCTTGGTTGGAATAGTTCAATTTTGAAATGACGCCACTGAGTTTTTTCCATATCGAGGAATTACAATTTGTCTGAATAAAATTAAGAAAAAAAAACTAATGTAAAAATAGTAAACTGTTATGTTATTGCTGCAGGCAAATCAAAATGTCAGTGCCTATCTCAAGTTATTAACTGGGAAATGAGATAAAATATTACTTTTGAATCCGAAAAGGAAAAAAAGCTAGCTTTTCTGCATTCTTCATTAGATAACAGGGAAATTGGGTCCGGTAAAGTAGTTTTTCATTTTAAAATAACTATTTTTCAATTTCCTAGTATTTGAAAAATATAGGTAAAATACACAGGGTGTCTACTGAGTTGGACAAACCAAAATTAGTGACTTTTTGGTGACCTTTTATGACCATAAAATTTCTTCGCAAGCGATTGAACATTATATAATGCATAAATAGGCATAATGCACTCACACGCAACATTAAACTTTAACTAGATGGACAAACATTAACCTTGTCTTTGGTATCATGGTAAAAACAATCAGGCAGTTAGCGCATGGCAATGGGTTAACTTGACATTCGACGAGTTTGCGTTGTTGGGGGGAAATTTAAACAACAATATTTTCGTGACTTTTGACTAAAATATTGAAAATTTGTGACTTTTCAGGGACTTTCGTGACTTTTTTTTTTTTGCAATTATTAGCTTTTTGTGACTTTGGTGACCCAGTAGACACCCTGATACAGAAAATCAAACCAAGATGCAAAATTTTGTTCTAGCTGCATTATCTAAGTTAAGTGCTATATGGCGGTTGTGGTGGAACCAAAGAAGATGGGGGAATTTGCTCCCCTTTGATATCCTCGAAAATTAAGCTGAAAGAAGGCCTTGCATCAAAATAATAATAGCTCCTAGAGGCATCTAGTTTTAAAAATATATCCAGGCTAGTACCTCTTTAAAGAACTTTCAGGGGCATTCAAATTGGTGATTTTTGGGGAAGAACCATTCCAAATAGATTTTAGGGACATCCATTTTCAAACTACTTGCCAGTAGAGGGTCCCCATAGATCTCTATGGCTTGGCTGGCCAAGCCGCTCAAACCCCCCACCCCCCGCACTACTTTTTCTTTTACTAATTCTCACACAATTGAGATTTCACCACCACTGATCTGTGAGGGGGGAGGATTCTTAAATTATTAGTCATGAGTCTTTAGAGTAAATGATGAATAATTTTTAACCTCCTATCATTTGTTAGCAAAAGGTTTTTTTTTCCCAGCAGCGCTTCAATGTTTTAAAGACACCTACCTTTCCTCCCCTGTCTCATCAAGTATCCAGGCATAAACAAACGACTGCTTGCCTAGCTTCTTACTCTCCTGTTCATACTTGTGCATGGTTTTCTTGTTCACCTGTCCAAGGGAATAAAGCAGGTGACCCATGAGCGTACTCTTTCCCGCATCGACATGTCCTATAACCACCATGTGGAGTTGTTCTTTCCTTTGACCACGTTCCTGCTGATAATGAGTCACTGCATCAACCTTGTGACCAGATCTGAAACACATTAGTACATGTGACAAACATCTGCATCATGTTCAGATTCAGAATTAATATTCAAGGTCGTAGCCAGCCAATAATTTCAGAAGGGGGGGGGGGGCATATACCCCAATTGCTGGAGGCTAGAAAAAATTATAAATGATAAACAGTTCTGGAAGCTATATGAAGTGTTTTGTTATGGCAACATAACCCTCTAATTGCCGAAGGCTGGGAAAATTCTAAATA
This sequence comes from Timema podura, assembly GCA_033556935.1. Taxonomy (NCBI): domain Eukaryota; kingdom Metazoa; phylum Arthropoda; class Insecta; order Phasmatodea; family Timematidae; genus Timema; species Timema podura. The sequence continues at coordinate 29,746,886 of JAVRXN010000012.1, forward strand.
TTAAACACCTCTAGAAGCTATCTTAAGTGCTTTTTATGGTAACACAGCCCCTAATTTGTACTTGTACCTTAATTTTGATAATGTTTGAAATCATAAATAAAGCCTTATATATATTTTGTTCATAAGATTTCAGGGGGGGGGGATGTTGAACCCCCAAACCACCCCTCTTGTCAGCTAGACTACATGAATAAGATTACTGTTAGCAAATTTCGTGTTTCTTCAGGAATCTTCTTACGTGCATAAAACACTAGTCTTGAGTCACTTTCCTCTTTTGTAGCTTTTTAAAGTTGTCAGTTGTGTTGACTTTATTAGTGCTGCAAATAATATTCTTATTTACTATTTGGTACTGAGCCAAAATAACACTTTTGTTTGGTGTGATAGGGCGCTCACTATAGAGTGCTGCTTTCAATTTACTTTATTTGTGTTTTCGTAGATATAAATTTTAGACAATTTATTTTGGTGTTCATTGAAACAATACCTTCATGTTAAATCTACAATTATTGCATCTTAAATTTAACTTTTAAGTTTTTTTTATGGTTTTGCTTATAAATTAAGTGTATTTAGTTTTTTATCCTAAATCTGAAATCTAAACTATCTATCTTGTTAACTTATTACATACAGGTAGTCATTAATTTGCGGCATTGTCAACATATAACATTTCTTCACCTCATACATTGTATGAAATTGTGTATTTGGTAGTTTAGATGATTTACCAGAAAAAGTTGATTTATCTGACTTAAATGCAATTGAAGACTTGGGCAAACTCTAGTTTAAAAAAAAAAGTTCAGGAGGAATTATTTAACTTAAAATAAGAAAAAAAAAACTCTTGACGTGTTTTTTAGTTTATAGTAAAAAAAATTAATCACATTTTATTAAAACTAGAGGTTCTTAATATTTGTCATCAGTTGTGTTTTGAGCTTGTCAATGGTTTTCCAAATTCTCAAATACTACATCAAATACATAAAAGAAGATAATAAACTCTTTCCAAAATAAACTATTAAAATGCTTTTAAGTGTATTTAGAAGAAAAACAATGGGGGGAAAAATCCAAAGATTCTATACTAATTTTATTAGGTACATATTTAGTATTTGACAAAAAAAAAACCCATCAAATTTCCCTATTTCATAGACACAAAAGCAATTATTTCAAACAGTTTAAAAAATATTTGGATAGTTTGTTAAAATTGAAGCTCACCTTTTATATGTCAATTAAACCCACCAAGAATTTCATGTGACTATTTATTATTGTATAATGTAAAAACAAAGTCAAATGTCTTCTTATGAGTCCCGAGTCTGAGACAAACACTACAAAATGGTGATATCAGTTTTAATTATATTAATTTTTTTTAGAGGAACCATGACTGACCTGGCTGATGTTTTCCTCTTGTCTTCCAAGTCTACACTAGGACTAACCCTTCCTGACGCAGGAGATTGTGAGCGGGGGGAAGCAGGAAACTTCAATTCTACACACAACACACAGTTAAAAAACTGCATTCCGGTATTTTAGTGACAACTTTTATTACAATAATATTGTTTGAAGAGTTTTAACCTTTTTACAAAACCTATTTAGGGCAAAACTTACCAAAGTGATTATGTTCCCGTTTAAAGAGTTTCTGTTTGCACATTAGATCATTATCTTGGATCCCATCTCATGAGAAAGTTTAGCTTGATTACTTAGCATCCTTCGATTGTTTTTGTTCCTCCCATCTAACATATTCCCCTTTGGTTTCATGTAAGTAAGATTTTGTTTTTAAAGATTTTACAATCAATTTAGGTAGCAAAATGATGGTTTTAACTACAAGTAAAATTGAAAACTTAGTTTTTAAACAGTGACAAGATTACAAATTTTATATATTTAATTATTATCACCTGATTGTAGCTTCTCAGCAAGGATATCAAAGCCCTTGGTTACACTAGTTGTTTTTGCCCCGGGCGGGACAACTTTGACCACAGGTGTAATTGTTTCGCCAGTCTGTAATCCTAATTGGCCGTTAATACAACCATTTGTATCTGTACTTTCTCCTTTATCTTCAGATGCAACTTCTGATGCCTTAAAACCTAATAATGTTCACAATTATATAATATGTTTTATTATGGTCCATGTTACACACTTCATGGTAAGGAATAAATCACTAAAATATTTGTTCAAAACATAAAAACACTTTCAATGGATGGTAAATTTTAACTTAGTGACATAATGTAGAGTTAAAATGTGGCAGTTACAAAGATATCAACTAAATACAGTAGAGTCTCAGGAACTCGACATTCCGTGTAACTCGACAAGCGTATGTACACACAGTTGTTGGCGCCAGTCATCACAATCCAAGATCATTCAAATGTATAGCCCCTCAGTTTGTTTGTGTAACTCGAGTGGAACAGCCATGCTGAGGTGTTTTTACAAGTGCTATGTCTGTTAGTATTCCTATTCAGTAACGTGTTATTCTAATCAATACAATATTATATGTACAGCACTGTACTGCATTTCTGTATATTACACATATGTATATACATTATATAAACACCTAATATATTGTACTATACTGTACAACTGTAACTATAATATTCAATACTGTACTGTGATTTATACTTGTTTAGTAAAAATGACATAGTTAAACATGCATGCAAGTTCATTTGTGAAACTCGACATTCAATAACTCGACCCATCTCAGTCCACATTAGGTCGAGTTTCTGAGACTTTACTGTGGTTAAATTTTTAATTATAAATCTATCTAGGAGTAAAAAGGAGATAAAGAAAAGTCTGCCTCACTCTGGTCAGTGGAATAAGAATGTTGTGCGTGATGTTCAATGCTGGAAAAGATGCAACAGTGGTGTGGAGACTACGGACAGTTTGTCAGAAATGACTAAAAGAGTTTAGGTGGGAATTGTTAATTAAAATTATTATTAGCACCGCGTCTTACTACCCGTTCGGGTTATACACACTTACGCTAATGTGCAATGATAGGGTGATTGTGAGATGAAAATGGAGGACCTACAGTTTAACGTGGAATCCGAACCACGGTAGAGGCCTGGCATTCCTCACATTCTGTTAATTAAAAGGAAAGAACAAGATTAACTCTATTTTGTGGAAAAGGTTGTGAAATAGAAAGGGTGGTGTGGAGTAGAAAGAAGAAAAGATTCAGGATAAGGTAAACCACTATCGGAAGTTTGAAAGAAGTGGAAGCATTACTAATGTGGATAACATATTCTGAAAATTGAAAAATGACACCTGGACACGGGAATCGAACCTGGGACCAAAGGTCTTTTGGTCCCGGGTTCAATTCCCGTGTCCAGGTGTCATTTTTCAATTTTCAGAATATGATATTTAGATGGAGAATTCCTCACTAAAAAGCATAAATAATAGCTTCGGCTATTTGATTCTTAATGTGGATAAGATTCCTTTTTACAAGTGAACTGTGGTGGAATGGAACAAACTGAGGTGAAGTGGTGGAAGTAAAAGCTCTTAGGGAATACATTTCAAAACGAGCTTAACAAACTGTTATATGTGTTGTCTTGAATTCAGTGATGGGTTTTTAATGGAGCAATGTTTACATTCTAGGAATTAAAATTTAATAGTCTAAACCAATACTTCTCATACTTTTTACACTCTAGCCTCACTTGACAACAAGAGCGCACTGCCATAGAAAAAAATATGTCTTAAAAAACGCTTTATGTTGGAAAACAAACAAAAAAAATTATACAATTTTGACATTGATTATGATGATTTTAAGAATTTTGTTGAAGTTGTGATTAAAAAATAAATAAAAACCCTATAAAATAATTATTTTATCTTATATGGTTTTACATTGGATGACATGAATACTATTCATGATAAAATTACTAAACTGCATAGAATATCATACTTTAGAACTATATTAAACTATTTAACTGTCATTGGAAAGGATGAGATTGTTTCCTATAACAGGTCGGGCTCAATTTTTTTGTGAGTGACAAGACGAGGGTCGTTTCCCCCTGCCATTCAATTTCTGTACTTAAGTTTTTATTGTCGTCATTACTGAGTACCACTTTCACATAGATATGTTGAGGTAAATGGTATAATCGTTTTTATAGCCTTATTTGCCAGAGTAAGATATCTATTTTGAATAGTTAGCCAAAACTTCACCAAGTCAGAAGAACTAAACAATTTCTTCAAAGCTATGTCACAGGTCATGTTCGTAAGATTTCTTTGTGCTTGCAATGAAAAGACGCTTTCAGAATTTGCTACAAAAGGATTATGAATCCACAAACAGTTGTCAACACTAATGTCTTTAAAGTAATCAATAAATCTTTCATATAAAGCTGACAAATGGTAGACAATAATTGCTAAAAAGTTGATCTATTGACATTTAGTTCAATTCCTTCTAAAACCCACCCAACAATTTAAACATGTCCACAACATTTTTTTCTTCTTCATAAAACCATTCACTTTATTACTTAACTCCAATACATTTGTATAAAGTTCCTGCATATTCATTAAGCTCATCTTGTCAAAAATATCACACAAATATGATAATTTCAGCAAAAAGTCATTGTTCTGAAAATGACTTGCTTTGCAAAAAGGTTCTCACCCTATCACAAAGTTCAAATAGCCCTTGAAGCAATCTTCAGTGTGACAGATATCTTACTTCAATACGGAACAGCAAGTGACACTGGGAGCTGCCCAATTCATCGCACATTAAGGTGAAACATTTTGTTTTCACTGCACTTGTTTTGATTATATTCACCATTTTCACAGCTAAGCAAAATGCATCATTAACTTATGATTGCATATTTTTGTTACAAAAGCATTTTGGTGAATGAAGCAATGAACCCATTTTGCATAATGGGCTAGATTTTGAATTTATTTTAAAAGACCTGTATATTTACCGGTTATTGCAATGGCACCATATGTACATATCCCCCACACATTTACTATAGTCCAAACTTTATCTATTAATAAATTCACCTACCACTTTAAAGAGTTTTCATGCAGTTCTAGAAACTACTTTCTTACAAAAGTGTAATTCCAAAACTAAATCTTTTTCACTTACAAACAGAATGTAGCATAAAATCGGTTCAGAATTGAATATATCTGTCAAGTCATAAAAATGGATTGAGAAAAACAAGATTTGTCTTAATTTAAAAATCAATTTTCTTCTAGATTTTCTCCAATGTCATTAATAGGGCAGCGAATTTTGTGATTTGACAAGGGAATACCTTTTATTTCCTTACTCGCACGTTCACCTAATATTATATTACACATAACAGCAGCACACGGTAATATAAAATTCTCTGCAAATGTATGCTAAGTTTTTGATTTAGCAACATGTAGCACAACTGTGTATGAAGCCACTAATTTTAGGATTTAGCAACATGTAGCAAGACTGTGTATGATGTCACTAGTTTTTGGATTTAGCAACATGTAGCACGACTGTGTATGATGCCACTAGTTTTTGGATTTAGCAACATGTAGCACGACTGTGTATGATGCCACTAATATTAGGATTTAGCAACATGTAGCACGAATGTGTATGAAGCCACTAGTTTTGGATTTAGCAACATGTAGCACGACTGTATTGATGCCACTAATATTATGATTTAGCAACATGTAGCAAAACTGTGTATGATGCACTAATTTTAGGATTTAGCAACATGTAGCAGACTGTGTATGATGCCACTATTGCTTTTGTTGACACAGTAGCTTGTTTGAAAATGGTTTCCTACTATTGTTGAAATTCACTTAATTTGTGAAGAAAAAGAAATCACTTGATTTGTTAACACAGCCTGAATGCTTTGAATGCAAACGTATTTTTAATTTACATGGCTGCATAGTGTAATTTTAAAGAGTTTGACAACATTTTACACACTGGAGCTTTGGATTGTTACTTTCTTTGTTCATGTATGTGAAACCTGAATAAATATAAGTCATCATTTTTGTCCATTAGCAAGCTTCTTTTACTTCTTTGAATTTTGCACACCTTCCGTTTGAATTAAAATGGCTCTTTTCAAAAAATTTTTACAGACAAGATAAAAATACTATTTATGTGTAAATAACAACTAACAAAATACAGCTAAAAAGAATTTTATATCGACAAAATTACTAAACAGAGCACACTTACTCATTCTGTTACACTACTGTTGATATTGGAATGTTGCAAGACGAAAACAGTAGTGCCAGATTACAAAAGCTTTATTTTTTTTAAGTAATCTCTTGACAAAACATTTTTTATGTACCCAGATCTGTTAACACATTGAACACCACACCCAAGCTACACTCGAGCTAGCGTATCTATTGTCACCTTGCCCGAGCTACACTCGGGTCCTCTTAAATGTTTACATACGCAATGGCTCAAAGATACGCTCGGGTATAGTGTTCTGTAAATGTTTCCTAAGACTGTCTTAGTTCATAAAAATACACTAGGTGGCAGCACTAGATGGTTTGGTGAAAACTGCAATGTAGCATTCATTGTGTGTGCAAAATTGTTTTGCTTTCTACCACACTAATCAAATTATTGTTAGACCTAAATGTAATTTTTAAATTTAATTTGTAATTCATTTATGAAATTTTTTTCTAGCGTATATAACAAAATGTGTACAAATCTTTTTTTTTGTCTAATAAATTACAACAAAAATTGTATAAAAAAACTACTACACAAAGTTAATTTAAAAAAAAATTCTTCTATAAAACAAAATAAATTCCATACAAAAACTGAAAGATCATAAATGACTAAATAAACACACAAAAAAAGTATTATATGTTAAAAGTATTCTCACAGCAAAAATTCAAAATATCATAAATTTGGCCGGTATCTGACAGTTCACCATGTAATTTCATTCGATGTGCAATGTGTTGATAAAGAATGTGAATTGGTAGAGCCAGAAGGAAGGGGAAAGTAGTGAAACATGTCACCTGTCTACTGTCTTAATCTTCATGTAGCAGGTACCCGACTGCTTTTAGAGTAATAATGGTACAAATAATAGTTTGTCTATAAATTTACAAACCCATTGAAATGTAAAAAATATATTTTTCAAACCTTTAATCTTATATGAAGCGTCATCAGTCAACATACAGTTTAATCATGCTGTGCCTCACCAGTAAGGCAAATCCCACAGTTTGAAAACCCTGGCCATTATATAGGCTCAACAAAAACTGGTGCCAAGTATTTTTAATATTTGTTAAAAGCAAAATTGTTGTTCCCACCTGAGATTAAACCAGTCCCTTACTACTATATCACTGTAATGGGCTTTATATGTATATCAAATAGAAACTTAATATCTTAATCATTTTAATGGGTGATAACACATCATATCAAAGACAATTGACAGCAGATTTTAAACATGATTGAATTAAAATATTGATATGTAGTACTGCACATTCTAAGCTTATTTGCTAGAACTATGGCATTTGTGATATCACTACATTAAGTTCAGTGTGATGAAACCTAGTTAAGTGTTTTAATTTGAGTGTATATATTCTATCAAAAGACTTTAGTTTAGTCCAGATGGCAAAGGGTTAATAATATTTATGATTGTTAAATAAATCTTTTAAAGTTAGTGATCCAAATTAATTGGTAATTGTGAGTTCAAGTATTGTATAACACTGTTATTATTATTTGTACTCTCTAACAATGCTGAAAAAAAGTATTGTAATACACGATAAAAAATTCATATTCAACAATTTATGATACTTTAAAAAACATAATGCAGGTATATTTTGGTTCCTGTATCACATGTTCTGAAGAAAATTACAACACTTACCAATATAAGTAAAATAATTAGTGCACTTACCATAAAAATAATGTTCAAGTCTCAAGATTAGCTATTCTGGCCTTGTGTATCATATTTTAACATATAATTTAAAATATTACACTGCATCATGCACATAACTAGTGTCTAACATATTTAACCAAGTAAAAATAGTTCTGGTGCTAACTGACCCAAGGTTGTTAGAATACAAGGTTGACCCAGTCACTATACCTGCCAGCAAACAGTTTTTTCCCTTCAACCAACCTATGTGTGACCTGGTGACCCTACGGCCGCTTAGCGACAAGGGTTCTTATCTTATCTCTTGCTCTAGGACTTTTTTAATTGTTTCATATGATCATGATTGTGACCAACACATTTAATTTTGAACAAAAATGAATTATTTATACATTATAATAATTAGTGATGTCAATAATCTTGAGAATAGTTTGATAAAAAAAATTAGTTCCCTTAGTTAAGGCTTACATTGTTTCACTTTTTCAAAAGAATTGAGTTTAAAACAATCATGTTACTGTACCGGCGTCTATTAATGTTATTTGTTTTTATTTGCACTGAGTATTAGTACCCGTTAGGTTTATATATGTGTAACTAGTTTAGTGAATTGTGTTAACACCAGTTTCGTTGATAGAAACAATGTTTAAAGGACTAACTTAGCTGCCGAAAAAACTGTACTGCTGCCGTGTGCAATCATATCTACCAACAAAATAAACTCAAATGGTAGACTAATTAGTAACCCTTTGACCCCCATTAAAGATCGTTAAATTTGCACAAATGGGGACGAGTGCAGGGACGGGAAGTTGAACTCGGATTCATATGCAGTCTGAGAAGATGATGAACACCATTTTGATTCTGAACGCCTTAACCTTGTTGAAAAATAAAAGCTAAAACCCATAGCAGTGTCATTTTGAAAATATCATAGTGATTTAGTGACTGGTATGAATGAAATAATAGAGAATATAACCCACCTGAGCTGGTAGGCAAGTATTATAAATATCAAGATCATGTGGTCTGTTTAGCTAGAAACAGACCATCGGTATAAAGTAACAGTCAGGTGTAGTGAAGTGTTTTACTAAATGGTTTTCAACTCTTCCTCCATGCAAAGTGGGTACCTTTCCATATATTCTGCATAATCGCCCTTAGCACATTAGTGTTATTCATATGCATATGGCCAGAAGGCGGTGAGTTTGAGAGAGAAAAATGCATACCAACCAGATCATTTAGGTGGCAAAAAAAAGCATCTAAAGAATATTATTTCCCAGAACAAAGCAGATAGAATCAAAACTAGTGTTCAATCTGCTGCTAGAAAACAAAAGTCCATTTATCTTTAGTGAATTGATTTAAAAATGTAATATGTAAAAAAGAAAATGATATTCTATGTTAAAAACTGTATGAAACACAACAATTTATTTAAATAAAAGTTCTCAAAATTATCTAACTTTATAATGAAATATTTTTAGCTGAAACAAGACAAATTCATTAAAACTCGTGAAGTTTGTACTATGAGAAAAATTACTAATTCTACCTGTACCTCAATTTTCTTACAAATGGATAGTTTGGGCACCTTTAAAAAAAATACTAACATATATTTTTTATGGTCAAAATTGATAACATTTTACCATATATTATTGTTATTTTATGATTTTGGTAATATCAATTAAAAGTGACAGCTGCATACATGATTGACATCTGAATCATGAACTAGTAACTTTTCTGTCAAATGTGTCTATTGTAGCAAAATTGGGTTAAACAAGTAATCAGCAAGTAAGAACACAGAAGACAAATAACTTCACACATATTAAAATAGTTTACTATATTCATACGTCAAGTGATGTGATTTCGGCTGTAACTTTGATGGATATTATACATTCTGATATAATAATAATAATAATAATAATAATAATAAATAATATAATAATAATAAATAAAATGTTTTCAAATGTTAGCAGCAACTTTATTTTTATATATTTTTAAATGTTCTCTTTCTAAATATTTTGCTTTGTAAACAAAATAAAGTGAATTGGAAAAGAGAGGTTATTTCGTTGGAGCTTATATACATAGGAAAATTAACACAATTATTGTATATAAAAAATAACTTTACTATCCATTGCTATGTTTGTATGAACTTTAGAAAAATACAACCCTAATCTTATAATTTGAGCCATTTATTATATTAGATGTAATGCATCCCCTCAAAATTTTCTGGTAAGATAAAGAGAATAGTGAAATATTGTTCTTCATAATGATTAAGTAAAAATTAGAAATATCTTTTAATATCATCAAATGTTTTAACACACGGTAATTAGGCACATATTATTAAATGCAAGTAGAAATGGCCAGGGGCTATATTTTATTTTAAATCTGAAAACAACTTGTTTTTTATGATTTTTGACTGTATAGTAAAACACAATACTATCAACTCCAATCGGGGGCGAAGCTTTATGTTTTACCCAACCCCTGCACCCCAACTGCCGGAGGCAAGACAATTTTTGAACACTCACTCACTCATGCTCTCTCTCTCTCTCTATATATGTATAAATGTTAAACCCAAGTCTACAATTAACCTTGATAAAAAAACCTTCACAACAAAAAACACACACACACACACCCCACCCACAATCTATAAGCTATTTGAAGGTTTTTTGATTAGTAATTGTGGACTTGGGTTTAAAATTTTTTGAACTAGGCCTCGTCACTAACATTAAAAATATATAAAAAGTAAGCCTAGCCTTGGCTCAAAGAAAATTGTTCAAGCTTCCACTAAAAACCATGTTTAATAAACTATAACTTTTTTAAAACACTTTTAATTATTAGGTACTTTTAAATTCATAATTTAACTTCATTCCAAACCACTCAAAAGTCTTCATGCGTGTACTGTTTTTTGACAAACACCTTTTTAGTCAACCTGTAGATTGGTTTTGGGAAACAACTGAAGATAGAAAAGGCATAATATATATTAGTATTGAGTGTGGCTTATGCGAATAAGACTTGCTGCCTACGATTTTACGAACACAGACTATCCAACCTACACATGCAAATTATCAAAAGGAACTATTTCTATGCTGCCAAAGATGTTATAAAATAATTACTTTTAGATTTTGTATTAATTCATTAAAAAAAACACAGTATTATTCAGCAATTCTATGTCCCTATTTAGTCTAAAAGTATTATGAATAGATTTGATATTTACGATAACTTAAGCAAAAATGTATACGCAATGAATAGTTTCTCGAACCCCTGCGAGGCAGGGGTACTTTTACGCTCAATCCCTGCACGGGCAGCTGCATGGTCTGTTCTCTGCCAATGATTCCAATAATATCTTTAAGCATATGATTAGTGTGTAATAGCTTAATATCTTAGATTGTAATCATGCTACATTTCAATATATTTATAAACAAGTTCTCATTATCTTATTAGTTGGCATGACATTTAATATCATAAAACATCATCATCACCACCTCCTCCAGCCTAGGGCCGGGTCTGTTTAGTAAAATGCCTCCATCTTCCTCATTTTAATTGCTTCCATTCTTCTCCTTCACTTGAACACTTCTGTTATCTGCTCCTCTCATTTCTTTCTTGGCCTCTCTTGCAGTCTTTTACCTACATACTTCATATCCATAATTTTCTTTGGTATCCCTTCTTTTTCCATTCTCATTACATGCCCATACTATCTCAGTCTTGCTTCCTCTACTATATCTTAAGTACTCCCTATACTCCCACTCTTTCCCGGATAGCTTCATTCCTAATCTTGTTTTATCCAGAACTGGTCTCTTGCACACTTATATAACAACTCTTTGCTGTCCCCTTCTCATTAGATCCTTTCTAGTTACACCTTTCATCTCAGTCCTGCTTCCAAGATATTTTACGTTCTGTACTTTTCTTAGCTCTGTTTCATCCAACTTTATAGCTTTACTAGGCCTTATCCTCTTCCTTGCCAGAACCATCTCTCTATACTTCGCTATGATAAGTTTTATTCCACACTCTTTCACTTCCTCATTCCATTTGTGTAACTGTTGTACTTCCTTCTCCCCCATACCATCAAGTTATCAGCAAACAACATGGCTTTCATTCTTTTTCTTACTAATTATATTAACTGAAAATATAATAGCAAATGATTTAAAAAAATTCTGCACATCATCTATCAAAACTGGAATGTATTGCTAATAAAGTAGTCACCCGATGATGTCACACACAAGCCCACCAAAAACACCTGATCACGGCAACCTTCTATTCTAACAATCTTGAATTGACCAACATATATTGTGAACTAATCCTTTATTTCGTGGTATTTCTGCAGTCTACTCAAGTTGAAGTGAACTAAATGATTTGTTTTTCGGCCGGATGTTAATTGAATGCTCTTTTAGAGTTATAAGTCATGAGCATCACTGGTGTCAAAAACAATAGATCATATACAACAGGTATAACTGTTAATCGAATGGAAAGTGATAATACTAAACAATAAATTTTAATAAAAATTTAAACAACAAGAGAGCTGATTGGTTGCAAGTGTTGTGGCCATCCAGTGTTAAAAAAACTAGTTCAACATTTGCAGTGGTGGCAACGCGATCTTGGTGACTCTTGACAAGGAAGCCGGGGTTCATATCGGGTGGATGTACTGGGATTTTACATCCTTTCTCCAAGCTACTACTTTTAAGCTACAATTCTCTTTCATATCCCTTGGACACATACAAATCATAGACACAGACCCTCAACCTTATGGGGGTTTAGCTGTGCTTCTTTTGACAGCTTGAGTCCTTCCACACTGGGCTTCAATAGTGTCAGTGCTGCTACATGATGAAAGGATGAACATAGCAATCCTAGTGTTGAAGGATTCAAGCTGGTAAAAGGAGCACAACCATTTTAACCTGGAGGTCGAGTGTCTGGGTATATTATTTGTCTGTGACCTTGATTAAACTATTAATAATTTTGGTGTTTTTTTCCGCAAGGTCTCGGTACTCGTTTGGGTATCCCCATTCATTTTTTGGCACCGCATCTTACTACCGTTCAGTTATACACATCCATGTAGGTACATTAATTATGCTAATGGCATAGGGATGAGGGAGGTAGAATTTAGAAGAAACAACCTGCATTTGTGTGGAGGGAGAGTGGAAAACCATTTAGGAAAAACCACCCTCGTTACACCTGACAGATTTGAGCAATGATTTCCCAACCAAGGCCAATCCAAGTCTAACATGAGAGGGCTGCATTAAATCATGCAACCAACAGTTAGGGCAATTTTGGTGTTAAAAAGGTATTAATTAAAAAAACCATTTAATTAGAGCTTTAATGCCTTATTTGGTAGTTACTATGGACCACTATCTATTTGGTGCTGCAGTGGGATGTTTTAATACTTCAACCAATTTTAAGTGACTTTCTTGATCTATACAAGATTTAAAGGATATTTAGTTTTTACAGTCAATAAAACCAAAACTAATACAGTATATTTCTCAAGATCCAAATGACTTTGGGGTGGGGGGGAAAAAAAGCATAAAAGCAATTTTTGTTTCTTCGAAAAGAGAGCAGGTAGCATTGTAATTCACTTAGCCCTCAACTTCAGGCACTTAACTTAGGTGTGTCATTAGTTTGGGTAATACGACCTGCCTCGGCCTGGCATATTATGATCTGCTAGTCTGTAGTGTATCTATAATTAATGGTACAGTCAAAACATGAAATTTTATGAAATATACATTTCAAATAAATACATTCTCAATGAACAATTTGGTCACATTAGTAAAATTAATAATTGCAGTTAGGATAATATTGTGTACTACAAAATGAGATAAAATCCAACTATTAGGTATAAAAAGAAAATAACTTATAAAAATTATTATTAAAAGTGATTTAATTTTATCACTATTTAAATAACTTATCAATTAAAAAATGTTATCTAACATATTATAAATATTTAATTATGTACACTTCATCTGAATGTCTAGCTAGACTAAATTTCAGCCTCATGCGTTAACTATTTTAAACAATAGTATGTATGAAGCATACAATAGCAAGTTTGACCCCTTATAACTCATGATTTGAAATGATTTGAAATCAGAGAATTATTATTTATAGCTTACACTTGTAAACTTGTTAAAATTTTGCAATACAATTTTTATTGGCATATGGCCTTACGGTGTTTCATTGTCTTTCTTCTTAGTGTACCAAAAGGTTTTCCTACTAGCTGTTACTATCACAGTACACAATTTTATTTTTTGATAAATGCACAATTTAAATAATGCTTAAAAATCTACTGCCAGTAATTGTTTTATTCAAGTTTGTCTTAAATAGGTTTATGACTTTTATGACAATTCTATCCAAATAAGATTAAAATGTAAACAATCAAGCTATTTGGCTAAAATTATTTACGAATGCAAACAATTATTTTTAAGACTGTCAAGGTATTCCAGTCTATTTGTGTATTTCTTAAAATAAATTGTTATTTAATATACTCATTAGAAAAAAAAAAAGAAAAAAAAAAGCAGGAATGTTATCCCAAAGAAATCATAAAAATAAAACAAAATACGTGAATTTAAATAAAATATTGAGACGTGTACTGTATTATAGTGTAATGTATGAAGTTTTTAAAATTTCTCTTAAATTAGTTCTAAAAATTTATAAATAAAGCTCATATTAAAATTTAAGTAACCTTCGGGTTGAATCATTCATGTCTCAAATTGAAAGAGTGAAACAAGATACAGTAGACTCGCGATTATCTGAGCCCCGCTTCTCTGAGGCTCCGTGTTAACCGAGGCACTCATTCTGTCAAAGTGTCCAATTTTAACACTATATTTATACAATAGTTAAATATTTCATAAAATGGATGTTTACTTCAACTTATGTGTAATATACTGTATTATTAAAACTAGTATAATATATTGTTTACAACACTTTTACACAATACTGTAGTTAAATGCACGAGATGTGACGTGAAAGCCAATTACGAACAACAGCCAGAACAATATGCCTAGCATTATGCCGCTCAAAATGCTGAGTGAACACGAGAACGCATGAAAGACGTTCAGCCTGAGTTTTTTTTTGTATCTGAGAAAGTCTCGGTCCCAATTACCTCGGTTAATCGCAAGTCTACTGTAAATGCCTTGCTATGACAGTCAGGCAAAGTGAGGGAGATAAAATAAACAAGATGAATGCCTTGTTATGACAGTCAGGTAAAGTGAGAGAGATAAAATAAACAAGTTGAATGCCTTGCTATGACAGTCAGGTAAAGTGAGGGAGATAAAATAAACAAGATGAATGCCTTGCTATGACAGTCAGGTAAAGTGAGGGAGATAAAATAAACAAGATGAATGCCTTGCTATGACAGTCAGGTAAAGTGAGAGAGATAAAATAAACAAGTTGAATGCCTTGTTATGACAGTCAGGTAAAGTGAGGGAGATAAAATAAACAAGTTGAATGCCTTGCAATGACAGTCAGGTAAAGTGAGGGAGATAAAATAAACAAGATGAATGCCTTGCTATGACAGTCAGGTAAAGTGAGAGAGATAAAATAAACAAGATAAATGCCTTGTTATGACAGTCAGGCAAAGTGAGGGAGATAAAATAAACAAGATGAATGCCTTGCTATGACAGTCAGGTAAAGTGAGAGAGATAAAATAAACAAGATGAATGCCTTGTTATGACAGTCAGGTAAAGTGAGAGAGATAAAATAAACAAGATAAATGCCTTGTTATGACAGTCAGGTAAAGTGAGAGAGATAAAATAAACCAGATGAATGCCTTGCTATGACAGTCAGGTAAAGTGAGGGAGATAAAATAAACAAGATGAATGCCTTGCTATGACAGTCAGGTAAAGTGAGGGAGATAAAATAAACAAGATGAATGCCTTGCTATGACAGTCAGGTAAAGTGAGGGAGATAAAATAAACCAGATGAATGCCTTGCTACAAGTATGGTAAAGTGAGGGAGGTAAAATAAACATTGGGTTGTCTTGTTGTAACTGCCAAGGAATGGTTTTAACATTAAAGTGGCAATGAGGCAGAATGTCTTGGTAAGACTACACTTCTATCACATGCTCTCAGCACTCGCATCACATGAAGTATATCATTGTTTTATTAATTTTACTAAGGTTATTTATTTAGTGTGGATTTTAAGAACCACATCATTATACCACTTACAAACCAATTTAACTCTATAACACACCAACCATTCTGTTGGCTGTTAATTCACTGCTGTGAAGAGGGAAAACAAAATTCCTTAAAATTACAAATTTTTCAGATGTGTCAGGAATATAATTCTTAGCGGGCACACACATTTTAATCTGAACTAAGGAATTGGATTTCCATTCAATATTGATAAGAATTCATTAAAATTGTTATTTTCTAAATTTATTAAAGGAAAAAAGAATTAAAAAGCATACAAATAATAAACTATGCTTTTTTATTTAAATTTTTTTAACTTACCAAATAGGTTACACACTTTCATCTTATGGAAGTAAGGTGATAAAAAATCTAAATATTTTTAAAATACAATTTTTTACTAAAATATATATGTTAATTCATACAGCTACATCATAAACATAATACTGGGATTCATTGTATGATAGAAAAATTAGTAATTTAAAAGTTGTCACAATACAATACATTAAATGCACACATCAAAACATGCCTGTAAAAAAATACAAAATAGTTAATACACGTTTAAAAACAAAATATTTATGCCAAAAATATTTTTAAATAAGTCAAAGATAGATATAATAAAACTAAAGTCATTAAATGTAAAAATAAGCCCACAATGGGTCTCAATTACAAAATTACTAGACTTGGGTTGTCCCAACAAACATAATCGTTAATTAAACTTAGGGCTGTGCAGTTTAATGAGAAGTCAACTCTGGTTTTAATTACAAAAAAGTTTGACTAAAATGTATTTAGAAGGTTAATCCTAAATTTGGTTCCAGAATATCAGTAAAATTGCTCGGCTTGCACTAAAATAGATTTATGGTGAAAACAAATTTTATCAGTGGAAGTTAATAAAATATTAATCTTGAAATATAGCTAAAGCTTAGTAAAAAGTTCAGTAAAATAATGTTTATAGGCACTATATATATATTATAATACAATTGTTTTATACAATATAATAGTTCATTTTGATTAAATTTAATTTTATTAGTAAGATGCTGCTATCTAATGGAAAAAAGCTTGACTACTGGAACAGTGACTTATTCCATAAATGATTAGATTTACCTGTGTATAGTCATACTTAAGTTTAAATGAGCTTCTTAAGTAAATTACCAAAATAAATTGAATTTTTTCCAAACAACCAACATAACCCAAATACTCTATCTCCTTTGAATTGATTACTCGACCCCCAATACTATTTTAAAATTTATTTTTATTCTCACATCTATACCCGAACATTTTACTAACTGTAATGTTTTTTAAAGAGCCTTGGTTTATCTAAACCTTGCTAAATAAATTGGAATTCAAACTATGATGTATCACTTGATGTGTAATTAAATTCTAAATACTGTAGGAAAAGTATTTTAAATTTTACCATGTTAAAACAAGAATACAAGTCAATTTATCTTTATATATTATTAAAGTAAAAAAAACTACTTTACAAAATATACATTTTAATAAAATTTGACAGTTTTTTAACCACAAATAAGGGTCTTCAATATTTTTACTAAATATATATTAGCTATAATTAATATTTTTGTGTGCATTAGTGTTTTGATTAACTTTAAGCTTTTTAGGCCTAAAAGCACACCAAATCAGCTGGAAATAAAGAGGAGAGAATGCACAGCCCTACTTATACTGCAAAATTAATGCTGTATGTTTGAATGCATGCATCTTGCATTTATGTAATTTGTCATAGCTTTCAAATTATTTATAGAAAAATATTTAAATATATGATTTGAGCAAAAAAACACATTATATAGGTACCTACTTAGATTTATATACTAAGCAATGCTATGTATAGACAAAATTAATTAAAATAGCTTGTAACCTATAAAAAATTTAGCTATGTTTATGTTTTTTAATCAATTTAAATTATCATTTATTTGTATAGACCACCTACATCTAAACCAGTAAATTAATGAAAGACAAAATATGATCCAATTTTCAAAAAACAATACAGTAAGTGTAACTATAAAATGCTTACCCTCCACAAAATGGTGATTAACTTGTTAATATAAGAAAAGATTAAAAGGGAAAGCAACATAAAGCACGTAAAAAAATATATCTATATATTTTGAGGTAAATTATTTTATACCAATGATTTTGTACTTTAGTTGAATTATTTTCTAGCTCTTAATAAAGCAGATTTGTTGATAGTTCTTTTATCACTGTTTTTTGTTGTTTCTTAATAGGCTTTTTAAAATGATATCATCTGGGGAAAGGAGATCAAAATGAAACTGTTCAATTGATGAATTTTTTTTGCCCTTGTGGCAGATATAAGGTGTAGGCAACCTGGTCCACTTTTTTAACAAAATCTTTCCAAAGGCTGATGAGCTATTTGGCGAATTGATATATTTTGTGTCAGAATTTGGCTAGCACTTATTTCACAACTCAAGTCTTGAGTTTCCTTAGTTGAGAAATCATTAATTTCATTATTGAAATCAAGAAGTTGAACTGGGGTAAACTCTTTAACAAGAGAAACACAAGGCGAACTCTTAGAATGAGTACTTTTTAATGCACTTTTCAAATCAATTATAAAACCACTTGGAGCCTTAACTGGGCTAGCAACTCCCTTAACTGCATTTCCCGTAGTATCAGGACTAGAATCTTCATAGCGTGAAAATGGATTCCTTTCTCTTCTCAGAAGAGATGAGCGCCCAAAGGAAGGAATCACCAGTTTTATATTCTTGTCATCCACTCTCATTTCTGACAGAGAATGGCCAATGCCAGCAAGACAATTGCCATCACGTGTCATATCAGGAGAAATACGACTGTCAGATGGTTTATTTATTTCCAAATGACTGGATATCAGATCTGCTAATGAGTCATACTGAGTATCAATGCATTGTTTGCCTAAGCTACTTTCATCACCAAATGAGTTTGGCAGACTTCTCCCAGTGCTTTCAGATTCAATGGTTCCTAGTGAAAGATCCATCAAGTTATTGTTGAATGTTTGTCTTACTGAAGAAAATAATGAACCTCTCACTGGGCTAACTGAAACCCCTTCACTCCCTATTCTTTGATGCTGCTTGGCTAAGGCTGTCAGTGATGAAAAGTCATTATCTTCTGAAGAAGATGACTCATTGGAATCATCCTCTCTAAGTGTTTTGAAAAATACTTCTTGTTCATTTTCTTTATTTGAATCTTTTCTAAGCTTTGTTTGAAAAATTGTTGTACTCGGGCTTAAATTGCAAATCTTTATTTCACTTTGGCTTGTAGACTGTGGATTTAAAATATAATTTGGGAATGTTTTTCTAAGTGAACTAAGAGGTTGTTTTATAATAGAGTGAGACACCAATGATTCTTGATGAGGATTGGGCATATAAGGATTTGTTTCAAAAGTATTGCATGTTTTGTCAATTTCATTAAAAGAAAATGAACATGTATCAGCATTTTTGTCTAAATTTGACTTTTTACTTGGTGTATTACTTTCTTTAGAATGTTTTATGTTGCTAAACAAATTATTGCTCAAAGTTTTAGAATCTGGGTCAATCAATTTTAACTTTTCATTACTTTTTTTCAAATTAGGAATGGTGGTTTTGTTTGCTATAGTTGATAAATAGTTTTGAGAAGAGATAAAGTCATCATCTTACCTTACAAATTGCCAGGGAAATACAAACACAAGAGTGTATGTTTTTATGATGTGGGATGAAAATGTGAGCGAGTGAAATTTAATATTAATCAAGCAGCACACATCATCAGTTATTCAAGAAGAATACATGAAAAGAAAAGAAAAAGCTTCATTGAAACACAAAGTCATTTATTTATTTAAGTTTTATAGAAACAATTATTAAACCTTATAAAAAATTCAATTGCACTATGATGGCTGAGAGTACTAAAACCTATAACCTTCCAAGACTTTTGAAAAAGGTGTGTTTAAATCCCAAATGTAAATATCAATTGGTGCATTAATATTAGAATATAAAAAAAATTGTGTGACGTTATCTTTAGTAAGAAGGTTCAATGTAACAGTATCATAGGTTTGATCATGTAAAATCAGTAACACATAAATTAACTTTACATAAGGCCAATAACATGGCATATTTCAAAGTGATACATTTATAACCCTTGCTGGGAGATTTTTATTACTTCGTGTCTTACAAATCATCATTTAATTATATTATGGGGCAGGGATGATGAAGATGGGATTTAAAGGAAATGTACTAACATTTGTGTGGAGGAAAAGTGGGAAATTATTTAGAAAAAAAAAGTACAGTACATTTGGCCGAGATTTAAGCCCTGACCACCCTAACGTCATTAAACTAGACTATATGAGCTCAACCTTTGGTCCATATGTCCCCCCGGTGTGGGTTGCTGGGTGTTAAAGCAGGATTCTTAGACCAGTAGGCGAACACAACGTTTACTCAACTCCTCATTTTCCAAATAGGATATTACAGGTATTAGGTTTAAGGTATTATTTTTCATCAAAATTAATGGTCTTTTTGTTAAACTGAATTCAAGAGAACAAGCAAATCATTTTCACAGATTTAATCAGTACTGGACTCATCTAGATAAATAGGAGTACACTATTGAGCAATAAAACAGATTGTTATCATATGGTTATGCTTCTACAGTCATTAACCAGAGTGTAGCAACTTATTTAGGTTAGTCAAATTGTTCATAACTGTAAAATAAGAAAAGTAATTGATAGGATTTAAAGGTATGTCAAAATAAAAGTTATTGAGCAAAGAATAATTAATAAACATTCGTGGCAATTATTTAAGTATGTTTTTGTAATTATTCCTCACCTCTTTCTTTGTTCTCCTTTCTTTCTCTTTGTGGTTTAGGAGCATCTAAAACATAACAAGAGTAGTATTAATATAAAGACTAAAATAATGAGTTTAGACAATGCTTAGCAGCATGGTTTGTAATAAAAATGTAGTGTAAAATAACTTTGTTGTATTTAGATTTTTATAAATAAGGACTAGATGAAAAATTGTTTGTAAAACATTCTACTAAAAATGTTCGGCTTTATTTAATTACAGAAACAATAGGTTCAAAATTTCATAAATGTGTGTATATTATTACTCGTTTAGGTTATACTCTTATGTACTAATTGCGCTAATGGTTTAAGGTATAAGGAAGGATATATTAGCGTATAACCCAAACGGGTAGTAAGACGGGGTACTAAATATAAAAAAAGTTATATTTAGAGGAAGTGTACTTGGATTTGTGTGGAGGGAGAGGGGAAAACCATCAGCAGCCTAGTCCACTGCTAGTGTTTATATATATCAGCTGTGGTTGAGAGGTCATAATATTAATGTTAATAAACGAGATATAATTAATAAAAAAATTACAATGAAAAACACATTTTATGATATCTTAGGTCAAATTTGTTTTTAAGTTTTTTAATTGCGTTTTAAATTACCTAGTACACACAGGTCTAAACTTTAATAAAACACCAAAATTAACTAAATCTGTTCATAAATTAAAGCTAGGAATATTTTAAGTAGCTACAACCTGAATCAGAGCATATTTTTTTTAGCAAGAAATAATTTAGCTATTTAAATTGTATACATACTCTCAATAGAAAGAAATATATAAAGGAAATATAGGCTAAGGTGCAAGAGCACTATAGTATTGTAAAATAAGGTAATTTCTTGCGGAATAATCCTAAAAAATTGATATTTTATACATGGTAAAACTATGATTTAATCATATTGAAGATGAGTGAAAAAAGCCTTACAAATTACTTTAAAATGTTCTTGATGTGTCACCCAAGCAAGAGATTATTCAAAGTGTTTTTATAAAACCCAGTAACTAAGTATGTTTATGAAAACAAGTAGTCTTAATCTATCCTCAGGCCCTGGTTTATAGCTGGGCAGACTGGGAAAATACCTAGGGCGCCAAACTTTAGGGGGTGCACAAGAGGACCATATTTTTTAAGAGGAAGAATATTTATTTCATTTACATAAGAATTAAAAAGTGACAAAATTACACTATTATTTTTGTTGCATTTATTCTGCTTGTAAAAATGTGAAATGGGTAAATAACAGTCGATTTCCTGCCACCCACGCATTCTAGTGTAGTAATTTGCAAACTAACCCTTGGTTACTTTAATTCTCGTCTGCCTGACTTGCCGTTTCATCCTCAATGTTGATGTTTCCTTCCCACGCTTGCTGTCAAGTGTTTCATACGTAACCTCTTTTAAATTATTCTATGTTTAGTCTTTAAATGTGAGTAGGAAATTAAGTGGTACCGAGTTGCTGCTAAAACACAACGGTGAAGTTGAACTATTAAGAAAAGTGTTGAAAAAGAATCTTTTTTACATCAATTCCAACCTCATTGACTACTTCTAAGTGTTTACAATGTCCTGTAGCGCTCATTGTACGAGTGCCTTGCGAGGCTGGTATTTGCAGGTCTTTTTACTGTGTGTTGTGTTTATGTAAATGTATATAGTGATGTTCAAAAATAAATAAGACTTATAAAACAAACAAACAAAATACAAGTTTTTATTTACTATGGTTCTAAATATAGCGTCTAGTAATAAATTATCAAAATAACCTATAGGTTAGCTAAGCAGTGTGCATTTTTAAATTATAAAATATAGCTACTAATAGTTAGACAAGCTTATAAAGATGCGAGGGGTGGAGATGTCTTTGCCCAGGGTGCCAAGCACATAAGCCTGGGGCCTATCCATCCTAATGATAGTAAAAGTCAACTTTTAAAGTTTATAGCAATAAATGTAAATTAGCCTGCTTAGTGTGAACATATGTGATTAAGGAATTTGATATTTTTTAGTTGTTTAGTATTAGGAAATTACTAGTCTCAAACTTTCCAATGAAACTGAAAAGTCTAATATAGCGCAGGCCTATATTTAATTTTGAAGATACAGGCTAATAGTGAACCTATAAGTGAAAAACAATTTTGTGCCAATAACTTAAAATTAGCTGTTGTGTAGTTTTTAATCAACACATGTATGCCATTAGTAGCTTTATAAAAATTTTAATTTCTAATTTAAGCTGTGGTCTAGAGTTCCTGGCTTCAGATCAGAGGTCCCGGGTTCAATCTCAGCCTCATGCGGACAAATGAGTACTTGACTAAACAAGTAGTAGCTCGGGCTTAGAAAACTGAGATTAATTATCAGAGGTCTTGTTGTGCTGACTACATGAGACCTTCTATCTCCAGATGTTGGCACTATCATCGCTAATGGTGGGGACCGTTCGGTCGGTATAGGTCACTTGCGGGCTCACACCATGGAGTTATATGATGTGAGAATAAGAGTAAATATGTGAATTTGTAGGAAAATACACTCTATTTTACCTAGCCCCCCCCCCCCCCCCCCAAAAAAAAAAACCCTTATAATTTTTACTATTTTGAAACCTCTATATTATCATTCTACCATCTAAGTTGACTTACCCTCCGACTCATGAGCAGTACCTCTTGACAACAAAGTGTCCGAGTTGCTCAGTACAGTATCCAGAGACTTGGACAAATCAAAGTTGTTCTTGAGAACTATGTCTATGAGCACATGTTCTGGCACAGAGTCCCCTATTACATTGTGCATTTCCTCTAAGCAAGATAGTAGCTTTATTTCATCAACATCACTCAGTGCGGGGCGTTGGTATGTTTGTCCCTCTGTCCCAGTCTCGTCTTCCTCGGCTATATTGTCAGACTCGTCCAAAAACGCTGACATTTGTGGTTGCCTTGTTCTATCGTACATGAATTGGGCAGCTGTAAAATAAAATTGTTTGTTTGTATGTGAAACCATGTTGGAGCCATATAGCTTACATGGGGTCAAGAACGTTTATGGTTTAAAAATATATATATATTTGCTAAAGAATTTTATAATCAATATTGTCGATTTCGGTGGCCTTGGGGTATAGTGCTAGTCTCAGGACTCGGATGTTTGTGGGTTCACACCCAACCAAGGTTGACAGATTTTTCTTGATCAATAAAAATTCCCAGCAAAGCTTCCTTTGGAGGGGAAGTAAAGTTGTCGGTCTCATGTCAATTGTGGGATGAAAATAATTCATTCGCTCATAATGCTGATGTAATCAGGTTAGTTCAAAAAGTGCACGTTAAATAGAATAAAAAAAAATCAGCCTTTCATACACTACTGAGAAAATATTTGCTCGACTCATCTATTTCACAACTATACCTTGAACATCTTGCATTTTTCATTAGCAAACCTAAATCTTGCAAATGAGAGATTAGCTAATAATTGTTTATTCCCTTTACTCAAGAATAATTGTAAAACTTATAATGAATTAACATTAATAAAAAACTATCATACATGACTGTTGATAAACTTAATTTAAGTAACTACGCGACTTGAACATATTCAATGTAATAGTAGTAACTACAAAACTAGAACAGTATATCCTCAAAAGTTTTATAAGAATATTTACAGTTTTGCCAACTTAAAAAAACCCTAATCCACTAAAACGCCTAGTGTATTTAATCATAATTTTCAGATAAAAAATAATTTTGTGTTTATTGTAAAATAATTAATTATTATTATTATCATTATTATTATTATTATTATTATTAGCACCGCGTCTTACTACCCATTCGGGTTATACGCACTTACGCTAATGTGCAATGGTAGGGTGATTGTGAGATGAAATGTAGGACCTACAGTTTAACGTGGAATCCGAACCACGGTGGAGGCCTGGCATTCCTCACATTCACAAGTTGTGATTAATACACATCTTGTCAGAGGTGAAGGAAGGTTTCGGCAATCAGATAAATCTGTGCCGCGACCGAGGATTGAACCCCGGACCCTCAGCACAGAAGTCTGACACCTTACCCCTAGACCACTAGGTCACCTAAAAATAATTAATTAACTAAGCTTTAAGTGGGGATATTGGGGACATGAAAAAAGGTCTGGGTTTTTGCATTTATTATATTTATATATTTTGTTTTGGTCAAAATAAATCAAATGTTGCTTCAGTACAAACAGAGTTTAATGTTCTTCAAGAGTTGTTGAATATCTGTCAAGAGCATAGCAGCAATAGATAACAAACTTTTAAATGAAAAGAAAAAGTTGTCAAATTCCAGGACATCCTTGATAGATATCCAAGAACTGTTGATATCACCATATGTGATGAGACACATGAAAATGGACCTTATCTTACCAAAGACCATTTAGCTAAGTTACTAGTTGATCCTTGTAGAGGATTGCATGGTGAATTCAAAGGCGTTTTTAAAATTTACTTATATAAAAACATGACTGAGCCATGATTTTTTAAATGTTAAGCTTATAATAACCCACTTTTAAGAAAACTGTGATTAAATTTGTATATAGGTACCTATTGAATTAACTTACAACAAAATATCACTCGCCTATTTCAGCATGCTATCTAGTGTGTAAAATATGAAATATAAACTTTGTTTAGTTGCTCAGAAAGATTCTAGGAAGCGTTTATAAAAACACGATATTTTGACCCAACAAACTTAAATTGGCTCATGGAAGATAAGGTCCCTTTTCATGTGTTTTATCACATATGAAGAAAATTAAAATCTTTATGTTTTTAATGACTGACCTTTGGTGTCTTAGGCCTATTCTATTAATGACACTGCCAGATGATAGAGAATATTAAAAAAATGTTTCTTAAATGGAAACATAAACATCCTCTACCCTCTTACATGACGTGTGAAGAATGCAGTAAAAACACCATAAAACTAGAAACCCTTTTTTCTTTTTTTTTACTAAAATAAATTAAGTTTTTTTATTATTAATACAAAATAATATGAGTTTTGAATAATAAAAGTAATAAAATTGTTTGAAAATATTTTATAATAAAAAAAAATTACGTGCGAAGGCCTATTCATCAAAGTTATAGTAGGTAGGTACCATAATGTTTGGCCATATTGCGACTAGTTATAACAAAATTTAAATCGCTTGTATTTAGAGGGCCTAAAGTAATCTACAAAAACAATATTTTACTTTGTTATATAGGCCTATTAATTTTAAGTTATTATTTTGTTTCAGAACAATTTGAATATGTTCTAATGAAATTACATCAAGTTAACTGTCACACACATCAATCACAACTGGGAATATTAAAAATAATTAATATAATTCAATGCTCTTATAGGCCTATATACAGAGCCCTGCTTTTATGGTGAATAAAAAAGCCCAATTTCGTTTTTAAGTTTCCCAAAAGCGGTGAATAAGCGATGACTTACCAAAATCCTATTTTTGCGACGAAATTATCGAATTAAGACAAAAGCGTTAAAAAAGTGGTTTTTACCAAACTTTCGTGATTAAGGTGACTTTGTTGGGTTAAACCTAGACTTCCAGGACAATGTTTGAAACAGGTAAACTAAACATATTGAAGTCAAAACCAAAAATTACATTTTGTTTGGACAAAACGGTAAAAAACACTAGTCCGCAAAAAAAATGTGCTGTCAACTTATTAAAAAAGTTAAGATTTAGCTGCAGATGGTCCGGGAAAAGTATGTACAAGTCACAAAGACAAAATATTACACAAAAATCATCTTGTTACTTCACAAAAATTGTGACTATATTTTTAAATCTCAATTTAGGCTAGAAAAATACAAAATAACTACTCAACATCACCAAACTGCAACATGCCGAATGCCGAAATCGCGACTAAATCGCGATTATCGCGGACATCATTTAAAATCACGAATATCGCGCTAAAACGCCGATTTCGCGACAATTCTGAGCATATATTTGCTATCAGGGTAACCTGAAATGTGAACATCTGAAAGAAAAAATGCCATATCTAACATTCGCGAATTATTGCGATCTCCACAAACGCAGGGCTCTGCCTATATATTTTAAATATTTTTAACATGTTTATACTGTAATGAAAATCATACCAACCACCCAAGTGTCAATAAAGACAAATTTGATAAAGATGGAATGGGTCATACTGTTAAAATAAGTTACTGGTATTTAATATTTTGGGACTTTTTAATAATAAAGAATTCGAAGAGAATGATGTTCTGTGAAACAGTATTTTAGGGCAAAATAATGTAAGAAATACTTTTGTTGCTGCAAGAAGTTTGGGCTTAGTTAGGTTGGGATAGTTTATAAAAATATAAATACTATCTATTGCAGCATACTAAAATACTTTTTGGTGCCATTTTGTGACTATTTCATTCCTATAAATATTCAGGTTATATTCTTCTGTAGTTTTGGCAAGTACCTACATGTTTAATTTTCTAATTACTATGGGCCAATCTATAAAACATTTAGAAACAATTTTAATGTTATAGCCTATTTATTTGAGTCTGTAAATTTTTAGGTTTTTAGTAATAATAAAAGATATAGATTTATTACAATGGCACAAAAAGAGCTATCTATAACTTAATATTTGTATGCTATTCCCCATGATTTTCTGAAACATTTCTTACTATAAGTAGACTAACTTAATTTACCCTATATCAACTACTTCAAGTAAAAATTACATGTGGGCACTAAAAGGGGGGAAGTAATTTTAAGGAAATGCACTAGCATTCACCAAAATAACAGAAACCACTCCTAAAGTGCACTCAGCAAGGGATCATAGCCCATCCTCATCAGTCAAACACAGTAGCCTTGAGTTAGCTTTGACGTAAAATTAGTTTCTATATTGAGGGACGTAATCGTAATTCTATATTTATTATGACTATTTCACATACCATCACTTGGAGAAATGGAATAATCGTCCTCCATGGAATGACCATATACATCGTCAAAACCTTCATATTCTATAATTGAAGAAAACAAAACAAATATTATCTCAATATGCTAGTTTCATCAAAAACCAAAAGGCTCCAAAATAACCAAAAACCTTAAGAGAGAAAACAAAACAATGTATTCTAAATCAACCAACCTTCTGAATAGTTCATAGATCGAACATTTCTATGTCTTGACATTTTTTATTCGATTATATTGTTAAAATAGTTAGAAAAACATTATAAACTTTTAATAAAAATAATATTAAACATAATATGTAATTTTGAGAAAAGCATGAACTCATGAATTCACTATAATACAATTATAGTCATAAGTCATAACAGATGCTCTAGTTATAAAGTCGCCATTTTCTATTTATTTCTGTAGACCTCGATCAGTGTTGCCAAGTCTATAGTCTCTAGCATTGATCTCTATAATATAACTGGATGGACATACACATGCACATTCCAAGGACAAAGGCGTGACGCTCAAGTGTATCGTCTGCTAGACTGATGGGGGGACAGATTTAACGGTTTCTTTAAAAGTTCTTGTGCGAAAACATGTCTCTGATGAATAAAAGTGTTATTGTTTGAAAATAGTGAAGTATTATACCACACTTTCCTGAAGAAACATTTTCATTATAGGATATACAATCCAGTTTTAGAGGTAATACTGTACAAATACGAATAAAACTTTAGATATTTCAATTTTTATGTAGTTGTCATCAATGCTGTTTACAGTCTGCCACGACCACTTATATTAAAAGTTGGTTATTAGCTTGTATATTGGTTTCAAACAACAATATTATATTGAAAGTTCGATAAATATAATGAACAAGGTATCTTGAAACTTTATTAAACTATAATGAAACAAGTTAGCTAAAAACTGTATTACATTTGTTTGAATGATATACTTTGTGTAGAAGTCTTACATTTCAATGATACATTAGGTTATTGGCTTATAGGAAGTACAGTATCTACTAAAACCTGATTTTAGTAATAATCCCAATTTGTAATGCCTTATTTTGTACCAGAATATTATCATATATATAATATTTTGGTAGGATGGACGGTAATTTAGAACGGAAGTAGAAATTTCCTTCTGGAAGGTCTTTTATGCTAACTAAATACAACTATATGGTAGGATTCTGGTACGAGATAAAGCCTTACAAGCGAGCTTCCTTAAAAAATCATCGTATATATTAGGCTACATCAACTTATTTAAAGAAAAAACTAACAAGTTTTGACACTTTATATGCTCTTCAAATCTTTAACTAACATATTTATTTAATCTAACCATTCACACATTGATGTATCTCATGTATTCAATCAAATGAATGAACGATGTCAAAATGCCACATTTCCGTGTATGGGTGTAAGAGAGAAAGAGATACTCGAAAGTTTCCTTCTCTCTTATACAATGGTATGCAGACGACAGCTCGATAATTTCAGCCACAGATGTCCATCCAGTTATATTATAGAGATCAATGGTCTCTAGCGATAGTACATGGACCTGAAATGGATTGTATTTTGACCGGTAGGATACTACTTTCTGACATATATTGATAATCCCTGCGATTTTCATAAAAAATAATAATAATTAATGTAAAATTTGTTTTAGATAGCGGGGCCACAGGATATTACTTTTAGAAAATATCCTAAAATTGGATTGTACAGGTGATGAAATTATATCAAAAGTAGTATCCAGATCGTACAGTTGGCAACACTGACCTCGATACAGGATATAGTTACTAAATCCATAGACTAGAAATAGGGTTTCCTTTTGAAATATAGTTTATACTTTGCCGCTACGGGTCTCTGTTTTAAGTTTAACGGTAGATATTTTATTTAGAGAGTTTCTTATAATGAAAGCTTGAGGTGCTTTGAATGACATCGAGAGTCTAACATTTGCTTTAATAGACTACAATTTAAGGCTATCATGAAAGTATAAAATATTCATATTGCATATATATTCATGTCATCGTTATAAAAATAAAGTAATACTAGAAGTATTTGCCAGGATTAAAATTTGAGCTACGAACTTTACGAACGAAGCTTTACCTTGCAGATGCTTTACCGAATTAAAAAAATTGTATAAAACACAATATAATATTTTCTCTCATATTTAAAAACAATTCAGTGTATAAGAAGTCTGACAATGGTGTGTCGTAAACAATAAACAAGATTGAATTTTAATTGATTCTAAAACCAAGTGCACACTGGACGATAATAGACAGGTACACGCCGACCACCGATCTTTCCCGATGATGTTTCTCGTGTGTTTGGATACAAGGAAATATCGCCTGAGTGTCTGGTGGTAAAAGATCAAAGAATGTTACGAGTGTCTCGGTCTCCCACCTACAATGGGAAACATCGCTTGGTATAGACCCCCACGTAAGCATCAGTGGACAACTTTTGAATTTAATCCAGTTGATTTCTATTCATCGTCTTAGTCAAAAGGAGTTTCCTTTTGTATTTTGGCGGTGATTTTCTTACGGTTACTATAGATTGCGTTACCATTTCAGCTCAAAAGTTGGTATCTTGCTTTGTAATTTTGGGTGCTACCAAAGAAAATACCTCTTCAAAATCCGGTTTCATCATTCTTATGGTTTTTTTAAAAAAATACGCACCCGTCATTCAACAATAGATCTGACGAGAGACAATTACCATAATTCTCCCCTCGTCTTAAAAACTTCTTTTTCCACCCAAGTCTTTTTCGCTTTTGGCGATATTTAATTATAATAAAAGCGGCAACAGCTTCAATATTCTGATGCATCGTGGAGAGGGTCTATGAAATGTGGTTGTTCGGTGTGGATGCAACACATAGGTGGAGACTTATGTCCAGATACAAGTTGGTGTATCCTTGGGAGATGTTGCCAAGTCACTAGATACTTGTGTATGGTGATTATCGCTCAGTGGGTACTAGGCTTTATGGTGTCCCCAGGGGCAAGGGATGACTCAAGCGTGGGTGTCAAGGGGTTTAAATTTAGATAGTTTATGGTTTATCCCCCTTCCTTTCCCCAATAACTGTAGCAAATATTAAAAATATTGTAATAGGTCATTTAAGATTATTATTGGCTATTTGAATTATTAATTGTTTTATAGGTTCCTACACAATAGTTTTATATATTAATCTGTTATTTTAGAGCACAAAATCACTAAATAAATAGAGTATAAATGTATAGAAGTGCAAGATGTGTGGTTATAAAAATATTACAGTTCAGCCAAATATTATATTGGCAAGCTCTGAGAATCCTAACCAGTAATGTAGTCCTGAAAAAAAGTACTTAAGTGGTCCTTATCACAATTTGAGCGAGATTTATACCTAAAAATGTTAAATGGAAATTAAATTAGGAATTTACCTTTAACAACACGTTTTAATGGTTTTAAATATACAAATACAAGATAAACATAGTAATGTAACTTAATATATTAATTTAATGATAACTCTTAATGAAAATAACAGAAATTATTTCTGGTACAATCAGGAACAGCTTTGTCACTGACATGGAGTGATTTTATTCTCCATGACTGACCGAGGGAGATGAATATGAAATGATTAAATCACCCTTCCTTCTACCAAGTCCCATCTTATTTAACCGAGATGGTGTCAATGTGCTGGAGTGAGTTGTCAATATGCCGACCGAGTTCATAGCTAATTGGGTAGATGGAAATAGTCAGTCTCTTACGAAGGCCCTTTAATTATATTGGGTATAATGAACAAAGGCTCAGGACGATATAGCCTCATGCTATGGAAAAAATAATTTCAAAGTGTTCCAAGTCAAGGTCTACTTTCTTATTTGATCCTTCTAGTAGTACCGAGCGCTAGCCAAGATGCCTCTAACACCTTACAATTTCTAGGGCCTCAAAGAATGACCGTTGAATGTGGTCCACAGTTGGTTTTGCTATTTCTCAAAATAAGTTAACCATCGGAATTGTAGGCTCAGATTTGTCTCTCAGGAAGTTATTTCTGTGCTGACACACTTACTATATAGTTTAGTTAGTAAAATTAAGTTAAAATTAAATTTAAAAGTAATTTATATATCTATAGTAGAATGCATTTGTATTATTTATAAAAGATTGTTTATAATATTGCAGTGTCCGTTTGAAGTTTTAATTGGCTCAACACAAAAAAATCAACAGAATTGAAAAAAAAAAAAATACACACATTATATACATCTTTGGTATTCAACTTTTTTTTGGTACCCCTGAATATAATTTATCTGTAACGTTATCCAAAGCCGTTTGTATATAGTGAAAGTTATACATAAGTTATTCTATAACTATATATAAAATGAAACTGGCTCTGCCAGATCTTATATCCTTACGTCCGAGTCCGTTGGGGTAAACCTTAAATCTGGCCTTGATTTTAAGTGTTTATCGTAAAATAATATAATATGTATATTTTTTAAAACCTTACGGAACCCATAAGATGTATTACGCGTGCTCACGGAGCTACACGTACCTCACATTGAATACCACTGCTCCACATTCTTTTATAATATGAATACATTCTACTCGAGACATTATTTAACGTATTTGGCTTCACTGCTAAGGGTTATCATAATACTTAAATTTTAATAGTTCATGATTATTGATTGTACATTATTTGTAAATGATTTATATTCTATATTTTACAGTATACACTTCTCATAATATTCTAAGATTCTGTCCTTGTATAGCTAGCGCTCCTCTGGATCGAAGGCGTACTACGACCTTTCATGAACAGCTTCGGTGGCTTGATAACGCACACACGATTTTAAAAAAATTACTATTTAGGGTATTTAAAGTGCACTTTCATAATATACGACTTACAAAATAGTCTAAATTATAGAACCAATTACATTACTTTTAGCACATTGGACTACTTCCTAAAAACAGCAAGTGAAACCACCACATAGGATTTTCTTCTATAGCTTCTTTAGAAACAGCTTTACAGTAATCGTCATTGGTGTCCATGGAACGGTTTTGAAGACAGTAAAAACTATATAAATTAAACAATTTCTAAATACATGAAGTGATAAACTATTCTGAATTCATTTATATGATATACAAGGATTGAAACAATTTTTCACATTTGAAGTTAGCTAAATTCCCGAAAATGGTCAACACCCACTTAAAATTATTATTAAAGCTTATTTATTCCTATCTATACATGGGAAACAGCCATTTACTAACCATGCGTACGGATATAATTTATATTTGTAATAAAATAATGCCCGATTAGTATGCATCAATTACTATCCCCTCCTCTCTCCCTATCCCCCAAAAGTACAACAGCAACACAGTCACCCCAGTTTTGAGTTGTTATTGAGGCAATTACTAAAGTTTGTACTTCCTCAGATAGCTATAGCAGGGGGCATCTAATTAAGAGTGAGGGGTGGGGTGACTAACTGCCCATTTATCCCCTCTAATATCACCAATAATTTTAACAAAAGCTTAAAACAGAGGGAGCACAACTTTAGTTTAGGGAGCACAGAATATTTGTTGAGTGATAAGCTAAATTTATAAGAGAAAAAAAACAGAATTAAGAGCTTCGATACATTTAATGACTCCCCCTGTACCCCAAATTAAATTTCTGGCTGCACCACTGGGCTATAGTTTGGGTTTGAAATCCCCTTCCTGAGTCAATAAGACCATTCATTATGTGTTGGAGTCTCCCTGACCACCAATTTCTCACTGCGTTATCCGTTTCGATTTGACAAGTTTCTATTCCCTAAATACTTTGAGGAGTGTTCCAGAATAGTGGGTAAGGTCAGGTGCCTCTGTTTCTTCATCATGTCCAAGGTTTCTGTTTCGCTTGAATTTCCCCATTTTCAGCCATAGATCGCTAAGACGCTAAGTCAATAGACGAACTGTTTGCTATATATAAATATATATTTTTTGGAATGACATTATTTTTTATGAAAAGAGCAGTGGTTATACAAATTTGGATTTTTAACTAAATTTAATTCCCGTGTCCAGGTGTCATTTTTCAATTTTCAGAATATAAATTTATTATAGTTGTTAAAGTTGTATTTTTTAATCAGACAAAAGGAAATATGGGTGAACGGTGTGATATAAAACAATAACCTAAAATTAAATCAAATTTATAAAACTGGACATTTTCCAGATCAAATTAAAAATTTTTAGTACTCATATAATTTTGGAAAATTTTTCGAGTTTTGTTCTGACAACTATTAAAACTCGAATCGTGTTCACATTTTAGAATGCTCACACACACCTATAAATAATACTGTTAATGAAGATTTGCCCAGTATGTGGCATTATTAATACAGTGTGACTGCCGCACGATCAGTCCCAGATTTTATTGTCACTGCACCCATGGGCCCAAAAAATATTTTGCATCTTTTTTCTTCAATACATGCAGGCCCGAACTTAGGGCATCTGAAGCCCCTAGGCAGTTAACAGAGTCAGGTCCCCCCTTTTTTTTAATATAAAATTTTATTTTTTCATTTATTGAACATACTTTGACCTTCAAGTAAATAGACAAGTACCTTTGTACGCACTACAATCCACATTGACGTTTAATTACATTTTTACGATTTACATTGCAGCGCGATGAACTTTCTTTTCTGCAAAGGAATGGGTGACTTCACTATAATCCACAAACTGTAGAATTTCTTACTATTGTACAGCACAGAGATAAAATTAAGCCTATTCTCTTAAGTAGTAGATCTCAAATAATTCCTCACTCGCTTTAGCACCGGAAACAACCGTTCTGCAGAGAAGTTTGACACCGGTGTGCACAACAGCTTTCGGAGGGCTATTCCCACTTTGTTATAAATATCCAAGTAAGCTTTTTACGGTCTAAACTTTTACAGTTTCACTGAAAAATGTATGTTCTCCCCATATCCTCAGTCAATGACTAATGAGCTTACAGGTGAAGACACTCATCCTCCAAAGTTCTGTCCAAATCCCCAGGATAAAAAGCTTCCAGTTTCCGTGCCCTGTCATCTGATATCTTGTGGTTCCAACTTATGTAGCTTCGTGAGAAAATCAAACTTTTTACTTAACTTCTCGTAAGCAAAGCAATGTGTCTATAGTTCTACAATCAACCTTGACGTTGAAGACGGTAGGTCTAAATCTTTCCCTGCCATAGAGTTCGACTTCGTTTCCCTTTACTTCATCAATCTGAACTTTTCACTTACGTTTCATCTTCGTGTTGTATGCATAAGAACCTTCACCGCATGTTTCTACATCTTTCGGCTCATAATAATCAAAGGTACTGACGTTCCTTATCTCATCTAGGCATCCTACCAAGGACTGATAAAGTTCAGTGATCGTACCCAGTCCGATGCTTACAGATCACAAAGATTTGTTCACTCTGTTGAATCTTTCCAGGATGTATTTCCACAGTAGGATCAGGAAGCACGTTACCAAAGAGTCGAGTGAATTAAGGAGCCTTGAAGCCGTTCTGGACAAGGTATTCGTGGGTGCATCGTCTAATATCCACTCGGCAGGTTCGTCACTAACAGATGGAATCGGAAAACTGAATCCGCATACGATTCAGAATATTCAGAATCTTCTGCAATGAGTGCTGTAGGGTTTTCAGCAATCAAGTTTTGTGGCAGCTCGTCACAGTCAGACACGCTTGCCGGTTGATGGTTGTCACTCCAATCGCCAAAAGCTGATGCATTGGTACTGGGTCTGGAACGGGAAACGGCGAAGATCAAGACGTCCAACTTAGGAACTGTTCAAAGAAGCTTTTTTTTCCTTATCCAGTTTTTTCTTATTCCTCTCTCTTTCCTGAGCCCTCTCAGTTTTTGGTTGACGTCAGACTCAAACATATTCTACCTTTCTACCTGAACATAAAATACGTTCAATTAATTAATTTTTTAACCAGTTCATTGTATAATTTTGTTCAGATTGTTGTCACACTTAAAAAAACAGAACCTTCGGTGCCAGGGCCCCCTCCATGGCTGGGGCCCTAGGTAGTTGCCTAGGTTGCCTAGGCTAAAGTCCTGGTCTTAATGCAATGGAAAACCATCAAACAATCAAACAATCTATTTTTTTGTCTAAAATATTAAAAAATCACTATTTTTATACATTTAATATAGTGTATACTGGTATAGATAACATATAATATAAATATATACATATATAAATATTTAAAACTAAACATATATGGAAATATCTAGAAAGTTGAAAATTGGAGGGAATTTTACAACCGTTAATTTTCCAAGCAAAATTGCAAAAATTAAGAAATGAACTAAATCAAAGATATTTTAAAAAAACATAATTTTAAAGAAAACATACAAACAATTTAAAGTATAATTTTAGCTAAGAAATAATTCAATAAAGAAATATTTATTAACTTGTGAAGAAACAACAAGTTAGGAAATTTTGCAAAAAGTTTTTTTTTCCAAACTGAAAACAGAGATGTATTAGTCTAAAGAGAGAGAGAGAGAGATATATAGGTTTTATTCAAGCCTTTTTTATTAGAAAATGAAAGAATCACATCTTCATAGTTCGGTCTTAAACTAATATCATTTAAATTGCATGGACCGCTAGATTATTTAATCTTTTCTGGGTATGTGACAATCGCAGATAATTTTTATCTCTTGCCAGAACAGAAATAGAACATTTAGCTTTGCAATTTTTAGTTGGAGTACTTAAGTAAATATTCAAACAGATACACACATTTGGATAAAACTCACGAAGGTTTTTTCTTTTAACATTTTGTTTAAAAGTGGTAAAGAGGAACAACACTTTTTGTCATCTAAAACTTATGAGGAAACTCGAATACACTCAGTGGCGAATAACTCTTCGATATCTGTCGAATAAAGCTGCTGAAGTTTATTCGCAGATTTGTGAATTTCAATGGCATCTATATCAGGAAGCGAGGGCAAAAATATGAATCTTTCAGAAAATTCTTTGTTAACTTTTAATATTTTTTTTTTTAGTTCTGTGGATAATAATTGCTTCAGAAACAACAAGTAGTCATTAAGCAACTTTCTATTTAAGTAATTTCGAGAACTACAGTATTGTTTTTGCTGTTCAGAATCAGAATCTGACTCTTTAAAAATAGTTTTATATTATTTTGTTGTGCGCTTAAGCAATGATCTAATTTCAGCGTTTCCACCTTCTTGCAAACTATTTCTCACCCAAACTCTTGTAAATTTTAAAATAAATTTTTGGCGTGCATTTTAAAAATTGTTATCTATAAGAATTTTCCACCCCATAAATTTGTCACCCTGGGCCTGGGACCATGTGACCTAAGCTTAAATCCGGGACTGCACACGATGGTAGGTATGTTTATATTAAGATGGGGTGGTAGTGAGCGTGAGGTGAGTTTAGGGCAGTATTTTCGAAATTTTATATCATAAACATTTATTTGGCCAAAATAAATCAAATATTTCTTCTATTGAATCATAGAGTTTAGTTTTCCGCACATGCTCATCTCAACAGTTCTTTAATATCTGTCAAGGGTGTCCTGGAATTTAGTGACAACTTTTTCTCTGTATTTAAAAAGTTTGTCACCAAATGCCGCTATGCTCATGAGAGATATTCAAGAACTGTTGAGATTAGCATGTGCAGAAAGCTAAACTCTATGTT
The DNA here is from genome assembly GCA_033556935.1 of Timema podura. Taxonomy (NCBI): domain Eukaryota; kingdom Metazoa; phylum Arthropoda; class Insecta; order Phasmatodea; family Timematidae; genus Timema; species Timema podura. Next base: position 29,783,940 of record JAVRXN010000012.1, read on the forward strand.
TCTATAGAAGAAATATTTGATTTATTTTGGCCAAAAAATGTTTATGCTATAAAAACGTATAAATGACCAGTTTGGAAGGTCGTTAGTACAAAACAAAATTACAAAAACACATACCATATAACTTACCCTACAATTTAGATTTAGCTAATTATTTATGTTTAATCTTTTATTTATTGTGCTATAGTTGTGTGCCCAGCTTATAGAAAGAATACAAATTCTAATAGGGTATTAATTTGCTACATTTTTGAGAATAACAAATGTACTCATCTGCTGTAAATAAGATAATATTTAAAAATATACAATCATCTTATATTTAATTGGATTGATCGATGGTTTTTGTCTCATTTCTATGGTTAGTATTCAAACAAATTTTTCATATTCATCATGTATTTTTCTTACTGTGTCTTACTACTTGTCTTGAATATACGAATTTTCATGAGTGGAAACGAGTATGTTAGGATTGAGAGGAAATGTACCCACATTTACAAGAAGGAAGAGTGGTAAAAAATTTAGGATAAAATACCCTCGTTACAACCAGTTGAGATTCTAGCCCTGACCCACACCACCCCCCTGTCCCCCGGTCACAATCCAAGTCAAAAGTCCCGTTAAAAAAATTTACTTGGCTTCGAAAAAATAGCTGTAATGGATATTTTATAAATTATGTTAGTTTTATATAAAGTATCAAATAATACCTATGAAAAGAAATTCTGAAAATATTATGTTTTGCTTAACAATGGTGTAATGAATTTCGCTGGCGTTTTCCAAACTTTGCCGCTAGATACCAGCACTGTATCTCCTTGCACGTTTGTTTGGGTTGATGTTAAAGAACTGTCCCAGTAACTTCTTCTAAGGTCTGGCGTTTGTTTCAAGTCTCTGAACATGGCCAGTAAAATGGAACATATTTGAAAAAAGAAGTATGGTCAATGAAAATTCATTAGTGATTTTCCAGGTTAGATTATCTTTAATAAATGAAATATAATTTTCATCAACATGTTAACTAAGAGGATTAGATTAATCCTCATATTTTTAAAGTGTCGTACGTTAGAACAGATATTGTTACTTGTACACAAGAGTAAAATAATATTAATTGTTAATTATTGTGTAGCCATAACTGATTAGTCAAAACCCTATTAGTGTAATAATCATGTGGATTAGTATAATAAGTAGAATAAATGTAACAGTTTTATTGAGCTCCTTTATCAAGTATAGAATAGGCCTAGTTTGACTAAGCCCTTCTTATAGTCTATCAGATCTAATCATTTATGCCTTATAATAATTATTTCTATAGTTTATTAATGAATGTTATTGATAATATAATCTAGCAAGCTTAATATTGCGCTGTCTTACCGTTTTGAACAGGTAGAAAGAATCACAATAGCCTATTAATAGAAAAAAAAATCATTGTTGTCAAATTAAATTTTAGTAAAGTTCGGGCTATACGCTTATGTACTATTACGCTAATGGTTTGAGGGATTAGGAATCTTATAGGTCTATTTAATGAAGTCCATTTTCTCTTTTTACTGTGGATATTGGCTTACCAACTTTTGGATAAAGTATAAACATTAATAATAGATGTATGGTACTTTCCAGCCAGCTGATGTGGTAAATGTGGTAAATAAGAACTTGCACACTGGACTGGCCACCGATTCTGTATCGCTGCCACTAGCGTAACGTCACGTCACTTTCAGCCTTGCGTTACGGAGTAGCTGTGTTCAAGCCAAGGTAAATATGCCTTGATTTTCTTACGATTAGACATTTGGAGTGCCTTTTAAAAAATACAAGCACATTTATTGCATTCAACAGTGGTAATATTATATTATTAGTGCTATTTTTATTGGTAAGGATTTATTATTGTGTTTTCTGTCTTACGAAAGATCCATTTATTTTGTCAGTAAACTTAGACCGCCAATGCACCCTAGCCTCTGCCTCTTCCTTAAGCTTCCAGAATTTTATTTTTCATTCAAGTTATGGACTACATTTGAAACCTCCTCCTTAAGCTCCTCTTTCCTCAACCTTTCCTTCTATGACGTCGTGCAGAAGACAGTTCCTCCTAAGGATGTGTCTGACCCAGTTTGCTTTGCACCAAAAAAAATCACATCCAAAGATATCTCATCCACACTTCTTAGGACTTCTTCATTTGTCACCCTTCCACTTGATCTTCTAGAGTCTTCTCCAGCACCACATTTCAGAGCCCTCCAAGTATTTCTTTTCCATCTTCCTATGAGTCCAAGTTTCTGCTCCATGCAGCACGATGTTCCAAATGTAGCATTTCATCAGTTTCTTCCTCAGTTACAAACTCAACTTGCCAGTTAGCAGTTACCTCTTCTTGTTGGCAGCTTCCTTAGCCATAGCGATCCTCGACCTAATTTTCTTGGTGCAGTAGGCATCCTTTTTCAGGAGACTTCTTAGGTACTTGAACTGCTCTATGTTTTCCAACGCCTGGTTTCCAATTTTTATTTTCAGAGGCTCTTAATTTTTTGAAATCACCATACTTTTCCCTTCTCAATGTTGCTCTCCATGCCATATCTTTTCGCTATCTCCACGAGCCGAGCCATCATTTCCTGCAACTCTTCTTTATTTTTGGCCAGCAATATTAGATCATCTGCGTATTTGATAGTGTTGGTGATTCATCAGGTCCTATTCGGAAATTTCCTCGGAAGGGCCTCCCTGACTCCATACAAGTTGATTAGACTGACTGACAAACAGCACACATATATCACTCCTCTTCCCATCTCCATGCTATTGGTATTTCCATCATTTAGCCTCACCTTCAGTCCCAGGACAGCAGGTTTGTAATAGCCTTCTGTCCCTACAGTTGATGCCGATCTTCTTAAGTATTTCCACCAATTTCTTCCATACCACTCTGTCGAACGCCTTTTGCCAGTCATTGAAACCATTGTAGACTTCTTCCTAGACTTTCAGCACTCTCTCATTATCTGTCGAAAGTGACGTATGAATACTTTTACAACTCTCAGATGATATGTCAATTCGTAGGAAAACTGGGCTATACTTAAATTTACATTAAGTAATTTCACACAAAATACAAGTTGGACGTGATGTGCTGTGGGGATATATTAATGAATAATTAATTTTATTAAAAGGTTCCACTGACTTTTTAAATAATTGAAAGGATTTTTTATAATGTATTTATAAAATATAAAAGTATCTTAAGAAGTTTTTGAGACCTACGTTTTCTAACAATAAATTATGATAATAGATTAATTACTATTATTTTAAAAACTTCAAAACAATTCAAAAGGCATACGAAATAAAAAATTAAAAGTAAATACAAGTAGGGATTATTATTATTATATTTTTCACAAGAGAAAACACTATATATGCCGAAAAGTTTAGTCGTTTTAACTTTGCTATTTTATTATTTATATTAACGTCTTACTACCCGTTCGGATTATATGCACTTACGCTAATGTGTAATGGTTGGGTGATTGTGAGATCAAATAGGAGAACTTACAATTTAATGTGGAATCCGAGTCATGGTGGAGGCCTGGCATTCCTCACATTCACAAGTTGTGGTTAATACACGTCATGACAGAGATGAAGGAAGGGTTTGGCACTCTGATAAATCTGTGCTAGGACCGGGATTGAACTCCGGACCTCCAGTACAGAAGTTTGACACTCTACCCCTAGACTGCCAGGCACCTATGCTATTTATAAGTTTCCAAATGATTCTTTATTCCTATAAGTAATCTGGTGCGTTTGTCTCTCAGTAGGAAATTTTTCATGAAAAGTTTTTTTACCTTTTTTTGTTTGGTAAATTATTATTACTAATATTACTATTTTTATTAATTATAAATGATATTATTTAGGTATATAATAATACTATACAAAAAAAATAAAAAGTTTTAAAAAAAGTCCATATTAATTAATATATAATAAATAATAATAATAATATATAATAATAATAATAATAATAATAATAAAAATTACTTTAAAAAAATGTGTGTGTGCATTTCATGCTGTTTTACTTGTTAGGATGTTGTTGCATTTTAAACTTTAAAAGAAATGCATTTACATTCACATAGAGATAAATGGGAAAACCACATTCAAAATAACATTTTGATAAAACCAACATTAAATGCACCAGGCCAGTATTCGAGCCCCGACCATCCAGTAAACGGCGCTCAATCGCAATGCACTGAAATCCACTTGAACATCGTTGCCGGCTAGACGATGTCGTTCCCGTGGGAATGTTTACCTATGTCTGACCTAGCGCTTTGATTCATTATGTCTGAGTGGGAACATGCGGTATATTTATCAGATTATTTACGGTTGGCCCTCATAATAAGGTTATCTTGCGCCCGTATTCATTCTCAAGCGATGACACTTCATACCCGACCCTCTTTGAAATTATATTTCCTGGGTAGTCTTGTCCCTGCAAACCCCCCATTCTCGGCCCACTTGTGAACTTCATTGCCTTGCAGCGGAGAGCAACTTGCCGAGTTTCCTCGGCGCTTCTGTCTCGAGTAAAGGATGGGATTATTTCCACGGCGCTCCGGATGTTACCTAATACAAACCGATACTATATCTAATTGATTTATTGGATAATTCCTGCAATGAAGACCTAAGGGCTGATTCGATACTTTCGGATCATAAATCTACAACAATAACAGTTTTTTTTATGTCTGGGTAAAAGGGGGAGGGGAGTATTTCTAGTGTGAAGTTGGTCTCGTCAATAGGTACGCTGGACTCTGACCACAAGGCAGTGGTTAGATTCCTGGCCAGCTGTGCAATTTGTTTTGTTCTCCACATTGTGGCTTCCCAATCCTTCTACAGGCAAATAATGGTGCATTTTCTTATAAATCACCTTCAAAATATTCCCTTGAATTTGATATAGGATATTGTCACTAATCAATAATAGCTCTAAAATGTAATACCAATAATATACAATAATGTAACGATTAAATTACATTTGCATTACATGAGAAGTGTGAACGCATATACTCGTATGGGAATGCGCGCTTGTAGTAAGTTGGTTTTTAAATGTCTGTGTGGACTTGAGAGCTCTTTTTACTCCTGTTTTTAGATGAGTTGTTAAACTTGACATACTTTTTTCTATAACAGATTAAGTTTGTCATTATTTAAACATATAGCTTTCCCTGAATATTTGGACAACACAAGTGTTTCTAAGCTATAATATGTGTGTGTGTGCTTTTCAACTTTTTTTTTTCCTAGTGAGGGATGTTTATAGATGTTATATCAAATTCCCATAGTTCATTATCATTTTCCTACAATTTTTTAAAATTTCATTTATTTTCTTTGATGGACTTCATATGTAGCATGAAAGCCTAGCAAAATATACGATTTGTATCTTCATACATACGAATGAGGCCGTGCTTGAATACAACTCTAGAGGTACTCTAGAGGTTATCTGCAGCTATCACTTTTGATAGTCGATGGATATTATTAATACCTATAAATTAAAACTAATAATATAGTATTTTATCTGTTTTGGCCGATTTTTTATTTTATTTCATTTTTAAATGCAGTTTATCTTTCAACCGTAAGTCAAGTCTACACTGGTTATAACGGAGTGACGTACATTATGAGAGGCGCGTCGCTACTTGTATTACTCGGTCCGTTCCAACTTATTCTATCCGTTATTGAATCAATGCATGTATGCGGGCAACTACCCAGCCTATTAGCAAACTGATGGAACTCATAAACAAAATTAACATTGACATTAATGGGGAGGATAATCATGTTTAAAATGGTGAATCTCCGTTCGAGCAGTGGGTATAATTGATCGACAGAGCCTTCCCCCCTCCCATTCAACTAATATCCACCCCTCACGATATATTATAGAGGGCTCTGCTCTCGGACGTGCGGTGAGGAAAAATAACGACCAGGGGGGGGAACTTTCATTGGTGAAAGATTGCTGTCATTTCGGAGGGTGGGAACAGGCGGTACAAAGTTGATCATTATCTCCGAGTTTGTTATGCTATGTTCACACTGAATGCTTTGTGTTTGGAACTCAAGGCCAGTTTTAACGTGTCATTAATACGATCAATAAAATTAATACAAAACAAACGTCAGAAAACTCATTTCATTAGAACCGCCCGGTGGTGTAGTTATCTAACGCGCTAGTTTCGTGTTGAGATAGAGTGCCGAGGACGGGGAGATTGAGATTCAAATCTCGCCCGGGTGAGCTGGGGTGGTTTTTCCTAAATTATTTTCCACTTTCCCTCCACAAAAATGCTGGTTCACTTCTTCTAAATTCAACCTTCCCAATTACTAACACATTAACGTAAATAGTAGGCCTACTTAAGCGTATAACCCGAACGGGTGATAAAACGCGGTGTTAAATAAATGAAAAATAAATACCATTTCCTTATACTGAATCATTATTTAAAGCTTTAATTAAAAGTGAGAAAGAGTTCTACTTTTCTTAATTTTTAATGATCATTGTTGGAAAATGAAAACAAAATGAAAGTGAGAAACACGTGTGTACAAGAAATATGAATCATTTTTCTTTGAATGTAAAGATTTATTTAAATTCAACTTTACATTGCGACCACTTACAACCTTGTATTGGATTTACTCCTCAATAATAGTTTTCCAGTTTCGACTCACGTTGACGTCTGGACACGCCAAACGGCTTTTAGTGAAATTGGTCCGTTGACGCACTTATCTTCGCTTATTTTTATCTAATATATATTTCCTAGCTCATGCTATAACTACATACATATCTTACAAACCACACTCGCATTTATTTTAAACGGCACCATTTCTATAAATGAAACGTTAGTTGATTAGTCTCATCATGATAAATTATTATATGTGATCAAATTCCTTTCATTTTTATTTTCATGAAAAATGAATCATTTGAAATGATTAATTGAAAATTACACGTGAGAACTCCCTATAAGCCAGTTTCACGTATCATTTTCAATGATTCAATTTTCATGAAAATGAAAGGAATTCGTTCACATGTTTCTTTGATCATGATGATCGTGAGGTGACTGACCAACTAACGTTTGTTCGTCACGCCACTTAAACACCATTTTCGAGAACTCTTAACAACACAAAGTCTGTAAATAAGCGCCACAAATTTCGTTAAAGGCTGTCTGGTTTGTCAACGCGAGTCGAAACTGGAAAACAATTATTGAGGAGTAAATCCAATAAAAGGTTGCAAGTGATCGCAGGTGGTCACAGCGTAGCGCTTAGTTAAAATAAATATTTACATTAAAAGAAAAAATGAATTCATTAATTCTTGTACGTGTTCTCACTGTTTATTTGGTTTTCATTTTTCAATAATGATCATTAAAAATGAACAAAAGTAGATCTCCTTTTCACTTTTAATGAAAGCTTTAAATAATGATTCAGTATAATGAAATGAGTGTTCTGACGTTCATTTTGTATTCATTTTCAATGATTCATTGGAAATGATTAATTGAAAATGACACGTGAGAACTGGCCTTGAGAACTGGTCTTTAGGCACGAGCCTAAGGTTTTAGACATAAGCAAAACATTATAAAGATCACATATTAAACAAATGAAGGATACAGGGGGATAAGGAGGGTATGTCACATTACACACACTTTCCAGGACATATTTTACATCTCAAGCCCCAATAAGGACCCCAGCAAATGACTTTTTTTAAAAAATGTGACAAATACCTCTTTTAACCACGATCTAATCTGCAATATAAAGGTCTCATGGTTGCCCAAAAGATGGAAGTACTAGCTCAATTCGAGCTAAAACTGCACCTTTCTCTAATTCCCCTTCATCCTTCAAAGGTTAACACCGATAAAACATTGTTTTTCATATTAACGTTATAAACGTTGATATTTTTTTCTAAGCACCGCGTCATACTACTCATTTGATTAAACGCCTATCTACTAATTACACTCATGGGCTAGGAATTAGAAAGGCTTAATTTAGGAGAAATGGACATGCATTTGCGTGGAGGGAGAGTAGAAAACCATTCAAGAAAAAACCCTCAGTGCACCCGGCTGGGAATGAACCCTGATCACCCCGTCTTCGGCAGTCTGGTCCAACACAGGAGTGGCGTGCTAGACCACGCGGCCACCGAAGCTGGTTTTACTTTCATGAATACTGATATAACAATGTTTTAAAAAATGCATACATAAAATTTATCTTTATTTTGTAGTGGAAAGGTTTGGTGCAGGATAAGAGATTGAAGGGATTTCAAAATTTGTGTTAGTCAAAATATATATTTAGCAAATGTGATGTGATGTGTATACTATGTGGACGTGTTTATGTTTGCCAGGAGATATTAAAATCGGGAAAAATAATTTATGCTCCCACTTCCTGTTTTTCGAACAAAGCCAATAGTACGAAAATAATTATATTAGCTATAAACCTTTTTTATTTTATTTCCATAGTACAAAATAAACTCATTGAACTCTATAATTATTATTATTTATTATTAGCACCGCGTCTTACTACCCGTTCGGGTTATACGCACTTACGCTAATGTGCAATGGTAGGGTGATTGTGAGATGAAATGGAGGACCTACAGTTTAACGTGGAATCCGAACCACGGTGGAGACCTGCATTCCTCACATTCACAAGATGTGATTAATACACGTCTTGTCAGAGGTGAAGGAAGGGTTTGGCAATCAGATAAATCTGTGCCGGGACGAGGATTGAACCCCGGACCCTCAGCACAGAAGTCAGACACCTTACCCCTAGACCACCAGGTCACCTTGAACTCTATAAATGTGATATATTAATTGTAATTGCACACTTTTTTTTTTTACTTTTAATAGCCTCTTAATATTTATCTGGGCTATCCGAATATTTATAATAAGGGGGGAATGCACCCATATTTTTGTGGATAAAGGGAGAGAAGGGAACCATTTAGAAACAAAACATCCTAATAAAACCATCCGGGGTCCAAACCCCGAACCTCCATCATTAACAAAACAAAAGAGACTGACTGATGCTTTAATTCAAATGTTTTACGATGTAAGTAGTTACATAATATAACCAGTTTTGGTGGCCGCATGGTCTAAGGCGCTACTCTCTAAGTAGACTAGACTTCCGATGACGGGTAGATTGAGGTTCGAATCTTGGGTGTACTGAGAGGGGCTTTTCCTAAACAATTTTCCACTCTTCCTCCATGCAAATTTGGGTATATTTCCTCTAAAAACTGTACCTTACTTTCGCCACCGCACTTACGTAATTTATATAATATACATGCTCATAACCCGAACGGATAGTAATATGAGGTGATTTAATAATAATAATAATAATAATAATTAATAATAATAATAAGCTATAATAATATGGTCGACAGCTGTCATGTCATGTTTTACGGATAGTATCAATATTTATAATAATAATAATAATAATAATAATAATAATAATAATAATAATAATAATAATAATAATAATAATAATAATAATAATAATAGTAACAACAATAATAATAAACTTAATATACATTTTTCTACCGTGACCTATCTTTTTTGTGTATGTTCTAAACGTGCCTTATAACTCCTGATTCTTCATGTTTAGCTTCCCGTCTATCTATCTATCTATCTATCTATCTATCTATCTATCTATCTATCTATCTATCTATCTATCTATCTATCTATCTCTTTAATACCAAAGTGTATATTATTGTCAGACCCTATATCGACAAATTTTATGGATCTGAATTTACAAATGAGGTATTTAATAGATATGTGTTGACCTGAATATATGCAGCTGCTTTTAAAATTACAACAATTTTTATCGGAAGTTTAAAACATCACCCCCTCTACCCCCTCACCCAAGACTCATCTCCAGAACCATTTGGGCTGTGGGGACACCCCTCCAGACCTTACCTAAAAATTCTCTTCCCCAACCCCTTACGGCCACCCCCACCGCTTCCAGCCTCCCCCTTTCTACCAGATGCATCTCCGGAGCCGCTGGGGCTATGGGGCCCATCTTCAGGTGAGGGAGGGTGTACCTCTTAAGACTTTATCTGAAAAAATTGCCCCCCCCTCCCCCAAATTCCATCTAACCTCCTCACCCCAGACGCATCTACGGAAAAAATCCCCCACTCATTTCCAGCCCCCCCTTCCCCCCCTCTCCCGCATCACCGGAATGGCTGATCTTTGGGGACTCATCTTCGGTTGAGGGCCACCAGTCAATAAATTAATTGAATTTTCGTTTACGTTTCTTTGTGCTTTATTAATTTAAGAAAAATATGTATTTTCTTTAGTTTAGACAAAGTCTTTATTAAACAAAATAATATATATTTTAATTTTACCTAATTATTGCGCAATTTGCGCGCTGTATTGCTGGATTTTGATAATTACTTTTTAAATAAACAACTATCGGTTTGACCCTTTCTTCGCACGCGTTAGTCACCTCAGACTATATTAAATTAGGACGTTCAAAATCCAGCTGCCATCATTTTGATAGTTATTATTATTAGCACCGCGTCTTACTACCCGTCCGGGTTATACGCACTTACGCTAATGTGTAATGGTAGGGTGATTGTGAGATGAAATGGAGGACCTACAGTTTAACGTGGAATCCGAACCACGGTGGAGACCTGGCATTCCTCACATTCACAAGATGTGATTAATACACGTCTTGTCAGAGGTGAAGGAAGAGTTTGGCAATCAGATAAATCTGTGCCGGACCGAGGATTGAACCCGGACCCCTAGCACAGAAGTCTGACACCTTACCCCTAGACCACCAGGTCACCATTTTGATAGTTCCTACGTGTACAAGCCTGAGTTAACTATGGCAATTACGAACCAATTATTATGGAAATTAATAAATAACAAAATATTAACTAGTCCACAAACTGTGTGAACAAATGAAAGCAATTAATTAGCAATGCAATTTTTGCCTAAGCACAATAATAATATAAGTGATATGAAATAATATATACATTTTTACAGAAACATGTTTGAAAATTTTTTAATCACATTTAACCAACTAGAATGGATGAAATAATAGACTGGGTTATAAAAACATATTAAGTATTGAGCAACATGATTTTCCAAAGCGAATCATGGTCCTCAAGCTATTTAGCCAGAATTTGTTTATTTTAACTGTGATGTCGCGCTCCTTGATGACCGCTAATTTATCCTTAAATTTTTAGCTACGCAGGGGCCTATTCACAATACAAGTAATAATATATCCGCTTTAAGATAATCTTTAGTTTTTGTATTCGTTTATTTTTAGACGTTTTTTGTCTGGCTTAACAAAGTTAAAGGTTTCCACTACTTTAAGATAAAAAAATAGTTTAAGATATTTCCATTTACCAGTACCTGTTATTCCAAAAAGTAGATTTTCTAATTTTTTTTTGATTGTGTCCATTCTACCAGCCCCCCACCCCCACTTATATTCCCCCCCCACCCTCTTCATTTACCCCACTCCCAAATTGAAATTTTAAGACTATTTGTAACTCCAACCTTCCCATTACCGGAAAAACCAAATAGATGACTTTGACGTTTAGTCCGCGTGCTCACTGATGCAGAAGACAATAGAATAACTCACAAGCACATAGTTTCCTAAAATGTATTCAAAATATTTGGTAAAAATTAAACTTAAATAATATATAAAAAAAAAGAAATAGTGAATTAAACCATTAATATACAAGATTGGAAATATCTCTGAGTTTGAAATTATGTTTTCTATTTAATATATTTTACTATGATTATTCAATGTGACGTATTTTGCTAAATTACCATGTTCTGTTTGCCTTTTATTTTGAGATTAAAATACGTTTTGCAGAATATAGATAAATTTATTGTTGTTTTAAAATTTATTTGCGGCACAGTTGGCCCAATTTTTTTTTTCACCACTGAGCTAGCCAGGGATTTGGCATCACGTTGAATACAACAATAAATTAGACATAATGGTAGAACCGAGCGGAATGTGGTCCGTTGTCTCACTCTACCTTTGTAAAAATAACTCTGTAGTAGTCCGTAACACCCATCCCCCAACCGCAGGGCTCCACAGGACTTAGTACTCATGACGGAATGAACCCACCGCCCGCCGTCTAAAATACAATCATGTAAACAAAGGAACCAGCTTGACACATTAGTACGACCTGTTCTCTTCCTTTACTTGTTTTTTTTTGGTTGATCGTCTCAAAAAAAGTAAATATAAATATATATGTTACTGTTATTTTGTAAAATTACCGGTTAATGAATAAATTCAATGAAAGTAATGGTATTTTTAACAAATAAAATGATTTATATACATTTACTAATGATGTGATAAATTTATTAATGCAGTATGATGAAAGTATGTTACATTTACCGGCGATTTTATAAAATACCTAATGTATGTTGACAAAATTATAGAACATAGATCCAAACAAACCTAGCCTAACCTAACCTAACCTAACATAAGCCAGCCAAACCTTTACCAAACGAACCTAGCCATAACCTAATATTGACGTATTGACGTGACTTATTAACATTGACCAGAGCTGAGAATAATTTTGTAAACTCACTTGTGATTTTGCAAAAACTTTCGGCGAGTATGTGAAATAGTAAATACATCTTTATATTTCCCAAATGACCGTATGGTCACCGAGGCTAGTTTTATGTTGTTTCTGGTGCTAACGCCCTCAGGAAAAACTACTCAAGTATAAACGTTAACATTTGGCATATATAGGCCTATATCTCGATTACATTATAGTTATATTTAATCAGTTGAAACTATTTTACAGAATTAACAATTTCAGAAAATTTGGAAAATTTTTCAAAACGGAAAAATGTCCGTCTCACATCTTTAATTGTAGTTCAGGGGTATCCATACAGCACAGTTTTCAGAACAGTTTCCCCACTCATTTCCGCAGCATCCATCATGGAGGATGTGCTAGTTGAGTCAATTTTTACAATATGTCTTGCCAAAATAAGACAAAGTAAATGTCTTTAAGTGCACGTGACGCTCAAGATGGTCTAGCTAGACATTGGCTTCTGAAAAAACAATAATTCAGGGGTGTCTGTAAGAAACTCACGTGACAGTGACGAAGATCAGTCATCGTTGAAAATGAAAGAAAGAGAACAATTTTTTTTAACTCTGTGATCAGTATTCCTGCACCAATATGGAAGAAAAACTTAGCAACATATGTGGAGAACATGAAAGGAAGCGTCCACACGCACCGACAGGTCTGTGCAGGTCACCGATAAATATGCTGTCGGCCTCAGTTTTTCATCTCCTTGTACCGTATCCACGAAGTTCACATAATTGCACAGTTTTTCAGTCCATACGCAACGTCTTTAACTTCGCAAGCAAAACGTTATACCAAAACCCTGCGTGTGGACCGGGCTTTAGATCAGTCCGGTTCACTAACGAGTCCCTCGTCTTTCAAAATGCCGACACAGCTAGCTGTTACATCCTCCATATGCGATAGCAAACACTTTTATCATCTTAGACTCAACACCAACCTATTTTGAAGATTATACTCATCTATGACAAAGAGCCAAGGCTTTGTGTTGAGACAATTGTTCTATCAGCTCTGAGAAAATTTCCGTGAGAAATGAATTATTCGGAGTCTCCCATAAGCTAGGCTTCTGTAGGTTGACGTTCCACATATTATTATGTGTGGCATCTCTAAAATGATTAATTAAAAATAACAATAACTAACCGCTATACACGTATAGCCACGTTGCCCTCCCTATGTGTTCCTCGATACTAGGGACTGACTGACAGGTTTGGGAGGGAGATATGGAATTGAAAATACAATTTTTACCAGTGTGTTCCAAAGTATCCCGCATTATTTAAGAAGTTTTTTTTAAAATTTCAAGATATGGCTCACGCCAAAATAGAATTGAAATGTATTTATGTGAGCCTGACGCGCCTCTTGGTCCAGTGGTCAGCGCCCCTGGCTATTGATCCATAGGTTTTGGGTTCGATTCCCGGTAGTACCATAGATATTTTTTTTCTTACGAAAGGAGCACTGTACCTATGGTAACCAAAGTCTTGTTAATTAGGCTTTAAGTTAGGTTTAAGATATCCACTGGCTCCACACCTTCATAATCACTATCAACCCGTAATCTCATTGAGGTTATGACGTGTAGAAAGCCTCCAAGGGATATCCTGGGTAACGTTCTGTTCCCAGAGAGCGGATATAAGTCTAAATGCATTACGCCCGAACTAGATACGGTTTCCCTCACGGCAAAAATATTTCAGATGAAATAAACCCCTATAGAAATAAAAATCTTACATTTAAAGCTTTGTAATTAAAAAAAAAAAATCACGAGAAGATGAAATCAGAAATCAGCTTCTTTTCATTCACGTTTCATAAGTAATGTCGCATTTCGGAAATCAAAGTAAATGGCTTGATACATCATATATCTAGCCTTCCTCAAACAAATAGTCATTTTAACAAGGTCACAACATGATTTCTAAAGATTATTGAAAATACTCCAGTAGGAGGACCTTCTAGACGGAGCCCTTAACTTATTGTTTGGTTGTTATTTTAATTGCAATGATTAAATTTGTTCATAGAGATAAATCGAAGTATTCAATGGATTCTTACATTTTCTAAAGATTTGTGATGGTCGACGGTACTAAATCTTGTCCAAATGATTCTGGAAGCAAATTTAGTTCAGTGCGAATGCTCATTCAATTCCGCATTGGGTACCGTGATTGTTATTCCATGATGGCTTCCATCTATTTTTTCCTGCAATACTGAAATGAGTACGGGGGGGGAGGGGGGTGTACCTCGTTTATATCCAGAGTTTTCCACTGTATTTTCTAGGTAAACGCTTACAACAAAATGTTGGGTAAAGAAAAACTTAAAATAAACACCTTGATGGCGTAGTCAAACCAAAGATAGTCCTTGTTTCGCAAGTCTTTGTGAACCTAATAATTTGTTGACTTTTTTTCTGTCCCAATTTTTTTTTTTCATTTTTTGTCTTTGTGAACAAACAGAATTTCTTTCCCTCTGGCTGTTTGCGGTGAGCATTCCAGGCGCTTCATATTCATACGTAAAAACCATTTCGTGAAATGTGACCGGAGGGTTGTTTGTTTACCCGCTCACTGTCTTTCTGATTTCTACTCTTTGTTTTCATCAATTTTCTATCCCTCTCTGTCCGCAATCCTCTCCACCACTTCTTATGCTCATAAAATGTGCAGAAAACCATCCCTTTCTGTGGGATCACGATTACTTTTATGTTTTTTTTTTTTTTTTTTTAGGTTTTCGTGTGAAACCTCAAACTTTTCCCCGTGTTCTTTCAACCATTTACTCTCTCCGATCCTCGTTTAAAAAGAAAAGCGCATTCATTTGAAGTGTTTTTTTTTCACGTTTCTTTTTGGTCCACATAAAAGGATGTCGTCCAAAATTTTTTTTTATAGCTTTTGTTATTGTAGTGAAACGCTCATAATCATGCCAGTCAAAAGTGAATAAGACCGCTCTAGTTCGTGCACATCCCGTGTCCTAAGTAAATATTTATACAATTTTGAGGGTTGTTTTCCTTAAATAGGTTTCCACTCTCCCTCCACGTAAATTATGATACAATTATTCTAAATTCCACCCCCTCAACCCTACCCCATCAGTGTAAATATAAGAGTTATTTGTTATAACACCGCGTCTTACTACTCGTTCAGGTTATGCGCATATGTGCTAATACGTTAGGAATGAGACTGTTGGAATTTTAGACGAAGTGTATCCACATTTGCGTGAAATGAGGGAGGGAAAAACATATAAACTTTCTCAGTACATCCGACCGATTCGAACCTCGATCTTCCCGTCATTGGCAGTCCAGTCTATTGCGAGAGTGACGCCACTAAACCGTTTGACTACCAAAACGGGTAAAAACATTTTGGTTGCTGGACGGATATTAAGATGTGGTGCATAAAAAACCCATAAGATAACAATTTAGTGTTTTGTGTTGAAACTTTTTACTATGGTGCGTTACGAATGGTCTGAGTCCTCTTTCTTCTACCCCATTCTTGTTTGCAACAGCACCGAAATAAATGCTCATCCCAAGGGAAACTTGAGAATCATGTCATAACCCCCTCCCGTCTTGGACTCCTCCCCAGTTGACTATCAATCATGTGCCACGGGGCGCCACTGTGTCGCACTCCGCGGTCCGTCTGTCAAGCGGCCGTCACCTCTAGAGTTCAGACAACTTGTGCGCACTTGCAAGCGCTTGATTCACCTGACTGCTTCACTTTCTACTCCGTCCACCCTGAGAATTAGCAGGCTCACCTTGACGTATGCCACTATGGTATAGCTTACAAGATAAGGATGCAGTATAATCTGTCCAGGTAAGACGGTCACTTTTAATGGTTAACAGCGTGTACTGTACAATTGTCAAAAATCTTCCTCAAAAGCTAAATAAATAGTTACACAAATTAAACAAGAAGATAAATAGAAACCCATATCGTTGTTCACGTGGACTAAATGTCAGGCTCACGCCGCTGACACAAAGGTTAGGGTTAAAATATCGGGAGAGTGTATTGAGGGTAGTTTATATAAGTGGTCTTACACTCTCCCTCCCAGAAAATGCTGTTACATTTCCTCTAAATTCTACCATCCTCATTCCTTCCCCATGAGAGTTATTAAAATACCTATAGCATGTGACGGCTTGCATGGGAAAAATAAAAAAAAGATGAATTAAGGCATGGGAAAGGGGATAACTAAGAGATGGTAGGAAAGTAAACCAGACAAATGTGTGGTGAAAAGATAAATACCAAAATTCCTCCCGCACTTGAACATATTCTTAGTGGTACTTCTATTCAGTCAGATACCTAATCCAGTTCTCAAGGGGTTGACATGACACTCAACACTCACCTACCGAAGATAAGGTTATGACTTCTCCAAGGGACCTTGTCTGTGTCCAAGGAATATGTACGCCTTAGTGCCAATATACTAGCCCTTCAGATGGTTAGTGTCGCCCAATCGCACCATACGGGAGAAAACACTTGTACCGGGGAAGTTCCTAAATTGCGGTAGTTCCCATTTGCTTCCCATGCTCAATTTATATGAGAAGGTTAGAAAGAGCCTACGCATTTTGCCGGAAATATAGATTGTACATGGCATAATCGACATGGAACCGACGGCTTCCATTCCGAAAAGAAGTTGTTCTACGGATTTTAATCGTTAGGTAAAAATCCGTCAGCGTTGGCTGGGATTTCAACCGTGAACTTCTTGTACTGAGACGAACACTTGACCATCGAGGCCGTCAAACACGCTTTAGTTAAGCGACGCTGGTTTAAGATACATGTTAGTATTGGTCGTTTATTTGTATTATATTTGTATGTTGATAATGGCTAGTCCTTATTTATTTGAAGATTAAAACAATTATTGTTCTTTTACTAATTAATTATCTTAATATATATAATTCTTCTGTACGTGTGTATGTCACTGAACTCCTTCTAAACGGCTGGACCGATTTTGATGAAATTTTTTGTGTGTGTTTGAGTGGGTCCGTGGATGGTTTAGATTCACAATTGGACCCGGTAGGTGGCGCTGCAATCGGGTTCTATGATTTTTTTTATTTTTTAGGGATTTTTGGGGGGTTTGTAGGATCAATAAAATAAAATTAACTGTACCCGGCATAAAAATTTGTAAGCAAGATTCGCAACTTTTTTCGATACAGCTGATATTTGTGGAGTTGTGGGCAAAATTCCAAAAATGAAAATATGTTTTATTTTGTATGTTGTCTTGACAAACACTGAATTCGTAATATTTGTGTAACTCACTAATTGGATTATTATTATTATTATTATTATTATTAGCACCGCGTCTTACTACCCGTTCGGGTTATACGCACCACTAATTGGAGTTCATTGTGAATTTGTAATTGTGATGATCACATAGTATTTGTTTTATTATCAAAATCAATTATGCCACCCAAACGAAAAGCCAAAATTCGGGCAGGACAACGTCTGTCGGGTCCGCTAGTTATACTATATAGAAAATACAAAACAACTTTATCGGTTGTTATCTATGTGTTTGAAACGTGGTCTCTTACCTTACATAACGAAAATAAATTTAAGGTGTTCGAAAACAAGGTACTTATAAATATATTTAGTCCAAAAAGGAACGAGGCTTGCAATTGTTACATAATGATGAGTTACACTGTACTCATCACAATACATTGTTAGGATAGTAAAGTCTCGCAGATTACGGTGGACAGACATGCAGTGTGAATGTAAGAACCATAAAACCATGTTCAGGGTATTTAATGGTAAGAGACTATTGAGAAGACCTATACGCAGATGGAAGGATACCATTATAATGAGCCTAAAAAATATAGGGTGTAATGAGGTTTGCTGGGTAGAGCTAGCTCAAGATAAGGATAGGGTGTAATGAGGTTGATTGGATATAACTAGCTCAAGATAGGGTGTAAAGAGGTGGACTGGATAGAACTAGCTCAAGATAGGGTGTAATGAGGTGGACTGGATAGAACAAGCTCAATATAGGGTGTAATGAGGTGGACTGGATAAAACAAGCTCAAGATAGGATGTAATGAGGTGGACTGGATAGAACTAGCTCAAGATAGGGATTGGTGGGGTACTTTAATAAGTGTGGCAATGAGCTTTCGAATTCCTAATGCCATAGAGTAAGTAAGTAACAAGCAAAGCATCGAGAAATAATTTTTTTAACGCGCCCATCCCTAGAGAGGATACTTCAAATGAATTATATTGTTACTATAAATGTGTCGTGCTTACTTGGGGGTTCTAAAACACCTCCTTCCCATCTTCGTATATCTTCGTCATAAATATATAATCCTTTTAAACCTGTTAAAATCCGAGGTTATCAATTATTTCAAACCTAGTTTGAGTTTTTGATTTATGGTTCGAATTGATTCTCGTTAAATACCGAACAAATGACATTTAAATTATTTTGAATCCCGTTATCGGAACATGATTATTATTGATTTGGGGAAGGAAATTTTGAATCGACCCCCAGTTAAAATTAATGAATGTCGTTATATTAACTATAAATTAATTTTTGAACAGTAATAAAAATGTGAATATGGACATAAAATTTATCTTAAATGCTCTGCTGAAATTGTTGATTACGTTTTGATCACAAATCTATATAAAAAAATCTTATACATATTCTAAGTTAGGATTTGAAATTTCAGAGTTTCGTTTATACGAATTCTACTCACTAGAAGGGACTTCAAACAAGCGGACGACAAGTAGTAAACCAGAACGTCATACTTTTCACAAGTGACTTTTTAGTTCACCGTACTTTCAGTTATACACAGAGCTCGCTGATGTTAATTCCATCCTCAACAAGCTTAGGAAAAATCCAATAGATGGCGAAGGCTGCTTGTCAAGTATTTTGTCATGAATTGAAAATACGTTGACGTTCAGATGTGAGCTAGAGTATTAAATTGGGGAATCTCGAATGTCAGTTGAACGTACTGAATTTCTCCCAAACCCAGTAACATCTTCTATTTAAGTAAAACTTTGTGCATTTCCTTAATTTCGATCATTCTCATACTTTGTCTTTAAATTAGTTTAAGTTGGGGATTGCTGCCGATAAGAGCCAGAAAGGCTTGTTGCACACTAAGGAGCCCTTTTATATAAGTGTCTCGTGACGCGCGTTCTCTAAATACACAGGAGACAATGAGTGCTTTTATACTCTGTCGCGCGTCATATTATGTCGTTATATTGAAAGTGTGTCGTCGTGACCTAGAGATCGCCGCGTCAAAAATTACGCACGACAAACCTAAATACATTATATTCATTGGGGCATTTTATACGTGTGTCAACTTTTGTGCCGCTGTGTTGGCGCGACTGCAGGCTGTACACTATACCTCCTACTACTACTACTATACTACTACTACTACTACTACTACTACTACACTACTATTATTATTATTAGCACCGCGTCTTACTACCCGTTCGGGTTATATGCACTTACGCTAATGTGCAATGGTAGGGTGATTGTGAGATGAAATGGAGGACCTACAGTTTAACGTGGAATCCGAACCACGGTGGAGGCCTGGTATTCCTCACATTCACAAGTTGTGATTAAAACACGTCTTGTCAGAGGTGAAGAAAGGGTTCGGCAGTCAGATAAATCTGTGCCGGGACCGAGGATTGAACACTGAACCCCAGCTCAAAAGTACGACACCCTACCACTAGACCACCGGGTCATCCCTCTACGCTACTTGTGTTGGAACCTCAGTGTGTCTTAGTACCAATATAAGTGTTACTTCTGTAGCAGGTAGTGCATTTTTTTTGTGGTTGGGTATTTATTGTCTACTGCTTTATTTGTTCCTGAAAGGGCAACAATATGAGGAGGATAACACACGAGCGGTAGAAAAGAAGAGACTGACAACTCTGCCTGGCCTCTGTTATTTATTTCCTCCCATGACGCACGACGCATGTTGCTTGTATAAAAACAAACGCTCAGGAGGTGCGTCACGCTTGTCGCGCGTCAAGAAACGGCTGTCTAAACGCACACACAACCACTACCATAGCAGACACGCAACCAATTGAATTTGACAATGGATGGGGGAGTGGAATCCGGATTGCCCTCACTCTTACTTGTCATTCTATAGAACTTTACCAGTAAAAAGTTTTGAATATATTTTAGCGTGACTGTCTGTATCCATCACTACAATCATTTTCCCGCTTATTAAAAAAAAGAAGTTATTATTATTATTATTATTAGCACCGCGTCTTACTACCCGTTCGGGTTATAAGCACTACGCTAATGTGTAATGTTAGGGTGATTGTGAGATGAAATGGAGGACCTACAGTTTAACGTGGAATCCGAACCACGGTGGAGGCCTGGCATTCCTCACTTTCACAAGTTGTGATTAATACACTCTTGTCAGAGGTGAAGGAAGGGTTTGGCAATCAGATAAATCTGTGCTGGGACCGAGGATTGAACCCCGGACCTCTAGCACAGAAGTCTGACACCTTACCCCTAGACCACCAGGTCACCAAAAAGAATTATAATGCTTTTTTTTCCCCCTACGCATTAAAAATATGGTTTCCTGTTCCAAATAATATTTATTTTTACTATCTTACAGTATTTTATTTTTGGTTTGGTATCACAATACTAACATAAATGTATATAAAACATGACGGATTGTAAAAAATAAGGTTGTAAATAGGGAAAATCCGTAAGCACAGTGAACTAATGCATCTGTGATCTGAGGTGACAGGCAATAAAAAAAATTCTTCATTAATCTCATTTTCTTTGAAAATAATTTCAATGTCAATGTAAATTTTTATTTAAAATGAATGTGTTAGTTTTTAAAAATATGTTTTCATATGAGAGCTCCTAGACTAGTGTGGAACTGGAACTGAGGGGAGCTCAGAACAAAACCATTTCAATATTTTACCCCATGCAGCTTTAAATAAATAATGGACCAAAATGGATCTTTTTATGAGCGTGTGAAAACTCTCAGTATGTTGTGTTTAGAAAGAATGAATTTGATATTTCTTGAATAATATTTATCAGCACAATACGGAAATAGGATCTAAAGATTTTGACTCTCTATGGCACGGAATTATTCAAAATATACCCCTGCGCAACTACCGCGAATTATTACACTAGAAACCCGCATCAGTGGTTTCATGGTATACGCGTCACTATCTGTGTATTGGATGCTAGGTGACCTGGTGGTCTAGGGGTAAGGTGTCAGACTTCTGTGCTGAGGTCCGGGGTTCAATCCTCGGTCCCGGCAAATTTATCTGATTGCCAAACCCTTCCTTCACCTCTGACAAGAGTGTATTAATCACAACTTGTGAATGTGGGAATGCCAGGCCTCCACCGTGGTTCGGATTCCACGTTAAACTGTAGGTCCTCCATTTCATCTCACAATCACCCTACCATTCACATTAGCGTAAGTGCGTATAACCCAAACGGGTAGTAAGACGCGGTGCTAATAATAATAATAATATGGATTGCTGATGATGGGTGGTCGGAGTTCGAGCCACCATTCTATGTGTATTGGTGATTGTTTACAATGTAAAATGGTTTCCCACTCTACCACCACTAGAATCCGGGTATATTGATCATGGAATTATACCTTTTCATCCCTATTCCACTAGAGTTATTAATGCATGGTATAACTCGAACGGATTCTAAGACGCGCTAAAAATAAATATATGTACAACGCTAGTATGCTAAGTATTTTTTGTGCACCGATATAATATTTACACTAAGGCATTTGCCTAGATGGAAAAGGTACCCGATCAGTAGGCCTAAAGTCATTTGGCCTAAAGTGTATGCCAGCTGACTTTTAGGCCAACTGATTTTGAGGCCAACCGACTTTAGACCAACTGACGTTAGGCCTACTGAATTTTAGGCCAACAGGCTTTTAACGCCAACAGACTTTTATGCTAACTGACTTTAGGTCTAAATTTTTAGGCCAACTGACTTTAGGCCTACTACCGTGTCCCCGAGGGAAATGGTAAAACCAATGATGAAAAACTACCTCAGTAGGCCCAGGCGGAATTCGAGCCTTGATCTATTCATCATCAGCAATCCAATCTAATGTGAGAGCGACATCTTAAACCGTGTGGCCACAGTTATGGATAACACCTTCATAATAATTATATATTGTTACACGTTTGTGGTCTAGGCTTACATGTGATTTTTAATAATTGTATTGGATCTATTTATTCGTATATTTTATAACAAAGGTACATCATACACTCTCTCGAAGTTTAAAACTACGGCTACTTTTAAGAAAACTCTTGTTAAAAATGTATTTTTTTCAAACCTAATAATTTGATAGAAATAATATTTTCACACTAGTAATTATTTTGAAAGCAAAAGTGTTGAGTTCTATAAGAGAAGTTCTTATTTTCGCGGGGCTCTGGGAATGAAATTTAATAGGTTGTGGCCAACTAAATCGTGAGAGTTCACTAAATAACTTGGGAGGAACAACAGCTTCTCTTCTTAATGATCCCATAACGCTGATGCCGCTCGTTACAGGATTCAGAGGATCAATTTACTTGGCCGCCGCGTATTTTGCCGGTAATTAACGTTGGTTTAATTATGTATTTGGTTGTAACACTGTAAGGTATATAATACATTGTGGTCTGAAACTCCCGAAATTAAATATTTGTAATTAAAGGAATTAAAATAAATCCATACTAAGTGTGTATTACAAGCAATATACACGTAGAACCTAGTATTTTATAAAATAACCAGGACTTAATAATATGGTAAATTTTGGTAGGAAGAAGCTTTTAAAAAACACAAACATGTTTTTACGGCTAGCATTAATAACATTAACTATATTATTTTTAATTTTATGGATATTAATAATATCTATCAAAAGTGACAACTGCTTGAGTTATTACGCAACACCCACGTGAAAATGGGTTCAATAACTTGTTTTAGCTGTCAAATAATTAAAAAAATATGATTTTACTTGTTAACGTCCCCTTTCTGAACCGACTAATTATATCAACACAAGACTTATACACTGAATTAAATCAGACACAACATCCAGCCCCCCACCGTTAATTCATCACTGTGAAAGGGAAAACTCACATGTCACCAATGATAATGTTTTTGGCCATGCCAGGAATTGAACCCAGGACCATTAGCTCAGTGGGCAAACACGCTAAGACTGAGCTAAGCTGTCGGGACAGTCAAATAAAACCCTTCCCATGAAAATGGTTCAATTTGTGATATATTATAGGCCTACTATTTTTTATAAACACTAATATAAACAGTATTCTTACCTATTATTTTTAGTAAAATATTTTATAATGTGTGTGTTATTAATAAATTATGCCTTTAGCATCCAACTGTTATTTTGATATTGTTAACTGACAATATTGAATTTAGGATGAACGTAGTAGTTAGTTTTTATTTTAAAATATTTATTTAAAAAGGTATTTTGTCAAATAAAATAAAACAATTTATCTCGTCTTAATTACGACTTTTTCTAATGAAGACAACTTAAAACCGCAATATATACCACGCCTGGTTTGAACTGTTTTACCAAGCTGAGCTACGAAAGTGTCCTTGGAATGAAAGGGAGAAAAACATAACTTTTTTTAAAAACATTTGAACAATAATTACTTATAATTCATTAAATATAGACTTTTTTTGGGGGGGAACGAAGGGGAGTGAAGGGCTGCATTGAGTTATTTAAATATAAGAATGGCCTGACATATAAAATACAAATTTCGTAAGATTCAATTTATAAAAAATATACATAACATAAAAAAGAAAGAGAATGTATAAAAATAAGTGATTCTTAAATAAAACAAAACTTAATGCAATGAATGCAACTGTATTTATCTTTTTCATAATTTATTTAATAGCATGTGTACATTTAGTAGTAGATATTTTTAAAACTGTTGATAAAATTTTGATCGTTGTGCTTTATAGTAATAGTATATATTTTCATAATAATAAACATTTTAAATTCTAGTACTACCTGCTTCAGTGGCCGTATGGTTTAAGGCGTCACTCTAGTTCTAGACTAGACTGTCGATAACAGGGAGACCAGGGTTCGAATCCCGGTCGGATGTAGTTAGGGTGGTTTTTCCAAAAGGGTTTTTCCACTCTTCACGCAAGTGCGGGTACACTTAATTTAAATTCAACCTTTATCATTCATAGCTCAGAATAGTAATTAGTACAATACGCGTATAACCTGAACAGGTATTAAGAATCTGTGATAAAATCTTTTCTTAGGATATTTAGCACTACTTTTTTTTCTCGTAGATATATGATTATAACTTACGGGCCACGTAAAAATAGGTGACGGGCCGTAATTTGTCCAGGGCTGGTCTATAGTTGCGGTCAAGTTATTTTTAAAAATATTTCGAATGCATAGAATAAACAAAGGAGTCCGCTATGAGATAAGTGTTAAATAACATTTTACCGGTTAATCCAGAGGAGGGTTGCAGCGGTGAATATTTATGTGGCAATTAATGTGGTTCATTTTTCCAAACTGTTTCTATCACAGTTTCATGACGTATCGAGCGAACACGTTGGTATCATGACACCGCCACGTTATTGTGACGACGGGGTACACCCGGCCGGTCGCTAGGTTATCGAGCGCTGGTCGGGCCGCGTTAACAACTCGAGTTCGCGACTTTCTCTCTCTCTCTCTTTCTTACTCTCTTCTTTTCACAGAATGTAATTTGAAATGGGGTAATACAGATTGACTGCTGACTGACACGACATTCGCGCGGAAATAAAGGTACATTTCTGGTAGAGTTAGATTTCCTCAATATGCAACTGAGTTAGTCGATAAAAATAATAAGTTTCCTTATTAAAAAAAGTTTCTGTTATGATATTTAATTCATATTTATCATACATTGATGGTTGTCCACAGGAACAGTCTTGAAATATAAGATTAAAATTAAATTAAGCCAACAACTCGGACATGAAGGACCCAGGTTCGATTCACATGCCTATGTTGTGAATTTTTCACTTAATCGAATTCTGTAATGGTATTTAAAAAACCCACAGTAACTAGGCTTAATACCATCACGAAAATTCTTGTAAAATATAATTACTTTTGCTTTGAAGTGTACATATGCTGTTATATAATAAATATTATGTTAGTTAAATCGACCATACTCAATTAAGAATGGTTTCGATTTTAGATGGTAGAAAATATATTTTCACCAGTTCTTTTTTAATTTTTGATAAATTTTTTAATTTGTCTTCTTGATTATAAAACTTAAAAATGTTCCACAACATATTTCCATCATTGCGAGTAGAATATGAAAACATTGTTTTTGTGCCCGATACATTACTACCCGTCCGGAATATCCGCAAATTTATACTAATGTGGTAAGAATGAGTAGACACAAATTTAGAGGACAAGTTCTCGCATTTGCGTGGGGTAAAAGTAGAAAGTCATTTAGCGAAAAAATATCTTCCCTGAATCTGGCCATGTTTCAGACAGAGACTAACAACACACCGGTACCCAGATGAGGCTCACGTCTTAGCCGGCGTGCCAATCGATGCAGGATATAACAAAACTGTTCGTACAGTATAAGATCGTTGATTTGATTTTATGGGAACAAAACCGATATTGAACTCAAAATAAATATCCCCCCGCCCCCAGTTTGGTTTCCGGATTATAAATGTGGGTATTTAAAATACTAAATTGCTTTGGGCATGTGATGTATATACTTATTCATCAACTGTACGACTTAAAAACACATTAATTATTACCAACAATATGATTTATATAGCTTTTATTTTTATGGAATTTTAATAAAAAATTATGTAGGAACTATACGTCTTGCATGATTCAAAGACATACCGTACATCCATTTTAGATACATAAATTTTTTTTTAGCACCGCGTTTTACTACCCGTTCGGGTTATACGCTTAAGTACTAATTACGCTAATGGATTAGGAATTAGGAGGGTTGAATTTAGAGGATGTGAACCCGCATTTGCGTGGAGGGAGAGTGGAAAACCATTTAGGAAAAACCACCCCCAGTTCACCCGACCGAGATTCGAACCTCGATCTCCCCGTCCTCGGCGGTCGAAGATACATAATTAAGTTTGAGGCATTTAAATACTAAAATACAACCCTATGAAAAAAAATATGAATGAATACTATTAGTTTATCTTATTCTAGGAAGATTTGAACAAGACATATCAAAATCTCATTTGAGAAGATTGCCCTATTGATCTTAGCTATTTAGATTGATCATTAATGTTTTGGCCTATAATTTTATGTTATGGTCACATTGATTGCTTTTATGAGTAAAATGAGTGTTTGCTGGTTCAAGGTCAAGGTATGGACAAAGACAAATTATTCTCTTAAGGCCTTTCTTTACATGTAGCCTATAGTAAGAACGTGGTAAAATGGAATGTTTATAAAATTCAAAAAATTTTTTGCTGTAAACATTGGTAACATTTTACTTTATTATTAGTAAACCTACTATTTTATCATTAGGTCTATTATACTATTTATCAACTGTGACAGAAACAGATTACATGCCTTGAAAGTACGTTTAGTAATTTTGTAACTGTCAAATACAGTCCTTTTTTTCCCCACCACGTTTTAATACTCGTTATGCCCGTAAATTAATTACGCTAGTGGAATAAGGATGAGGAAGATAGAATTTTAGACAAAATGTACCCGGATTTACGTGTAGAAAGAGGGTGAAACTATTTAAGAAAAAACCTTTCGGTCCATCCGACCGGGATTCGAGCCCCGATCTTACCATAAACTGACAATCTTGTCTAATGCTAGAGAGAGGCTTTAGAGTTTAGACCAATGGGCTCTAGCTCAACTTAGTTAAAGGGACAGATTCACAAATTTGGGGTGAGTTGCGGGCTATTTGTTAGCTTAAATATACTCTATACTTTTGTTTTTGTAGCACATCTTACTACCCGTCCAAACTATGCACATTTTAATCACTCAAGTAAGTAAAGTATGAGGAACATATAATCGAGAGGAAATGTAACAGCATTTGAGTGAAGAGGAGATAGGAAATCAAATAGGGGAAACCCACTTTCTGTACATCTGGCTAGAATTTGAACCCTGACCTTCCCGACATTGGCATATTAAACCAGTAGAGTCTGACGTTTAATCTGCATGCCCACCGATGTAGGTCCATACTAACTATTTAATATGTATTTAAAAACTAATATTTTACCAGATGTTTATGTGGATTAATGAAATACTCGAAGTAATATTTATTAGATTATTAGCAGAAGTTTCCGGGCAATGCTTTTATTTGCTTGAAACAGACAGAAAAAAACCCTCTTCATTTTAATTCTTCTGACCCAGTTTTTTATTATGTAAAAAAATCCAATCAGAAATTTAAAATTCCGGCTTCAATGCGCACATATTGTGGACAAGGGCTACTAAATTTTAAATTTAATCCCTTTGGTTGGGGTAGATATCGAGCAACGTTCTTGACAGACAAACTAACTCTTTATTTTATTAATAAAGCTGTAAATAAAATCTCAGAGATATCGGGGTTCGATCCCGGCCAGGTGCACTGAGGGTGGTTTTTTCTAAATGGTTTTCCACTCTACCTCCAAGCAAATCTGGGTGCACTTCTTCTAAATTAAGCCTTCCCAATCCCTAGCACATAGGTGTATAACCCGAAAGGGTAGTAGGACGAGCTGCTAAAAAAAGGTATTTAAAGTGATAAAAAATATTAAGCAGCTTGAATTTTTTCCTTT
The DNA here is from genome assembly GCA_033556935.1 of Timema podura. Classification (NCBI taxonomy): domain Eukaryota; kingdom Metazoa; phylum Arthropoda; class Insecta; order Phasmatodea; family Timematidae; genus Timema; species Timema podura. Next base: position 29,812,003 of record JAVRXN010000012.1, read on the forward strand.
CCAAAATTAGTAGACACTTAAATTAAATTAATATTTTCTTTGAGCGTATTTGACTGCAGGGAGGATATAAATAATTATAAAAGTATTGCAGACAAACGGTCCGGGGCAAATACGTATTGCGGACCGGATGCGGTCGTGTTTTCAAATAGGCAATCGGCTCACAATAACTATGTAACGTCTTCCTCTGAGAATGGCAGGCAGATCAGACAAGTGTCAGCCAGAAGGTCACACTGTGGGAAATAGGTCGACCTGAGTTGTCTGCCTTGCTTCAGAACAAGGTAGAAAGTTTCTTTCTGATTCGATTGTATCTACCTCAAGTTTTCTTTCTTACCTCGCCATACGATCTGTTTCGGGCGAGAGAAACATTGAAGACACGAGGATGGAGAGTGAAAGTGCGGGTGACTTCACAATTTACTGTCTATTGCACGAGTGTTTGGATACTTTGAATGCCTCAAATGGGTGCTCACGAGCTTTTATTCAGAATAAGAGCTTTTTATAGTTATTACACTGAGATTAATACCCGGATCAGGGGGCACGTGGGCAAAGGCTTCAGTATCGTCTTGTTTAGTTGGCCGGTGATGGGGAGGTTGGCTCTCGAATCCCGTTCGGGTATAAATGAGGCATTTTTGTTCCTAAATGGTTTTCCCCTCTACTTCCACACAACTTGGAATACTTTTATACTAAAATTTTACCTTTCATCATTACATTTATAGGAAATTTTATTTTGACTAACCACGTGGTGCTGGGTAGGCAACATCGTTAGCAATAGTGGTTTGACCCTCTTTAGTATACTTAGTTTTTTACTATCCATGCTCATTCTGCTTAATACTTGAACGTTTGTAGACCAGGCTGATGATAATAATAATAATAATAATGATAATAATAATAACAATAATAAAGGCGTGTCAGAGCTACGTCAATATGTAGGTCAGTTTGTGACAAGATTAGTCGGTAATGATGTACCATTGCCCAGGGGAAGCCCGATTGTACTAATCGTACATCCTTTCCGTGGAGGCTCTTTCCATGTCCCAATGAGATTAAGGTATGATGATAATAAATACGACGGTGTAGAACCAATGACAATCTTAACCTAACTTAAGTCTAATTAAACAAACCCTGGTAACAGTGGGAACTAATCCCTTTTCAAGAAAAATTCCCCGATACCAGCTGGGAATTGAACCCGGGACCTTTAGTTCAGCAGCCAGGAGCTATGAGCACTATACCACGAGGCTGGCCACCAGATTGATGCTCAAGTGACGTTGACTACGACAGAAACATATTTGATTATAAAAGCTATAAATAAACCTCGTTATTTGAAAACAACGTGTTTAGTAGCGACTCCAGATATTTAATTTAACTTTACCTTATAAAACAATCAGATGATTTAAAAATCAACAACTTTTTACGAGTTTTTTGTTAAACCTGATTTTACTACCCGTCCGGTCTATCAGTGCACTTACACTATTGGGTAAAAATTATAGTAAATGTTCCCTGATTTGCGTGGAGATAAACTATTGTGAAAAACACACCTCATTATACCCGGCAGAGATTTGAACCCCTAGCTCTCCGTCACCTGTAAATAAGACTAGAAAAGACTGACTCATTTTTTCTTGGCTTTTCTAAGTTCAATAATACCGTTTTTGGTAAATGGTAATAGCTAATTTTAAATATAGAAAACACATTTAAAAAAATTGAACAAAGTTGTTTTACATTCAATAAGGGTCCGTTCTTAAATTACTTAAAGATGTTTTTAATGATTTTAGATCCCCACTTTCCTCACTAAGGGAATCGAAAGATTTTCCGTGTCACCCCCTTAACCTTGTGCAATATTTTACGATTGGTAATTTATATTATTTTATCGTTTATTGGGTTATACATAAGTTAAGGATTGGTAGCTAAGCGAAAGAATCACATTTTAGAATACCTTAATTTCAATAAAATTTGGTGCAACACATCATGAAGTAAATGAAATATAAGTGAAATTTTATAAATTAATATATTTATTTTTTGTAAAAAGATTTTTAAAAATTTTTGATCGCATTATAAACATTAGTAAAAAACCTTACTTAAGAAGGATTTTGATCCCCCCCCCCTTTGTAAGAAAACGTAAAAGTTTAACTCCCCTTCCCCAAAACAACCCCTTACGTAATTTAAGTACGACCCTTAAATACAGATAGTAATTTTGTCATTCATACTGGAGGAAACTTTTGTATTAATTTAATTAAAAAGAAGAGAAACAAGCCCATTTTCCACACCAAAAAATGTTCATACATGTAATTATAGTTTTAGTATTTTCACAATCACAAAATTAATTTCGTAGCAATTTGAATACCCCTGTTTGAAACCTAGTTGATATTTTTGATCTTAATCAATAATTTGTCACATCATTTTTTTATGTCAAAAGGGTCTATTTTACCATAGATTAATTCATTATCGTTTTCATTTTTCGGTAGTTTCATCATCAGGAGTTAACTCATTCGTTTGCGGTAGATGGCATTTAACGAGGCGTGGCCTTAACCTCCTTCGGTTCATCTGATCTTTCTTTGAACCATACCAAAGGTTTTAAATCCTTTTCCCGAATCAATTTTAAATAATTCTACCTCGTCTCTTGCTATAATTATTTCACCTTCATTTCTTTATGGCAGTATTTTAAGGTCATGCCCAACATAAAAGGCGAGATATTAAGAAAAATAATCACATGAACTAACCACTAAAATCACACAATATATTGCATGACCAACTTATTCGAATGACTGGAGTTACAATCCAATCTGAGTTAAATGAAGGTGACTTAGAAAACTTCTGGTGCAAATCTAACTTTAGTGGAGTCTCGGTTTTTTTTAAAAAATAAATAGAGAGAAAGGAATGAGGTAAAACCAAGCGCATGATAACACAATTATCGTAACTCTTTAACGAAGTCAGAATATCTTGGTTGACTAAAGATGACGGGTCGCGTGTTCGAGTCTCACCAGCTACCACCTTGCGTGATTAGATTCAATTAGCGTCCTTACCTAAGATGCAGGCAGACAGTCTGTCTGGTGGGGATTTCCTTCCTGACTTTACCAGACGCGTCATACTGGACGCAAGCATACGTTTTCAAGCAATTTAATGCCCTCTGATGCCAAAATGAGCTTTAAGTAGTTTAAATACGTTTATTTATTTGCACGTTTAACACGAGGGCTACATGCATTGGTGGTCACGTGGGATAAGCGTCAATGCTGTGTGCTTTAATTTTCCGGTGACAGGGAAGTCGAGCATTATAAGGATATTTTTCCTAAATGGTCTTCCTCTCTTCTTTCACGCAATTGCAGATACATTTCTCTAAGATTATACCGTCCTCATTCCTACTACTTTGGTGTAAACATTCGGCTATCTCGGACGGGTAGTAAGAAGCAGTACTTTTTTAATCACCCTGTCTTACTACCCTTTTTTAGCTATACGCCTATGCACTATTACTATCACGTGTTAGGGACGAGGAAGGTTTAATTAAGAGGAAATGTACCCATATTTGTAATAGAGGGAGAGTGGAAAACCATTTAGGAAAAAACACTTTCAGTACACCTGGCTGGGATTAAACCACGATCTTTCCATCATTGGTAGTGCAGTCTATCGCGAGAGTAACGCCCTAAACCAGGTGGGACAAACTCGTTTGATCATAAGGACCACGTTGAAAATTGAAAATACTGGGGGGGTCGCATTTCAGAAAATTTAATTTTTGTAACCATACTTGGTCAAAAACTTAATTTTAAAATCATTATTAATTCACAAATAAAATTAAGATCATATAAAATGTTAAGAGCCACTCTATTTTTTATCAGAAATTTAATAATTTTATGTGTGAATATTATACTTTAAGACTTGTGTTGAAGTCCCTTACATAATTATTAATGATAAATGCGTGTCTATGAACCGAGATGTCTCGGGTGCTTTATTACTTTTCATAAGAGAAAAACACTGTTTACACACTTATTTGGTATGTAAACGTAGCACACTTAGGAATCAATCTTTGGCAAGGAAGATACAAAATTTGGTGCACCAACCTCACTTCTTAAAACTCCCCAAATAATGACAAATTTCAAAATGTCATAACATATAGTGGTGTACATTGACAACATTTTCAACAAGAAGACTAGGGCCGCATTGTATGTTGGTTTAATAAAAAGGTCCGTGGGCCGCACAAAATGATGAATCCGGCCACATGTGGCCTGTGAGCTGCAAGTTTGCTATGCCTTAGAACATGTGGTCACTGAATCAGGGAAAAAACCTCTTAATGGCTATTTACGAGTTAATCAAAGTATTAGGGATGGGGAAGACAAGTTTCTTGCTCTCGCATTATAATAAAGAGAGGAAGGGAAAACCACAATGAAAATTACATTTGAAAAGCTACCCCCATTGCACCTGACCGGTATTCAAAGCCTGACCTACCCATCAACTGAACCCGGCTGCGATGCGAACCCAACGTTTTAAAACGTTCGGCCGATGTCACGAGCTTAAATTGGTTAAGAAAAGGAAACAGGGGAGGAGAGTACATTTGAAGAAAATGATCCAACTGTCCTTTGTCTGGAGAGAGAATGTAAAACTAAATGTGACACCAAATATCCCAAATATAGCTGGTCGGGATTGACGGTCGGCTCTATGGCTCAATCCTTTGGGTTACACGTAACCTAAAATAGAGAGCTTATAATAATATTAATTAGGTCTACTGTTAAAAACGGATGACCTGGCGGTCTAGGGGCAAGGTGTCAGACTTCTGTGCTTGGGTTCCAGGGTTCAATCCTCGGTTCCGGCACAGATTTATCTGATTGCCAAACCCTTCCTTCACCTCTAACAAGACGTGTATTAATCACAACCTGTGAATGTGTGAAATGCCAAATATCCACCGTGGTTCGGATCCCACGTTAAACTGTAGGTCCTCCATTTCATCTCACAATCACCCTACCATTGCACATTAGCGTAAGTGCGTACAACCCGAACGGTTAGTAAGAAGCGGTGCTAATAATAATAATAATAATAATAATAATAATAATAATAATAATAATAATAATAATAATAATAATATAATAATGTTAAAAACAAAGCGCTCCCCTTCATTGATTTATATCAAGTATATTATATAGTTCATATGTGGGTATGTAATGTAGTTTTTCTGTTCTTCTCTCAACCATAACACGGGTAAATTCCCGCTAGACTAGTGTTTCCAAAACTTTAGTCACTCACACATCCTTTTGTGGGTAGTGACCTAATAAACGTAGCTCTTCCAGCTCATTATACAAACAAGGAAACAATTGCCTGATGTCTTGTAAGTATAAACAGTCGTTACAATTTTTAAAATAAATGGTGCTAAGCCAAAATCTGCGTTAATTTGATCATCAGACTGTTTATAAAATATATTTTATGACTAATAAAACTCAGGGGTATGTCGCTTACCTGTGAGGGAACGTGTACCACAGTTTGGGAAACACTGCTCTAAGCTTCCCTACTCATATTTGCTCCTTTATAAATAATATTTTTATAGTAAATTGAGTATATATATAAATCAATCAATCTGTATAAATATATAATTATATGTATATAAATAAATATACATATATATTATGTGCATTGAATTTTACTACTATCCGGTATATCCGCACAGTTACACTAATAGAATAGAGATGAAGAGGGTATAATTTCAAAGTAACCTACTAACAAATGAATATAGAAAGAATGGATACCCGTTTAAAAACACTCCTTCGGTACACTCAGTATAATTTGAACCCCGATATCCTCATCACCAACAAACTAGGCTCTACGAGCTTGACGCTCTAGCCCACGTGCCCACCGATGTGGGTGGCATGTAGACTTATTTATGATACCAACAATGCTTGAACGGGGCTAAATTGTGAAGAAACCAGCTGACGCTGCGATTCGAAATTACATTTAGTTCCCTTTCCTTTAGAGAATTTTGTTTGTCCACTTCGGTGGTCACATGGTCTAAGGCGCTACTCTCGTAATAGACAAGACTGATTATGACTGAGAGATTAGGGCTCGATCCCGGTCGGGTGTACTGAGGGTGATTTTTATAAAATGGTCTTCCACTACCCCTCCACGCAAATGCTAGTATACCTTATATAAATTGAACCTTCCTTATCCCTAACAAATTAGTGTATAGTTAATACATATACGTATAGCCCGAACGGACAGCATGACGTGGTGCTAAAAAGAGAGGAAAAAAAATCCTTTGTATATTGATTTCCAATACATATATTTTCGGTTAAGCTACTATCACACGACACTTGTTAGTACTATTTAGTACAATAGAAACGGGACTAGAGTATTCACACGCTGCTAGTTTGGTACTAGGTTCTAGTTCAAATATTTATGGAACGTCAGAGATTAATTTTGGGTGTAGCGGCTGCATTAATTATTAATAATGATATTGAAAATTACGAGAGGGAGCGTAGGAAAAGAATATGGACACGGGACTGGCTGGAAAGACGAAATAATGGCCGCGGGATGCTAAAAATGATACATCCGGAGGTTAGGTAGGATACATTCGGGGTGACACTAACGTTTAGTATCTCCATAAATTTGTATTTATTTATTTACGATGTGGTCAGAGGCCCCTAAGCCCATAGGTTTCCAAGTACAGTATCCTTGATACACAAATGTTCTTTTTTAGACCTACACACAATTTATATTATTAAAAAAACCACCCAAGGTTGGCATGCTATCAAGTTTATTTAGATTAAAATTGGGTCTGGAACACATTTCGTCATTTTTAGATTACATATTTTTAATTAAATATATATTAAATATGATGTCATGTTGTGGCAATTTGGTATTATATAAAAATAATGTTTAGAATAATTTTCTGCCAACAACAAAATCACATCCGATGACAATGTTGGTGCCATTTCTACCGTTTCTCTACACACAGTCTCAGCGCGCATTGATTGGTCGAATTACACAGACTAGTGTTGGAACTAGTACGAAAATAGCACCTGTTCTATCGTCACAACTAGTATGGTAGCCAGTACCAAGAGGAAGAACCAGTATGATTTTTCTGATTCACACGACGCTAGATGATGACGTGCTAGCTAGTGCTAGCTAGCACACTGGATTTCAAGTACGAGCTAGTGTCGTGTAATACAGGTATTAGAGCTGGAAACTCAAGGTCATGTTTACATCTCATTTTATTCTAACGACTTCATTGTTCCGTGTATTTATGTTGCATCAGGCCACGTGATTGAGAATTAAATGGAAATAAAAATTAGTTACACTTCATTTACTCTGACGGGTCACCCGCCTCGGTGGCGTAGTTGGCTAACGCGCTAGTCGTGTTGAGCCCGACTGCCGAGGACGGGGAGATCGAGGTTCGAATCTCGGTCGGGTGAACTGAGGGTGGTTTTTCCTAAATGGTTTTCCACTCTCCCTTCACGCAAATGCGGGTTCACTTCCTCTATTCCACCTTCCCAATTCCTAATCCATTAGCGTAATTAGTACTTAAGCGTATAACCCGAACGGGTAGTAAGACGCGGTGCTAAATAATAATAATAATAATAATAATAATAATAATAATAATACTCTGACGGGTCGTTTTTAGACGCAGCTTATAAGATGGGGCAGTACTATAATCGGTCAAGCAAGGTAAGACTTAACCTTTCAGGGTAAATGGAATGTAAGCTCTGTTTATGGCAGAAACTTACAGTCTTACCTCAACGGACTCCTCTATGGTCCTATAATAATATAAGCTGCACTATAGTAAAAACAAGTAAGCTGCTTGCTATCGTTCAGATTAAAAAGGAAATGTACATTTAACAAAAATAATATGATTGTGTATGTATATGAAATAAATTAATAAATATATATAAACATCCTGAATAGTAGACGTCTCACCTTGTTTATCATCCTACTATAAAGCCACATGGCTGACTCACTCACTCACTCACTGACATTAATGATTACCAACTTCCAGATGAGCTATAAACTTGAAATTTGGCAAACTTATAGCTTCTAGCCTAAAACAGACGGGAAAATTCCAAAAAGTTAAAAATTTTGTAATTTTTAACCCCCGAAAAAAACTCAAAATGGTGGAGCAACTTTAAAGTCGGCGTGGACCTTTCTTTGGAGGTCTCTTGTGGCTAAACGGTAAGACCTATCAAAAAACTGATTGCACCAACAGCCACGGATTTTACATCCACTTGCAAAGAAAGCCCATTGGGGCAAAGCGAGTACATACATACAGTGCTTAACTTCTGACGGAACGCGGTGGTACGGCGGGCGTTCTGGTACCTCTATTAAGGCAACCACGAAATTCAGAAAATATCTCTTTAGAAAAACGTGACTAGCAAATCAATTACTTACATAAGCACGGTATTTTATTTAAAAATTAGCTACTTATGTGAACAAAAGTTTATGTGCCCAACAATGACAGATACGTTCCCTAACACGCAGTCTTGTTTTCTCTCATCACAAGATGTATCACTGAATAAAATTATCGATGCAAACTTCATTTTAGATCTTGGCTTGATGTGCGATGCGTTACAGGAACTATCTGAGTTGAGAGAGGCTTTGAAGCATCGAAATGTTTGCCTGGGCTTTACAAACAAAAAATTGAAATTAACAATCTGTGTAGTTGAAAGTAGAAAATCAGTTCCAGGTACTTATTATACCATGCCCCTAAAAGCAGTACCAAATTTTAATTTTGTAGGAGTTCCTCTTTATAAAAGGGAAGGACGCAAGAGTAATGATCCTTTAGATCCTGAGAGGTTCTACGAAACATTGGAACAATCAGTTGAGAAGAGACTGCTGAATGAACAAGATTTGGAGATTTCTATCTTGATAAAAGTAATAGACATGAAAAACTGGCCCAAAAATATGCAAATAGCTTATGGGGAAAATGAAATGAAGAAGTTCTCTGCCAAATTCAAACTCAATGAAAGACAATTAATTGGGAGTTTCCGGGAATATGTAGACCTATAAGTTACAGTAAGACATTTCCGAACAGTCTTATTTTATTGAAGAATATAATCAAGTTATTGCTACATCTTCCAGTGAATGTGTAAGGGTTTTTTTTCAGATGAATTTTATTATGACATCACCAAGAACATCTTTTAAGACAGCAATCTTCTCTGGTATTATATTTATAAGAATAATTTGGACCCCTTCTTTGTTTATTTAATCCCTCCAAGTATGTTGACTCGTGGCTTGTTTCAGGATGGCATTCTGCCATAGACACTCAGAGTAAGGAAAGGTCAAGAGGCATTGGATATGATGACTGTGAAGTTGCATCTAAAATGGAAAGTAGTTTTTTTCTAACTATGTATATAATAGCCTACGTGCATTTTTAATTCAAAATGCATCTGTTAAAATTAAAACCATTTGTTTTGTGTAATCTATTACTTTAAATTTCTAATCGCTCCTATCATTCCCGTTTGTGTGGTAAATCTAGTAATAAAAATATCTAAATTAAATTAAACATATGGTGAGCATTTGCATTAAATTTAATTGAAAAACATTAAAACACAATCCCATTGTGATACATTTTAAAACTTTTTTCTGTTTTTAGAAGAAAATAATGGCTTAAAAACACGTCTTTTGAAGCTTAAATTTTTTTAAATTCTGGGCCCCCCACACCCCCTGGTAGTGCATTCCAGTACCTAAAATTTTAGAACTCAACCACTATATATTTATATATATATTTATATATATATATATATATATGTGTTGTGTGTGTGTGTATCTCAGGACCGTACGCACGGTTTTCTTGGGGGGTTCAAACCCCTCCCATTGAGAAATAAATCCTCACTAGATAAAACAATATCACTATAATGAGACTAGAACAAAAACTTCCATTAGCAGATTGTAGTAGATTCCAGCGAGAAGTGATATTTGTAAGATTCCTACTTTATAGTTTTTTCCCTGAAATTTAATGTATATCTTTAACAAGTTGGTATAAGCTGCTGGTATCGATGCATCATCTGCGAATGATTGTGTGATTTTTTTATATGCTTACATTTTTTATCATCCCAATAAAATACATGTACTTAAATTGTTTTTCATTACTTAAGGAATCATCTCACTCATATTTTATGGCTCACCATAAATATATCACATATTAGGTTATTGTATTGTTAACCAGTTAATTATACAAAATCATAAAACAAATATTGACCCCCCCTTAAAATAATTCTGCGTACGGCCATAATATATAAGTTATTTAATGGCCCAGTTGACAGTCTTCACATAACCCTCTAATATTCGCTGCCTCCTACATATGTTTGATTCGTGCGAGTACAGTTAAAAATGAGGTTAAGTCTTGCTTTTGTCAGTCACCTGCAAGACACGATAAAAACAAAAATATATTTAGTAATAAGCTACACGAGAGCATTAAAAAAATTCAGTTCGTCACCAAGGCTAAATAATTAGAGTAGTCTATCACATTAAGGGGACCTCGGTTCAACTCTGATTGGTGCTGACGAATATGTTTACTCTTTCTCTACTTGTTAGTACTACTATCCAATTAATGAATAATCTAGGCACTAGATCTTGATGTGTTCTTTATTAAGTAGGTTTAGTTTGAAATTCGTGTGCTTATATAAGTAATCTGTATGTTTAAAAAATATACGTCAACTAGCACAATATTTAATTTATTTTCATTTATTTGAGGTGTTTAACGTGAGCTTTCTGAACCGACTGATTATAAAACCACACGACTTATAGATTGACTTAAATCTAGAACATACACAACATCCAGCCCCCAACCGTTTAATTAATCATTGTGTGAGGGTAAGCCACATTTAATCAATGATACATTTTTGGTCATGCCAGGAATCGGACTGGGTCCCATAGCTCAGCATACAGACACGCAACCGACTGAGATAAGGTGTAAAGCCCCTTACACGTTCAATATTATCGCACAATAATATTGAACGTGTAGGGGTAATATTGAAGGTTTGCACAATATATTGAGGAATATTCAAAGTTTTTAATATTTATTGAAGCTTCATCAATATTATTGAACCGTGTATGGTGGTTATTGCGCAATATAGCCCTCCATTGGTTATGTTTTCTCTGACCTAAAATACTGGCAATGTCTGTTTAGTTGAAAAAAGGAACAAATAAAGAAGAGGAAAGAATATTTCTATTTAAATTCATAAAGGTAACAGAAATTATTTTATTTGTGTGGTGTAGGCCTATATGTAATAATAAATAAAGAATGCCAGAGATATGAGTATGTATTGTGATAATTTGATCTGTAAGACTTGTAAGTCACTGCTGGCTATGTGAAAAATAAAATCAGGGGAACATATGGACCGTGATAAGAAACATGAAGCTTATTCGCGACATATTTCCTGAACAAGTTACCGACATAGTTCCCGAACAAGTTACCGACATAGTTCCCGAACAAGTTACCGACATAGTTCCCGAACAAGTTACCAATGCAGACTGAACAATTGCACAATAATATTGACCGTCTAAGGTCGGATCATTTTCACGCAATATATTGACAAAATAATATTGCTTCAATAATATTGAACGTGTAAGGGGGCCTTAAGACAACTAGTTGAATATAGATATGGTTTTTACAGTCTTTATTGATTTTTTGGGTATAAATCAAATTGAAGGAATGGTTTCCCCTGACACAGGAAATTAAATTTTATTTCCTGTTCATACAAAACAAAACGCGTACCACGAAGTACGACTGGCAACAGATTTATGTATATATTTTTAAATGAATTAACCAGTTTAAACACTATCTTGATGTCTTAAAAATTAATCTACCGTTGTTTCAAACTGTTGAATGTATTATGCGGAACAGACGACATGATTATTCTACCAGTGATTAAGCTCGAAATTTTATATCAATTTCCGTGACTGTATCAAGCTAGGTTGTATACGAAGAATTAATGAATTAGTTATGCATGTTTATGGCCACAAACTGAGAAAACCTCTGAATGCGTTGTTATTATTTTTATTACGTGGGAAAAATAAAAATTATAAAATGAATGTCTCACAGGATTTCAAAATAGTAAATTGTATATAACCATCCTAGATACTTTCTGATTTCGTATTTTATAGTTTGAAACACATTTTTAAAAACAGGTTTTTAGTAAAAGTGCCTAGTGTGAGCCTGCAAGCAAGTTATACCGACCGAGTGGCCGCCACCGTTAGCGACGATAGTGCCAACATTTGCGTGATAGAGAGTGTCATGTGGTCAGCACAACGAGCCCTCCGGCCTCTAATCTCAGTTTTCTAGACTGGAGCTGCTACTTATTTATTCAAGTATCTCCTAAAATTTGTCCTCACAAGATTGAGTTTGACCCCGTTCCAAAACCACTGCTTCACAGATAAATCTTGGAAGCACTGGGGATCGAACCCAGAACCCTTGTATTTGTAGCCAGGAACTCTTACCAATAGACCAAATGGGTTATTTAACTACATTTAAATATGTTTTTCCCTCACAAAATCTTATTTGTTAATCATTTAAACAATCTTCAAATATAAGTTCTAAACAAAGTTGAAAAGAAATGTAATTTTTTTAACAATATTTGTTTTTACAGAAAAAATTTCAATGTTATCCCTTTATTCGATATACGTGCACTTTCTGAACAATTGATTATATCAGCACACAGCTTAACCTATAAAGTAACTTAAATCTAGAGCGGATACAGCGAACAGTTTGTCAAATCATTACTTTGAAATAATAATAGGCCCACTTTTCACCAATGATACATTTTTCAGACGTGCTGAGAATTGAACCCGGACCCTTAGCTCAATAGACATAAACGTTACCGACTGAGCTAAGGTGTCGGACTAAAGAAAATTAAACATGTAGGCCATCCCCTTCTTTAAGGCCCAAATAGAGGAAAGGATAATATGATAAACACATGAAAAATATAGAAATAATATAAAGTATTAATAGGTAAAGATAAAAATATTAGCATCAGCGATAACATGGCCTAACGTGTCACTATTATGCTAGACTGGGTTGCCGGTAATGGGGAGATCAGAGTTTGAATCCATTTGGGTGTATTTTTTACAAAATTTTCTTTTAAAATGTGGAAACATTTCCTCTAAAATTCTACTTTCCTCATCCCTATTACATTAGAGTGTTAACTTTAATGTATGCGCATATCCCGAAATAATACAAAGACGTAGCGGAAAATAAAAAGTCTCGGACAATCTCGCCTTAAATGTTTATCATCGAGGAACACAGTCAAATATTGACTTTAGTTAACTGTTTGTACAGCGTCAAGTTATTTCTCAAGGGGCCTACTCCCACTACCTGTCAATAACAACCTGGGAATTTTATTTGACAAATGCAATCTGTATAATGTTCTAGTGTTCAGTGTGAAACTGAGGTACTCAGCACTGTACACAAGTGATGCAACCAGACATTTACTCTGCGTGATGTAGAGAGAGTAGGGGTAATTACACTGTCAATTATAATGTAAACAAATGCATCTCATCAGCTACTCGTTAATTTGAACTGGACTTTTTTTTTTTATCTTTATTTGACAAGTTTATATTCAAATTCCAAGATGCCCATGGCAAATATTTAAGAACTGTTACTATGTGTAGAAATTAAATTAAACATGTCTAGTTAAGCAATATTTTATTTAATTTTTCCTACTTTTCTTTCCTTTAAATGTTTTAAATACACACTAGTTAGGAGCTATAATTGTTCCAAGCAATGCGCAATGTTATCCTTCTCGCCGGCGACTGATTGTCCAAATGCAACGACGGATACAAACGTGCCAACGACTTTTATAAGGATATGGATGGCTTCCTCCCTGGGTCGACAATGAGCACTACTTACTTAGAATGAATAACTTTCAATACGTGTCACACGCACTTATCGACATGGACGTTGTTATCGATATATACATTTGTATTAGTATATATATCTAAAGTTGTCTGTCCAGAAAATGTGCCGTGTTTAAAAAGAAAGTACCACAATTTAATTTCTATTATTGTTTTAATTTTCCATGTTTTGGATTTTTGTTCCTCTTTTGAGTGGTTCCTCCGCAGTTGTCCTAAATTTAAGATTTCTATCTCGTAAGTAGGTTCCTAAAATCTTCTGGACAGATTCACATAGCACCATTAGTTTTTTTAAAATTAATATAGGCTAGATCTTTACATTCCAAGTAACGCTTACTGTGTGTGTGTCGTACACAAATGTATACAAACAAAATCGTATATGATATCTAGATTGATGAATATGTGCAGTTGTTGAGCCTGATCAATCAACTGGCGGGGATATTTTAAACTGATTTTCTATTAAGCATCAGCGAGGCGTATGATTGACCACGTTAAAACTCAGTCACCGGTAGTTATTTCTGCTCTGAAATAATCCCTACGTCGGCTCTTTGCTGTTCATGTGGAAGAGGCGGTTATTGATACGAGTAGTCAACAGCGTTACGCCATAACCGGAAATAAATGTTCTATAGGGTTCAATAGGATTTATCCCTCTAGCTTTTATTTAAATATAGGGTCAAAGGTATTGTTTCCTCCATGCGGCAAAAGAAAAATCAGCGACGCGAGAACATTGGCTCTTTGGGCTATATGGATTATTTCTTCGAAAAAGTGTGAATGCCAAAACTTTTCTTGATGTAAATTATTTGTCATGGCTTTACTTTATTAGATAAATACTTTTCTATTTGAATATCATACATGCTTATATTCACCAATAGTGTGACGCAAGAACTTGAAATTTGGCAGGCAATGATATTATTATATACACTATACTACCGTAATTTTGACTTTCACCTCAAAATGGTTGAGGTGGGATGTAGGGGACGCGAGATAAGCTAACTTTTTTTTAAAAAGTTTTTATAGCAAACTTTTTTTTGGCACAATAGATCAAATATTACTTCAGTAAGAATATAAAGAATTTAATTTTCTTCACAAGATGATCTTAACAGGTGTTTTTGAACATCTGTCAAGGGTGTCCTAGAATTTATGACAACCTTTTATCTTCATTTAAAAAGGGTTTCATCTAATGCCGCTATACTCATGACAGATATTCAACAACTTTTGATATCACCATGTGAAGAAAATTAAACTTTATTTTTTTTACTGAGGCAATATTTTTTTTAATTTTGATAAAAAATAGTTTTGGTTTAAAAACTGCAAAAACACTTTTCTCGCGTTCCCTAAAACCCCACCTAAAGTTATGACTTTACGTTTCCAACATTTCAATTTTGTAAAGTAAAATATTTTTTCCAGACGACCAGACAAAAGTATTTTAATGGGGATATCTTATCATAAAACTAAGGATAAAATTGATTTTTATTCACCTAACACACAAACATATAAGACTTAGATTAAATCCAGTGTCATATGTAATGCGACGTTCTATTAAAATAAAATAAGTAAACTGGATTAGGCTGAGAAGTGTTAAGGGAACTAGCAAGTATTTATTTTACAAATGGTGAACTAGTTCAAATTAAAAGTTCCATCTTCAAAATATGAACTTATTCAAGTTATCATAGTATAAAATTAACTTCAATAGTCAAAGTTCATCTAAAAAAAGTACCAGTGTATTTCCTTATTTACATTTTTCTTATTTATAAATTTAGTGTTTAAATTGTAATAAAATAAGGTCAAAGTTTTATGTGAATACGTGCTACGTCTTATTTGAATTTGTTTTACAGTAATAGTTATAATAAAACTAACAAGCTGTAAAAGATAATCAGCGAAGGGGTTTTTAACGAAGGAAAGAAATTAGTTCACTTTCAAGCGCAAAATAAACTTAGTTAAACATTATTCACTTTGTTTTAAGGGAGTACCAGTGCTACTCTTTGTTTAGTTAAATAAAGTTTAGTAAAGGGGTTAAATCTTTCTGAGACAGCAAAGATATAAAACACAATGTTTATTTTAAGTGGTAACGGTAGAAAATACATACCGTATAGAATATACATTTTATTTACAACTGGACCGGTAGTGCCTAAACCTTTAAATACACAAGCCATCTTAGATCTTGAACAGTCTCAAAACCAAGAAAATCTAATTTCGTAAAGGTCTTCGACAAAGTTTGACATCAAGAGCTTATCTGTTAACTTAATCAATTATGCGTGCCAATTAAATATGTACGGATTATATCTTACTTCTCTAAAACCGCACATCTACTGCCATAAATAATTCCCCTTATAAATATTTCATCCACTTTCCGAGTTCCACAAAGATCAGTCTTTTTTTTGCTGTCGCACAAGTTCTCAATATGCAGAAGACACAACTTTTTGATTCCTTTGGGACACTATCAACTATCAACAAACTACTAGAGTGGCAAATAGATAACGCTTATTTAACGATGCCAGTTAATAACTTTTCAAAAATTCAGAAAAAATTAATAATTATTTTAGGCCCAACTAAACACAACTTCGATCTTGCAAAAACCCAGATACATTTAAATTCTTACTGAATATCATATATTAATATAAAGTTTCACAATGAAACAGTTCAGTGTAATATTTTACTAACATCTATATAATTTAAATGGAGACTCATCTAAAGATACTTTTCAATTATTTAACTTACGAGAACAACATAAACCCTATATCTGGAGGCTTTTATAAAACTTCCAAAAGCTTTTACTTTCCAGTACTATGATCTGTCCATGCTTATCCAGCCCAAATAACTATTAATTTTCAAAATTTAAGCAACATAGTCTGAAAAAAAGTTGTCCATTTGCCAAACTGAATAAAGTTGGCTATACGACTAAACAACTTTAACTTAAAGACATAAAGTTTTCACTTAAATGTGTGGCTTTAAGAACTAGAAATATGGCAGGCAATCATTAATAAATAGACCAAAAATAGTTCAGTTTTAATTTATAAAATCGGAGGGTTGAAAAGTAGAATCTATTAAGCTAGCCCATCAGGAAAATTATTTTTCTTTTGGTGTTTATAATCTATTACATATATAAGATAAAAAGCCACGAGTAATATTTTAATGTACCCTCATTTACCCTGAAAGATAGAAAGCTTACCTTGCATTGTTCCTTTATGGCGTAGCATATTAAATAGGGCTATATTATAGTCCGTCAAGGTAAGACTGCTCTTGTTCAGAATAAACCCAGTGTAATGTATGTACAGGTTTATATTTTGTGTAAAGGTAATAAATATGCATGTTAATATGATCTATTTATGTGGATTGTAAGACATTCTATCAAATTAATAATCAGCTAATATATAATAGATTTATAACAATCAACTATTTAAGTTAATACAAATTATGCCACTAGATATACTATTGAATTTTCTCGAGCCTTGCTTTTCATTGGCTAAACGTTTACACTCTGTAAGTTTGTAGAAATATATTGTGCAAATACAATTTTATTAAATTAATAACTTTATTTCTCAAAATTAAAGTTTTTTAAATGTTTAAATATTTGAAATACCTGAACCCATTTTCCAACTGTATGACAAAACATTTTCCACTAACATGTTCCCACCTCCTTATTGATAAAATACTGTCACTAGTGCAATACTATACATCTCATATTCATATTAGGATATACCAAATTACATTTCCAGACAACCATATATGTTAATATGCCGATTTAGCACCATATACATAATATATGTTATTATAATTTATAATAAAAAATCGTTGCTAAATCATTAATCATTGAAACATAATATATTCATAAGATTTTTTTTGGCCAAAATAGGAACAAATCGCTATTTAACTTTGATAACTGTATTTATAACACAAGGAAAGGTTTAATAACCCCTTTGCCCAAGAATATCACCTTGAGATTATAATTATATATATAACTAGCGGAGGACCCGACAGACTTTGTCCTGCCCGAACATTGGCTTTTCGTTTGGGTGGCATAATTGATTTCGATAATAAAACAAATACTATGTAATCATCACAATTACAAATTCACAATGAACTCCAATTAGTGAGTTACATAAATATTACAAATTAAGTGTTTGTCAAGAAAACATATAAAATAAAACATCTTTTCATTTTTGGCATTTCGTCCACAACTCCACAAATATCAGCTGTTATTATAAATATTGGGGGGTGGTGGTGGGAGGGTGAAATTTTGAGGTTACATGTTCTGATATGCAAAAAATCTAAAAAAAATCCCCTAAAAATTTTTATCATAGAACCCGATTGCAGCGCCACCTACCGGGTCCAATTGTGAATCTAAACCATCCACGGACCCACTAAAACACACACAAAAAATTTCATCAAAATCGGTCCAGCCGTTTAGGAGTAGTTCAGTGACATACACACGTACAGAAGAATTATATATATTAAGAAGATAATGAAATATTAAATTTTAATTTTCAAAATTGATTAATTTTTATTTAGGATTTAAAAGCAAATTACTTAATTGATTACAAGCATTTTTTAAAATGTGTTTGTCCCATTTATGATATTTATCGGTGATTGGCCCCAGAAAAGTATGACCGTGTGTTAGGTCCAATTTTTTTAATTACAGTCACAACATTTTTGCGTAAATTTGTGTAAAACATAATAAAAACCAGTGTAACCTCGGGAGCTGGGCAATCAGCTTTGATGTGGAATCGCGGGTAAAAATGTTCCAAGGCTTGTTTTTTTATTTTTGGTATTTAAATTCTTTAATTAAATAATTTTAGTGTTTAAAATGTATTTATTTATCATGTTTAGTACAAAATATTATGCCTAATTAAAACAAATATGGAAAGAGATTTTGTTTAGCCTTAGTAATGTAAGAGCCGTCAAAGCAGTCCTGAAGACACGACTGACGTAAAACTGACACTGCGCATGCGCCAACATTGAGAGCACTCAGTAGATCTTTTACTGTTGTATTCTTTCACTGGCCGAAATACTCCGCTGCAGCGAGAGGAAGTTCAAATTTTGCTTATTTTTCCTCTATGGACACGCATGCGCCATCCCCTTATTTTTTGTCCCTTTCAGCCTTCATGCGATTTGAATGTTTAGAATCAAGTTTGATCTGGCTTCTAGTAGGTCTTCGTGGCGGTAACGGACCTACAGTCACGCTCCACAAACACGAAGCTCAAAGATGCTGCCAAAATTATAAAATATATTAGTTTTGAGATTTAAAAGGTATTTGTAAGCATAAAATAAGGTTTTATTTTGCTTAAATCAGACAATAAGTGCTTTCAATGCCAACCTGGACCGACCGCGCCTGATAACAACAATAGTAATTTTAATTTTAATTTATTATTAATAATAATCCTAGTAGTAGTTAGATATATATTTTTAGCACCGCGCCTTACTACCCATTTGGGTTATACGCTTACATACTAATTACACTAATGGTTTTAGGGATTAGTAAGGTTATATTTAGAGGAAGTGTACTTTCATTTGCGTGGAGGGAAAGTGAAAATCCATTTTGGAAAAACCACCCGTAGTATACCCGACCGAGATTCGAACCTCAATCTCCTCGTCATCGGCAGTATAATATAATGTGATACTAGCGATTTAGACCATGCAGCCACCGAAGCGGATAGTAGTTAGATAAAATCAGTTGGAGCACGCATATGTATATGATAGATCGTATTTATAAAATAATCGGCATCGGTTGACACGCGGACTAAGGGTTCGGCCAGACTGACAAGCGTGCGAGCGAGCGCGCGAGCGAGCGAGCGAGCGCGTAAGCGACTAGGTGGCCACACTGGCGAGCGCGCGAGCGAGCGAGCGAGCGCGTGATTAGCTGATACCTCTCGTTATTTGTTGACGAGGAGGCTCCGAATTTTGGCTGAGTGAGTTGAGGGTGGTTTTAACAAGTGATTTATTGTTGTGGTTTTCTCCTCCTCTCTCCACGCTAATGGTGATTCTTATTTGTAAAGGCCTACTTTGATAATATTGAAGTATTTTAACATATCAGTTTTATATAAATATATACATGGTTTATGATCTTAGCAATTAAATTAGGCCGTTAATAGCAAGTGTGCTAATAATAAGAATTGAATAGTCAAACGGTGACCTGGTGGTCTAGGGGTAAGGTGTCTGACCTCTTTGCTGAGGGTTCGGGGCTAAATCCTCGGTCCCAGCACAGATTTATCTGATTGCCAAACCCTTCCTTCACCTCTCAAAAGACGTGTATTAATCACAACTTGTGAATGTGAGGAATGCCAGGCCTTCACCGTGGTTCGGATTCCACGTTAAACTGTAGGTCCCCCATTTCATCTCACAATCACCCTACCATTGCAAATTAGCGTAAGTACGTATAACCCGATCGGGTAGTAAGACGCGGTGCTAATAATAATAATAATAATAATAATAATAATAATAATAATAATAATAATAATAATAATAATAAATAGTCAAAGCTATTATTTATGCTTTTAGTTAGGATTACTCCATCTAGCTATCATATTCTGAAAATTGAAAATTGACACCTGGACACGGGAATCGAACCCGGGACCTTTGGCTTAGTACGCCAAGGCTCTAACCACTGGGCTATCCAGGTGTCATTTTTCACTTTTCAGAATATGATATCTAGATGGAGTAATCCTCACTAAAAGCATAAATAATAGCTTTGGCTATTTAATTCTTAGTATGAAATCCCGTACAATTATAATAATTGTACAAATGGCAGCAATAAGCCAACTACCGAGTCGAGGATGGCTGCGTTATCTGATAGATAGCTCGTGATATTAATATAATCACATACTTGTAGCTGACGATTTCCGCACTCCATCATAGGCTCTGCTTTAAAATATGAGTGAAGAATGACCCTGGGCACGGGACGAATCCTGGATAGCTCAGTATTTAGAGCATTGACGTACTAAGCCAAAGGTACCGGGTTTGATTCCCGTGTCCAGGTGTGATTTTTCAATTTCCAGAAAGTGTGCTAAACCTATCGATAGTAATAAAAAATTAATAAAAATGTCAAAATGAGAAGTTTTCCTAGCACTCGATGAACCAACACACAATAATATTGCCTAGCGCCTGTAAACTAGACTGTGCCGGGTCGAGCGTGCGCGCTTGAAAAATAGAACCAGTTCTATCTTTCAAGCGCGCGCGCTCAGTCGCTCGCTCGCTCGCTCGCTCGCGCGCTCCAGTCTGGCCACCTCTCATTACAACCCATGTATTCTATTTTATATTTTAGTCGCTCGCGCGCTCGCTCGCTCGCGCGCTCAGTCTGGCCGCCCCCTAAGGTGTCCACCTCATCTGATTTTGCTTGCCGCCGATGACATGGTATGAATTTGAATTCCGGTCGGGTGTACTGAAGAAAGTACTTGATCCCAAACGGTTTTCCCTCTCCAGCCACGCAAATGATAGCACATTTACTCTTAATTATATTTTTCTCGTCACTACTCCATTAATGTAACTATGTGGATAACACATTCGAGGAACAAAAAAAAAAGTAGTTAGAAAATAAAATTACTAATAAAATTTGTTCTCTTATCTGAGACATGTTTCGTAGATTATACCAAATTTGTCTGCATAATATTATACACTTTTGATCGGTATTTGTTTTATTCATTTATGTATTGATTTTTTTTAGCACCGTGTCATAATATCCGCCTGTGCTATACGCATATGTTATAATTGCAAAAATATGTTAGGGATGAGGAAGTTTAAAATTAGAGGAAGTATACCCTCATTTGTATGGTGGGAGAGTGGAAAACGATTCAGGAAATAGCATCCCCAGTACACCCGAGTGGGATTTGAACCCTGATCTCCCAATCATCGGCAATCTAGTCTATTGCGAGAGTGTCGCCTTAAACTGACAGCCTACGAAGCGGGTTTCACTCTTGTTAAAAGCATGACTAGTATCAACACTGACACACTAAATATTCACTCACACACAACAAGCGAATGTGATTCAATTTTCGTTCCTACAACCGGTTATTACATACTGGGCTTGTGATACTTCCAACTATGTAGAGCCACTGAGAACCTACAGAGGCGGCGCGGCAAGGTAAAGGACAGGAAGACAATTTCAATCTGGTCGACCTCGGTGCTCTTGGAGTAAAGTGCTCGCCTCAGGACTCAATGTTTGTGGGTTCAAACCCGGCCGGGATCAATGGATTTTCCTTGAGCGATACAAATCCGTAGCACAACTTCTTTCGGAGGGGGGTAAAATATAGCCTTCGGTAACATGTCGATTGTGGCATGTAAAAGAACACTGGAAGGGATGTGAAAATACCTTTCGCTCTCACTCGTATAAATGATCATGTGTTGATATAAGCAGTCGGTTCAGAAAGTGCTCGTTAAAAATTTCAAATAAATGAAAAAATAATTAAAATTTCTATT
The DNA here is from genome assembly GCA_033556935.1 of Timema podura. NCBI lineage: Eukaryota > Metazoa > Arthropoda > Insecta > Phasmatodea > Timematidae > Timema > Timema podura. The sequence continues at coordinate 29,834,218 of JAVRXN010000012.1, forward strand.
CACATTGCCATATTGTCATCAAGAGTATTTTCACAAAATTATTACGTTTGCAAATACGTGTACTTGATGTGTTAGCTGTAAATTAAATGTTTTTGTAGACAAAAATAATCATAGAAGCTAAATAATATATCGATTCCTTTAAATGTTCATTAACATTTCACTGTTCTTATTTTGAAGAGTTAAGGTGGAATGGAAGGGGATGGGAGGAAAAGCCGGTGCCTTTGAAGTTTCTATGGCAAAAAATTTTTTTTGGCCAAAATAAATAAAATATTGCTCAAGTACAAACATAAAATTTAATTTTCTTCATATGGTGACCTCAAAATTTCTTGAATATTTGTCAAGGGTGTCCTGGGATTTAATGAAAACTTTTCCCTTTCATTTAAAATGTTTATCATCTAGTGCCTCTACGCTCATGATGGATATTCAGGAACTGTTGATATCATAATGTGGAGAAATTTGAACTCTCTGTTTGTACTGGCGCAATATTTTATTTATTTTAGCTAACAAAACGTTTTGCCATAAAAACTGTAAAAACACTGACCTTTTCTCACGTATCCTTCCATCTTACCTTAAGGAGAGCTTATATTATGAGTCATGGTGTTGAACCAAACAATATCCATACAATCACAAAAGAGAGAATTTTTTTAAAAGTTACTCATCACTTTATAAGGTTACGATGCTACGATTTTTTTTATACTTAACAAATTGACTAATTACGTTTTATACCGCAAATAAAGCTCTGGTAAATTATTATTTTCCTCTATTGCAGCTTTAAAAAGGGCTGAAGGGATTACTATGTTTCTCATTTGTTTGTCTTTTTGACTCCTATCCTTTTTCTCCTCTCCACTCTATAGTAGATACAGTCTAATACCACAAAATAGGCCTAGAATAGTTTTGAATTTAAGACTTCTTCTGATTGTATAGGTGATTTTAGGCATACATATTTGTTGGTTGTTAAAAAAACATAGTATTCATACTATTTTTTTACTGTAATGTTCCGTCTAAGCCAACTATAGAAATTCACCAAACTGCTTTGGTGGTCGCCTTGTTTAAGGCGTCACTCTCACAATAAACTAGACTGCTAATGGCAGGGATATAGGGGTTCGAATATAGGTTGGGTGCACTGAGGTTGGTTTTTACTAAATAGTTATACACTCTCCCTCCATGCAATTGCGGGTACACTTTTTCTAAATAAAACCTTCTTCATACCTATTTCTTTAGCGTAATTATTACATATGCGTATAGCTTGAACAGGCAGTACGACGCGGTGCCAAAAAAATATAAACACCTACATAATGGCACGAGTGGATAGCAAGTGTAACTATTTTATATTCAAACTTTCAAATAGAAACAAAGATCTTTCATATGTTTGCATAATTATCTACTATTTTGAACATCGAACATCATATTCACATAAATAATACGATTATAGTAGCGGTTAATTGGCTATAATCCTAAATCATTGAGGAAATAATTACTGTTGGAATGAAATATTTTGTTTTGTTTTGAATATTGCAGTACAGCATGACTACACAACCTACATGCTTGGAAGACTTGCAATATTATATTAATAAACTACTATTTTGTTATATATTTATTACTATCACCACATAATGTCTAGGAACATCAAAATTGCACTAACCTGAGCTCAGATTACATTATATATCCTGGTTTTGTCGTGATTTGTTACTTTCACAGCACCGTAAATACGTTTCAGCCGCCAGCCAAAAGAAAACGTGTTTTCCCCGTCTGTTTTAGTGTCCGTTTGGGTTATAAGCATACATGAGTGACGCTAGATAAATATGGTTGAAGAAGATAGGTTTAAGAGGAAAAGTACCTGCATTTGCGTAGAGGCAGAGTGGCCGACCACTTAGAAAAAAAAATCTTAATATACCTGACCGGGCTTCAAATTCCAATCTCCTCATCATCAGCAATCCAGTTCAACATGAGAATGAACACCGATAAGGGTATAATTTTAATTTAAATAAATGTTATTGTTGATTTGATTAGATACTGTCAGAAATACCTGGCGTTTTGCGTTGTTACCCCTGGCAACGCTTTTATTTGCTTCAAACAGACAAAAAAAAAATCTCAATTTTATTTCTTCTGACTCAGTTTTTAATTGATTAAAAATAATCAAATCCTAATTTTAAAACTCCGGCTTCACTGTACATATGTTCATGCACAGAGGTTACTAACCTCGAGATTTAAGATCTCTGCTTGCGGTATATATCTCGCAATACTCGTGACAGACATTCACACAAACTCTTCATTTTATTAATATAGATATGCTAACTGCAGTCCATGTGATTGTAATATAATCTTCACTCTTCTTTGGTTACACTCGGCGAAAATCTCTGAGCTACCTGCAGGTCAAATGATTGTAATATAATCTTCTATTTTCCTTGAATACACTCGACGATAATCTCTAAGGTAGATGTAGTTCACATTGAGGCAATATTAGCTTCTCTCATCTGTTATACTCAGCGACAACCCCCGAGAGCCTGTGGTTTGAATTCCTAAGTGGTTGAAGATTTGATCTTAATGATCATGGGTGTTGTATTTAACTTAATAGTTCCTTATTATTACAGACACAGGAATTAATCACTAATACTTCCCTAGACTAACTCTAAGCGCCTTGAATACTATCGGATTTTAAAATATTCACAATAGCATGAATAATGTTTAGAGCATATTTTGTTTAGTTGGATTTCATGTTGAATCTTAAAGACCTATATTACTCACTTTATTGGTCGAACGGGCCAAGTGTCACTCTAGTGTTGGACTGGCCTGCTAATAACGTGGAGATTAAGGTTTGAATCCCGGTCGGGTCTAATCAGGGTGTTTTTTTTCTTAATGGTTTCCCCACTCTACTTCCACGCAAATTCGGGTAGATTACCTTTAAAAATGCTTCCTCCCTCACTCCTACCCTATTAGAGTAGTTATCACATAATATGCATATAACCTGAACTGGTATTAAGACGCGGTGGCAAAAAATCTTATATAATCATTTATATAAAATTATAAAACTTGAGCTCTGCAGACTTATCTATGAATGTTCCTCACTGGAAACATCAACATTAGTGGAATTATTATATTTAAAATTATTCTTATTCCTAGCTCGATATATTCTCTCTGACCTTATCAGTTGGATCAATAAATGTGTTTTTTTTCAGGATGGTGTCTTTATAATGCCACTAAATATTATTATATAAAGATAATAATAATAATATCTAGCACCGCGTATTACTACCCGTTCGGGTTATACGCTTAAGTACTAATTACGCTAATGGATTAGGAATCGGGAATGTTGAATTTAGAGGAAGTGAACCCGCATTTGCGTGGAGGAAGAGTGGAAAACTATTTAGGAAAAACCACCCCCAGTTTACCCGACCGAGATTCGAACCTCGATCTCCACGTTCTCGGCAGTTGGGCTCAACACGACTAGCGCGTTAGCCAACTACGCCACCGAGGCGGGTGGCATTATAAAGAATTATCTAACTATTTATATGTTAATAGAACGGATATCATGACTGGTCTGTAAAGTAAAACAATACAAAAATCGGGGCAACTAATAATTATTTATTTTACAGTAGGTACTCAATCTATCAACGATTATTTTTGTGTCTAAAATAAATGTTTTTCATCAAGTCAATACAATAACCAATGCTCCAAAACTTCTCTATTATGATAAATAATTTTCTTTTCAAAATAGTTTTGAAGCTATAATAGCTGTTATTAACACTAATAAAACCTGATAAAGAAACTACAATAATGTTTTTTTTACCACTGAGTTGATTGTCCTTTTGAGCTATACGCATTTTAATCCAATGAAGTAGAGATAAGAAAGGTAGAATTTAAAACTCGAATTTTTGTAGAGGTAGAGTGGAAAACAATTTATGGAAAATCACCCCCCAGTACACCCACCTGAGATTCGAATTCACATCTCCTCGTCACCAGAAATACAGCTCAACACCAGAGCGACGCGTTATATCATGCGACTACCGATGAGGATGTTTTGTAAATCTAATTTATTAATAAAACATGAAGCTTACGTAACGCGGACATTTATAGAGCATTTTACTCTTTTAGAAATTGTTTTGTGGTGTATATGATTACATTTTTCTTTTTCTCCACTCCTTACTATCCATCCTTACTGCACGCATTTAATTACACTAATAGATGAGGGCTGTTTCTATGTAATTTTAACACACATAATTCCTAAAGTTAGTTCACCACTCTATAATCTCCAGACACATATAAAATTATAGTTTTAGAGGAAATGTACTTGAGTTTAAATCGAGTGAAAGGGAGAAACCAGTTAGTAAAAAAAAATACTTTTGACAGAGACTCGAACCTTGACCTTCTTCTCAGCAGCAAACCAAACTAAATGAACTTAAAATGTAGTCCACGTGCCCAGAAGTACAAGTAATTATTTATTTGCTAGTGTATACACATACAGTATTTGGTAATTAAAACAAAGTCCTAAAATATCCTTACGTTGAAACGTCATTAATTATTATTTGAAAAGTTAATATATTCTTTGAATATAATACTATCATTTCTCCTGCTTCAGTTGCGACGTATTATAAAACTCAAGTGTTTTTATTTTATAATAATGAAAATTACGAGGGAGAAAAGTTTTGAGAGGTTTTTCAACGAGGAAATAAGTTTTATCTCGTTATAAATATTATTAGCAAGCAGTCTGATCTCTTAAGTGCTCTCCACGAAAACTTGCATAAGACCTACTGTGCGGTGTGCACAACGCAGGCTTTCAAGGGATCCAAGGCAGACGGAAATGTGTGAAAACCCTTATTTCACAGATAATTGGTGATATATATTGCAAATGGTAATTTTTTGAATATACTGAAATGAATGTGATTTAATTTCACAACAGTCATCCTTTCTTCATGATAGTACAATTAAACGAGTATCGCGTGGAAAAGATACGTCCTTTTTTAAGAATGTATCACGAGTTTTTATAGTGTTTATGTGTACCATATTTTAAAAATAAAGAGTATTCCTATCCTTTAAACACCAGATAAAGGTTCTAGATGTTAGTTAAAATCACCAAATTATATCTTTCTAATATGAGAGTTTATATTCTTGTCAGACCCAATGTTGACCTATTTTATGGGTAAACATTGACAATTGAGGAGTTTGATAAAAATGTGTTGACCTGAGGATGTTCAACCGCTATTAAAATTACAACAATTTTTACCGGAAAACGAAAAGGTCACTTCTTTGCCCTCTCCCCCAGATGACTCTCTCGGGAGGAATCCCTTGAGACCTTATCCGAAAAAATTCCTCCTCCCAAACCCCTCCACCCTCCTCTTCCTCCCCAGACGCATCTCTGGAACCGTTGGGGCTATAAGGAGCATCTTCGAGTGGGGGTACCCCTTGAGACCTTATCCGAAAAAAATTGCCCTCCCCAGCCCACCCTATCTCCCCTCACCCCCAGAAACATCTACGGACAAATTCCCCCATTCTTTTCCAGCGCCCCCTTCCACCCTTAGACAAATCTACGTAACGGCAGGAGCTTGGGGACCCATTTTCGGTTGGGGTTACCGGTCATTAAATTAATAGAATTTTCTTTTATCTCATAAATATCTTACGGGGTAAAATATATTCCGGTATAAGAATTTACTATAAACTATTTAATATCGTGACCTAATAATCAATGCCACCGATGTCACCTTCATTTAGTTGCATTCTTGATTTAAATATACAGTGCAACACGAATAAAGATGGCGTTGGAATATCTATGGAAAGTCTTTTTTATTTATGGAGTGATTGTTGTAATTGGGTAGTCTAACAAAAATAGAGGTGGTCTTGGAATAGCTATGGAAAGATAGCTTCTTTATTTTTTTGTTTGTTGTCTTTGAAGATTACTGAACATGTCTACATTGTTTATTTTAATACACAAATAAAAGCAGTTGCGCTATGGTTTGCTGTCTATTGTGATTAATTAAAGATTCTTCCTGCCTTAATTATCATTTCATTTCATTTTTTCTACCCGTAAGTGGTCTAGATTTATAAAATAGTGAAAGCAGGTATTTTTAAGCTAGTTTGAAACATGCGAGTAAACGCCAGATAAGATATCTTCGCATCTTATTTCCTTGACGTTGGGAATGGAAAAGCGCCTTCTTAAAGGAACGTGAATCAGTATTCTAAGTATTTCATCCTCAATTTATAAGAGAAGGATCTGTGAAAGAATTTGTTTACAACAATTTGGAATCACTGATTCAATCTGACCAAATTATCGATCATTCCATTCTTGCACCCAAGAACGATGACTGCGAAAATCAATGCTGGCGTTCTTTAGCGCCTCCCATTGAACTTATATCAGTATTGACACGGACGATTCAGATAAAACCCTTGATCACGTCAACTTTCCGACAAAATTTCTCAACAGCATCGAAGTTCCTCCAGTGAAAACCAGAATTAAAAGAGTTTAATTCTGATTTTTAATTCTGATTCAGAATTAAGAGTTTAATTCTGGTTTTCACTGGAGGAACTCAAATAGGCATGTCAAATGTCCTGATGATGGCGCCGTAGAAGTGCTGAAACATGTAGAGAATTACAAGGTCATCTCTACGATGCCTAAATAAAAAAAAGGAGCAAGGGAATTTTCAGATAAGAACATAGAATTCAATAAACTATAATTTAATGCAATTAACTGTATCGTGATACAATTTAACAATTCATCTTTTTCAAAAATTTCAATCTTCCAACTAATTTCTATCAAGTACATTTTACTTCAATCTCTTCTCAATCATAAATAAATATCTATATGGTTTAAATACAATTAAAGTGTTTATGTGTATTACATTTTTTAATTTTAATATGTTGTAACTTTGATTCACTTGCAATCAACTGTGTAGTGACACATTTTAATAATTCATCTATTTTTATAAAACTTCAATTTTCCAACTAATTTATATCAAGTATTTTTTACTTCAATCTCTTCTCAATCATAATTAAACATCTATATGGTTTAAATATATGTAAAATATTTATGTGTATTATATATTTTAATTTTAACATGTTGTAACTTTGCCTCACATTTTAATGTGTTAATTTATGTATGTTCTTTATTCTTTTTATTAATATATTTTCAAATATAAAATCATCCATCTATGCAACTTCAATTTCACTGATTGAATTATAATTTAAAAATTTACAATCTAGTTCCAACATCATAAACCACATATTTATTATCTATTAACCAATATATCAATCTTTTCAGACTTAATGAAGTAAATTATAACCTTACTCAATTTGTTTCTCATCATACCTTTTTTACATCAATTTATATTGAATTCTATAAAACTAAGATAATATTGCTTCCTTATTAAAATAACATGTATTTCAAAACTAAAATTTGCGTCTCTTTGTGTCTTATTATTTGAGGAAAATCTTTAGTTTATTTAGTTTAGACAAAGTCTTATATATATATATATATATATATATATATATATATATTCAATTTAACCCAAGTATGGCGCAATTTGTCTATGGTTTTGCTATAAAAAACTAAATCAATTATCCCTTTACGCAAACAGTGGCAGCTATGAAATGTAATTTATAATGATTGTAAATTCATAAAACGTTAGGACATCAAAACAACATTCAGTTTATTTTGACCCACACACGTAGTCACACCGTTTAAGGTGTCAATCTCGCTCTATAATATAATATTTCTGAGAGGGTTTGAGTCTCATTCTGGTGCTCTATCCTTTTGAAACACTTTTTCCACATTGAAATAAACCAGTTTTTCTCAAACTGTGATACTGGAAGGATTTCAGGAGTACGCGTATTCTCACTGAGTTTTATTAGTCATAAAATACTATTTTTTATATAATAGTAGGTCCGATAAAATATTAAATTAGAGTTTGACGCGATGTCATGGACTTATTTATCTAAGCTTTATTTTCCCTTTGTCATGGCTTTGTCTAGCTAACTACTAAAGCTTTATTAAAATTCGGAACGAACTTTTATAATTTAAAAGCTAGCGGGTATTTTTTTATGGAACTTTGGAAGATGTACTTGGACCTTGGATAACCCTAATTGCGCCAAAAATGTGACCATCATTGAGGGTTCGAAAAAGGTCCACTAATCTCCGAGCCTGAGTTTCACCTCCAGTTGAGGTAGAAGAGGTGTTCCGAAATGAACAAACACAATGTTAACAACCTCTCGACGCCCCACTTTGCTTTTTGTGGAATGATTTTGCGCACTTTTCTAAAACAATTTTATCAATGTCAACTTAACCTAACCACTAACTGAGCCAGGTAGATTGGCGCTGTTTGGGCGAACCTGTGTAAGTTGGTTAGTCTATGACCCGAAAAGAGTACGTGGCTGACTAAAGTTTGGGAAACGCTTAAATGAACAAATTTCACTTTAGTAAATTTTTACTTATATATTGAGAAAACTGTTTGAATCCTAAAGCAACGATTTTAAAGCCTTTTCAACTTACGAAACACTGAAAAAGGGTTTAAAATTTGTCAAGGCACAGCTTCATCTTTTTTAAGGAGAGGTTTTACCATTAAAAAAAAAACTAGTTTTAAGATTGTGTTTAGAAGTTAAATACCTAAAATTCTATTCATTGTGCTATTAAAAAAAAAATGTCGATCACGAATTCTAAAAGATTTAAGTTTATTTAACTTTATTTTCTATCTTCTTTTCAACCTTCCAGCAAACTCCCGCGGCACACCTGCTGATCTTTCGTGGCACACCGGTTGAAAAACTCTGTCCTAGGTTATTAGAAGGGTTTGAAGGGTATGATACTTAAAAAGAGATTGATGGGGGCAAAAGACATGAACGAATGTCAAGAGAGAGACTTGTCCTGATTAGAAAATAAGTCGATAGTTCACTCACAACAAGCTCGTCCTCCTTCGTTCCTGGTACCGTGAACCATTGGTTAGTGCCGCCCAGTATTGAAGTGAAACGAGCTTATCCGACAAAGCTCTCTTCTTGTCGTGTTGCCGTGTTTATTTCGTTAAGGAAGTGTTGAACTTAGCGCAAGACGCCGAGTTAAGGGAGAGCACAGGCTCACGAGCCTTCACTTAGCTGGGGAACAACTATACTGACACGATGACGGTGATTTCCTCTTCCTATGTTCCCGTCTTTACCCGAGTGCAGTACAATTTTCATAGGAAGAACCTTCTCTGGCAACTAGAAAAGTTACTAGACCTACTTTCACGTATTCATACATCAGGTCATGTTAACTACTGCCACTCTTGTTAGATATTACAAACACCTATAAAATAACACTAATAATATATAGTTAAGATGAGGATGTAGGGAAAGCGATTTAAGGGCAATGCTTTTCAGTTTATATAGAAACACTTTTTTTTTGCCAAAGTAGATAAAATAATACTCTAAAAAAAACATAAGAGTTTAATTTTCTTCACAGGATGATATCAACATATTTTGTTGAATATCTGTCATGAGCATAGTGGCATTAGATGAATAACTTTTTTAATGAAGAGAAAAAGTTGTCATTAAATTCCAGGACAGCCTTGACAGATATTAAAAAACTTTTGATATCACCATGTGACTACTGGAGCAATATTTTATTTATTTTGGCAAAACAAAAAGTTTTATTGTAAAGACCTGCATAAACAATGTCTGTAACTCACGTTCTTTACATCTACACCTTAAATGTTGTCAATGTTGGACACCAAAAAATGTTAATACTTTATCCTATTGAAATATTATAGTAAATAGGGCAATTAGTTCACTATCAAAATAAATAAAGTTGGTAATGTGCAACGGTAGCGTTGAAACAGGGAATACTAGAGTTTCTGAGAGTTTAGTTTGACATCCCTAGCTCAGTCGGTATCGTATTTTTTAGTATAATCTTAGATCTCTGTGTTCGATTCGAGATGAGCTACAAATCTATTACAGTTAAATAGTATTTGTTCCCTTTCACCAAATGATCTATTAATGGGCTAAAGTCTTGTTGCCCTAGAATAAATAAGACAAGGTAGTTAATAAAAATGGCACACTCTCTTGGGGAGAAAACGAACAACCATGCACTAGAGTTTTTGGGTGCTCCACGTCTTCCAGCCAATGGGTTGTCCGTAAATGTACACTAATGCTGTAGAGATAAGGAAGGTAGATTGAGAGTGATTGTACCCGCAATTGCGTGGAGAACATCTTCAGTACCCCAAACCAACATTCGAGCTCTTACCTCCCTCTCACCGTAAAACCAAACCACAAGATGCTAACGCCTTAACCTAAGTGCCCATTAATGACAGTTATATATATTTTAAAACCTTCATGGTCTGAGCCCGCAAGCAGTCTATACTGACCAAGCGGCCACCGGCGTTAGCAATAATAGTACCAATATTTGAGGATAGAGGTCATGTGGTCAGCACAGTGAGAACTCCGGCCTTTAGTCTCAGTTTTCTAAACAGGAGCTGCCACTTCTTTGTTCAAGTAGATATTCATTTTTACTCATGAGGCTGAGTTTGACCCCGTCTCAGACACACTGCTCACAAATAGATTTTTGCAAGTGCCAAGAATTGAACCCGGGACCAATGGATATGTAGTCATGGACTCTGACTACTGAACCACAGAGGCGGTCATATACTGACTAAACCACTAACAATTATATCAATTTTTGCCTCTGTTGAACAACTGATTATAGAACCTGATCCAATTAGTTCTCATTATGATTTTGGCCCGTAAATTTACTTTCAATTTAACTAGTTTATGAAGCACACATTATTTAATTTTCTCCATGTACGACTATGTAACCTACCCAATATTAACACAAAATGAATCTTATTTCGTAACAATAGATTATTTATTCTAGTCTAACCTTTATTATTTCCCTTCAAATAGTATTTATAAAGGTATTAAAAATTGATTTAATAATGAATTATTCTGTTTGGTATTCCAAACCGAGGTTAACAACGTTTATAAAAGCTACAGCAATTTTTTTTTTTTTTTTTGCATTTTAAAAATCCTTGTTTACCTTGCTTTTAAACGAATTGGTTTGAGCGTCGCACGACAATAAACCATATTGCATTTATTAGAAATGCATTTATAAAACAAAAACTAAAAAATGAAAATAGGTTGGACAATATTATCTAAACCTTTTCTTACTTTTAATAATACAAGAATCATATTATTCCATTTTATTTATTGATATTATATTGAAGAATGTTTGCTAAAATACTAAATTATATGTATTTATTATACACAAAAATTAATTTGTATAAATTATACAATAATGGTTTTATATTTTGGTATAGTAATTTTTTATTTCATTTTTATAATGTCTCTATAAATGTTCGTATGAGCATTCCGGTATCGGACATTGCTTATAGTAGAATTCTGGTAATAAGAAACTATTAGAAAATACAAACATGTTTCTTTTTGCGGTCAAGATTAATAAAATTTTACATATTATCAGTTTTATTTTATAATTGTTGATACTATGTATAAAGCGGGGGTGCTTCACGTCTTCCCAGCCAATGGGGTTGTCCGTAAATGTACACTAATGTTGTAGAGATGAGGAAGGTAGAATTGAGAGTGATTTGCACCCGCAATTGCGTGGAGAACCCTACTTCCCGTCACCGGAAAACCAAACCACAAAATGTTAACGCCTTAACCCAAGTGCCCATCAATGCCATTTATATATATTATATTTTTAAAACCTCATAGATAAAATTTCTTGACGTATAAACACATGTAAGTAGATCTAAATATTTTTATAGCTGTCAGATAAGGTTCTTACCATGAAAATTGGACTGTACAGAAGTCATGTATTTATTAGAGTAAACTAGTATCTTGATGAACTTTCAGTAAGCTGCAGAGAGAGAGAGAGAAAGAGAGAGAGAGTAGAGCGTTGGAGTGATATTTCACCCAGCCACCAGTTGCTCCGGCTGTAAGGGTTATAGAGCCAACTCACCCTCTGATGGTCGCAACTTCCTTCACCCCGTAGTAACGGAACGACTCGGATCTTCAGAGGGGGTGGAAGATGGTGGGAAGAAAAAAACCCGACACAAAACGGGTGAGTTGGCACGACCGACTCGCGAAGAAAGAAAAAAAGAAGAAAGAAGGTGACCTCTTCCATCTTATTGAGGGACGAAGGGGGAAGAAAATACTAATCACCCAGGCTATTCAAGTCAAACTAATCCCTAATTGCTAACGACTAATGAGAACGAGCATGTTAACTAGTATCCGTGGTTTTACCCTGGGCCAACAGTCTCCTGGACCGCTGCTCCGTACTTTCCAGTCTGTGGTTTCATGTCATTTCAGCGGTCGTTCGGACCCATTCACACTCGTGTGAGCAATTTACAAAAGTTTTGACTTGGACTTAATAGATGACACACGTGAAAGATTGATTTAATTTGGTAATGCAGGAGTGTACCTAGTTTTCTGATAGCAGAGTACCGAGAGAAAAAATAAGTTTTAAATATGTGTTATAAAAATACAAATTGTCTTTAATTAAATTTGCAAGAATATATTTGTCTTATTTAACTTAATATAAATATATACTCTTTGAAGAGAAAGTAGTATTTTTAAATAATAAAAAATTTAAATTTCTGAAATTGCTTTAAATTATTTAATTTGGGACATTAAACGTAATGTTGCACAAGACTTACAAACTAACTTAATACAGGGCAATATGAGGTCTTAACTTAATACTATACAAGCACCCAAAAAGTTAAGATATTTTTAAATTGAATAACAGGACGAACTCTTATACAAATAGTAAATATTGTTTATCAGTTATACCCGAACTCGAACCAGGTTTCTATTAATTAAAAACTATCATTTTAGCCACTTAATCATAAAAATGGTTTCTATAAATTGCTAGTAGCCCACATTGGTGGGCACGCGTGCTGAAACGTTGACCACTTCATCTGGCCTGGTTTGCCTGTGTTGACGTTTGAATCTCACCGGGTTTAATGAGGTCCCCCCTCTCCCCCACCTAAATAGCACCCTCTTTTCACGCAAACGCGGGTGATTTTACACAAAAAAAACCCTACAAAACTAACTAAAGATCGAACTAACAACTACCTCACTCCCTTTAGTGGGCGAACGGTGCTACATTCGTGTTAGACCAGACTGCTGATGACCGGTTCGAATCTTGATTAGGTGTACTGAGAAGTGTTTATCCTAGAGGTTTTCCCATTCTCACTGCATGGAAATGCTGATAATATGGTCTTCAATTTAGTCTCCATGTGGCTAGAAAACCGGTGAGTTGCGAGTGATAAGGGAGTTCATTAAAGTAGAATCACAATTTGCCAATAGCATAATTTACTTTTAGTGTCTGTAAAAATAACACAGATATTGCGACATAGCCCGCTTCGGTGGCCACATGGTCTAACGCGTCACTCTCGCAGTAGACTAGACTGCCGATGACGGGGAGGTTGAAGTTCGAATCTCGGTCGGGTGTACTAAGGGTGATGTTTCCAAAATGGTTTTTCACTCTTCCCCTACGCAAATGTGGGTACACTTTCTATGAATATAATATTCCTCATCCCTAAAACCATTAGCCTAATTAGTAGGTCTACATAAGCCTATACATTTTAAATTATTAAAACAACTTGTGGACAGAATATATACTAATGTAGTGTTATCCTCATGAAACAGGACCAATTAGTTGCGTTGATTAGTTTTAAGTTTACTTACTTCAGTTTATAGAATGTAATGTCCGGGGGCGTTTTATAATGTAAAAAATTTTTTACATTATAAAACGCACAAAACTTAATAATCACACGAATGATGCTATAAATGTGAACCAATTTGTGAATAGAAGTAAATTATAACATTTAAAAGGCTATCAAAATCTGTTCCACAGAGAAATTAGTGAAGTTCCAATTTGTTGATTTTTATTAGAACGCTATAGTGTCAATATTAGCTATCAACAGCTAACCAATACGATCTAAGGGTATAGATTGTTAAGAGTGCATTTTGAATAAGTGAGTTAGAAATTTGGCATTGTAGTGTAAACAAAATTAATGTGGTAAACACCCTTAACTTGGATACTATGTGTTAAAGTCTGTCCCGCTATTCATGTAACGAACCGTGCAGGTTAGCTCAAATCGAATCAAATTCTAGCTATATATAAATATTTTTAGCTTCTTTAAGCATAGAAATAGTTTCTAAAAATAATCTAAATTACTTACTGGAAATGTACGGGAGAGAAGACCTGTGATTTTGCAGTTTTTATAGAAAAAACATTTATTTGTCCAAAATAAATAAATATTGCTCCTCTAGCAACGTTTAGTTTAATTTTATTCACAAGGTGATATCAACAGTTGTTGAATATCTGTCAAGAGTGTCCTGAAATTTAATGACTACTTTTTATCTTCATATAAAAAGTTTGTCTTCTAATGCCGCATGTTCAGGGTGGATATTCAACAACTGTCGATATCAACATGTGAAGAAACCTAAACCAAACATAGCTACTGGAGCAAAATTTTATTTATTTAGGCCAGAAATATTTTTTAAAATTAAAACTGCAAAAACACAAGATTTTCCTCACGTCACCTTCCACTTCACCTTAAGTCCCTCAATAAACATTATATGATAATCACGATTTGTTTCTTTTATAGATACTTAATATAAGTACAGTCCAACTTTTATAGGAATAACCTTATCTGACAGCTAAAAAAACTACTAGATATACTTTCACGTATTCATACGTTAGGTCATGTTAACTGCAACTGTACTGGTGACCTGGTGGTCTAGGGGTAAGGTGTCAGACTTATGTGCTGAGGGTCTGGGGTTCAATCCTTGGTCCCGGCACGGATTTATCTGATTGCCAAACCCTTCCTTCACCTCTGACAAGATGTGTATTAATCACAACTTGTGAATGTGAGGAATGCCAGGCCTCCACCGTGGTTCGGATTCCACGTTAAACTGTAGGTCCTCCATTTCATCTCACAATCACGCTACCATTGCACTTTAGCGTAAGTGCGTATAACCCGAACGGGTAGTAAGACGCGGTGCTACTACTACTACTACTACTACTACTACTAATAATAATAATAATAATAATAATAACTGCCAACTGTCTTATTTGGTATACACGAGTATTATCAATACATATAAGATACAACTAATAATATATTAAAATGTTATTAATGTTGACAGCAAAAAAAATTGTTTGTTTTTTCTAAAAAGTTGCTTCCTAACAAAATTCTTTTTACACCTCAACTGCTTTCATACCTCGGGAATACTAAATTTCAACTAAATCGGGATTCAAACTAGTTTCTCATCAGCGTTCGTCTCTCAATATCTTGAACACGGCTGAAGCAAACAGAATTTCCTAAACTATTTTGGTAACATTTTAAACAACTCCGCGGTTTAACCCTGACGCACAAATCCAAATGCCCCCGATTGGTTTCCAGTGTCTCGGCGTAATTTTACAACTACTTTATTGAAGTATTTGTCACCTCTATACTTTATTGAGAGAGTTGTTTTACAAGACAATATGTTCTCAGCACGGACAAAAAAGGTAATCAAAGCTGCGCCTGCTAGGAATTGTGTTTCAAAATGTCTGGCTATAAGACAGTGTTACGCCAAGCTTCATTAGAAGATATTCTAGTCGGACTCTGGTGCTGCATAGTTTTCAGAACAAGGGGAATTTATGATCCTCTAGCTAGCCAAGGTTGTTATCATATCACGATAATGGTGATTTGTTGGCTCAGACCCAAGAAACAGTTAAACAGGAAATGGGAGGTATAGGTGCTAAAACTCTCGTCTCCTCGCACGGAAATTACACAACGTACAACATCTAGAAAAACATGACAACGAGACGATTTAATCTACACGCAAAGCTACTACCTTTCACAAAAAAATTGTTTATTTACTAATTTGGAGGTCAACCTTTTGTTAACTGACACGAAGACTCTTAAAACTAATTAGTATTTACATTTTTTTAGTACTCTTTAAAGCAAGGATCTACTGGTGACTTATCCGCATAGTTGGCAACCTTGGTTATATATTAATTCTTCTAAAATCTAGAGAATGCTTTTGATCAATTAAAAAAATTGATCTGAAATCAACTACAGTTATACCGCAATCTAAAAAAAATAGGATCTAATCAAAGTACTTGGCGTGCATTTTCTGGACCAGCCGATTATATCAGCACATGATTTACAAAATAAAACCCAGTATCCCTCCCGGGCGTTAATTAATAACTGTAACATTGGTATATTTTTCAGCCACCAGAATTCCTACCAGTGGCCCTTAGCTAAATAAAAATAAAAATGCAGGCCTGCTATCGATTGAGTTAAGGTGTCAAACTTATTTAAAAACATTTAATACACGAAGATATCAAGTTCACAATAAGTTCTGAAACTAGGTATTCTACTGTTAGCTCAATAGCTTAGCTCAAACGTTTATTTCTTACATTGCGTTTTAATACCCGTTTGAGATATCCACATATCTACACCAATATATTAGGAATGAAGAAGGTAAAATCTAGAGTAGACGTACCCACCTTTGCGTGGAGAGAGTGTGGCAAACAATTTAAATAAAAAACACTGTCAGTACATCGAACCCCGATCCCTCCATCGTTGGCAGCCAGGTCTCTTGAGAGGATAACGTCTTAGACCAACGTTTCTTAAACCTTTTCTAATAATGGAACACTTGATAAAGAATGAATATGCAGCTGTCACTTTATACTGTATAGTTGATCAGTGTTATTTTATTGGTATTGATCTGTGTATATATAATCAATACTCATAAAATAACTCTAATTAAATAATAACATGCTATTAATGTTGACCACAAAAAATAGGTCTGTATTTTATAAACTGCTTTTCTTGGAGAAATCGGACGGTAACTTTTGATACCTCCCTAGAGCAGACGTCCCACCGGGGAAAGACGTAAGCCACATGTTTGTTTACATGGCATATTGCACTGCAATAAAAGGTGAAGTTATTGTTCGTCGCCTACGTCAGCCAGCCTCCTTATATCTGACACTACGAACTATCTCTCTCTCGCTCTATGATAGTTTGGGTAGCATGTTGCACGCCACTGCAATATATATATGACGTCATTTCTAGCTTCATCTCTTCAGGGTTGTTTTACTACTAGACTGCCGGAGATTGCGAGCGTTCACTTAGATGACTCGCTCACTTGGTGGTTTTTTTTTTTTGGGTCCACGCGATTATTTTCTTATTTAAAAAAAAATACTAATACGTTCAAATGCTAGTTTTGGACATTTTAGACTTGATTTCTCTCTATATATTTTATTCCTGTAAGCTCTGCTAGGCGTTGATTTATCATTTGAGGGATTTTTGTTTTACAAATATACCATTTTTGGCCCTCTCGGTACACTTATGTAAATTATTTAGTAAGAACACAAGACCAATATAGAGGAGTCACAATAAGGGTATTTTACTTCTTCCCCCATAGCCCTGTATTGTTATAATAGAATAGAATAGTGGGGGGAGGGTAAAAGTGGTAAACTCCATAAATTTAGAATATACATGTAAATATCAAGTTAACACACAAATTACTCACAAAAAATAGATTTACTACGAAATTTGTAGAATAGTTAAAAAAAAATTACAAAATAGAAATCACATTGATATATATATAACTAAAATTGTTCTAAAAATACTCATAAAACAATATGTATGGTGAAATAAAATAGGGTGGTGAGAATATTTTAATCTTATTCGCATCCATGTACAAATTATGAAAGTTTAGATGCTGTGCTCAACATTATATCCAAACATAGCCATTTCTACTATGTGTGCTTTTTTATGCAATGAATAATAGCTTTCGCTATTTGATTCTTAAATATGCAACCCCTTACAATTATAATAATTGTACAAGTGGCATCATAAAGCCAACTATCGAGTCAAAGGAGGCTGCGTTATCTGATAGATAGTTCGTGATCCTAATTTTAAAAATCGCACATTTGTAGCCGACGATTTCCGCACGTCCATCATAGGCTCTGCCTTAAAATATGAGTGAAGAATGAACCTGAGCACAGGATGATTCCTGGATAGCTCAGTGGTTAGAGCATTGCCAGACTAAGCCAAAGGTCCCAGGCTCGATTCCTGTGTCCAGGTGTAATTTTTAAATTTTCAGAATATGATATCTAGATGGAGTAATCCTCACTAAAAGCATAAATAATAGCTTTGGCTATTTGATTCTTAAAATTATCCAAGCCATTCTCCTTATAGTTTAAAGGTTTGGTGAATTTGCGAAAACATTCCAATAATGAACTGATATTTTGCTGATAGCGGTTTGAAATAGAATTACACTCTTCGTGATAAATCTTCTTTTCTCTCACCACACACTCTATTATGCCTAAGACCCCAGAATAAATCTTATATAATTCTGGAGATATTAAAAATAATTTTGTGAGGGTTTGTTCATTTTGAGCAGTTCTAATCACACCCCCAGAAACAACAACGCTTCTATTACTCCAGTGCTTCGTCAGCACCAAGAGAACAAAATGGAACACTGGTTTTGTTAGGGGTGCACTTGCCATTCTTAAATTCATTCCACTTTTAATGGTCTGTTTCCTGCAAAAGTTTCATTTCAGCTATGTTTCAATCACATCATGCAATGTAATTTCTTAAATTCACTACCAACATATATTTTTTGAACTCTTATAATGCTGACAGTCTCAGCTCCCAGTAAAAGTTGCAAACTACGTGAGTAAATTCTCAAGTATTAGCTACAACTGTTCTTCCATCTTTTCACTTATGAAGTTGCTAGTTGATTAAATGGCTTTGGGATCTCTTGTCTGCGATGTTCAAGTAATGGACATTACATTGTTACTGCAAGTTAATTTTGTGTTTAAAAAGTATTCAAGAAGCAATACTGACTACACATGTAATGTTGCTCTATGAGCTCTACATGATCGACGAAATGACTTTGCCTCCATCATACGTCCTAAATTTGATTCCTGAGGCTACTTTCAATCCATATCTCTAGAATTCCATCAGGTTAGATGTAATTTCCCAGTGCCCGTAACGCTGTCATTATTATATATAAATTCACTGGAATCTACACCCTATTTTTCACAGATAATCTCATTTGTAGGTGTTTCATAGGTCTGTAAAAACCTAGATCTGCAGTGACAATAACATTTTTTCCTGTACCCCTCAGCCTGTAATTAATTTTTTCTAATTATTTCATGACTGTGTACTGTACACAAGTATCAGTTATTGATGAAGGTAATAATGGAAAGATTGATATTTTAATCTTTGGTTTAGTTTTTATTTGTCTGAGAGTTATGAGCAGACCATGTTAATGGTTCTTCTTTTGATTGCCAAATATCACTCACATAAGTACCTGCGATCATAATAAAAATAAAATATTGGGTTGATGCTTGTACCAGACATTTTGATTTCATTTACGATGGCACATCAACGTTCGTAATTGGTCTCGTTGGCTTGACACCTTTTGGAAGAGTGCATGACCGCAATGGATAAATTGTTTCTGGAATTTCAATGGTCTGCTCATCTGAAATTAATTTAATAATTTCAGATACATCATCATCTTGCATTGTTTAGTGACTATCACAGTACTATGTAGAGTATTTCGTCCATCAGGTGTGTCTTCTTTGAAATAAATATTATCAATTTGCAAAATTAATTAACTTACCAGGATGCACATCATGTGGTGTATAAAGCCTTCATTATCGTTTATCCTAGAAGCATGGATACATTCAGATAATATGTCAGCATAAAATAATTTTTTGTACCTTCATTTTTCTCTCTAAACCTTTCTCTTTACTTTGATGTGCTCATCTGGATAGTTTAATAATTATTAAAGTAGTGTTGTGTGACAACAAAATACTTTACTTCGACTGTTTCAAGCTTCGATTCACATTTCACCTTCGCACACCTGTAGTGATACGTGTTTACCCGTGATAAACCTTTCCAATGGTGTGTGGTTGGTAAAGTGCATACATACTACTCATAATTATTTCATAAAATAAAATATCAACTAAAAAATTGGCTGTACTTTTAAATTGGCCTGATTTTCTCTAAACAAATATTTATTTTATATAATTAATCATATCAAATATATTCCTATGGTTAAAACCTTAGTGGGAAGTTAATAAGTTTAAATTTCTTGAAGAAAGAAATAATTTTTACTCAAGCACTGTCATTTCAACCGTTTTGACCATTTAAAAAAATACATCTATGAAATAATCAATGTGATTTCTATTTTATAAATATTTCTTAAGCTATAGCCTAAGTTTTGGATAAATTTTGTTTATATAAATTTTATAGTAAACCCTAATTATATGTCCTTTTTTTGGCTGTGGGTAATTTGTGTGTAAATTTGATATTTAAAGTGATATTCTTGCTTATATGGCGTTCACCACTTTTCCTCTGTCCCCACTCCCCACCGGCGCAGTCGTGCCCCCTAGATGACCACTATCACTTTCTTGATTCTGCACAGCCCCCCTTAACAAAATAATACTACTCACTATATTCAATCATTAAACTACACACGAAACATTTTAATGGAACCAACTAGTATGAATAGTTATAATTTTAATACCGGACCTGCAATTTGATTTTCAAAAGAAATACCGTTATATCTATTGTTTTTTTTAGCACTGCGTCTTACTACCCATTCTGGTTATACATCTATGTAATAGTTACAGTAATGATTTAGGAATATGAAGGTTTAATTGAGAGAAAGTGCAAGCACATTTGTGTGGGAGGATAGTGGAAAATCATTTAGGAAAACCACCCTCAGTGCATCCAACGGAGATCGAACCCCGATCTCCCCATCTGCGGCAGTCTAGTCCAACATGAGAGTAGCGTGTTAGACCACGTGGCCACCGAAGTGGGTGTATAGGCCTATACCTATAGTTAAAATTGCCCTTATATTTTTTATTAGGACTTCACCCCACCCCTAGAGAAATAATAGCTTCGCTACATTATATGCGCCCCCATTCCCTTATAAAGTATATTTCTGGCTCAAGGTGAAGCATATCAACTACAGTCCAATTTCATAGGAAGGATCTTTTATAAAATCTATACGTTACTTTTATAGCTGTCAGATAAGTTTCTTCCTCTGAAAGTTTGACTGTACTTTAAGTACGCTGGTCTCTTAGTTTGGGTTAACTGTAATTTCAATTTATATCTCAGGAGTATTTATTTTAAAACTAAAACAATATTTTCATCCTATCATTTTATTTTATATTAATACAAATTTATACCTAATAAAATAATAGGGACTACTGCGGTTTCCTTACTACCGGTCTTATGACTAGTTGCTTACGTTTAACACGACAGTACACTGTAATTATTATATTATTATTATTATTATTTAGCACCGCGTCTTACTACCCGTTCGGGTTATACGCTTAAGTACTAATTACGCTAATGGATTAGGAATTGGGAAGGTTGAATAGAGGAAGTGAACCCGCATTTGCGTGGAGGGAGAGTGGAAAACCATTTAGGAAAAACCACCCCCAGTTCACCCGACCGAGATTCGAACCTCGATCTCCCCGTCCTCGGCAGTCGGGCTCAACACGACTAGCGCGTTAGCCAACTACGCCACAGAGGCGGGTTACACTGTAATTAAACACAATGCGAACCTAGCGACTTAGGCCACTCGGCCATCGTGGCTGAGTGCATATTCAACTAACCCAAAAATGTAAAAATATAGACTACGATTAAGCTTGATTTTTTTTTTAAAAGAACAAAGGTCAAATATTAGTGAATTTGACTGACTTAAGTTATTACTAATGTATTGTTTTTTTACAAGCATGGGCTTGTTGTGTGACAGCAGCGCTTTTGTTGGAATTTATTAAAGTTGCTCAAGCTTTCTTTGATCAGAAGTACCAACATACTCTGCCCAAACACTCTAATCTTAGCATAGACACACCACCCTGCTCTCCGGTTATTATTAATTACTGTGAAAGAGGAAACTTGCATTTCCCAAATGGTATTTTTTTTTCAGCCAAGCTAAGAATTGAACCAAGAACCATTAATACACCGTACCAACTAAGCTAAGACGTCGGGCAGTAACTGGGTACCAAAAAAATGAAAATAAAATAATTATTTTAATAAAATACTTAGAGTTAAAGTTGGATAGTTTCATGGGATAGAATACCAAATAAAGTACTAAGTGTTTTATACTTTTATTTAAAAAATGTGGCCACGAAAGTATTCGAATCCCGGAACTATGGGTTACGGCACTATTGGACATCCCCTAGATTTTCCAAAGACTTATACAAATAATAAACAGGAGGGAATTTTCCACAATTTTACCAATAGTTTTTTCCGGCCGTGTCTGGAATCCAACCTAATATCTTTAACGCAGTTTACAAATGCTTTATCTACGGAGCTAAGGTGCTGTAAATATACTAATATACTAATCTAAAGCTCTCAGTATATTACCCTCTTGATTAAAGTGGTGACAATATAATTAATTCCCTCCATAGCTGGGCGCTCAGATTTGAAGTAGCCACTATGAATTTGAATGACTTTTTTTTTCACCGCGTTTTACCACCCGTCTGAGCTATCAGCATGCAATCACACTAATGGTGTGAGGATGAAGAATATATCATTTTAGCGGAAATGTGCTTGAATTTGTGTTAAAGGAAGGTGCGACACCATTAGTAAAGCAACTCAGTGTACCCCCCTCCACCCTCCTCACCCGGATTATAAAACCAACCCCCCCCCCTCCTTGCCACTGGTAAAACAAAATAGATGAGCTTGACATTTATTCTGCGTTCCCAGCAAGTCATGTATATTAGTGTTAAAGTTTGTAATAGGCATGGTAATAATTGTATTTGTTTTAGTTGTAAATATATTCAAAAGTAAAAAAACAACTTAAGAATATCTTCTGTTGTGCTTTATTCTGATTTAAAAATTTAACTAAAATTAATCTATCTTTGAGTTTTTTGCGTTCAAGTTTATCATGATTTTTTGTTAAATACAAAGTATGATATTTTAGTAACTAAACAGGGTCATATTAAGCTTCTATATATATGTTAATTAGATTATTAAATATATTCCGTACCAGTGTTCACGCGGTTTAACGCTTCATTCTAGTTTTAAAATGAATCGCCAATGATGGGAGGGTTGGAGCTCGAATCCTGGTTGAATGTATCGAGGGAAGTTTTCCCTCCATCTCCACGTAAATGCGAGTATCTCTATCTAAAATTCTACTTTCTCATATCTATTTTATCAGCGTAATTAATGGATGAATATAATCAGAACGGGTATATAATAAAAGAAGGTGAATACAATAATTAAATAATTTATGCTAGTGCAGACGTAAGATCCAAATTAATTTCTGTTCGAAAAATATAGTGGGCTCATCACTCAATGGGTTTCCATTAATGTCAAAGGTAACTCTGATACTCTGTTCAGAAATCTCCTACGTCAGAAATCAGTGGCAATAGAAGCTTGCCCTCAGGTGCTTACACAATAATCATAACACACCCTGGACTAAATGGAACGACGCATTCAGCCTCTTTAACCACGCGAAACACGAGGAGAGCGTTGAATAAAACAGTTGAGTTCGCAGGCCGTACTTTGCTTTAAGCCGTTAAAACCCTCCAAACAGTTTCACATACTCCACCACATTCATGTTAAACTTTCTATTAGAAGTACTTTCCAGTAGAAAGTGTATGCTTATCTATTTAAAAAAAAGTTAGGTTTCTATTATAGGAAAATTAACTTTAATTTTAAAAAACTCATTAATTTTAGGTATCAATACAGTAAAAAAAAGGAAAAACTTATTTTTGAGAAGATTAATTAATATTTGACATTTTACTAGCGATATTTTGTTTAAGTTTTATCAAGAATTTTAAGAAAAAATTGAGAATTATGGCATAAAAATTGACTTGAATAAAAATATAAAATCAAATTTCTTTTCTGTTTTAGATAATTTATTCATGTTTTTTAAATTCCTCCCTCCCCACTATTGGTCACGTGGCGAGCACTTCATCCCAAGACTACCGAGGTCGACTTCTTTAATTGAATCATAAGAACAGCAAAGACACAGATAAACAAATCTAGGAAAATATACGTGTTTTTTTATCTGCTAGCTAACTGTAAGAAATTAAATATCTTTCTGTACCATATCTGCCAGATAAATGTGTGGGTGAGAAGTTTTTTAAAAAAATCTGACACCTACTGTTGATATCATTGTAATAGCAAATCTTGTTATCTTTCTTGACACCAAATTGTACTTTCAATATCACGGTTCACCAATCTCCATCCTATATTTCATTCAATAAAATTTGACTATGTGTCCAGACTTTAAGCTCACCTTGTAGAGCTTTGAATTGCCCTAGGACTGCTGTAATTTTATTTTAAAATGGGTTATAATACTAGAGCTTCCTTATAAACAATCACAGGACCTGCAGCCCCGTCGGCAAAATTCTTTGCTTATGTTGTGGTTTATAATGTTTCTTCGGCTAGTAGAATCAGTTATTGCACGATTGTTTTCTCCATATTGTTTGGATAGTTTTTAAATAAAGTCAATATAGATCAGAAATAACTTGATGGATACATAAACTAGGGGCTTTCGACAGATAATCAATAAAATAAAATAAAATAGTAACTAATAGTTAACATTAGCTCTCTGAAAATATTGTTAAACTGACATTGACTTACAAAATTAATTAACTCGGTACAGTCAGTTGTCAGTATCCCTCCATATACAGTTTCGACTTCCAATTAGTGGGAACAGTTGAAATCTGAAAGGCCTAACTGACGTGGGTGGGGTAGCCGGCCAGCCAATCGTTTGAACTGTTGACTGTGGGAATTCCTACAGTTCTACTCGCTGGCCACGGTGCCTGTTAGGTGGAAATAATGTGTAGGGTGGGAAAAGCAAACGGCCGGCAGGTCAAGTCTTCATTAGGGGGCCATACGCATGTCTTCTTTCCCATGAGAAAGAGTGGCGTCTCTTGAATCACTCGGGAAATACTGCGTGTCAGTGGTAGTTGCCACACGCCACGATCAAGTGCAGCAAGGTTTGTGACGCTTTCCTGTGGTAATTTCCTCTACTGTTGAGGTTACACTAATCCATGCCACACCACGTGCTTTTGCCTCAACTATGTTTACTGTGTGAGTGCTTGAGTTTGTACTGCATTTAGAAGTGTATTAATTGAATGAAACATGAATGACATTCGTCATGCTAACAATGAGTTTTTATCCTTATCTATAGACATTTTCAAAATGCACCTGACATTATGGACAGTGACGTATAAAGAGTATGTGAATAGAAATTTAAAAAATGCTGGATATGACGCTCTTGTAGGATTTGAATGCAAAGTGAACTCAAAAACCAATCGAAATTTTGTTGCAAAGTAGAAAAAACCCAGTAGATGAAAGGCTCTTTCCGAAAAGAGCTTAAACAAATTTGATAATGCTTTTCCCTTTCAGTTAACCACTTCTTTTGACACAAACATCGTATTTTTCAGTGACACTTACCAGAAGACACTACAATAACAGCACAGGCAAGAATACATATATTTCTTTTTCTGTGTTCTTTCTTACTCATCAGACCTGAGGATGATGCCGATGATGCATTGAAACATGTCGTAAAAATAACTTTGCACCATTTTCAGCCAAGAATCAAGGAAGAGGGAACTACAGCTAAGAAATAAATTCAATTTTTATTTTCAAATTTTAATAACATATTTATATCAATTTTCAAGAATAATATATTAATATTCAATATCTGCATGGTCACATCATCCTTTAATTTTACAACCTACCTTTAAATGTAATTATGACTCAAATGTCTATTATTTTAAAATGTACCTACTTTTTAGATTGTTGTTATAACTTCTAGCACATTCTTAATTAAATTGCAACATAACTAGTAATTAATATTATCAAATCTTTTACAAATATCTTTTTAAATATTGTGCATAATATATATTATGTTTATATTACATATTTATTGTTTTTTCATGTCAATCTAATATAACTTGTCCAACTTAAATTCACTTAAAATTGATTTTTTTTTCTAAATATTGGTAGATTAGGCTTAAGTTATGTTTTAAAACTCCCACTGGCTCACACCTCCATATTCAATATCATCACATCATCCATTCGCGGTTACGTGTAGACAACCTCCATAGGCGTACCTTGGACGACGCTTTGTGCCACTAGAGCGACGAATAGTCTACACAACAGGCGACTGAACTGAAAGTCATGTCCTTCCCAGTCAGAAATACTATACGCAAAAAAAACACAAACTCCACTCTCCACGTGCTCATTGACATATCGTGTTTCATTCGCTATACAGCGATGGTCACTTGGTCAACATATTTTTTATCCGAATTTATCGAGGAGTTAAGAAATCTTCCTTCATTTTTCAGAAAAATTGTATAGGTGTACTTTTACCGGTTCAATCACTATTTCCTCCACACTCTGTGGAGTCTCCGTACTGTCTACTGTGATGCATACAATCACATGAAAGCAATTCATCAACTGATGATATTTTACCACATGGAAAGCTTGTATACAACTACCCTCAACCGGATTGAAAGGTGGAGACCGTAGCTAATAACCTGACATAACGATTTGTTTGTGTGGGGTGGGGATCTGGGACAGTTAGAACTGTCTCAGTTTAATCTGTAACTTCAACCTGAAGTCGAACTTGTACGTGTATGGAGGGCCTATACCTCAGTTTTAGCTTCTGTGGTGCTGACTGACAGTTCACAGCTGACTTCTGACGGCTTTGAAAAGCTACCAGACCAAATTATGTATCCCTACGCCGAACCATATGATCTGCAAAAAACATGTCTTTAGCATTTGTCACTTCTGACAGTCAAAATTTAGGTATATACCTAACTGTTGACTGTCAGACGTCAGCTGTGAACTGTCAGTCAGCACCACAGAAGCTAAAACTGAGGTATAGACTTTCGTTACACTGCGACCACTTACAACCTTATATTGGATTTAATCTTCAATAGTTCTTTTTCTCTCCAGTTTCAACTCTTGTTGATCTCTGAACACGCCAAATAGCCTTTAGTGAAATTTGATTGTTGACGTGATTATCTAATCCTCTTTTCATCTAATATATTGTTTAACTCATGCGATAACTGCACACATATTTTACAAATCACAGCTCGCATTTATTTTGAACTGCACCATTTCTATAAATGAAATGGTAGTTGATTCGTCTCATCATGGCTATCATGATCAATGATATAATTATGTGAACAAATTTCTTTTATTTTAATTTTATTGAAAAATGAATCACTGGAAATGATTAATTGAAAATGACACTTAAGAACTCGCCTTTTAATGGAACGTTGTAACATGTCCATTATATCCAGCGTAGGAGTGGTGGTAACATACAGACTTACAGCTAGCATAATATTTTTTATTGCAAGCATAGGATTAAAGTCAGTAATGTTAACTCAAGTGGAAATAATAATAATAATAATAATTTTATTAGTAATACTATACTATCAAACTCTTCTTATAGTAATATTTCCCTAAGTATTACTATTATAATTAACTTTCTTGTAGCTAATTGAAAGAACAAAATATATTAATAAAACTATTATGTTTTTTGTTTCGTGGTTGTGACAACAAGAGATAATATAGTGCATGAAATAATAAATTAAAAAGTATTATATTTACACTTATGTCTTCTTACATACGGTATATTCAGTACACATGGTTGAAATTTCAACTTAGACCTTCTCGTAAGTGGCAATCCAGACAAGATGAGCCTGACATTTAGTTCGTGTGCCCACCGATGTGGGTAAAATCCAAGAAATGTTAACATAAGTTTATCTAAAAGTTTTACGCTGTTTTACACTATAAAACTATTACTTCTAATTTTTTTATATAATATTATAAATTATTTAAATAGTTTATTGGTTTTAAATCTATAGCTACAAATAACAAAAAACACATTATTTTATATATGTATTTTATTTTAATTACATATACACATATGTAGTATATAACAATACTATACAAAATACTAGTTTAGTATTCTAATTACACATACCGTACATATATTTAGTATATAAAATAGCATATAGGATACTATTTTACCACATAAAATACTATTTTAACTATATAAAATTATATATAGAGCTGAAATAGTATTTAATATGCTACATTAGGTAGTTAAAATTCTATTTTCTTTTTATTTCATTTCCTTTTCCTTTATTAAAGTTTTAGCCAACATGAGAAGGAATATACAAGCTATTTTGCTTCAATATCAGCATTCCTTGAGGTAGACTGATTTCAGCTTAGCCATAATATAACGACATTATTTTTTGATACGGTCAACACTATGTTTCACTATGTTTATTAATGATTTAATATAATTAGGTAGAACTATGAAAGGTATCTGTAGGTACATCATAATTCACCATGAGTGAGCATGGAAAACCAATATCGCGTAAAAACCATTTGTAGCGAAGCCGGTCGAGACTAGGGATCGATATCAATTTCCCGGGTCAAAGTCAGGCAAAGTTATATTCTGCAATATAGTTTTTTTAGCATCACGTCTTATGTTACCCTTCTAGTTTATATGCTTATGTAGGCCTACTAATTACACTAATGGTTTTAGGGATTAGGGAGGTTATATTTATAGGAAGTGTACCCAAATTTGCGTGGAGGGAGAGTGGAAAACCATTTTGGAAAAGCCCTCCTCGGTACACCCGACCGAGAATCGAATCTCGATTTACCCATCGTTGGCAGTCTACTCTAACATGAGAGGAGCGCGTTATACCTCGCGGCCACCGAAGTGGGTCAATATAATTATGTCCTCGTCAAGTCTATTAGGAGAAATATTCTCCACTTCTTTTCAATGTGAAAACTAAATTATGTTGGTACTTTTATTAGCTCCTACCACACTTTACCTTGTATTTCAAAACAAAAAAAAAATTTTTAATTTCAATTATTATTTAATTTGTATATTTTAATATACATTTTATTTTCTAGGGCACAGAAGACAACTTTTTATTTACTTCAAGAACTATCTACACATTCCCTATTAGATATTTAAACAGAGTTTTTTTAAAAAAACTTTGAGTTTTGTTTTAGCTTTATCTAGGAACGAATTGCCAAGCTCTGTATAGATAAACTCGCTGGGGGCTCCGCCCCCAAACTCCCAGGGGTTTTTATTTGCAAGTGGATGTAAACTAATGTAATTTCAGCGTTGTTTTGAACGTAACAACTTAAAATTACCGGTATTCTATTTTTCATACATTATTTTAGTTTATCCATACTTATATGTCAGATAAAATCATCAAATTTGGCACGCTTATGGCAATTAGATGTGCCAATATGCCTGCCAAATTTTATGATTCTAACTGTCCCATAAGTGTGTCATAAAATTTAAAAATGTGTGGAAAATGTGCAAAATTTACCTAAAATAAAAAAATCTATCTCTATCTAAGGTATAACCGATGGAGATACGACAAAAAGTAATAGGACCAAACTTGTGGACCTCGCCAATTCCGTAGCTTGTGCAATTCGTTTTTTGATAGGTCTTAACGTTTAGCCACAAAGACCTCCAAAGAAAGGTCCGCACCGACTTTAAAGTTGCTCCACCATTTTGAATTTTTTCGGGGGTTAAATTTTTTTTTTTTAACTTTTTGAAATTTTACCGTCGGTTACAGGCTATAAGCTATAAGTTCGCCAAATTTCAAGTTTCTAGCTCATCTGGAAATGGGTAAACATTAATGTCAGTAAGTGAGTGAGTGAGTGAGTGAGTGAGTTAGCCATGTGGCTTTATAGTAGCATAATATGACCGCAAATAAAGTACTTTGGTCTCTGCAGTGATATATTATAATCCTCACCTAGTATCGATCTAGAACCATTCGAATTAGAGGCTTAACAATCTCATCGTGAAGCCACCCCCTTGACAGTCGTGTAAGAAAAAGTGAGGGAGGAAAGGGGTTGTTTGATATTTACTTGCGCGTGCGCGGTATCCCCCCTTCCTCTTACCTAAGATTGCACAGCTCCGCGCCGAGCAAGCAGTAGGCACGGGGCGGCACTCGTCCAACTGGTTCAGTACCCCGGCAGCTCTCGCGGCAACCACACACGCACAAGTTGCTAAGAGACGGCCGACACACGACACCATCCCACTTTGATCTCGCGAGCGTAGCACGACTGTGACGGCGCAGTTTCAGTTCGTGACAGGTGTTTGGCCGGTGGATGGCTGCAGCAGCATGCAGCACCACCCCTGGATCTTGCCGTGGGGGGTGCCGCTCCAGAAGATGGTAGCGGTGCCCCTGCCCCCCCACCCCGGACTGCTCCACCCGCACCACCATCACCACCACCCGGTCCATCATCACGTGCCGCACCCGCTGGGACTCGCACCCACGCCCCTCGGACTTAGAACCTTCGTCGCGCCGTCTCTCGCCAGGCCCAGGAAGGTAGGCTCCACGTGCGAATCCTAGTATATGTCATTTAGGTGGCGAGGGTGGAATGACGTCACTCGTATTGGAGTAGCAGATACCACCTGTTATCGATACACGCTCATTCAGAATAACAGAAAACTACCAAAGCCGTACCAAGGGGAGAGTTTTGGGGGGTTAAAATCTCCCCATCATCCCAAAATTATTATTAAAAATATGTGTTTTAATTCCTCCTAAATACCTAGGCTAATAGATAACTGTAATATTAACCAAAATTAAAGCACTACATCCCTAGTTATGAATACTCTAAGAGGAATTCATCGTTAAAAATATTCCTCGGCATTTCTTAATGCATGACTTCACCACGAACCACCTGAGAGGTAGGAGCACCCTTCTCTCCACTTTCTAAATAAATTCATGTTTACGGCACTGAAAAATTATTTAGCGCGTCTATGGTTTAAATAAATACCAAGCTATACCAAATAAGAATATATTATGTAGGTGTTGACGTCGGCATCAATTTCTAATCCAAAAATTTACGTTTTATTTCAAATAGTCACATAGTAATTAATTACTATCTTTACTTCACGATTAACTAACCACTTTCAAAACAATGTTTCGTCCTGCTGGAAGTGATCAATTATAAATGTGAGCCTCTCCGTCAAGTTACTCGTAGTTTATCTTGTCACACATTTTGGTATTAGGTTGTATTTTTACGTTCAATTATATAACAAACGTTTACACGTACAAACGAATATATTAAATCGTTATTTTTAATCTCAAAGCTAATCAATATACAAAGTATTTTACATAAATAAATTTGAGCGTTGTGTGGAAAGAAAGAAATTTTGAAAATGCACCGATTATTTGTTAGTATATTTCTAAAATCTTATTAATTTATTATTTAAATTAATATACAAATTACAAGTTTGATTGTAACTGACTTGATATAGAAAGTGTGCCTTCATTTCGACACTAACTGTTTAGTAGATATATTAATAGTAATTAATATAAACTATCAGCTGTATCACAAAATTATATAACTTTTACAATTATATTAGAAAGCAAGTAGCTCAGTAGCTATACTAAAACAGAGCCCTTTGAAACCTTTTGGTCGTCATTCACCGTTAACATATTTTAAAATTATTTGATGTGTTAATCTTTACCTAGTAGATTATATATTACTTGCTTTTACCATATTTAGCTAAAATGTGAATTATAAAAGCTTGTATACAATACGTACTGTATTACTTACTAATGGAAATATTATAAAAATATATACAATAATTTCATATTAAACCTAAAATACATTGAATTATTAATAGTATGTGACTCATTGTTAAACAGAATATTTGATGAATTAGTCATGCCCTAATTTTGGTTATTTCCTAAATCTCACAAAATTAACTCTAAATATTTTGGTTTTTACCATTTAGTTTTTAAGTGTTTGTAAAATATTATAATATGTTGAGTGCAAAAAAAAAGTGTTCTTGAAAAATTGTGTAACAGAAAATTAACAAAAGGTATATCTTTTGATTGAAGCAAAAAAATAATAATATAGTAGTGTAAAAATACATGTTTAGTAACAGAAATTCTATTGCCGTCAACTTAATTTTATTATTCCTCAATGTTTATATATATTACTTTTTCAAAATTTACACAAATACAAATTATGATGAATGAGCATGTGGTTTGATTTATGTGTATATCAGTCTAACCTTTTTTCCAATATTTCTCTTTAGAAGCCACATTACTGATTTTTATCCGATTTGACTTTATATAATATATACTATAAAGGCTAGATATAAATTAAATGCGTGATTAATTATATATATATATATAAATTTAATTCCTATGCATAGTCGCAACTGTCAAATGTTAAAAATTTATATTATATTACACTGGTCTTAATCTATTCCCGTCCATTTCGGATTGATTAAATTTGGTATGGTATTCCATGTGATAAGCAAAATATGCAAATTTGGTCACAGAATTTAATACATTATATAACTAAATAGTTGTATATATAACTATGTACTATTACTCTTTATATAGATAACTATTTACTACTACCCTTTATATATATAACTATTTACTACTACCCTTTATACATATAAAGGGTAGTAGTAAATAGTTTTATATATAAAGGGTAACAGTAAATAGTTATATATATATACAACTATTTAGTTTATCCTATTTTGACTTATGTCTTTGAGCTACAAATTAAGTTATTTTTGTTATGTTATCCTTTATATATATATATATATATATATAAAGGATAACATTTTTCCATAACATATGTTGAAAATAAAATAAAATCAATTTACTGGGCAACGTTTTTATTATTTATCTCCGAAAATTGTTAAGATGTTATAAATGCTTGCTTAACTCATAGGGACTTTTAATCAACCTTAATTCGTTGGGTCTTCCACCCTACCATTTTTTTATGACTTCAACTTCACTTTAAGTCGCTGTGGCTTTCCTTTCCCTTGTACGCAAGATTAGTTTCATTCTATCTTAAATTGTAGCCAATTCCATCCAACTCTAATAGCTACTTCTAGCTACTTATCCTTAACTCGCGATTAGTCAAGTTTCATTCCGCCTTAACTCGCGATTACCTCCTTTCCACCTTAACTCACTGTTACTATTGA